>JAPWFG010000018.1:2604461-3906692 GCA_028015205.1 Mytilisepta virgata | reverse complement strand
GGCGCGCACATCTCATAGTAGACCGGAAGTAGTACGACGACTTAGAATTCACATATTTAAACCTAACTTCTGTGTTTTGTTAACACAACAGTAATCTACTTCATCAGTTTATTTTTCCCAGTATACACTAATTGATAAATCTGCAACTTTATCTGTTATACATATTTTGCAGATGACTTATAGTATTTATACACAAGCGTGCAAGCAGTAGAAAACCCAGCTATAAATAGAATAGTCGCTTAGTTCAGTAAAATAGCACAATGTCCAGGAGATATTGAAAATTAAAAAGTTTGTTTTAGCAACATGTACATTCGATATGCACTTAATTAACAGCTACTCTACCTTAAACCCTAACATTTCTTAACCTAACATAAACCCAACACTAACCCTAATTGGGCTTTATAGGTTTCCAAGATTTAGCCCTATCTTCTGGGACTATTATACTTAGTATAATAGTCCCAGCTATCTTGCATTACTCACCTCAATGGTCAAGTCGAAAAGACACAGATTGGTCAGTTGACCAGTGAAGTAATAACATGTGTTTACAAGAGTTCCTGCTCGTTAACAAATATGGGACTGATTTATATTATCTTTAGTGATTTTTATTGTCGACCCTGCAACTTAAGTCGCAGAAAGCTCGACATTGGGATAGTGATCCGGCGGCGGCGTTAACTAACTTCTTAAAAGCTTTAATATATTTTAGAAGATGGAAGACCTGGATGCTTTATACTTTGTATATAGATGCCTTATGTTACGAAGTTTCCGTCTGTCTTATGTACATTGTCCTTGACCTCATTTTCATGGTTCAGTGACTACTTTAAAAAAAAGTTAAGATTTTTTGTAATGTTAATTTCTCTCTTATTATGATAACTATATTTGGTATGTGCGTACCTTACAAGGTCCTCATCCCCATCAGACAGTTTTCAATTGACCTCGATCCCATTTCAAGGATCAGTGAACAAGGTTAAGTTTTGGTGGTCAGGTCCATATCTCAGATACTATAAGCAATAGGTCTAGTATATTTGTTGTATGGAAGGATTGTAAGGTTTACATGTCCAACTGGCAGGTGTCATCTGACCTTGACCTCATTTTCATGGTTCAGTGGTTATAGTTAAGTTTTTGTGTTTTGGCCTGTTTTTCGAATACTGTATGCAATAGGTCTACTATATTTGGATTGAAAGGTTTGCATGTCCAACTGACATGTGTCATCTTGGCCTCATTTTCATGGTTCAGTGGTTATAGTTAAGTTTTTGTTTTGCTCTGTTTTTCGAATACTGTATGCAATAGCTAGGTCTGCTATATTTTAGTGTATGGATCCGGTATCAAGAAAATTCTTCTCTTTCAGTAACAGTTGATAATAATAACTTTCTTTTTCAGTATTTTTAATGTTTTCATAACTCACTGCAGATGTAACTTTATCACTTTTTAGCACCTTCAAAAGCTTGTGTTTAAATATTCTTCTTGTATTAAAATATAATAATCATACTATCATTGTTTACTGCCATCTTTAGTTACAATAATCAATATCAATGGTATATCACTATTAAAGTTATTTCACTCTTAACCACAGTTATCCAGCATATCTTCATATAGCGAATAATAACCTATACAATTAGTAGTATGAAGACACTATTATTATTGTCTTCAGCAGGCCTGGCAGCAGCTTTAGCGTTCATACAGGAGCAGCATTGACATTATCTCATTATTTACGGCTTAAAATTTATAATGTATGTCTGATAGCATTTACTAATCATTAGAAATACACGGCAGGCGAGACATTTTTGTGTGTCCACTCTTGTTTTCTTTACATTGTATTGGATTTATTCTAGAATATCATGGATATGAATTCATCATTTTTGCATAATTTATTCTCGATCTTTTTCTGGTGATTTTTCTGGATTTGACCATGATGAATATAATTGTTATTTAGACAATTATGTACGTGCTTTATACACTATTGAAAACTGTTTGGACAGGACATGCTCCCTTGTTGTCAGCTTTAACGGTGAGAAAACATTTTCTGTATTTGAAAATAAATGGATTAGTTCACACATTCTATTATGAAGAATGGAAAGTGGTAATTACCCTTTATGAATCAACTCAGACTTTGCACATTTAAGGGAAAGGATGTGAAAAATGGTTCAGAGATTTATTTAATGTATTAGGAAAACGTCTGAATAATGAATTTAACTACTTCCAAAATTCAAATGAACGATTATGATTCCATCGACTCTCCAAAGAATCTAGCTATCTCTGACAAACTTTAATGAATCTGAAACAGACCCCAAATTATTAGTTCAGGATCAAACATTCATTACTTCTACACCATTATGTGAAGGCAACACTAGCAATGTTTCATAGGAGTTATTGAATGATTATTCTACAGTACAAAATGTATTAAATCATTTAAAAAAGTTTGTTACCCAGCAGATCTCTTCAAAACGAAAATCAATGGGAAGACAAACATCACCTAAATTACAATCCATCACATCCAAGATATCTAGGAATGTATCAAAAATTAAAAATAGACTTCTTATTGGGAGCTCAATTCTAAAGGGTATTACACCAAGAGGTCTTTAAAACACTGAAGTGTGTACAAATAGAGGAGCAAACATTGATAGACTCATTCATAGAAGTCATCAGTGGCAAAGATATGTCTGGCTACTCTACAGTGGTTATACACATCGGAGGAAATGACTATCAAAATGGAGACAATCTCAAAACAATACATGACAATTATGAAAGCCTTCTCCTTCTAGTAAGGACTAAATGTCAGCCTGACTGTGTGTTAATGGTAGCTGGAATTATTCCCAGAAAAGGAGTGGAAACTGATCCCGTAAATGTAATGCTGTTTGACTTATATGAAGAACTAAATGTGCTATTTATCATTCACTGTGATACTTTTAATGATAATTATGGTTCTCCTCTTTACTGCATTGTTCCAGAGTGATGGAATTCATCTTTCCAACCAAGGGACTTCAGCTTTTATAAAGTCAATTAACTGTTATGTGAACATTTTAGGGAATTAACCTTCGATCCAGGGAAATATATTGTTTCGATTGTGGTGAGCCAAATCACAATTCAACTAATTGTAAACATGGCAAGAAGGTTCTGTGTTATTTGTGCAACTGTCATGGTCACAAAGAAAAGTTTTGTAAATTGTATCATTAGGAAAATGGCAAAGAAGTGGCAGCCATACAAAATCTGACTTCAAATAATATTTTTAACACTCTGAATCTTATTTGCCAAGAATGTTATAAAATTTCATTCTCCTAGTTTCTCAGCAAAACTTCAAAATCAAGCTGTGAAAGCTTCCAACATGTATGTTAAAATGATAAAATTGACCTTAAACTTAACAAGTCAATTACATATGCCATTGTAATATTACTTCCTATGTTGACTGTAACAATATTTTATCTCTACCAAAACCAGATTTGTGGTGTACATCAAAAGATTATCAAGGAACATCAACTGCTTTTACAATGTAATTCCTTATCAAAAGAGTTTTCTTATCAAACCATAAACCACACCAGGGTGCAAGATTCTGAAGCATGCAATTATCACTATTCCAATTAATGAAACATGTAAAGAAATTGTAAATATTTGCATACTCCCTGAGGACAATATTTGTTATTTATCACAATTTTTTTTTCTTGTCTTTTAATTACACTATCATGTATTTATGACTTATGTAACAAATTCACTGTTTCAGATGATATATTCGGTGAAGAACATAATGAAAAGAATCTGAATGTATATAATTTTAATAGTACTAAAGGCATTAAGATATGTTGTCACAATGTAAATAGAATAAGTAATAAGTTTGATGAAATCAAATATAATTTGACAAATTTTTAGAATACCCCAGACATTATAGGTTGTTGTGATACTTTTCTTAATGACATGGTACCTGATAATGATATAATAATTCCTGATTATAATTTAATTAGAAAAGACAGAATCACTCGTGGGGGAGGTGGCTGGATCGTTTATTTTGCTGAAAATGTAGTTTGATAGAAAACAAGAACATGAAATTGCAAATATTGAAATTATATGGTTTAATGTTAAACTAAGTCATAAGAAATATTTTTTATTATGTTTTGTATATCGTTCTCCAAACTGATTAACAGATTGGTTTGATCATTTTAAAAAAGAATTATTATTATTCTGTGTGGTGACTCGAATATAGATTTTCTAGTGCAGAATAATTTAATTGGCCAAAAAATGGAAGAGCATTATGGAGACTTTCAATTTACATCAAGTTATAAAGGAACCTACTAGAGTTACTGAGATTTCCAAAACATTAATAGATAACATTTACATCACAAATTTAGATAAATTTCAAGATCCACATGTAATTAAGTATAGCATCAGTGATCACTACCCTATAGGAATATAAAGGAAGGATAATATTGTTACAAAAAAGCACATGCACCCACACTACTTTCAATTACAGAAATTTCAAACATTTTGATGAAAATGAATTTTTAAACGATCTGTCAAATGCACCTTTCCATTTAATTGAATTTGAAAATGATCTGTCCAAATGCATCAGTATGTGGTATGATATTTTTAATTGTGTATTAAATAAACATGCTCCTCAGTGGTTTCTAAAAGGGTCAGAAGCGGTACGTCTAAACACCACCAAGGCCGCCTTAGTGCACTAAGCTCTTAAAAAATCTTAAAACTGCACTAAGCCCGTGATGGGATAGTTATATAAGCACCAAAGTCTATCAATACGATAAAGTATTGAATAAATAACATTGATTTCAATTTTGGATTTTATATATTTAGAAATAAAAGAGTTATTTACATTTTACATGGCACGCGCCGACTAATGTGTAATGTCCACGTTATCACATTGTTGATTGACTCCAATCAAGCTTGACGAATTAATAAAAGCTGCACTAAGGACACAATTGACAGGTAACATAGGCACCAAGAACATTCACTTGGATGTGTTTTATTATTGAAGTAATTATGTTCATGGTAGGTATGAAAAAATAAGTAATTAAATAGTTTATGAACATGTTTAACGTGGCAAGCTCCATATCTGTTGTGTAATCTCCGATCACTTGTTAATTGCTCCTGACCATCATTCTTTAAGGATTATTAATTAACAAGTAAACAATCGTCATTTGTTGCTAATTAGTGATGATAAAGACGGTTGTCGATATTTTCTTTGATTCTTTGTTAGAAAATGATTGTTTTAAAAAAGTGTTTATTTACGCTGTTTTGCTGTGATTTTTTTCGGAAATATCAGTAGAAACATGTGAAATGGAAAGAATTCCATATTGCACCCCAGCTGTGTATATTTTTGACGGAATAAAGATACAGATGTTCTTATTGGGGTGCCAAATAGAACTCTTGCCGTGAAAATGGCATTTACTCAAAGACGAGAATGTATATAATATTTTTTTTAATAATTTGTTTACCATTCACTGTTTCGAAAGTTGCACAAATAGACACAGGCTCCAAATATTAAGAAATATAATGTGGCGTCCGTGGGGTTCAATGGATCCAGATATCAAAAAGTATGACAGAGAGCTGGAAATATTGCAAGAGGTAATTATTTTTTTAAGGAGAATAATACACAGGCTATATCACATGCTATATCAACCCAAGTACCAATATCACTCCGAGGTCTTTGGTTATAAACCTTCAAATATAAAATGATCTAGGACTCTCTGTTCAAATTCACTTAAAAATATTTTTTTGATACCAAATATCACTTTTTACATAATGTATCTCGTACTTTATAGGACCAGTTGAGCTTGTCGTTTATTCGACGAAGATTTAAGACGTGTCTACCTAACTGAGTTTTAGTGTCTAACAGTACATAGCAAATTTAAAAAAAAGAAACAAATAAGAAAATAAATCCTCATTATTAAATATGTTTATAACACAAAATATTTTCGATATCTTTTGTCTTCCCTTTTCAGTCATCACAGTATGGATTTCAATATTTGTCTGATGTAGTTAACGACAAGAAGAAAAGTATGCAACCATTTACATATTCGTACAAAGTAAGCAACACGCCGAAAATTATAGACATCATATCTCAAAGTCATCTACGCCAATGTAATCTTTCTCATCTTGGAGAACCATACAAAGTTAGTGACAATGGTAGTTGTCTTTTTAATGCAGTTTCCTTTGCACTTTGTGGGTCAGAAGATTTGTCAACCGAACTCCGGTACCGCACATGCATTGAAATGGTGTCAAGAAAAGATTTTTACACGTCACTACCAATTGCCAAGAACATTATTTGGGTTTCTCCTAATTATATTACCTCAACATTTGAATGTGCCTCAAAGCGTGGTTGGTCATCAATGTGGACATTACTAGCACTTGCTCAAGTTATTTGTATACCCATTAAATCTGTCTATCCACCATTGAATGGGCACACTGACCTTGCATTCAAGACATTAAACTTAACAACAATCCCTCGCAATTGCCTAGATGAAAGTAAATATGTAACAATCATGTGGACACGCGAATCTTGTCACAACCCAAAGCAGATGTGGACACCGAATCATTTCGTTCCATTAATTGTCAACAAGGCTACTAGCATCAATGCCAGTATTTCAAAAGACAACCCTTCTCACAGCCATGATCAAACCCATAAGTTAATGTCTGATACAGATCAATCCAATAACAACGAAGAAAAATCGGAAGTAACATCTTCTTCAACTACTTATGCTGATACTTTGAATAATAGTCCCACAAGTGAAGTTGACACCGAGAGTACTATTGCCCAGTCAACTTATCCATTACCTAATGGCCAGAACTTAAATGCTACACAACTGTTATCCGTAATGTTAGATCAACAACTTAAAGTGGTCAACTCTATTCCTACTGGTTTCAAAGACAGTGTTTATTGTGTTCTTGACAATACAAGTAATATGTCTCGACGACAGAATTCTCAGTATAGTAATTTTACAGATGACTGCGGTGTTTGGGACACACACAGCGGCCGCACTAATAAGACTGATTTTATAGTTCTGCCTGGTAACATTTTAAAGTGGACAGTTAAGAAAGACGATGTTTTCTGTTATGAATTAAAGAGCAAAGGGAAAAACACATTAATACCTCATACTCCACAACCAGATAATGTTGTAACGCTTAACAGGTATTATACATCATTGAAACGTGACAAGTCATACAAAAAACGTGTTAGTTGGTTTTCCAATCTTCCAGACTCGCTCAAAGACCTTAGTCATATAGCAGTTGCAGAATACTCGGGTATGGCTCCGCGACAAGGTGAATTGCATGGTAATACCAAACATTCATCACAAGAATATTTCAGAACTGATCCAAAAATAATAGACAGGGTAAAAGAGGGTCTATCTCACAAACAGTCTTGTTCCGAAATCTATCAAAATATGGTTTTAGATAATCCCGAGTCAGCTCCACGTGATCATCATCAAATACGCAATATTGCCTACAACCAAAAAAAAACAACATAAAACTGCATCTCTAGGAAATGTAGCAGACGAGATTGTTCACATGTTTTCCATGGTAAACAACACAGACTTTGTTAAAGAAGTTGTATACACAGAAGGTAACAACAAGCCGCCATCGCTTATCTGTTATACAAAAGACCAGATGAAGGATATGACACAGTTTTTAAAGTCCGATAATGACCGTATACTTGGTGTTGATAGGACATTCAATCTTGGTGCTGTCTATGTGACAAACTTTGTTTACAAAAACACCAAAGTTGTAAGAAAAGAAACTGGTGAGCATCCAATATTTATTGGTCCACTATTTTTGCACTGGGAAGGCTCTTACTTATCTTACCATACGTTCTTCTCGCATGTAAAAGCACGCATTCAAGAGTCTGTTCAGTGCATTGACCTTAAAATTGGAAGTGACGACGAAAAGGGTCTCACCAAAGCTTTAGACGACGTCTTCCCATACCCCGGGACAACACGACTGCTGTGTACAAAACACATGAAAGACAATACTTCTGATCATCTCAAGAATATTATAGGTTGCAACGATAAAGAGCGTCTAGAAATCATTGATCAAATTTTTGGTCCAACGGGACTTGTAACAACTGACGATTCTGTAGAATTCGAAGTTAGATCCAGAGATATAGTTCAAAACTATCCACAGTTTGCCAGTTACTTTGCTTCCCGTCTTAAAGATAGACTCTACAAACATGTCAGTGTCCCGAGAAAGCAGCTCAATCAAGACCGCTTATGGACCAACAATAACTGTGAATCAATTAACCATGTTTTCAAGAAATCTTTTAATTGGAAGCCACAAAGTATCCCAGATCTTGTTACAAAACTACATGACATAATTAAAGTGCATTTTGCTGATTTGAAAAGATCGTTGTATGGAACCGGTAACTATGAACTCTTTGGTCAATACAATCGTCATAAAGTGTCACAACAGTGTTGGAACTCTAAAACACCAGAACAGAAAGAGAGACTATATCATTAACGACTGTAAAACATCAAACTGTTCAAAAGAAATTCAAGCGGTCAACAGTAACTTTACAATTCCGATTCCACAAAGACTTGCCAAAAAACCGAATCAGCATAAAAGACCAAGAGTGTGCCGTACCAAACCCAGGTATTAAACTATATGTAGTGTATTGGTATACACTTTCAGAATAATCATGACTGAAGTTTCATATTTTATAAACTTTTATATGTTTAATGATTTGTGTGTCAACCATACATAAATGTTTATTAATTTCATGATTCAAATCTGTTGATATTTATCAAACAGAAATATTAATAAAAGAAATTATCGTATTAGCTGGTTTTATGCTTAAAGGTTCAAACCTATTACAGTTTCTGTCAGTTATTGTCAAAATAAATATTTCATTCGACTGTCACTATTCTAAAAACCATCGCAGATTTTTTCTTTGTTAGTTTTTTTATTTATAGTTTTATGATCGATAAAAATATAAATAAACAAAACCAAATTAACAAAATAAAACAATGACCATGATAGACTACAAGAAAAAAAATAATACATGTATCACCAAAACCAAACAAAAGAAGAGAAAACAGAACAATAATTTATAAATTCTTGTGCTAACAACATAAATTAAATTGTGTAATGTAATGTAATATTCCCATGTTTCCTGTCCATTGTATCCCCAGTGCAGTTTAATTCGTCAAGCTTGATTGCAGTCAATCAACAATGTGATAACGTGGACATTACACATTAGTCGGCGCGTGCCATGTAAAATGTAAATAACTCTTTTATTTCTAAATATATAAAATCCAAAATTGAAATCAATGTTATTTATTCAATACTTTATCGTATTGATAGACTTTGGTGCTTATATAACTATCCCATCACGGGCTTAGTGCAGTTTTAAGATTTTTTAAGAGCTTAGTGCACTAAGGCGGCCTTGGTGGTGTTTAGACGTACCCGGTCAGAAGGGACAATTAACCTGAATGGTATAACCAAGAGATGATACAAGCAACTTATTAATGAGGGACAAATATCATAAGTTAGGTTTTTGGGCTGAATACAAATTCTGGAGAAACAATTAAAACAACTCAAGTTATAGATGATGCTAAGAAGAAATACTACAGTAATATAGTCCAAAATTCTAAAGATCCAAAAATCTTATGGAAGTGTATTCACAGTCTGAATCCCTCAAACCATGTAAGACCATATGAACTATTACTTAAAAATGGCAGCAAAACTACCAACACAAATATTATTGTAAATGTCAGAGTTTAATAATTGTGTTTAAAAGTTCAGAGATACCAGTAAAACATGTTCAAACCCACCAAAATATGATAATTTAGAACAATTTGTCCAAGGAAAGTTATCAGATGAAAATTTATTTATACCATCAATAAAGATAAATGATATATTTTCAAGTCTAACTAAATTAGATGTAAATAAATCTGCAGGGACAGACAATATTGGTCCTAAAACTCTCAGATTAAGTGCTCCATTTATTTCATCCTCCCTCAAATTTATTTTTAACAAAACGATAGATAAGGGCATTTTTCCTGATGTTTTAAAAAATGCAAAGGTATCACCTATTTTCAAGGCTGGAAACAATGATCTACCAACAAATTACAGACCAATATCAGTACTGCCTACCATCTCTACGCTTATAGAACGGCATGTTTGAAAACATTTATATAATTATTTATCCAGGTTTTTTCTCCCTCATCCAGCACAATCTGGATTTAGGCCAGGACATTCATGTCAAACAGCTCACATCAATATCACTGATAAATTTATAGAAGAAATAAATAATGGACATTTAAACCTTGCAATTCTCTTAGATTTAACAAAAAGGTTTTGAAGTTCAGAAAATGTATGGTTATGATGAAAACAGTTTCTTTCTTTGAATCTTACTTGTAAAATAGAACACAGCAAGTTCAAATTGGAAATTTTCAATCAGATAAACAGCCCATTAAGTTTGGTGTTCCAAAAAGGGACCTCACTTATTCATTATGTATATAAATGACTTGCCATTACACATAAAAAAATTGTAGAACTGATTTATATGCTGATGATTCAACTATACACTTGTCTGGTAAAGAAATAAGGGAATTACAACCCAAAGTACAAGAAGACTTAATGGTGCAATAACAAGATGTTTGTAAATTGCAGTAAAACAAAATGTCTGGTAATTGGAACAAGACAAAAAATTTTATTGCACACCGGCAATCCTGTCTTAACAATACATAAATTTTGCAAAAGTGTGAAAAATTGTTGGTAGTAAAAGTTGACACCAACTTAAATTGGACACATCAAATTGGTCAAGTATGCTAAAAAATTTCTAGTCAGATCTACCTCCTAGCAAAAATCGATTATAAATCTTGATTCAAGAAAGCTTTTTTACACTGGCTCTTCCACTAATTGACTTTTGTATAATTATTTGGGGAAACTGCAGTATTGATAGTATCAACCGTGTTATAAAACTGCACAAAAATGCAGCAATGCTTATTCTGGATGCAGATTTTCTTGCTCCATCAGCTCCCTTAATTAAAAGAACTGGGATGGATGATGGTTGAAAACTGAATTGCATACCATAAATGTACCTTGACCTTCAAATGTTTAAAAAATGAATCCCCCTTTATATTTGACTGATAGAACTAAGTATATTTCAGAAAGAAATCCATATAATTTCAAAAATATTGTAAACAGTAATTTATATGTCCAAAAATCGAAAAACTAAACTGTTTAAAAAGTCATTCAGCTACACTGGGCCTTTTCTATGGAACAGTCTACCAAGCTCAGTGCAAAACACTAAGAATTTTGGTACTTTTAAACAAAATCTAAAGGCTTATTTATTATATAAACAATAGGTCTCAATCTTGTGTATTTTTGTAAATGTATTGTACTATGCAATTATTTTGACAATATTGTGTATTATTTTGTAATGATTTTTATATATGCTTTAAATTGTAAATGAGGGCCTCAGGGAAGTTTAGTTTGTACTAACTGTACTACCCTCTTGAAATAAAGTATTATTATTGTTATTATTATTGATATGGATATTTTTTTCATAACAATTTAATTCCTGTCATCTTGGATTGTTCTGAAAGTTCATACAAGTACCAATATTTTGGCACACTGAGTAAGTAAAAATGTTTTCTGTTAATCGTGTATGCCTTTTTAGCTCACCTGGATTAGTGTTAGCTATTACCATCATTTTCTGTCTGTACATGCCGTAGTCAGTCCGTTACCTTTTCACATTTTGATCTTCTTCTTGAGAACCACTGAACAGAATTTGACCAACCGTAGCTGAGATGTTCCTTGTAAGGGTCTTTCCAATTGTTGTTACTTTGGTGCCGATTGGTCAAGAATATGGATCCCCGAGAGCCTATTCTAATTTCTGATTGGCTAAACATTGAAAAACTTCTTCTCAAGAACCATATAGCTGATTGAACCCAAACTGTATGCATGTAAATAGTGTTTCTATAGAGATCCTTAACCCTTTAGCATTTGCCCAGTTTTTGACAAAAATCATGAACAATTCGGGTTGCACAATTGACCACACAGAAAAAAAATATTTTCAAAGATAAAAACATTTATTGTATACATTGTAAAAGTATAATACACTAGCTTTAATTTTTCAAATTCATTACTTGATTGCCTTGATTACCGTTGCTATGGTAACACATCAAACTTCACTTCAAACTTGAATTTTAACAGTTTTTAGCCAAAATCAAAATATACTGAGGGTTCTTTTTTGTTCAGAAGTAGAAATAGGGTTTGTTTATGGTACAATAGTTTTAATAACAACCTGAACTGGATAAAACAATTGAACAGTTTTGGAAATTATGTGAGAAAGTTAGGTTATTTATGTTGCTAGGCAACCATGAGAATTTGTCAATAAATGCTGATTCCATATAGTTTTCTAAATTTTTTATATAATAACATGAAATTCCACCCTTAAATTAATTATTTATTTACCTGAACTAATTCCTACATATTTTTGGAGAAAATGTCATATTTTTCCTTAGCAACCAATGACATTCCCTAGCAACAAACTATGAAAAACCCTCTACTGATATATATTCAATGTAAAATGATTTCCGAAAGTCCAATTTTATTTAAAAATCCAAAATCTTGAGTAATGTTAAATATTCACAGGTTAAGATCATTTCTACCTACTAAAAATAGTGTAAACTTTTACTTATTAAAATGCTACTAATCAACCATGTTCATTGGTTCGCAGTAGAAATTTTGTCAATTTGTAATTTTTGAAGTTTTGACATGTTCCACCATCAACCCATTTATGACTTAAACCAGAATAAATAGTACATACATGTAGATATTCAAATATTTTTCCTTAGCAACGATATTGACTCCCTAGCAACCAAGAATGAAATACAGTTTTCAATTTTAAGAAGGCAGAAATGATTCCTTATTTAAACACACAAGTATACTAGTTCAAAGGTTTTTACCGGCTTAAAAAGAAAAAACCAAATGACAATCAAATTATATACACCAGAGGAGATGGTAAACATTTACAGTTGAATAGGGGACATCTCGACCCGCGGACCACTCGGCCCAAGACCACTCAGCCCGAGGTAAAGACAACTCGGACCGTCAGAAAAAGACAACTCGGACCGCCAGAAAAAGACAACTCGGACCGTAATCCTTTTGATGGGCCGACTGGTCTTTTTAGTACAAATGAACGGGACGAGTGGTCCGCGGGCCGAGTTGTCCTGCACCCTTACAGTTCTCTAAAATAGATAATCATCACATTCGTTCCTTTTTGTCGAGCCTGCGACCTTTGTCGCGGAAGCGAGACATAGCGATCCTACAGTTCGTTGTCGGCGGCGGCGGCGTCAATATTTACATTCACTCTGTGTTGAAAGTTTTTAAAACATTAATAACTTTTTAAAATTATCCTGGATTTTTACCAAACTTGGACAGAAACTTGTTCATATCAAAAGATAGTATCAAGAGGAAAATTTTGTAATAATTTTTTCTCCCATATTTTCCGTATTTTACTTATAAATGGACTTAGTTTATCTCCCAGTTAACATAATATACATGCAGTCTGCAGTTAAAGTATTTAAAACATTAATTACTTTCTTAAACCATCCTGGATTTCTATCAAACTTGGACAGAGGCTTCTTCATGATCAAGAAATAACAGTGGAGAATAATTATGTACATTCTACTATTACACTGAAAACATAGACAACAGCGAAATTAGGCGAGAAACTATTATTTGTGAATATTTCTTTCTTAGCAATCATAGCTTTCTAACAAAGTTTGTGTTGAGATTTTAACTATAATCTTTATATAGCAATGTCAATAAACACTAGGGGCGCCACTCGGCAGAAACCACAGTTTGTTTACAGTATACTGGTCCCAAAATAGGCTGGAATAGGCTGTATAGAAGCGGAATCCAGTTTTCAAATAACTTTCCCCCAAAACAGCTCCACCTGGCGTTTACTGACATTGCTACTTTATAGTCTATTTGATTTGATGTACAAAATAAGCATCGGTTTATTTGGTTTGCTCCAGTAATATATAGGAATTAGTTTATTTCGTTTGCATAAAAATTTAGATAGACCAAAATGCTTAAATACTATTTTCCTTATTTTCAATAACTTTTGGCATGGGAATCTTTCAAACCAATATTTCATATTTCATAGAAAAGATGACAACTGGAGAGACATATTGTTGTGTACAGTTTTTTAATGAGTATTTGGGTGCAGGTTAGAAAGTGTTTTGCCTTCTTGTTGCATATAAAATGTTTGTAGAATAATGAATCCTGTCTCTCTTAGATTTTTTCTTTGCTCCAAGATTTATGGTTATGAAGACACTAATAAGCAAAGGAAGTTGTTGACTTCACATTTTGAAACTATATAGACTAGATAAACTGCACTGTAATGTTTTAAATTAAAAACAAATACTAGTATACATAATTTGAGCACTTTTTATTTTGAAATGTATTTTAAAAACAGTTCAAAGCTTTCAAACCTTCCATATGTGATTGTATATTATGATGTACACATTGAAAATCCATATAATCAATTGTTATTCAAACACAGCACTGTCACTGAAGCACCAGTCTGTATATGTAACGTGTATGTCAATTCAATTAAACGAAAGCCTTGTTTAGTTTGGAAAGGTTTGCTGAAATTTCATACAACTTTCTTAGATCTACATAACATTCTGAAAAACAAAAAGTATTTTTTAAAAATCCAATCTGAATGACCAAGACTGGTTCTTAATATGACTTCACTGAAGCAGTATGAACATGCAAATACTTGTATACTGTTGAATGTGAATTTTTGAAAGACATTATCTTTTGCCTGTATTACAAATGTACATTTAATCTGACTATGTAAACATTGCAATGTAGTACATGCATATAAAATAAGTGTCTGTTAATACTATAAACGGACTAATTTTATAAATGTGCAGAATAAATGTTATTAATTTGAAAATAATGAAGTGTAAATTTCACTCCATGTTATGGCTGATTTAAATACAACATACATTTTGTATCACAAATTATTACTGCTACATGTATACAGAAAACTCTTAAACAATACCTGAAAAAGGCACATGCATTGATAAGCTTTAATTTATGTATAGAATTACCAGCCATTTTTCACAGTTACAGAGCTACCATTTGATTTTTAGGGGGGGGGGGGATTTCATAGGATGTAGTATATCAAATGTTTGATCCTGCCTATTTTTTTTGTCGAACTTTTGGTCCTGGATTTTTTACTCGCCCGCTATTGCAGCCTAAATTTTTATTTTCATTTAAATCCAAAAATTTCCTGATTGACATAGATTCCTGCATTCCCCCCTTAAAAATCAAATGCTTGCTACCTCACAACATATCTTGTCTTTAACTATTAAAGTTTATGTTGCAGTTTAAAAATTACTTGTTTTTTTTCATTAATAAATATATTGGGTGGCCATGGTAGCTGAGTGGTCTAGTTTGGTTGCCTATTTATGATCACTAAGCCTGTTAGAGTTTAACCCATCTTGTGGTATGGTGTGTTCAACTCCTATCTAAATTGACAGGGATTGCCTGACATTGGTCATTGGTTCTCTCCAACTTCCACCAATACATGATTAAAACTATAAAAACATATCCTTTACTATATTTCAAGTAAGAATGCATGTATCATTTTGCATGTATTTAAATGGGCATACATGAATACATTATATCTTGCAAATGTTATTTTTGTACACCACCATTTAACAAATTCTCACCACTTATATCACATACAACTGATGTTAACAAATTAAGTTTCTAAATATACCACAGAATGGTTCCTTGTATGTGCCCAGTATATGCAAAATTTAAGTCGGGGGTGGGGGGGGGGGGGGGTTTCTGTCAAAACAGAAAAAAAAACAAAAAACATAATATTTACATTAAAAAATAATTAATTCATAAGTTACAAGTTTTCTACTACATTGTAACTATGCTTATTTATTTATGGAAGGGACAGGAATTTAAAAGGAAATAATGCTCCAAATTACATTATTTGTATTAAAGAATTCAAGTTTTAGAATGTAAATAAAAAAATCTGGATTAAAAATTACTTTGACATATATTTTGAAAAATAAAATATGCAATCATATACAGGATCATAGATACTGCAAAAAAAAAAAAAAAAAAAAAAAAAAAAGCATGTAAAACATTTCAAGGATCAATTTGCACCTTCCTAATAAATAAATAAATTATGGTTGCTCCTATAAAGTACAAGTTGACTGATGTATACATGCATACATGTAATACATGTACATAATATCTTTTATTTGAAACAAAAAAAGAAAATATCATAATACAGAGCTCTCAGATTTAGAAATTGTTTTTTTTTTTTTATTTAATTAGTCACGTGTAAAATCAAGATATGGTGAGCATCACAACAACCAAGACTTCCATTCCTAGAAATACAGTATCCTGTATTATAAAATTAACCTGTTTATGAATTGCATAAAGCATTCTTTTTCTATTACCAAATTCTCATGGTAAACAATAAGGTCTTTGTTTACAGTAAAAAAAAAAAAAAATATGAACGAATGCAATTTAAATCTAAACAAATATCAGAAATTCTAAATTGATCAAAACAATATTTTTAAACAGGTTAAAATTTCCATAAAAGACTGCAGCAAAGAGTAAAATAAACAAATGTAAAGCTTAAGTAATCCTTCCTGTGCAGCAAGATTTTTTTTAACCTATTTTTATGTTCACTATTAACAACTTTTGCATGTGCTTTAATTCCGTAGTTTAAAAAAAGCTTTTACTTCAAATTTACTATTTAGTGCTTATGAAATGTAATTTGGTTGAGATATATATCTATATGTTATCTGCTTTGGGAGTTAACGCTTGATTTTGAGTACAAGATAACATTTATCGATGAGAAAAAATATACTTTTACCCATTATTAGAACTGGAACAAAATCATCATCTTCTCACTTTCTTTCTCCTCGAAATCGTTTATTTCGTGATTCAGCAACAAACCAAGAGAGTCCTCTTATTCTTCATACAGGATATAGCGTTTGCAATATATACAGCCATTTTCACATGGAAATTAATTAACTTCACTAGATTAATCGTACATTCTTGAGCGTAATTGTTGAAACGCACATGTAAGTCGGTTCAAAAGTCGGCACGTCGTAATAATCTGAAAACCGATCTCCGGAAAGCTATTTACGCTGCCGCACATGTTTAAATTTAACCGGCAGTTGCAACGCCATCAAAGGGTCAATATCTGAAAACAAAAGTGTTTTGAAAAGCTTGTAAACTGGAGAAAAAAATGTTCGATTTAGATTTTCCTATTTCGATTTGCAATTTTAAAAATTTGACGTAAATTGAAAAGATAGAGAAAAACGAGGGAATTCTTCTGCATTAACTAGATTATTTCATCCGCAAAAATGATAAATCTGGATCATTTTAAGATATATTATATCACAATAAAAGTCTTTTTCTGCACTTTAGAGTACACTTTTCATATTGTGAATTATTAATCAAACGACTGAGAATATACGCTTCAAGTACATCGGACATCGTTGTAAAATTGCAGATGAAAATTGAATAAGTGTAGCAACGTTTACACCATAATAACTCGTCTTTTTACAAACAAATATTTTATAGAATTATAATCATGTGAAAATGGAAATTATTGGCTTTAAATCAAGCCCTTTCTGGCCAAACTCCGTTGAGTATTGAGGCAATTATCAAGTTTTTGTTGGAATGATACTACACGTTGAACGCTTACCGGTCAAATTTGACCGGTACAAACGTTAAAGGGTTAATAACAGTCGTTACTTTGATGGGGATCGAAAATCCAAGACCTCTGCCAAACTTATTTTAAGATAGAACCCTATGGGAAGATTTATAAGGTCCTTTCCAATTGCTTTTACTTTGGTGCCAATTGGTCAAGGTACATGGCTGCAAGAGCCTATTCTAATTTCTGATTTGCTGAACTTTGAAAAACGTATTCTCAAGAACCATATAGCCAATTTAACCATAACTTCATAAATATGTTTTTGTAGAGGTCCATAACAGGTGTTGTTACTTTGGTGCCAATTGGAAATCCAATATAGCCACCAATGCCAAACTTATTTGAACACAGGATTCATTTAAAAACCTTCTTGTGGAGAACCACTTCGCCAACTAGAACCAGACATGGTAGCAATGGTCCTTAGATGGTTCTTTTTTAGAATTGTTGTCCGATGGCCTGGACTGCCAACCAAAATTGATGCCATAGCCAAACTTATATTTGTAGTTTAACATAAGACAATACATATATGGATAATGCTTTCAAAAATTTTCTTGTCTGAAACTACTAATCCAATTGGAACCAAACCTAGCTAAAATGGTTCTTACTAGGTGATCTTGTTTCAGAATTATGTCCGATGACCCGGAATGTTAACAAATATGGCTGCCGCAGACAAACTTATTTTAACATAGGACCATATGGAAACATTCATTAAACAGTCTTCTTGTTTGAGACTACAGGAACCAAACTTGCCAGAATGGTCCTAATGGGGTCCTCTCTCAGAATTACGTCAAAAGACACAGAATGTTGAAGATGACCACCAAAGCTGAACTAAGTTTAACACAGGACTTTAGGGGAAAATTCTTTGAAAAATCTTCTAGTGTGAAACCACTGAGCCAGTTGGAACCAGAGTTCACAGAAATGGTCCATAGATTGTCTTCTTTCAGAATTGTGTCCGATGGATTCGAAATGTCAACAAAGATAGCAAAACACTGCCGAATTTAGTTTACATTTTGTAACATAAGCCCCTTTGTGAAAATTAATTTAGAAGTGTTAGTTTGAACCGATTGGAACCAAACTTGGCAGCCAAGGTTGTTAGGTTGTTATCTGTCATAATCATGTGCAATAATCTTGACTCTTGTTTCTTAGGCGTTTTTATGGCTGTTGATTGGCAAGTTGAATCCAGGTGAGCAATACAGGCTCCTGGGAGCCTCTTGTTTTGTAAAACAGCTAACTGATTATTGGCAGTGTACATAAATAGTAGTACTGTCTTAAAAAGTGTAGCAATGATTCAAGTCTGATTGAAATTATTAAGATATTCAGTTTGCACTAAAACATAATGTTTTATTTCCAGGTGTAAATTTAACCCGGGAAAATTTCAATTCCAGCTTTGAATTTCAACATATTGAGTAAATTCGATTAGGACCAAAAATTATCTGAAGGTCTGATACATGTTGTAATTGTTTTTATTACATAGTGGGACAAGGAGGATTATATCTTGAAGTGCCAGTGAAGAGATGTGCTCAATGGGACTTCCAAATCCGCTGTAAAATTTACAATACGAGAACAGATAACAAACTTTCAGTAGACACAAGCAAGACAATTAACATCCAAGACCTCAAATGTAAGTCTTAATAACAAATGCATTTATGTAAGTGAAAAAAACAAATTTAACTTTTTAATTTTTCCCTCTGTACTTACACAGGTTGGGTGCAACTCTCAATTCAGGTATGGTATCCTAATTGGGTTATTTGTGCGACAACGACAACTTATTCATATATTTTTTAACTGCTAACAGATATAATTTGTTAAATATAGCACAATGGTTAAAACTAATGCTGTCATAGGTTACTGCGTTTTAAACTCGGTGAATGCCAAACATTTTCCACTCCTAATTATGTGTTTCCTTGTTAGTTATGATGACAATAAAAAGAACAAACACTATTCTTCGTATTTGCTACATGTTCATCTCTGAGAAAAATGAATTCAGTTATCCTCTTAATGGTTTTTTGTTTACTTATTTTAGCTCACCTGACCCGAAGGGTCAAGTGAGATATTCTCATCACTTGGCGTCCTTCGTCCGTCGTCATCCGTTAACTTTTACAAAAATCTTCTCCTCTGAAACTACTGGGCCAAATGGAACCAAACTTGGCCATAAGCATCATTAGGGTATCTAGTTTAAAAAATTTGTCCGATGACCCCACCTGCCAACCAACATGACGGACATGGCTAAAAATAGAACATAGAGTAAACTACAGTTTTTGTCTTATATCTCAAAAACTAAAGCATTTTGAGCAAAACTGGCATGAGGTAAAAATGTTCATCAGGTCAAGATCTACCTGCCATGAAATTTTCAGACAAATCAGTCAATCATTTGTTGGGTTATTGCCCTTGAATTGTTAATTTTAAGCAAAAATGTTCAACAAAGTAAGATCTACAAAAAAGTCAACAGGACAAAAATCATTGATTAACTCATTAAAGACAGCATCCAGCATAAAATTTCCTTTAAAGATCTTCTCCTTTGAAAACACTAGGCTGATTGAGACCAAACTTTGGTGGAATGGTTCTTGGATGGCCCCCTTCCAAAAATGTGTCCATCATCCCCGGCTTCCAACTGACATGGCTGCTGTTACTAAAAATAGAAAAAAGGAGGGGATGAATTTCAAAAATCTTCTATGAAACTACAAGGCCAATTGGAACCAAAGTTCGCAGCAATGGTCCTTAGATGGTCATCTTTCAGAGGTGTGTCCGATGACCCGGACTGTCAACCAAGATGGCTGCCACAACCAAACTTAGTTTAACATAGGACCTTATGGGAAATTCACTCAAAATCTTCTTGTCTGACACTACTAACTTAAAGCCAATTAGAACTAGACTTGGTAGCAATGGTCCTTAGATGGTCCTCTTTCAGAATTTTATCTGATGACCAAAACTGTAAACCAAGATGGCCGCCACAGCCAAACTTAGTTTAACATAGGGCCCTATGGGAAAATTCATTGAAAAATCTTCTTGTCTGAAACCACTTGACATATTGGAGCCAGACTTGGCAGCAATGGTCCTTAGGAGGTCCTTTTTCAGAAAGGTGTCCGATTTTGTGGACTGTGAACCAAGATGGCCGCCACAGCTGAAATTAGTTTGACATTGGACTCTATTGGAAATTCACTCAAAAATCTTCTGGTCTGAAACTACTGAGCCAATTTGAGCTCTCTTTGTACAGCATCACAGCATGGATGTTCACGTACTGCAGTAGCGTGCGTGCATTTAGCACAAATTTGTATAAATTCTATAGGTGTAACTTGCGTAAAACCGCAGTTAATTACATAATGGCTAAAAATAGAACATGGTGGTAAATTACAGTTTTTGTCTTATATCTCAAAAACTAAAGCATTTAGAGCAAAAACTGACATGGGGATAAAAATGTTCATCAGGTCAAGATCTACCTGCCACGAAATTTTCAGATTAATCAGTCAACCCTTTGTTGGGTTATTGCACCTGAATTGTTGATTTTAAGGAAATTTTGCAGTTTTAGGTTATTATCTTGAAAATTATTATAGATAAAGACAAACTGTAAACAGCAAAAATGTTCAGCAAAGTAAGATCTACAAATAAGCCAACATGATAAAAATCATTGAATGACCCCTTATTTGAATTTTTGCCCTTTAAAGACGGTATCCAGCATAAAATTTTCTTTAAAGATCTCCTTTGAAACCACTGGGCCAATTGAGACCAAACTTTGGTGGAATGGTTCTTGGATGGCCCACTTCCAAATATTTGTCCAGCACCCCTGGCTTCCAACTGACATGGCTGCTGTTACTAAAAATAGAAAAAAGGAGGGGATGAATTTCAAAAATCTTCTATGAAACTACAAGGCCAATTGGAACCAAAGTTGGCAGTAATGGTCCTTAGAAGGTTCTCTGTCATAAATATCTCTGATGACCCAGATTGTTAACCAAGATGACCACCACAGCCAAAATTAGAAACCAATTGGAACCAGACTTGGCAGCAATGGTCCTTAGATGGTAATCTTTCAGAGATGTGTCCGATGACCCTGACTGTCAACCAAGATGGCCACCACAACCGAACTTAGTTTAACATAGGATCCTATGGGAAATTTCCTCAAAAATATGCTTTTCTGAAACAACTAAGCCAATTAAAACTAGACTTGGTAGCAATGGTCCTTAGATGGTCCTTTTTCACAATTTTGTCTGTTGACACGGACTGTCAACCAAGATGGCCACCACAGGCAAACTTAGTTTAACATAGGGCCCTATGGGAAAATTCATTGAAAAATCTTCCTGTCTGAAACCACTTGACATACTGGAGCCAAACTTGGCAGCAATGGTCCTAAGGAGGTACTTTTTCAGAAATGTGTCCGATTTTGTGGACTGTGAACCAAGATGGGCGCCACAGCCGAACTTAGTTTAACATTGGACCCTATGGGAAATTCACTCAAAAATCTTCTCGTCTGAAACTACTGAGCCAATTTGAGCTCTCTTTGTACAACATCACAGCATGCATGTTCACGTACTGCAGTTGCTTGCGTGCAAGCACAAATTTGTATAAATGCTATAGTGTAACTTGCATAAAACCGCAGTTAATTACATAATGACAAAAATAGATAAGGGGTTAACAGAAATCGATCATATCAGTCAGAACGATTCATTTTGAATTCATCGCTTATCATATATTAGAACTGATTTTATTGGATCATTGGCATTATATGAACCAATCGTGTTCTGTTTTACGACGAAGATTATGAAATTATAAAAAGTGCTTGTTCAAGGCAGAAGCATACATTAGGGATTATTTCTTTTTAACAACAAGAGTAAACAATGATGATCGTAATAATGTAGTTTCAATGACAGTTTAATAGATATTCCATACCGATGCCAACTCTTTCCATACCCTGGTCTTGGAGGATATGAAATGCATAATAGAATGAAGTGTACCCCCAACAGCAAGTCTTATTGAGTACATCTGTTCCCTCCAAAAATTTACCTATACCCCTAAAAAATACTAGTATATGTACTCTCAATGCATAAAATCAGTGAGCATGAACAAAAACTGAGCACATTCGAAAATTGAAGTGTCTAAATACTTTTTATTTCACTTATTTTCTCTGAAAAAATGTTTTTTTTTTAAAGTCTGAATTTGGTGGGAATTCAAATATGAAGATTTTGTTATTTATTTAAACAAAGATTACAGATTACTGGTATTTTATTGTTTAAATTGATTCTAAAATGGGTATAATATTTTTTTTTAAAATGAAGATTTATTTCTTTTAAATGCAATTATATTGTGTTAACTTGGCGTAAAGATTCATTTAAGGAAAAAGCTACGTGAATACACAATAGAAGAATAAGAAATAAAACATTCACTAGATACTCTAATAGGGCTACACCATTATACCCCAATTACGGTATTATATCACAATTAGAGTACAGTATCCAGTTGGCGGTTGTCCCCAACCTGTTACAGTAACCATGGTAATGGTGTTTATTTTGAAAAACGCAATAAAATTGAAAAGTTTTCCAATACGACTTTTTCGAGATCGATCGCTCTTTGCAACAGAGGTAAAGAATGACGAATCATGTGACGTTTTGTTAGGCATAGAAACAATAACAATATAGCAGCTCGGGTAAATTTTGCTACAAAAACTGTACTGGAGTTGCGACAATTTCCGTCCCAGAAGGGTATATCATGCCATGAATACAGAAAGCTAAAACTCGCCCGAATTGCATTATCCTTCAAATTTCCTTTCACTCTCGTAGCGCGCAAAGCGCCATTCTCATGCCTAACAAAACACTAAAGTCACATGATCAGAATAATAATTTCTGCCCTGTATGCGATAATTCCGGACAAAGTCGGAAATCAAGTATTATTTTTTTATCTACTAGCACCTGATGTCATTCCCATGCTTTTTATGAGAGTTCACATTGCTAGTTGTAAATTAGAATTATTTTTTTGGATTTCACCATTCCCAGACAGGATGTCTACATTGGGCCCACATTGGAAATTGGTTGTACCGTTGGCCATCTGTTAGCATTGGTATGTTAACCTTTGCCAACTGTTGGGGTTGTTATGCTTACGTTGGCCCAACATTGGCCATCTATTTGGTTGGTATGCTTGTGCTCTTGACCCAACTGTAAAAGTATACTAGTAATAGGTGTTTTCATCATTTTTGGGGTAAATTTTTACATTCTGGTGTGATGACTTGGCCTATATATAATAATGGGCTGAATGGAACCGGGTCAACATAAAAAAAAATTTGCTTATCTTCGCCTTATTGGGTAAATTTTATATATATATACATTCATGCATATTAATAAAAAAAGTTGAACATTAGCCAGTGCCTAATTACAATATCCAGTTAAATACAATAATAATAATAAATTGATTTTTATTAATTAATAACTCTCTTATTAAATAAATAAAAAAAAAACACATAGTTAAGTATGATTGATTGGACAGTTTATCAAAGGATTGTAAAACAGAACAAATTCTTTAAACATTAGATTATAAATTTCCCAAATGAAAATGGACCTGTTCAATTGAGGACAATCATGTTCAAAATAATGCGTTTTCGTTGTACAGGTATGTTTTAGAGTTTTTTTGTTGTTTTTTTTTACTTATTTTGGATATTTAGTTTCAATTAAATTTCTTCACAAAGTTTTGTATGGGGCTGTCAGGAGCTCAGTGGATATGTAGTTTTAAAATAAGATAAGGATGTAAGTTTGTCTGCTTTTCCCCAGTATCCCCTTTAATGTGTATCTTTTACATATATATACATTTATACTTAGGAATATCCATATCACAAATTTGATTTTTATATTGTATATTGTATATTGTATATTTATCCAACTTTGCGATATCACATATTTGTCTTTTATAGTAAACTGTCCACATAATGTTGGGCCAGTATCATCAGAAATAATCTATTTTGTTCAGCATTAATCCAATTTCATGCCAAACATTTATTACGTAGGTCCAGTGTTGGCCCATTGTTACAATAACAATATATGGTGTTGGCCCAACGGTCGGCCATTGTCACTGAACTAAGGTTTAACGTTGGTCGAACGTTGGGCCATTGTCTTTTAAATGTTAGTTGAACTTGGGCCAACGTTGGCCCAAAGTAAGTATAAATAAGGCACAAAATTGGCCCAACGTTATGCCAACATGTTGGTGCAACGTTGGCTCACTTTGCACTTAGCACGTTGGGCCAACATTGTTTGCTTACTGACTTGGTTTAGGCCTAGAGCACAACTGATGAGTCGTAAATCATGTGCACATCTTGTGCATCAGAGATGGTATCATAGTTAATTTACACACAAATGTTTGCAGAATCAGCAAAAGAAAACTTGACAATTTATCTGAAATAAAAGAAATTGGTTTCTAAATTAATAGCCTAAATGACACCTCTTGATTTTATTACATTGTACTATCATGATGTGCCATGTGTAAGAGATGACCACCTACAATTTCTGCACTCTATTGTCTGGGTGAAATTCAAATCTGATGATAACTAATGCACAGGGTCGAACATAGAATACATCAATAATTCATCTCAAGTTTATTAAAATGTTGTGCTACGCCCTCCTATTAAATAAACATGAGGTGAATTTCCAATACCAATACACATTTCGTGCATGCTAAAGCCCTATTTTTCCTTTGTTTATTCTACATACTGAACCTAACACTCAAATTCTTTTTAACAGATCAAAACATTACATAGAAAACATAAACAAGCCTGAAACTGATTATAATTGATTGGCAATTCAGGTCGACATTAAGAGTCAGTAATAGATAATCGGTTTAAGATTTCAACCGATTGAGCAACACTAAAATTTTGTGCAGATGTTTTCCAGGTTTTTGATCGTATCCTTAAACAATATGCTTGATAATTCAAACAAGAAACGTATGTCAGTCTCTTGAAAAAAGGCAATTAGTCATTTTCGTGGTTTTATAAGAAATATAAATAATATTGTTTTCCGCATTCTCAAATAACGAAGCGTTAATATGAAATAAAGTCCATTTTTTTTCCATGCACTCAGTCTTTTCTCATTCACAGGCCCACTGAATTCAAAGAGAGGATGATGAAAGGCACAGAAAATTGTACCTTTATGAATTTCTGGAAAGAAAGATGAAAAGACGATAAAAAAGTTATACTTTCAAAACGTTTACATATTACCGGTATTAAACTGTTTTCAGATACTGTTATTGGTTTACTATTAGTATAAAATATTAATTCTCGGATTTCGTGTTTTCTTTTGTTTTCCTCTATATGTGTGTATCTTCACCAAAATAAACTTATATTACAGTACAGGATAAAAATAACAGCAAACACCCTGAAATTATGAAAAATTAATTGCATTTTAATTATTCAAGGAAATAAAACAAGCTGAACTAGATAATATCAAAAAATGGAATTTTAGAAGGGAGATAACTCGAACAAAGTTTAATATGGTATTTTTCAAATGTACAGGTTTCTTGCATGAAAAAGATGTACCATCTTATTTAATATGTTTATTACTGCCATAGAAATATCATTATATTATACTTATTAATCTTCCATAATCTATTATTTGAATAAGAGGTTCCCAGGATCCTGAATTGCTCACTTGGCAAAAGTTCAGTGTTTATACTTTCTGATTATTTTTAGCTCACCTGACCTGAAAGGTCAAGTGAGCTTTTCTCATCACTTGGCGTCCATCGTCCGTCGTCGTCGTCTGTGAACTTTTACAAAAATCTTCTCCTCTGAAACTACTGGGCCAAATGTAACCAAACTTGGCCACAATCATCATTGGGGTATCTAGTTTAAAAAATGTGTCCGACCACCCCACCTGCCAATCAACATGGCTGCCATGGCTAAAAATAGAACATAGGGGGTAAATGCAGTTTTTGGCTTGTATCTCTGAAATTAAAGTATTTAGAGTAAATTTGACGGGGTAAAAATGTTCATCAGGTTAATTAGTTGACCATTTATTAAATTTTTCAAGATGTCAAGGTAAAGAATCTCAAATTAATTAAAAATAATTAAGCATACATTCTTCTTTTTGTGGTTTAAAGTTTCTTTAAACAAGGTAGATGCTGAACAAATATAATTTACAGATATAAACAATACCAAAATTTCACATTATTTTTTTAAAATAGTCACAAAGCCACAAATTTATAATTTCTTTAATGAAAAATGTGCCAAAAAAAAAAAAAAAAAATTTGCAGAGTTATCTCCCCTTTCCAATGTTAAGTTCCATAGGAAATTAAAAATGGTGATTTTGAGTTTTCCTTCAAGTTAGATTTTATGGGACTTTTTTCTGTGTATATTTGGGGCATAATGCTATAGATTAGAACTAAAACATTTTCTTTTGCAATTAGTTTGAGGTTAAAACTTAGTTTGACTGGACTATTAAGATCTATCTGCCCTGAAAATTTCAGACGAATCAGACAACCCGTTGTTGGGTTGCTGTCCCTGAATTGGTAAATTTTAGTAAATTTTGCAGTTTTTGGTTATTATATTGGTGTAAGGGAGGTAATGCAAACACATTTAAAGTAAAATGTTGTGTATGATTCGATTACCTCCCTTCCACTGCTTGTAGATTATGTTTTCTCTTGGGGTGATTCATAGCTGTCAATTTATTTTTAGAAGTTACTATTAATTAATATTAATTTTAGCCATATGTCATTTTCTATTTTAAGACTTTTATGATGTATTTAAATCGGTAATTATGTTTGCAAACTTCATGAGAAATTTGAATAGGGATTATGACCATATCTTGAGGGAAAGAATTTTTTTTTTTGGAAAAAGGGAAAGGGGGGGGGGGGGGGGAGGTGAAAAAAAATTAGGGGGGTAAATAAGAAATTGTGGGGGGGAGGGGACAATTTTTTCTCATTTCAGATTTCAGAAATTAAAAAGAAAATTTATTCAAATATTTTTTTTTGCAAAAAAAAAATGACAAAGGGGGGTACAATAATTTTTTTTTTGAGGGGGGGTCAATTTGCAACATTATATAGTCCAGTGAGACTAAGTTTTAACCTCAAACTAATTGCAACAGAAAATATTTTAGTTCTGATCTATAGCATTATACCCAAATATACACAGAAAAAAGTCTCATAAAATCTTACTTGAGGAAAACTCAAAATCAGCATTTTTAATTTCCTATGGCATTGGAAAGGGGAGATAACTCTGCAAAAATGAGTCTTTTTTGTCAGTTTTTGGTTGATTTTCTTAAAATTCATGTAAAGTATGATACTTTGATGGGGTTATAAGTTCGTATTTGACTATATTATATAATCTTCTGCTCATGAAATGTACAAAACCGAAATGTTATGGGTATTTTTATTTTTTTGCGTATTTTTCATTAAAGAAATTGCAAATTTGTGGCTTTGTGACCATTTTGAAAAAATAATGTGAAAAATTGGTATTGCTTATATCTGTAAATTATATTTCATCAGCATCTACCTTGTTTAAAGAAACTTTAAACCACAAAAAGAAGAATATATGCTTAATTATTTTTTTTATTAAATTTGAGATTCTTTACCTTGACAAGTTGAAAATTTAATAAATGGTCAACTAATGAATTACGAAAAATAGGTTGTAGCTTGATAAGAGATATGAAAAAAACTTTAGAGTTGTTTGTTATACTCTAAAGACGGCTAAAATATCAAGAATCAATACATTCTGCTGAATAGAAGCGGTACAGATATAATTTTGTATCAATTTTTATGGATATTTCTGCCTTTTTTGCAGAGTTATCTCCCATTTTCAATGCAAATCTCCATAGGAATTTTAAAATCGTGATTTTTTAATCTTCCTCAAGTTAGATTTTTTTGGCCTTTTTTCGTTGTATATTTGGGGTATAATGCTAAAAATTAAAACTTAAAAATCTTCTTTTGCAATTACTTTAAGGTTAGGGTCAAATTTATGCTAGATTGACTGGACTAATATTGTATTGCACAAAAAGCAAAAAATTGAATATAAATTCAAATCAGATGACCAGTTCTAAGTTCTTTGACTACAGTTATTCTGTGTCAGAAACCTATTATGTAGCGAATATTTAATTACAATCCAAATTCAGACCTGTATGAAGTGCAAATATTGTGTCCATTTTTGCCCCAACTGTTTAGGGTTGGACCGCTGCGGTCGTATCCAGCTGCGCTCAGCGAAGCAATTTATTAATGCTTTTCATTATGATTTTAACCTTATTTTACATGATTTCAAAAACCACAGTAGATACAGGTGAGCGACACAGGCTCTTGAGAGCCTCTAGTTTTCATTTAACTGTTGCATTGTTGCTCCAAAATCTAGACATTATTTTGAAGAGGAAAGACCTAATAATAACATTTACTTCAACAAAATTTAGTTTGAATTGCCTAAATAGTTAAGAAAATATTTTGAAATAATTTTTTCCAATTTTTCATGCCACTGCCACAAGGCAAAGGGGGCATTACCCTTGTCCGTCTGTCCATACCTACATGTATGTACATACATATGTACATACGTATGTAGTACTATGTAAGTAAGTCCCGAAATTGGCTTCCGTTCTCTAATTTTAGTTTGCCTCAATCAAATGTTATGAAACGTATACACAATGCTTATTACCATGAAACACAGATAGAGTTTGAATTTGGATGGGGTCACATTCACCTTTCTAGAGTTATGCCCCTATATGAATGGGAAAAATTGCTGAAATTGCCGTTTCCGCACTCTAACTGTACTTTTCCTCAACCAAAAATTATGAAACCTATACACAATAAACAACAAAATAGATAACAGGTTACAATTACATACCAATCTATCAAAGCAACCCAACTGACAGAACTCCTTACAAAAAAGAACACAAAATAACACAAAACGCAAACGTGAACACAACAGAGAGTCAGGATAGTCTGACTTTGTACATACACTGAATAGTAGTGAGGTTAAACCGTGAAGCGACGGAGTGACGTGGTATTTGGTGCTAGTTATTTCATAGGAATAAATACACCTTTTACTTTCTGGGCATTGCTCAAAAAAAAAATTCTCTGATTCGACTTGGTAAGAAAAAAATAATTTGGTTTGATCGTAGTCGAAAAAAAAAAAGATTGTGTCCATACCTAGAAAAAAAAATTTCAAACCAATATAAAAAAGCACAACCCCCCTTTGAGGTTAAATGGTTCTTCCCTAAGGTTTTAGAATTTTAATTTTCTAAAATTGGGGTCCACAGGGGTCAAAATTTGAAATTTTTAATTTAAGCTTGGGACCTCTTTCAATTTGGTTATATATAGTATTGTCCTACACTATATTTAGTTGCACAATGAGGATTTAGACTGTCGATTTTTAAACCGGGGGTTCACTCAGGCCAAATTTCAAAGATTGTCAGTTGAATTTGTGAACTAAGATTTTTTTTTTTTTCATTTTTTTGCCTATGGTTAAGTGGCCCAACTACTTACAGGGGATGCAGTGATCACTGTCGATTCCGGCAGTCAGGATTTCTTGTTCGTATTGAGATATCAATACGATTTGAAAAACAGAAATAAAAGACGTTCATAAGTGGGTTTTAATTAAACTATATGAATATGTGCAGATTGTGCATAGGCATGCCTTCTCTTCATATTGGTTCATTGTTCTCTATTATAAAATCTTATTTCAGAGAAAGAAATTAAGATGTAGCATTATTTTATATTTCAGTTTCCATGAAAGGTATAACAAGTATAACAATTGTATTTCATATGGGAAATGAAAAAATACCTCTAAGACCTCTATAAATGATCTGCAGCAGCCATTCTTCGAGAAAGAATACAACATTTTTCGGGAAAAATGAAATGTCTTATATACTTGCCTACCCGCCTGCAGAATCTGAGGGTGATAGGAAAAACACATATTATTTTATTTGGCCTAATGATCATTTTTCACTATCTCTTACTGTTTTAGAAATTGAAGGGGCTGAAAATCTCACACCATATTTAAAATTTCCTTTTTATTAGCTCAGCTGGCCTAAAAGGCCATGTGAACTTTTGCCATCACTATGCGTCGGTCGTCCGTCCACATTTCACATTGTCATCTTCTCTGAAACCACAAATCCAAATTGACCCAAACTTGGCAGGAATGTTAATTGGATGGTTCTATGCAAAACTTGTGTTCTTTGTGCCGATTGGATATTTAACATGGCTACCAGGGATAGATAATTCGTTCTGATTGGACCTATATTTAAAGCTCTTCTTGTCAGAAACTACCAAGCCAGTTGAACTGGTTTGTATCATGAATGATCCTTGGATGAACCTCTACAACAAGTATGTTTTTTTTTGGGTCGATCGGAAATTCAAGATGGCCGCCACAGCCGGACTAAGTTTAACTTTAGACCCTACGGGGATTTTGTATAAAGGTCTTGTCAGAAACAACCAAGCCAACTGAAATGATTTTATGTATGAACAAGCACTGGATGAACCTCTACAAAATGTATGTTTTTTGTGCCGATCTGAAAATTCAAGATGGCCGTCACAGCCGGACTTATTTTGACATTTAAGCCTATGCGGGAATTTTGTACAAAGGTCTTGTCAGAAACTACCAAGCCAATTGAAATATTTTATGTATTAACAAGCATCGGATGAACCTCTACAAACTTTATGTTTTTTTGTGCCGATCGGAATTTCAATATGGCCGTCACAGCTGGACTTAGTTTAACATTGAAGGCTATGGGAAATTTGTATCAAAGTCTTCTTGTCAGAAACTACAAAGCCAATTGAAATATTTTTATGTATAAAAAAGCATTGGATGAACCTCCACAATAGTTTTTTTTTAATGCAGATCTGAAATTCAAGATGGTCGCCACAGCCTGATTATTTTTACATTGGACCCTATCATGCCTATGGGGAAATTTGTATAAAGGTCCTCTTGCAAAGCATATTTTGTTGACATCTACGTGTTCAGCGAAATGATTTGACAGCATTTTTCGTTTATCTCCGCGAGAACTGAAGACCGGAAAGACATTTCAGAGTCAAACAACGGGAACAACGGGAACAAAACTTGACAGGAAGCATATGTGGGTGCGGGGTCGTTTATAAAGTTTACAAATATGACCGTAATGGGCAGTTCTTGTTTCTGATTGGCTGATATAAAAAAAAAAAAAAAAAAATTCTCCTCTGAAATCGCTTGGCCAAATGGAACGAAACTTGTCAGGAAGCATTTATGGGAGGTTGTTTACAAAGTTTCTTCATTTCGCCCTGATCGGGCAACAAACATGGCCGCTATGGAGCATTACGGTCATATCAGATAAGATAAACAAAAATTGAACATTCAAATGACATTTCCTACTCGTTTGCTAGTTCTGACCCCTTTGACTGCTTGTATCCTAGAAATTGGATGAAAAATATAAATTTTACATTTTCTCCAAAATATCGTATTGTGACTTTTTTAAATCCTTGGAAATATATCTGGGAAATGATGAAGATATAAAAAACTTTTCAGACATACTATAATGAAAGCACTAATCAAGACAAACCAGAAAACCATTGAAATTGGTTGTTGAATAAAACAATAACAAATCCAGTAACATTGGTTTTTTGCCTCGTTTAACCCCTTATATTTCAAAAGAAACCAGAGGCGCCCAGGGGCCTGTATCGCTCACCTGATAGTGCATTGCCTATTACATATACCGACCAGTTCCCACAGGGTTAAAAGTTCGGCTGTGGTGGCAATCTTGTTTGATAGTTTGGGTCAGCAGACAGAATTCTGAAAAGACCATCTAAGGAGCATTGTTGCTGAGTTTGGTTTCAACCTCTCGGTAGTCTCAGAAGATTTTTTAATGAATTTTTCATAGTGTCCAATGTTAAACTATGTTCCTCTTTGTCGGCCATCTCGGTTGACAGTCCAGGTCATCCGACACAATTCTGAAAGAGGACAATCTAAGGACCATTGCTGCCAAATCTTGTTCTAATTGACTAATTGTCTCAGACAAGATTATTTAATAAATTTTTCCTTAGGGTCCCATGTAAAACTGAGTTCGGCTGTGGCGGCCATCTTGTGTGTCCGGTTCGTCGGACATAAATTTGAAAGAGAACCATCTAAAGACCATTGCTGCTAATTTTGGTTGCAATTGTATCAGTAGTTTCAGACAAGAAGATTTTTTAAATGAATTTTCCCATAGGGTCCAATGTTAAACTATGTTCGGCTGGTGCGGCCGTCTTGGTTGATGGTCCGGTTCATCGGACATAAATCTGAAATAGGACCATCTAAGGACCATTGCTGCTAAGTTTGGTTGCAATTGGCTCAGTAGTTTCAGACAAGAAGATTTTTAAATGAATTTCCCATAGGGTCCTATGTTAAACTAAGTTCGGCTGTGGCAGCCATCTTGCTCGGATGTCGGGGCCATCAGACACCCCTTTGCGCGGGGATAAAATATCTATGAAAGTGCAATCAAGAAGTTAGGGTGTTATTCTTAGTCCATGATAATTGTATTTTAAAATGTACCTTGCTATGCACCTCCACCACAACAGAATTCGTGAACAGAGGACATATGACAATTTGGATGAGGACATACGACATTTTGATCTAACACCAGTTGAACAAAATGGAACTAATCATGTGTAAATGACTCTAATGACTCTATGATGAAGATAAATTCTATACTAGTTTGTGTACAGACGCATTAGTAGATACAACCATTAAAACGGGTTTAGTTAAAGAAATATCCTACTATTCAGATTTACCAATAATAAATTGTTGATATCTAGTACATATATTCTTAATGGTATTATTGTTTTGAATCTACCGCATATATATTACATGTAGTATTTGGCATATATTTTTTTGAAGATTGTTTTCGGGGAAAACACAGATGTTTTGAAGCTAGGCGGCATGACTTATGTAAAAAAAAAATATGTCACAATGAAATAAATAAAATGCATTGTGTCGGCACACTGTGGTATTAATACTTCCCGCCATTTTTGTTGGGGACTAAAAGTACGCAACATCGCTAATCGCAAAAATTTGACCAATAATATAATTAATTTTTTACAGAAGACGGACACTTACCTATTCTTCAGATTAAGAATATAAAAAGATATGGTCACCGTGCCAGGGGAAAAGATATTAACCGAGAATGGGTACCAAAAAAAAAAAAAAAAAATGGCGGGAAAAAAATTGTGCGCTTTTTCGTTTTTTGTTTTGGTTTTTTTTATACAAATAGCTGTTTACTAGGTTGTTAGAAACTTTTCATTTTAAATGTTTGAGAAAAAAAAACAATAAGCAGGTTGTTATGCTTCTTAAAACTTTGGTTTTGAGGAATATTATGCCATATAAACTTTTGACATGCAGGCTTTTAACCTTTTTTTCTAGTGTGGCGAAGAGTATAACGAGTTTCTGTTTTCTCGCATTGTATTAATTTCCATCACACTTATCTTTTATGAAAAACTCAAAATGAATGGTCGGGAGTCTGGCCATATCTAACAAGATATTCAGCTCAGAGCACTTTCACTAGTGGCGGATTTGGTCAACCCTTGCATGATGACTACTGGAAATGGGAATTTCGCAGAATATCGTACAACGTCATAGATAAATTGCGAAACAATAACGTTCAAAACAATATGCGCAGAGACAATAGTATGATTTATCTTTAATGTAGAATGGCAATATATAGGACATCGAAAATAATAATGTTAAATAAGCACTCTGTTTGATAAGCGAGTACATGAAGTTTTCATTCAAAATCAAAATATTACATATAACTTATATATACCATCAAATGAATATCAAAAGATAAAGTGTATTTCGTTCTATAATTTTGCTACAATGCATTTTGATAGACAAATTTATTTGTCTTAACATTTGATTCAGATACTACTTCATAAACGTTTTCATTCATATGTCTACTAATGGAATTTCCCATGGCCCGTTTATTTGTTCCTTGGGCAGACTGTGAACCCAAGCCATCGTACTGGTTTTCATTTGTGCCAATACAGGTGTTAATGTAGCCACTGTCTTCATTTTCGTTTTTACTCATTCTTTGAAGATCTACATAGAAATATAACAAGATTAAAATTTGTTCTTGTTGAAGAAAACAATGTTGTTAAACTTGCATGCGTTCTACATAGATAGTGTAGTGTGCCGTCCATTTGATACGTCAATTAATGTCTGAGTATTCCACTTTTTTATATAATTATTTAAAAAAAAATATAAATAAATTGTTTGATACCAATTGTGATTCACAAGATGTGCACATTTATGGCAGACGTTTTAATATTTATTACACTTTCAAGATGTCTTACAAAGTTAAATAAGATATTTTATAAACTAAATGAGATATAAATGGTTATAAAGATATCATATTAAATATATAAGATATCTTATTTAGTTAAAAAGATATCTTGATTGTTTTAAAAGATATCTTACAAACTACAATAAGATATCTTTTATATAGTTTATTATAGAGATATTTGATAAACTAAATAAGATATCTCATTAAAGTATATAAGATATCTTATTAACTTCAAATTAAATAAGATATCTTATAAACATTACAAGATATCTTATATACTTAAAAAGATATCTTATAAACTTTATATGATATCTTGAAATTGAATAAATATAAAAACGACAGAACTATGACACTTGGTTAGACGTGTAAATCACGTGTAACGTGCGAAACGTGTGGATCGTGTGCTTGTAACGTGTGAATCGTGTGCGTGCAACGTGTGAATCGTTTGCGTGTGGTAAAAAACATGTGATTTGAATCATGTACGAGATTTCATTGGTCCAGACAGATTTTAAAACGAGTGAATTTAAATCGGAGCATATTTCAAACTCGAATTAAAATATTGTTGGAACTAACTTTCACCGGTTCAAAAAATTTACTTATAAGTAAACCCTAAAACATTGTATATCTGAGGTAGATGTACAGGTAAATAGGTATTGGTCCCTTCAGAGGAACTCTTAATCCCTTGTCTAATTAGGTGTTGTTTTAGCCTGGTAATCGTTCGTAGAACACACCCTATGACACGAGGTCTTTGTTTGAAAGAAACCATAATTGAGGCGTAATGTTTATTTTGCTGACAACTTTATTATTATCATATCAATTTTAATTAGTATGCGCTAGCTTATTAGATTAAAATAACATTATAGGGGTTATTGATTTTAAATAAATTTAAAATATTATTTAACAGTTAAAAAAATTAGCTTATGAAAATACATATTTGCATTTATGAAAAACGTTTAATGTGGGCCTTTTAATTAAACATGCTTCCTTTTATCGTACTTTTTTAAAATTTAAAATGATATACAATTTTAAATATTTGACTGCTACTCATATCTGGCATAACATTTAATTAATTCGTTTCATAATATTCCGTTCGTATCTTACAATCACAATTGTTAGAAATCGCACAATCGGAAATCGTGTTTCGTGTAACGTGCATCATGTGCGTGTATCATGCGAATCGTGTGCGTGTAACGTGCGAAACGCGGACATGTGTATCGTGTGAGTGTGGTTTGGTGCGTTACACGCTCGACCATGTGTAGCAGTAAATTAAAAGTATCAATATCCGGCTCGACTATGTATTTAAATATCAGCACTGAGCAGGAGATACCCTCGGGGACATGGGGTTCACCAGCAGTGGTATCGACTCAGTGGAAAGTCGTGTTTCAACTCCCTCAGACCTTACCTGGATTTCGGTCACAATGTTTCGTTGTATATGTTTTGGCTTTCAAAATGTCTGGTCACGAGCGTACCTAAAGAAGGTTAATATAGAAATACACATCGTACGCAAGGAATTTAGCTGTTACACATCATTTCTATGAGTGTAGCCGATAACGTGTAACCCGGGAAGAGTAAAGGTGTACAGCGATTTGATTTTGTTATGTCACCTGTATAGTTTGCGCTTTTTGTCGTTATCTTATGATCGGAATTTTCATGATTGTGTTTTCTTCTGACATCCATATCTTTTCTCTTTTTACATCGCCTACAAAGGTAAACAAAAATAGTTTCAATTTTATATAAAGACAAAATGTTAGCTATTGTATGTAGTTAATAACCCGTGGCTCCTAGTAGCCTATACCCCTCACCTGATATTTCCATTTGTTCATTGCCAAATTGATATTAACATCCATGTAATGTTTGGTTTCAATCCATTCAGTAATTTTCAAAAAGAAGCCGTTTCTATGTAATTCCAATAGGATCCCATGTTAAACTAAGTCCCCCGCTGGTGGCCATCTTGAATGACAGATCAACATTAAAGTAACAACACGTGGTCTGTACCCCACAAGGAACATGCATGCCATATTTGGTTTCAATCCATTCAGCGGTTCTCTAGAAGATCTTTGTATGTATTTCTCATAGTGTCCTATGCTAAACTAAGTCCCCCGCTGGCAGCCATCTTTGATGACGGTTCAGCAACAAAGTAACAACACTTGGTCAGCATCTCATAAGGAACATTCATGCCATGTTTGGTTTCAATCCATTCAGCGGTTTCTAGAAGAATATTTTTGTATGTATTTCCCATAGGGTCCTATGTTAAACTTTAATCCTCTACTGGCAGCCTTTTTGGATGACGGATCATTACCAAAGTAACAACACTTGGTCTGCACCTCATAAGGAACATTCATGCCATGTATGGTTTCAATCCATTCAGATGTTCTCTAGAAGAAGATGTTTGTATGTATTTCCAATAGGGTCCAATGTTTAACTAAGTCCCCTGCTGGCAGCCATGTTGGATGACGGATCATTACCAAGGCAACAACATTTGCTCAGCACTTCATAAGGAACACTCATGCCATGTTGGTTTTAACGCTTTTAGCCAATCTCTAGAAGAAGATTTTTGTATGTATTACACATGGGGTCCTATTTTAAACTAAGTTTCCTGCTGGCAGCCATCTTGGACGACAGATCGGCAACAAAGCAGCAACACTTGGTCAGCAGTTCATAAGGAACAATCATGCCATGTATGGTTTCAATCCATTCAGCAGTTCTCTAGAAGAAGATGTTTGTATGTATTTCCACACTTTTGAAAGAGGACTACCTTATGACCAGTCTACCACAGTTTGGTTCTAATTGGGCAAATAGTTTCATACATGAAGATTTTTTATGTGAATTTACCATAGGGTCCTATGTTAAACTAAGTTCCGATGTGGCGGCCACCTTGGTCAGAGGTCGGGACCATCGGACACAAATTTGGATGGGGGACTACCCAAGGGTCATTTCAGCAAATTTTGGCTGAGATTGGCGTAGCAGTTCCAGAGAAGATTTTTAAAATGTTGACCCGCCCTTTTTTCTATTTTTAGGTTGGCCGCCATCTTGGTCGAAATTCGGGTACACTGGACACAAATTTGAAAGGGACCACCCAAAGACCATTCCACCAAAGTTTTGTCCCAATTGGCCCAGTGGTTTCTGAGGAGAAGATTAAAATGTGGATTGTGGACGACGGACGCCAAGTGATCACAATATTTCACATGACCCTTTTGGTCAGGTGAGGTAAAAAAGTTAAAAAAAAAACAAAACAAAAATACTCTGTTAGATGAAAAAGTATGGAACCAGTTTGAGTTACATGGTACTATTGTAACACACTTTTGACCTTAAACGGCCTTTACGTCTTGTTTATTTTTTATTGTCTTGATACCACACAAAATACGGACAACAAGATTAAAACAAGCTACATTGATGTCAATCAAGACTGAGAAAGACCAGTTCATAAAAGAATGAATTATGAAATGATCTAAACTTATCTTGACCGAACTTGACTGAGTTTAAGACTACATGTCTTGATTAAAACATGTTATCTTGATTTGGCTTGGAAATATGATATTTCAGAAAATCGACCCAAAGTCAGAACAAGACCGGAAACGTGTGTTACTATTGGTAAATAGATGATACAACAGGAAAAATAAAGATAACGACAAATCAAAGTACATGTACGTTTTTGTAAAAGAATGAATTTGGCGGAAGGGAAATAGCTGCGTTATAAGAAATATAGGTAAAACCAGTAATCTGGATAGTGTCTTTTGGGAAATTTATATTTACATAGTTCTTTCTTTCTTTCTGTATTCATAAAAAGAAGCTTATTATCTCTTATTTTGATGTCTACGTGTAATTGTATACCTAACAAGTATTAAAGCAAATACAGCAACAATAAGAACACTTAGTGCACCACTGATTCTCCCACCAATAACTGATGCGGTGTCACCTGTTTCCTCAGCTAAAAATGAAACCAATTTTACATTTTATGTGTACTAATTAGTATTATGTTTTTTTTCCAAAAGGAAAAAACACATGTACTTTGTTCAACATATACATTTATTGAAAATTTGCAAGACATGTCGTCATCTTGATAGATAATTTTACATTATTTTCAAGAAAAATAGTTTGAAGAATTTAGCCTATTTGTCAATATGAATTTACAATGCATCGGCATTTATATTATGTTATTATAACTTATAACAAGTTTATTTCTGTATTGGCCTTGTTATTGGTTCGAGGCTTTCTGTATTTAATGTGCTGTTAAATTTTTCTAATATATTTTCCACATGATAGCATTGAACAATTTCGGGTTTAGGTTAAGGTTAACGCTAAGATATTCTTTCATCTGAAGTAACTTATGTAATTTTACTGCTTTTACCGTGTAATTTGCAGAGATCACCATAGTAGCCCTCAATACATCCAAGTACACACTTTCCAGAGTTTTTGTCACATGTGAGATTGACACAGGTACTGCAATTTCCTTCACATTTAAAACCAAATAAACCAGGACCACAAACTGAAGACCAAATAAATAATTATATGCATGAATAAATAAAAAAACAAAAAAAACAACAACATTAAAACAAAAACCTCATAAAAATCTTACACCTGCAACTAAACTGACGAGTTGCGTTTTGGAAGATACTCTTCCAAATATTAGTTCTACTTGAATTTTTTATTAATTTTCTTTTGTTAAAAGAGTCTTATTCGTACAATCCAGCTTTTTCTCCAGTTAATCAAAAACTTTAAATTTATACCGGTCTTTCACGAATAATGTCGATTTCTATTGAACTCTATGACGAGATAGCATTAAACCCTTTATGTTTACCCTTTATTTCTAACGGTTTAGTTAACGAGAACGACAGCATCCGATCACAAACTATGGGCAATATGAGCTAATTGTACCCTGCTATTTAAATTATGTACCTTGCAACCTATTTTCGAAATTTTATCCAGTGGTGAACTTGTTTGTTACCATACTTTACAGTATTTTTTATACACCAGGGTATCATGACAGATAGGAGGTTTTGGTACTCATATTACCCGTTTAACCACACCACTGTTTAGTGTCTGTACCAAGTCAGACTATCCTGACCCTGTTGTGTTTACGTTTTGTACTATTTCATGAATTTTTTTGTCCACAGTTCTAACTGTTGGGTGGCATTGATTGATTGGTATGTCAGTATTGATCTTTCATGTTATCAACTTTGCTGTTTAGCAGCAGTCTTTTCTTCTGAGATTGGTATGATGTCATTCCTGAAAGGTGGATTCAACTTTGGTTCAACAGAAAGTAATTTCTTACAGAAATACAAAATTGTCAATTTAACAACTGATGAGTCATAAATCGACGAAATGTGCACATCTTGTTCATCAAAATTGGCATCAAAGACATTTATTTTTATTGATTTTTTTGTATTCAGAGGTTGGTGCATTTGATGAATTTTCAGAGAATATACGGTGGCGATAGATGTATACTCTCCAAAAAAAAAAAAAGAAAAAAAAAAAAGAAAGAATAATTAAAGAATGTTGGGAATAAACATATGAAAAAATATAATTTACCTCAAATTTTCAACTTCATTTTAAATACAGAAATAAGGATCACATACTGAAATTTGGCACATTTGTTGTCCATACTTTAAATTTCTTTAAAATGTCAAAATGTATCAATTGAAGTATAGAATAGAGAATGGAAACGGATAATGTGTCAAAGGGACAACCCGACCAAAGATCAGAAAACATCTCAAAGTTACCAATGAGTCTTCAACGCAGCGAGAAAATCCGGCACCCAGAAGCAGGCTTCAGCTGGTCCCTAAACAATAATGTGTACTAGTTCAGCAAAATGGACGGCATACTAAACTATTAAACATAAACATGAACCAAAATTAAAACTAGAAATTGGTGCCATTAGAAACGATGTCCATCCAAACACTGCACAAGTCAAAAAACAATTAACAGTGAAAAATTAGCAATTTCACAATTTCAGTCTGAACATTGGAACCCTGAATCAAATTTCAAAATTGAAAACCTTATTGGACATCTACGCATAGCGAAGAACAATATTATAAACAAATGAAACCACTGAAACAAAAAATAAATGAGCATTTCCAGAGAAAAGGCAAAATTAGCAACTTCACCATTTTTGGTCCCAAAATTTGAATCCGTAATAGATTTTCAAAATTAAAAACCTTTTCGCACATCTACAGAGAATAAAGAACTGTATAATATACTAATAAATTTGCTAAATCTAAATGAAAAATTAAATAGGAGTTTAAGGAACAAGCTTAAATTCACTATTTCCGAAATACAACCCCTGTGGCTCAAGTTGTCAAAATCAAAATTCTAAAACCTTATTGCGCAACTAAATACAGAATGTGACAATACTGTATAGAAATTAAAAGCATAAAATGAAAAATTAATAAGGAGTTTGGTTTAAATTTCCAGTTTTCTAAATTCGACCCCTGTGGTCCTCAATTTTTGTAAATCAAAATTCTAAAATCTGATTGCGCATCTACATACAGTATGTTATAATACTGTATAGAAATTAAAAGCATAAAATAAGAAATGAATGAGTAGTTTAGGTCACAATTTTAAATTTCCATTTTTCGAAATTCGACCCCTGTGATTCCCAGTTTTCGAAAATCAAAATTCTAAAACCTTATTGCGCATCTACATACAGTTTGTGACAATACTGTATAGAAATTAAATGCATGAGGTTAAAAATAAACGAGGATTTCTGGATATAAGATTATCTAACGGACAGACGGACCGATTACAAATATCCCCGAACTTCATTCAAAATGCGGGGATAAAAACACACAAGACTAACAAATGCTAGATGTTCCTGACTGTTTACAGGCGCAAAACTGGCGAGGTTAAACATGTTTTGTGAGATTTCAAAACTCCCCTATACCTCTAGCCAATCTGGAATAAAAGAACACAGAACACAGAGCGATACACACAGTAAAACTCAAAAAATGTCTGAGTCCGATGTTAAAATAGGTAACAGAAGAAACTAAGCAAAACAAGATTACTGTCGGAGACGACAGTTATACTCACACCCCCACATTTGTTTCATCCAAGTGATGATTTTGATGGAAATTTAAGTGTTAATTTTTTTTAGCTCACATGGCGAAAAGGGCCATGTGAGCTATTGTCATCACTCGTCGTCCGGCTGCCGTCGTTACCTTCCTTTTAAAGATCTTCTCTGAAACCACTGGGCCAGTTAGAACAAAACTTGGCAGCAACGGTCCTTAAGTGGCCCTCTTTTGGAATTATATCCGATGACCCTGGCCACCAGAGCCGAACTTAGCTTAACATAGGACCCTATGGGAAATTTACTTAAAGATCTTCTTGTCTGAAAGCACTTGGGCAATTGCAACAAAAGTATGCAGCAATGGTCCTTAGGTGGTCCTCTTTCAGAAATATATTCGATGACGCCGCCTGTCATCCAAGTTGGCCGCCAGAGCCGAATATCGTTTTACGTAGGATCCTATGTGAAATTTACTTAAAGATCTTCTTGTCTGAAACTAATTGGCCAATTGGAACAAAACATGGCAGCAATGGTCCTTATGTGGTAATCGTTCAGAATTATATCCGATAACCGCACTCGTCATCCAATATGTCCGCCAGATCCAAACTTAGCTTAACATAGGACCCTATTGGAAATTTACTTAAAGATCTTCTTGTCTGAAAGCACTTGGACAATTGCAACAAAAGTATACAGCAATGGTCCTTAGGTGGTCCTCTTTCAGAAATATATTCGATGACCCCGTCCGTCATTCAATTTGGCCACCAGGGCCGAATATACTTTTACATAGGATCCTATGGGAAATTTACTTAAAGATCTTGTCTGAAACCATTTGCCAAATTGGAACAAAACTTGGCAGCAATGGTCCTTAGTTGGTCCCCAATGCGGGTATATTGACAACTAGACTGAGGCGGTCGGAAACGACAGCTATCCCCGCACTCCCCACATTGTGTATCCTTGTGCACCTTTTTTCATAATTATACCTTTGAATACAGGCTCAAATTTGGGAAAATTAAAATTCTAAAACCTTATTGCACATCTGCATACAGTGTATGACGCTACTGTTTAGAAATGAAATGTATAAAATGAAAAATGAAAGAAATCTTTCACTCACCCACTTATAATTCCCAATTCTTGAAATTCGACCCACAAAGGCCACAGTTTATGAAAATCAATATTCTAAAACCTTATTGCACATCTATATACAGTGTGTGACAATACCGTAAAGAAATTAAATATATAAAATGAAAAATTAAAGCGGAGATTAGGTCGCAAGCTTAAATTCCCAGTTTTCAAAATTAAACACCTGTGGGCCCCAAGTTCTGAACATTAAAATTGTAAAACTTTATTGAACATCTACATATAATTATAATGTGTGACAATCTTTTATATAAATTAAATACATTAAATGAAAAATGAAAGAGGAGTTACGGTCACAAGCTTTAATTCACAATTTTCAAAATTCGACCCCTGTGGGCCCCAATTTTTGAAAATCAAAATTTTAACACCCTATTGCACATCTAGATACGGTATGTGATAATACTGAATAGAAATTAAATGCATGAAGTCAAAAATGAAAGATGAGTTTATGTCACAAGCTTTAATTCCTAATTTTTTAAATTTGACACCTGTGGGCCCCAGTTTTTGAAAATCAAAATTCTAAAACCTTATTGTGCATCTACATACAGTATGTTCCAATACTGTATAGAAATAAAATGCATAAAATGAAAAATAAAAGTGGAGTTTAGGTCACTAGCTTAAATTCCGAACTTTAAAAATTCGACCCCTGTGGTCCCCAATTTTTGAAAATGAAAATTCTAAAAAACTTATTGCGCATCTACATACCATATGTGACAATACTGTATAGAAATTAAATGCATGAAATTAAAAATGAACGAGGAGTTTAGGTCATAAGAAAGTGCGACGGACGGACGGACGGACTGACGGGTATGATAACAATATCCCCGAACTTCTTCAAAGTGCGGGGATAATGATCAATATATATTAACAAAGGACTACTAGCAGTTACTGACATGCCAGCTCCAGACCTTAATTAAACTGATCGAAGGATTATGTCTATATCATATAGAAAATCAGCCACAATCCCTCCCGTCAGGGGTTTAGTATCATGCCATCATAAGTTATACGAGAAGAACATAACCCGCATCATGCCAACAACTGGTTTTAGAATAAATGTGTTTATTTCCGATGCAAAGACCCTATGAGTGAATAAATATTAATTCAACAAATGCCATCTTTAATGACTTGACAACAGTATCGTAACTATATCCCTTGTGGAAAAGTATGTTTAAAGGTTTGATTAGCTTTTCAGGTGAATGGCGACATTTTTGTGCTTTGTATCGAATATTAACATAAAAGATGGGATGTGAAATACCTGAACACATAAGATGTTTGCACATTGATATTGATTTATATTTACGAATGAGTTCCTTGTACCGATGATAAAATTTAGTAAACGTTTTGAGAGTTTGTGATATCGAAATCCCTGGCGTAATAATTTTTCAGTAATGCAGAGATTTCTTTCGTTAAAATCAAATACGTTGTTATATACACGAGTGAATCGAACAAGTTGAGATATATAAACACCATACGATGGTGCCAACGGAACGTCACCATCTAAAAACGGATAAATAACAATAGGAAATTAAAATCATCGCTCTTATCATAAATTTTAGTATTAAGCTTATCGTTAGATATATAAATATCAAGATCCATATCAATAAAATGAGTATAAATATAACAATATATTTACATGGTACTTTGCATAAACATCTGCATATACATGACAAAAAACAATAACAATAAATGTTCCGATTTTATTTAAACGACATTTTGATCTGTTGAACTTGTTGTGAAATGTTAAAGCACCTACCCACATTACATTTTGGTCCGACTTTCCATCCAGGTTTACATGTATCAGTGTCAGTACAGAAACCTTCTACGTGATCACAGAAATTATCAACACATCCATTACATGATTGGGAACAATTCAAACCGTATGTTCCACTACTACATTCTAAAAGAAGTCACGAAAATAGATTTAAGACTAATATTTTATCTTTAAAATGATAAGCTACTAACTGTCTGAGGAAAGGCTATAGATGTTGGAGATCATGTTTGGTTTAAAGTAAACTCCGATTTAAAATTTCTTGCATATTAAGGGGGTAGGCCTGGGATATGGGAGATAACTCCTATTGATGTTTTTTTTTTTGACGTCAAACAATAGGAATGACGTAGCATTACTATGACGTACAAAATTTCCTCGCATTAGACGAAGTGAAGAGGTTCGGTAAGGGGCATCTCCGTAACGAATCTAAAACTTTCTCGAAATATGTGCAAAATCGATAATTACGTAGGATTTGATATATTGATGAATTATTGTTTAACATCCAGTGGCAATTATGAAATGCATATCAAGAAGAACGTATTATTTGAACAACTGTACGTTCGGTGTCCAGGGATTACGCTAATCTATTTACTTACCAGTTATAAACAGACAAAGTTCCAAGACATGTTTTATTCCAAATAAAAATCAGATATACCCGAGCATTGCCATAATAATTGCGTTATTAAATAGCATGGATTATTTACCCCCACCCCTAATGGAATGGTTTATCTTTTTTTATTTATTTTTGTAAATAATCAACATTTAATGAAATCGATTTTTTTTCTTTTGAACATTTGGTCAAAATGTTCTAGTGGATATATTGAACATTGAAATATGTTGGCTTATCAAAGTGAATGAGGAAAACTGGACTAAATTAAATCATATTAAATTGAAGATATATAATTTTCAGGTATATTTATATTTTACACCACACCGGCAATACTTACCCTTGCAAATAATTTTTTTTAATAATAATAATAAAAAAAAAAACGAATTGTAATACAAATGAAAAATAATACATAATAATAGATTATTTATTGGTAAAAAGTTTTGCTGGTAAATTCGTCTATGTGAGACAAGGTTCCATTTTAATGTGCAGCTTTTGCGAACGAGCTCGTAGAAAGCCCGTGCGGATTTTATCTCTTCCAAAGCCAGTCAAGATGGGAACAATAAACAGAAAATTCAAAACTTTTAGAAAAATTTAAAGAACTATACCTCTTGATCACTTCCGCGGCTCTCGGATGTATTGACTACCCCGGGAGAATACATTTTTCGAAGAAATTGTCTTTGGTTCATGATTTTTCGATATAACGCGATTTCAGGGTTTTTTTCTTTTTTTGCTCTCATTCTTCTCTTTTCGTCTCACAGCTTTACCTTTCCTATTTTGTATTTATAAAAACTTTTAGTCACTGGCGATTTAACCATCATATTTTGTAATTTGTTAGATTTAGGAGAATATCAAGTCTTCATGACAGTCTATATTTTTTCTGAAATGTTTTTTAGATCATGTATTTTATAAACAAAACCAAGTTTTGACAAATAAAAGTAAACTTACAAAACTATCGCCGTGGGCGCCGTGGTTTAGTGGTCAGCGCATCGGACTATACGAAGCCAAAGGTCCCTAGTTCGATTCCCGTTCGATATGAAAATTTCAAGGATCGCGACCGGACTTATCGACACCATTTGCGAGGATGGTTTCGGCATACGATGCTAATCCGTCGGACGAAAATTGCTGTCCCGTGTTAAGGAAGGGAAACACCCTTAGCACGTTAAAGACTCCTGTGTAGATGTCGAAAAAGAGTATGCTAAAATGCCGCTACAAGGGCCTCTCTCGCACCCGCCAAGTGGAAAGGGATTGGTATAAGTTGGTATCACTTGTTTCCCAATCCACTATAAATAAATAAGTCAGTTTAAAAGTATCACAGGTCTTAAGAGAGAATGCTTGGTTTTCAGTCATAATAATTATATTTTCTTTAAATTTATTTCCGTTTATAATTTAAGTCATCATCGTCTTCTATTCAATCTTCTTCGCGTTCTTTAAACATATAGAATAGGTTTATACTCGATAACATTAGGAACGATAACTCTTATCGTAACGTCGTATTGTAACGTAATGACGTCCTACCTTAAAAATTGATCGAGTATTTTGTGAAAACTTGTGGTTAGAATTTCATAATTTTTTGTCATATAACACACATATATATGATATTTTTTGTAACAGTTTTTTGTAAGAATTAAACGACAGGATTTTTTTACAGCAGTGTTTGAATATTTAATGGGGCAACTGAAAATGAACGAAATTCCTAACATGTCTGGTACTTTTACCTTTGGATTTTCATATAAAGAGTGAATTTTACCATCATATTTCATTTTTGATTAAGACTATATCCCTGTTCTTCAGTTCAACAATTATAACTATTTTTCATCAAACATATGTGCTATGAGAGGTAGTAATATTCATTAACTTGTGTCATCTCCTGGAATGAAAGGTACCCCTTAAATGCCCATTTTCAATGAACCCTGTGAAGGAAACGCGTGGTTGAATTTCAACAAAATTTTCTCAGGTGGTGTATTGAGACATATACAATTGATGACGAAAATATGAAAAAAATTAAACGAGTGGAAAATTTTGGCCTAACCCAGGCCTACCCCCTTAAAATGCTCCTTTCCAGATATTCTTCAGACAAAACAAAAATGTCAAATAGACCTTGAGTTTTTAAGATAGCGAAGTCACAAATTACTGTGAAATAAACGACTAAATAAAATATGTAGTTCATTCATTGGAAAACACTTGGTATCTGTAAAAGTGTAAACAGATAGATAGTTGGTCAATGATGACATACATTAAATAATTAACAAACAAGTAGTTCGTTTGGATTACTATATACGTGTAAATACATGTTTTGGTCGCCCGACGAGTTAAAAACGACATACGACCTCACGGCTGTTAAAAGGCGACATGTGGGTGTCTTGAAAACGACCTGCCAGCTGTCAATTCAAAACGATCTTCCTTCATTTATTGCGTTATTGTTTTAGTTTATGAATCTTGACTTGATTTGGGTTTTTGGTCGTATTCGATATGTAACCAGAACGCCAATTAAGTGTCAACACGGCCACTGGCATGACTGGATTCCCTTTTTTTCATTTTTTTTTCATTCTGTCATGATTATGTGATGGTTACCAGATTAATTATTTCCTAGACAGCACCATGGGTTCACGATAGCAGTGTAGCTTCTTGGACTTTTTAGCAGTTTTCTGTCAACTAACACAATAACATTACTTTGCATTTTCATTTCAAAATAAAGAATGTGTAATGATACCCGTATACTTCTCCTTTCACTCGTTGGTACAATTTCAATTTTATCTGTACCTCGCTTTAATTTATGAATCATTAACTTGTCTCCCTCTTATATAGCTCTGGCAATAATTGTCCGTGTTGATTTTGGTTTTGGTACATTCTGATCACTAATGATTTTGATGTGTTGCCGTTGAGTACTATACCGATGAAACATTATGCGTAGAAATTAATTGTCATGTGGATTGATGCATGAAAATTGATAAACACTGAGCTTTATTTTTTTTTCAAATTTCCAATTGACTTGAAGAAATCCATGTGGAAGTTTTTTCAAACGTTCGAAGCTAAGTTTTTCATGGTGTTTCATCGTCAGTCGTAGTTTATCGTCCTCGGGTCAATAAATTCATTTGTTTCGTTAATTGGCCTATTATAAACGATTTGTAATATGTATATTATTCAAACTGAAACTCACGATATTCATTTAAGATCGAAAAATGTACAAGTCAGGTGAAGATATGTATCAGCATGGATTCGGCATGGTTGATCAGATGCACGTATACATTTGTGTTCATGATCGAGACAGCTAATTCGAAGAAGATGACCAGTAAAGAATAAACATATATAATCGGACGTGAACTTTGTGACCAGTCGAACGGTCCAGTTCATGTTTTTCTACAACCGCGGCTAAGAATCCGAAAATATTTGGTGATGATCTGTAATTATAAATTCCATCTGCGACCTTGAGATGTTGAAATACGGCATGCGACCTGGATATTTAAAGAAAAACGACATTCCGACTTTGTATCGTTTTTAAGGCGACATTGCGACTTAGAGGGGTGTAACCTTCTGGAACCTCATGTATGTTGTCTACCTACGTGTATTGCATCTGTTGTCATACTGCCATCCAGGTTGACATTGCGGATAGTTAAAACACAAGCCTTCGAAACGATCACATTCATTGGATACGCATCCGGCACATGATTGATTACAGTTCTCACCAAAATACCCCATATTGCATTCTAAAAAATAATTAAATATATAGTTTATCTATTATCCTGTCATTCTTTAAACGAGACACTTGTGTATATTATATTAACCATAAGATTTACTACATTGTAACAACAAATATTTTTTCCGATTTGTGACACAATACATGTACAATAAACTAGATAAAAGGAAAGGTCCACAATGATCTACCAATGGAACAACGCCACATAACATACAAAATCCCAGAACAAAAGTATAAACACAACAGACAGTCAAGATAGTCTGATTTGGTACAGACATTGAGTTGTGGTTTGGTTAAACGAGTTTATTGGCACCTAAACCTCGGCAGTCTTAAGCATAATACATACTCTAAAAGCCAATACGGTATGATTACCAACAAGGTAAATGCTGACTAGAACTGTCAAAATTGGTTGAATAGTACATAATTTAGATAGCAGGAGTTTAACTGTAAAATTACCCAAGACTTTGATAGCTGCGGGTGGGATACTTTCGCTTTATTAAACGAGAAAGTCAGAAATAACACTATCAAAAAGGGTGTAAATGCTCGTCAAAGAGTTCAATAGAAATCGGCAGTATTCTCGAGAGGCCAGTATATATATTTATTCTCCAAGTCATTGAAAAAAGTGCAATTTTTACGCAAAATTTCATATTTCTTGCCCGAACTCGTGAAAAGGTTTCAAGAAACTACCACGTTTCTATGGGTTACTGGCAAGTCTTCTGTATTTATTCACGATATTACAATAAAAGATAGGATTGGAAAAGCGTATGCATCTCCATTTTAGATATTAATGGGAAGGGCTAAAACGGAACAGCATTTAATATTTGTATCTACATTATTCAAATGCAGCTCTTTGGGATATATATCATACAAGAAAGAGAACTAGTCTCTGTTATTTTAGAATCAACGACTAAAACAACAATGGAATTTCTGGAGTTTTGAAAATCTATCAAAATGACAATCTGATACTTACTTTTGTCACAATACTGTCCGTAATGTCCGGATTTACAGCCATCGATACATGTTTTGTCGATATTGCAGTTGTCATTTAAACAGAAGCCGGATCCACATCCAAAAACACACGAACCATTTTCCGGGAAACAATGTTGATTTATGCAATTGGTTGGGCATGACATGGTACAGTTGGTTCCATACATATTTAGAGGACATCCTGGAAATTTATATTACTGAATGGGGTATTAATTGCTCGTAAAGATATTTGATATTTGTTTTATACTCATAATATTTGCTTGTATTGTTTTAGATTTCAAATTCTATTGTTTTATTGTGAATACCCACCGACGTTTGAATTACCGTTCCGGTAAGGCGTGAAATTTAACTGAAGATATTTATTTTCACTTGTGAGATAAAAACATCGTAACGGTTACTCAAGTCTCAATGACGACCGTTCAGTTTCAAGCGTGAAATTTCGTGTTTTCTTCAGTCGGAAGTCACGATAATTATGTTATTTCATAATGAAAACGTTTAACATGGTTATTTTCAAATAGAATCCCTAAAGCAAAATTTTATTTCCTGTATATCAAGGTTAAGATATCTTGAGCAATGGACCGGAAGATAACACAATAGGCAATATTGAATACATAAAAGCGTGTTCGTTTTTTCAAAACTTTGTGAAAGAAAATGTCAATTAAGTAAAGTTTTGTTTGTTAGATATATTTATAGATTTAAGAATTTTGTCCATTCCAAATCATGCGAAATGTGATGTCACAGAAAATATGCACAAAATTACAACAGCCAATACACAACATAAGATATTTCATACTTATCATAAAAACAACAATATATTGAGATTTTTTCTCGATATATACAGTAAACATTAAAACAGTAAAAACCAGTTTGTGTCTATGTCACTGCTGGTGGACTGTAAATCCCCGAGGTCATTATCAGCCCAGTAGATAGAATGTTTGTTCTGACATGATTCATTACTCAAATGCATCTAAATTTTCCGTTCAAAATTTGACAATATTATCAAAAATTTCTAAGGCTCTTCCTGTTGATGCAGAGGTAACCGTTAGCTTAGTTTGGATTTCCTGTTTGTTTTAATTGTTTTGGATTTTAACGATTGTGCTTATTAATTCATCATTTGATCTTTAACCGGTTTTCCAACTGATTAATCTCGAGCACTGCTGATGAGTTGTCAGTCAACGAAATGGCCATACAGTGCATCAAATTTATTTCGGTATTTTGTGATACGTTTTATTATATATTTTGTGTTTTGGACGAAAAAGTAGGACACTTTTGTATTGTACTGACTATGAAATCCAGAGGTTTAGAGCTTTTACATACCATGTACTTCAACATAACACAGCTCAATGTATATTTCCCCCTCTGCTCTTGAATTATAGAACACAACGTCTCGACCAGTTGCATGACAACCAATGTCAAAAATGAACTGCTGATTTTCTAGAGTATCTGGATCTCTATAACAAAGATAACCATCGGGTCCACCTGAGGGTATGTTGGCTGACGTAGAATTCGTTATATACAATGAGAACCCATTTACACGATCTGGAACTTTAAAATGAAAAGTTTTTAACTTTGATTTAACTCAGTAATTTTATATCGGATCCGGAATTTCTTTATTGAAATGGATACTTACACCCCTTTGAAACACACCTAGTTACACCATAAGCCATCCCTCCAAATAAGTATGCACTATTCACTATACACGGTTGTTCAATACCCCGTTCATGATCAAATTCGTGACGCCCTGTCGACATCATTTGCGAAATAGAATAGAGTCGATAAACAATGCTAGCCTGTGTGATGAGAACAAACAGGACCGTCCCGTCTTAAATGTACTTGGCACATCAATAGGTCATTGTAGATGTCAGAAGAAGTAGGCAAACATGCCGCCAAGATGCCGCTTTTGTAGAGACGAGATTGGTACACTATTGTAGAACTTTGTTTTTCAATCCATTATAAAAATGTACCATTGGCGACTACTTGGCCATATACCATACAACTTTAAAAATAAACCTTTTAAATTGGGAATTCGGAAAACGAACATCTTTCTGTATAAATGTGTATTCTTATGTTTTTTAAAATTATTTTTAATAACAATAATAATGATAATAATAATAACAATTATAATGGAATAAATTTACAGATTTCTTTTATACCTAATATATAACTTATTCGTTAATTATCATCTTGGTAGTTTCTTGTGTTTACTTTTTTTTTTAGATTAAAACATTATAAATTCAATTGTTTATGTTATATACTGTAATAACTTTTCAACACGTGAAAAAAATGCAGGGGTAAATATCGTTTCCCACTGGCTGTATGTAGTATTCACTAAAAGTTGTTTTTTTCAGTATAAATTGTATAAACCAGGTTTTCCATCAATATAAATTTAAGCCTGTTTATTTCTATCTGAAATTGATTGCACAATTTAAATAGTCAAAACTTTTTTTCTGATCCGATGAATGTACATCAAATCAGATTTTTCACATGACCATGATCTGTTTCAACCTCACTTCAGATAACACATGGAAGTCAACTACTTGTACTCTGTCTGTCTCTCTGTCTCTCCCTCCATCTCTATGTCTCACACACCGTTTCTCTCTTTTTCTTATTCAAATTATAATGCAGTTTTTTTTTTATATAAATACAAGTTTATTTAACATATCTACAGGATGTAACAAGACAAGTGAAAACCCTTCCAATGGTGCAAAAAACAGTTATAAATATGATTATTCGACCTATTTCCACTTTGTTTAAGTTTAAAGTGTAACTCACATGTGTCTCTGTAATATAAGATAACTCTGGTAATGAAGACAACATAATTAAACATAATTTTCCAATACGCCTCTCGTTGATTCCATCCTGTGTGTGAGCATCCAGACGACCACGATGTTGATGCAGGTAAGGTAAGTGCTCTTTCTGCATAATAGTTTCTATAAGTTGAAACTTGGTACACGATTCCTTCGTGGGTAAGATTCTCTTAAAATATTGTTAAATCATATTAAATTTTATGACAAACACTTACTTCTTCAACATGTTCAACAAGAAGTGCTTTACCTGCAACAAAGTTTACACACTTCATGCTTAAGAGTGTGCATATTACCTTGTTAGGGGTATGAGGAAGTTATTTGGAAGACATGTATGTCTTAGCTTACGCCTGAATTCTTGGTTTTGCCATTGTTCTTTTCCCTTCCGTTCATATTTGATATCATTGGCTCGACTTTTCACGGGACTGGACACTATCTGGATGGATTTTGCGTTTGTGATCAAATCAAGGCTGATACTAGCACGGCAGGAGGTGCTTTAATCTATCGATGCACCTGAGCTGTCCCATTCGGTATTCCCATCATAATCTGTGTTGTTTGATTTCATATTAGCTTTCTATTTCACACAGAGATCTATTGTCAATAATGTTGGGGCAGCATGATGACCTTGTTGACTTGAATTTCATACACCTATTGATCTATTTGACATTCTGTTTCCTAAATATTTTAACTAATCCTTTTATTACAACAGAATTAATGAAGTGTACGCACAGTTATATATTTATGGATAAAGAGGACAAATATACCTAAGGAGCAAACCAAAAACGCAATCTATTAGACAGACAAAGAACAGCCACAAGCACAACAATTAAACAAAAAACACCGAACAACACGAACTCCTGTTAAACCAGTAGTGAACTCAAGTGCTCGGAAGGGTAAGCAGTCCTTGCTCCGTATACCATGTATACGGCACCTTTCATGAAGTTCTGGAAAGTCACAAATCGGTGTAGGTACATGAAATGTCAGGACAGAAGGAACAGGTTCAACATCATCTTACATATTGGAACACTGTAAGATAGTTAAGGATGATCGCTGGTCTAATTGGAAATAAATAGGATTTGAAATAGGTGTTTTAGTTTGAGAGAACATATGAATAGTAAACAAATAAGCAAGAAAAAAATTTAGGTTCATGCGCTCATTTTAGAGCTATAAAGCCTTGAAAATTTGCAGGAAATAGGTTTTCTCTGGATTTTTCATTGTCTTTGCATTGGCAACTTCAGTCTCTCAAAAATTTATGAAAAAATAAAAAGGATTTCATAAAATTTTGTCAAATACCCTTTTAAGGTATATATGATTGAATTATAAAATAAAAAGTGGGGGTTCATTGGTAAAAAATTTAATGTTTAAGAAATGGATAAAACCCGAGGATTCCGAAAATCTGACAAAAAGACCAAAACATGACCAGCGAGCATCCTTAAACATTAAAACTTCTACCTGTTTTTCTAAACAAAATACGTACATGGTCTTAAATGACAATCCTCGTCTTATCTTAATTTACAAACAAATAGTGATTTCCTTGAGCATAATTTGATTTATTTGTCAATTGGACAAACATCAATTATAGATAATAATATTTGTCAGAAGTGGCGGCAAGAGGGAGTAATTCCAATTTTATGTATAAAGGCTGCATATGCACACGATAAAACTGTTACACCATTAGTATCAGATGGTTAAGTGAAAGATAATAAAAACTAATCTAAAGATTTTTTTACATATTTTATTTATACTTCTTACATTGTATTATAATAATGGTTTTGGCTCTTTTGTTTGAGTCAAACAATATTTTATTAGATTCCAGTTTAATAGGATAAAAGAAATCTAAATCTAATACATGTGTATCTACCCGATGAGGTCAAATAATTGATATATAATGACAAAGACTCTCTATTTCAATGACTGAATATAATGTTTAATAAAAGAAATATATACTGAAATTTTATTTTATATATTAGAATATGACAAGCTCCTATATTAAGGACGGCGGCGTATCAGAATGTATCAAATATAAATTCTGTGATAAGGTATGAAACAGGATGTGACTGGTAATGTAAGCAAGATATTTAAAATTAATTTCTCTGGTAAAGGATATTAGAATTGTCATTTCAGTATTCTGTTTCAAAACATTGAATTCAAGGAAAAAATGTTAAGCAGCCTACTGTATTTAACTAAAGACAAGGTTAACAAATTATTTCGGTATTATGTGATACAGTTTATTAGCACTGTATCAAATAAATAAATAACAATGGGCCATTTTATTGATGAAGTTTAATTGCAAAGGCATATGCATGTAATATTTTGTGATCTGTTACAACGAATGTCTGTACAAAATTATATTTCTTTGATATAACTTAAATGACACCTGTAATTGATCAATATTTTTCAGTTCGTTTTGAGGAACGACGTTTATAAACAAACATATTAATTTAAAATAACACAGATTAACAGTAAACAAATATTGTTATCTTTATACTTTTTCACAGTTTAAGTTAAATACTCATCATTCTTTTATTGATATATGATAAAAGTTTATTTGGTTAAATTAAGTTACATGTATTTGAGTTATCTTAGTTCCCCAAAACGGAAAAAAAGTGTTGTCATCAATGTTCCGGTCAAAACGTGTTTTACTCGACGAAAAAAAAAGTGTTTTTACAGTAATATGTTTGTTTAACACAACAATTTTGAACATTTGGGAAATATTTCTGACAGTCATTTACAGTCATAATTTTCTCCTTTGGAATTAAAAAACTGTCCTTGACCTTGACAATCCTTTTTTCAGTCAAAATTGACAGCACATGTAACAGTGTGCTCTGTTCTTCATTGGGCCTGTATTGTTTTGTCACAAGATTTTTTTTCATTAAAAACTAAACAGAAAGTATTTAAAAAAACGACCTTAGTTCTATCTTACAATTTTGATAAAAATTATAAGCCTAGATATATATATCTTACTTTGAGCCACTGCACAAAACACTATTACTGGCATGCAAATCCAGCAGGATTTCATAGTAACCTGAAAATAGTTTTGAAATTACTTGATATTACTTGATATTTGTCGTATTCATGTATATACAAAAGTAGTTTCTTCTTACTATACACATATAGATGTACAAGGTACATGTATTTCAATATCAACAAAATAATGTCTAATTGAGCAAACGGGCAGAATGTCAAAATGCAAAGACAAGGCGAATTGTTAAGATTGGTATCACAAGAAGATATTAAATAACCAGCAAACAAAGAGAATCGGAACAGGAGAGAACTAGAAAGAAAATAGAGGAGGGCTGATGGTAATTGCTTTGTTAACGCCACCCGTAACGTATAAATGTAGTTTCAAGTTGGTCTAATTATTTAAACTTTAAAACACATTTTTATTCAAAGTATATGTCAAAGATGATTCTTTTTTATCGTCTGTAATACATGTATGCAATTTCCTTTTACAAAATATAACCAAACTGTGACGCATGTCCGGTGTGGGTGTCTAACGTGTGTGTAGTTGTATACATGATATATCGAGAAGCCAACTGATATAGTATAACTTTCCTTATTAGAAAAAATATGAATCCCTAAAAATATGAATGTCTTATATCGGCTCTAAAATCAAATAAAAGAAGAATGTGTCCATTGGTCACGGATGTCCCCGCTAATAAATATGCAAGAGTCAATGTACTAATTCAAACCTATTTACGATTTGTTTTCGTTGAAACAAAGTAAAAGTTATGGAGTGCATTAAACGGAAAATTTGGCAATTTTCAATTGATAAAAGGGCAAAACAAAAACGATGAGAGTGACGACACTCTAATGTGAACTTGATCAGTGCCTGGTAGTAATAAGCATTTTGTATAAGTTTCAAAACATTTGGTTGAGGCAAAGTAAAATTAGAGTGCGGGAATGGCAAAACGACAATTTTATCATTAAGGGTAAAAGTGACTCAATCCAACTTCGAACTTGATCTGTGTTTGATGGTAGGTAATAAGCGTTGTGTATACGTTTCATAACATTTAATTGAGGGAAACTAAAGTTAGAGAACATAAACCAATTTCGGACAGACGGACAAGGGTAAATCTTAATGGCTCCCCTCGCCTAGCAGGGGGCATAAAAAAGCATCCAAATGTGCTAATCAGTTACGTATGGTATTATACGTCAGGTTTGTATTCCATCGTTTATATAAACACTCCATAGTAGAAGTTCATTTGCCGACTAGTCAGTTCATTGATCAATATCTTTGCAACTATGTGGTCGATATTCTGGGAAAGCTTGAAATACTAAGAACTGCTCTAGGAGAACTGCATTGTTTTTTGCAGAAATTGTGTTTCACATGACAAAACTGACTGAAGCGATACCTATGATTTGCCTAAATAAATTTATACAAATATAATACATAATTTGAATATAAAAATGTTGAAAAAAAGCAGTACGAAGTTTTACAAATTTTGTAGGAGCAATTTAATGACATGCAATATAAAGTAATATTTAAACTTTTTACATCTTATAAATGAATCCCTTAATTAGTCTTCTTCTAGATCTATATTTTTGAAACGCCATTTCGCCGTTGTTGTCTCTCTTCATCAAGTCTTAAAAACTGGTATAACCCACCATTGTCATATGAAAATTCCTGTACCAAGCCAGGAGTATTACTTTTGCTTTCCAGTTGTTATACAGTGTTATAAGTGTTTGGGTGCTTCCCAACTCTGACAGGTGTTTTACGGACTTTGATTGTGGCGTTTCCATTGGAGTTCCCTGATTTGTTACGTTACTGTATTCCCTTCCTCTACCATGAAAATGAAGTCTAGATTAACCCTGTAGGGTCAATGCAGGAAAAATGATGGCGAAAGAATCTTTAAAAAATATATGACCGAAATCTACTTTAACTTTTAAGCTTTTACATGAGTTCTATGGAATGTGTTTAATTATTGACTTAAAGTTCAAGCTTACAAAAGGAACATTCTTGAACCAATAAAAAAGGAAATTATATTTTTATAGGTTTAGTTCTAACATCTGAAACTGTCTATAAAAAGTATAACTTACCTCTTTTATATCTAACAAATTGAAGTAAATTCCAAAACTTTAGAAAACTATTTTTTTTTATAATCTCGTAACGAATACATGTAAATACAGATTACTAAATAAACACAATGTTTTTAATAGATGTTTTATTGTTCCTCTTTTGAATTCAATTATTATTCTTCTTTTATGTTAACTATACAAAAGGGAGGTTGCTCCGCTTTATGATTAAATACAAAATATGAAATTTAAGAACTTGCATATTAACACAAAATGATATGAAACAAGGAAAATATTTTATATAATTATAATAGTCAACTCATTAAAACTATTGTTAAGGCAGATAAAATCCCAAATATTTTGTTAATTTATATATTAAAAAAGCATAAAATGAAAAATGTATGAGGAGTTTAGGTCACAGGATTCAGTTTCCAATTTTCGAAATTCCACCCCTGTGGGCCCAAATTTTTGAAAATCAAAATTCTATAACCTTATTATGTTAAATAGAAATTAAATGCATGGAGTTAAAAATGAACGAGGAGTTCTGGAGACAAGGTTATCTAACGGACGGAAAGATGGACAGACAGCTAGACCGATAACATATAGCCGTGAGCTTCATTCGAAATGCGGGAATAAAAATAATTTTTGGTCTGAAAAATCATTAATAGTAATGTTATCATTTGGACGCCTTTTCCCGGTTTATATATGGAATGCGCTCCGACTTCCAACGACCTTAGCGAAATTTAAAACAAGATTGCTGCTAAAAATATCCTGGACTAACTCTGGTTCTGATCACATGTACCTTGACGATGACATTATGGACATGTTACAGATTCTTATAGACTATCTTTGTTTAATTATAAGGCATTTAGTGGGGATATGTACCAATTGAACCATCTCTTCGCTGATCGTTTTTTTTTTATATGAATCGGACTTTATTCAAGGGTTACCAGGTGACAATATAAAACGAAACTGGTCCAATCCTTCAACTGAACATTGCTCTATGTATATAACGTTTTATCGGTTAAATATCTACAGATACAAAGGTCGAGTTGAGCTTTTGCCATAACTTCGTCGTAAACTTCCCTTTAAACATTTTCTCATCTAAAACTACTGGACCAATTGGGAACAAACGTTGGTGGAACGGTCCTTGTCTGGGCCTGTTCGAAAATTGTCTCCGACATCCATGACTTTCAACCGACATGGCTGCTGTTACTTAAAATGGAAAAAGTGGACGAATTTCTTTTGTAGAACTACATATTATTTCAGATGGAACCAACTTGGCAGCAATGGTCCACTTTCAGAATTGTGTCCGATGACCCAGACTGTTTGCAAAATTGATTTAAAAGTATTCTTGTCACGAAAAAACTGAGCCAATTGAAACCATACATGGAAGAAATGGTCCTTAGATAATTTTCTTTCAGATTTTTGACCGACACATGCTTTGTCAACCAAGATGGCAGATACGAAATCGATGTGGCAATCCGTAACATCCTTATGAACAATTTTAATAACATAGTGACTATCGGGGAACCAGACCATGGACACTTAAGAGATCTTGGGACCTGACAACAAATACATCATTCAAAATGGGTATATCTGTACTGATATAAATTTGGTTTACGCAATCGTCTGTACAAATAGTGATATGGAATATATCGGAGAGACATATCATCGCCTTGGTGACAAGAGAGGAACACTTGCGTTCAATAAAGATTGGAACTGATTGTCCAGTTGGCAATCACTTTCCTGGTCGCAGCTCGTCAGATGTCCGCGTAACCGTTTTAAGGACAGTTAACGAAGAGGGGGGAGGGGGAGGGGAATACAGACAAAGCCTTGAGCAGAAAATAATTTTTAGCCTGGGGACACTCCGACCCCGTGGAATTAATATAAACAAATCTTAATTTCAATTCATTTTACTAAGTATGCACACTAACTTTTTGCTGTACAGTTATCTTATATGGTACGTTTTCTATCCATCATAACGACAAAGATATGCTCGTGATCAAGACCATAATCGTCGAAACGTTGTTTTTTTTTTTATAACTTTTTAGTTGATTGTTGTTTTTAACGATTTAATATTTGGTTTTGTTCCACTTTTATACATTTAAGTCGTTTTATGCCCCAATTAGATTTATGATATTGCGAAGTGACTTCCGTCATCGAAAATTTTCCATCCGCCGCTATTAAGGGAAAAATTCAACATGCTATGATTTTGACGAAATTTGGTTTCCAAGTACATTATGATGTTGCGAAGTGATTTCCGTCACCGAAAGTTTTACATCTGCCGCCATTTTCAAAATGGCCGCCAAAATTCCAAAAATTCAACATGCTTCTATACCAACGAGATTTGGTTCCCAAGAAGATTATGATATGGCAAGGTGATTTCAGTTGTCGAAAATTATGGCATAACGGGAAGGGACTTGTGTGCTTCGCTTGCAAGCACAATCATTACCTGTTATTTTTTAAATGGCCTTGTAAATAAATTTGCATGACAAACGTTTAAATACATAGTTCATTATATTTGCAGTATGAGGAAATTAATTTTACAACAATATATTAATATCATTATATCTGATGCCCTATTTTATAATTCTAAATTAAAGAAATACTTGTATCTAACATACATTGACCTACACCAGTGAAGTTGCATTTGAATAGAATATTGAGTCATCTCTGCTGTATGTGAGGATTTGTGTTGATATCAATGTGATAAATATAACTTATGCATAGATCAAGTAGAAATGAAAAAAAAAAAAAAGATGAAATGAACATTTTATGATGAACCTAATGATTGGTATTTTTTATATCACAAACAAACACTGTCTATGTTTATCTTATGATTTTTTCTGCTATTCGAATATTCTGTACAGCAATACATTTTCATGTAAAGTTATGGCAAAAATGTGCACATTCAGCAATAAAAGATAAATTGTATCTAGTTACTTTATGAACAAACATGGTGTAAATGTCCGGAAGAAAGATCCTATCAGAAGTGTATTGTCACATTGTTGTTGAAGTAATAAGTTAAATGCTTTGATTCATCTACAAAATGAAAGATGTCATCAAATTTGACAAATTAGTAATATAAATTCGGATACAATGAGGCAGTAGGTAGTATAAAAAAAAATTAAAAAAAAAGAATTTTTTTTTTATGATAAAGAATACATTGTAGCAATACTGTTTTAGAAAAGTTTTAAAATATTTCCAATGTACATTTGTACAATGTAATTGTAAAATACATCTCAACATAACGAAACAAATGTGGATGAAGTGTAATCTCGAAGTTTGATTCTGGGATATTTTGGAAAGGTTTATTTCAAACGCTTAGAGAATAACAATTAATGATTTTGAAATTTTACGAAAGATTTCCAAGATATGTTATCTTGAATGTTTTCAAAATGTGTTTCATTCACGTTTTAAAGCTGTTGAACGTTAGCATTCTAAGATAACATCCCTTTAAAAATGTTTAAGTGTGCTGAATCAAAAGACTCTCTACATTCTTATTATGTGTTTTTCAACTATCAATTATATAATTTTAAAATAAGGCTATCATGAACGTTCTTTCCATATATATTATACATGTATATATAATTTGCCAATTTTAGAATAATTTTGAAAGGTTTTAACAATGTTTGATTGTATCAGAGAATTTTTTTTTAATTTGAAAAAAAAACATTTGTAATAACCAAGTACAGGCGTTTAATTTTCCAGTGTATGTAATAACTATGCATTTTTCCTCAATTTTTATTTACAAATTATCATCCTTGCTCACATGACAAGGAGAGAGGTTTTTTGTTTGTTTGTTGGTCAACATTAATGATTTATTGGAGCGATAATTATACACTAACAAGAGACTCTCAAGAGCCTGAATCGCTCACCTGGCAAACAAAGCACTATAAACTAAATTAATAGATTAATGTTTGTTGTAAATTAAACTGAGTATTAAAGGTCACGTAAAATGCTGAAAATACCTTTAAAAGCCTTTCAAGAACCTCTGGAAAGAAATGGGCATGAGTTCTCCCTACGCTTGATTAAGATACAGTCATGGTCAATATGATGATTCACAATACAAAATACAAGCTTTAATTCATCTTCAAATACAAGTATAAATCTTTTGGTCTATATGTTGTCTTCGTTTTTAAAATGTTTGAAAGAAGTTATGTAAAAATTGTGGGTTAAGGCTTTTTATTGTACTTGAAAAGGAAATATTGCAGGAACAATCATGCTAAGTTTCATCCAAATCCCTCCAGTAGTTTCAGAGGAGAAGATGTTTGAAAATTTGTTAACAACGATGATGACAGACACCAAGTGATGGCATATTAAAAGCTCACATATTATGAAGTTTAATCATTGTTATACAACATTCTCATCATCACCATTCACTAAGGATACCATGTTTACTTTAAAAACCAAATATTGTTGAAATCCGAGCAAGTGTAAAAAATGGCGGGAAAATGGCCGTCCAAAACAAACTTTCATCATCACCATTCAACTCGGGATACCATGTTTGCCTTGAAAGTAGCTTTCATCTTCATTTTATTTCTATAATTCAGGAAAAAATAGCAAAAAACAGCATTTTGACCCCTATGTTCTATTTTTTGTAAGGTCGGACATGTTTTTCGACCAATCAAAAATCCAAGCATTCACTTTTTGCAGGATACCCTCAGGAACAATCTTACCAAGTTTCATTTGATTTTGAATCGTAGTTTCAGAGAAGAAGATTTTTGAAATAATTACATAAAAAAAGCCAAAAATGTCAAAAAAGGGCAATAACTCTAACATCAGTTGACAGATTTTCACGAAAATAAGCACACAGGTAGCTCTCATCAAGCTGAACACTTTCGACCTGCCAGAATTTGCCATAACCTAATGATTTTTGAGATATTTGCGATAAACTGTTGTTTGACCCCTGTGTTCTATTTTTATTAACAGTGGCCATGTTTTTCGACGGATCAAAAATCGAAGCATAAACTTTGTGCAGGATACCCTAAGGAACAATCATGCTAAGTTTTATCCAAATCCATTCAGTAGTTTCAAAGGAGAAGATTTTTGGAATAATAACATAAAAAAAGCCAAAAATGTCAAAAAAAATTTAACTCCTAAAGGGCTCATTTAAACATTTTGCAAACTAAGGGAAATGCTGTGAAAATGGTCAATTTTGATGTTCTAAGGGGAATAACTCCTAAAAGGAATGATCATACAACTTAATAAGTACAAATTTCTAAAAAAAAATCAAGAAAAAGGGCAATAACTCCTACATGGGTGGTTACATCTTCTTCAAAATTTCAAAGCAGGTAGATCTTGAGGTGTTGAACACTTTAGCTTCCCATCAGAATTTTGATATCTGTCACCATTTTTGAGTTATTTGCAAAAAACTGCAATTTACCCCTATGTTCTATTTTTAGCCATGGCAGCCATGTTTTTTTACAAATCAAAAATCCAAACGATAGTTTAGTAGCACTCATGCCAAGGAACAACTACACTAAGTTTGGTTGCAATTAAACTTATGGTGTAAGAGGAGTTAACGATTTTATTACAATGAATAAAGACTGCAAAAATGATCAATTTTGACGATCTAAGGGGAATAACTCCTAAAAGGAACGAACCTACAACTTCGATCCTGTTACAAATTTTGTAGATCTTTGTGTGCCTAACAATATGAAATTTAAATTTTTCAAATTTCCTTTATAGTATCCAAGATATTGAGCTTAATAAGTGCAAAATTTAGAAAAAATGCAGAAAAAGGGCAATAACTCCTACATGGGTCGTTGGATCTTCTTCAAAATTTCAGGGCAGGTAGATCTTGAGGTGCTGAACACTTTTACCCTTTGCCAGAATTTTGATATCTGTTATGGTTTTTGAGTTATTTGCAAAAAACTGCAATTTACCCCTATGTTCTATTTTTAGCCATGGCGGCCATGTTTTTTTACGAATCAAAAATCCAAACGATAGTTTTGTAGCACATATACCAATAAACAACTGTACGAAGTTTGGTTGCAATTGGTCTTATGGTGTCAGAGGAGTTAACGTTTGAAAAAGTTTACGGACGGACGACGGACGACGGACGGACGGACGGACGACGGACGGACGACGGACGCCAAGTGATGGCAATAGCTCACATGACCCTTCGGGTCTGGTGAGCTAAAAATCTATTACAGTAAAGGACATGATTCCCACATCCCTTGTCGTTAGTTATGAGACTTCCCAAAACACAAAAATATACCACACTATTGGCAATTCACATGTTTTACAACCATTCTCTGAAGAAATTAACTAAATCCAATGAAAAATTAAATTTAGTCTAGGTAAATAACTTAAAGTTTTTAATATGAGCCATGTGAGCCGAAGGCATTAAACACCAAACTATAAAACCTTATGGCCTATCTTGCGGTGTATGAAAATATTTTACTGTAAACTGAAAGAGGTGTCACAAACTAAACTTTTCGAAACTCGACCTAGTTTGGAAATCAAAACTCTTTATCATTAATGCGCATTTACATACAGTGTACTTAAACACTGGAAAGAAAAAGCATGTATTAACTTAAAAATGAAAAACGAATTTATATGTCACAAGTTTAAATTAATAATTTTCTGAAGTTCGATCCATATGGGCCTCGACTTTAGAAAATCAAAATTCAAAAACCTTACTGAACATAGGTAGTATGTAACTATTTTATATAGAATTTAAATCATTAAACCCAAAGGTGAAGTAAGGTCAGATAGGGGGAGACAATCTACTTGATTATTTAAGGGTATTATTTAATGTTTAAAACAAGTGCATTAAGTATCTATTTTGTTCCTGTTCGTACGAAATGTGGACGGACGGACGGATTATAGGCAGACGGATGGACGGACGGACATTGATATACCACAATAACTCCCGTCTACGACGGGCGTATAAAAAAGTTTCATAGAAAAAATTATTTTCAAACTGCAAATTGTACCTAACAAACCACGAGGGATATATTTTGACGGATAACTTATAATAATTGTATATTTTAAAATAGATATTTATTTAATTAATACTTTGAAAGAATATTTCCAAAATAACCTTTGGCCAATAACTATAATAAAAAATGAAATAGAAATTAAAATATAAATAAAATAAAAACAAGAAAATCGAAAATAGAATAAGAGGATAGAATTTCAATCCAGCTGCTATCAAAGACAGGATTGTGCCTTTAACAGTTTTAAATTGACTATTTTTTCATTAGGTTATTTTAACTTTTTTAGACGCAAAGAAAAAGGAAATGATCTCAGCTGCTAGAGTGACAGTAACGGATTAATGAACTGTTACAAATGTAACAAAAGTCAAAGGAATCGAACGGCTGACAATTCTTCACGCGCACAAATTTATATATATACTAGTATCCAAAATAAGGCATTGCCTCTCAGTAAAACTATTTTTTTGTGAATTTGGATTTTTAGAACAAGGGACCATACTTTCAAACAATAACCAATAACTAAAGCGCTTTTATGTAGTCAAATTATTAGTTCATACGTTTTAAAAAATACCAGACACAAATTCTTGAATCCGTACATAGAGATACGCTATAATGAAATTGGCAACGGTAGTAGGTGTCCTTATTTTGAAAATAGGTTTAGGAAAACTGACTCTCATTGAAACATTAATGAGCTAAAGTTCGATTCCGTTTAATCTGTGCATCCTCTAAATCCGCCCCTCCTTGTTACTTCCGCGAAAGTCAGGTTTCGTATCAAATGTAAACTTCGTCTGCGTCTTTGTACCAGACTATTTACTTATATACAAAAAGCCAGTTTAACATGTTTAAAGTGAACAACTATTTGTATGTACAAAAACTGTATGTTTATTTATATCTTGCCTTTGTGCAGACCTCCGTCACAACTTATTGCTTTTGATAAATATAAAAAAGTATTCCTTATTAAATCACTGACAACACATAAAATAATAACTTTGCTGTCGTTGTCATCTACTTTTATTAGCCGGCCATAGAATATCTCCACGCATTGGCGAAACAAAATGTAAGCACATGTAAGTAAAGTCAAGAAATACATGCATTGCTGTTAAAAACTAAAAACATGAACAACATGGACCCCACCAAAAAACCGGGGGTAGAATCAGGTGCTCCGGAAGAGTAAGCAGTCTCTACTTCCTGCAGGACACCCGCCATGTTGCCCATGTCAAATCCGGTATGAGGAAGGGATAATATCAATGGAACAGGTCCATTTTTATTTGGGAAACGTTTTTTCATACCTGTCAACCAAGTCATGATGACGCCCATAAAACTTTAATAAGGATGACTTCAGCTTAGGAGCAACGTACCCGTGTCTGAGCAACTTTTCTGTCAGGAGCCGGGCTCTGTCCAGGAAGTCAATGTATATGTCACAAGCTCTGGAATAACGTATGAGTTGTGAAATATATACTCCATACGCCGTCGATTCTGGAATATTGCCGCTCAAAAATGGGAAGTTGACGATTGGAAAGTCAGAGTCATCCCGTTTGTCGTAAAGTTTTGTGTTCAACCTTCCTCTGGTGTCAATTTCGAGGTGAAGGTCAAGATAAGATGCAGACTTGGCAGTGTCTGTGGTATCCTTAATTTCGAGCTCATTGGGATAGATGAGATGTAAGAAATTTCCAAAACGTGAATTGTTGAGTGATAAAACATCATCTATGTAGCGGAAGCTGAAATTAAAGGTACGGGCTAACTTCTGTTTTTTCTTAAGAAGCCCGTCAAGGAAGTCTTCACGTTTTATTGATTTTCACGTTGTTTAAGTGGTTTTCCTCGATTGCATAACAGAATAACTAATATAAGTTCAATATCAAATTAACTATTTGAAATGTTTAACAACACACATAATCCTACACTTAAGGCTTTAGAGGCGAAATTACCTTACGAAATCGTATACAACCTCTTTTTATTGAAGTCCGTCATCTTCAAGTCAAGTTCGTTGTTAATATTTCACTACTTTGCTTCTTTGAAATTTTTGCATTTTACGTTCATAGAAGGGAGAATATTGGCTTTGCTTTAGTATTTCTTGTTCTTCTTTGCAGAATATCAAAACACTGACATTCCATTTGAACATTTATTTTTTTTGTATCTAGGTGTATAACTACAATGAGAATTTTCGGGCAGCATTGGGAATGTAATATGATCTCAAGATCAGATAACTGCTTAATTTATTTGTAGTATTTCGTTTCATGCTAGGCAATATGTTCTTAGTATTAACACATGTACCTCCAAATATGTGCATAACGCACCATCATTAATGTCATGTGAAATTTACTTTCGATCTCATGTTCAAATAAATTCATATGTTATCAATTATAACCTAGGCTATACCCTGTCGTATCTATTGTTATAAGGTATATCATTGTAATAAGGTGTCTGCTCTGTCAACCCTTCACACTACCTCTATTAATATTCTTGTCTAGTTATGTTGCAACAATTTCCTATCGGTTTTATTCCAAATTAAACCCAGAATGCCTGAAATTGATCATACAATTCTTTGATATCTATTTGGATGAACAGGATGTGCAAATTTCGTCGATTTACGACTCATCATGTGCCCAAAGCCTAGAATGTTGAAAACCAAAACAACAGTCCAAAAAGTTGAAATTAGTAAATTTAAAAATACCAAAATGACAAAAAACTGTAAAGCCAAAACAATCTAAGGACAGAGCTATGCATTAGGGATATACCCCTTAGTTTTCACAAATTTTATAATTTTGTAGCAGTAAATTTTAAATAACAATTTTGGGCTAGTATCGAAATACTAGCAACTGAGCTAGGGATACCCTCGGGGATTTGGAGTCCAACAGCAGTGGCATCGACTCATTTGTTAAAATACAATTTTTTGATACCAATTTTGAGGCACAAGATGTGAACATTTCGTCGATTTACGACTCATAAGTTGTGCTTAAGGCCTGAAATTGAAGTTTCAAAATTTAAGCAGTGGCCTAAATATACTGCATCTATTCATAATATGTTTATATCTGAACATCCTCTAATAATTGTGTTTGATTAAACTTGAAATTTTGCATTAAATATGAGTTTATAAATTTTAGATATACATGCATGTATGTCAAAACAAACAAACATTCTGAAAGTATTTCGGGGCAATACAGTGTCCCATACCGGCTTGAGCTGTGAGGAAACACGCCAAATATCATTGAGTATGTGAATCGGACGAAGACGTATGGACAGAGTGACTCCTAAAAATCCCAAAACTATGTCTGCAAGGGACACACCATATTTACCCAATCAAGTTGCCCTGTAGCTCATCATTGTAAGTTCACATACCAATAATAAGATCACTTTGTAAATGGGTTTGCTAAGAAAATCCGGAAAACTATTATTTTAACAATAATTCCTATTTCCATGGGCAATAACTCTCACAATAATGATCCGATCAGTGTGAAACTCAAATTTGCTCTGTAACTCATCATTTTAAGCTCACATAGCGTAATATGATCATTTAGTTAAACGGTTTCTGAAAAATTCTGGAAAGTTATTTTGACAATAAATCCTATTTCAAATTAACTATCACAATAATTATTCTATGAGCGTGAAACTCGAACTTGATCTGTATGTCATCATTATAGACTCGCATATCAAAAATAAGATCCCCTGGTAAAAGGGTTTGCGAAAAAAATCCGGAAACTGTTATTTTGGCAATAATTCCTATTTCCCAGGTAAATAACTGTCCCACTAATTTTCGATCAGCGTGAAACTCATCATTTTACAAAAAAAAATAAGATCGGTTGGTTAAACGGTTTTCGGAAAAAAAAGCCCCGGAAAACTCAAGTGTGACTGATTGAGTGCAAACCTATAGTCTCCTTCGCCGTTGCCGGTAAGGGACTCAAAATCAACAATATTTTAGTTGTAAATATGATGCAGAAGACATTAAACTTTCAAAATAAGGCTGACTGTGCAACTAAATATAAAAGTAAAACAATTTCAACAAAATTTCACATTAAAAACCTTGTCTTCTACAGAGCAAACATTTGAATTATCAGTTAAACAAAATAATATTTATTTTCAAATCTTAAATATGAAAATGGTATTTATACAGTATATTTACAATGTGTACAAAACATTACATTTGTGTCCATTATTCGTTTGTATGCATATCTACATCCGTTGTTTCACTTGGCATCCTGTGTATTTTCGTGAATGGAATCCTGTTCCAAATATTCTTTTATGCAACGGTAACAGTATTCATATTGATCCTGAAATAAAATTTAATATTATGCCAATAAACAAGCAAATAAGACAAAGGAACATCAATGCTTAAATAAAATACAATAAATAAACTTCTGCGGACAAGTCGAGATACTATATCTATCGCCTATTTATCTTCAGTTTTGATTTTGATTTAAATTATACGTCCTAGTTAACGCCTAATTAGTAAGAAAAATCTATATTTTCTTACAAATTACATTGTTGATTTTTTGAAAGATTTGTCCTGCAATCACAGTTTTCCATTCGTAAAATGTAATGAAATACACTCTGAGAGGGTCTTTATTGTCTATTTCCGTGATGATTTTTTTAAAACGTATTTTAGATTAAAAGCAACGTCTAGTCGGCTTGTAGGAAAGATATCTCCACAAAAAGCGTTGAATGTCGTCTTCTGGACTGTTATCATGCGAGTCAGCACGCTCGAAATCATCCTGACTGTTTAGTATACAAAGCGGGGTGTCTGCATGTTCATTTAACGTCTGTCGCCTATAGCCAGCCTGTGCTGATTAGGCGCACAATACCAACAATCAATAAAATCAATCAATCAATCAATCTTTGATGAATATACAAATACAGATCTGTAAAATTCCAAATCCGGGAATTTTAAAAAATTACTCCCTCGTTCATATACGGAAGAAAACATTATTGTTCTATTTGGATGAGACAGGGGACTCTTATTAATTTTGCTAATATTTCAGTTTGTATATTATTGTATTGTTCTGCTATTTGTTTTTTTTTAAATTTTTTATTTGTCACAAGCTTGTAATCATGTTTATATGACAACAAAGTGGATGGTTATTTAAAAATCTATCTGAATACAAGATAAACAAAATACATTGCACGAAGACATCCTGGGTCCAAGTCTGAATCGCCCCTTTTTCACCTTTCTTACAATCCACTGGATTTTAATTAAAACGTCACAGCATATGACGTGAGAGTAGCGAGCGAGCAAACGTTGTTGAATGTGTTAAACTAGTATTGATATATTTATTCCTGTCGCTCTGGTATTTGAATTAGCTTTAAGACAACCAAGATTTTATCAATATGCAGCTTTTTTCAAGTAACATTCAACGCCATCTCGTCTTTATGTGAGATGATATACGTACAAAAGCAGAAATGAATTCAGGTCTTCTGACTTGCATGGTCCTGACAACTTGGAATATGTCTACTTCATCATCCAAAGCCATCTTCTGTATAGCTAAACTGAGAGCCAAAACTAACCCACTCCTTGTGCACCCGTCTCTGCAAGAACAATGGTAAAGTATATTTTACACTATTAACACACTTTTGATCTTAAACGTTCATTCTGGCCTTGCTTATTCTACATGTTCAAATTTTGTCTTGATTGTTTACAACACCATATTTAAAAAAGACAAAGAGGGTAGTTTAGTATATTTAAAAATGGCCTTTTTTCTGTTAATGAAGAATTAATTAAGATAGTTATCGCTCACGCTTTCACATTTGTCTGAGACTTTAGTACTTTCTATCACGCTAGGCACGGTATCTTTACCCACACAGCTGTCGTGGGATTTTCAGGTCATTATACGATAAGCCTGACCACGGACATAGTGGGTAACGTGTTTGGGGTATGCCATAGTACACCTTCTGAAGTTTTCTAGAAAGAGAAAGCAATGCCGCTACTGAAAGCTAAATTATCCAACCCTACCCATATTTCCACCATTTTACAGTGGCAGTCCAAATTGGTTCCCCTCCTCATCACTGTGTGTATGTGTTTGATAGATTGCTGAACTGGTTCTCGTCCTGAAGAAACATGGGACAATTGCCACTGGACATTAAACAAACAACAATCAATCTTTCTAGCACAAGCTTTATTTGGCTTATTCGTCTAAATGAATAGTTTTGTCCTTGTCCCTCTCTGGTACCACCGGATTCTTACCTGCAGACTATGACAGCCGGGCCTTTACTGGTATTTTGATGTTTTGCTATTGTTTTAAGAAGCTTCATCATAATATTTGTAGACGGTAGCGCACTTTGATCACTTTTCCATTCCATTGTTGTCAAAACTGCTACAGTTCTTATATCATTCTGCAGATAATGTAAAGCAGTTTGACAATATACAAATAATTAAATTCTACTCTAAATGTTATTTAATTATTTAAGTTTTTATGTTTTGTTGTATTGTTTTGCACTTTGTCTGACAGCTAAGTTTCGTTTAGCTATACAATAGATTGTTTTATATCTCTGGACATTTTGCAAATAGAAAATTCCCGGAGTTTCCGTTGGACTACATTTGGTGACAATTGTAAAAAATGATAAACAAACACACCAAGTAAAATTGAGACAGATGTCAAAATAGAAGGGGGCTATGACTCAAAATACTTTAATCAGAGAAAACTGTATTATTGAAAAGAATAAGGTAACACTGAGTAGCTTATTTTGGTAATAAGTTAAGCAGTAAAGAGATACAATACAAATTTTCATAATTTATGAGAAAATGTAACTTAAAGTTTATAAAGCGGTAGACTAACAATTCTTTCAAATACACATTTTTCACAATGCCATGAAAGATACCAATGTCCTTCACAGCAGCTTTTCTTATCGTAAAGAATTAATAGTGAAACTCAAAACCCTGGTAAAAAATGTTTTAAAGGTTACATATTGAATAAAAAATCTTGGTGAAAATCAGTATTTTACGTGTAAACGCAAATCGTACTGCTAATTAATTGTTGGGCATCGATTTTCATTAAAACAATGTATCTAAAGAGAGTGATTAATGACTGACAAAAGAACCTTTACATTACATTTTACTCTTAGATGTTGTTATAAGTCAGTTTTGTCTAAATGCAAACCTACGGTTATGCTTTATATTTTAAAAATAAACATGTATTTCTGTTTTGTGTCGTCTAGACTTTGATTTAAGAAAACAATCACTATATTCAATTGTTTCCATTCTTCAGCCATAACAGATATATTTCCTATCATTGGTCTTGATTTGTAGAATGTGTTAGCAGTTCTAGAATTCTAGTTTGTTATGTAATCATTAGTTATTTCCGTTATATAATAATGTCATTTTACTAATATATATGCAAAAAAACAATAAATTTTAACACTTTTAATCAAAATCTCTATCGGTAATATCTTACACGTTGAGCTAAACGAATTTCAAACTCATCTGCGTTGATATTCTGTGTTTTTCTAATACTTATATTCTTGAAATCTCTTTTTCCATCTCCCCATAATGATGCATTCTGTAAAATACGATTAAAAAATATCATAGGGATGTTTGAACTGATAAAAAAACTTTTAATGGATCTTATATTTTACATAGGAGAGATTCAAAATAAAATCGAAATTAATGCAATCCGTAGATTGAATGCTGTCTCCTATATTGACTCCAGTTTGTAGTTTGTATGTACAAACTTTTAATAAAATGGATATAATTCCTGCATGTAGAGTTGATAGTATACGTGTATATGCAGTAACCTCTAAATAAACAAATCCGTTCTCGCCAACCGTTTTATATAAATGTTAACTACAGATTTTTATTTACGTGTTTTGTTGTTACCATGATTTATGGAAATTATGTTCATTACACCAACTTATTTTAGGACATATAAACGATTTGTGTTTTAATTATATTAATGATAGCTATAAATTGTCTTACTCATTATAAACATACACAAACTGAAACATACAACTCTCCGTATTCACGGTTTCACAGAATAACTTAAGTCTCAGCTTATTTAAATGATCAAGATATTTTTAATATTAAAATTCGTTATTGATCAACTGTGAATAACCTTTTTCATTTGACCACTAACCTTGTTACAGGAGTCCAGCAAAACAACAAGTACACATTCATGATCATAAACCATTGTCCAGAAATCAACAACTGTTTCATCCAAAGGACATTGCGTCACAATGAACTTACTTACTGTAGAATATCCCTGAGCAATGAAAAAGAGGTGCAAAGATTTGTCTTTTACGTTCTGATAAAGCAATGTTATGAAAACATGAATTAGACGCACTGGCATTGCAATGATGATTATCTTTTAGAGAATCAGGTAACAAAGTGGTATACTACGGCGTGATTTGATAAATTTCTTAGCCTTAATGAATGTGTTTTATTTGTTGATTAACCTTTGATTGGTGTCCAATAATACAGTTGGCATATCAGAGACATTTTAGACAGAAATCCGCGAAAACCAGTTGTACGAGGCATATGGTAGAAGTTATTACATAAAGAAATCGGTGAGAATAAACGTATTTAGTGCATTTAAGTATTTATTCCATAGAACTTACAGGTATTATCACAGCATTTATGTAGTCATTCCTGGATCGTTCATATGACATTAAAAATGGTCGATAGTCGTTGTCTGAATTAATTGAAAATTAAAAACATGTAAGAATTTAATGTATGTTAATATAGGCAATAATAAATCTATTTTTACTCCCAGTAAATTATTACTAGTAAACCAATGTTAATCTTAAGTGCCCATTCATGTTTATATTTCCTGCCTGCCCTGATCAAAATCCCAAATTTTCCAACAACACAGAATAAAAATAAAAAAGACACAAACATGACAGACAACAAGAAATTACATTCAATCATAACTAGTCATAATCATGCGATGGAGTTATTATCCATGATACCAGTCACAGGCGTGTAAATTTCATTTGTTGGTTATGTTGAGCTGATCTAAATTTATCCGATTTTTGGTCCTTTGATTTCAATTTTATCTTTAAAACTAGACGCTCTCAAGAGCCTGTATTGCTTTAATTTAACGTTTCACCTTGAGTAGACTTATAAATTTAATTGCTGCAGTCAATTTGGCTGGTTTTTCTACATGGTTCTACGTAAAACTAAGGTCAGATGTGGAAGTCATCTTGGTTGACAGTCCGGGTCATCAAACACATTTCTTAAAGAGAACCTCCTAAGGACCATTACTGCCAACTTTGGTTCCAACTGGCCTTGTAGTTTCATATAGGAAGATTTTTGAAATTCATACCGCCCTTTTTTTCTATTTTTAGTAACAGCAGCCATGTCGGTTGGAAGTCGGGGATGCCGGACATAATTTGGAAGAGGGCCACCTAAGGACCATTCCACCAACGTTTGGTCTCAATTGGCTCAGTGATTTCAGAGGAGAACATTTTTAAAGGAAAGTTTACGCTGGATTCCGTCTTTAAAAGGCAAAACCTCCTATAAGGGGTCAATCAATGATTTGGTTATGTTAACTTATTTGTAGATCTTACTTTGTTGAACAGTTTTGCTCTTTACAGTTTGTCTTTATCTATAATGATATTCAAGATAATAATCTAAAACTGCACAATTTCCTTAAAATTAACAATTCAGGGACGGTAACCCAACAAAGGGTTGACCGATTCGTCTGAAAATTTCATGGCAAGTAGATCTTGACCTGATGCACCTTTTTACACGTGTCAGTTTTTCTCTAATTGCTTTAGTTTTTGAGATATAAGACAAAAACTGCAGTTTACCCCTATGTTATATTCGTATACAGAATAGTATAAATTTACTATATCTAATATTAGTATCTTTGGATTGTTATTTTGAAACTCCTGGGATGATGCCTCTGCTGGTGGACCCTAGGTCCCCGAGGGTATTCGCCAACCCAGTCGTCAGACTTGTCTGACATGATTATTCATTGATTTGTTACGGAAATTACCAGTATTTAGCAAAATTCAAAAATAATAGAAATGCTAAGGGTTCATTCCTTGTATTGCACATGGTAGATCTCCTTAGCTGAAATTTGGCTTCCTATTTCGGTATTTTTGGTTGAGTACTTCTTGTTTAATATAAGTTTGGTTTTTTGTCTTCCAAATGTTTCGGTTTTAATGCTGCTGATGAGAGGTAACTCCTTGAAATGCGTCGTATACAGCATAGTATAAATTTACTATATCTAATATTAGTATCTTTGGATTGTTATTTTTAGCCATGTCACCCATCGGACACATTTTTACACTAGATACTCTTATGATGCTTGTGGCCAAGTTTGTTTCCATTTGGCCCAGTAGTTTCAGAGAAGAAGATGTTTGTAAAAGTTAACGGACGGTGGACTCCAAGTGATGAGAATAGCTCACCTGACCCTTTGGGTGAGATGAGCTAAAAATGGTGATGGAAGAAATAAAACCAAGAAAGATCAAACGTCGACCAAAGAAGTTTATGATATAACATACATTCATTTCAACTATAACATGTAAATGTATTAGGACAACTGATTGTATAATACCGACAAAAGAATATCGAAGCATTAAAACAGTTGGAAAAGTCTACTAATTCAAAGTGCAATGAACAGACAAAGTCTGGCGAATGGAAAACAACAAACTTGCATGTAAGCCACATGTATAGCTAAAAGAATAAAAACGTAAAAAAAACTAAAGAAAACTTTAAAAAGACAGCACAGAAACTAAAACACTAGCAATGCGAACTCCCATAAAAAGCCGGGGCTGACATCAGGTGCTCCGAAAGTGTAAGCATTTCTTGCTCTGTTAATCAATTATAATAAAACACTCTAAATTAGAATGTGGAAAAACTAATATTTAATGTCAGAAGTATTACATGTTTTAACTAATATAACGTATGCATAATTTAAGGCATCATTTGTTCCTTTTCGTTAAAGTTAGAACATTCTTTCGATTATATGTCATAGGAAAGGTATGTTTTTCACTGTAATATATTTTATAAAATTGTAAGGAGATTTTGTTCTTTTTTATCTTTTAATTCTGATAAGATGAAACTTAAAGTCGAAAAAATAGAAACGTGTATATCATTTAACTTTTCACTTTACCTGTGTGATAAACTTAAAATAATAATATATTTTGACAAGAAAAATATTAATATAAAAACGACTTCTATAGTTACTTACGTGGCAATATATTGTGTTCAGCGGTTTTCATCCGATTTTCAGTAGCTTTCGCCGCTGAAAAATCGTCATCTGTATAATTTGGTAGTAGCAGCTGTAATCGCTATTAAAACAAAAGCAATAAGTAGTAAAAAAGTGTAAAATAATGCTGAGAATAATACAAAGTTGAAATAAGCACATCTTTTTAAAATGTTTCTGTACATGTATGCGTGATGTTTCTACAACATTAAGAACACAAAAGAACAAAAGACAGCTGGCTAACACTGCATTTTTTCATATTTAAGTCATTTAGAAGTTGATTGATTAATTATTGATAAACTTTTAGTGGGAATTATTATATGCAGTTGCAGACTTGATATGAATATTATTCTTGCTTTTGATGAGTTTTTAACAATTTCCTTTGAGGAATATTAACATGACTTTATTTTAGCCGAACAGTCTTTGCTCCTAGCCTTAAATACCGAAAAGGTAACGAGTACCAATTATAATTTTTTGGTTTGACCAGAGCACCTGCGACTTCCCACTACCTAGACGAGCATGGGCTCAACGATGCGTTTATATGTTGATACACATTTCATTTTTATATTTATCTCCTCTAATTATGTCAGATAATAAAATTGTATTTCGTACGTTATCAAATTGTAAGGTTTTGTAATATTTATAGGCTGCCCTTGCAAAATGTAATGTAAAATCATTGTACATGTATCTTTCAATTTGTCTTACTTACAGTATAAAATTTGTATTTACCTGAAATTCTTGTCTGAGATTTGTCTGATTTTTGGGTACTGTCTGTTTCAGTTGTTTTTTTGAATATTCACGGAAACCATTCTTTGGAACAGAGGTGTCAGGAACTTCAAACAGTTCTAATAAAGCTTCATATATAGCAATATACTGGTCCTAAATGTGAATGTACCGAATGTAACACAATGATCAATAACTATATATTTTGAAACATTGTAACCCCATACTTATAGTGTCATGTAGTCGATGGTGCTATTCTCATTCACTTTGGAGGGTCTCGGTGGTCGAGTGGTCTAGGTAGTTCGTCATTACTACTAATGATCACTAGGCTGTTAACACTGAGGTTGCGAGTTCGAATCGCACTTGTGGTTGGGTGTATTTGACTCCGATCTAAATTGACAAGGATTGTAAATTTTCCTACCGAAGGTCGGTGGTTTTCTCCGGGTACTCCGGCTTCCTCCGCCGCGAAATAGCCAAATGTGCTGAAAACGGCGTAAAACCCCCAACCAAACAAACAAAACATTCACTTTGGATTTATTTATTTATTTTCCAGCAATATTATATGAGCGAGGTCAGCCATGTTTTTATATTTGGAGCCACAATTAATGGTATGTTTATGTATGTTGAGTCTGTAGAATACAAAGTCATAATTCGAAATTGGTATTTCAAGGGCTTACATTTTCAAAATGACTTGCATAATGATTTGATGGTCAAGATGATTCGTGAATGACTGTTAATTGACCTCTTGGATGTTCTCTTCAACTTTATCTTAGACGCTGAAGAATGTGAAATTTGAAGTCATTGTCTCTCAGGACAGCCAAAAAAAAAACGTTCGTCGCTTGAAACTGTTTTCCCGTCCCATAGTCGCATTGGTGTTTGTTAATACACTATAACTATTAATTTTTCTACAGGATATTATTCATACTTACAACTGTCTGTACCATATTCATTCTATCTTTTCTCATCATCTTGACGTAATCCATGACGTCAACATATCCTGTTATTTTTCCATTGTCATATAAAGAATCTATAGCAATGAAGGTCCCAGTCCTTCCAATACCGGCACTGGGGACGATTAAAACAGTTTAATTTGAAAGCTATTTTGTTCTTCGTTTTTAAAAATAGATATATAATAATACAAAGCAAATGATCTCTTCCGGGTTTTAGTGGAATTAGATAAAATTACAATAAAAATCGTAGAAAATGTCCTGGTATATCTACTATATGATCATGTTTGACATTTTACTTGTTTTCTTCAGGCTAGTTCAGTAGAATATTTAGCAAAGAAATTTACATGTCAAAAAAAAATAAAATGTCTGAAAAAGAAAGATGTGTTAATCCTATTATTACCTGCAGTGCACGATCATGGGCCCTGGGTGATCTGCTGTACCTGTTTTAACCTTTCTGTAGAAGTTGACCAGCTTAATCTTATCTGGGATACTATGGTCAGGCCACTGTGTAAAATGAAAATGCTGCACTGTTCGTTCTTCTTTCGTCTAGAAAATATATGAGAGGGTTTTCTCAATTTAATTGTAATAATCTAGAAAAAAGTATCAATAATATCATAAAAATGTAATTGTACCTTTTGCAAGTCGTAAACATTTATTGCTTTTCCTATCACATAAAATACCGACACAAGCAGAATTTCCTTGATTTAATTCTCTTTTATCTAAATATATACAGACACGTTGTTTTTCTTATAGTCTATAAATAGAAATTCATCAAAATAGGACGAGCTTGTATTTTCATTGATACATGTACTTTTGAGGCCATATATGATTTGTTGTTCATCAGATTAACTATAAAGTTTAAGTTTGGTAATCTCTAAATTTCTTTTTTTCTAGTAGACTAATTCTTCTTATAATGGTCTATCAAAAGTTTGTTTTCAGTCGCTTACTGATTTCAGAGATATTTTATATAGCAGACTAATGACAATAGACAACAATAGAGAACTTATGACGGGCGCAAGTATGAGGGGTAAAAGATAATTTCAGCAACACATACAAAGCCAGTAATAGTTCATCTTAATTCTATATTTCACAGTTTTTCTTATTTAAATTTCATCACCATTACCATACTGTCAAAAACTTTAATTTCTCTGTATACGTAAACGGAGTGTTCAACTTCTGTTGTCAGGAACAAGTTGTAATTTTCCATCGTGAGTCCTTCACTTGTAGAGTTTGGCCAATATTGATCACATTTCTTCTACAAAAATAACAAAAGATAGAAAACAATTTTTTTAATTACTTTTGATGCACGTTGACAAGTTTTCCGGAACTTTTTCACACCCCTATAGTGTGTACTTTTTCAAAATGAATTGTAAGATATGTGTTGCAGCAAGAGTATATACAGAAACATATCTAATAGTAATTTATATATATATTCAATGTAATAAAAACTAAAGTAATATGATATAAAAAACACACACTGCTTTTCAACAAGCAAAAACCGAACAAATATTAACAAATAAGAAATCTTGAAAGAAATGTAGGTGCTGAACAAACATAAATAACACTTTCTGAAAAGAATATAGGCTGAGGATATTATGTCGGTTTGATGATTATTTAGGTAATATTAATCAGCATTTAAATATGCTTCATAGTTTCTGTCATTCACATCAGACAATTTTACAATTGATGAATTTGGAATGGACCGTCTTATAGAGTTATAACGTACATATTATTAATATAAGACCATTCTTGTCAAAGAGGACACATATACATAAGGAGCAAAACAAAATGCAATAAATTAGACAGACAAACCCAGGAATACAAGTGAACAACCACAAACTCAACAAATAAACACTGGAAACTAAAATAAAACAATAAACACAACGAACTCCTATAAAATCCGGGAGTGAGCTCAAATCCCTTCTCCTCTTCTATACCTTAATTATTGGCTAGATTAAATACATCGGGACGTATTATCAGTCCATTACTTTGAAGTAATGTTAGAGACAACATACTGAACTAAAATATCCTACATGAATGAGACAAGGTACAACACAGAGAACAACATTCTAAATCTGTATTTAGAGCACAAAATGTCATGACAAGTTTATTCGCTTAGGTCCAATCTCCAGAAATGACCACACTATCCTCACCTTTTCATAGTGTCTTTGGTTTAATATGTCAAGGGAAAAAATGTAAAATATTGTTATACTTAACAAAGATAGATGAAATGATTTCATGTATTATTACCATTATCATATTTTTGCTACTATACTGTTGAAATGTTGGATCTAAAACACTGAAACATTTTATAAGGGCAAAAAGATAAAAAATAAAAGTTAGAAAGTATATAGACATTTCAACAATTTTGTGTGCTCTTTGGTGTAAATTTTAAGTTTTAAGTACTTTACATAAACCTAAAAAAATGTTTCATTCATAATTAAAAAAAAAATCTAACTTACTTCTCGCATGGGATATTTCTAAATAAAAAAGCATCATACTTACTCCTCCTAATTCTTCAAGCCTTGTAACCATTACAATTATACCAACATTTTCCTGCCATACCATGTGCCAAAAATCACGAAGAGTATTTTCCTTGGGACCTATATAAAATTGTTCTCTATTAAAGATTAAGATGTGTTGGTACAGGAAATAGGGAATTAGGAATAATAAAATTGTAGTATTTTTTTTCTCCTAAACAACATAAAAAATACCGATAAAACCTTTTTAACATGTCTAATACAATAAGCTGTCTGAAAAGTGGAATTAAGTTTCATAACGTTATTGTGTTTTACGTAATCTAATAAAGACAAATAATATGTAACTAATGGATGCTATACTGGCAGCTTACTGTTGTTACCATTTAGTTCAGTAAATCACACACTTAGAAAAAGTAAACCGTATTTCAGCGCCTGTACATATGCATCAGGCATAAGAATGCGGACACATTTAAAAATAAAAGCTGACAAACCTTGAGATGCTATATATGCCTTTTTCTTTTTATAATTCTGAAATAAAATAATCATATTGAGAAAATATTCAATAGTTTTGTTGAAGTAACAAGATTTTTGCACCAAAAAGTCACATTCTGGCTATAGGGTTTTCCTATATTTATCTATCGAAATCTTTGTAGCTGCATATAATTATATTATTAATGATATGTTCTTTGCTGTAGAATGAAAAGAATAAATATAATAAAATAAAAAGAAAATCAAGTAAAAAATATGTATATAAATAAGTAATATGAAATACAAATACATACAATATGGAGTTTTTTCTTGCAGTTAAAATTATCCAACAATTAACAACCTTTTACTTACATCAATATAACTTGCATTAATGTAATCGTTGACAGAGCCTCCTTTTAAAATTACTCTTGAATGGTCATCTGAAATACAATATACAATGGTGGTAATTACAATGTACTACGGTTTGTGTAAACTATGCATGTTTCGTCAATGATTCTTATATGAAGCGTACTCCATTTTAGCAATATAAAATCCAATTCTTAAATTTTATCTCCAGTTATAGAGATGGTGTATTGTCGTTGAAAAGGTGATAAATACCAAAACTTCTCATTAGTTTTTCAAAATATACTCAAAATTCGGACATCATACACATAGCTGGGTCTTTTTTTTTAATCTGGGTTTAGGTCTACTTTTTCAGTATTGTGAGGATTGCTCCCCATTTATTGAAGTTTTAGTTTGTATATGTTCATTATGTTCATTTGTGTTACAAAGTTTGTATGTAGCATGACTTTTGGATTTCTTACTATGTATTCTTGTTCCGTTTAATTGAACAACAGACAATTCATGGATGTAGTCATTATATTTGATCATTAAGAATTATTTAATTAATTTAATTATTTGGATTCCTAAACTACATAAGAATCCGTTTAAACAAAGGTACATTTCTGGAATGCTCTACAAAACCTCTTTCAAAGATTTTAACATCTATATTGACATGTGTTAAAGAGGACCTTCAGAATTACTGTGAAACATCATATTCCACCAGTGGCGTCAATCAGATGTGGATTCTTAAAAACTCCAAAAATTTACTTCAATATCTAAAATCAAAATCTTTGGCTACATGCAACAGCATAAAAACTTTCGACTTCTCTACACTCTACACTACCATACCACATTCTCAATTAAAAGATCGCTTAAAGCAACTAGTTCACCAATGTTTTTTCAAGAAAAATGGGACACGCAGGTATAAATTCATTGTTCTAGGTAGAGAAAAGTCTTATTTCGTGAAGAACCACTCTGATTCTGACAAAAAGTATTCCGAAGATGAAATTACAAACATGTAAGATTTTCTCATAGACAACATATTCGTTGAATTTGGCGGTCTAATTTTTCAACAAACAATCGGCATTCCAATGGGAACCAACTGTGCTCCTCTCCTCGCCGATCTGTTTCTGTACTCATATGAAGCGGACTTCATTCAAGGGTTACTACGTGAAAACAAAAAGAAGCTAGCCCAATCCTTTAATTTCACTTTTCGTTATATAGATGATGTGTTGTCGTTAAATAATGACAAATTCCAAGACTTTCTACATCCTATCTACCCCAGTGAGCTTGAAATTAAGGATACTACAGATACACCAAAGTCCGCTTCATATTTGGATTTGTTTCTTGAAATAGACTATGAGGGACTATTGAAGACAAAACTTTATGACAAACGTGATGACTTCAACTTTCCTATTGTTAATTTTCCCTTCTTAAGTAGCAATATACCAGCATCGCCTGCATATGGCGTCTACGTTTCTCAGCTTATCCGATTTTCAAGGGCATGCGTGAATTACCCTGACTTTCGACAAAGAGGATTACTGCTGTCACAAAAGCTTCTTAACCAGGGTTTTATCAGGGATAAGTTGATGTCATCACTTAAGAAATTTTACGGTCGTCATCATGAATTGATTGACCATTACAGTGTTCCAATATCTAAGATGATGTTGGACCTGTTCCCACTGTCGTAACCTTTCATGTGCCTCCTACGATTTGTGACTTCCACCGGATTGACTTTGTTGAACTTCACGACGGGTGCCGTATACGGAGCAGGAACTGCTTACCCTTCCGGAGCACCTGGGTTCACTCCTGGTTTTTATAGGAGTTCGTGTTGTTCATTGTTTTTAGTTTTCTGTGTTTATTTGTTGTGCTTGTGGTTGTTCGTTTGTCTTCCCAGGTTTGTCTGTGCAAGGGATTACGTTTTTTTGATTGCTCCTTAGGTATATTTGTCCTTTTTTTTTTAGCAAATTATATTAAAATCAAAATGTTAATAAAATATTTATTTTGTTATTTAAGACATTTAGGAGAGAGATATAATGAAATATTTTTTTTACATGTACATATAATCACTGAAGGCATTATCAAAGTCAAAGTGTTTATGGCTGTTCCTTATCCATGAGTCCAATGAGGTTTGCATAATCGCTAAACACAAAACGTTTAAGACGTCAAATATTGTTCTAACTGAATTATCAATATGTATACATGTAGACGGTTTTATAACTATCTCTGATTGTACATATATTTGTTCGTTGTTGGACTGTATAAATGAATTCAAAACGTTCGGAATTGTAAGTGAAAATAATTTAAATTTGAATATATTTACATGGCAATGTAGTTATAAAGCGGTTCTTAGTTTTGTTTTCCATCTTTTCGCCATTCTTGTGTTCATATATACAACCATTCGGCAGTGTCTGAGAACAAAGTAGAAATTAAAATGATTTAAACAATAATAAACCAGAAAATATAATCAGCTTCTTACAAGGAAGGAAAAATATCTCTTGAGATATTGGTGGTCGCTCTTACCCAGGAAAAAACTTTTCCTTGTCATAAACTGTAATCATAAAACGTGCAAAACAATAACACCTCAGAAAATTGCTTGAGATTTAATAACACCACATTAACCCATTCGACCCACAGATTAAATTCAAAGCATACAAGACACTAAAATGACGATCAAAAACAGGTGTTCGACGACAAAATAGCATTCAAAATTTGAAATCTGTATAAAAAACGGATATTTACCAATATTAATTCATTCCACACCTATCTATTATATCAGATAAGTTACTTAAATGTTGTTATATGGCGTCACTATTGCTAGCCACAACTTCGTTTACTATACTGGTATTTAAGGAAAAAAATATGCTACATGTATACGTTGTACCTCATACTCTCTTCGAAACTCCTCTGTTCTGTGTTTATCGGTTATAGTCTTCAACAAGCTTTCCACTGGAATTTTAGTTTGATGGAAATCTTGCTTTGGAACGATATTATTAGAGACACATGGATTCCTACCACTTGGCATTTCCCCCTGATTCCCTCTATCACTAAGTTCGATGCAAACTGGCACATCACGATGTATACTGTTATTAGCTATATGGAATTATTGTTAGGATTTGGATAAATGATTTTTATAACACTCCTAATTATTTGAAATAAAATAAAGATAAGCGAAATTGGCTCGCGAGAAAATACATCCAGCAAATACTACAATCAACGTTTTAGCTTTCCATGACATTCTGCCAATGGGATAACGATAATTAATGTATTAAGCTAATTTGGAATAGTAATTCGGCATAATGTTGTCATATTATTTCAAATAAAATACATAATATAAAGTGTATTAAGGGCTAATGTTCCTCTAATACACAAATGAAATATTAAACACCAATTTCGAGATCACAGAAGTGAAGATTGATTTATAAGGGACATTTGGTAATTTCGGTAACTAATTACATCCCAGCTGAACGAGTTTATGTTGAAAACTTCAAGAATGTATAACTAACATATAGTGAAATTATACTGTTTATAATATAAAACTATTATATATGTTGAATATGCTTATTTCTATGCACAGCTTTGGACAGCTATTTCTGATAGCCCAATTAGCCGAGAAGTGACAGGGTAACCAAAACATCACACGAAGTTCTGGAAATATTATGAAACATGTTAAAACTTTTTTCCGCTGTAATTAATAATATTCATATCATTGTCTGTATAAATATTAAGAAATAAAGACATAAAGAAGTACTCACTAGTTATGGAATTTGCCCTTGGCGAATCGCTTTCAAGATCTGTGTCTGGAGATACCTTTCTTACTCTTGCTCGTCGTTTTCTTAAACAAAGGAGCAGATAAGCTTAGTACAAGAAATATATTAGAGACAATGGCAGTCACCATTCCGGAACAAAAAAACAGTCGCAAATCAATGATAAATATAAAATTGATCACACTCAAAAGGAAAGTATACAATGTATTCTTGGTATTCATCTTGATTTATCGTTGAACGTTTAAAATGAAAACTTTCTGATAATACACACTTCTGATTAGATTGGTACCCAATACACCAATAACGCATTATCCTTTTAGTTTAATGTTGAAATGTGAATCATATTATATACAATGTATATTTAAATAATTAAACAGATACATGATACTTACTTAACATAAATCAACAATCCTAGTATAATAATAGTAAGAATAAATACTGTAAAAATCACTCCTGCTGCAATGGAAGCATTCGAGTCAGAATCCCATTTAGCCGTGACATCATCTGAAATGTAAAACATTAGTCAAAAATCTGTGTCATAAAATGTAGAAATAATTCGAAAGAGAATGGCCCAGTGTCTGTCAGGTTAAATTTTAACATTAGATAGCCAAAAGATGTTAAATTTAAAAGAAGATTTGATCCATAACTATATATGTATCGTTAAAAGGATGGCTGTCAAAAGACTTTAAATTCTAAAGGTTTCTCTACTAACAATTAGCTGGAATGTTACCATGTGGCCAATTTGTATTACGGGAGACATGTTGTATTTATATATGCGAGAACCTACCAAGTAATCCTCCCTTTAATGTTTCAACACTGAAAGGTTCGTTTTATTTGTTGACATAAACTTATTCAGGTGTGACTGACACGTTCAATACGAAATTTGGCAAAAATTTAAAAATGGAAACTGTTATGACTATCGACATGATCGATACACAAATATTATCTTATACTATTCCAGGCATTAGATATCGGTAGGACAGTATAAGACTTTGGATACGATAGCTAGATATTATTATGGGCCAATTTATAGGTATTTTAGAGTGTTAAAACGAGCTATACGATGCACTAGTAAGAATACACATTGTGACGCCATAGCATCTCCCACAAAAAACACTATTATAATTTTAGATTTTTCTTAAATTTCCGATAAAACACATGAAACCCAATAGTTTTTGGTTTTGCAAACAGATGTTCAGTATAATTATATTAAAAAGACAAAAATCGGTACAAGTGCATCAAATGTTACCAAATGATCATCAATAATCCCTTTTTTGGCCAAAATTTGCATATTTTCTTAATAGTTAATTGACATTGTCTATCAGAGAATATAAATATAATATGGAATAGGCTTTAGCCTAAAATCGGGCGAAGCCCATATCATAATAAGAATGAAAGACTTTCTTTAAATAATGTACTTACCAATCTTGATATTCCTTTTATTTCAATGTACGTAGCAATATTTTTTAGTCCGTCGTCATGTAAACACGGCCATATTGGAAGCCGTTGTTATGGTGTCATATTTGTAGGTCATTGAAGAAATTTTCCAATAAAGTTCCCAATGCGCACAAAAACTCGAAAAAAAGTCGGTGGAAAATTATATCGTTTTAAGTTTGTTCAAGTGCGAAAATATTTTATCCGGAAGTCGCGTTGTATTTTTTAGGGTTTCTGGCATAGATTTACAAATGCTACTTCCGGTTTGAAACTACAGTCTACTTGATATCTGGATTTGAGACCCATATTCTACATTTAGTCGGGCTTCGCCCGATATGAACAAACAAATAAATAAATATAAAAATTAATTAAAGAGTAGAAATGAGATAATAATTAACACAGATAAGAGGGAAGGTAAACAAATGACCTGGAGATACCATATGTACCAATAAGCCTATACCGTCCAATCATTAGAGATGCAGAGAGGAAGAGCATAAAAGAAAACCAAACAAAAACATAAAATGAATTGAGACAGGATAGCCGTGGATACCACACTTAGCAATGGCGGGGAAAAAACTGGTCTTCTTATTTATTATGAATGTCTGGTGCATAATGGACACTATCAATACCAACACATTTTATGATTGCCATAGGAAGACCAATATGTAGAAATTATAAAATTAGTTGGACGATACCAGAAGTAGACAGCAGTGTAAAATCGACTGATTTATATATTTGAACAATTATTTACTCTTACCATGCCTTGTTGTATTAGATGTAGTGAAGTCTTGGATTTCGAAGTTGTCTGAAATGAAAAACGTTAGTTTATTACTTGCTTATAAAAACATACCCTTTCAACATCTTATTTCACAAATTGTTAAAATCGTCACTGAGTTATCGAACTTTTTTCCATTACAGAGTTATCTCCCCGAAGACCGTTACCCTTGTTATCATGTAAACTCAAAAACCTCAATAGAAACATTAAAACTTAAGGGTGGAAAATGTTCAACTACGCAGACAGATGTTTCATCACATTGGATCAAAGAGATTTGACAACTCCTTCAAGGAGCATAACTCAATCAAAATCTAAACGAAATACTCTAAGGGTCAAACTTAAGGTTAGAGATCAGATAGCAATATGGATTTTTACAATTATGATCTACAAGCAATTCCAATAAAAATAATGTCAAGGTCAATTGACAAGGTTAAATTCTAAATTGACTTTTGCTTGTTATCAGTATTCCTCTGAAACGGTAGAAGATAGCTAATGAAATGTAGTGGGGAAAAATGTAAAGGACATTGAGACGCAACTGTAATACATAAAGTCAATGTAGTATGACGTCATCTCATAGGAGTTATTGTCCTTAGAACATAAAATTTAACATTGCTCAAAACTTTATCCCATTTACTTTTAATCATTATTTACAGTTACTATGAATAATTCAATAGTTTATTCTTCTGGTTTATTGATTACTCTAAGACCGTTTTTATTCATGAAAGAAGAACTTGTAAATTATTTATTTATAGTGATTTTATAGTTTTTTTTATTTCTTTTTAAACGTAATATTGATCCGACTATAGCATACGTATGTACCTATTATTTGTTTATTCCTTTTGTCCATGGTTGACACTGACAATTTTGTTTTCATCGCCTTTTTAGATTCTGTTGAAATAAAAATTTGCTATAGTATACATGTATGTTTAGGTAAACAATATCAATACCTAAGTTAGTACTTGCACATACGTTTGAAGGTGATTTTAAGTACATGTAAATTATTATGCAATAATATTTATTAAAACTAAAACAAGCTAAAAGTATAGAGAAAAGCGAATACGTCAAATAGAAATAGATTTACTACCTTTCGGTTGCATTTAAAAGGGATTTATCTTGCAACCAAACAACGACAGATGTGATATGACTGATACTTGGCAGATAATTCTCCCAAATATACGAGAAGAAATGAAAAATATTAGTCTCTCTCATGTGAAACGAATTAATAGTTACCGATAATTTAGAAGTATAAGAAATTGTAAAAGTACATATTAGAAATGAATATTTTCATAGATTATAGTAGTAATTGTTTATGTACATGGTTAGGTGTTCGCCGATAGTGTTCAAATTGTGAACGTGGAGTTGATTCGGGAAATATTCCCCATAAGTTTACGGTCAACATGGCATCAAATCAACACCCCAGAAGACGAACCAAGTTTATTTCCCGATGTCCCCTTCCACTACCAGCTTGTAATTAAAATAATTCATTTCCCAAGAAAGACAATCTAAAACAATATCGAACAAGCTCTGTGTTATCAATGTTTTTTACGTAATACTGATAACAGCGTATCATTGGTAAGTCGAATGAATGTTTGTTTTCTGCTTGCATATTGAGATGTCATGTCCCTTATTTTACTTTAAATAGTTGAATGTTCAATTACAACATGCTCCATGACAAGTTAATATCTCGTATATGTGTAGCTCATATAAAATGTATGGATGTCCATAACTTGTAAAACTTGAATATTAAATCTAACGGTCCTTGCGTTATCCAGACTTTAGCAAATTTGACTTTTACGTTGTAAATCAATACATGGTTTCGGTATTGAAGCTTATATCCGGTAATTTTATGAGAAATTGTGTGTTATATTTTAACAGTTGTAAAATAGATCTAACTAACGTTAAGTAAATAGTCTTCATATATGCGTTCTTGTTTGGATTAAAGAACTTATCTTACATGTTTAAAGAAAACATTTAACAAAATTCGATATATTAGTTGATGGATAATCACGATGAAAGGCAATGGTTATAGAAATGTGCCTACTTGACCAAAAATGTGTTGTGTAAAAGTTGCACTGAAGTTCATTTTCGTAAGCAAAATTAATAAACGTTATTTTTTTACCGCCCAATTAAATTTGTCATCTTTACCGGTAATATATGTTTTGTTTTCACCTCTATTCATTTTATAGCTAAAGCAAACGCCACTGAAAGGAAAAGTTCGACTTCAGCATAGAAAAAAAATCCATTAGATACATCAGCACATTTTCGTTTGGTTCTAAAGGTGCAATCCATTGTGAAAACCTGTTTGCTATGATAGGGATTCAGATTTTTTTAGATATTCAGTTTGTGCTTGTGCAGTTCTAAATATATCTATTTTTCATGAAAATCAGACCAATTTATTTGCGATCATGACACTCTTCGGCATCATTTTCTGTATAATTCCAGGTTTGAGGGATACATTTAACGGAAGACGCAGGCAAAACTCCACTATTCTCTCGTAAGGCTATACGGTTGGATTATGGAAATGCTCTATGTCATAGTGTGAACGGTTCAATATTATCTCAACTTCGGTGTGTTCAGAACACCACAGCCAGGCTAGTAATCTCGAAAAGAAGTATAAACATATCATTCCCGCATTTTGACTCTTCATTTGTTACCATTTGAATTGTGATGCCAGTATAACTGCTACCATATCCATTCAAAGCCTTGCATGGACTTGTTTCTACTCACCTTGAAGAACTAATACATTTGTAACAAGAAATACTGTGAGCAAAGCTCACTACTTGATACCCCCGCCTTACATAAGATACATGAAGGAAATGTCAATATTTTGGATAAGAAAACTCCAACAGCAGTGAGATGAATTTCATCAAATTCCATTCAGTGGTTTAGGAGGAGTTGCGGATGGCATACTGGAACCCCCTATCGCAATGAATGGCAAAGTTCATGTGTTGGTATGGGAAACTCCAAATGTTGGTCAGATCAAAATCTAAATTAGGAAGTGCAATACAGCATCATGTGATACAGATCCTCTGAAAGTTTCATCAAATTCCATACAGTGGTTTAGGAGGAGTTGCGGATGGCATCATGGTACCGCTATCACAATGAATGTCAAAGTCCATGTTTTGGTATGGGTAACCCCAAATATTCATCAGATCAAAATATAAAATAGGAAGTGCGCTATGGCATCATGTAATGAAGATCCTCTGACTTTCAATGTGGTAGGGGGTACTATGATGTCATCCGCAACTCCTCTTAAACCACTGTATGGAATTTGATGAAACTTTCAAAGTCCATGTTTTTCTATGGGAAACCCCAAATGTTGGTCAGAACAAATTCTAAAATAGGATATGCACAATGCCATTATGGGATGAAGATTCTCTGAAAGTTTCATCAAATTCCATTCAGTTGTTGAGGAGGAGTTGCGGATACAAAGGTCGGACGAACGGACGGACACCACAAATACTATATATATCGTTTTTTTCAAAAGCGGGAGTATAATAACGTTTGACTTTATTGCATTGATCCAAAATCCGAAAGACTAAACTGTACGGTGAGAGGAGGCTTGATAGGGCGATTGGGACTCGTTAAATAACCTTCCAACTAGTCTTCGAAACTACCTATCACTGGAAGTATTCAACAAGGACTGAATACATATTGATTTAAAGATGCTTTGGTGGATTACTTGTAGACTTTGATTTTTTGTTGTTGCTATAGGTCTTGCTTTTACACATATACCTTTTATCCTGATGTATTGTTTTTCTGTATAGTCGAGTATTCCTTTTGTACTTTTATTAAGATTTTTATTATTTTTAGTAGCATTCAGTGAATTCGATATTAACTTATTATTCAAATTTCATTGTCCATTTTTATTATTTTAGTTCTGATACTAAACTTTTTAAAATTTCATTAATAAGTTCTGATTTCATTTCTACATATATCAATTGGTTTTAAGTTCGATCAGTTTTAAATTGTTATATATGATCTATTTGATGTATGTCAGTATTTGTGTATATCTGTAAAGCGCTTAGAGTAATTGTATTGTTATAAAATGCACTTTAAAAATACCTTGTCATAGTTATAATAATAATGTAGATATACTTTACCTCTAACATCATGGGTTGGTCTGTCTGTTTCGATACATCCATATACATGATGACATCTACAAAAATGGTGACTAGTTAACGCTTTTATACAGCTGACGAATTTAAGCTTTCTCCGATATTTACTATATTTGTTTGAGAAACATTCTTCATTTAGTAAAATGTAAAAAAAAAAAAACGTACACACGTAGATAAAGGAGTAATTAAATTATAAATAAATAAAAAAAAAAAAAACATCACAATTATTGTAATCATTATTTTTGTTTTACATTTAATGAACATTAAAAATGACCTTTCTTCGTCTTTCTAAAAATATCATTTCGTTAGACTGTGATTACCCAATAATAAATCTTCTATGATATTTTAATTTCAATTCTCTAGAGCTACATTTCTCGCTAGTTCTGCTGGAGTTATTTCACCATTATTGACAAAATTGGTATACCATATGATGTTCAAACAATGTATTAGCAACAAACCTGGTAATTAACGGCAAGAATATGAAAAAAAACAATTTGTGGTTCACAAGTCTTATTTTCTGTGCTTAAAGCTGAAAAATCCAACCTTTTGCAGAGTAGAATCAAATGATGGAAACATTATGGGCAACACAATGTAAATCCATTCTTAATTTGAAATGTTTTTTAGTCTAATTTATAAGTATCATCCATGAATTTTATATCAGTATTGACATATTAAGAACGCTAATGGTGATTTATACGAGTTAGTCAGTCAGAAATAATATGATACCGGTTAGATGAACAACGTTTCTTCAGTAAAATAGACAAATTTAAAACTTGACGAAATTAAACATATCAATATTGATGTTGATAAAACTAATGAATCAATTTGTTATCGTTTGTCTTACCGACGAGGACAGTGACACTTTTCGATAGATTCTATACCATAATATCCCTCACTGCACTGTACACATGGCTGTCCATAAGATGATATATATCCAGGCCTGCATGCTACGAAAGAAAACTTACATTTATTTGTCAGCCCTTGCTGTAAATAAATTAATCAACAATTTTTTAGTTTATGAGATACATGTATAACACATGACTTATTATATTACAATTTATACAAAAAAAAAAAAAAAGAAATAGAATTAATCCGCATTCATCATATTCATCAACTTTTACGATTAGTATCATGAAACACCACTCCACCATCCTAAATTATTTATAACTATCTTCCGGACAGCGTATGTGAAGTATTCTACATTTTAAATAAACAATGAAAACCAAATGACCATTTAAATGGTCTTTCCGTACTTCAGTTGATTATTATTGCTATTGCTTTAATTTCTGTACTGTCTTTCCCGTTTTTCGTTTAGCTTATTATATGTTTTTCAAATTCTTTTAGTGATACATTTATCCTTGTGGTGTTTGTTTGTCGTGTCCCATTCCCCATGACTTTGCCTTTTCCTTAGACTTCGATTCAGAAACACATCCGCTGTTTTTACGCCTCGGTTTTCTTTTGCCGATATATATCAACAAACACATCAAATTACTTTGTAACTTCATCTGGAGATAAATAATTTTTTTTTCAAACATACTTTTGACAAAGTTTGCATTTTTGTAAGAACTACTTTTCCTCAAACATAATACATGCACATAGATTGCATCGAAAATGGCAGTAGACATCTTGATTGTAAAGGCACAAACATTCGCAGTGTGATATCAAGAAGGCCAGTTTAGAATAAATTATTTTATCGATCCATTCAATAAACATACAAAAATCTATACTATTAAATTTGCTGACTGAAATTTTCTAACCGTTTTACCTCTGAGCCGATGACCAACAGAAATAATATATAATAATAAATAGCTATTGCATGTAATGTACTTTCGAATTTCATATTGTAATTGCTTAAATTAACGTAGCTTAATTTAATAAACCCAAAGTATCCGTGATCCAAGTTCCGTGGTTTGTTCTGTTCCGTTGCGGTTTCGATTATTATTTCAAACAAAGTTAAAAGTCCAAAGTTCAATGTTTTATTGTTATAAAATCAAATAAAAGATTATCGTCAAATACACATAAAATATAACATTGCATACAAAATAATTAGACAAGCATATACATGCGCAAAAGCTATACAAGTCAAGAACTGAAAATTGACTGAAGAATACACGAAACAAAACTGACTGAAAAGTATATAATTGTAAAACTGAACTAACATCAAACTTTAAAACGATAAACACACTTATGGGGCTACGCACAGTGTCATAAGTATGTGGTTAAGATATACGTACATTTAAAGGAATTCGGTCATTGTGAAGTGAACCCTCCTCTAACGCGACCATGTCCGAAAAAAAAAATATATAAAAGAAAACAACAACAGAATGTAGGAAAGATATAAAAAAACTATTTCACATTTGACATAGACTTTATTATTTAATTATGTGTAAAAATTGCACGGGAGGGGGAGGATCGCTTCAAATAATGTTTGGTACGGAGGTGCCGGATGAAGCCTGAAAACAACACCAATCATATATCGAAATTTCTAGAAATCCTTACCCAGCTACATATTTCTTGGATCATCCAGATAAGATATATCTTATAATATGCTAACTTTACACCCGATTATCCAATTATCTGGGGATTAAATGGTCAGATTTCCTGTAGGGGACCGACTTTAAGATAAAATAAATTAGGTGACCTTCTTTTTAATCAAAAGTAAGACCCAATTATATATCACCGCTTAAAAAGTATGCCAACTAACATATCCTACCGTGAATTTTCCACCTCAGTAATATATATGAAAGCTGACAAAATGGTTCCAACCAAGCGGAATGTCTGTGTATGCAAGTATATAGGGAATGAGCACCCCCCGTGTGAAGTTGTCTTTCATGCGCAAAAGCTACCACTCCTGACTGCAAGAAAAGAGACACTTAAAAACTGAAAACTTAATAAAAATTAAACAGTCAAAACTGTATTTAGCAGCACCATTGGGACCTTGAAAAAATGGCTGCTTAAGAGAGGTGAAGTTTTAATTGAGGTCGACTATGTTACTAAGTACCAGGTAGGCAGATTAATGTCATATTCGGCAGGAAATTTCTAGTATATATGTATGTCAGTTATGGTGAACGATGAGATATTTAAACAGAAGATGTTCCAGCTTTTTTAATTATTGTCTTTTGCGCAGTTTCTAAGATTGTTCTTGTACTTCGATTTAGACATTTACTACTAAATATGTGCTATAGATGCAACAGCCATAAATTCAAATCAAAGACGTACACAAATAGACCGTCGTATATGTAAGCCCTCCTAAAGGGAGTGTGTACTCACACAGGATTCCAGAAGTAAGTCTTCTTGACAGAGGTTGTATTGAAAAACTGTTGCCTTGATATTCTAAATACAATATAATAATATCTTACAGTTGCACTTAAAAGCTGCAGTTTTGAAACTGTTAGAAAATAAGGAATGATTTTCAAGCACAGATGTGTACGAAGACCTTACTTTCTTGGTTTTATTTTCCAAATACTCACGAACACATGTTCCGTTTAATTCTTCATAGTCTGAACAACAGTATGAAATTCTGAAAAGGAAAAGTCAAATAGTGGTCTCATTTATTCATACATTTTATAGTAAAATTTTTGAAAACAAATCACAATAGAATTTGGATGAAAATGTGACATACCCTTCTGTCTTATTTAAACATCTACCAATATCTTCACAATTAATAGCATAGAAATGGAGAAACGTTATAACTGCTATTTTCATTTCGTCACGTTTTTATAGATGAGAAATACAACTGACTTTTGCAGGAAAAGGGAAGTTTTTCAATTGTGAAATGAATTACAGGATGTATTTGGTTTAATTTTAAATATTCATGATTAACAATATTGATAGTGTAAATCAAATGTCATGGTAAGCTATATAAATTTTCCAGATCTCAGTAGTAATATACCTGATTCCCCGGGATCTGTAGTCTAGATCTCTCGATTCGCTATATTTGAGCTGTTAGCAAAAACGCTAAATTCCAAATAAGACAAACGTGAAAGTAGTAGACAGATGATCCAGGGCTATGAATAATCACGCATTCTTCTTTCCCTCAAAAATTCTTTGGCAGATATCAAGACTTGATAGAAAAATATTCAGATTCTATTTCAAAATTTATAAAGGATAGTCTTCATGAAATATCTTGAAATATGTTGACCAAAGAGGCTTATGAGTTGGTTGTTTTTGGCAGCTAATCATTTTCGTAAATAACTCAGAATTGTAGCAACTGTCATATACGTGGAGGGTTGGCATGCCGTAAACTTAGTTTAACCCACTGTTTTCATTTGAAAATGCCTGTACCAAGTCAGACGTATAACCGTTTGGATTCCAGTTGCTCTGGGTATTTACGCTATTCCCTGCTTTGGTAGTTTGTCGGACATTTATAACGACATTTCCCTCTTAGTTCCATGTTTCGTTATTCAAATATGTGAACATAAAAGCTGTACGACAATGTCAATGCAATAACCACCAGATGCAGGTTTTGAAAACCGTTATTCACAGACAAGGCAAAATTAATTACAAAGAGAATTAATATCATAAAAACATGACAATTTCTTAACACCATTCCTGGGTTAATTACCTTGGAATATAATCAATTTAATTTCACAATTTTCCTTTTTATTGTACTTTTATATAATTGCATTTATACAATGGCAAAACTACATCTATACAAGGATAGAACTACACTGAATTGCACACGGGAGATAATCGGTAGTCTTAATTTGATTTCAAGAAATAGGTAATACAAAGCCTATAACATTTAAATTTTTTTGCGCTAGTATCTTACCAACAGCAACTGAGCAATTTTCTAATCGAAATGAACAAAATAAAAATTATTTACTCTGGCTATTATTTAAATTATAAAGTATATTTCCGAATAATTTATCCGAACAACTGCGGTCCAGGTTTTCCAAAAGGGGGCGTAAATTGTTTCTCGAGCAGATCGAACGAAAAAATAGATCGAAGGGCGAAAGGGCACGGTGCTGCCCAAGAATCCGAGAAGCAATATCACATCTAAAACTCCAGGTAAACGGCAGCCGAACGATGCAATTGTATCCAAAGCCGATGTCCAGAGACTTTTAGAGCAACTAAAAAAAAAAAAAAAAAAGAAGAAAAACAGATAAACTCGACATAGAAGATCTAGACACTTAAAAACAAGAAATATAAATTAAAGTGCAACGAGCGACTCGGACTCTACAAAAAGTTTGTACTTGACGCCAGGTGCTCCGGTAGGGTAAGCGTCTTCTGCGAGATATTACAATATATGATGGTCACTGCTTAACGGTGTAAAACCGTATAAATTTAAGTCGAGAACTAGAGTCAACATACTACGAATTCTACAGTTAAATGAAACAACGCATGTCATGGTTACTTTTGTGTTCCATTGCTTGAACTCAGGACAGGAATGAAATGTTCAAGTGCGGTCATCTCTCGAGTTTACTTAAAGCGGTAGCCGATAATCTACAGACAACTGCACAAGTATATCTTTAGTTTTAGACCACGAATATTTACTACTGACTTAAAATGAAGAATACATACAAAACATGAGCGCGGGCCCGGTGTTAGGGCACACGCCTTCTACGCCCCCTACTGGATTCGCCACTGATGGAAGATAAAATAAAGGTAAACTAAGATGATCTATTACATTTTTTTACCTAGACGAACTATCTTACAATGCAATCATTTGTTTTCAATAAATTGTGCATTTTAGTAACACAATCAATTAAATGCACAGAAAATTGAGACCGGTCAATCTCTAAAATGAAGGCGCTTTTACTGTTTCTGTACATAAGCATGTTGAAATCTTTAGGTGAGAAATTAATCATTTTTGCATTATTACCCTGCATAATTTTTTCATTCAACCAGGGACTTAAATAACCGAATCATTGAATGATAATAAAAACATCCGAAATTAAAGCTGCATTTTTCATTAGTTTTGCTGAAGGCATAAAATTAAAAAAAATAATATAAAGAATTAAAGATCATATTAAAAAATGATCAAAAGAGTAAAAACAAAACCATTTTATATGTGCATGTATAAGGACGAGATACTCTTTAGTTTTTACAAAATTTTATATTTTTGATACAGTCAATGTGAAGTATAAATTATGATCAAGTGTCAAAATACTTGCAATTGAGTTGTATTTCTGTCCCTTCTTTAACATATGAAAATATATTACGTCTGTTGCCATAAGTATGAGACCAAAATTACCAACAATCATACTTTTTATGATATATTTTCTAAATAGCTCTTTTTGAAATATATACATCAAATAACAGACACGCACACAAATTGTGAGATTTCCATCGTCACTATATTAATTTAGAAGTTGTCAGACAAATTTACCTGAATTTAATCCTGAACCAGTACAACATCAACATATAAATATTTGTATGAAGAATGATAGGCTGTAGTCATTATCTCATTTAAATGTAAAAATGATTTTTTGTTTATTTTCGGGAAAACTGTAGACTGAATGGCCTGAAATGTCTGTTTATTCAGCAAAATAGATAAATTTGGCGTTGTACAGCAACATTGTTGAAACAACTGACCTTTAAACCCTTTATGGTACATAACTATAACATTTGTGCAAGTCGGAAATAGTTAAATTGATATAACATGATCAAGTGTTTGGTCAAGTGTTTGTATGATACTTCCTCGTCTGAAAACAAATTAAAATTGAAAAATGATAAAGAGTTACTGAGCAGTCGAATTGATCAGGGGGAAATATCAATAGGTAAAAATAACACCCCCCCCCCCAAAAAAAAAAAGAAAAAAGAAGAAAACAATGAAGACAAACAATCCTTATTGTAGGGGTTAAATTCAACTGTGAGCCAAATGTCTTGCATAACGATCATGCACTTATGCGTCCAGAGACGATATTCTTTTAACCGAATATCATGAAAAGTTTACCGATGGTATCGGAAACAAATCCAATTCGTGGTAAAGACATGGAAAACACAGCAGATAGTGGACGAACATTTTTAAATAGTCATGACAAATGGAATTTAATGTCTGCAAAACATTTCCATTTTTCTGATACATATTTTATCACATCGCTTTATCTAAAGAAATCCAAGAATCTGATTTAAAATACATGAAATATTATTTCCTAATATAGTAAAATATTTCCTTATTTAAAACGTATTTATTTAAACAATAGATATTTTTTTAGGGAATATGAGCGCATTTTACAATAATATACAGCTAGTGTTGCTGCTAAAACGAGCAATGATATCTAAATTGCTAGAAATTTATGCGTGACTGCCATTTTTCTTGACAAAACGTGATGAACTTGTTGTTTCAATCGATATTGTAATTGAGAATGTGGTATGGCAGTGTAGAGTGTAGAGAAGTCGAATGTTTTTATGATTTTGTGTGTAGCCAAAGATTTGATTGTAGATATTGTAGTAAATATTTTGAGTTTTTAAGAATCCACACCTGGCCCTGGCACCATAAAAGTTGAGAATATTCTTAAATATCGGAATACTCGAATGTGATTGGCTGAGAATGGGAATTTGAGTAAAATTTTCTTTGCTCAGTAAAAATAGTTCTTTATGGCGCCCAGGCCAGATTGAAGCCACTCTATATGTGTAAAAAGAAGTGATTTAATGAAAAAAATGAATACAACTCCTTTGCTTTAATTTGGTTTTACCTTAAAATTTCAGTCCCGTAGCATTATCACTTTTTTCTACAAATATTTATAAGACTAGACATTTCCTGCAGTATATGACATACATCTGCCTGCCTGGTACTTAGTAACTTAGTCAAAACTTCGAAAATAGTCGACCTCAATTAAAAGGTCACCTGTCTTAGGCTTCCATTTTTTTCCCTGTCCTAATGGTGGATGCTAAATACAAGCTTGACTGTATACGTTTTAGTCAGTTTTTAAGCTTTTCTATACTTAGAGTCAAGAGTGGTAGCTTTAGCGCATGAAATGTCTGGTCCAGCTACAAGGTCAAGTCCACCTTTTCTATGTGTACCGAATTTTCTCGTGGGGGGGGGGGGGGGTGAGTAGTGAGTATCGGGTCACTTCCCTAATACTTATATATTAAGACATGCCGCTTAATTGGGTCAGCTGTCACATATATGACTGGGGTGGAAATTTCCCGTTAGGAAATGTTAGTTGGGATAATTTTTAAGCGATGTAATATGATTGTGTCTTACTTTTGATTAATAAGAAGATCAGCTAATTGATGTTTTCGATCTTTTACAGGGAATCTGACCATATAATCCCCAGATAATTGGATAAAAAAGAGTTAACGTAGGATATTATAAGATATATCTAATCTGGATGATGCAAGAAATATGTAACTGGGTAGGGATTTCCGGAAATGTCAATGTATGATTGGGGGCGTTTTCAAAATTACTTGAAGCGGCCCTCCCCATCTCCCGTGCATATTCAACACATACTTAAATGATAAATTTTATGTAAAATGGGAAACATTTGTTTTATCTTTTCTAAATTTTGCTGTTGTTGCTTATATATATATATATATGCATATTTCGGACATGTTCGCCTTTGAGGAGGGTTCACTTCAGCACGGCGACATGCCTTGTATATCTTATCCACAAACTGTGCGTAGCCCCGTAAGGAAGCAACGATTTGATTTTAGGGGGGTGTGTGGGCTGGCTAGGGTCTAATGTTTGATCCTTCCAATTTTATTGTCGTAATTTGGCCCTGGATTTTTTCGGCCGCTATTCGGCCTAAATTTTTATTTTCATTTTAACCAAAAAATTTCCTGATTGACACTGGTCCTGCATTTTTATTTCAAATTTGATCGTAGCCCTACCATAAACATCAAATGGTTGCTCCCTACGTTTGTTGATCTTTTATAAATTTTTGATGTTAGTTCAGCTACAAACTTTTTAGTCAGTTTTGAATTGTGTGTTCTTCAGTCAGTTTTCAGTTCTTTACTTGCATAGTTTTTGAGCATGCATATGTTTGTCTAACTATTTTGTATGCAATGTTATATTTTATGTGTATGTGTTGGATTTTATAGCAATAGAACTTTGAACTTTGAACTTTGTTTAGAAATAAGAATCGAAACCGTCACGAAACTGTCACACAGTCAGAGACTCAGATATTTTGGGTTTATCAAATTAAGATACGTTAATTAAAGCAATTACTATATGAAATTATAAAGTATATTACATGCACTCACTATTTAATGTTATATAATATTTCTGACGATCGTCGGCTCGGGAGTAAAACGGCTATAAAATTTCAGGCCGCAAATTTAATAGTATAAATATACCGTCCAGTATAACTTTGCAGTTCTAGCAAGCGGCGAACTTTAAGGTAATCATACTGTATTGGTTTGTATAGTATGTTTTATACACCAGATTGTAATGATAGATAAGAGGGAGATTTGGTAACTCATAAAACAGGTTTACAACCACCACTGTTCAGAGTCTGTACCAAGTAACTATCCTGATTCTTTGTTGTGTTTATGCGTGTGTTTTGTGCTCTTTTATGTTATTTTTTCTCCAGGGTTCTGTCTGTCAAGTTGCTTTGATTATTTGCTATGTTATCGTTTATCTTTTCTGACATCCATGTTGTTGTTTTCCAGTTGTTTCATTTCTAGTTAGCAGTCAATTTGATAGTAGGGGTGCATAATAGGTGTTCACAGTTTGTTATATACCTTAGATTGTGAAGTTAAGAGTATCTATACAATGTCATACAAACTTTGTTGCCTTTTTGTTTTGCTCTTTTGTTTTCTTTTCGTCATGGGATTGTCGATTGGAAAACGTTAATTGATTGATATTGTATGTTACTATTCTCTTAGCTGTTTTCATGATTGTTTATGTTTGTAAGAATTTCCTAAATTTCTCAAGATTCGATAAACAAATAATGGCTCATCATGGAAAACGTCTTAAAACCGAAAAAAGAAAAGGATATTTCCTTTTCTGTATTATTTTTTATTCATATATATACTGTAGATCCTGCATGATGTTAAGTACGAATATTTCATAGAATTGGTTAATTTAAAAATCAAAACAACGCTGAAAACGTTTTTCAACAGAGCACGTTTCAATGTTGTAGTAATTTCGGAAAACCAATGGGGTTATCATGAATTAACGTGTCCTTCAGCTTTTAATTGGACAGGTTATCTGTTTTGACTATCGTAACGCCAATTTTTGGTATCTTTTGTAGTTGGGTTATATTTTTAGTAGTACATGTAGATATGCATTTTGGTTCATAATTGATGTCGTTGGATTTGTGTTTTGTTTAATATACTACATTACCCCGAAATGTTGACACGGAATCAAAATAATCATAATTATGATATTGAAAATCGTATTGGTTTAAAAATTGTTTTAAGTTTTATATTTAATTGTAATTAGAATATATCAACATTTTCAATTGATCTATAAAACTTGATTTTTTCTTCATTCCTTTTTGTCCGATTTTCTGTTAAAATATAGTTAATATATACATATATATCTGAAAGAACTCCGAAATTACTACAGGGTTGTAAATTTTATACAAATATTTTAAAATACACAACTAAGACGAAACATTGATTCAACACAGAAATTATATTTACAACTTTAATTCATTTTTAAAAATCTACATCACACAGTTAGATTTTATATATGATAGAGTTGCTAATTTCTTCAATAAATGAACCTTTTTTTGTAATATGATTATTGAAACTATTTTGTTAACCATTTTTGAAATTTGTCGAAGAAAAGGTGAATATTTCATCATTAAATATATACTTGTTTATTTCATCTATGAGTAGTTTAAATACATTTACACACATGGTTCATGTGGTTATTATAGTAAAATTATGATAACATCCTCCAGTTCCACAAAAAGTTGGAAATGTTTATACTTACACAGAAACACACAAGTTTTAGAAAAAAATGTTTATAATTCATCTTGGAAATTGAATTTGAAATTTTTAGTTAAGAGGAATGGATAAACTATAGGAGCACACACAATGTATAAATATATTCACAAAATTGAGCATTAATAATGATATACAAAAGTTAAAATGTATCGGAACGATATTTGCACTCTACATTAGTTAATAATTTACACAAAAGGAATAAACTAGTTCCGTTTCTGGTTTTAGTTTTTGCACTGTTTCACGACAAAGATTTACATTTTATATCTGCACGCTAAGAGAAGTTTATTTCACTTAACAAGTTCCACATTTTCATACACCAAGTCTTGTTCCAAATACTCTTTTATGCAACGGTAACAGTATTCATACTGGTCCTGGAAAATAACATTACATAAGAAGAAAAATTAAAAAGACAATAACATTAACATTCATTTGTAAACATCTAACATTGCTGAAAGAAATTCATAATAATGACAACATTTTTCCTGAAAATGGCCTATTTGTTAAGACAACGGTACCTCCTGGTACCGTTGTCTTCATTTGCAATGAAAGTGTGTATTGGTTTCTTGTTCACAGCAATTATGACGTCTTGTTCTCCCTTTATATCGCGCCAAGAAAGCGTCTCCTAATATAAGCTATAATTTTTATGATTTTTCCCAGAAAAGATTTGTACTCACCGCGCGTGGAACCTCGCATTTATACCCATTTTTAAGGCTCGTAAAAACAACATGTATATTTTCCGACAATGTATACATATGATATAATTATATAATTCATGCCATTTTCTGTATATCTTATATGAGTAGTCAAACAATTACCGTTAGATGGTATGCTATTTCTTCATAAAATAAACTCTTTACTAAATATTTTGATTAATTTGAGAGGTGTTATTTTGCTAGATCAAAGGTTTACCAACATTCTGTTCCACAAAAAAAATGACAGCATATAAGAAAGGTTTTTTGATAGCATTTGCAAAACATACAAAACTAGTAATGAATTCTGGCCTTCTCGTTTGCATGGTCCTGACAACCTGGAATATGTCAACTTCATCATCCATAGTCATCTTCTCTATAACTAAGCTGAGTGCTAAAGCCAAACCACTTCTTGTACACCCATCTCTACGAAAAGAGTACAAATATTAAGGATATTTAGATTCCTTTCATGATAACATGTTTTTCATTGGCTAAAGACATCCTAGGTGATGTTTGCTACTTGTCGAATCCTTTGATATTCCAAATAGGATAGTAAATATACAAATATACTGCATGTGATGTGAATTTACTCTTAGACAGCATGTTCTTTATTTCTTGTTCGTCTTAGATTCATTTTGAGAATATTGCAATTAAATAAACGAAAAAGTATAAAACAATACACACAGCATATCTAGCATTAAGCTCATTCAATAACGGTGTGTTCGCTTATAGATTTTACTAGATCGCATTTTTTATTTCCACACTTCACATTAGGACATTCATTATTCTGCTTTTCTGTTATTGGTTTGTTTTTTATATTATCTTTTGGTTTTTGTATTTGTAATTTTAAATGATGAGATTTAAATCAACATATTAGGTATACATTGATCACATATAGAAATACTTGACCGTTTGCCAGATGCATTCTAGGCAATTCCTTTGTAATAGTGAACTCGAGTTTTATTCCAAATATTTATATGGATTTAGAAATCAATTAAGACTTACCTACAAACAATAACAACTGGCCCTTGGTTGCTTCTTTGATGTCTTGATATGCTTTTGAGAAGCCTAAAGATAATTTTTGGAGAGGGTAAGGCATTTTGGTCACCTGTCCATTCTGTTGTCTTCAAAACTGTTATTGTTCGTGAATCGCTCTGAAAATATTACAAATTTTACAAATGAAAATGAACAGACAACACATAACTAAAGTAAAAGCTTTAATGGTAATATTATTGTGTACTTTGTCTTCCCAGGGTTCTATTCCATTCGATGATTACATTTCTTTTTATTTATACACTTTATAGGACTTTTTCACTAGATTTAATTGGGATTTAAATTTTCTTTAAAATTGTTACAACTATGTAAAGGCACCTTCCGATATGGAGTCGAATAGAAATAGATGAAACCCTAATATTTGAAAAAAAGAATTGTAAAATACGAATGGAATGTAGATGTAAACTTCAAAAAATTAATACAGGATGCTATGAAACAATTGAATAAAAATTAAAGAATTATATGTTTATAATAATATCTTACTTGTTGAGCTAAAAGAATTTCAACCTCGTCCTCTGTCTGATCTTGTGTTTTCCTAACTCTTAAATTTTTGAAATCACGTTTTCCATCACCCCATAATGTAGCAATCTGTAAGTTATTTAAGAATAGTTGATTATTAAATACGAAGTATATTCCACTGCATGTTCAACTTTTATATCAAATTTTCCAATATACTAATAAACACGATTTAAAAAGGTATTTAAAAGGTGTTGGTAAGTTAAAAAAATAGTTCCATTAGCTCCAATTTTCTTAATTTAAGGTTGAAGATACACACAGGGAAACAAGAGACACACACAAAAGACACCAAACTGCAATATCTATGTTCCGTTCAATTCCCGAGAACTAGTATGTATATATTGTCATCTGTGGGTAAAGTGATTGGTTCTCTTGGTGTAGCATAAGAAAAGAATGGCATTTGGAATAAAGCAATAAGTGATTGCTTTGTGCAGTGCATTAGTGATCGACGCAATCGATGTATTTGGTCTTTTATTAAATATTGGGTCATTTTTACAATCTTCAAGCTTTCACATCCTGTCTAAATATTGATCTTATTATAAGTTATTTGTTCCATTTGTTGGACGTGTTTTCCAACAGACAAATGGCATTCCTATGGGTACTAATTGTGCGTCAGTACTAGCTGATTTGTTCCTTTACTCCTATGAGGCAGACTTCCTTGACGGGCTTCTTCAGGAAAAACAGAAGAAGTGAGCCCGTACCTTTAATTTCACTTTCCGCTACGCATATGATGTTTTATCACTCAACAACTTAACGTTTTTGGGAATTTCTTACATCTCATATATCCCAATTAGCTAGAAATTAAGGATACCACAGACACTGCCAAGTCTGCATTTTATCTTGATCTCCACCTCGAAATTGACACCAGAGGAAGGTTGAATACAAAACTTTACGACAAACGGGATGACTTTGACTTTCCAATCGTCAACTTCCCATTTTTGAGCGGCAATATTCCAGAAGCGCCGGCGTATGGAGAATATATTTCACAACTCAAACGTTATTCCAGAGCTTGTGGCATATACATTGACTTCCTGGACAGAGCCCGGCTCCTTACAGAAACGTTGCTCATACAGGGGTACGTTGCTCCTAAGTTGAAGTCATCCTCATTAAAGTTTTATGAGCGTCACCATGACTTGGTTGACAGGTATGAAAAAACCGTTTCCCAAATGAAAATGGACCTGTTCCATTTATATTATCCTTTCCTCATACCGGATTTGACATGGGAAGCAAGGTGGGTGACCTGCAGGAAGCAGCGACTGCTTACTCTTCCGGAGCACCTGATTCTACCCCTATTTTTTGGTGGGGTCCATGTTGTTCATAATTTTCTAGTTTTTTATTGTAGTGCAGGTATTGTTTTGGTCTTGTCTTCATCGTTCACCGGAGTTTGTCAGTTGTTACGATTTTTTCCTCCTTCGAATATCCCTTTGGTATTTCTTCACTTTACTTCATATACAATTTCCCTCAGTATTTATTGTTTAATTATTTCAAAGATGTTGTAATTTAAAACAAACCTTGTCAAAGGAGTCAAGCAAAACAATAATAGCACTGCCATGGTCGTAAACCATTGTCCAGAAATCAACAACTGTATTCTTCAGGGGGAACTGCGTTACAATGAACTTACTTTCAACTGAATATCCCTGCAAATTAAAATGTTACGAAAGGACTTGTTATTTTATGTTCAGTGATATATTGTTAATCATAGTTTGATTTTTATGTTAAGCATTTTTTTTAAATACAACATTCTCGAAGAACTGTAAGCGAAACAGGAATTTACACCCCATCCTTTCTCATAAAATATAGCATGATAAACAAACTGGGTTTATCTAATGATAGAAGAAGAGAAAGATATCTCGTCCGTAAGAGAAGACGGTCAGCACGAAGAAGTGTCACTTTTCTGAAGTTATACACATCGTGACTGAAATTACTGTCATTAAAACATATCCCACGCCAATTTTTTCTTCTCCCTATAACTTCAGGCAGAGAATTCTACTACAGAGATCGATTTAAATTGATCATAGAATAAATTTTAATTCCATGCATTAGATAAAAATCGGTAATTTACTCATCTTCCTCGACATAACATTCTAATTTGAGTAATCACTGCATTCAAATAATAATTGTAAAATACTCACAGGGATGATTATAGCATTTATATAACCATTCCTACATGCATCATGGGATGTGAGATATGGCCGATAGTCGTTGTCTGAAATAATGTAAAACAATACTCGTGAATAGTATGCATTAATGTGATATTTTTGCCAAAGAAATCTAATTGCAATTTGCCAATTTGTATTTCTGAGGTAGGTGGGATTCATTTGCCAAAGAATATAGATATAAAGGGGACATGAAATATAAACAGTAGGTCATGCAGGTTGTGCAATACCCCATTAATAACTCAATGTTTTCTATTTAGAGAAAAAAATGTAAGTCAATCAATTAAATTTAGATTTTGTTGAATGTCTTCTCAAACCTGGTTTCATATGTGGAGCAACTCATTTGTTCAGACGGTTCGAATTTTATATTTTGAACTGAATGGACGTACATTTAACTGAAATACATTTCGTAGGTTTGTCGTTGCCATTAAGAGCAGTCTGTTATTTATTAATTAAATTCGATCAGCTATATATTATTACTGACAGAAAGCAGCCGTCTGTATTTGCATTTTCAGACAGTATGCCATATTTATTGAAATATGTTTTTCTGTGTTTTTTTTTCACCTCTGTATAAAAGACAACGAAGGGAAAATATACTTTTTATTCGTATTTCATTAAACTAACATATGTTTAATTAATTCCTTAATGTATGAAAAAAAAAGTTGGACATTCTTACGTGGCAGTATATTTTTGGCAGAATTTTTGCTTTGGTTTTCAATAGCTTTTCCTACTGAGAAATCCTCATCTTTAAAAACTGGTCGTAAACCTTGTAACCTCTATTAAAAACAACGACATGTGTATACACTTTTATACCAAACATCAAACGTACAGTATAAAAAAGAGTAAAACAACTGATTAAAATCTCAACTTGCAAGATATTTTTTACAAAGTTTCTATAGCAGTGTTATCTTGGAAAACAGTTTTTCTGTGTATGAACTCCGCTGTTAAGGCAAATATTGCTAATATATGCAGAACAAATGTGCATCAAATGCGCACTGATATTAAAGAGTATAGGTGACTCTGCAGGTGGATGTAACTTCCCAATGGTAGCGCAGTTATAGAGGATAAAATATTTGAATAAATATTTAATTGTATTTCATTCTTTAAAATGTATGACTAAAGAAGTACAAAATAAATAACATCAACACAATTTATTTTATCTCTTTTTTTATTTTAAAGTGTTACCTGAAATTCTTGTCGAAGATTTGTTTGGTTTTTCGGAACTGTCTGCTTGAAATGTTGTTCGATGTATTCACAGAATTCAGTATTTGGAATAGATGTGTCAGGTACAGAAAACAGTTCCAATAAAGCTTCATATACAACAGTGTACTGATCCTAAATGGGAATATATTTGTGCATATAGTAGTTAGAAATAACAAACAGGGCGTTAAAACTGAATGTTAAATATTAAGACAAATGTATGTGTATCAATATAACTATGACTTCCCATTGATGCATAAAGCCATTTCGAAGTAAATGTATGGGTAATCACTCAAATATGCACTCGAGAAGCTTGTTTTTCTGTTGCACTCAGTGCACTGTAGATTTTTTTTTGTGAGCATCCTTTCCCCCATTTATTAAAATTATCACTGAAATGTTTTTCGTTGAATTTTTCATCGGATTAATTATTCTTAAAACTACATGCTACATAAACAATTATTTGAAAAAAAAGACTCACTTGTGTCGGAATTTAATAACATGTATCCTTTTTGGATACACAAATGTAAACATATCTCAAAGTATGAGTGATCTCTCAAATAAAGTCTTGTTGTGATGGTTTTTCTCTTCTTCTTGTTTTGTTTGTGTCCTCAAGCTCTGTGGATTTATTTTCATTAGTATTGTTTTCGTGGCTCATTAAAACAATTCACCGTTCAGAAGATACTGAATTGTTTTCCTCCGTTATTTAATGTGGTAAGGATCCTTGATAATCCCCATTATTATCATAAAACCATCAACCCATATTTAATCCCCTGAATTCGAATTTTACAGTGGATTTCCTAAACACAATACAATAATTACATTCTTATAAAGATAGTTAAAGAGTTTTTTAAACACTTAAGCGCTATTTTGTCATATTTGTGTTTCTTTTACAGTAATTACATATTAGTTCACACTAGTAGGACGAAAAGGAAATTACCTACAGTGACTAAGAAATCGCACGAAGGAATGGCAAGAACGTAGGAATCAATCCCCGAGAATTCGAAGTAGTCTATGAGCTGCTCATAAAGTACATTTGACGAGATTATTTTACGTACTTTACAAAGGTTTGTTTCTACGGAAATGAACCACGAAATCATATTAATTACAACCTTATGCACACAGTAAGGTTTAGTTCTATTCACTGTACACAGCTCTGAAATAACATCGTCCGCGGGAGTCACCATCGTCGATGTTTTTAAACAAATGAAACGTAAGTCATATGAAACGTCATTGTCATACACCATAGATTATATAAATACACCCTGTTATACATGCATTTTAAAAATGTAACAAAATAGCGATAAGTAAACTAGGTATGTTTTTAACCTAATAGGAGTTTCTATTGTTGATCTTATCTCGTCACAGAATTTAAAGACTAGATCAGATTAAGAAACACTATCTTGAAAAGATATATTATACTCTTTTCTGTGTTTCTCAAAAATTTAAAAGTGCCTCTTTCTTTGACCTTATTTCACAATTATTTTTATACATACAACAGTCTGTATCATGTTCATCCTGTCTTTCCTCATCATCTTGACGTAATCCATTACGTCAACAAATCCAGTTATCTTTCCATTTTCATATAAGGCATCTAAAGCAATGAATGTCCCCGTTCTTCCAATTCCAGCGCTAAGGGTGATTAGAAATGAATTAAGTTACAGAATTATTTTCAATTGGGGCGGGTTAGTACTAGTCTAAGTCCAACGGACCTCGCACAATTGATTGATCCTACAGGGGGGCTGGTTCTAGGGACATGTTACGAAACGTACTGTTGAGGGAATGCTATATGTAATGTGGTGGCGAGACGGACGGGGGGGGGGGGTGATTGAAGACCCCCACTCTTCTCCCATTTCACAGAAACCAAATTTTAAATAGGATATAGTATGAACAAATGATCTCGTGCGAGGAACCATTATCAAAAGGGGACATCTTTATATAATACTGAACTTAATACAGATATGTTTTATACATGAAACAGTTCATATGTTTGAGTATTAGTTCCGATCATTGCACACCTATCTAAATACACCTCAGGTTTTCGCTTGCCTATCTTTCATTAAAGACATGTCTTTTTTCGTAATCCTAATTACATCAATATAAATCCAAAACATAGACATTTTTATCAAATACACAAATCTACAATTGAAAGTGAATATCACGCATTTAAATATCCGATTTTACTTCATACTGCAATGATTACATGTTTGCATTTTATTGACTTGATAAAAAGGATATTTTCCGTTAAGATGTTTAACCACATTACTCTCTTTTTTTGTATATTGTTTTATTGTATGATAGTCTGTCGACCGGGTGTGTTTAACTAATTGGCATGCCATTGCTTACCTTTCCTGTTATATATTCTGCAGTTTGTTTTGCCACATCGTACATTATACAAGATCGTGCTGAATATTGAACCTGTCTTGTGGCTAGCTCATACAATGAAATAATTGAATACTACGTCTTAGTACGTACAGCCTATTGTGGCATGAAATGTAATCCTTTAAATCTGAACACAAGTATTAAATAGTTTAATAATGAGAAGAATTTGTTTCCTAATCATCGTATTCAAGTAATTACCTGCAGTGAACAATCATAGGCCCCTGGAGATCTGTTCTTCCAGCCTTAACCTTTCTATAAAAATTAACCAGTTTAATTTTGTCCGGGACACCATGGTCTGGCCACTGTGTAAAGTGAAACTGCTTCACAGTCCTCTCTTCTTTTGTCTACAAGTAAGAAATAGATTAACATACATGTATAAGTAATCAAATGAAATCTATTACTATAGCTTGCCTTAATTAAACTACAATATTTAAAACGTATATAGAATACCATTATCATTTTATTTTTTGTCACAAATTTCCCACGCATGCACATGTTCGTTTTTAGTACTATTTTATTTTTATGTAAAAAATTCAGTTACAAACAAAAATGGCAAACCTGGACGAGTGCAAGGCTCAGTTCTTTTTAAAATTGTATAAGGATAAAGAGGATAAATATACCTAAGGAGCAAATAGAAAAAAAGTAATCCATTGGACAGAAAAAACCGGGAAGACAAATGAACAACCACAAGCACAACAAATAAACACTGAAAACTAAAAAACAATGAACAACACGAAATCCTATAAAAACCATGTGTGAACACAGGTGCTCTGGACGGATAAGCAGTTCCTTTCCGTATACGGCACCCGTCCTGAAGTTCAACAAAGTCAATCCGGTGGTAGTCACAACTCGGAACATGAAATGTTACGAGAGTCGGAACAGGTCCAACATCATCTTAGATACTGAAACATTGTAACGGTCAATAAATTTTTGTGACGAACTGAACATCTCCTAACTAATGACATGCAAAATAACCTTGGTTAAGCAGTTTTTTTGACAGCAGTAGTCCTCTTTGTGTAGCTCAACGCATGTCCTTGAATATCGGATAAGCTGAGAAACGTAGGCAGGCGATGCTGGTATATTGCTACTCGAGAATGGAGAGCGAAGAATACGAAAATTCAAGTCATTGCGTTTGTTATAAAATTTATCTTCAAATATCCCTCATTGTCTATTTCAAGAAACAAATCAAAACATGAAGCGGACTTCGATGTATCTGTAGTATCCTTAATTGTAAGCTCACTGGGGTAAATGAGATGTAGAGAGTCTTTGAATTTGTCGTTATTTAACGACATGTCATCTATATAACGAAAATAAGGGCGTCTTGCTTTTCACAATGATTCAATATTTCTTGGGTTCGTTTCATACTAGCCAAACACATATCCGTTATCATTACTAGACAGTTTTCCTTTCATTAAATTACCCGACCCTATGACATGGAGCTGTTACTTACATTGAAAAAATACCTATTACATAATAAGTATGGCATGCTACGAAATATTTTTATTAATAGTTGCTGGTATCATACACGATTCAAACTTAAGAGAATCAAAGGTATTTGTGAATTATACCAGTCAAGTTATTTCTACCAATAAGTGTAAATAATTGGACTCGTTTGTATGTTGGCACTGGCGATAGAACTGATTGAATTTACAAATGTACCTACCTTACAGTCCTCAGATAGTGGGTGGTTTTCAATTTTTCTTTCTTTGTCACACTTTATTCGGCTATAAACATTTTTTCTAATTGTTTCAAAATTTTGATTCTTCGACGCCATATTGATCAACTGTCAATGTCATCTAACATGACTTTAAGAACGAGACCACGTTATTAAGTTTAGGGGCTTCAGGTGAGAATGTTTATTTTTTGATTGGCCGACACTTTCTTAATTTTATCAACAACGTTTATTTAAAGAGGACAAATATACCCAGGGACCAATCCAAAATTATAAAAGGACTATGCAAGGTTATAAAATCAATAGTGGATGGGCAATGACGACAACTGCCCAAGGTGCAACGTAAAGTAAAAGGCTCGTATGTCTTTATCCACGATAAGCTATATAAGGGGATGCATCATTGTTACTTTATATATGAGAGCTTCTGTCTCCATTACCGTTGTGTTAAACACTTTAATTTCTCTGTACACATAAATGGAGTGTTCAACTTCTTTTGTCATAGACAAGTTGTAATTTTCCAATGTGAGTCCTTCACTTGTAGACTCTGGCCAATATTGCTCGCATTTTTTCTACAATAGCGATAACATTATGGTTAGAAAAAATTATAAACATAACATTATAGATACTTCAGTTTCTCTCCCTTGTATAAATAGTTTATGTTAATAATACATATGCACAAGATATGCATATTTTGTGCATTTAATTGTTTAAAGTAAGTGGAATGGAAAGTCGCCTTTAACTTGCAGAATTATACATTTTATATTATTTATATTAACATTATTTGTTATATCAAAACTGATATATGTTGGTTTTCAAATAATTCAGTACATTTGTGTATAGATAATTATGGAAAGCCAACAGGGTCAAAATTCTTAAGTCGTAAATCGCCATCTGTCGTCATAATAATCGTTAGAATAATACAACGACGACATTTAAAAAATCGACATGTTTCAAGTTACAAAACATCAATATACGAATTTTTAAATTACACAGTTACAAGTGGCAAATTGACAATTTACGAATTACGAATTTTGAAATTACACGGTTACAAGTTACAAATTGACAATTTACGAATTAAGAATTTAGAAATTACACAGTTACAAGTTACAAATTGACAATTTACGAATTAAGAATTTAGAAATTACACAGTTACAAGTTACAAATTGACAATTTACGAATTAAGAATTTGGACCCCGTTGGCTTTCCATAGATAATAAGTCAAGTGTGTTGCATGTTATAGAATGATACGAAATTATAATATGTTTTACTTACACCTTTCTCTTCTATCAGTCTTGTAACCATAACAATTTTACCAGCTTTTTCCTGCCATATCATGTGCCAAAAATCCCGTAGTGTATTTCCTTTCGGACCTATTTAACAAAACCATTTTCAGAAAAGAAAAGAATAAAGTGTGGACTAAATGTATAATAAAAACAAATTTTGTTAAAATATTGCACAACAAGGAAACATTTGGTGATCTCATAACCAGGAAAGCCTGACCGCGGACCATAGTGAGTTAAGTATTTGGAGAATGTCGAACTTCCTGTACGTTTTCGCAAAAGAGTTGGCTGAAGTCCGCTACAGAAGGCTAAATCACCCAACTCAACCCTATCCAACCACCGTCCTTTAACAGTGGTAGTCACAATTGATGCCTCTGTTTGACCTGCCTGATCCCTTTTGAATTGTTTGATCAATTGAACTGGTTTTTGTTCTGAAAAAGCATGAAATAGTTACGACTAGACGTTAGGAAAACAATCAATCAATCAATGTTTGGTTATTTACATTAATGTCAACACCAGCTATAAAGAACACCTTTCCGTGTAAAATTATTGGCTATTTAAAAATGAAATATAAATTTGGGGTGTAACGTGTTACTTTATTTCTACTTTTCATGCTTCTCATTATTAAAAACAGTTAAAGCAAACATACACATTTAGCTAGTTCTCAGGAAAACAAAAGTTTAAATTCATATGTCCGTTCTTTTAAAACAATATATAAAACCAACAATCACTGGTAAAAATACAAACCTTGGGATGCTATATACGCTTTTTTCGTTTGATAATTCTGAAATAAATACGTGTATTAATTATACATTAACAATACAACGCCTTGAAAGAAAACAGCTTATCGTCATTATAGAGTTGTCGCAGAAAAGGGCTTGAAAGCCACTATTTATAAGCACCTATTGTTTTTATTTTGCATCTTTTATCTATTACATGTACTATCTTCCATTTGTAAAGTTTACAAACAGTGTTATTGATATGTTGTAAATTGGTATTTTGTTTTCACATAACTCAAATAATAAAATCCTGACTATACTTTCCTGTCAATTTCTTTTATCAACTAATATACTTTTATAAAATTATCTCTCTGATGAAAAATATATAGTTTTATACTTACATCTATGTGGCTTGCATTAATATAATCATGCAGGGTGTGTCCCTTTAAGATAACTCGTGAATGGTCATCTGTAACAAAATCCTCAACAATAGACATTTCACATGTATGTTCTAACTTGTGAATGATTCTGTGTTAATATTCGATGAAGAATACTTTACTCAAGCGTCACCACGTAATAACAATGAAACTAGAACTAGAACAACCATTAAACTATACCTTTATTTATACAATTGATGCATTTTCGAAAAAAATAAACTTCCATCGAAGAAAGTTATTCCACAATTTTACGTTTCGTCTTTACAAAGAGTTTGAAATTAAAAAGCATGTATTTGGCAACCGTACATGTACAACTCAGATTATATGGATACCCTAGATCCTGTGTAACTAAATATATATAAAAGAAGTAGACTGAGTGTGGTAAAAAAACCTATTCGTACCGGGTTTGTTAGAAGAGATTGCTTCATTAATAAATGAAAGTTTACAACCCTCATGATAATAACAATTTAAGAATACACTAAGAAACATTAAACACTCGTAACACATGTTGTTTCACTCGACACCACTACAAGATCTGCCTGGATCATACAATGGATGCTTTTACGGAAAGCTGCTTACCCTCCAGAGTTCGCTGGTTCGTTGTAGGTGTATATCATGTTTTGTTGTTCACAACTTGTAGATTACCGTATATCCGTATTAAATGTTGTATATTTATGCTCCTGGGATTCCTTCATAATCTGTTTAAACTGTGTTAGAATATTGTTTAGGTGTTCTTGTTCGTTTTATTTATAGCATAAATTATCCACTTAATCTATATATGTACACATATTTTCTTAGCTATATAACAATTATTTTGACAATAGATAGGATAAGGATAGTAGATCAATATAAGTTTGAATCACCACAAGTTCTTGTACAAATTCGAATCATGTAGCTTCTTACATTATAATGTACATCAGGTCACTGTGACGCGTCTAAAAGACAAATATCTCGAACCTAGCAGAAGATTAAAATGGTGGCTATTGTTTTTACCGAGAAACTGGGCTCTATTTTTACATTTGGTGCTATTTCTCCATAACGTTAAGTATGAATTATATTCACTTACATGGAAATGTAGTTCGAAAGCGGTTCTTTGTCTTGTTTTCTGGTTTTTTACCACTTTCGTGTTCAAATACACAACCTATTGGCATTGCCTGAAAATATATTCGGAAAAGATAATATCAGAATGATATTTAATATATACTCTATATATATATCCACTGGATATATACATTATGTGGTTGTCACAATATTAAGACGATTAGTTAAATACTGTATTTACTGTGACTGTATGATAATAAAACATTACCATCCCATATAATGTATCAAAAAAAATAGCTAAATCAGATTGCTGCCAAATAAATGCCAGAGAGGTTATAAAATTCCAACGCCACACGCATACACACATGTTCATCCAAAGATTCACCTCGGTCATTGAAGCTATATTTTTATAGCGGATTTGGCCGAGGGGTCTAGGGCGCTGGACATGGTGCTAGGCGAATGGGTGCCATAGTGTCTCAACGGTGTGAGTTCGAGTCCCGCCATAGGCGGCAGAAATTTGACAGTATTAAAATCTGATTTTAACAGTGTTGGGTTAGTATTTAGGCGTATATATATATATGAAGAACGGTCAATCGCGCAAATGACAGTGATATAATTCCATTCGTCAGTGCGCACAATCCGTGGAATCCAAATTTGTTTGATGTCATACGAACAAGTGTCCCAATTCTCCACAAAATGAAGAACTCAAAACGCTTTTTCCTGTAAATTCTATGCTCAAAAGCAAACGACTACCAAGAAATCTAAAGATTTTAACCAAAGCTCCATTTACAGGTGGAAATGAAAAACCGTTTACAGTTAAAAAATGTGGAGACAAACGATGTGGAATCTGCCCGAACATTTATGTAGGTGAAAAACTGGAACTCTTAAACGGATTAACGATTAAACCGAACATAGCATGCGACACAGAGAACTTGGTATACTGTATATTATGTAATGGTTGCAGAGAATTTTACATCGGTCAAAGAGGGAACTGTTTACGAAAGAGGTTCACGGTTCACAGACAACAGATTAGGGACCCCAACACACGGCAGATAGATTTGAGTGAACATTTGGAAATTTGTGCTAATGGTACAAATTACTCAATTTTCCCATTCTACAAAGTGAACAAACCAATTAAGAGCTTAAGACTGGCTAAAGAGGCTCATTTTATAAAACTGTTTAAACCTAAGTTAAATAGTTCAATTTAAAATTGTGAACCCCCTATTTTAATATTGTACTTAATATATTACTCCCCTTTTCTATTATTATAACGTCACTAACGTCGCCGCTAACGACGTTGTTAAGGACATTTTATTCACATTCGCCTGAGGAGTGCCAGGAGGCATGAAATCGATAGTGGACTTTATGTGATTTTAAAGTGTATTACATAATGTAGTCTTTTGCAACGTTTTATTTTATTCTGATATAAATCTGTACACAAAAGAATTTGAACTTTATATATATATATATATATATATATATATATATATATATATATATATATATATATATATATATATATATACTAATTAGCAACAGACTACTGACGGAATATTTCATAATAGTAATCAACTTCTTTAAGTATTGTGAAAGTACGTTGCACCGAAGTGAGTCTCTCACATTTTCTATATTTAACGCAAGCTTTAGCAATACCCGTTCGAAAAAATTAGGAAAAGGTATTCTCCAAAACTACCGATAACTTTTACTCGCCTCCATTTTAACCTATACCCACCAAATTTTGTGGTATACAGTATAAAATTCAACTTTATAACGGTTAGCCGTTGGACTGACACATTATTCAAAAGGGTACTCAGGTAAATACAGGTACCTGTAATTATGGAAAGCGAGGTTGCCAGATTTTACGATCTAATAGTTTTATACAATTTTCTTTTCGTTTTCCAATGTAAAATACATTATTTGTACGAAGTATCAAGGGCTGAAATAAATTGTCAATAACGACAGATCGGTTTTTAAAAAATTTGCTAAATTATGAAAAAAAAATGAAACGAACCGGCGTAAATATGCCTCAGCGCATACATTTATATTATACACGTTGTTTTGGAGTTTTTTCTCTTTTTTATATATGATTTCAGAGGAGAGGAGTTTTGAAATTTTGGCCAATCAAAAATAAGACTTCATCATGGCTGCCATAATAGTTGTCCAACTGGACAAAAATATACAAACTTCATCAAGGCCTTTCCACAGATGCTCACATTTCAGTTGGCTTTGCGGTTTCAGAGGAGAAGATCAAATGTACAGACGGACGAACGGATGAACGACGGACGCCAATTGATGACAAATGCTCACATTGCCCTTTGGGGCAGGTGAGCTAAAAAAAAATTCAAAAAGTAACTGCAAAATGCCGCTACTTGTACAAATGAAGTTGTCTGCTTTAATTAATCTGAATTCAATTAACTGATAATCTTCCCATTTTTTGTCGTACTACTGATTCAGCAGTGTTTCGCGATCTCTATTGACATTATCAGGCATTCATTTAGTTACCTCTTTAATGCTATAATAATGTTTCATTTTGCAATGCGTTCAATCGTCATTTTAAGATTTAAAAATACTCACGAAATACAATGAAAGTGCACCGGCGAGCCACTAGAGATAAGTCGAATTCTCTGAACTTTTCTTAACTACAGAACAATGGACTATTGGAAGGGTTAGTAAAGGTCACAAAATGTTTCCCTTTGTTTATAATGTACAAAGTTAAAAAGTTAGGAAAAAGAATTAAATGAGAAAGCCTATTGTTCACATTTAAAATATAGTTGCCGGTTACTCCAGTTTGCAGAATTTAGTCAGTAATTTTACCCATTAGGCCTTCAAACGCTTGCTATTTATCGAAAACCAAGAGACCCAGTTCATTGCAACCTACTTTAGTATACATTTGTGGGACTTCTCGGACAAAATCGATAAAAACGAGCGACTTATTTATTTAATTTTAGCTTTTCTCTATCAGGTATAACATGTTGCCTTAACTATCTTAAACTAAATGTGAAATTAACATCAATACAGTAGTACAAAGTTGTTGCTTACATTATCCTCTATTCATACTACGTTTATATGCGTTTTTTATTGCTCGCATTATATGGATAAACATATATGAACACGTCTATACAATTTGTAAGTTCAGAAAAGGCAAATGTGCTGCTACCAATGAAAACAAATAACAAAAAGAAAGATTCTTACACGTGTACATAATTATGTACTACCAAATTTCTTACTAAAACAGACAACGAATTATGATTACAGATTAAGCTCAATAATAAAATACTAGGCCACAATTAAAAAAAATCAAGGTGAACAACCCTTAATTACTGTTCTTGATTATGAAAATCAACTGTTGTGTCTTCACAATCACACAACACCTCAACAATAGCACAAGACATCAATTCAGAGTTGTTCACCGGTCTCTCTCTGTTGTTGACCTTGAAAAACCAAGACCCTATGTTCATAAAAGTATAACTTAAATTTTACAAGGAACGTTAGATGTAATGTTTACACCTACAAAAAGGCCAGATACCTTAATTCTTTACATCGTATGGCAAATGTAATCTTTATCATTGTGTTCAGCAGTTTTGAAAAGCCAAAAAGATAAAAGGTTACAAAAAATAACCAAAGGGGTCGAAGCTTTCTTCAGTTAATGTAAACTGCACTTTCAACAGTAATTCTAAATTCATAAACTGAAAATGTAAACACAAGTATCTATACGTGCAGCTAAACATCATGTCATAGCCAGAACAATGATTACTGCGTCTTCACTAGCATATGATTATGAGTCGCTTCTTTCCTTTTCACCTTGGCAGATTAAGCTATAAGTTGGGTACATGTGGTAGTTATGTTCATTCGATGCATCTGAGACTAGCTGTAAAAATGTATCGATGAAATGTCGACAGTGCAAACACATGGAGAAACGCGTTGAAGCTTTTGGCAATGTGCCCCGTCAAAACGATGGAATGGTAAAGTACTTTTGTGGATTCTGTTTTACGTTATTGGTCATTAGTGATGTCATGAGATTTGCTAAACTACTGTTAGCCGCAAGATGTTGCCGTGGATGGTTTACACATTCTGGCTTAATCTGCTAAGAGTGAAGAAGAGAGAAGCGACTCGTAAACATTGGCTAGCGAAGGTGTGAATTCCGAGGAGAATGCTACTCACGGGCAAAATCGTGAAAGACTAACCCATACTAATTGAATGCGGATTGTAATGGTACATCTGGTTAATAATCGTTGATAAACATTTTGATGCACAAGATGGGCACATTTCGTCGATTTACGACTCATCAGTTGTATCAAGGCCTAAGCTGTTGAAAACTAAAACAAAAATTAAAAGTTTAAGAGCTAACTAAAAAATGCCGAAACGACCAAATGGGATAAAGCCACAACCATCTAAGAACAGTGGTATGCTAAGGGAAGATATTCATTGGTTTTCACAATTTTTACAATTTGGAATATTTTAAGTATCAATTCCGGGCTAGTATCGAAATACAACTGAGGTGGGTATATGTTGAAAACGAAAACAGCAATCAAAGAGTTGACAGACAAACTCAAAATCCAAAAATGACCAAAAGGGGTAAATCCAAAACGATCTAAGGACGTAGCTATGCACGTGCAAGGTACTCCTTAGTTTTCACCAATTTTACTGTCTGTAACAGTCAATTTCAGGGATCAATTTTAGGCCAATTGAACCCATGGTTAGTTAATATCAATATTTCTGCGTGCATATCTTTAAGAGATATGATTAATAAGTTGAATTGTAGACTCCCAGTTCCACATAAATGTACCCGTTCGCACCGAAAGAAACATTCAAGTGTGAAGAATGAACACACTAGATGTTACTCAAAATAATTGCAAATATATACTGTGAATTTGCAAATTCAGACTAAAAATTGTTCATATTGTATTATAATATTATCACATGGTTGTTTCTGTATTGGACTTTTTATTGGTCCGCGGCTTGCTGTCTTCGCCGAAGGTCAATACAGCTGGCAGAGGACCAATAACAAGGCCAGTGAAGAAATAACCATGTACATGTAATGATATCTTTATTAATAAACTAGTTTTCACAATGCATATTCTTTATGATTTTTTTCGCAATCAACTCTTTGAAAATTCTTAAGTTTAACCATCAAAGGATTAGAATGAGGGCTGTGAAAGATATTTTTAGTCAGAGCTTTCGCTGAATAATGCATAATCACTAATTTAAATCACAAACCACGTAAAATGTAAAATCTAGAGAACGTCGACTCACCCTATATTGACCGGGTACAAAGTGCTCAATACAGCAAAAAATCTGTATTGGCCGAGTTAATGATTCTCTATTGAAAGGACTGAGGCCAATAATACAGTTAATCAATAATCCTAATTATTACTGTTCATATAACGTAAGTAATAACAAGAGTCGGACGTAAATAGGAGCGTTGTCATACGTGTAAACTGTTATACCTCATATTCTATTTTGAAGCCTTCAGTTTTGTGTTTATCGACTATGGCCTTCGTCAGGTTTTCTACTGGTATTTTGTATTGATTAGAATCTTGATTAGGAACAATATTATTGTAGACACATTCATTGTTTTCTCTTGGCATATCTTCTTCGTCTTCGTCGTAAATAAGTTCGCTGGAGAGGGCAGCCCCACGATTGTTAATGCCATTACCTTTAAAAGCATTATTGGTTTGATTTTTTTTATTATTATCACAAACAATCAGGAAAAAAACAGAATAAAACATATGTGTTTTAATGAAAAACACATTTGAATGTATTAAGTCAGGCTGCTTTATAATCGAGTAATGAGCGAGTCGTTTGACCATTATTCATTACTTATATGAAAACAACACACTCAAAAATGTTGTAAAGTTAAAAAAAAATATTTTCATACTTTTTTAAATCTCAATTTAAAACTGTCAAGTTCAAATTTGATTTAAGCTTGCAAAAGAAAGAAATAGATGAATATTTACTTTTTCGAGGATTCGTGTTTGAACTGTGGGTTTTTGGAGCTTTTCGATATTTTAAAACAGATTCTTTTCTTCCTCCACCCCGCCGTCTTCTGCAAGAACGTAACGAATCCATGTAAAACATAATGTTAGCATTTCAGACATAGAAGTAGAAATGAGTTCATTAAAGGATATTGGGAAGATAATGCATATGACTTATGAATAATTCGAAAATACATGAAATATATTTTATGTTTTAATTATACGTATCCTTGTGAACAATTTACGACATAAGACCATTATATTAAACGGTCATTTCGAAAGTGCTTAATTGTTTACATGGTGATGACCGTAATTCCAAAATGTTCATACAAAAAGGGGACAAATCAAAATCAAAATAAATTTATAGATTTGTAGCAATAAATCAGGAGTGTAAAACCAGCTCATGTATTCAAATTGCGTCTTAATTTATATTGTAACACTAGACGTTTTTGTTTTCAATTGATAAGATAGGGCTTCGCAGAAATGAGCTTATTACAAGAACATGAATTTCATTAGAATCATTGACAGTTAGTTGTCGTACCCGCTGTTCTGCTATTTATTCTTTATATGTCTATTGTGTAAAGTTAATGTTTTAATAAGAGATCTTTAACCTACTTTACATAAATCACAGTGCCTAGTATAATGACGAGTAGCACAAATAATGAAATCCCTGCCACTGCTCCAATAGCGACAGTCGAGTCGGAATCTCCGTCATCTATTACACCAACTACAATGAACAAAAACTAAAATAATATTGTAGTGAGGTCGTATTTTGAACAAATTGTTCTAGGTGTTGTTTTCAAATAAAATAAAATAAAACTCACCTTAGTTTGTGCATTTATGATATTAAATCTCTTTTGCCTATTAGTATTTCAGATATTTTTCTATGAAATAGGTCATTGAATCTTCCTCGTGCCAACCGGAAGTGGTCATTCCAAAGCTTTTTAATAAATTAATTTTCTAGTGGTCAATTTCGATCAATCGATAATCCTGTTTAAAAATATTGTTCTTTCTCTCGGGTTTTAACTGTTTTATTTATGTAGAATTGGCTTCCGAATATTTGGCTACTGTCTTATTTGGTATAAATAAGGCTCGATTTCACTGCTTTTTTACGTGGGTTTGGAGGATGGCCTCTAAAGACCATCCTGCCAAGCCCGAAGAAGCAGCGGAAGCCAGCCAGCCCTGCTAGAACTGTTATATCAGCTGTCATTGTACCAGAACAACGACGTGCTAATTCTTGACCCAAGGTATGTCCAACAAATTCGAAGTCAAAAGAAATTCGGGAGTACATGTAAACTGAATATTGTTTTTTTTCTTGTTAGTATTACATTTCAATCAAAAACATATCATCTTTTGATTTATAATTATTTGTTAAATGCATGTTCAATTCAAACAATTTTGTTCATAAAGGACTATTTTATAAAGGGTAAATTGGTCTAAATATGTACAGTGAAACCTTACACTACCTGAACATTAAATTTAATATTGTGAAATGTTTTTTTTTGAAAGAAAATCACTTACGCTGGTCACACTTTGGCACCGTTTTCCATCCATGTTTACATCTGTCTGTGATACTACAGAAACCTAAAGCGTGGTCACAGCGGTCATCAACACATCCCTTACATGCTTCAGAACAGTTGTTACCATAGGTACCAGGGCTACATTCTTAAATCAACATAATTTTCAGTGTCAGCAAAACATTAACTTAAAAATTCACGTACATCTATTATTTCGGATAGTATATTAACCATAGTCTTGGAAATTAGTTTCGTCATTATCCCAGGTGAAACTGTTTAACATACAATACTGTTCAGCTTGATCTATTATAAAAAGTGTCACCTGTTCACGATGAACAGCATTCAAAACTGTTTTTCAAACGTAATACGATTTGATTTTCGAATGATTTTCTTTTATCAAAGTTGAAATTCTTTTTTAATTTTCTTACGTTAGAATTTCGACACATCAAAGTTAAGTCACGTTTTTTCTTCCAGTGGACTATAAAATATACTCGTGTTATCCTAGATTTCAAATAAACTGAATTAGACTCAACACGGTAAAATATGCATTGAATAAATGGAGATTTTAACCGGACAGGAGAAATACCTCGACATATCCGGATTTTCGACACGAACGAGTTGGAGACAGCGAGGTTCGATATCAAAAGGACCTATGAATTTCGTCTAGAAAATGTGAGTGGAATATACTTTTACATTTAATTTTTGTCGAGATGACTTAGTGCAACCGTTTATTAATGTTTGAAAGAAATGTCTGTGTAGGTCAATTTTTTCCCATTTAAACTAAATTTGTATTATAAAAGTTGTTTTCTTTTAAAATCTAATAATTATACAGATAGGTATCACAACATTCTGTTTGAGGTCATTAAAAACAGTTAAATATAGTTCTGGACATTAAGCACAGTAACTGCTACCAGTTCGATGAATCATGAACCATTCTGAAGTAATTTATTCTTGAACAATTGAAACAAAACTGCCAACAATTATAATAATAATGATGATCATAATAAAAATAAATTTTCCGAATTTTTCTGAAAACACATACATTTCAGCTAAACTGTTTCGACAAGTTTGGTTTATTGCTTAACTTGGTTTTGTGTTATTTTAATTTTATCAGTTATTTATCTATTTATTCATCTATTTATTTTAGCCTTCCAAACTTCTGAAAGCACTCTCTTTAGTTAATTCATGCTAGGTTAACATATAAACAACGCGGAAATGTACAAGATATTTTTCTGACAAATCTATCTACCCAAGAATAATTAATGCCTGTATACAACTATAGAGCAATGGAAACAATAATACTTGCTATTACAGTGACATTAGCAGTCATATTGGGCACATTAGTTGATGTCAACCGGATTTCTTTTACTTATACTTTATGTGAAATTCTACAGTACAGCTCAGTTAAAACATCACGCCAAGTTAATTTCATGTTAACATAATCTCTGGTTAAAACCTCTGACTGGTCAACCAAAGAATTGAAAGCAGAGATTAGGAGCAGTCATAATAACGGCTTTATTGATTTTTCAAATCTTTGTCCGATTTATTTAACTGCGTACGCACTGTTCTCGTGACAAAACCAGAAATTTGAATAATAATTGTCTCTGCTAAATGTGCATGGGTCGTCCTAGGACGAAAAACGATTACCATGAGTTGACTTAAATGTTATTTTATTATTATTGGTTGATCATGTTATAATAAGTAAATAATATTCCGCGCAAAAATTATAAAATTGGTATGTTTGGTTTTTGACTTTAAAAAACACTTCAGGTACAATCAAACTATCTTTGGTCTTTTGTCCCACAATCTTGTATGGCTAAGTACAGTACGGCTCATTTAAAACATCACGTCAAGTTAACTTCAAGTTGACATAATCTCTGGTTCAAACCTCTGCTTTAGGACAAAAAAAAAACAGAGATTAGAACAGCGAGGACCAGTCCTGCGACTGGTCAATCAAAGATTTGAAAGCATAAATTAGGACAGGTTCAAACCTATAGTCTGACCAGTCATAATATCCGCTTTATTGATTTTTCAAACCTCTGGTCTGATTTATTCAACTGGACACGCACTGTTCTCGTGACAAAACCAGAGATTGTAATAATATTTGTCTCTACTCAATGCGCATGCGCCGTCCTAGGACGATCCTAGTACGAAAAAAGATTACCTAGGGACAAATAAAATGTTATTATTTTATGATTATTGGTTAATCATGTTGAATTAAGTAAATAATATTTCGTGCAAAAATTATAAAATATTGGATGATTGGTATTGATATAGTTAGTTTCAATTTCATGTTATAATGTACGCAAAGTTATTCCTATTGTCAAATGAAATAAATTACTATAATGAATTCTTGATGGATGGATGGATGGATGAATTATTGTTTAACGTCCAGTGGCAACCAGGTGCATATCAGGACGAGAACATGTTGATATGATAATGAATATGTTCCCTGCTTTGTACTAGATCGACACGCTAAGTCGGATTTTTAATGTGCTAGCTCACGAGGTAACTGTCCGGAGGAAGACATATCACCTCACTCGGACACATTATACTGACTCCGAGCCGACTAGTCTTTGCTCTTACTCCTAGATGCCGCGTGGTTGACGGAGAAGCAGCAAATACCAATTTTAATGTCTTTGGTTTGACCCGGCCGGGGATAAAACCCGCGACCTTCCGCACTCGGGGCGAGCACGCTACCACGAGATCACCGAGGCGGTGAATTCTTGATGATACTATTTAAAGAAAATATAAATTTTAAGCTTTGAAATATAAAATAAAATCAAATTATAAAATTTTATTTCAAGTCAATACTGAAACTAATATTTTGACTTTAAGAAATACTTCAAGTACAATCAAAATATCTTTAGTTTATGTCGCACTATCTGGTACGGCTAAATTTAACTAAGTATCATCCTTAAAATGTTTGAAAAGCTAAATTCTGATTTTTTTCAACTGCGAAATTGAATTCTTTTTTATCTAACAAGTATTATGGTAAATCACAGAGAAACGTTTCAAGATATCGTATGAAATTTTCTGAACTACATTCATGTCAAAACTCCATAAATGTATAAAATAAGCATATGTTTGAAACTTGTATTTCCACTTTAAAAAACACTTTTGTTGTAACAAAAATCATATGTCTTATATAGCACACTCTGTTATGGTTTAATTTGACTAAGTATGAACATAAAATTGGTTGAAAAGCTAACTTTTGTGCTTTTTGACTGTGAAATTAAAAAATGTTCATCTAAAACGTATTACAGTAAGTCGCAGAGATGCTTTTTTTTGATACCGTAACAAATTATTATTTTTTCTTTAAAAGCAGTATTATTTTAACAAAAATCACATTTCTCTTATTTCGCACTATTGTATATATCATATATAGCTAATTTAACTAAGTATCATCCTATGTATATGTTTGAAAAGCTGAATGTTTATTTTTTTTTCACTATAAAATGGAATTATTTTTATCGAACAAGTATGACGGTAAGTTGCAGAAAAAATGTGACTCTGGTTGTATACCATTAACGAGTGGATGCATCTTGGAAAATAACAAATGTCTATATAAAAATTTGACCACCATATCCTAAATTTTATGGTCTACTGAATCTGGTTAAAATTAACACCCATGTTCATATCTCAGGTACTCACAAGATATAGGGTTATACACCTGTAAGCATGTATGTAGAAAATGTGTTTGAGGAGACACATTTCAATATAATTCAAACTGTCCATTAAGTAAAACTGTGGCAGTTGACATTGTAACGCTATGCGTAACGTTTAATAAAGACATGATTTTTTTTTCTGACCAACTGTTTGTCAGTATTTTTGATTGCATATATCGAAAGTTATTTTTTTCTTTGAATTTTAAGTTTTCATGCAGTTGGTGGGTACAGTATTCAGATTCAGAATATCCAGTTTATGAATAAGATCTCAAGCATCATGTACTGACCAAATCTGTACTTATATGTATATATAAGTAACTGTTTGTGGTGAGAAAATAACAGGAATACTACATTGTAAATAAAGATTACTGTAAATTTTTATGAGTGTTATCATTTTAGATAATCACATGGTAACCCCAATATTTGATAAATCTGATAATGTTCTGTTGAATGGAAAATGGAAAGTTGTGTCATTGATGCTTTCCCCTTGTCCTTATCTCAAATCCCAAATGTAATGAACAACATATTCATGTGTAAAGTTAATGTATAATATTCATACGATTTACTTAGAGCTTGATGTGTATTTTAAATTCCCTAACACCCAGAGTCTCTGTGCATGATGATAGAGATTTACTTAAATATCTACATGTTTTCACATTTTAGCGTGTTTTTTTTCAGCCACTTTATGAATGCTGGTTATGATTTTCTCCAGTTTTACTGTCTGCGGCATCTGAACAGTTTTTAATTTACGTGAATTTATACATCTGTTGTATCAGAATAAATTTGAGCTTTTTTTTTCTCCACTTTCATGAAATTTAGAGAAATGTGAAATCTGTGAAATTGTTTATCCGTGTTTTATAAATACATTATTTTTGGATCAGCACATTTTACTTTCAAATCTGGTGTCCTGTTGGATTAATATATGGATATGTAGTTTGTGCTTATTTTCTTTGAAGTTATAAGTACTGCTTGACTGATAAGTCTTCTTATTAGATAAAAAAAAAGCTATTTCACATGAACACATTAGGAGCATTTTGTAAAAACAAAGAAGTGGCGAAAACAATCCTGCCTCGTACGCTTTAGTGCAAGTCAGGATTTTGTCATTTATTCTGTTTCTCTGTAGCTATATACAAAGTATATACGTAATTTTTGGTATAAAAATTGTTTTGTGTACATGTCTGTCTGATATATGTCATCTGATTATAGTCTTAAGTTATTTTTCACTGGCTTAGTTCAAGTTTATGTCACCTGATTATAGTCTTAAGTTATTTTTCACTGGCTGAGTTTCTAATTCATTGGAGGTTATAAATATTTTGTGTGTGGAATCATTGTTAAGTGTATCTAAATTATGTTACTTTAATTTGATCTTGACCTCACTTCAATGAAACTGGAGACAAGCGAGAAATTATTTACTCTGATGACTTTTGTAGGCAAACATGAAATATTGGAAATTTGAGTTTGGCAAGTTTCATAATGACTGAAACATCACACTTTAAAAAAAGCACTACATTAAATATATACAAAAGTAATTTTTGTAAGTAACTTGGATGGTTAAACAATAAAATTTGATTTAGCAGAAAGAATCCCACTTGTTGTTTTTTTAATGATTATATTTAATAATAGTATTCAAACAAAATTAAAATAAAACTTCTATTATGGTTATAGCAAGACTGAAAATAACCGTTATTATTGTGTTTCTCAAGGTACAGTTTAAATAAATAAAAGCTAATAAATATAGATTCTCCTTCAGGTACGAGTGAGGTATGGACTTTCTATAGCCGAGATAGTTAAGTTTTCGATTTTCAACACGCGAGCCTGTAGCGAGCGTGTTAAAATCTAAAATTAAACTATTGAGGTGGAAAAATTCAATAACGCACGAGTAAATTGAAGGAGAATCTGTTTTTCCTATGATTTTCGACAAAAACCTCACGAAAATGTCGTTGCTGTGTAGTTTGTTTACATAGACGTCATTTCGGGACTTCTCTAGTTTATCGTTCCAACAACTGTAGAAAAAAGGGCAATAATTCCCACGTAGAAATGTAATCACCGGGAAGTGGTTAAAGGTATTATGTATTTTTATCCCACCGATTAAACACGTCAAGAATAGGAGAAATAATAATGACCCTGTTCAAATATAAATTAATATTTTGACCCCCCTCCACTTTTCAGAATCAAATTATTGTTCCAGTGGTAATATTAAACTCCTATATAATTCTAATGGTATCATAGGGAGAAACTTGAATTTTTTTGATTCGCAGCGATGTTAAGGCAACTGTTTTTTTTTATTTCATAATATTGGGTCTATTCTATTTAAGTAAGGAATACTCTTCATATTTATCATATGAGTGTTATCGTTAACCACTATGATAAGAGGTACCTAACTGGTAATTATTTCAGTCACGTGATTGCTCATTTGCATGCTACAGCGAATTACCAACAACGGACCGGGTGTACAAATATTTCGCAAAAGTGCAAGGGCGTAGGGGTGTCAGCTATTAACAAGAATATATAAGATATATTCTATAGGACCGTGCCTTTCTGAAAAGTGCTGCTACTTTGTCTGTATTTGTCTATTGTTTATACAATTTTCCATGAAGTACTCCAATGCGTCAAAAAAGCACGATTTTTCATCTTTAAATGCAGTTTTCTAAAAAATTAATACAAACCAGGAAAAGTAGCAGCACTTTTCTATTACCGCAGATATAGCAGATTTCACACATATTTATGTCTATAATGTCTGTTCAGCGTATGCCCATGCACTTTTCGATTTTATTTTATTCAACAACTGTACTCTCATTTCGTTCCGGATTTAAAGCGCAACGAGGACGATGGATTTCTAAGAGCGGGCCGATGACCAAAAAGATATCCGGAATTACTGTTTCCGTCTTTGTAGTCGGCAACCAGTTATATAAACTTTAGAAGCGCAAATATTATGAACATATTTTTTTGTATTGTTACCATATTAAATAAATAAACATTAATACTCTACTTGGTTCTCTGGGAAAAATCAATTTATATTCGGTTTAGGTTTACTGAAACTCAACACAAGAAAAGTAGGGGGGATGCACAATGGGATCTGGATTAATTATACATTCAGCATTTCACATATCATACCAGTATAGTAGATTTTTTCACAGGATTACAAACCACCAGGTTTCAGAATGATCAGATTTAATATTTTGGATCCAAAACCCCACATGTTTATGTATTTATACCAACCCAGTAGGACCATAGGCCAAAATGTTACAAATAAATTTTTATTTTCATTTTCAAATAAAATATTTGCCTTCATTTGTTGAAATCTCCCAAAATTTGACAAGGAATTACAATTTTAAAGTTCAGAGATTATTTTTTTTTTACTTCAGACTGCCAAATTTCACTGCAGATATCTTCTGAAACCAGAGTCTCGATGCCAAAGTTTATATGCTTTAAAATTGTGGACTACCGGTAATTAATCGCTACTTGGGAGAAAAACTACCTTCTTTACTTAGGAATAGATGTAACTTCTACCTTTATAAATGTATGAGCCATATTAACTGTTCTGGGTCTATGTGTACATAAGACAAGGGTTTTACAGGAGTACATGATCAAGGCAAAGCGGCCAATTCATGCAGAATTGATTCTGCACCACTTACCATCAACTGACCTTTTATCATCCCCAATGCTTGGAGGGGGGAGTGGGGTGGGTGGGTGTGTGGGTACCTCAATGATACTAGATACAGGATGTGCAGCAAATTCCGGTCAAGATTTTACAAAACTGGTGGAGTTTTCAGATCAGGATTTTGGGTCAGGATTTTAAAAATTTCTGCAGATTTTTATAAAGCACCGAGGAGAATTCAGGTTGACTTTAAATATGTCTCATCATGATAACGGACTTTTATTATTTTTGTATAATTTTGGAAATGTAATTTTAGCTTTCCTGGATATTTTTGGGTCACAAATTCAATATGTGGATAATTTCGGATAAGGGTTTCAACTTCACCGACACACCCTTCGGTCATAAAAAGTCCCCCCTAGGCCAAATGATACTTGCACAATTGTTGGATCTTGCTTTACTTGTCAACAGACTGCTTACTCTTCCGGAGCACCTGAGTCTACCCTCCATTTTTTGGTGGGGTCCATGTTGTTCATGTTTTTAGTTTTTAATTGTAGGGCTATCATTGTTTTGATCTTGTCTTCGTTGTTCTCCCGGAGTTTGTCAGTTGTTTTGATTTTCCCTTTGGTATTTCTTGACTTTAGTTGAATGTTTTATCAAAGCCTCAAGTTCACTTACTGCAGAGCAAGAAATTTTATACAAATTCTTGCCACCTCATCTTTAAAAATGAAACTTGAAAAATTACTCAAGACATACGATTTTAATAAATCTATTAATAATAAATATCATAAAGTATGTCAATACTCAATACAAAAAAATGAAACATGTTTTTTTCTGATATTTGTTTTAAAATAATGACAACCATATCTGTTGGAGGCCCATTCTCCTATTGATCATTGCACCAAACTTGGGTCGTCATTATTTCCTTTTTTATTAAACGTTTCTAGAAATTCTTTTTTTTAATTATCAAATTGGAGTGGCCATTTCAACACTTTTCTGGTAATTATTTTAAGGATCTATGAAATTTTTACATTTTTTTGGGGCTTCTTTCTTGAATTGTGAACTGTTGATCTCTTTTGAGGACAATAAAAACACTAGATACATTTACAAGTAATCTTCCCAAATGTATGTTCAATCGAATGGAATGATGTCTTATTGATGCTTTAACTGATATCTTTTAATATTCATCAAGTAGAAGACAATTCCTCACAATAAAGCAATACGTCCATACAAAATATAAGAAATACACATGTGCAGGATTTTAAAGATATTTTTTATAAAGAACATCAAAACATATAAACAAAATAAATATATAAATTAAATCTATTGATTTTTTGTATTCTGAATTAAAAACAACTACTTCAATGAACATTTTTCAAACTAAATATAGAAACTTTCATTCAGTTAGCGATATATAATTATCCAAAACTGATTAATCTTTTTCCGTAATTCAAATAAATCCATTGGTTTTTTTTTCATGGTGTGATGAACATTTCAGAAACTTCCTTTTAAATCAAAATTTTTCTGGATTACTCCAGAAATGTCATTATGTATTTCAATTTTCAATTCATCTAGTCAAATTAAAATTCAATCTCTTGTTCAAACTGCTACTGCCATACAATGTATAATACACTCAGTTTTCTTCAGCTCAACTTTGTCCAACTCCACAACTGACAATTTTACATTTAACATGTTCAATTTTCAACAGTCTCTTTGGCTGTAAACTATCACCATCCTATTAATAAAAACAGAAAATTTTATATTAAGTATACATCTACATAAAATCCTTGTGACTGTACAAATTAGAATATACTTTTTTATCAGGAACTGACAAAGTAAAACATTTTTGTTCAAGTACAAGTAAATTGTTGGGAAATATATAATTTATTTCTATATGAGCCTTAGAAACAGGTAGAAATTTATAACATATTTGGCAATTAAAAATAAATGTATATTTTCAGACAATTTACAGAATGATTGTTGGTTTCCCCTAACATGATCAGGTCGGTTTTCACCTTACGGGTCAATTTTTTTGCAAGCAGAAATAAACTAGATGTACTGTGAGCAAAGCTCACAAAGGATACCCCCGCTTTGCCTTGCCAAGGGTAAAGTTTCATAAGATTTGCATCAATTTAAGCATATAGTCAGTTATAATGGAAATGATTATATACATGTAGGTTGACTGGAAAAAATAGAAGTCCAATTATCTCCCTTGTTTAATATCGGAAAGCAAAAATTTTGCTTCATGCACATCTTTGGATGATGTACTTCTTTTGTGTAAAGTTTCGTTGAAATCCATTGAGCGGTCTAGGAGGAGTTGCGCTTACGAGGTTCATATAATGTATAAGCCAAAAAAATACAAGTCGAATTATCTCCCTTGTGTGATATCGGAAAGCAAAGATTTTTCTTCATGCACATCTTTGGATGATGTACTTCCTTTCTGTAAAGTTTCGTTGAAATCCATTGAGCGGTCTAGGAGGAGTTGTGCTTACAAGATATATGGACAGACGGACAGACAGACAGACGGACAAGGTGATTCCTATATACCCCCCAAACTTTGTTTGCGGGGGGTATAATAAACTGCTGTAACATGAGGGCATGATACACCTGTCATCCAGGAAATAAAATTTCAGTTAACATATAGACCCTTTGATTTTGTTGCTTAATTTTTATGAATACCGGATATGTCGCATCCCACTCTGGAACAGAAAATTGTAACTTCACCAAAAAGTATAAACAACTGTTTAAAGTTTGAAGTACAGCATGACATGTGAAAAATTCCCCCTTTTTTAATGAACAAAGTTGTATAACTCTAAAATTTGAACGAATAAAATTCTATTACCGTCCAAAGTGTGAAAAATTAACAGTTTTTGACACGTTTTCAACGAATAAAGATCCATGTGATATCGGAATTTATGGAAAATTGGTGAAAGCGTTTTCGAGTTGTTGTCCGAAGTGTGGACGACAGACGGAAACAACGGTATACCACAATAGGTCCCGTCTTTTAAGACGGGCGTATAAAAATTAAATAAATTTCCTGTTTTGTTTTGTGGCAATTATTAATGTTGATTTAATTGTCTTACTGTCTATTAGAAACTGTTATAATATCATGCAACTTTCTTCCCCCATGTTTTTAAATAGCTTATTTTATGGAATCAGGAATGAAACAAACTCTTTAATTTCCAGTGAAACAAACCCTTTATCTAACTTTGTAATGAAATGAATTTGTTTTACAGAATTCTTTGAGACTAAAACTATTCACACACAAAAAAATTAACATGTTAGGGAAACCATAAATAAATTTTGCCTGGTCTAAAAGAAAACTGTTTTTTTATCCAGCAATGATAATTTTTTTTTTATTAATTGGGAAAATTGGAAAATTCATGAAAATGGCACATTTCTAGCCCCTTTTTACAAAGATAATAATACAGGGAAAACATGACTTCATAAGCACTGTGAACAAAAATACAATACAGAGCCCCAGATAACGTGGGTATCAGCTTCATTTACGCATTGAAAAGTGGAAGATAAGCTTCAGAAATATTTTCAGGTCATCAAAATTACACTCAGTCCGAAACAACTATGCACAGGTTTAGCAGATCCGAAGTATTATTGCTTACATATTTACCTGTAAGCTACATTATTGACATTAAGTTACAAAGAACTTTAATGTAAAATTTTATCAGTCACTCATCAGTTAAATGTAGGTCAAAGTAACCAAAATCAAGCAGTAGTATAACAAAATACCAGAAATAATGTTACCTTGCATTTTGTCATATCACATTTCTCAGGTTATAAACCTTTTCCTGTTCAGGGTTACACATGACAAAGCTTGAGGCTGTAAAATAATACAAGGTACAAGTTAAATAAATGGGTAATAAGTGTAAGATTGTATTACAACAAACACATTTTCAAAACAATTCTTTAATAATTTAGGTCAAATTACTTTTTTTTTTATTGTGCTTTCTATTGACATGATAGATGTGAGTTGTCTCCCACGTTTTTATTGGAGACATCTTTCACATGATGCATTGCGAACAACAGTTTTGAATAAAATTCTATAGACTTTTTCCCAAAATAATAAAAAATTGGAAGCAAATTGCCTTATTTGCTAATCATTGCACAGTGAGTTTTTATGATTTATTATCTTACTTTATACTTAAACTTTATTTTAGTTGTATAAAAAGATCAGAAATGTGAATCTAAAACATATAATTTAATATTAACTAAGGGGAGATTACTCTATTGGAAGCCAGCACATTTACCTTGAAACTATGTTTAAAAAACAGATTGATATAACCTTTCAAATACCTATAATAATACACCTTTAAATTCTGCACCTTAATCAGTTAGATTAGTCTAAAATCAGCCAATACATGTATTTGGGATTTTTTAAGGAGGGAGGGACTGTATTTTATCTCATTTATGTCAAAGTGGAAATTTAACACAAATAAATGTCACATAGTGGAAAAGCTTGAAAAAAAATCTTTTATTTGATATATATTGTTTTATAGGGGTTTAAGATACAACAAATTGGTCAGTCACCAACTTGCTTAACAGAGAACATCAATTCCTGACATAATTTAGGAAACTGAAAACTGTTGTGTGCACATTAAATGAACAAATAGTCATTTGTTTTCTTAGGAATATATATGTTCCATACACATCTATGATACATTTTTCTCCAAAATTTGCGATGACTGATGAAGGCTTTCTCCTATTCAATATTTCAGAAAAGGTTAAAGAAATTTTTCCTCATTATGTAAGGAAAGATAACTCATGCATATGGGAGACCACTCCAATATCTGCAAATAGGGAATATATGTATGTAATATATCAATGAAGTAATTTTTTCTAAGTCTATGCTATATGATCTTTGAGTTTAGAACTGCAATGAATGTTTGTAAACAATGTATTCCTATTCAAATTTTCGCCTATTTTCAAAATATCAGATTGAACATATAGGCACATGGTTATTTTCATGCAGTTCTCAGTGAAGGATGTTTATAATTAACTTATATAAAAATACTACATGGTTAAATTTTTGTACTATACAAGAGGACTGTAGTGGTGAAATATCATTGATATATTACTATAGGTTTCTGAGAAATGAACCTAAATGCAAAACTTAACCAAAGTCACTGAAGCATGAAATGTAGGTCATAGCCATCCAGTGTTGCTGAACTGCGTTTTACTATACAAGAGGACTTTAGTGGTGAAATATCATTGATATATTACTATATGATTCTGAGAAATGGAGCTAAATGCAAAACTTAACCTAATTGAAACGTACTGACTGACGGACAAGAGTAAGTCTATATACCCCATCGGGGCATAAAAATCTTATTTCTGTGCATCATGCTGACAATCAAATATTATTTTTTTAAATATCCAATTAAATCAACTCCAAAAACTATAGCTCTCTAAATTATTTAAAGATTGACTGTAATATTTTTTTTTTCAGTCTATAAGAAAAAATACATATAATGTTATCAGGTTTGTTGCAGATTGATATTGTAAAATATCAGCTGGCGGTCATTATATGAAGCCTTATTTGGCAAGTGAGCATAGCAATCGAGCCAAAGGCTTTACATTGTGACGAGAAGCTGTGTTTTCATTATTACCGGCAACCAATGACCTGAGATACAGTATATATAAATGGACCATTTAATATAATAGGAAGTTCTTGAAAGCTAGCCCTTGTACAGGGCCAATGTTCTGTATAAAACAGAGCATCGGCCTTATATAAACTTCTGCTTCCTGTTCTCCATAGAAATACATAGATCTACGTTTTGTTGCCACTGAAAAAAAATAATAACCTGAACGACAATATATTTGCCCTGTATTTTATTTTATTAAGTAATTGTACTGTAATTTTAAGTCACTGGTTAAAGGTGTCACTATAAATATATATCTGCGGAGAACCCAATAATATTTCTGTCGTTTTCTTAGTATTCCTCTACAAATAAAAACTGGCGTCCACGAAATAGCCAAAATGTGCTGAAAACAATGTAAAACCCTAATCCCTTTGGGATTCTGTGTCCGGAGCTATTTTTCTGACTTGCGGCCAGTCAGAAAAATAACTCTGGACACAGAATCCCAAAATGGATTACGTAAAACCCCAACTAAATAAATAAACTTTGCACCAGCACCAGCATTTAGATTTTCTCTAGCCACCTAAAAAAACAAAAAAAAAATCCATCATTCCTTACGTTCCTGGGACCGATAGTCAGATCAGACCAGGACAAAAGTGTTATATTTTAATTATTATTTGGCTTTCAAAGTAAACTACAATCCCTTCGTTACCATAAAAAGATGCTTCATTAACAACTAAAACTTAGCTAGAGTTTTTTTTTTTGGGGGGGGGGGGGGGTGGGGGGGGGGGGGGGGGGGTGCTGGTCAATGTTATGTTTGAACAAAACAAATATTTTTATGACTTATCATATTCTGATATTGGATTTTATGATTTTCATGTTCTGATTTTGTACTATTCTCACACAAATATTCTTTTTTTAAAGACGGTTCACGAAAAATGACAAACAACAGCCATTGTCAACAGTGAACAGGTGATACACCACTTCGTGTTCTGGACAAATGCATGTGGGTCATGTTATGAATGTTGTCATGTTGCTGATATACGTTACCTTAATATTTAAGATCAGCATAATCAGTGTTTGTTCAATTACAATGCCTGCATCATTGTTGTTCCTTCTCACCGGCTGATACCACGTGAAATATCCACTCTTCTAGCTTCTCAAAGATTAAGATTTCCATATAAGGAAAATAGACCCCGCCTTCATACGATGATGGACGGCTCACGTTTTACCACATCAAAGCCTTTTTCTCCAAATATAGACACGCATTGCGATGTACAACGTAATGATATACGTTTTTATATCATTCGCATCACTCTCAACGAAAAATTAACCGAAATTTTAACGTAAATATCTTTTCTGACGGAAACAACGCCGGCATTGACGTGGATGACGTAGCACGCAATGGTCATGAATATTGATGTACTTAGCAGGAGTTATCTCCCCGTGACCAAAAATAAAAAATGTTGCCTTAACATAGCTGCGTTATAACCAACGTAATCGTGTTATTTAGTTAAAATTTATTTAATATTATATATTATAGCGCCAAACATAACTTTAATATGGTTCATTCCCCATGCACGTAATTGAAGGTCTTTGGTGCGCTTTACAGTATTGGACGTTCGCAATGTTGTACAATCGTGGCCAACCAACCTGAACTTCAAACGAAAATTTCTAGCGTGTACATGCCTCTGAAGTTATAAACCCGCAAATCAACAAACTTCAACTATAATTTACGTTTTCTGGTATATCGCATAGTATACTATATTTAATAAGTCATACAATACTCGGCAATTAGCTCAGCACTTTTCTGTAAATTAATGAAAATATCTATCGATTAATGTACGAAAGTAACATGTATTATGACGGCACACGCTAGAACGTTTTGCTTTTATGTTCAGTCAATTAAGGGCTAAATAAAGGCACTGACTACGTACTGCTAAATATAAATAATAAAACAGAAAGAGAAATTTGATCTTTGGAATATATCTAACACGTGCACATCACTCAAGCGTATCATTCTAACTTTTTTGAATATATTTTATTGACTATTAGAGTAACGGTTTTTTGTATCTGAAAATACATGTTTTTTCACGAAACAGCCTTAACCTACTAAAATAATTAGTTGATTTATTATAAGGATACATTTAAAACATTGAGAAAACGAAGGTAACTTGCGTATTGTTATAAAAGCAAAGGAGTAAATGATGATTTACTTCTTAAAACTACATAAATTATTATCATACTCCAGCCTTATACTTAAGCATCTGAATATCTGAATACTTTCAACTGTTTGTAAATGATATTAGGTAGTCATTACGTAAAGATCAAATGTCATTGAATGTAAAACTACTTACTTTCGATACACTTTGGATCAACTTTCCAGCCTGGTTCACATGCAGTTTTGTTATTGCATACGCCGTCCACGTTATCGCACAATTCATCCACACATCCACTACAGGATTTTGAACATTTAATACCATATTTTCCTTGGTCACACTCTAAAGATTGCAAACATGTTTATCAAATACACGGTAACTGTAGATCTATTTATATGTACATGTTGATCTTCACTTCAGCACGTGTATTAGTTGTAGGGTCTGGTATGTTTGGTCTCAAGCACAGATGCTTGTTCAAAATATATTTTTGAATGTGAATTGTCATCTTTCCTGCTTCTACAGCATTTGCACAGAGTGAAAGAATCTACTGTTATATAATAGATTTTACGCCACAGAGGGCATTACCACTTAAGTTAAGAGTTGAAAGTTCAAAATGATATATTGAACTCAAGCGTAAGTAGTCCCTACCTCGAAAAAGATTTATCTTACCCGGATGTTTGACAATATGTTTCTACCTAATTGATTGTCCTGGTCACAATATTGACCAAAATGCGCATTTTACGAAACTAATTTGGCATCTTATTATTATGTTGTTTTTTTTAAATATTTTTACGACATTGAAATTCATACGTCGAAATGTACTAATATAAAACTGCTAAAGGTCGCATTCAGGGCGTTTACATGGAAATTCTCATCTTCATGTAATACAATCACGTTAAGTTCTGGCCAGCATTAACACCGCTTTTATTATAATTTGAGATATATTGTAAAACTAGCGTAGACAGTAAGATTGAGGTACCGTTTTGGTCATAAATTAATGCGAATTTTTGTTTTTGCTTCGTCATTCGTTAAAACAAATAAAATAATAAATAATTATTCCAAGTCTTTTAACAAACCCCCTAATATCTTTCTTTTCAATTTTTACTCAATTTCTACTACCTAATGTATATTTTTATTTGTAGTTGGATAACGCTACCATAGTCAGCTTCGATGTTCACAATTAATGAAACTATTTGAATGGTGTCAATAATACTAATGATTATATTTAATAATAATATCCAAACAAAATTAAAATAAAAATTGATATTATGGTTATAAAAAGACTGAAAATAACCTTCATTTTTATGTTTCTGTTAATTCCGGGGTACAGTTTAAATAAATAAAAGCAAATAAATAATAATGAACCTGTTCAAATATTAATTAATATTTTGACCCCTCCTCCACTTTTCAGAATAAAATTATTGTTCCAGTGGTAATATTAAACTGTTATATAATTCTAATGGTATCATAGGGAGAAACTTGAATTATTTAGATTATAACCAATTTTATCGTGTTATTTAGTTAAAATTAATTTAATATTATATCTAGCGCCAAACATAACTTTAATATGGTTGTTTCCCTTTGCACGTATTTGCATGTCTTTAGTGCGTATTGGACGTTCACCATGTTGTACTATCGTGGCCAACCAGCCTGATCTTCAAACGAAAATTTCTAGCGTGTACGAGCCTCTGAAGTTATAAACCCGAAAATCAACAAACTTCAACTGTAATTTACGTTTTCTGCTATGCCGCATAGTATACTATATCTTAACAGCCATACGATACTCGCAAATCCCACTTTACTAGAATTGTGCAGTTAGTATTAAAATAATAAGGACAATTCGGCAACTCGCATATCACTTTTCTGTAAATTAATGAAAATATCTATCGATTAATATAAGAAAGTAACATATATTATGACAGCACACGCTAGCACGTTTGCTTTTATGTTATGTCAATTAAGGGCTGAATAAAGGCACTGACCACGTACCTAAATATAAATAATAAAACGGAAAGAGAAATTTGATCTTTGGAATATAACTAACACATGCACATCACTCAAGCGTATCATTCTAACTGATTTTAATATATTTTATTGACTTGTAGAGTAACGGTTTTTGTATCTGACAATACATGTTTTTTTCACGAAACGGCCTAAACCTACTTGAACAATTAGTTGATTTATTATAAAGCATACATATAAAACATTGTAGAAACGAAGGTATCTTGCATTTTGTTATAAAGGCAAACGAGTAAATGATGATTTACTTCTTAAAACTACATAAATTATGATCATACTCTATCCATATACTTAAGCATCTGAATACTTTCTACTGTTTGTAAATGATACTAGGTAATCATTAGGTAAAGATCAAATGTCACTGAATGTAAAACTACTTACTTTTGTCACACTTTGGATCAACTTTCCAGCCTGGTTCACATGCAGTTTTGTTATTACATACGCCGTCAACGTTATCGCACAATTCATCCACACATCCACTACAGGATTCTGAACAGTTAATACCATATTTTCCTGGGTTACACTCTAAAGATTGCAAACATGTTTATCAAATACACGGTAACTGTACGTCTATCTTCACTTCAGCACATATGTACTTGTTTTAGGGTCTGGTATGTTTGGTTCCAAGCAGAGATGCTTGTTCATAATATATCTTGTGAATGTGAAATGTCATATTTCCTGCTTCTACAGCATTTGTACAGAGTGACAGAATCTACTGAATTAATAGATTTTACATCACAGAGGGCATCACCACTCAAGTTGATAGTTGAAAGTTCAAAATGATATATTTTGAAATCAAGCGTAAATAGTCCCTACCTCGAAAAAGATTTTATCTCACACCGATGTTGGACAATATGTTTCTATCTAATTGATTGTCCTGGTCACAATATTGTCCAAAATGCGCATTTTACGAAACTAATTTGGCATCTGATTATTATACTGTTGTTTTGTCAAATATTTTGATACCAAATTGAAATTAATACGTCGAAATATACTAGTATAAAACTGCTAAAGGTCGCTTTCAGGGCGTTAACAGGTAAATTTTCAAGTTCTTGTAATACAATCACGCTAAGTTCTGATCAGATTAACATCGCTTTTATTATAATTTGAGATATATTGTAAAACTAGCGTGGACAGTAAAATTGAGGTACCGTTTGGTCAAAAATTAATGCTAATTTTTGTTTTTGCTTCGTCATTCGGTAAAACAAATAAAAAAATAAACCATTCAAAAATTATTCCAAGTCTTTTAACAATCCCTCTTATATCTTTCGTTTCAAGTTTTACTCAATTTCTAGTACCTAATGTATATTTTTATTTGTAGTTGGATAATGCTACCATGGTCAGCTTCAATGTTCACAATTAATGAAACTATTTGAATGGTGTCAATAATATTAATGATTATATTTAATAATAATATCCAAACAAAATGAAAATAAAATTGATATTATGGTAATAGGAAGACTGAAAATAACAGTTATTATGGTGTTTCTCAAGGTACAGTTTAAATAAATAAAAGCAAATCAATAATAATGAGCCTCTTCTAATATAAATTAATATTTTGACCCCTCTCCCACTTTTCAGTATAAAATCATTGTTCCAGTGGTAATATTAAACTGTTATATAATTCTAATGGTATCTTAGAGAGAAACTTGAATTATTTAGATTATAACCAACGTTATCGTGTTATTTAGTTAAAATTAATTTAATATTATATCTAGCGCCAAACATAACTTTAATATGGTTGTTTCCCCTTGCACGGAATTGCAGGTATTTTGGTGCGCTTTACAGTATTGGACGTTCGCCATGTTGTACAATCGTGGCCAACCAGCCTGAACTTCAAACTAAAATTTCTAGCGTGTACATGCCTCTGAAGTTATAAACCCGAAAACCAACAAACTTCAACTGCAATTTACGTTTTCTGCTACGCCGCATAGTATGCTATACTTAAACAGCCATACGATACTCGCAAAGTTGAATCTATGCCCAGCGTCACTAGAATTGCGACAATGTGCAGTTAACATTAAAATAGTAAGGACGTTTCGGCAACTCGCATAGCACTTGTCTGTAAATTAATGAAAACATTTATCGATTAATCTAAGAAAGTAACAAATATTATGACAGCACAGGCTAGACCTTTTTGCTTTTAAGTTAAGGCAATTGAGGGCTGAATAAAGGCACTGACCACGTACTGCTAAATATAAATAATAAAACGGAAAGAGAAATTTGATCTTTGGAGTATAACTAACACATGCACATCACTCAAGCGTATCATTATAACTTATTTGAATATATTTTATTGACTATTAGAGTAACGGTTTTTTGTATATGAAAATAAGTTTTTTCACGAAACAGCCTTAACCTACCTGAAAAATTAGTTGATTTATTATAAAGCATACATTTAAAACATTGTGCAAACGGAGGTAACTTGCATATTTTAATAAAAGCAAACGATTAAATGATGATTTACTTCTTAAAACTACATAAATTATGATCATACTCCATCCTTATACTTAAGCATCTGAATACTTTCTACTGTTTGTAAATGATATTAGGTAATCATTAGGTAAAGATCAAATGTCACTGAATGTAAAACTACTTACTTTTGTCACACTTTGGATCAACTTTCCAGCCTGGTTTACATGCAGCTTTGTTATTACATACGCCGTCCACCTTATCGCACAATTCATCCACACATCCACTACAGGATTCTGAACATTTAATACCATATTTTCCTGGGTTACACTCTAAAGATTGCAAATATGTTCATCAAATACACGGTAACTGTACATCTATTTATATGTACATGTTGATCTTCACTTCAGCACTTGTGTACTAGTTTTAGGGTCTGTGAAATGTCACCATTCCTGCCTCTACAGCATTTGTACAGAGTGAACGAATATATTGCGATTTTACGCAACAGAGGGCATCACCACTTAAGTTGGTAGTTGAAAGTTCAAAATGATACATTTTGAACTCAAGCGTAAGTAGTCCCTACCTCGAAAAAGGTTTATCTTACCCGGATGTTGGGCAATATGTTTCTACCTAATTGATTGTCCTGGTCACAATATTGTCCAAAATGCGCATTTTACGAAACTAATTTGGCATCTGATCATTATATTGTTTTTTTTCAAATATTTTGATAGGAAATTAAAATTCATACGTCGAAATGTACTAATATAAAACTGCTAAAGTTAGCATTCAGGGCGTTAACAGGTAAATTCTCACGTTCATGTTATAAAATCAGGTTAAGTTCTGATCAACATAAACACCGGTTTTATTATAATTTGAGATATATTGTAAAACTAGCGTGGAAAGAAAAATTGAGGTACCGTTTTGGTTATATAATAATGCCAAGTTTTGTTTTTGCTTCGTCATTCGGTAAAACAAATAAAAAAATAAACCATTAAAAAAAATTTCCAAGTCTTCTTTCATTTCAATTTCTACTCAATTTCTAGTACCTTATGTATATTTTTATTTTTAGTTGGATAATGCTACGATGGTCAACTTCAATGTTCACAATTAATGAAACTATTTGAATGGTGTCAAAAATACCCCCGTCCACCCCCGCAGCTACAGTGTTTTTTTTTAATTAAATGAAATGGAAATAAACCAAGATAGTATAAAATTAAATAAAATTAAAGTCAATGATCTTTAGTTGAACTTAAATAATAGTAAAGTTATCAAATAATACAGTGGATATCCCCTAAACCGGCCCATTTGAAAACTGGATTACTCCTCAAACCGAACGTTTTATTCTGGTCCGGAATTCTCACCTATATTTTCAAGCAAAAAATCCTCCAAAAACCGGCTCCTGAATCCGAATACCGCAGATAATTTGCGGTAAAGTGAAGTATTCTCTAACGACCGAAATGATATAGTAGTTACATTCTTAGCATAAGATCAACACACTTCTGTAACAAAACCTAAAGGATTAGACCAGCATTTCTGTTCCGTTACATTTATTTCTCTTTTTGTGTTACTTGATTTATGACTTCAACAGAACTGCATATTCATTTTTAATTTTATATGGTTAAAAAAATAACAATGATAATAAATAAACCTGTAGTGCAGTTGTATCCAATCCATCCTGGTTTGCAGCCTACGTCAACACAACTTCCTGTCACATGATCACAAGCAAAGTTACAATTTTGTGAGCAATTTCGTAGACAACGACTTCCATACAGTCCGTTTTTACATTCTGAAATAATTTATTCCTGTCTGTCACATGTCTGTAAATACTTGAGTTACTCAAAACGCAATTAAATTCATAGATAAATATAACATTTTTACGAAAGGAATGCATATCAATTATATTTTTATAATTACACTAATGTTAAATTTTTTTACAATAATTCAGAATTAAATATCATCTACCTTGATCACACCTTGTGTCAGTATACCCATCTGTACAACCATGGATACAATTTCCTGTTTCAAGGTCGCAAGGTCCTCCACAATGTTCCGGACATGATATGTTACAGTATTTACCATACCGCCCACTGTGACAACCTAGAAAAGATTCATTGTTTATAAAGACAATTACATATTTCTAATACATGTACTATCTGTGTTGAACTGACACTACCTGAGACACCTAACCCCAACCCTTTTTTATGACTGACGTTTATTAACAAAAGCATATTTTTTTGAAAATTATCTAGGTAAAGAGTAAAACCTTTTACTAATAGTCCGTATAATTTCTAGTAATTTGAAGTAAAAACAATAACAAATTATTCTGTGAAATAAAATTATTTTAGTAATTTAAGCTCCACAAACATTTGAAACAGATTATCGCGGCTAAATGTAATTGCGTTGAGTTTGGTACAATGCAGAAAACTTGCACTAGTCAAAACTAGTCTGACATGAAGATAATACATGTTACAACATGAAAAGGGTTGTCACAAAAAGGTTTATACTGCTTCAACTACTGCTTCAACTATACACGAGTGGTGTGACATTAAAAAGTTGACACGGTTTAAGCAATTTTCAACAATTTTCGGACGTCATTTAGTCCTTTGTAGTTAAAATACGACTGATCTTTGTCGTTAGGATCATTGTATTCATATCAGTAGTATTCTTTCGAGTTATGTGCAAACATAGCGGTAAACTCAGTTAGAATTGAAAACGAATGACAGATTCTTACACTAGTCCAAAGTGAAGACTGGAAAAGTTTCAACGGCTTTTAAAAATTCACGTCTTTCCCGAGTGGAGCCAAAAGACGATGAATTTTAACAAGAGGCTCTCAAGGGCCTGTATCGCTCACCTGGATTTAACTTTTCACCTTGAGCAGGACTAAATATTTAAATTTTGCAGTAAATTTGGCTGGTTTTTCTATATGATTCTATGTTAAACTAAGTTCGGCTGTTGCAGCTATCTTGGTTGACAGTCCAGGTCAATGGATACATTTCTAAAAGAGAACCATTTAAGGACCATTACTGCTATGTCTTGTTCCAACTGGTTGGTGGTTTCAGACAAGAATATTTTTATATGAATTTTCCCATAGGGTCCGATATTAAACTAAGTTAGGCTGTGGCGGCCATCTTGGTTGACAATGCGGGTGATCGGACACAATTCTGAAAGAGGACCACCTAAGGACCAATGCTGCCAATTTTAGTTCCAATTGGCTCTGTAGTTTCAGATGAGAAGATTTTGGTGTGGATTTTTCATAGGGTCCAATGTTAAACCATCTTGGTTCACAGTCCATGAAATCAGACATTGTTGAAAGAGGACCTCCTAGGGACCATTGCTGCCAAGTCTGTCTGTTTCCCATTGGTCAAATGATTTCAGACAAGATCATCCCTTCGCAGACAAACAGAAAAATTTAGGATAAAGTAATTGGGTATGGTTGCAATGATAAAATTGACAGTATCAGGAATCTGTCAAGCCCAAAATGCAGCCAGATCAATGTGATGAATATTATCAATACAACTCCATGCCGTAGACGCATGGTCATCGACATTACACTTCCCCTATTGACCACGACGTCTTATTAAATGAGTTATGGCGGTATATACAAAAACCTTTAGGACTCCATCACATTCGAACTAAATTATATTCTCTTCCTTTGTTTAAGCTTAGCTCACTCTACAAAAAAGCAGTAGAGTAACAAATGAAGAATTTTAATTTAGCTGAATACAAACTGGTTGCTGTGGTATCGGATATTGCTTCTCATAGATTATTCAAACCAGTTTGCATCCATAACGACGAATCTCACCAAAGGTCGTTCCTTAAACTTAACTTGTTTAATAAAGTCTTGGATCTAAAATTCTTCCATATTTCAAATACCAAACTTTCCATTTATTTCTTATTCGTATGGAAAACCCATTGCAACCAAGATTTTCAATTGCAAACGGGCATTGCGGGACCTTAATTTCGATTACATCAAGTCTAAACCCCCTGACTGCTCCTGTTTGACATATCCATTTAATTATAGTCTTGTGGGTCATGTTATCACTGGTGATCTTAATGTAGTTGATTATCAAAAGCTAAAAAATATGCTAGTTAAAGGCCCAAATACCAAGAACCTTAGCAAATTAATTGGAAATATAATTCCAAATTGCTGATGGATTCTGTTGAGGACCATGCCAGAAAATGGACTTCAAAGGAACAGGAACCTGCTGCCGCAATTTCAGAGAGGGTGAAGGCTATTACGTCAATGATACAACTCCAAGGGCCTACGAGCACCAAAGCTACATTCATCTTTAAATACCCTAAGTTTGTTGAAAATTTGACTCGCCTCCGTGACAAATATGAGTTGTCCCAGCGGACAAAGCCCCAATAACATCGTTTTTTGTCTGTAAGAACTTTTATTTTGAGTGTCTTAGAAACGAGTTGAGAATAGATAACACTGCGGGTAACCCAACTTGTACACCAACCACCCTGACTAAGCAGGAAGTCCTTGATCACCACAAGGCCGTTCTTCACACCATCTGGTGTTTCTACAAAGGGTAACGAAATGGACCTTCCTTGTCTTTATTGGATTTCTAAACTACATATGAATCCGTTTAAAGAAATGTACATTGGTTGGTCAGCTAATTGTTCTACAAAACCTCTTTCCAAGATTTTAACATTCATATTGACATGTATTAAAGAGGACCCTTAGAATTGCTGCAAAACATCATAGTCCACCAGTGGCGTAGAGCAGATGTGGAGTCTTAAAAACTCCAAAAATTTACTACAATATCCAAAATCAAAATATTTGGCTACATGCAACAGCATAAATATATTCCACTTTTCTACACTCTACACTATCATACCACATTCTCAATTAAAAGATCGCTTAAAACAACGAGTTCATCAGTGTTTTTTTTTCAAGAAAAATGGCTCACGCAGGTATAAAATTCTAGTTTTAGGTAGAGAGAAGGCTTATTTCGTGAAGAACCACTCTGATTCTGACAAAAAGTATTTTGAAGATTTTCTCATAGACAACATATTTGTTGAATTTGGCGGTCTTATTTTTCAACAAAAAATTGGCACTCCAATGGGAACCAACTGTGCTGCTCTCCTCGCCGATCTTTTTCTGTACTCATATCAAGCGGACTTCATTCAAGGGCTACTACGTGAAAACAAAAAAAAACAAAAATTAACCCAATCATTTAATTTCACTTTTCGTTATATAGATGACGTGTTGTCGTTAAATAACGACAAATTCCAAGACTTTCTCCATCTCATCTACCCCAGTGAGCTTGAAATTAATGATACTACAGATACTATTGTTAACTTTCTTGAGCAGCAATATATCAGCATCGCCTGTATATGGCGTCTACGTTTCTCAGCTTATCCGATTTTCAAGGGTATGCTTGAGTTACCCAGACTTTCCACAAAGAGGATTACTGCTTTCTCAAAAGCTTCTAAGGTTTTATCAGAGATAAATTGATGTCATCACGAATTGATTGACCGTTACAGTGTTTCAATATCTAAGATGATGTTGAATCTGTTCCCACTGTCGTAACATTTCATGCTCCTCCACTGATGTGTGATTTCCATCGGATTGACTTTGTTGGACTTCACGACGGGTGCTGTATACGGAGAAGGAACTGCTTACCCTTCCTAAACCACTGGGTTCACTCATGTTTTATAGGTGTTCGTGTTGTTCATTGTTTTTTAATTTTCAGTGTGTATTTCTTGTGGCTGTTGTTGATTCGTCTTTCCCGGTTTCTCTGTCCAATCGATTACGTTTTTTTTTATTTGCTTCTTGGGTATATTTGTCCTCTTTAGTTAATACAAAACCTATACTTTACGAGACGATGCGAATATTCCCGATTTGAGATAACTCTTATATATTTCACTCTGTTTTAGTAAATGGATATCCTTCTAAACAAATGTATAACATTAGCAAATGTTTGAGAACGGATAAGGTCTTAGACATAATATACATGAATTAAACGCTCTTTTTTGGTATTATTATTATCATCATTATTACTATTATATGGTTCGTGATAATCATAGTCAAAAACAGTGCACAAACGTCAAAATTTATAATTTCTGACAACTCGAATTCTAATATTAAAAAATGAAATATTTTTTTAATTGTTTGTTCTTCAAAAAAATAAAACTTTATTAAAGATAGTAGGTCGATTAGAAATGGATATTTAAAATATTTCAATCTGTAATATTAGCCAGATGTTTACCTAAAGTGATTTAAATAAAAACATTAGTACATGGTACCGTCATCTTGTAAGTGTATTGCAAATTTCAATTAAACTCCACGAAGATAAATATTAAGTTCTATATGTCTGAATAAACCACTTGAAATCTCTACTGAATAACTGAGTTAGTTTGCTTCCTATTTTAACGGTACATTTTTCCTTATAGTAACTATATATATTACCATTATTTCTCTATATTTCTTCCTTCTAGCGACAACTTTGTTGCAACCATACAGAATTGTGATTTGTAATGTACGCTTTTATACATTAATGGACCAGAATAGGTATAAAGAGTGTGATTTTACTTATTCGCTTAATTTATTTTTTATAATACATTGAGAAACCTGTAATACAAACTATGTTTGGCGGTTGAGAAAGCAGTCTCTGTAGTGGCATTCTAGAATACTCATGTTCCACATCTACAAATGAGTCTTTGATCTTAAGAAATGTTATCCCAAAAGAGTACCAGGCCATGGATTTTTTGGCTTTGAACCACACAACGGCGCCCGGTAAATGATTTACTGATTGATTTATACTTTTCTGATGATATTTTATTTTCATTCATATTTCATTGTCCATTAGAACCTCGATTTCTCGAACACAATTGTGTCTGTAACATGAGTTCGAGATATCGGTAGTTCGGGCCATCGAAGTCCGCAAAAATTCCGGTTCCGAACCAGCGTTGTACTGGTTGCATTTAGTTCGATTCCTTTCCATGTTTGACCTTGTTTGGAGACATGGCTGCGACGAATTATTGTTTATTTTTTTTTTCAATTTCTGTGTGGAACAAAACCATTTGTTGATTTATGTATAGGTATATCTATTTTGTTTTGTTCAATGAAAATAAAACGTTATCACTGAGTGAAGTTTATTGATCCATTTCAGTATCTATGCATAACCTGGGACGTTGGGGGAAATAAAAGTCCATGCAACAAACAAACAAACAAAAAAAAAAAAAAAACAAAAAACAAAAAACAAAAAAATCATACTTTATTTCAGAGAACAGGTTATGATCCAGTCAACAAACTATAAAATCATTACAAATACAAAGCACTGGAGGAACCTTTACAATAATAAAAAAAAATCAAAATGTTCATTTTTGAAGACTGCTTTTCTGTAGGTAGGTTGTTTTAATTGTACAACTTGTTACTGAGTTTAAAAAAAAATCCTAACTCTTCTTCACAATCGACCTCTGATGCGAGGAAATCATCCATAACACTAGCAGCTTCAAACACTTTTCTATTAGGTGATGTTGGCTTAATTGATTTTAGGTTCTTTTTCGTCATCGTTATCATTCGTATGTCTCTTCATCTTGAATTATGCCTTGCTCTTGTTTTAGGAGGCAGAAATATAAACGCTGCTGCTTCAAAACCCTTAATAACAGGATGGACTGGACAATTGTCTACAATCATGGCAATGTTTCGTTTCTGATTTTGCATTGATTTTTTATCAAGTTTAGCTAACCATTTTTAGCTCACCTGGCCTAAAAGGCCATGTGAGCTTTTTTCATCACTTGGCGTCCGTCGTCGTCTGTCGTCTGTCGTCTGTCGTCGTCTGTCGTCGTCTGTCGTCGTTAACAATTTTTCAAACATCTTCTCCTCTGAAACTACGGAATGGATTTAGATAAAAATTTAGCATGATTGTTCCTTAGGGTATCCTGCACAAACTTCGATTTATGCTTCGATTTTTGATCCGTCATAAAACATGGCCACTGTTACTAAAAATAGAACATAGGGGTCAAACAACAGTTTTTCGCAAGTATCTCAAAAATCATTAGGTTACGGCAAATTCTGGCAGGTTGAAAGTGTTCAGCATGATGAGAGCTACCTGTGTGCTGATTTTCGTGAAAATCTGTTAACTGATGTTAGAGTTATTGCTTTTTTTTGACATTTTTGGCTTTTTTTATGTTATTATTTCAAAAATCTTCTCCTCTGAAACTAATGAATGGATTTGGATAAAACTTAGCATGATTGTTCCTTAGGGTATCCTGCACAAAGTTTATGCTTCGATTTTTGACTCGTCGAAAAACATGGCCACTGTTACTAAAAATAGAACATAGGGGTCAAACAACAGTTTTTCGCAACTATCTCAAAAATCATAAGGTTATGGCAAATTCTGGCAGGTTGAAACTGTTCAGCATGATGAGAGCTACCTGTGTGCTTATTTTCGTGAAAATATGTCAACTGATGTTAGAGTTATTGCCCTTTTTTGACATTTTTGGCTTTTTTTATGTTATTATTTCAAAAATCTTCTTCTCTGAAACTACTATTCAAAATCAAATGAAACTTGGTATGATTGTTCCTTAGGGTATCCTGCAAAAGGTTAATGCTTGGATTTTTGATTGGTCGAAAAACATGTCCGCCCTTACTAAAAATAGAACATAGGGGTCAAAATGCTGTTTTTTGCTATTTGTTCCTGAATTATAGAAATAAAATGAAGATGAAAGCTACTTTCAAGGCAAACATGGTATCCCGAGTTGAATGGTGATGATGAAAGTTTGTTTTGGACGGCCATTTTTAAAATGACTGCCATTTTCCCGCCATTTTTTACACTTGCTCGGATTTCAACAATATTTGGTTTTTAAAGTAAACATGGTATCCTTAGTGAATGGTGATGATGAGAATGTTGTATAACAATGATTAAACTTCATAATATATGAGCTTTTAATTGCCATCACTTGGTGTCTGTCATCATCGTTGTTAACAAATTTTCATCTTCTCCTCTGAAACTACTAGGGGGATTTGGATTAAACTTAGCATGATTGTTCCTGCAATATTTCCTTTTCAAGTACAATAAAAATCCTTAACCCACAATTTTTACATAACTTCTTTCAAACATTTTAAAAACGAAGACAACGTATAGACCAAAAGATTTATACTTGTATTTGAAGATCAATTAAAGCTTGTATTTTGTATTGTGAATCATCAGATTGACCATGACTGTATCTTAATCAAGCGTAGGGAGAACTCATGCCCATTTCTTTCGAGAGGTTCTTGAAAGGCTTTTAAACGTATTTTCAGCTTTTTACGTGACCTTTAATACTCAGTTTAATTTACAACAAACATTAATATATTAATTTAGTTTATAGTGCATTGTTTGCCAGGTGAGCGATTCAGGCTCTTGAGAGCCTCTTGTTTTTTCTCAAAATCTCTCAAGTCAACCGTGCGCTCATATAAGTATAGTCAAGAAATACCAAAGGGATATTCGAAGGAGGGGAAAATCGAAAACAACTGACGATCCCGGAGAACAACAATGACAAGACAAACCAATACAAACATTACAGTTAAAAACTAAAAAAATATGAAAAACATAGACCCCACCAAAAAACTATCTGTAGAATCAAGTGGCCCGGAAGAGTAAGCAGTCTCTGCTTCCTGTAGGACATCCCTTTGTTCCCCATCAAATGTCAAATCCGGAAAGGACATCAATGGAACAGGTCCATTTTCATTTTGGAAATGGTTTTTTCATACATGTCAACAAAGTGATGATGACGTCCATACAACTTTAATAAGGATGACTCCAACTTAGGAGCAACATACCTTAGTCTGAAGTAACTTTGTCTGCCGGTTTCTCATTTTTGAAACATCTAGGATGTTCAGATTTGCCAATAACTTATGATGGCATTTTAGTGTGCCTGTCATATTAGAGCAATTTGAGAATAGGGAAGGAATCGACAATTCTTCAGCCGCATTCTTCGTGATACAAACGATCACAGAACTATTTATAGGTATTTCGGTAAATTATACTCATTCGATAAAACTTACCAATAAGTTCAATTTCACAGACGTGTATCTTATTATCAGTAGGAAGAAAACGCACGTATCTACAAAGTGTTTCTGGAACCTCAACGTCATTGGTAGGCTTTTGGCCTTCGTAAATCACAATCCCGTTTGAACTTGATACATTGGAACAATAAATATAGTAATGGCCCCCGTTATTGGTCGAAGTATCTACAAAAATAATGAAATACTATTACTGAATTGTCCAAAGCTCCTGACTGCTGTATTTACTGATGAGATTTATGAGTAAGTTGCTTTGGCAGCTATTTATCTCCGTCAGTAATTCAGCATTATAACAACTGCCATATAATTGGACGATTTGACATGTCGTAAAAAGCTGACCTGGTTACACAAATGTACAAACCGATACCCTTTAAAAGATGTAGAAAGTACACAAACACTATTTGTAATACCATAAAGTGCACGAAATTGGGCAAACGTAACAGAAGGCTACTGGTGACCTTTTCTTTCACATTTGACACAAAAAGCACTCCTATTGAATGTTATGTTTTATTTATAAAATAGAAATTGTGTTATTGGTACACTTCTAAATGCACATTCATTACCTTCACCACTTTCACATCCCCTAAAAACATTTTACTATATCGACATAAATGCCGCACTTAAATCTTGTTGTTTAATCAGAGGGATGGAAGGTACATGTAGTTTAAACCATAAAAATGTTCGAAGTTTATATCCTGGTTTGTTAATAAATAAAATATTACTACTTCAACATTTCACTTTGTACAGAAATTATTCCATCTGTAACTCTATCTTATCTGTTAACAACAAAAAAAGACAACCCAACACAAAATAGCAATCGCAATGACATTTCTGATCTAATTGTTTATCATTACCGCTGAGTAAAAAAAAACGATTGGGTTAAAAACAAAATTATTACAGTTGTATATATATATATTGACAGGAATATGATTTACCCTTTATATCCTTTCTCCAGTTTATTAGTACACGAATCTTGTCATCATCGGAAACTCACGGTCGGTCGCGCTTACGCTTTGTTTTCACTTATCGAAAAGTGGAAGTCGGGCTTATGCTTTACTTCCATCTACCGAAAAGTGGAAGCAAAGCGGAAGCGCGACCGCCCGTGGGTTTCCGACTATGAAATGTTGCATGCAGCAAAAGATAATCGGAGTGATTTACATTTACACAGCGTAAAGTCGATTTCTTCTCAGATGAATCATTAAAAAAAATTTAATTGTACATTAATTACTGTGGATTCATTAAAAATCGATGTATACCAATTTTCGTGGTTTTCGTGGGTCACAGTAAACCAGGAATTTAAATATCCAACATTAAATAATATTTTTATTTGAGATTAAATGCACTCAAGTTTGAAACCACGGAGTTTTGATGTACCTATTCGAGACAACATTGAACAATTGCGTTGATACAGCATTTACTTGGATACTGACATGATGAGTCAGCTATATCCACAAGGGATACAGTGTTTCATGAATTTTGTCTTTGGAACATATAAACGTTCAAACAATTTTCTTTAAAAATATTTTGACCGTGTAAATTGTCGTAGAATTCACTTCCGTTTTTTTTTAATTCAAACATTGAAGAAAAATATTAATCCTAAGTAGGCCTAAACAGTACCGACTTTCTCATAAATTACAGTAAAAACATTTTGTAAAAAGATAATAAAGCAGAAATTATTGAAATTATCGTAATCGAATCAAAACTATGTATATGCCCCGAGGTATTTGGTGACAAGTGATTGCCATTTTGTCAATATATATTTCACACCTGATTTACCTAATAAGCAAATAATTACGGATTTTGTTAATCTTGTTAAATTCATGACAAGCTTTTTTCGGCTTAAAATATATAGTGTACCGTGATATTTTAAGGCTTTCAGTAATAATTCATTACTATACATTAAATACGTTGTCCTTTTCTACCACTTGTCAATTTTTAATATACAACACAAAAATCCTTATTATTTAAATTTAGAATTAGTGCACATTCACTAAAGATTGAAAACATTATAGGAATATCCCTAGAACAACATGAACAAGTCGTTTTTGCACTATGTAATATAGGACAAATTGAAGATTAGACTCATTTCTTTCTGCCCAACCTACAATATATTTCGGAATGAATTATATTAAAAATTAAAACATAGTACTAAACATGTAGATTGAATAACAGAGAGTAACTTAGTTATCCTTTTGAAAAGCAGCTCTTCAATTACACTTAAAGCTTTTGTTAATTATATGAAGAAATGTATACTATATAAACAAAATGCTAGTACTTAGATTGTATAATAAACAGGACTCCTGACAATAATGCTTTAATAATGAACGATTGTCACCGCTGCTTCATTACAACCTAGTATTTTTTTTATATTGTATCATTTTATTGTTTATGTGTCATAACCATTTCAGGGGCGGATCTAGGATATCAGATTAGAGGTCGAGTAAAGTAGATTTTTTCACGAGCGGTCCGAGGCGGGAAAATTTTTGTGGTAAAATTAGCGATAAATTGCTAAAAATCCTATTTTTTCCAGCTTTAGTGGGGGGGGGGGGGGGGGGGGGGGGGGGCGTACGCCATGTCCCCCCCCCCCGGATCGGCGCCTGCATGTTTGAACAAATAAATATTTCTATTTCTATTTCTTATTGCATTATATTTTCCTTTCCTTTGCTATATCATGATTATTCATTTATATATTTTATTTATATGAACTATCTAGGATTTGAATAGTATTTAAATTCTTGAAACTGTGAAACATGTTCCTAACCGCGAACCGTTCAGCATCAACTCCGTGGTATTGCACAATCAACCCCAAATCTTCACTTGCGGATATTTTCGTATACTTAGTAAATAGTATATAAACACTGATGAAAATAAAAACAAAAAGAAAAAAAATATAAATATGAAAAAATATCTAATATGAGTCGATATTTCAAATATGAAGAATTTATCTCAATGAATTAATCTCCTTGTCGATAAAAGTTTTATTTCTGCAACAAGACTGTTCGCAATTTATATAAATAAAAAAACACACACACACATACAAAATATTAGAAAAATTCCCTTACTACTTTATTTGAACTAGTGACTGAGTTCAAACCTATGTGAAGAAACATATTAAGATAATGCTTCGAAATCTACTTTCTTAATTTTTCTTGCAATGTGTATTATAAAATAATTTTATTGTGTTCACTTGTTTTAATTATGTCTTTTTACCTCGGGACATGATTTACACAGGATATACCGCATGGGGGGGGGGGGGATTGACAAAATTTTGAATATACACAGGTGTCAAGGTTATTAGTTTATCTCAGCATTCTTACATGGGTTTATAATGTGCTATATAAGTTCGAATGGAATGATACACTAACGACTACAAATAGTCTTCAAAATACGTAGATTTAGAAAAGAAGAAATTAAAAATTTGGTCTAAAAATTATATTTTTTTTACCTTTAAACAAAAAAGGGACAGTGGCGGGTGCAGCGGGGGCGGGCGCTCACACATAAAAAAACGAATGTTATATTTGCTGTATTTGTAGAACTACACTTGTTGGAAAATGTTCCTAGAAGTTGTATTACTAAGACATTTGGGAAGAAATTACTATTAACTGAATACATTGGACCCCATCCTAACCTATTATTCCGACTCGCTACGCTCGGCAAACAAGCTTATGCCCCTTTCTAGAAAACCTGGATCCGCTGCTGATTCCTGAATTTGGTAGAATAGTCTTGGTTATATAATTTTCGCTTATCCCTTTTCAAATTTAATTTTTAATTATTGAATTCGAGATGACGACTCGTTTAAGACGGAAGTAGACGATAATTAATTAAAAAATTTTCGTAACATAATTTAACTGCAATTTTAAGAATATATATCTTCATTTTCAATTCTATACAAAATTACTAATTATGCTGATTACTTATGTTTAAAATCTTTTGGAAAACTTACGTATGTGCTTGCTACATTTTGAAATCTTTAGAGTTGAATTGAATCCAGTCCGGTGGATTATTACAGCTAACACAATTACTTACACATTAATACATATTATGCCCGCATGAATTTATGCATTTTGTTTTCATGCAGTTATACAGGTATTGAGTACTATTCACTTCAAATGAGTCTTAAATTCTATCATATGATAAAAAGTACCAAACTTATTTGTCAGTTTCTACACAAATACAACATTGCCTTTATTCTCTTATTGTAATGTTTCATATCAAAGTACCTTGTTAGTCATAATTTGAAAATTTTATGCAAATACGGTCGTACGTTTTGCGGCGCTTTATACTTCTATTGCAAGTTTCTAGTCTGTCAACACCAAGGTTGCGAGTTCGAGTTGCGAGGTGTGTTCACCTCGGATGTTACTTGCTACCAAATTCAAAGTACCCTCCAAATAATACAATGGAAATATCAATAGATACGGATATAATTGTATATTCTTCGTGAAATGTCTTACACAGTTGTAATATAATATGAACCTTTATATCGTTAATATTGGTGATCATATTAAAATATATTTGCCACAATTTGTTTTTCATAAATCCCTACCCTTTACAAAACGTTATTTCGCGAATTATTTATATTCTTTCTGTGAAGTTTTTGATTAGAGTTTTATATTCCGCCAAAAGTGACAATTACTTCATTGCTGATATTCGCCGAGATAAACATTTTTCCTAAATTCTTCACTAAATATTCAAACTTTAACATTAGAATTTAAAGATATAAATAAACATATCTACCAATCTGTCATCATATATTTTCATACATTGGGAAGAATAAAAAAACCATTTCAATCGAGCACAAATGACATCGCTTTTGAATGTTTAAAATTACAGCTCAAACTTAATAGTTTTGTTTGTCGTAACTTATTGTAAGGCTCTATAATATCAACCAAGCGCAAGATCTCATTTGAATCCATTAAGAACAAGTTACTCGTGGTTAATTTAAAATTAACTGCTCATTAGTGTGTGATTGATATAATAAAAAGTGAGGGTTTTCGATGTAATGTATACGTAAGTATTTCTTAGTTAAGTAAAAATGTAAGTTTTTTGTGCATATGACTTAAGAATATTGCTTAGCTAAGACAATTCTTAGCAAAATATTAGTTTAAGAAAGACTTAAATTAAAAGTTTTATGAATATGGGCCAAGAACGCAATGCAAAATAACGTTGAATGCGAGGACAGGGTACCAGGAGACTATATTGGGATACTGACCCAATATCGGAAACAATATTGGGCATGCCATGTTGGTCAGCTAAAGGTGTAGTAGCGGGATAAAGTTTTTTATTATACTTTTAATGCATTTTCATTGATTTACAAGAATTCGGTATTTTACTCGGTCACTCGCTGGAAAAGTAACCGGATGACAATGTTTATACTGTCACCCGCTCGTGATCTACATATAAAATTCAAGAAATTTAGTGTAATAAAATTAATAACACATTTCTAAGAGGGTGACGGAGTATATTGTAACCATATGAAAACATGTCAAGCCGAGGTTTTTTCTGTTATGAGACAGGTGACGATTAAGCAAAGATAATACGCCTAACTGGAAAAAGAGAAGGTGTTTTATCTATGATAAGTAAAGCATAGAAAATGAAATGAGAAAAAAAATTGGAGATGTCAAAAAATATATACACCCGAAAATTACAAAACGTTAAAAAGTAATAAACATTGAAAAAAATGCAGTTTAGTATTTCCTACCTGCATCCCAAAGATCGTTATCCGTATATTATATATAAAGTGACCTTCGATATTCCCGTCTTTAATTTAAACTCGTGTTTTACAAATCGCTCAATTTTTGAATTACAAGGCTACTTTACATGACTTTTTGTGTAAATCTCATGTGATCATACCTGAAATAAAGTATAAATCAATCAAATTCTATCAGGAAGATTCGGTATTTTATAGAACAGTTAGTAAAATATAACAATGTATATATATATATAATTTTTTTTTCTAAGAATAGATATGATTGATTAGAGAAACCGCTTATAGACACATTATGCTAAGTGCACACATTGAAACTTGCGGTGGCGGTTTTTTTTTTTTAAATTCCGTTTTATAAAATAAAATCGGACAGCAACAGGTTAAACGAAATAAGAGAGAAAAACTTTATGAGAAAAGTGTAAACCCGTATTGAATGGACGATAATAATTAATTATTGATTTTTTACGTAACCCTCGTATATTTTTTTTATCTTGTCTTATAATCTCCCATTGAACAATGCGAACCGTCACACTTACGTTACCGTTAGTTACAGTTACTATTCACCTGAAGATTGTCAAAAGACGTGTAAGTTCTAGGGAATACAGTCTAAAATTCTGGTTGGATTTTTCCTTGGACTAATAAAATTCTGTGTACAAATATTACGTAAAAATATAAAACATAAAAACATAAAAAAATACATAATTTATATATATATATAATATATATAAATATATATATGTGTGTGTGTGTATTTTTTTTTTATTAATCGGAATAGCTTATCTCATCTGTCTTTGATTTTACCGCTATTATAGAGAAAATGGTACTCATCCGCAACAAAACTACATGTTGTAGAATACAGTCAGGTCGATAACTATTATAAGACACATATTACACGAGGCTACAATAATTCTGATTTTGAATATTATCCAAGTGTTGAGGATATAAGATAACTTACCTTATGAATCTTTTATGACTTCTGTATATAAATATATTAATTCTGCAGGTGTGACGACTAGAGCATGTAGACTTTAAGTACTTTGGTTCACTGGATACAGTAAAACAATTGGCCAACACAATTAGCCAATTAACACAGATGATAAGTAAATTCATTTTGGTCTTGATTAACATGAACACGGAGGAAAAAAATGCAATTTTAGTAATTTTTTTCATATGTACATATTGATTATATTTTTGTTATCTGGTGCACTTAAAATTTGCACACGGCTTAACACGATGCTTCTTATATAAGTGTAACGGATTATCGCTTCAAGAATAAATTTTTAATCAAAATTTAAAGCCCAGAATACTTTCTGTTTAAGAGCAAATTAGAAAAAAAAATCTACGGCGGGGTGAAGTGTCGAAAAAAATAACAATTCACAAGTCGATGCTAATATATATATATATATATATATATATATATATACATATATATAAACTGATACAGGGTACAGAGATGAGGGGTACAAAGTAAATGTAAATTTCATTGTAATTCTTCTGATTTTGTGAGAAGTTCGGGAATAAATCTAAAAGTTCTGGACAAAACTTGGTTTTTTTTTATTATTTCGTTTTAGTTAAATTTCATCGAATGCATGGGTGTATTTGAATATATTTACCAAACAAATAAAACGTAGTGTCTAACCAAATACTGTTAACATAGCACATGTCTAAGAAAACCTAAATAACATTTTATTACAAGCTGTGTATTGAAAGTACAAGAGAGTTACTTTGAGGCCATATTAATTAGTGGCATTATCATTTCCTTATCACACTCGTAATCCAGACAGAGGTTATAAATATTTTTATGACAGGGATGCTGCTAATCTCAGATATCAATAATATATTATTTGATGCAGTATTGTATGGTTAACATTAATCATGAAAGGAAATGGCCAAACAGTCCTAAAAAATCAATTATTTATTTACAAACTCTGTTTGGGTAATAAATATACATGTCAGTAAGCTACTAACATGATTAAAAGTGTAAACAATTTGATAAAAACAATTAAAACATAAGCACATAAACAGTAAAAAGTCAGAAAGTGAACTTAATTACATCCGATAAAAGTTACGCCAAATAATAATACAAAAAAAAACAAAAAAAAAAAAAACAAAAAAAAACAAAAAAAACGAGCAATTCGTCTATTCGTTTAATTACCATGGCTATCAGATTTCGGTTACAAATGATTAAATTTCTGTATTCCAAAACTTCGTCATTGGAGTGATCACCTTTCGGCTTTGATTTGTTTGAAAAAATATTTTACTTATAAAATCTTTTACTGCAAGAGTCATGTATTAATAAACCAAAGAATGGGTTGTAATATTCCCTCAGAAAAAAGTTAATGCTAGCTATTTCTTTCAATTTATTTTTTTAGCGATGGTGTCAAAAGAATAATTATATAAGAACAGATACTATACAGTTTTGTATATTTAACCTAAGACAAATTTAAACAACAAGAAGAAATAATTTAATAAATTAAAATTAATCACGAAACCCCAGCAGTAATATTCGTCGATACAGACAGAAAATAACATGTGCAGCGACAAACGCGTTTTCCAATATACATAGATGTCAAAAATGAGCAATTACACGACTTCAAAAAAGGTAAATATTAATGAATTGGTCATTTAATGTATTTTAAAAAGGGTGAACCAACATTTAAATCAGACAGAAAATAACATGTGCAGCGACAAACGCGTTTTCCAATATACATAGATGTCAAAAATGAGCAATTACACGACTTCAAAAAAGGTAAATATTAATGAATTGGTCATTTAATGTATTTTAAAAAGGGTGAACCAACATTTAAATCATACGATGTTTTTAGTTCAAGTCTATTTCCGAGTATCATGGATTTTAAAAATTTCGGCGATAACTATAATATTTGTGTATTAATGTAGCTAATAATCATCAGCTATTAGATATCCGTAAATTTATAAATATTTTACAACAAACATCAATAGGTTTACACATTGGTATCACGTGTACAGTATGTAATAAAGGTGGATAATCCCATCTGAATCACTGGGAACTTCGAGGATAAAATTAAAGAAAATTGTAAAATAAATTATGATCTTGACGTTCTTTACCAATCCAAACAAAGATTTTCAGTATTTTCTATCTTTACTGAACTGATCTTATCTCTACATAACAAGATCTTACTTACCCAACCATGGATGTTATGAAACGATCCGATTTTATCTGAACCGATCTTGATCGGATGCAAACGACCTGATCGTGAAAGTTGTTTGAAAATCTTGTTTTGGTTTGAAAATTTTTTTTCACAAAAAATCAAAACAAACAAGAAAAATCAAGATTGAAATGGCCGATCAAGATCAAAATACAGTTACTAGTATTAGTAGCGTTCACAAAAGGAAGAAAGAAAGAAAACTGGTACCTTGCGGACGATTTCACAGCTGTTGAACCCTATGCATTAAATAAACACGAGTCACAATAATGGTGGCGCACAAGAGAGGGACCACTTTGTTAGAGAAAATATTTTCGTAGTGAAATCTATTTGATGTAATCCTTGTAATAGTCATTATTAATCTGTACAATTTGTTCAGTATCCTATACTGAGTACCCCATACCGAATACAAGAAAAGATTACTGGATCATAGAGCTAGGAACCGACATATCCTATGGTTGCAATGATATCATAAGAAATATAGATTTATTTTTCCAGTACCGGATGTAGTTCAGTGAACGTTATGAATATTTGTAGTAAAAGCTAGCGTCGTCCACGTAGTCATAGGTCATATACACTACAGCTCCCCTAACTTCCATGAAATTACAATAATCGTCTTCCATGCATGACAAAAACCTCTGAGTATTATAATATTTGCACTAAAGTTTACCTAATTAAAAATTACATCCCTTTTATAAAATTTGTTAAGATACACCTGCTACTAACTATACATCTGTAAAATATACAACAATTGCTTTATATTATTTAAGACCGTTTGCCCTTCTGGTAGTAAACCAGAACGTGGTTCATTCCTGCAAATTAGTTTTGTTAATTATGGCCTATATGTAATCAATATTAACAACATCTTGCACAAGAAACACGTAATATATGAAGTTCCAACTTATCCTAAAGACCAATCAGTTCCCTTATATTTTATACCTATACCAAACCAATTGCAACCACTGTTTTTAACCACACAATGGTACTATGAGACCTCGAAATGAATAATATTAAATCCAAACCACCTGTTTGCTCCTGCTCTCAATCTCCATTCACTTATTGTCCTGTTGGCCAAGCTATTGTTGGCTTCCTAAGCATCGTTAAAAAAACAACCTATAAGCTGGAAACAACATCAAAATATTGATGGATGCACTTTAGGACTATGCCAAAAAATAGGAAAAGAGAGAGAACGAAGACGTCCAAACAGTTTTGGGTCAGGTCGATAAGGCCATTACTTCTTGCTCCGTAGTCAAATCTGACAGCGTTTTTAACGATGCAAAAGTTCGAAAAAACTGTCCTACCTCCATCACAATTATGTCATTGTTCGAGCGTAGAAATCTTCAAATAACAGTTTTTTTTCTGCAAACGCTAAATTGAGTGCCTGATTTAGGATAATGGTATTCACAATTCACCTAGAAACCCTCCTTACAACAACGATACCAAACATACTTTTTGTTATAGCATAAATACTGTACAAGACTCTTCCACGTGATCAACTGAAATATGTTTTCGCGAGCTAATTTACCACTGTTTCTGCACTAAACAAGGTTTACAATTATATGCTCATCTGGTATCAGGCAAGGAATTGGTAAAAACACATTGATTCCAAAAAATGTAATCTGAGACTGGTGTTGTTAACCTGGAATTTGTCTTCGACAGCATCTTTGTTGAGTTTGGAGGACATTTTGTTCAACAGGCGATTAGCATCCCAATGGGGACAAATTGTGCGGCACTTTTGGTCGACCTGTTCTTGTTCAACAGATTAGGATCCCAATGGGGACCAATTGTGCGGCTATTTTGGTCGACCTGTTCTTGTTTTCAAATGAAGATGATGTTTACAGGGGCTACTGAATCGGAGAGAGAAGAAACAAGCCCAGTACTTTAATTTAAATTTACGTTATACAGATTATCTTTTGTCATTTAATATATGAAATTATAGAGACCTTAGACACACCAACTTTTCATACCTAGATTTGTAGTTTTACATAGATAATAATGAGTGATTGAAAAAACCTAATGATAAACGTGATGGTTTTAATTTTCCGATTGTGAACTTCCCCATTTTTAAGGTGGATACACTTTTTCTATAAACCCTACAAAATACTTCCCATAGCCATAAATAACATGAACTTAACACATATTTGTTTTGGTCTCAATAAAATACATTTACCTCTGAAAGTTGTTTATTTTCCTAAACCCGAATAAAATGCTTCAACCAAAAGAAAATAAAAAGCAAACAATAACGAAAAAAAACATCGGCAACTGTAATTTTTGTCATTTGATTAGAACATGTCATCGTACGTTTTGGACATTCTATCAAAGTAAATTTAAGTGCAAATAAGCAAGCATGACAAGGCCATAGACTGCAGTAGTACAACCAACAAAACTCGTGGAATGAAAAGTTGTTTTATTTTGAATGTACATTTACATGTTTGCAAATCATATTGCACATGCATTTGTATCTAATTTAGTCATATATTTTTAACAAAGAATAAGATAATGATATAGAGTGCAATAACATTAATTGATAGTTTTACTTCGTCTTGGGTGTATGTACAATTATTTGAAAATTCAAAAGTTCACAAATAATAACATATGACATATTATTTTAATTGATTGATTCATTTCACACACTTTTATAAATAAATATATTAGAATTTAAATAAAATAAACGGAAATTCTAATACATGGTAGCATGGCAATGGGGATTTTTTTTTAATTTGGTTAAAACTGCAGCCTTTATACAAAGTTGAATTTAAATAATTAATAACATAATATATGCTCAGTGTTATTATAAGATACTTGTTTAATAAGATAAGTGTATATGAATATTATGTCTGTACTGTGTTGCGAAACTATATACAAATCTTAACAAGATTTAAGTGAAGACGTTGCATTTACACGAAAAGTGACGGACAGACTGACGGACGGACGATGTGGGCAATCCTGATCTTTTTCAAAAGAAAGAAATAATGAAGAATTGGAATTTTAATAAAGAAAATTCATTATTGTCTTGTTTTTTGCTTTATACTAAAATTACATCGAGACTAATATGATAACATAGACTGACAATAATCAGTATCACTTACCGATAACATTCAAATATACATTCTTTATCACGCTATATTCTCCAAGGTCAACTTCAAACCACGAATTTGATCCAGTAAGACCGGTACATGATTTGGGAGAACGACTACCATCAACAATAACCTTTACGTGTCTTTTAGACGGACCTTGGTAGGCTGAACTATTTAAAGCAAGGTTTTTATGATCTGAAATATTGTAAAACATTATTACAAACATACAAAAGTAAAATTAATTTTTTAAATTTTGTTTTCCTCAAACCTAATTGTAATAGTCCACACCAATTGATTAATAGATACAGCAAAGGTCTTGCACATGCGTGAGGTACATCTATTGCTCCAGAATTCAAATTAAATATTTTACTTTGCACTATAAGTGGATGGTTTCTACCAGGTAAAACACGTGCAGTAAAGACATTCTTAAATATCTGGGAACGAAATAAAATTTCATTTTGGGTCATTTTACAATGATATCTATGTAACAATTACCAACTGGTAATGTCAATTCGTGAACGAAAAGTGTAGATATCGGAGGTTGTTTTTCCAATTTGTGAAAGGCCACAACGAAACTGACTGCTGTGATTCAGTATTTTACAATGCGCACAACTACGTCCTGGCCCTAAAAACGTAATTAACTTACTTAAGTCACAGTATTGTCCATATTGTCCGCTGCTACATCCTTCTGTGCAAGTGCCATCACCCTCACACTTGCTTTGTGCACAGAATTTCGAACTGCACCCTAATACACATGTTCCATTCCCAGGGAAACAGAGTTTATTTATACACTTAGGGTGGCATTTATCTGTACAGTTTATTCCGTGGAAACTAACAGGACATCCTGTATAATTATCATATTAATGATTAAAATAAACTAGAAAACTACTGTCACATTGAACCAAACACTGCTCCGTGAGTATTTGAAGCGCTAGCCTAGAATTTAAAATGTAAAAAAAAATTACCATCGTTAAATAGTATGTATGACTCTATTAGGAAATTAAATCAATAAACCTAATGCAAATGCTTTGATGATAAGCTTAAAATTATAAAATCTTATTACGAATATAAATAGTCTACGGCAAAACTGTAAAAAATGTGAAAAAGTAGTTTTCGTCACAAGCTTAAATTTATAATTTTGGATATTTGACACCTGTGGGCCGATGTGTAAAAATATCAAATCTTATTGTGCATCTAAGTGTGTGCCAATACTCTATAGAAATACAATACTTAAATTAAAAGAAGTGTTAACGTCACAAGCTTAATTCACAATTTTAAAAGTTCGACGCATGTAGATTCCAAGGGTTGAGACTGAAAATTATAAAACCGCATTGCGCATCTACATATGGTGTATAACATTCTTTATAGAAATAAAATACAAAAATTGAAAAAATGAAATATGATTTACATCACTCCAAAAATTTAACGCTCGTCACAATGAATTTATTGGCCGAGACTTTTGAAACTAGATATCGTCAGTTATATTAATTATGGCTTTTAAAACAGTTTACTAAAATGTATTTGAGGACATGTTTGCGTAATCTTCAACCATAATAGCTTCATGCCAGATTTCAGAAGTTTTGTTTTATATTGAATACGTTTGGTTTTTATTAATATTTTTTTTTACTTTTACGCCTAATGCCTTAATAGTTTACTTAGAATTCTTATCAGGACTTCTTGTTGTTTAATTTGTCAGCCATAGCAAATTAGAAAGTAAAGGGGAGTGTCCCTCACATGCACAATACTTGTTACAAATCCTTTGAATGTTTTAAAAATCAAAATTGTGAAGTTCATCATGTTCGCCCAACCTCGAAACAAATTATGTTGACATTTCATTACCCAGAATAATTTATGCACTGCCAAACATTTTAAAACTTAAAAATTTTGCTGGTTGCATAACTGTCGCAGACAATGAGTACGCAGTTCTTAAAGGCAGATGGCGAATCTGTACTTTTGTAACCTGTAACTTCGTATGATTTGTGAGATGATCAGTTTAAACATAACAATTGGCGATTTTGAGATGTTCACTGAAGCTAATAAAAGGGAGATAGGTCTACATCCTAATAAAAACTGACATGTTGATATCGGTTAGAAATCCGAAATTTTGTAACAACGTTAAATTAGATATGAAAAAAATGATGATTGAATATAGGCTTATTAGAAAATCTAAATATATAGAATTAATTTGTGCAGAGGAACAAAGTGTCTCTCGATTTTTCACAAATTGACGAAGAGTGTGTTTTATCAATGCAAAAATTCGGACAGAAAATCGAATTTATTTTTTACGTACTTTTAAATGCCAAAATCTCCATGATCAAAGGACGGGAGCGTCACCACTCGATTAATAGGTGGGTGAATTAATATAAAAAAGTGAGAGAAATAATGTAAAATTTCCAACTCGAAAAATGATCTAAAATTGATCTCTATTATGACTTCTTCGGAAACGCCCATGATCAGTGAAATTCCTACTCAGGCGCTTCAGGTTTTGCAACTGACCGGGATACCTGATTTTTTGACGGAAGTCTACGGGGTTAGAACAATTTGAAAAGGCGTGATTCAAATTCAAGTAATGAAATAAAATGAATATTTTTAAATATTTTTATTTTTTATTTTTGGCAACAATGACCATTTTTGTTGCATTTTTGAACCACTAGAAATATTTTTGAAAGGGAACTATTTCATAATGGCCCAGTGGTTTGAAATATAATGTTACCTTAAAGAGACAGTTAACGATGGAATAGCAAGAGATAGGGAAAGGTATAAAATGCAGTTTCATGGATCCTGAAAAAAAATCCCTGTATCAAATGGACGGGTACTGCTCAAATTACTCTATTTATATTATGCATTACATCTTTGAGTCCGGCACTTCGGCTTTGGAATATATAGAAAAATATTCATAATATAACAATTACTTTCGAATCAAATTTATTTAATCCCTAATCGTATTGTTTTCTTTTTTCCATCTTTTCCCTAAATGCTTGCAACAATTTCTCTCGTCAATGGAGAAAAGTGAAACCCCAATGATATTTCAAAATTGTTTTTAGGAGTAGGTCCCTTTTTTTTTTTATCATATTCTAGCCACGTTTCCGTTAAAGGGGAAATTTTGCAAAAGATGGGGAGTGACCAAGGACGTCTAAAATTCCTAACTTTGTGTAAATGACAAATTCATCTGAGTGGAGGAAAATTATCCATTCTTTCTTGGTGTTTTTGAACTTGATTCAATGTTGTGTGAAAAAGACAAAAATTAACACACTGCACAAAACTGCTAGTCAGCTAAACGCACAATATCATATCTCTTTAGTGGATTATTTCATGCTTAAACAAATATGCCAATCTCAAGTGACTTGATTCCAAAGAAAAGCTATTCCATCATTTTCAGACCTGTTGGAGTAATTTCCTAGTCTTGTATTAAATTGATGAAATACCGAAATTCCTTCCATAGCAGATACTAACATGAATAATTTCATACGCTATGATATTTTCTGGAATATCAAAAAGCTAGTTTTTAAGATGTCGCAGAAAGTGAGTATCTCAGTTAAATGTTTTAGATTTGTAAATACAAATTGTAATTATATAGGTTAAACTATTATATTTTGTTAATTGATAGACTATTCAGGCACTGAATTTAATTTAACTGTAGACTTATCTTGAGGATAAGAAATGATAACATAAGTACCTATTTTTACCGTGTGGATATTGAATACCAGGTTAAAATTAAGTTTATTAATTTTATCTACAACGATTTATATTTCATCCCTACTTTCAGTTGATTCGTTACTATTGTCAGAAATGTTGATTGTTAGTGTACGTTTAGTTCTAGCTTGAAAATCGTCCAATATTCATGAAGGATAACTGTCATGACTGTATGTAAATTTAACAATTACTTCTTGATATAGCAAGAACCACAATAACAGTATGCAGTTAAAGCCTAATGAACGAAATGGGTGTATTGATAAGTATAATATGTAGTTTAGTTTAAACTTATTTATTTATAACGGATTGGGAAACAAGTTGTACCAGCTTATACTAATTCCTCTCCGCTTGGCGGGGAGAGAGCGGCCCTGTAGCGGCATTTTAGCCTACTGCTTTTCGACATCTACAGAGTAGTCTTTAATGTGCTAAGGGTGTTGCTCTGCTTTAAAACGGGACAGTCATTTTTCGCACCAGCATCGTTTATCGAGACCATCCTCGCAAATAGTGCCGACAGGGCGTCGCAAATTTTATCCCCAAAATTTTCATCCTGAAGGGGAATTGAACTAGGGACCTTTAGATTCGTAATCCCTTGCGCTAACCACTACACCACGGCTCCCATGAGTATAATATGACGCAATTTTGTCGGTAAAATTATCATTAAGATAACTAAATTAAACTTGAATTTATTATATTTACGTTAGAAGGTCATCGTTAAGAATGATCTGACGTGATTATTGAATAGTTTCATACCTGTTAAAAGGTTCGTTTTGTAATCTAAAATATTTTAGTCTAATTTATTGACAATTTCTTCATTCAATTTTTAAAAAAAGTATGCAATACCGACACATGGCTCTAGAAATCAGTACTAAAAATACATGTCGATACCGTTTTTAAATTTTCTCTCTCTTCTACGAATGATGTTTCTTTTGTATTATTTCTGTATGTCTTATTTAAGGAATGGTTTTAATTTTTGAACAGGGTACACGATATAACATCGTCTGGGTCAGTTTAGGCATAAAAAATCGCTAAGCAGAAACAGAAGTACAATGAATTCCTCGATTCAAGGAACAATAATGACATGGGACTATTTGAATTAACAAGTTGGTAATGTCACAGGACCAAACCTGTTATACGGTATAACCAATGTTGCTGTATGCTGTTCAGCCAATCAAAATGCAGTATTAAAATCAGATTCAATTATACAGAATCAGAATTGTAGAAATCTCATGGATAAACAGAGGGATAATAGTATATAGGCACATATATACACGTAGTTGACCTCCTACTTGGAGTTAAACGAACTTAATCACAAATACTGGACAAGCACTTGTAACATATTTTCATCTTAATAGGCCATTTCAGTCTTGTTTAATTTTGACGTTCTTGATTTTTTCAATTTCTGAAACATCAGACAAAAACAAGATGACAAAACAAAACATAACGCCTAAAAGTCAATCAGAACTATATAAGACCAGGCCCCGGCACCATAACACTTTTTGAATAAAAAATTCGTATTTTGTTCTATTCTGAGTAAAGTTTACCGCCACACAACTTTCCATACTGTTATTCTCAAAGTTAAAAATATTCTCAAATTTCGTAGAATGCTCTATACCACACTTAAGTACCTTCTCAACTTCCGAAATGGCCGCCGTATATGTACGCAAGATACGTATCATGCGGTATAATTGTCGACAATTGTTACTATAGATAGGACTGATGATTATCCACAATGCAAAAGAAACGTAATTTTACGATCGTACCCCAATTTAACATTGAAATCAACTGGTTTTTTGTTAACTGTACGTTCTTCCTGACAAGTGATGTCAGATGCTATTAGTGTCAATGCAGATAAATACGAGTTCAACAATGTCAGGTTTAACCAGTTTATCGAAAAGCAAATTTTCCCACGTAAGTCATACTATTTTCATGTCAAAGTTACAGTCTAGTGTGATGTGATCAATAATACTAATCAATGAAAGATAAAAAAAGAGTGCGCGTGTGTATGTAGGGCCGGAATGAGGGGTGGAAGCTAGAAAATGTTATCAACAACATCAAATATAGCCCATTAGAATGAAAAAAGTGCGTGTACCTTATAAAAAGTTTGACATCCAGATTGTATGGCCTAACTGATATTAAACTACAGTGTGTAACAAAATGGGCAATCCATTTTCTTGTGAAGTCTTAAATTAAAAAATGTAAATTGATGAAATGTGTGAAAATGACACAAAATTAAACAAGCCCGTTGGCTGCAATGACCCGATTGACATTAGAGAAATACACAGCTGAAGGCAGCAATCAGCAGTACAGCGGGCGAGAATGGAAACAAACCATCATCCAGAAGTAGCAGCGACTATATGTTTACGCATTTGATGTTCTCACAACATTCTTCACAAAAGGTGTCATCAGCTTTATTTCCGATGATGGGCTTCATTATGCGAGTTTTAACAAACCAGAAATTCCTAGGAGCTTTCCTGATATAACACGGAAACCGGACGTGATACGAAATGTTTCATCGCACCACCAATTGCAATCAGATATGCTCTTCCAAAACGATTCATGCACCAAAACGCTCAGATGGCTCAGTCATGCTATTTCGGCACCTTTATAGTTTGAGGGGGGTGTCTTCAAATCTGCCCCTAAAAATTATCGAGTTGAATCAAATGTTTTACACAATGTTCATTGAATATTACTAGTAGCTAAAAACCATCTTGCGGGTTGCACAATTAGGTCATTGTGGGATACTTGTGTCCAAGTTTGGTCAAATTTGATCAATGCTAAGAGGTCGCTTTGCTCCGGACACAAACTCAGACAAAAACACGGTTAACAATAAGGGCCATACAATTAGATCAAGGTGCAAGAAAACTATCTTACTTAACGAGGGAATCTTTAAAAAGAAATTTGTAAAAAAATAAAACAATAAGCTTTCGAATATGATGAATCCTAATGTGAACAATTCATGAATTCATTCCTTTGGCATTTCTATAAAGGATGAAGAAATGGACCTTCCTGCTCTTTATTGGATTCCTAAACTACATAAGAATCCGTTTAAACAAAGGTACATTGCTGGGTCAGCTAATTGCTCTACGAAACGTCTTTCAAACATCTTAACATTCATATTGACATGTATTAAAGAGGGCCTTCAGAATTACTGTGAAACATCATATTCCACCAGTGGCGCCAATTAGATGTGGATTCTTAAAAACTCCAAAAATTTACTTCAATATCTAAATTCAAAATCTTTGGCTACATGCAACAGCATTAAAACATTCGACTTCTCTACACTCTACACTACCATACCACATTCTCAATTAAAAGATCACTTAAAGCAACTAGTTCATCAAGGTTTTTCCAAGAAAAATGGGACACGCAGGTTTAAATTTCTTGTTCTAGGTAGAGAAAAGGCTTATTTTGCGAAGAACCACTCTGATTCTGACAAAAAGTATTCTGAAGATGAAATTACAGACATGTTAGATGTTCTCATAGACAACATATTCGTTGAATTTGGCGGTCTAATCTTTCAACAAACAATCGACATTCCAATGGGAACCAACTGTGCTCCTCTCCTCGCCGATCTGTTTCTGTACTCATATGAAGCGGACTTTATTCAAGGGTTACTACGTGAAAACAAAAAAAAACTAGCCCAATCCTTTAATTTCACTTTTTGTTATATAGATGATGTGTTGTCGTTAAATAACGACAAATTCCAAGACTTTCTACATTTTATCTACCTCAGTGAGTTTGAAATTAAGTAACCATGACTTTCGACAAAGAGGATTAATGCTGTCACAAAAGCTTCTTAACCAGGGTTTTAACGAGGAAAAGTTGATGTCATCACTAAGAAAATTCTACGGGCGTCATCACGAATTGATTGACCATTACAGTGTTTGTATATCTTAGATGATGTTGGACCTGTTCCCACTGTCGTAACCTTTAATGTGCCTCCACCGATTTGTGACTTCCACCGGATTGACTTTGTTGAACTTCACGACGGGTGCGTATACGAAGCAGGAACTGCTTACCCTTCCGGAGCACCTGGGTTCACTCCTGGTTTTTATAGGAGTTCGTGTTGTTGATTGTTTTTTAGTTTTTATTTGTTGTGCTTTTGGTTGTTCATTTGTCTTCCCTTGTTTGTCTGTGCAATGGATTACGTTTGTTTTGATTGTTCCTTAGGTATATTTGTCCTTTTTATTATAGTATGCTGTTAACTGACTATTCCAGTATGACGTGCCAATTTCGCTATAGAAACACAGCCGTGTTATAAATAGAACAATTATTAATGACACATGCTCATAATGCTTTATGACGTGAAGATGACACGTAATCACTAAACTGTTGTATTTTGCTGATAAAATAAAGTTTCAGAATTATTTCCTTCCGTCTCACTTAATCTACTATAAATTTATCGCTCTGCAAACATTTAGCAAAGCACGAAATACAACAACGATAAATGTCACGCGAAATGGTCTGACAATTTAAAATGGGACGTCACAATTCAACATATAACGTCATACATTCAAATAACGCCAGATCGACATAAAAAAAACGGAAAAATAATACGTTGTAGAGGATTTCGAACGCTGCGATTTGCTTTAAAATCTCCAAAAAATGTAAAGTATGATTTTATTTTGTTCGTTTAAAAACATTTTACGTTATTCTGTGAAAGTTCTAGCCTTGTTAAAATCGACATGGCTGTCTGTATATGACGCCTTATAGGGTTAGCCTCGATTACAATAACGATGCATATTATCCTATTAGAATTAATATATTTCATTTGTGCTATACCATATGGTTATTTTAACATGTGTATGCATTATATTTGTTAATATTTTACACCTCGGAAACGCTCGGTCATCCCTACCCAAGTTTAAATAACCACAGAGCATGGCATCAATGAATTATTTCTTAAATAGGGCTGGTTTTATAATCGAATTTACCATATATTTAACTTAAATAAGTGGTGTACAGATTTCTTCAGTTTTGCATTCTGAAAATCATATAGTTTTTTTCGTATTTTTTTATCGTTGTTGGTTATTTAATTATTGCTTTTAAATGCCATGTGGTAAAAGACTGGTACATAAAATTCAGTAGAAAAAAGCACTATTTTTTTCAAAAATGTATTCATTTGTATGTAAAATAAAATGAAATGATACGAGGCACTAAAAAAATTAGCGGTCATTTCATTATACATTTGAATATTAGTTGAAAGTTTAAAGAAATCTCCCTTAACAAGTACATCATATAAATCAATGAATGTAAGTATTTTTAAAAAGTTCATTTTTATATGTAAAGTATAAAAGTATCTTAACGAAATTTCACAAATCGCCCTTGTATATTTAACAGAACACGCAAATGGTCAAAACTCATAAACGGTTAGTCGAAGAGACTTTGAACTTGCACCAATGTTCATCAGAGATAAAAGAAAACTTCAAAATCACCCCAACGTCATAGGTCAATGTCAACTTGACCTCTGACCTTAAAGCTTGTTACCATACCGTAAAAGATAGCTGATGAAATCTATTAAGAAAAATGTTTAGATTGTCAAGGTTTAGATTTGTCTCATGGGTTCGAATCCGTACAACGACAATTTATAGGGATTAGTGCCCTGGATACTTTTATAGTGTATTTTATATCTCGCAAACCATAATAGATAGGAAGAAAATGTCAAACAACAAATGATCAGTTTAAAAAGATCTAAATTTCAGTACCAAGGTCAAAGGCCAAACATGAAGGTCATAGAAAAAGTCTTCAAAACATATATATTTATGTTCAGGACACTATTTCATAGTTGTTTAAGTCAAACTGGGAGGTCATCGAAAAAGTCCTTAACAACCGACTGAAAAGTATCTATCATTCATATCTATTATGTTTAGGATTCTATAATACAGCTTTTCAAGTCAAAATAGAAGGTTTAGGGTCAAGGTCATCGAAAACGTCCTGAGCAACCATATATTTATTGTCAGAATCTTATTTCAACTTTACAGATGAAAATGGGAGGTCAAGAGTGAAGGTCATTGAAAAAGTCCCTGGCAACCTTATATATTTGTGTTCAGAGCAAATATACAAGCAAAAAAGAATACTCAAGGTGATGGTATTATACGTAGCAACCACGCGAATAACACCCTAGAATCCATATAATAAACATTAGTGTATAAATACGAACTTGAGATAAAAGGTCCATTTGACCAGGGAAACACCAAGCAATCTGAACAATTGTCTTTCTAGTTCTTAGTTACTTTTGTTAGAATATTTCAATCAAGTCTTGTTTATACTTTAAATGTTTTAATCTACAAAGTTAATCAACAATGAATTTCGTATTAAAATCACCGAATTACATAAAGATTGGATTTTAATGAGATTTCATCTACTTACCATGTACTTCGACATAGCACATTTCTACATATGTTTTATTTTTCTCTCTGGAATTATAAACTACAACATCTTTCCCAACCGCGTGACAGGCAATATCAAAGAAAAACTGTTGATGTTGTGTCGATTTTGGATCCTGATAACAGAGATAACTGAGAGGTTCTCCATCAGGTACATTTCCGGTACTTAAATTTGCTACATACAACGAGAATCCACTTACTCTATCAGCAACTATAAAAAATAAGTTTTGTTGAGTTACATTAATTTTACATATCGCTGTAATTTAGAAAACATTCATATTGATCTAATGCAGTCCCATTATTCTGACACCCGTTTTTTCCTACACCCCTACTTCGGCACTCATTGTTCCAATCATTATAAAGCTAACGCTCAATTGTCTAGAACCGAACATATATATTTTAAAGTACAAATGGTTGAAAATACCAAGTCTCGGAACGATTTGAACATTACGGTATTATACTTTGAAACTAACTTGATGTAACAAATTTATAAAAGTATTACACATGATGATGTCATGTGTAGATTGTATAAATGTCATGTGAAAAAGACAATTATTGTTATCTACGACCGCTAAATTATAGATTTCTTATTGTTAACTCTCGCTCCCTTCTTGAGTAGCAATATACTAGCATCGCCTGCATACGGCGTCTACTTGTCTCAGGTTATTACGAATTGTTTAACCGTGACATTTTTCCAATAGCTACGTGACTGACTTTGTTGAACTTCACGAAGGGTGTCGTATATGAATTAGGAACTGCTTACCCTCCGGAACACCTGAGTTCACTCCTGTTTTTTATAGGAAATTCATTGATTTTTAGTTTTTTTTTTAGTTTTGCTTGTGGTTGTTCATTTTCCGGGTTTGTCTGTCTAATGGACTGCGTTTTTTTGTTTGCTCATTTGGTATATTTGTCCTCTTTATAGAAAGTTTCATTTTTATAAAAGTGTTCAAGAAGGTCAGTGATACATGTATGCACTTTCACAGTAAATTGGAACTTTTGTGTGGCAAATTTTAGGATAGGTCTTAAAGAATATTTGTAAAAACGTAACAAAATATATTATTCAATTGATGTAACAAATTCATGAAAATATTTTTTTAAACCTGAGGACTGAAAATGTTGCAGGAGAAGACTATAAAAATAAAAATCACGTGATAAATTCATCCAAGTTTTAGATTATAACAATGACATTTTTTGGAATTAATATTGATTCTCTCATAGTGTCTTTGCATCGGAAATAAACACATCTATTCTAAAACCAGTTGTTGGCATGATGCGGGTTGTGTTCGTCTTGTATAATTTATGATGGCATGATACTAAACCCCTAAAGGGTGGGGTTGTGGCTGAATTTCTATATGATAAAGACATAATCTTTCAATCAGTTTAATTGAGGTCTGGAGCTGGCATGTCAGTAGCTGGTTAGTTTTATAACATCGGACTCGGACATCTTCTGAACTGATTTTTAATGTGTGTATCGCTGTGTGTTTGTTTATTTCACACTGGCTAAAGGTACAGGGGAAGGGTTGAGGTCTCACAAAACATGTTTATCCCACCGCATGTTTGCGCCTGTCGCAAGTCAGGAACCTCTAGCCTTTGTAAGTCTTGTCTGTTTTTTGAATTTTGGTTCATTTGTATGTTTCGTAGTTGAGTGTGCCGTCCATTTCGCTTAACTAGTATGCATTATTGTTTAGGGGCCAGCTGAAGCTCTCCCCCAGGTTTTCTCGCTGCGTTGAAGATACCTTGGTAGTCTTGAGCTGTTTTCTTCTCTTTGACACATTCCCCGTTTCCATTCTCTATTCTAAGTACACACTGTGGGTCTTAACATGCCTAAGAAGTCATCTGGTGATATTTTAACACATTTTAAATCAAAAGGACAAGATATAATTTGACCAGATATTTGGCCCGTTGAATTCCAAAATCAACAAGTAATGAGTAACTTACTCTAAGCTATCATTAAGTACTGTTAAAATGTTGCGTTTTAAGGAAAATCGTTTGTTTTTACAAGAAATTTCTGTAATTGCGGCAAAATGCTGTCAAAAATTGCTAATTTTGAAGAAATCAATTAAAAAAGCAAATTCTATCCAAATGTAATAATATTTTTGATGTCAAATGGGGCTAAAAACGGCTGAAATGATACCATCTCTTTTATACATGAAATGATATTAATGAATGGTGAAATTTGTTTGCTTTTATTTCTTTGATGGATGGATGGATGGAAGAATTATTGTTTAACGTCCAGTTGCAACCATTAGTAGGATATCAGGACTAGAACATGTTGATACGATATAAATATAATCCTTGTTTCGTACTAGACCGACACACTGAGAAAGCTGTTAACGTGCTAGCTCCGCAGGAAGACATATCACCACACTCGGACACATTATACTGACTCCGAGCCGACCAGTGCTTTGCTTTTACTTCTAGATGCCGTGTGGATGGAAGAGAAGCAGCAAATTTGAGTTTTAATGTTGGTTTGAGCACGCTACGACGAGACCACTGAGGCGGTTTTTATTTATTTGAAAAATTGAAATCAATAAGAAAGTTTTTAAAAGGGTATCAGTGTATTCACTTTCTTTTTCAGTAAAATTTCTTATATAACTAGGTAGTGAAACTGATAAGTAAATATCTGACGGATTTATAGACCTACATGTAAGTAAAGTCAAGAGATACCAAAAAGGTAGACTCAGGTGCTCCGGAAGAGTAAGCAGTCTCTATAACTAACTTTTCGGTTCTAATAAATTAATAGGTTTGATTTCGAAACCTGCTTTAATTTTAATCCGCACGTTTAGACATTTATATCCACCAAAGAAATCTCTTACAGAGTACACAATAAAAATCACACGATTCCGACCACACATACACGATACATTTACGATTTGTTATCAACCATCTGCTCAAATAGTTGCCTACTGTAAAAATGAAACCACACTAGTATGAATGAATCTATAAATGCTCTTCATTGAGAGTGTGTATATAAAGTTTACAATTTTACGATTTTTTTAACGAGTATTGATTTATGTCGATCATATGTTTAATCATATCATTCACATGAGTATAACATCTGTCACAAATATATTCTGTTACCGGATATTAACCTAGTTTAAAGAGATAACCAAGATACACTTGACAGTTAGTTTCAAATAGCAAATACGACATAAAACATGTCCACTTAAATTATTGTGAATCTATGAAAACCGTAACAGTCAATTACGACGACTATATATCTTCCACCAGATATATTTGTTTTTTCCATGTTTATTAACAGCAATGTTTTCAATATTTTTTCCAGATAACAGAGTTTGGAAATGTAACACTAATAATGTAGTATAAATCAAAGTAACCTGTGATTACACTGTATCCGAGTGAAAGAAAATCTGGTAAATCACATGTGAAAAGAACAGCCGGTAAAATCTAGAAATAAACAACTTGTGACCGAACTACAGCTGTAAATAACTCTTTCGCTGCGCGCTCTCGTGATTTACTGCGTAGTTTGGTCACTCGTTGTTTATTTCTGGTATTTGAATTCAGCGATTAGTTATACTATAAATCTTGTTAAGCCATATTTCATCATCGTTTCAATAAAAAAATTGTCACTGTACCAAAAATTATGATGGTATTATAGATGTTGAGTATGTGACGGACAAAACCAGACGCAACTGCTCAAAACAGAAATGTTTAATTTTTAATATCAATATCATACCATGATATAAAATAATCATCTTGTAGCCATGATTTTCAAATTGACTTTTAACATACCGCAATAGTTTACATAGTTCAAAAAATGTAAAGGAAAATTTCACTCACGATGAAGTGAAAATAAAGTTTGTTTTTTTTTTATTTAAAACATCAAAATCTGTAGAATATAAATAGTTAATCTTTTATAACTGTAATAACTCTTAGAGTGTGAAATAAATCCAAAATGACCAGCATAATCATGATTTGATTCCATATATTTTTGTTATCATTAGTCATGTTAGTAATGATATTTCCCTTTTATTTTATTTTCCATTTTCCAAATTATTTTAATCCAACATACCGTTGAATCGATATAATTGTTATAAAAATTACATGTGAACCATGACATACATGTAATACGCCTAAAACATGGATAAACTTTCTATGGCAGTTACCTAAGAGAAGAATACACTCTGACAGAGAATCCGTAATAGCATCGAAAAAATATATGTCCACGAAAAGGAAACAGTGTTTCTCCATCTTAAAAGCATAGGAAAAGTTTCTACTTAAACATATTACTTACATTGGTCCCTGTGATATAATATGATTCTGGTGATGAACATAGAATTATTAAATCGGATTTTCCACCAAGCTTCTCCAAATGCATCATCTGTGTGTGAACATCCCGACGTCCATTTTGTAGAAGCAGGTGGAGATAGCGCAAGAACTGCACTATAATTTCGGTAAGTTGAGCTTTGATATGCTTTACCTTCAGCTATAAGATTTTCTTAAAAAAAAAAACAAACATAAATATACAATCATAAAACGTTCCTTATTTTATAAATTTGATGTTTCTGAACAAATTAATGCGCGTTTTAATTTCATCAGGGTTTTTGAAGATGATAGTAAATCTTATAACCAATCTGAAAACTAATCCAGTCCTTTCAAATTGTCAAAATCCAAAATTAAAAAGTTGCACCATTTAAGGTATGTTTTTCATTGAGCACTGAACTATTGGCCGAATAATAATAATAATAATAATAATAATAATAATAGCGTAATATTTAGAAAGTTAACGTTTTAGCCCAGAATTACACAACTAAATATAAATGCATCCCGTTAATTTCAAAATATTCTGAAATATGAGAAACATGAAAGATACAAATATACAATGACAAAATATGTCAGTCAAAGTCGTTACTTTCCAGTGGTATAATATTATTACACCATATGTAAAGTCAAGAAAAGCCAAAGGGATATTTCGAAGGAGGGAAAATCGAAACAACTGACAAATTCTGGAGAACAACGAAGAAAGACCAAAACAATACAACCACTACACTTAAAAAGTAAAAACATATGAACAACATGGACCCCACCATAACACGGGGGTAGACTAAGGCGCTCCGGAAGTGTAAGCAGTCCCTGCTTCCTGCAAGAAACCCGCCATGCTGCCTATGTGAAATCCGGTACACATCCTGTAACGTAGAATTTAACGCTTCTATTGTGCGTACAAGTATGTAAAGCGTCCGTACATAGTTCCCACAACGCCCGTACAACGTCCGTTCAGCGTTTGTTTATCTTTCGTTCAGCGTCCGTACATCGTCCGTACATCGTTTCGTTTATCGTTTGACTTAATGGTAAATCTCAGGGTTTGGTGTAAAACAGCGTTTAGCTTTTCGTTTAGCGTATTGTTTATGATATCTTTTATCATATGGTAAATGATACCGTTTAGGGTGTCATTTGGCATATGGTACATCGTTTGGTAAATGGTATTATTCATCTTTTTTACTTAGCCTTTGCTTCATCGTAAATCGTTCGTTCAGCGTATCCTACGGTGATTGGTTGCTGATGGAGACCACGCCTCCTCTATGTGAAAACAAATTTTAGCTCCTGCCTTTTCATTAATAAAACAGAAATACAGAAATGTATAGGTCACCGAATTAAAAATAAAGAAAAATAATAATAAATAAATAAATAATCTTAACCAGGGTTTTATCAGGGATAAGTTGATGTCATCACTTAGGAAATTTTACGGTCGCCATCACGAATTGATTGACCATTACAGTGTTTCAATATCTAAGATGATGCTGTTCGTAACCTTTCATGTGCCTCGACCGATTTGTGACTTCCACCGGATTGACTTTGTTGAACTTCACGACGGGTGCCGTATACGGAGCAGGAACTGATTACCCTTCCGGAGCACCTGGGTTCACTCCTGGTTTTCATAGGAGTTCGTGTTGTTCATTGTTTTTTAGTTTTCTGTGTTTATTTGTTGTGCTTGTGGTTGATCATTTGTCTTCCTCGGGTTTGTCTGTCCAATGGATTAAGTTTTTTTCATTGCTCCTTAGGTATATTTGTCCTTTTTAATAAATAAATAAATTAAAAAGCCAAAAAAAAAAAAATAATAATTTTATAGGCCTTCGAATAATGACTTTACCTTAATGTTCTTCAAAATAAATTCATTATGTACATTATTTCAAGGTTTTAAATTTCAATAATATTTACAATTGTAAATTTGTTTTGATATTTCATCAATAGAATGTTTCGATTCTAGTTAAAAAAATTGATTTAAACACTTTTTGCATTATTTTTGAAAAAAAAAATTGTGTCCGAGTAAGTCATCATTCATAAGCATAGAAACGGTCATCACAGAGTATTTATTGCTTACATGTATGATTTATCTTATTATATTGTTGCGTATTGTTCAACAATGTTTGGAAAAGTGGATTATTAAAAGTGTAAAGCCATTATATTCTTCTCTTCTTTGCACGTATATTTTAGTTTTAATTTTCACTATACAGGTACTTGTATTAGAAAAACTTCCCTCACTGTATGTATGTAGGCATTGTTATAAAAAACTTAATTACTGCCAATCTACTTAATATACATATAAGCCATTGTCTAAGGTTAAATGTAAATATCAGTTTAAGCACAACATACACGAAGTAAAATGAAAACCGTCCAATTGACTTTATTTCGCTAAAAAAATTACTCTATTTTTTTTTCTAGATACTAATATTATCAATTTATATTAACAAAATTCTGTTCATCGGTATGTCTAAAAACCGCACAGGCGGGGCTTAGTGCAGTGCACTTAGCCCTTTAAAATACAATAAGCCGAAATAGGAAGCTAAATCATTTGACTTTGTAACTGTTAAGCTTTTAGGTACTGAGGAATAACCCGGTGTCTGATCTGTGAACTTGATTTTACCAGTCACACACACATATATATACATCATTAGAATAGATAATGGAAACGGGGAATGTGTCAAAGAGACAACATCCCGACCAAAGAACAGAAAACATATACATACATATATCATTGTACATATACGGAACTGAAAACAAATCGTTCAATGAAATGTGCCTAGTAGAGACAAAAAAAAAATGATCCTCATCATTTTAATCACCGCCCCATTCTTTCCATACAGGTAAAAAAACTAACTCCCCTTTTTCTCACCAGCAGAAATTATGCAAATCACCCACAATTTTGAAAAAATAATAAAAATATGTGTTTATGCAAAAGAATATAAAAATACAAAAAAGGAATCCAAAACCCATTGAAAGACAAAACGATTCATCAAAGGACAATGTACCACGGTTTCTCTTTTCTCCAACACCGGAAAGTCACAAAATTCATGACCCGCATGATATACATATACATATAAATAGCAAAGTGAAAATATTTCGTTATACATTTGTTTTTGCACAGAATGACAATTATTTTTCATAAATCAAATTTATAACGAAATGTTTCTGAAATACGATTATTCATGATAAATTAATTTTTTTTTTACAATTTTCAAATTGTTCTAAAATAGTCACTATGTGAAAAATAGTTGCTATAGCTTCACTTACTGTTATATGTTGTAAAACGCTTGATATATGTACTCTAAACAAACATTATATACACATTTAACACGTATAATTGTTTTCTTTCTTGTATCTTTTTTCTTATCGGCATTTAATACATGTTGTAGGTTATTTTAAGAGGTGACACATTCCTTAACGGCCAGATAATTAATTACTCCAGTCGACACTCTGACAGAATCGGCACACGCTACGAAAAATCGTAAAACTTCATTATTTCTCCACATTTATAACCTGTTGTGGATTTATTGCTTTTATTATTATATATATATATATATTCAAAAAGTGTAAAATTACAGACAAAGGTCATTTCAATTACAGCTAATAGCTTTTCAAAAGACTAAGTGCACTAACCCGAGACTAACCCGCGCTATGCGATGTTTAGACACCCCCATTTTTAAAATAAAATATTTTTTAAATCAACCTTTTCTACTAAATATGAATGAATCGATATAAAGTAACTTGGAGCATAGATATTACTAAAAAATTGTGTTTTTTCTTTTTGAGTCCCTTCGGTTATTTGATTATCGGTTATTCTTTGCTTTCCATTCTAAAACATTGCTATGTAAATAATTAGAATGTTCAAAATATTTGTACTTTAATTTATGGGTTTAGAGGACTCAAATTTCATAATTGGTCATTTGTGAGTTATCCTGTCGTTATCGTTCAATTGTAAACAGATAAAAGGTAGGTAACTGACTACGGCTATTGTAGCAGTAATTGTTCATAATATCCTTAGGGATGTAATAAAATGACCTGCATTTAATTAAATTTTATACCGATATACATGTAACGGTAAAGGAAGTCCAGGGACATTTGATTATCATTCATTCATACATTGAATATTTAAGTCTATTAAATTTGGATAGTTGAAAATTGTTTGCAAGTGCAAGCTCGTTAATCTGCCTGACTGTGAATTAATTTCACACCTTTTTAATATATAGTAACAGTAGGGCGTCTGCTGATAGTTTTATCCAGGTGGACATTGTCATAACAACTCATTAATTATAATTTTAATATTCCAAAAGGCATTTACATAAAATGCAATCTGAACCGCTACTACCGATATATACAAAATTATTTCAATACACCGAATTAAAACTTCACACCTGCTTGCTCTACAACATTGTATATTGTGCTTCATTCACAAAACTTGTATATGTATATAGAAAACTAAATATTTGTAAGAAAAACTGTATTTAATTTTTGGACCTATTAAATCAACATAACCGATAGCTCTCATAAACCACAATTCCGAATATTTATACATACATGGAGAACATAATTATGTGATATAATTTCATACTATTTCAACATCTCTTTAATTCGTATTAAGAATGATAATACAACAATTGCTAATAATCTATTTTAAACAAAAACAACAAAACACAACTAAACAACAGTAAAATATAAATTAATTTAAAGTCTATTGAAAGAAATTCTTGTCCCGCAATCAACTTCCATCTATGGAAAACGCTAAAATTACCATATATGGCAAACGCTAAAAATTACCTTATATGGAAAACGCAAAAATATACAATATACGATAAACGATACGATGCACGATAAACCATACCATTAGGTAAGCAAAGCGATCATCGCTAAACGAAACGAAGTACGATAAACCATAACATGCACGCTAAACGAAACGCTAAACCATACGTTATACGCTAAAAGAGCGTTCATGGTGTCGTTTATGGTATAAGGCCAGCGTCGGTACATCGTCTGTACATCGTTCCCTCATCGTTTGAGTTGTTATCTTTTACGTTACAGGATGTGTATGATGAAGGGACATCAATGGGACATATTCATTTTCATTTGTGAGACGGTTTTTCATACCTGTCAACCAAGTCATGAAAGACGTCCAGACGTCCACAAAAATTTAATAAGGATGATTCCAAATTAGGAGCAAAATAAACCTGTCTGAACAACTTTTTCTGCCCGGAGCCGGGCTCTGTCCAGGAAGTCAATGTATATGTCACAAGCTCTCGGGAATAACTCAGAGTTGTGAAATATACACTCCGGAACTCCTAGAATTTTGTCCCTCAAAAATGGGAAATTGACCTTCCTCTGGTGTCACTTTCGAGGTGAAGGTCAAGATAAGATGCAGACTTGACAGTTTCTGTGGTATCCTTAATTTCGAGCTCATTGGGATAGATCAGATGTAAGAACTTTCCAAAACATGCATTGTTGAGTGATTAAACGTCATCTATATAGCGTAAGCTGAAATAAAAGGTATGGGCTAACTTATGTTTTTCCTTAAGAAGTCCGTCAAGGAAGTCTGCCTCATATGAGTAAAGGAAAAAGTTGGCCAGGAGTGGCGCACATTTAGTGCCCATAGAAATGCCAATAGTCTGTTGGAAAACACGTCCACCAGATATGTTGTCGGTCACAAATTCAATCATCAGAACAATTTTGTCCTCTTTTTTGCTAGATTAGAGTTTTTTTAAGTATGATTTATCTCTACCAATGACAGGGTATGTGTATCTACTGTTGCCATTTTTATTTTTAAAGCATCGATGCATCGAACATTAGATCTTTCAACTTCTCATTCAGTTGTGAGTGAGAAATGGTGGTATAGAAGGTAGAGAAATCAAATCTTTTTATGCTGTTATATCACATATAGAACGAAGAGTCATGTTTGTGATGATTTAAAAAACAATGCTCTTACAGTGAACAGAACATGTCATTCTTAATCATATCGAGAACACAAATGGCTATGGAATTAAAACGGCAGTTCGTCGGTGGCATAACATGATTTTGAATTCGAATGGTGTATAGGAAAGGCGTTGTTGCAATGATATAGTCAGAATCTAACAGCTTGGGCAAAACTATAGGTTTCCCGAGGAAATAGTTCAAATTCTAGTAAAATTCCATATGTCGTGAATATCCAAATCCTGTGTTGTCTCTGTTATTGCAGAGACAGGTCTATTTAAGAAAAGTCAAATAAACCGAACTATGAAACTGCTATATATATGGTTGAGCGTGAAACGCACAAAACCACACTCACACGATTCACACGTTACACGCACACGATATGCACGTTACCGTATTCACGATTTCTGATCGTGCGATCTACAAAAATTGTGTTTGTAAGATACGAATGAAATATAACGAAACGAATAATTAAATGCTATACATTTGTGTACAAGATATTAATAGCAGTTAAATATTTAAAATTTCATTTTTCAATAAATAAGTACGATAGAAGCAAAGTGGTTTAATTAAATGGTTCACATTAAACCTTTTTCATAAATACAAACATTTATTTGCATATGCTAATTTTGTTTAATAGAAGATTTATTAAACTTTATAACAGAAGTGTAAAATTATATGTTAAATTTATTTAAAATCAATTAACCTTTTAATGTTAATTTAATCTGATTAGGTAGGGGATACTAGCCAAAATTGGTATGATAATGATAAAGTTGTCGGCAAAATAAACATTACGCCACAATAATGGATTCTTTCAAATAAAAGTCATCATGTCTTCGGGGTGTGTTCTACGAACTACTACTGGGCTAAACCAACATCTAATTAAACAAGGGATTAAGAGTTCCTCTGAATGGAGATGTTTTACCCGTACATCTATTTCAGATGTAGAATGTTTAATGGTTTGATTTTTAGTTAAATTGTGAACGTATTTTATTTATTTATTTATTAATAATATAAAATAAAATATGAACGGTTAATATATAGTGATATATAGTTGATATAACTATAATTTTTTATGATTTATTCATTTAAAATATAATTCAACAATAAGTGAATAAAAATATTGTATGACGATATCAAGTAATAAATGATATTTATGGAAAATATTTAAAAATGGACAGATTTTAAGAATAATTAAAGATATTTGTTAGAAACAAGTAAAAGTTCAAACATATGCTTAATTTGCAAATGTTGTATGCACGTCATATGATCGTTTAATTTAGGAAACACCTTTATTTAATTTATTCTTCTCAAACCAAATAAATTGAATAATGTTTATTTAAAAAATAAAAACTTAGAATCTGTCTGGAATTATTAATATAAACATTTTCAAATATTTGACACTTTCATTCCAACAATATTTTAAATCGAGTTTGAAATATGTTCTGATTTGAATTCACACGTTTAAAAATTTCTCTCGGCCAATGAAATCTCATACACCTTGCACGATTCAAATTGCACCTTGCACACACACGATTCACACGTGACATGCACACGATCCGCACTTTACACGACTCGTTTCACACGTTACACGAATATTTTGGTGATTTACACGTTCAACCAACTTGATTTTGATCCTGATTACCCATTTCAATCTTGATTCCTTTTGATTGTCTCGATTTCTTGCAAGTAAAACCAGAACAAGATTTTTGAAATCAGTTTAAACACAATCAGATCGCGAGCATTTTATTTTGTTATATTTTTTTAACTCCCTCCTAGTAGGTAGAGTTTACGACCCTTCCTTGCTGTAAGGAACTATTAATCGTTTTATAGGCATATTGAATTGATGTTTGTTATAATATAAACATTCAGATGTTTTTTATCTAACCGTACATTAAAGGGATACATAAATCTAAGATGAGAAAGAGCCTGTTTATGGGTGGCTCTCTGAAGTCCCATGCCCCCGAAAACTTTAAAAACCCGGCATTTGGACAACAGAACGCTTGAACGATTACTCATGAAGGCGACTGCTTTTAGCAAAACCCTTAGGATAAAACAAAACAATGAATTTACTTTTATAATTAGTGTTATTGTCAACAGTAGTATATATGCGGTTCTAAATTATTATTTCAGGAGGTGGATCATGAGGTGGATCATCCGGAGGTGACGTCAATCGGATATAACGTCACAGGAAGTAACGTGACCGGAACCGGAAGCCACGTGACAGGAACTGGAAGTTACCGTAAGTCACGTGCTAGGACCCGGATGTGTCGTCTGCACATGTTCAGGCGGAACCGGAAGTACCCGAAGGTGGTTTTTGCGCGCATGCTCAACCGGAAGTAGTGGACTTTCGCTTGGTATCCACATGTATACATGTTTGTGTATGAATCAACAAGCCGTTAGGGAACCTGTAGCTAATATAAGCACTTGCAGGACGACCGGAACTCAATCTACTATCGAATTCCAGGAAAGAAAGACGTCTTAAATGTATACCTGTGACATATGTGGATACCAGTCCAATTGAAACTTCAACCTAGTGCGACACAAAAAGAATGCACACGGTATGGAAGAGGATTCAACAGACTATAGTGATTAAGTCTCAGATAACACTACGGAAGCCGATAACGAGGAATCGGAACAAAGTAGTGTCCATGAGTCCAATGAAGACTCCGAAAACCAATGCGAACAATCTCCATGGTATGTCATTTTGAATAGAACATTTCAAGTCCATCAATCGGAATACTCACAGAAGGTACACGAACTAGTCGAATCCGAAATGGAAGAAGACGAGGCACGCTTGACAGCATATAGAGACATGTTTAACACATACAGAGACGAAATGCGAAAGCTTTACATCGGACTGATGTGCTGGCATCAAGACATGAATAAAGACCCCGTACATACAAACAACTAAACGCTTGAGAGAAGAGGAAGACTACAAATCAAAAGAACATAGGAATATGCCGTAAAAAACGAAAATATCTACTTAACCGTGTATTGAACGACTACGACCCACCACAAGCTGAAGACAGTAATGACTCTGTGACGGATGTAAGGGTGCTCTCGCACTAGATCCAATCTTTGAATAACGACAATCGAACACCACTAGCAGCAACAGGGAAAACAGCGACAAGTAGACCCAAAACTGAAATGGGCACGCGATTAAGGTGATGATTAACAAAGAATAAGAGAAAAACAGCGACGAGCAAAAGAGAAGCAGCGATGACGAACAGTAAAAGGCAGCAGGAGCAACAGCAGCAGCGAAAACACCGACAAGTAGCCCCCAAAAACCGAATTGAGAACGCGAGTAAGGTCATGAGTAGCGATTAACAGCAAAGAGCAAGAGAGAAACAGCGATGAGCAAGATAAGAGCAACAATGACGAACAGCAACATGCAGCAGAGGAACAGCAGCAGCAGCAGCAAAAACAGTGACAAGTAGCACCAAAAACTAAAATGAGCACGCGGGTAAGGTCATGTTAAGCGATGAGCAGCAAAGAGCAAGAGAAAAACAGCGATGAACAGCAAAGAGCAAGCGAAAAACAGCAATGAGCAACAAAGAGCAAGAGAAAAACAGCGATGAGCACAACGAGCAGCAGCAGCAGCGAAAAAATTGACAAGTAGCCCCAAAAAACTGAAATGAGCACGCGAGTAAGGTCATGAGTAGCGATGAACATCGACGAGCAGCGAAGAGCGGCATTGAGCAGGAGAAGAGAAACGAAGTGTATCATAGAGCAATGAAATGGACCGCCGTTGCTAAGGCGGTTGCTAAGGACACCCCTCCATTGAACTAAAGGTGACAGCATCACTTGGAGGTAAGGCGACATAATCCAATCCCACCTTTAATCCTCACAGAAAACATCAGCCGTGGGGACAAGGGCGGGATAAGGGGAGATAATCTCAATAGCGTACTTTGATTACTTTCTGACATCGATATAACAGTGAGAGTATCAGTCCCTAGAGACTCGATGCGAGACCCTTACCCTACACAGACCGATGAAAGACCCACAGACGACCGAGAAGCACGGGAAAAAGGGGAGATAATCCAATCTGAATTTTGGTAAAGCATGGTATCTAATCCTAACCCTAACCCTACATTAACCCTAACTACCCTAATCCTAACCCTACCCTAATCCCTAACTCCAACCCTAAACCTAACTTAACCCTGACCCTAACCCTAAACCTAACTATAACCCTAACACTAACCCTAACTCTTACCTAACCCTAACATAATCTTTACCTTAATCCTAAATCTAACCTTACCCTAACATAACCCTAATCCTTACACTAATACTACTTCAAATTCATCTGGGATTTAGCCCAATCCAGCATTGGGCTAGACTTTGAAACATGACTTTGAAGCAGGCTGGTAAACAGAACTAGTGTTAGGGCAAACGTTTGTCATTAGGGTCCGCGTTACATGGGCGCAGCCATCTTTGATGTCCATCGTGACATCAACGAGACCGAGAACATTCGTCCTCGTCCTAGAATGGAAGTATCTTAGTTCTCCGGTTTCTCTGCGTTCCTCAGTACAAATTCTAACGACACGTTGATCTTGGAGGTCGTATTTTGTAGGTTGAATGTGTGGCGAACCATATCAGGAAAGGTGACGGATGTAATCTCGTTCATCCTAGACACGATTGTCGGTATTTTCCTCTGTCTGGATGGACTGCCAGTGCCTCAGATATAAAACCGAAGTGTCGTTATCTTCTGGCAACACTATATATACATGTCTATATGTAGACAGTTACAAGTCTGTCAATGCAGGGTAGCCTCGTGTATAAAAGAAAGTGAAGATAGTCAGAGAAGTCATTCGTACGATGGACCCCCTACGAGTATACGAGAGAATCGTCTCTGTAATGTTCGAAGACGGTGTGGTGAACCAAGGAAGACTGGTCGTATTGTCGGTGTTTATTCGTACCTATTGTGAGGAGTTTCCGGATTGGGCGCCGTATATTTGGACAGTGTACCATCGTGTTGATCTATCGAAACGGTTAGAATTAACCAATGAAAATGACAGATTTTCCACAAATCGGAACGGGAGAACCAATCACGATGTCGGAAAGATAGCCAATCCTGTTTCACGTTTCATAATATAAGAACCAATCATATCCATCTTAACAAAGGCTCAGATATGTAAATAGACCAGATCAGTAAGAAGAAGAATCAGACTATTCAGCCGATATGTATAGTAAAGAAAAGAAAACCAAAGACCAGACAAAGAGTGATCTCGTCCAAGACGCCATGACAGCTTCCAATATTTCTTTGAAAGTACACTTGGTGGAGGAACGTATGAAGAGCTGTCAGAATGGAAAGGTAACAAGAGAGTGGATTTGAGATGGTGGAAAAGCAACACGGTGCCCACCAAGAACGGAGTGAGCTTATCTTTGATACAATGGAAAATTTTATGCGAGACTACCGATGTTCTGGATGATTTGATCGGTAGAGTAAAAGATAAAGAACCAGTGGACTGGAGATATTAAATTGGGGACGATGTATTCGTCACCGTCAAAGCCTCATACCCCACGATTTGGATAAAAAAGGCACTTTATAATCCGCAGAGAATGGACCTATTATCCAACAAAGATAGGAATCGGCTTGGACACCTTCGAATGGAAAGAACGGAAGATCATACCTTTTTTGAAGAGAAAGAACCAGAACTTAAAACATTGACTGATGTAGATTTTGTAAAATAAAATATGATACTGTTTCATTTGTATTTGTCATAATTACACGATAAATACCCCAGTAAACAAACACAACGATCAGTCTTGATCTAGCACTCAAACCGACAACATGAGTACTGACTGGCCTTCCGATCATCAGCAGTAAACTCCGTTCCTTGTGCAGCAGCAGCAGCAGGGGAGATATACCAATCTGAATTTTGGTAAAGCATGGTATCTAATCTTAATCCTAACCCTAACCCTACATTAACCCTAACTTAACCCTAATCCTAACCCTACCCTAATCCCTAACCCTAACCCTAAACGTAACTATAACCCTAACACTAACCCTTACTCTTACCTATCCCTAACATAATCTTTACCTTAATCCTAAATCTAAACTTACCCTAAAATAACTCTAATCCTTACACTGGTACTACTTCAACTTCATCCGGGATTTAGCCCAATCCAGCATTGGGCTAGACTTTGAAGCAGAATGATAGGGTCCGCGTTACATGGGCGCAGCCATCTTTGATGTCCATCGTAACATCAGTATCGTCCTGGAATGGAAGTATCTTAGTTCTCCGGTCTCTGCGTTCCTCAGTGCAAATCCAAACGACACGTTGATCTTGGAGGTCGTATTTTGTAGGTTGAATGTGTGGCGATCCATATCAGGAAAGGTGACGGATGTAATCTCGTTCATCCTGGACACGATTGTCGGTATTTTCCTCTGTCTGGATGGACTGCCAGTGCCTCAGATATAAACCTAAGTATTGGGATCTTCTGGCAAACACTATATATACATGTATATATGTAGACAGTTACAAGTCTGTCAATGCAGAGTAGCCTCGTGTATAAAAAGAAGTGAAGATAGTCAGAGAAGTCTCGTATCGAGTCTCTAGGGAGTGACACTCTCATTGTTATGTCGAAGTCCGAGAGTAATCGAAGTACAAAGAGGTGATTGGATTATTTCCCCTTATCCCGCGCTTTTCTCCACGGCTAATGTTTTCTGTGAGGACGAAAGGTAGGATTGGATTATGTCCCCTTACCTCCAAGTGATTCTGTCACCATTAGGTCAATGGAGATGTGTCCTTAACAACCGCCTTAGCAACGGCGGTCCATTTCATTGCTCTATGATGCAAATCGTTTATCTTCTCCTGCTCCATGCCGCTCTTCGCTGTTCGTCGCAGCAGCAGCAGCAGCGAAAACAGTGACAAATAGCACCAAAAAACGGAAATGAGCACGCGAGTAAGGTCATGATTAGCGATAAACAGCAAAGAGCAAGGGTAAAACAGCGATCGGCAAGAGAAGAGCAGCGATGACGAACAGCAACAAGCAGCAGGAGCAGCAGCAGCAGCGAAAACAGTGACAAGTACCCTTACCCTATACAGACCGATGAAAGACCCAGAGACGACCGAGAAGCACGGGAAAAAGGGGAGATAATTCAATCTGAATTCTGGTCAAGGATGGCACTTCCGGGTCCTAGCTAGTGACCTACGTCACTTCCGTAAAGAAATGGTGGGAAATCCACTACTTCCGGTTTCGCAAACCACTTCTGGTTCCGGTTACGTGACTTCCGGTTCCAGTCACGTTACTTCCTGTGACGTTATTTCCTGTTGACGTCACTTACGGATGATCCACCTGATGATCCACCTCCTCAAATAATAATTTAGAGCCGCATATATACTACTGTCAACTTAACTGTATCGTTAGCGTTTTAGTATTAACATGTTGTTGTTTAAAGGGTGTCATACATTGACAGTCTGTTGAAGAATTAATCAGCAGAAAGTTCTCATTTTGAACTGAAAACTCTATTTTGTCAACAATAATAATAATAAAGGCTGCCAAACTTAATTAAACCAGGAATGATTGTATTTAGTAAAAATTATTTATTTCTTTCCACTACTAGATTGACGCACAGTATGCACTTGATGAATTCCAGTGTTCATAGACCGCCGTTACGTAAAAATTAAAAAAGGGTCAATGTAGGAACAATGTACGAAAAATGCACAAACGCTGAGCAAACGACCAAAGAACGCTGAACAAACGGTGAACAAACGGTTAGCTAATATTGGAAACAACACTTTAAACGCTCTTTACCTGTTTAGCGTATAACGTATGGTATGTTGTAGCGTATATCGTTCAGAATGTAACAAGATTCGAGAAGTTCTGTTTCACTCAAAGGCAGTTTATGTGCATAGGGATGCACATGCAGGCAGGGAAATACATTGCAAAGGAAGACAAAACTTTAATGAATCAGATTATTACAATTAACAAAACCTTATGTTCATTTACACCTTGCTAAATAATACACTTTAAATACCCAAAGTAAGGCTAACAAAAACAATAACAAGGTATTTCCGGTGTTCAATTGACTTTTCATCCTCATTTGGTATTGACATATATGCTTTCTATTATGTTATATCCATGATTGCTGAGGATATTAACCATGACCTTGACTGTTGACCTTCTATTTTGACTTCATAGTTAAATATAGGGCTTTGAACGCAATTATATACGATTGCTAGAAACTTTCATCGGTTCCTATGGAGAGTATCAATGACCTTGACCCCTAACCTTCCATTTTCATTTGTAAAGGTAAAAAATAAGCTCTGAACATAAATGTATATGGATGCTAGATACTCTTCCATCAGTTACTAAGGAATTTTTCAATGGCCTTGACTCTTGACCTACCATTTCTATGTGTAAAGAAATATAGGATCCTAATCATACATATATCTGGTTGCTATGTACTTTTCAGTCGGTTACCAATCAGTTTTTCGATGACTTTAACGTTTGGTCTTCTAGTTTGACTGGGGTAGCTATAATATAGAGTGGTGATCATAAATATACTTGGTTGTTCGTAACTTGTCCGTCGGCCGCTCGGGAATTTTTTAATGGCCTTGACCCTTGATCTTCCACTTTGAATTGAACCCCTATAATATAGGGTCCAGAAGATAAATATTTATGGATGCAAGGTACTTTTCTATTGTTGCTAAGGACTTTTTCAATAACCGTGATCTCTGACCTTTGAACTTGATACAAAAATTTAAATCTTTTGAAACTGGTCATTTTTGTATTGAAATGGTTTGCCTATCTATTATAGTTTCTGAGATTTAAAATAAAATATAAAAGTATCAAGGGCACTATATGGAGTCATCATATGGCTTCTGACCCAATTAGACAAATGTAGATCTTAATCTTTTAATCTATTAATCTCATTTCACTTTTCTATATAATATTATTAGTATCCCTTTATATTGTAAACGTTAACCTATTGTCACAATATTGTTAACGATAATCTGTAGTTTTAAGGTTTTTTAAGGTGTACCTCAAGATCTGTGCAAGCAGTGAAAGCTCTATTATTTTTTTCTGATTGAACTTTTCTTATATATGTGACAAGCATACGGATTTTATTTAACTTTGTCTTATATATATATATATATATATATATATATATATATATATATATATAATATGGTGACAAGTTTTAAGGTCAGAGTCAAGTTTGACCTTGACCTTTGACCATGGGGGGACTTTTAAGGTTTTAATCTCTGATTGACCATTGGTGCATGTGTTTTGATCACTTATATGTTCTTTTAAATATTCAGGGGCAATAACTCTCATAGGGGGACGATGTACTGAATTGACAGAAACTCGACAAAGTTGAGTATTGACAAGATGAACATTTTTTCTCAATACATTTTATCAGCTGTCTTTTACGGTTTCAAAGACAGAGCGGTAACAGTGGTTGAGATCAAAGGTCAAAGGTCATTTTACTTTATTAGCAGTAACATAACAATGCCTCCAGCCTATGGGTTGTACATTACATAGTTGAATTACTACTGCCTTGCATGTTACATAAACCTCTTAGACAGAGTTTTGTCCAGTCTCTGTTAATTTCATCGCACCAAACGTTTTTACGAATTGATTGGTCGATACGAAGTTTCTATGTCGCGAATGAGACTAGATATCTTCGGTTAGATTTCACGTCCTTCTGGAATTGACCTCTCGTCGCACTCGACGCCTCATCAGACAAGAAATCTGGGTTCTACTTTCTAGGAGTTCACATTGCTAGTGGTTTAGTTTCTGAGTTGTCTTATTCTAGTTTGCTTAGGAACTGAGGGGCAGGACTGATGAATGGAAGGATCCCTATTAATTTTCCGCCTTTGGTTCAGGATGGCTTAACAACATGGCCGCCAGACGCCATCTTTGATATGTATTGACCAATTCTAAAAAAAATCTCTGAAACCACGGTATGAAATGTTTTAAAACTTTGCAGGATGGATGACACTATACCTTTTACAAACGATCCACTTTTGGTTGAAATTCATCTGTTAATCTGACGGCTGCGGCTGTTTAAAATGTCTATTGAAATCATATGGTAAAAAGATGTTTTTGAAAATGGCCCAGGAACTAATGAGCAGATTGTAACCAAAGTTGGCAAGAATGTTCTATTACATTTCCATCTTTGGTGCCGAATTGCTGAAAAGCATGACTGGTGGAGGACATCTTGGTTTTATTGCCAATTCTAAAACATGTTCACCTCTGAGACTAAATTATGAAAGGTTTTGACACTTTGCAGGATTGATGAAACCTATACCCTCTGCAAACGATTGCCTTTTGGTTGAGATTTGTCCGGCTCAACCGATGGCTGCGGCTGTTCATATATTATTCCTGATGAAGCTTTCAGTTATCTTAAAAAAAGCTGTTTACATTATGGTCCTTGTCGGGCCTTAATCTCTACTGTGCCGAATAGTTCTATTCAGCGCAGCGACTCATGGATGGCCTTTTCCACCAGCTCGATAAGGTTTGCCCGCTTCAGCCGGGAGAAGCCGGTGATGCCACGTATCTTTTCGAGCGTCTTCAAGCTGCTCCTTGCTGAAAACCTCATCGCGAGTGAATTTCTGGTCTCTCGTCTATTCGATGAGTTTGACTAGATCCATTTTTGATTTTCTTCTGATTCCCTTCGGGCCTGCTTTGCATCTCCCGGAGAACCTTTATCTGTTATCGTATCACCCACTTATCTGTAACGGAAATGGGGTTTGAAGTGTCCTACTCGGCGGTTGACTGTGTCCTATGTCTCCAGCGCGGCCGAACTTTCTCCTTGAGATACTGACGTTCTTCCTTTTTAAGGGAATACTGCAGGTGTAGAACCACTCACTCAGAGGAGCTTCCCTGCCCAAGTTTTGACACATCTGGGCCCTGTTATCCGGCATTGTCATTATCGTGGGGTTGCTGGACCACTGTTTCGTTTAATGGTTTCACGGGGGCACTATTCTCCTCCTCCTCATTTTCACAGAAAAAATCCCAGTACCGATCAATTGCTTTATTTACAACCATTTCACTTCTGCCGACGACATATTTTAAGGTGTCATTAACAGCATCATTCTGTGCAAACGTCATATCACATTTACCGATGTTACCCTTTAAGGTGTCGGTTGGGGACTGAGATGGGGTGGAGGTGTTGAATTTCTTTTCGACAGCCATAGCGTTGATTTATTAAGTAGTGATGTAGAACTCCTTCAGTGTTCATTTCTCCCCTGCCACGCCGGGATGTCTACTTAAAAGATGGTGAGTGCGCAGAATGCCTCTTTTGACTTTACGCCTGCATTTATATGTAATAAAAATACCGATCATATTATAAGACTGATACTTCATTTCCCACATGCATATTATATAAAGTTTATTATTACTATAATTTCGGTACTGGCATGAAGCCTGTTAATAAGTTCATTGAAACTGGTATATAATTACAGAAATGTTAAGAACACCTTGCGGTAAGCAGACTCTACATATTTTAAACTTACTCTGTCCTGCTGTTATAGCCACAAATGCTGGCAGAAGAATCAAATACATCTCCATCTAGAAAAAAAAATACTGCAAGGTACAGGATCATCAAGTCATCTTTAATTTTTTTTTTTCTGGCAGTAATATAAATGCCTAAATGTGTCTTCATGCATCTTGAAAAGACCCTGCTATCTGTAAACCTCAGTTCATGCAATGGATTTTTGGCGCTTTGAAAATCTATATGTTAGAATTGTTTGAATTTTGGGCGGCCAATTACACTTGTTTAGTCGTCCACAAGGACAAAAAAAAAATTCACAATTATAAATAAAGGTTAAATGTCTACCTTCAAAATGATTCTAAATGGAGAATTCTAATTGAAAAACTAATGCACTTGACCATTTGAAAAACTCATACAAAATTATACACAAAATCACGTTTTTTATAGGTAAGCCTCTTACACTTATTCTATTTCTTAGTATACTTATTTTTGCATTATTATATTGAAAAAAATATTACAAAATATATAAAGGAAACACTTTTAAACACAAAATACACGAAAATTATGACTTTGTGCAAACTAAAACACAAAACTAAAAAAAAACAAAAAACTGAAAAACCGACTGTCTGAATCGACAATGATCCCTGCACCCCTTCCTTTTCGGCATTTAGTTGAGATACTTGCCGAGATTCTAAAATCTAAAACCTCTTTGCGAATTTTATTTCCCGTTTAGGACACAAGTTTGAATTATAATTTTAGAAATTTATCATCTTGTAGGCCTTAGTTTTTAAAATCAAAATTTTAAAACCATAATGCACGTTGACGTATGGTGTATCAAAATACCTTGACGAAATAAAATGCCTAATTGAGGAATGAACCAGAGGCTCCCAGGAGCCTTTATTGCTCACTGATATTTCCCTTGTTCATTGCTAAAAGGACCTTGATTTTCACATCCATACCATGTTTGGTTTCAATCCATTCTTTAATTTTCAAAAACACGCCATTTGCATGTATTTTCCATATGACCCTATGCTAAACCAAGTCTTCCGCTGACGGCCACTATGGATAACATATCGGCACCAAAGTAACAACACTTGGTCATAAGGAGCATTCATGCCATGTTTAGTTTCAATCCATTCATCGGTTTTCTAGAAGAAGATTCTGTATGTATTTCCCATTGGGTCCTATCTTTAACTAAGTCCTCCGCTGGAGGTCATCTTTGATGACGGATTGACATCAAAGTTACAGCGGATCTCTAGATCTAGGAGACGATTTTGTATGACTTTCCCATACGGTTCTATGTTAAACTAAGTCCCCCGCTGACGGCCATCTTGGATGACGGATTGCCAACAAAGTAATAACACTTGGTCAGCAACTCATAAGGAAAATTCCTGTCATTTTTTGTTTCAATCCATTTTGCGGTTTTCTAGAAGTAGATTTTTATATGTATTTCCCATACAGTTATATGTTAAAATAAGTCCCCCGCTGGCGGCCATCGTGGATGCTCAATCGGCATTCAGGTAGCAACACTTGGTCAGCACTTCATAAGCAACATTCATGGCATGCTTGGTTTCAATCCATTCAGCGGTTCTCTAATAGGAAGGTTTTGTATGTTTTTCCTATAGGGTCCTATGTTGAACTAAGACCCTCCACTGCCAGCCATTTTGGACGACGGATCGGCACCAAAGTAACAACTCTAAGTCAGCACCTTCACAGGAACATAACTATTAAGTTTAGTTTCAATCTGTTGAACCGTTCGTCAGAAGAAGTGTTTTTTTTTAAATTCAGCCAATCAGAAATTAGCAACAAGCTCTGGTGGCATGTTTTGTTGACAAATTGGAACCAAAGTTACAAAACTAGGGAAGGACCTTATAGGGAATATCTCTATCTTATTTGGTTTCATTATGTTTAGTGGTTCTCAAGAAGAATCTCATTTTGTGAAGAGTGAACGACGACGACGGACGAAAGACGACGGACGACGGATACCAAGTGATTGCAAAAGCTCACATGTGGTCAGGTGAGCTGAAAGGGAGTTTAGATCACAAGCTTAAATGGAAAATAAAAAGATCATAATAGATGACAAATCAATTTGACACGCATTGTTTCGACTATTCATTTAAAACGATGACACTGGGTAGTAGATTCTAGAGTCTACTGTAACATACACCCTCCAAACAGATTCAGTCCCTTTAAATCAACCACAATTTGCTATTTGAAAAGTGTTTACACCAAAAGATGCATATTGTGCTTCGTACATGTGCAACAATATCGTATCGGCACAGTTCATCTTTTAAAAGATTTTACAATAACGGTATTTATGTTAAAGGTACATATAGCGGTAAGTTATCAAAAATCTTTACATCGGAATTTAAATCGATAGCTATGTATACATTGTATATAAAATGCAACTTAAGAGGAGGTACATTAACAGGTTATCAATTTTTGATTTTGTGCAAAACAGTAACTTTAAAATACTGATAACAGATAACAGCAATTTAAATGAGAAAACAGAAAACAATGAAATAAAATAAAAAAAAAAAAAAAAAAAAAAAAAAAAAAAAAAAAAAAAAAAAAAACAGTTAACAACTGGACCGAACAGAAAAGTATCATGAAGAGGAATATTTAAAGATTTAACACTCCTGGAAGAATATTTTCAGAATCAGGGAAACTGTAAGTCGGTTAATAAAGTTTTCCAAAACCGCATTGAAAATGAAATGAAAAAAAAATTAAATTTCAAGTTTATCCTTCAAAATAAATAAAGGAGTTAGACAAGGACATTCAATAAGCCTACTTTGTTTAATATTTTTATAAACGACATTTAGTGAAATATTTGAAAGTGTGAACCCTTACCATTAATAGGTTCAAAAATTGACAGTTGACCTTATTATTCTATCAGAGAGTAAAGAAGGTATTCAAACTGAACTTGTTTGAATAATCTTTCAAAATTTTGGGATCAATGGCAATTGACTGTAAATGCTAATAAGACTAAACCTATGATCTTTCAAAATGACAACATCAATATACAAACATTATTTATGGAATATAAAGAAACTCTTATATTTTAAAAAGGGAAATTCTTTTTTATTCCTTTTTCAAATCAAAAACCATAGCTGCTATAATTGTAAGTATTTAACTTAGGAAAAAACAAAATATGATAGCAATTTAATACGTTTTGATTAAAAACAAGTACCAATTCTACTATTTGCATTATAAACATAGCTTTTTCAATGACATGATATGTCAACTGAAACAAGATGTGTAATTTATTTAAAAATATATGCTTTTCTCTATATATGCTTGGTAAAATTCCCGAAAAGATTTTCTAATAAAGTTTGCAACAATTTTTCGGGAAATTTCTCGAAACTTAATTCTATATATAAGCTGTTTTGGTATTTCAAAAATAAATTGATGCAGTGTAATATATTATATTATATGTACCATCAACTATTCGGGAAATTTCCCGAGATTTTTAAGTTGCCTTCTTTTTATATTCATATGCAGGACACAAGATTCGGGAAATTTCCCGAAATTTTTTTCTATCTTCAGAACCATCATAAAGTTGCTCACATTTCTCTATTTTCTATTTTTCATGGATAAATCGCATTGAACCAGAGGCTCCCAGAAGCCTGTTTAATTCTCTTGGATTTCATTTGCACATTGAAAACCATGTTTGGCCTTGAGCACAACCGATGAGCCATAAATCCATGAAATTTGCACATATAGTGCATCCAAATTAGCGTCATAGAATTTAATATTACCATTAATTCGATAATCTGCTGATGTGTTCATGTCCCAAAGGGTATAATCAGACCAGTTGCTAGTATTTTAGATGCCCCAAATTTATAGTACTACAAATTTACTGTTACTAAAATGTTAAATTGTGTGAAAACAAAAGAGTATCTTCCTAGTGCACAACTCTGTCCTTAAGACATTTTTTGGCTTTACTCTTTTGGTCAGAATAAGATAATTGTTTTTAAATTTGACTGAGTTTTCTATTTTTAGTTATAGTGACCATATTGGTCCAATGTCTGGAGTTTTAAGTTTTGAAAGAGGACAGGATAAGGATCATACCACATGTACCACTATGTTAAGCTTCAATTGGCAGTTTCAGAGATTTTGAAATATTGTTTCTTTAACAAGGTCCAGTCTCAATCCTTCCCCCTCCCCTGTATGGACACCAGACACCACTTTGACAGAAGACAATCAAAGGGCGTGATGAAGAAATCCAAGTCACAAGAGACCATCACTGATAAATACAATGACAATATCCCTAGAATTTCATTCTACTACTAAATTGTCTACATTTCTGTATTTGATTGCTTCTTTTTAGTTTCGTGCTTGTTTTGTTTTTTCTGTTTTTTTTTGTGCTGAAGGGGGAGACTGTATCGTGATCCTGAAAAGGGTGCCAGCGAGGCACTTGCCACATGGACCTCTGTTCAGGTCTCCATATAGCCCATTTCGGCTTTGTGCTTGCATGATTTTAAATTTTGTATTTGCAAGCTGATGGATAAAATATAATTTATTTCTTATAAACTATAAAAAAGGAACCAGCCATATTATTTCAGACTTGTATAAGTGTCTTACCTTAATGTTTCAGACGAAGTCTTTGTGGAATAAAATATCGTACGGTAAGTTTTACTTAACAATTATACAATACTGTTTACATGAATTACAACGGCGTTATTTAAACTTTTAGCTGAAGTTATACGTGCATTATATTTGTGCAACGAGAAGATATATCTATGTTGTGCTATTAACGTTTTCCTTTTGTATAATAAGAAATTAAAAAATGACTTATATATTTTATTTGTATAGTAACTCAATACATGCTATGTGTCAACAGGAAATAATATATTTGTCTGCGATACAAGCAAACTATGAGTTATATTGATTCCCAAATATTGCTTTCTAAACTTAATATGCAAATTAATAATACATTTGTGAATACCATTTAACCTTCTGTATCAGGAAGAAAAAAGTTTTCGTATGATCTCTGATCGGAACGGTTTATGAAAAAACGTAAGTGAAGGATGCTTTGTGTTATTTATAAGAACCTTTTATTGTTTTCATTTGGAACTTGTACTCCTAAATTTTGCAAAACAGCATTAAAATAAAACAAATTTAGTTTGCATTCAAGCGATATTTCAAACGCAGCGAAATTTTTGGGTCACTGAGATCCTTCGTCAATGTTGTTGCGTTGCGAAATTAAATCTTAAAAACAATAGAGTTGATTGTGATTTTGAGTAGATTGTGATTTAATCTTGCCAAAAAAATAGTAAATAAAAACAAATTGTTGTTTCACTGATTTTGTGACAAGACTGTAAGTTACCTAGATATTGTGTAAAAACAATTACATAATATATCTCTTTCAACATAGTATGGGTAACATAAATCCTTGAGAAAGGGTTAATTGTTTTCTATTTGTTTTTAAAAGACAAGGAAGTCTATTTAAAACAGTATTTTGTTAGTTTATGCGAGCTAGCCGAAATCTTTTATTTGTTGAAATAAAGTTTATTTTAAATCAGAATGAGTTATTCTCAAACAGAACGATTGACGTCACATTAACATCGGAATAGAAACGGGTAGATTTAAGAAGTCGTTTTACTATAAACTTTGCAATTAATTCCTGAAATGAAGGTCATCCATCAAAATTATACAAGGAAATTCAAATTTTTACATTTTGGAATGAAAATTGTGATTTGTAATGCAATATATATTGTCGTTTAATAGACCGACCGCATCCGAACTACACTTACGAGAGCCTTAGCTAGGTTTACATTTAAACGATCACATATTGAACCTGCTATAATATAAAAAATGTATCGTTCAGTCTAAACTTGCAGTTCTAGCAAACAGTCAACTGGTTTGTAATCATACTGTATTGGTTTTTAAAGCGTGGTTTATAAATCTGATTGGTTGATACGTCACTGTCATTGTTGAACCCTACTGTTATTCAATTTGTTGTTTTTCAAATGATTGTATCTCATTTTACGATTCACAGAATTTCTAGCTGTTCATTTCATATTTATATTTACATTAACTTTAAATTGCCCTTTTAAGTACAAGTATCATCATAGAGTTATAGCTGTCCTGGATATATTGTGGTAAAGGTTGCAAAATTTTTTTCTATAGGTTTATATTATACGTGTGTAGATCATTATATTTCAACGTTGTCAACACTCTATATTGATTAACTTGCAAGCGTTTTTTTTTTAAATAGGAAGGCCTATACAACTCTTGTGTAACAGTATATAATAACTATTTAATCAGATTCTTCTTTGTACTTAGTCTCGAATGCGGCACTATCCGATTAGACAGCCATAAATATATTACAGGTGAACTCGTGACAATCTATTGAATTTTCAGGTACAGATCCGCGTATAAATCAGACAATTTGATTTTTTGTTAATGATTGATTGATTACTGTTTGCCTTACGACCAAATAATTCATGGTTCTTCGGGACAAGAACAACCTATGGCAAAATTGAGGATACTTTGCTAATTTGCATAGCGGCCGTTTTGGATTTCTCTGACGACATTCATTACAAAGCATTATACTTGCCCAAAAATAGAAATGAATTATTCAAATTCTTGTAATTCATAAGCAATTTGTCCGCATTTATGTACATTCTACACAATGTTAGCTTTCTTTTCGTGTGCAAATGAACATTGTCAGCATTGAAAACTTTCCGCCAAGTCCGTTTAAAAATCTGAAGCGTAACCGTAGTATAACTTTTATATGAATTAACCAAAATTAGTGACAAATGCAAATTCAAACAACAAATACAGATACAAGGCGAGATCATGCATAAATTGTCCGCATATGGAGAACCACTTTGAAGGATGAATTTTATGGGGAAATAACTTTTACCTCACCTGCTTCTGTAACGTTTCGGCCAAGATATTTTTAAAACATGATAATTTCAAGTGCCATAGCGTAGTCTTTCAAATCTGAAGCCTTTCCCCTCAGAATTTAACAAACAATTTGTAAATATCCGCCAAAGGAAGTTTTCATAGACACATTAGTTTAAGAGCACAGACGGGAAAAGACTCGATTAACCGTAATTAAAACAATTTTAACATTTTCGATCTACAACTAAGGGAGGTAATTTGTTTGAAAGGGCTGAAGTCACGTGATGCAAATGCCATGAATAAAGTACCAAGCATTTTGCCATATCAGTTCAACAAGTTATCAAACCTATTTCAAAAAGGGGTGGAATGGGACACAAGGAGGTTGGAAGGGACGGATAATTTAGCCTTCCCGAGCAGGTATTAGCATACTCTTCGTAAATTACAAAGCGGGTCTTAAACGTGAAGGAATCGTGCCTGTTTTTTTCTCTGAATTGCATTTAATAGCGAGCGCTGCGAGCGCTAGTTGGAGCACATTGGTCATTTAGAAAAGTCTTTGTTTAATGGGGGTAGCCATTATGCAATCCGAAGTGAATTGATTTATTAAAGCGAATATGGCCATATTGTTCTACTTACTTAGGCTAAAACATGTTTCGTTCGCCGGAAACGGAAGTAAGTAAAGTCAAATTATACATTCAGAGTCAGAATCCTGATACCGGAAATGAGTTTCTGCGGGCTAATGCAATGCTCGCATCACTGGTCAAGCCAGCAGCATATTATACATAAAATTCCGGATTAAACTATGTACTCCTATTATAAAAAAAAATCTGTACTGTCTAATATTTCCAGTACATTCAATATACAGGATATTTTCAACGTTTATTTTTTTATCACAAAAAATTAACGGTAATTAGTTTTAAAAATGTTGATTATATTCAAGTATTTCAAATTGATCAAAACTGTAAAGGCTTACCTTGATCATTTGAGTAAGGATTTAAAACTGACTTTCGAGGTATTATCACAGGTAACCTTATTTACAAATTCCACATTATACCCGATTTCTCAACCATAACAACCGGTGCATTATATTTGTATTAACAACAGTATTTCTAGGAAATGTGTACTAATGAGTTAACGGGAAGTTTATAAGATGAAATATGAAGATACAGATATTATTTAACTGAATAGAAAAAAATATCATCGAATGTGAAAGGAAATGGTATAATATTAGCAAACACAATAAGGGAGTATATTACAGCAGGAGGGGAGAAAATAACCGGACCAAAATATAAATATTATAATGTCATATCATATCTCAAGAAAATTGTTTAATAACATCTTAAAAGTTAAGATTTTCCCGAAATATCCCCGTTTAATTTTCTATAATAATTCATGCGAGGGCCATGTCTTGGTATTTAGAGATGCCATGTAGTTAACTGTCTTAGTTACAAACTATTAAGCTGAAAAATATGAAATTATTGATTTTTGGCTCTATTTCATCAAAATCAATTTAAACATCTGAAAGACTAAGCCAGAAGGCATATCCATATCGCAAACAAATTGAAAGAGGAAATGTACTGTATCGTATTTGTTAAAATGAAGCTTTGATTGTGTTAAAGACCTTCACAGGAAAATTAAAGGGTATTGTTTAGGCATCCATGAACCCAAAGTTCAAAATATGCAAAACCTGAAGATATCAAACAGTTTTAGGTGAACATTTTCGTACTTTACTTTTAATTTGTACAATACCTTTTCATGTTTAGCTCACTTGGCTTAAAAAGCTATGTGAGCTTTTGTCATCACTTTGCGTCCGTCTGTCCCTCCGTCCTTTGTCCGACCACAATTACAGCCAACTGCGACCAACATTTGGTGGAATGTTCCTTAAGTGGCCTACTTCAAAAAGTATGTTCGGCATTCCCGACTTCCAACCGACATTAGTAGACATATAAAAAACGAGGGATGATTTTTTTTAAAACCTACTTCTGTGGAACTACAGGGCCAGATTGAACTAAACTTGGCAGAAATTATTGTTAAGTGGTCCTCTTTCAGAATTCAGATGACCCGGACTCTGAACAGAGTTGGCCGCCACAGCGGAAGTTAGTGGAACATAGGACCCTATGGTAAAATGTATTTAACAATATCCTTGTCTGAAACTACAGGGACGTTTGGAATCAAACTGCAGAAATGGTCTATAAATGGTTCTCTGTCCGATTTGTGTCTGATAATCTCGTATGTCAACCAAAATTGCCGCCACAGCTTAAGTTAGTTTAAAATGGGATTCTATGGGAGAATTCATTAAAAAATCTTCTCGTCCGAAATCACTAAAGCAATTTAAACTTGACTTGCAGCAATGGTCCTGAGGTGGTTTCCTTTTAGAAATATGTCCGATGACCCGGAATGTCAACAAAGATGGCCGCCACAGCTGAACTTTGTTTAACATAGGACCCTATGGAGAAATTCATTAAAAAAATTCTTGATTAAAACCACTAAGCCTACTGGAACCATAATTGGCAGAAATGGTCCTCTTTTATAATTGTGTCCGATGAACAAAAATGTCAACCAAGATGGCCACCACATCTAAACTTTGTTAACAATAGGACCCTACGGGAAGATTCATTAAAAATCTTCTTGTCTGAAACTATTAAGCCAATTGAAACCATCCTTGGCAGGAATTGTCTTTAGGTGGTTCTCTTTCAGAATTGTGTCAGATGACCTGAACTGTCAACATAGATGGCCACCACAGCCGAACGTAGAACTTTATGGAAAAATTCATGAAACAAAATTTTTTTGCCTGAAAGCACTTGGACAATTGGAACCAGAATTGGCAGGCATGGTTATTTGGTTGTCCTCTTTCAGAAGTAAAGTCAAGAAATACCGAAGGGATATTCGAAGGAGAGAAAAATCGTCATTCAGAATTATGTCCAGTACTAAAGACTCGTGTTTTTATGTACTTTTATGGCTGTTGATTGGCAATTTGAATCCAGATCATCTATACAGGCTCCTGGAAGCCTATAGTTCAAATACATAGTGTTTTTACATTAGTTGTTTTTTTTTTTGGTTGTCCGGGTCATTCGTCTTTGTACAAGTTATTAATTCTGTAGATTTAATAGCAGTAAATGTTAAAACGTATGATTTCGGTATAAAAGAAAATTTATGACACTTGATAAAAAACTCAAAAGATAAATCAATTTTTAAAAAGTAAATATTAGTATATGCACGTATTTAGTACACGGAAGCTGTAAAATATGTTTCTCGTTGTGAAAAAATACAGTGCTGCTATTTTTCTATCATTATGCCATTATCTCAAATTTATATTTACCCACACAATTCTTGTTAATCTAATTATTAAGGAACGAAATAATAGTTTCAAATTGTACGCATATTAAACAAAAAAAGACAAAACAACATTCTAAATTCTTTTGTAAATACTATGCCTTGATAAAATATAGAATATAAACAATACTGAACCAGGTCAAAGAAGGGAATAAACTGAAGAAAAAAAATCCAGTGACATAGGAACAAGTCGAAATATATTAAAAATAAAAAAAATACTTTGAAATCTATCACAAAACCAGAGGTTAAGTGCCTATAAGACATGCATGTCCCGTCTTCTTGCACATAGAATACCCATCTATTATTTATCAATGTTTATGACGGGATATTTTTTTTAATTATTTCAAATACACGTACATTATATTAAACTTTCATTCCTTACATTAATGTTTACCCCATTAATAATATTGAAACCACAGTAGTAAATTATGTTTCTTAAAAATGGTGTATTTCTATGGAGTCGCTTAAGCATATGTGGACTTGTATGTTGGCTACTTACTTTGAACTAAGGATGAGTGTAGTCGAAAAACATCATAGGTTCTTTTTATCAATGCAAAACAAAATATTAAGCAAAGTAATCCAATCATCCACTGTTTTTCGTGGTGACTCAAATTTAGCTGCCCGGTGATGTACTACATCGTAATATGAGTGTAATGGTGAAATATCATTTAAACGATGTATTTATTACCTGACAAATCCACTCTTAGCACATCCGGATAGAGGTGTTCATGTTAACGCGAACTCTTTTTCCACACAACGTTCCTTGTCCTTACAAAGAAATCATGCGGTAAAACCACAACAGTTGTGTAGAGCAACAATGTCAGGTCTGCATATAGCCCATTTCTGCTTAGTGCTTGCATGATTTTAAATTTTGTATTTGCATGCTGATGGATAAAATATAATTTATTTTTCATAAACTATAAAAAAGGAACCTGCAATATTATTTCAGACTTGTACAAGTGTCTTACCTAAATGTTTCACACGAAGTCTTTGTGGAATAAAATATCATACGGTAAGTTTTACTTAACAATTATACAATACTGTTTACATGAATTACAACGGCGTTATTTAAACTTTTAGCTGAAGTTATACGTGCATTATATTTGTGCAACGAGAAGATATATCTATGTTGTGCTATTAACGTTATCCTTTTGTATAATAAGAAATTAAAAAATGACATATATTTTATTTGTATAGTAACTCAATACATGCTATGTGTCAACAGGAAATAATATATTTGTCTGCGATACAAGCAAACTATGAGTTATATTGATTCCCAAATATTGCTTTCTAAACTTAATATGCAAATTAATAATACATTTGTGAACACCATTTAACCTTCTGTATCAGGAAGAAAAAAGTTTTCGTATGATCTCTGATCGGAACGGTTTATGAAAAAACGTAAGTGAAGGGTGCTTTGTGTTATTTATAAGAATCTTTTATTGTTTTCATTTGGAACTTGTACTCCTAAATTTTGCAAAAAAATATTAAAATAAAACAAATTAAGTTTGCATTCAAGCGATATTTCAAACGCAGCGAAATTTTTGGGTCACTGAGATCCTTCGTCAATGTTGTTGCGTAGCGAAATTAAATCTTAAAAACAATAGAGTTGATTGTGATTTTGAGTAGATTGTGATTTAATCTTGCAAAAAAATAGTAAATAAAAACAAATTTTATAATCGTTATTGTCATTGACATTTTCAGTTCAACGATATATTGTCATCAAACACATTATTTACTACGAAAGCTCTGGAACGCCATGAATAAAAATTAAAACTCGTGCTCACGAGTTACTAACTTGAGCGCACGACTTACTAACTTGAGTGCACGAATTTCATAACTTAAGCGCACGAGTTCCTAACTTGAGAGCACGAGTTTCACAACTCGAGCGCACGAGTTACTAATTTGAGCGCACGAGTTTCATAATGTGAGCGCACAAGTTCTTATTATATGGGGATATGGGTAAATAAGGGCGCGTTGAGGGGATTATCCATTTGTGAACCCTGCTCACAGTAATTCTAATTTTAGATTTAAGTTTTCTTTATCGTAGGCATTCGAGGGGCGTTTAAAGAAGTTTACAACTTTTTTTTTCACGAATAGAGATGTAGCAAAAGTCAACGATTAGAGTTTCAAGATATAACAAACATAAAAAATAATGTGCACGAAACCATCTACAAATGCATTTTTTTTTTTATTTCTGTAGATTTTGGTTTTATCCATTTTAATCATTTTGGGATTTTCTAATTTGTTCTCCAACTGTTTGGATTGTTTATATATATATATATATATATATATATATATATATATATATATATATATATATATATATATATATTAAGGCTTTGAGCATAGATGGTGAGTCTCAAATTGACAAAATGTGCACATCTTGTGTATTAAAATATGAAAATGTTTAAATTAAGTTTTTCAACTAGACGAAACTATTTGTTTTTGCTTTAATATTTAGTAATTGTCATATGATCTAGATTTATTATTGAGGGTCTCTCGGTGTCAATTTCGTTACCTATTTATTGAAGAGATATTTGATTTACGTGAACCGACCATTCCTATATTTCGATGATAATTTGTGTAAAATGTAAAACAGAAAATTTCGTAGTTAACAAGAAATTCGTATCCGAGTTTATCACGTTAATACATGTAATATAATAGATCACGGTGTGCCCTTGGTTTTGAAAGCTGCGTAAATTGTATTTTTAGTATTGAAGGGACAACTGTATATCCTATTTGGATTTATTTCTTGACAATAAACAACAACGATGAACATTTGAAGACAAAATTAATGAAAAAACGTGATGAGTTATACTTTCCAACAACCACCTTGCTGTTCTTGAGTGACTATATTAAGAGCATAGCCTTCAAATGACATATACGCTCTCCTTTAATCGAAAAATCTGCTTTATGTTTCAGTTGAAATGATATAAAGAGGTGTATTGCTGTCACGAAACCTATTTAGCCAGTATTTAGCGAGAGAGAGATCATTGTCATTAATAAAGCAGATTTACGGTCGACATCTTGAATGGATTGAATGTTAAAATCGCTGTGCATACTCACAGGCGGGCTACGTCTGAGGGAATTCACTTTATATGTTTTGTCAATTTCTTTAACTTCACTCGTATTTTTTGGCTTTAGAGTCAGTAATATATCTAAATGTACCAAATCCATTGTTTATTATTCAAACCGTATTCATATTTCATAAATAAGTCATATGACGTTTACCGTATTTATATTTCATGAATAAAACTGATGAAGGTTAACACAGTAAATATAACATAAAACAGGAAAGTTATTTAGGTTTTCACTTTACCTTTACATATTGTGCTGTTTAGTGTGGCTTCATTAAGAATTTTCATAATTTTGTTTTCTTCTGACATCTTTTCCTCTGGTACGTCGTCAAAACAAAAACAAAAATACCAAAAAACAATTTGAACACGTTTTAGTCGAGAAGTGACAATTATGTGAGAAAAGGTGGGGAAAAAAACGAAGAGTCGAACAGTTATCGTTAATTCGTTAGAGAACAAAATGAAAGAACTCGGGGTGGCCCGGAACGATAAACATCATACATGTTTTCGTAACTACGCTGGTATTAGATGTAAAAGGTATACTCTTAGATGTTTAGTGTATAAGTAACATATGTTAAAAGCCCGGGTTAAAAGGTCTTGAACAACACCCTATTTGCACTTGTGTCATTAGGTCTACGTGTAATTTTCAAAATCATTTAAGCTAACAAATATAAATAATAAAACAATAAGAACAACAAGGGCAGCACTGACTCTCCTATAAAAAGTTCCTGACATGTCACCTACTCGCTCCGCTAAAATCAAATAATCTATATATATCTAAACGTTTAACACTGCAATGGTGGTTTAGCCATAATTGCGCATTTCATGATTACCTATAGTGATTCTAGTATGAACCTTATAAAGTTTTCTGTCAAGGAATTGTGATTGTTATTCCTGTGAAATAAGATTAATTAACAATGTTTGCACATGATAGAAAGATCACGTCCTATGTACATCTTACATGTATACACAAGATGAACTGTTTGAATATCATACGGATGTTTCAATATTATACATATCTTGTTACAAAGACTTGCTGTATATATGATGTAATATCATTAAATAAACTCAACCTTATGGGTAACTTCCTTCTCATAAATCCACGAATCTACTTGTGGGTTCATGTACAAACGTCGAAAAATATAAAATTAAACAAAATTATTGTCACATAAACTTGCATGAAAGCTAGTATTGTATTTATATAGTCTTTGCACTAATCATCAGTGAACAAGTTTTGATACCGTTATAATTGTTCAAATCGAAGTTTGTAAGTGAAAAATAAAACTTTATATCAAATCACTGACCATCTTCATATTTTAGTTTTCCCTTCCTTTCATGTTTACATTTCTAACTAACAATACAGAAACCGTCAACGGGATTGCAGAGATCATCAACACTTTCGGTACACGATTCTGAACAATTTGTAAATGTATCATATTTTCCATGAATGCATTCCAAATAAAAAATATCACACGACCAATGAACTATATGTAAATATTCCGAAAGATTATAACGCAGATATTTAAATGGTAGAATTGTAAAATTGTACGGTAAAAGTTATAAACAGAATATTGAAGAACGAGCAAAATATTCTATGTGCAGAATTCATGTAACCATCCCTAGTGTCTTTCACAGTATTCTTCCTAAACTGTAATTTCCATTTTACAGCTATGAAAGGGGTCTTTAGAAATACTGGACTCAGTAAAACTAACACTCTAATTGTTACTTATACTACCATTCTTTATGTGAAACTGAAATGTAAACTTAAATAATTGCAGGTAAAAACGAAAGGCAAAGGTAACAGTATCTTCTGCTATAGAACGCCTGATATTAACTTGTTCAAAGGCCATCAAGAACTCGTAAGAAGATATCACTTCACTGTTATATGTATGTATTTAAAAAAAAGAGAATAATTGACTTGTCCGCTAGATGGAGATGCCAGTTTTAACAAACGATTGATATATACTTATTTCGTTTGTTTTTAATTTATTGCACGTTTTGTGTTTAAAGGAGAAATTACTGCTTTAGTTTTAACCTAATCATCAATTGATCATCGTCTGTTGTTATATGTACAAAAATGTACTTTTAGCGCATCTTTTTTGGTCTTTTTAATTACATCTTTTGGTCAACTAATGACAGACGTTGAATTGAGTGACCTTGAATGAACAAAGTTGTCGGACAATGTATATGGAACTATCTGAAATAAATGAGTATATATATATTATATGGGCTCGCGTTTTAAACCTAATAAATTATAATACTCGCAGTCATCTCTGAAATATAAAATAATCTTTGTAATGAAAACAATTTCCACCAAACTACTTTAATTTTTGATCCGTTCATTGAACATCCAGAGATAAACTTTATTGAAGCCGGTGGCGTAATTGCTTTATCGACACTGTAATTTCTGTATGTAGAGCTTCGGTACAATATACTCTCTAATATTAAATTCTCTACAATAAATTGATCTAATAGATAAGAATTCAACGAAGCACTAAAACCTTCTAACAGATAACACATAAATTAAATAATCTTTTTTGTCGGCTTATACAATCTAGAAAGTCTTCGTCGAACCCTATCTTACCTTTGGATATTTTTTCATTACTATCACAAACTTATTTGTTGTTTTGCATTGTACGGACTATTTCCTGTAACTGTTAAAACATCGGGAAGTCAAATTAAATGGTCTGTTTCTTGTTCCAAAATCCTTTGATTTTGATATACCGCATTTTGTCCTTCTTGTATGATGGTCAATTCACAACCACTCAGTGTCTTTTTTCCATTTATTCTTGTTGGGTTACAACTTTTTAAAAGCAATATATTTCGTTATACCGCCATATATTTATTCGGGTTTTATGAAATAATTTAAAGAACACAAATAAAACTGTTATGCATATAAATATATGACGATTTATTTGTCCAAAGTATTTCACCTAAAAATTATATTTTTACCATTAAGAAATTCGTTTTTCCTTCAGCGATCAATTATTATTTTCAGACGAGCTGAATTTATGTAACGAGTAGGGTCACTTTCCCATATATTTGTTTCATTCATAACCATCAATTTTTTAATCTCAAATATGTACCTAGTTGTTATCGTAAACGATTGCATTTTTGTGTTAGCACACAAAAAGTTTATGCTTAATCATTAATAAGTGTTCTACCAGCAAATGTCGTGTATATAGACGACCAATTTGGGTACCTTTTCATCATTTTTTGGAATATTCAGAACCGGAACCATTCTACTGTCGTATGAAAGGAGATCCGTAATTTTACTTACAGCCAGAGTGTCCTTTAGCTTCAGAATTGTTTTAAAGACAAAATGAAAGACGTAAGTTTTGCAAATTTGTGTTAAAACTGTCTTCCAAAGCAATGTTTGGATATGTGGAAAACTGTTTAGTAACTTACCTGTTAGTTAGTATTAGCAAGTGTTTAGAGACCACATACCAGACTATTCCTCCAGGGATTTTGAAATGTTTTAGGCGAGTTTTTGAAAATGGCCAATGAAGTGAGATAATCTTATGGGAAAATTACCCCTACTTTCGTCTAAAAAGAACACACTTTAAACAGTTATTTGTTAATCATATACAATATGAATAATCAGCTGAACAAATTTGAAAGCAATTTAAAACACAACTTAACAAAATATCAAAAAGAAAAGATTATACATTTGATAATTTAACAAAAGAGACATACAATTAAAATGGGCCTTGTGTCTTTGAAATACAAACTCTATTCGTGTTTATAATATTTCAATGCATTTTTTTTTTTATCAATTCATCTTTTAGCCATATCAATAGTGTAACATGAAGTAACCTAAAGATATTGTCTTAAGTTATTAGATGATCTCAAGTATTTTTCAAGTTTAAACATTTTTTCTTGTATTTTGGAATACGATGTAATACACTTTTTGGTTAAGAATAAAATATTTCATGTCAAAACGGCTACAATTTTATATTCCGAAGGCATTATAGACGGACGATTCATTCGTTTTAAAATCGATCGTTAGTCCGAATACCTCGGAGGTCTGATATTCCAGTCTAGTGTTCAAACCTGAGTTTAGTGGATGAAGCTGACGAAAACGCCACTGATAAAATGTTTCACGGATCTTGTCACTGACGTAATGACATTCTAATTGTAATTGGTTTATCTAGTTTAGATGAACAAAGATAGTTGTTGCAACGTTACTTCAACCTCATGTTATAGTTCTGTGGAGGTTCTTATATATTAACAGACGGACGGACGGACGGACCCCAAGTGGTGACAAAAGCTCACATGGCCTTTGATCAGGTGAGCCAAAAATGTATCAATGGAAATATACTTCTATGCAGAACGGCTGATTTTACATGTAAAAATAAAAATAAAAAGGTATTGACTCTTTGAAACCCAGAGCGAGTCTCGCTCTGGGTCTCGCCCTGGGTTTCAAAGAGTCAGCACCTTTTTATTTTTATTTTTACATGCTCGTGATCAGATATTTGATGACGAGGATTTGAATAGAATTCTGTCATTTTATTTAAGTTTAGGATATCATGTTAAATTATTTTAGAAGAACATTCGTGATGGGTATGTCATGTATGTTCAGTCGAAAAAAAGAAAAAAAAAAAAGCAACAAAGTATTTCAAACTACAATACAAATTTTCCAATGCCTTGGCTGCTTGTCATAGTTACAGAACCAGCGGGTTGGTAAAACAGATGAAAATACAGCAAACGACTCGTGCCGCTAGAAAATGCAAATTTACCATGATGGAAAGTTTATTGAGCTTACATAAATTTTTGTCTTAAAACTCTGCCATTTGGCAGATTGGGGTGGAGGACGCACGTAGATATTTGATCTACAATGACACAATGAATGAGATCTTAGCTATATGTTCTTTGTAACTGGCATTTTAACATCTGTCGTGTTAGCGAATTGTTATTCTCAAATGTGTTATTTATAAAATAGTGAAGATACCAAAGATAAATCAAATTCATTATTTACACCAATGCAAAGAATGTCTTTCGGAAATATCTGATTTAACTAACAATTTAAACACGTCTTATAACAATAACCAGACATAGTTTAGATGTCAAGATTATGAATCATGCAACACGATGTTTGATGATCATATCTTGGGATTGAATTTATTATATCTACAGACAATAAAGATGTGAAATATCCAATACCATATAACTCTATACAATGAATGGCTAATATAATTAAACCTTATATAAGAAATGCGGATTCTGATTGGTTGATAGTCGGAGTGTTTTGTCCAAAATCATCTCGTTGGCCTTTAATGATTACAAGCAGGGTATTTCTTATGTGCATTTGTCTTTTTTATCCCATGAAGACGAGTATTTGCGAAAAGTTTCCTGTCAATAACGTCTCTATCATCGGTACGCTTTAATAAATTATATTTGGTGTAATCAAACAGATATATCATGTTTATCATAAGCGGTCAAGATGCATGAATTTACGAAAAAAAAATTAACTTTGACAATTGGGCAACATGGAGTAGACTCGTCAACGGTCTTGTTCTTATGACAAACACTAATGTAAACCGTTGCGTTTATTGGCAAAAAGTCGAAAGTGTGTCTAATTTAGTAAAACGGAGTGTAGTTTTTAAATGGATGATGCACGTGCGTGTATGCAAAGTTTATCGATTGAAGAAATAACTTTACTGGGTCTAGAGGTTAAGAAAATGTTTAAAATTCCAAGAATCAAACTTTTTTTGTCTGGTAGAAATTAAAATTAAAAAAATTCTTCTTAAAAAGTTATTGGACTGATGTCTTACCTCGATTGAGGAAAAGCATTCGAACTAAAATAAAAACCGGAACCAGAACTACATGTATAATATTATATATAGTTGACGTGGTCCTAGGACACTTTTGTTTGATTTGAGGACTGAATTTTTCACCGAAGTTGTAGGCTGAGGGCAATAGTTAAGTCAGAGGGTCTAACCAAAACAGCTGTTGTCCGAGGAACCGGTTTGTTTTTTTACTTTATAATTTGCACTTTGAGCTGCTATTTATAGTAACCAATGAAAATAAGGCAAGTGTACAACAGTTCGGAGACCGACTCATCAGTTCAAAGGTGTCGACGGTCAACAGTTTAGGAATTTGAAAGATTTGAGCATTGTTTTTAAACAGTCAAAATGTCGATTATAGTTTCTAGTCGATTTATAAAGGAATAACAATGGTATTTAAAACCACAAAGTAGGTATCTTTCATAACACATGTATTATAGTTGTGCAACGAAACAAGCTTATAACTAGTGTATTCTTATCCTTACACTGTTTACAATGAAAATATTATTTGGCCAATTATGTACTGTTTGATAAGGAAAAAGTACAATTTATAAGGAAACAAACCAATTCAGAGAAAATAATTCAATGTGCAAATTAAATTATCGGTTAAGTAAAACATTATAAAAATAAAAACAGTTTAAAACTAAGTGAAAACCAAATAAAAAATGACCAATTTAAAGACATTTTTGTGAGAAATATATTCTGAAAATGCACCAAGAGGGTAGCAATCATCAGTATGGACTGCAATGCACGAAATACAATATTATATTTATATTTTTTAACTGATTTAAGCTTGTTAATTTATAAAGGAGACAGCAATCTGTCCTTTAGTGTGATATTCCTTTTATGTCAAACGGTGTTTGTTTAAGAATAGGCTTCTTCAATTAATTCTTCCTAAAGTAGAGGTATTGCATAAAATGGGCGATTAGACCAGATTTTTGTTATTTTCTTTGATAAAGTGTTTTTACTTGCCACGTTTGATTCACCTTGTGTAACACAAGGCATTTTTCAACTCTTATATGAGCTCTTTCATTGACCTGGGGTTGAATTGGCTACATAATCAAAAGAAGCTTTCTGACACAGGGGTAGATATTAGCGCCTTTTGTTTTTTTTTCATTTAGTAAACTATCAATCTTCTCGTACACATCTTTGTCAGCCCTCAACCGGTATAGAAAACATGGGGCTATCGTATCATTTTATACGTACTTTATCTGAAAATAGTAGTCTTACTCAGATTATAGTATTTAAATTTATTGAAACGAGGTCGTATACGGTGGATTCGTTGTTTGAAGTATACGTAATATCCTATCGATTACAATTAGAGAAAATTAGATGCAACTCCGAAATTACACAAATGTATCATTATGTAAATAAATCCAAGTAATATAAAGAAGTGTACCGACTGTAGCCAAAACTTACTGTTCCCATCTATTGTCTTTCCCATTTTAACAGCCGGAATGCGTAATTAACATACGAGTACATGGCATGGATGTGTTTGGGCAATGCAAGGGCTGATATAACCAATAGCCTTGTAAGAATCAATACATTTATATTCCTAAAAAAATAAAAAGATCTTATTATCACACCCGTTTCAGCAGTTCTTGGAACACTACTTTTTCATACTTCGTGTTTCGTTTTTACGACTTATGGATTGTATAACTGACATGATTATTCATTGATTTGTTACAGAAATTACCAGTATTTAGCAAAATTCAAAAATAATAGAAATACTAAGGGTTCATTCCTTGTATTGCACACGGTAGATCTCCTTAGCTGAAATTTGGCTTCCTATTTCGGTATTTTTGGTTGAGTACTTCTTGTTTAATATAAGTTTGGTTTTTGGTCTTCCAAATGTCTCGGTTTTAATGCTGCTGATGAGAGGTAACTCCTTGAAATGCGTCGTATACAGCATACTATAAATTTACTATATCTAATGTCAGTATCTTTGGATTGTTATTTTGTTTGTTCTGAGCTTCATTGTTTATTGAGATTTGTTTATTGTTTTAGTATGCGGATGAAGTAATTTTTTTTTTATTAATCTATCATCGGAGCAAATGTTACAGTACTGCATTAAATACAAACCGGATAATCGGGTAATTTCTGTTGTATAAACATGATAAGGGTGAGAGGTTATAAGCTATTTTGTTGTTTTTGTTCCGACGAATTGGTTAGATTTTGGTTTTGCGACATTCATCGCAGCATTGACAATATTCTTGTTATCGTTTACCGATATTATGTAAAGTATTAGATTAAATTTTTAATCATATAGCCTTTTTTTTATACACGCATGCTCTTTTCTATCAACATATGTTGTTTTATAATATCGCATTATTGTTTAATCGATTTTGGTTTCTATCCACACTACGGTAAGCAGTATAATGATTTAACTTATTATATATAGATACATAAAATAAATGGAAAAAAATATATACATGTACATTTAATTCATTGTTATATGATGACAAGCTGTAAAATTTTATTAATGAGAATTCATTTCTATATAGAATGATTGAATATAATCTATAAATGCACCAAAAGATTAATAGATTCATGGAACTTTTCTAAAAAAAAACAATTCAAAACTTTAATTAAGATACATATACCTTTAAATCACTAATTAAACGTATGGTCGTCATAGATCAGTCGGTACGGTTGTTGGTTATTAAATAACAATTAAAGTGTCTGTGTCGGAGAGAGATAATTTGTTGGTTCCTTGCTAGATTCGCATTTTTGTCATATTTTTTAAAACCGCAAAAACTTTTTTTCTTAATTTTCCCTACCTAATTTTTTTTAATTATCACTAAATTTTTAGCACGAAATAAATTCAAGATTCCCCCGTTCCTTTGTGCAACTTCATCCCCAAGTTTGATTATATTGCTGTGCTTACACGAGTAAATGGTAGTGAAAGTGGACTATGGGTTTTTGAATTTATGAAATCACTCATCTTATCATAATCACGTAAAGAAGCACATGTAAATAACGATGACGAAGCCATTGCGTTGTGCGTGCTGAAAATCAATGTCTTAACACAAAATGTCTAAGACACAACTTGAACACTTTAAAGTCCCTAAGCGCAGTGACAATAAATGTGATGTCTGCAGACAGAAATTCTACAAATCTGTTAAGTCTGTATAGTATTTTTGGACTCAACCTTTTCCAAACTGTTAAAACTTATGTTAAATATTAAAATGGATACCTGCTTGTGATTATTATGCCCTGCCCGTTATTGCAGCGTCACCTTAAAATTGTAGGTTTCGACAACAGGATCCAAGTTCCGAAAGATGCAAACACATAATTATTTTATTTTATCTGGCATACAAGTTTGTAGATATTTTGCAATGTCCTTGTCCATTTTATACTTCGATTCGTTTTATTTTAAATATAATGCCAGTAACAGTTACTAACACCGGCAATGATGCACTGCACTGTATCACAAAAGCAATAGCTCAGTTATAATTTCATTAATTTTTTCATCATCAAGTGCTAATAAACTAATACATGTATATATGATATAATCTGCTTGGTAGAAACTAAAACCGATGATCGTGACTCCATACATTTTTCAGGATACCAATTCAAAATGCAAAATAGAAAAAAAAAGATCGCAAATAGACGGTCTGGTGGTATTATGGTTGGGTACAAGAATAAACTGTCTAACATGATAGAATTTAAAAGCACTTACTGTAAATATGTGCTCTGGTTCAAACGCAGTTAGATCAACCGGTAGTATTTGGAGTTGTTTATATTCCCATTTATTCTTAATAGGTTGTCACATCCCAGGTTTTTTTTTTTTTTATAAAACGCAAGCATTTTAATTTTCAGAGGGTATCGATTCAATACTTGCAGTATCTTACCCAGATGTTTGTAGTGATGACTAGAATGTCACTTCCGGTATATTCCCAATCCCTCAAAACTACCACCAGGACACATAACAATTAAAGAAATTACAAATTAAAATAAAAAATGATAGTTATAAAAGCTTGTTCTAAATAAAATTTGTCGCATGACACGACATTTTGTTGGGAGAATTTTAATCATATGGACACTTAGATGTGTGACATGACGACGTTCGAGATTATGTGATTTTTTTTATACAAAGTCCATATAATGTGCTTTTGCAATAAACGACACCGAAGATTAGGTTGACAAAACTTCGTTTCAAATGCCATGATATCCTTTACATTTTTAAACCATATTTGTTCACTTTGATCAATGCGTTTTCCTGAAAAAGCAGAACAACCGTTGTTTTAATATTATAGATTTGACATCTTCACAAAATGGCTTCAACAACAATCTTTGTGCTAGCTGTGGTCCTTATGCTGTCCTGTGAAATGTTTTGTTCAAATATTGAGAAAGATACCAACAAAAATATCAACATGCTCAAGAGTTTACCTAAAAGAAGGACCAATAAAAATATTCAATGTTGTCTAGACGATTGTCATTACAGATGTCGCAACTCAGCACACTGCGGATGTTGGATGCGTTGTTCGACGACTTATTACAGATGTATATAGGTGTGTTTGTACACATAAGCAGATGTATATATGAAATGATATGAGGTATATGAAATAACGTTTAAATGTCAAATATGATAATTAATCAAGCACATCTTGGGGTTGCAGATGTCAAAGTTCACCAGGAGGTGTCCAGAAATAACGTATAATATGAAAACAATAATCATTTTAAAAAGCACTAAAACAACGGGAGACACGAAACAAGATTGAAGAAAGAATCCTAGGTTTTGAAAGGCGGTGTAAAATCCTTCAAATTTTCAGGCTATGCAGGACTGAAATTGAAAACAGACAAAATTGTAAATCGATCAAAAAAAGTATTTAACTTCTATATTTGTACAAATTTGCTTTCAACTAACAGGGAAAAGTACAGTTTTTTTTCAAATATCACTAAAAAGGGATCTATTGTGCACAATGTTCGCAACATTTCTTTTCAACCGTGTATTTGCAACAGATATAAGATATTTCATCGGCATTAAACTAATTAGAAACTTACCGCTGATTTTTTATCCAAGATTTTGAATTTCGGATACTGAATTTCAAAGTGCGAATCTCGTATGATACTCCTCCGCTTTCGTACATGTGTATACACTAAATCTACTCCGATGTACAACGTAACCAGCCTGAATTTAAGATACTTTTATGTTGGGGATTTCGAATTAGCTTTTATTAATAACATACCGTTGCGACCAGTCATAACATAACCTCTCGTCCACAGCAGTTCTGAGAACGTCTCTAAGTTAACGTAGAGCAGTCAGGAAGAAGAATAGCTCTAGTCAACAGCAATGCTGGCCAGGAAGTAAAACAGTTCTGGTCAAGACTTACAGCAGTCCCGGTCCACGACTACCTTTTAGAACAGCTCTGGTTAAGGACTAGAGCAGTCCTGGTCTAAGACTGCTTTTGCAAGGATTTCGCTTCACTTCATCAATTGTATGCGAATTTTCTGGACATGTAAATATGCCACCTAGAACATGTAGAAATTAAATAGACTGGTGACCTACATGAGACAGAGGAGTAGTGCAAAATCATTTGTAGAAATAGAACGGATATTATATAGCCTCCCCCAAAATAAAAATGCGAAAATTACAACTAGATCATCGGCTTAATTTCAGTGTGGTGTTTTTATTTATAGTATTACAAAAAGACTTTACTGGATCTTTAAGTTGGGATTTCTTATTTATTCTAAATCGTGACTGTTACTAGGACTGTTCTAGAGCATTAAAGGTTAGAGCTATTCTTGACCATGACAGGTTAGAGTTGTTCTTGACCATTACAGCTTAGAGCTATTCTTGACTATGACAGCTTAGAACTATTCTTGAACACGACAGCTTAGAACAGTCAGAATCGGCCTGTTCTAGAGCAGTCAGGATTCTATTCTAGAGCAGTTTTAAAGCAGTCACCAGAACTGCTCTAAGTTAACTTGGTGAGAGATGATGTCTGTACCTACCTGTAGGCCGACGTTTGGCTCCTTAAATTCCAAAATCAAAAAGTAATGCAAAACTTAATCTCGGCTTTAATTAAGTACTCTTAAAATGTCTTTTTTTTAGGAATGTGTATAGTTTTGAACAATACATTTCTGTAATATCGATAATACGCAGTAAAAGATGGCTAATTGTGACGACTTAAATTAAAACACAATATTTCACTAATTTTTGGACATGTGAATCAAATTTCAATTTGACGAACAGTGATTTATTGATGTAAAAGTACAATCATGATACGATGAAAATGACATAAATTCGAATGAGTTATGAATGCGTCAGTTCCTGAAAGATGGAACAGAAAAAAAATAATTATACAATCTCATTTCTATGTTAATAAAAAAAAACTAATATCACACCAAAAAAAAAAAAAAAAAAAAAAATGGCCTGAATAGATTCAGAAAAAGAAACAGAAAAAAAAACATTTGGTCTGCAAAGAGGGATATGAAATTTCAGAATTTGAAATCGGTGAACAAGGCGAACATAAACATATTTGTTGTTTAATGCAAAAATAATAAATTCTGCACAGATGCATATTCATTCTGAAAATAACCAGAGTGTTTTTAATTTCAGAAATTTGATGAAATACGGTACGGCAGATAAGATTGATGACTTGTTGTCTTCTTTATACGTAGAAAATATATTCAAACAGGAAATGTGCATTACATTGTGTATTTTTGTTTACCGAACATGGGTGAAGGTTTATCTAAAGCTTAATCTCTATATGCGCTGTCCTTTTGTGGTTTAGGCTTACCGCTTTTGGTCATTTTGAAACTTTTGTATTCTTTCTTCAACTTTTGGGATTTTTGTTTTGGTTTTAAACATTAAAGGCCTGGAGCACAGCTCACGGGTCGAAAATTTGCACCACATCTTATGTATCAAAATGAGTAACAACGAACCTTATTTTTTTTAATTTTTTATTGTATATTTTTCAAAGTTAGCCTGTTAACAACTATCTCGGTAAGCCAGGCTATTACCGAGATTTACAACAGATCTTCATGTTCTCAATACACAAGTCATTACAACAAATACTAAGTTCAGATGGAAAAAAAATACATATATTGCAGTGAAAAAAAATCTACATTTTATATATTTTCACAGAAAAACCATCTATATATAGTAAAAAATGAATTTTGGATTTGGCATATTTGATTTATACTTGGTAAAATTATATTATGAAAATTGATCCAAAGTTTTAGAAATGAAAGAAATCAAATCGGTCTTTTTGTTTTGTTTTTTGTTGCTTAAAACTAGTCTGAAATTTTCCCTTATTTCTGCCTGAAATAAACTTACTAATTTGTTTTGACAGACCATTTGTTTTTCATACTTAATTATATTTCTGAACTTCCATATTGCAAATTTTGCTGTAAAAATTATGGTGTTGCAAAAGGATAGAACTTCTTTTCTAGATATTTCAGATGAAAATCCTAATATCATTACTTTTCTATTTATAAGCACATTTTCTGTTTCTTCAAATTGGTGAAATAACAACTTAATATAATCAATAAATGTTGTTACAAATTCACAATCATAAAAAAAGATGCTGTAATGTTTCATAGTAACTTTTACAGAACCAACATTTACCTGTTGATAAACCCATTCTATTTAACTTAATTTCAGTGTAAATTGCATTATGGATACATTTCCATTGAAAATCTTTAATCTTATTTTTAACCACTGTTTTATAAATATTCGACCACACATTTTCCTATAGAATATTTTGTTCTTCCAGTTCAGTTTCCCATTTAGTTTGTGATTTTGGTTCTGTTTTGGATTTAGGACAATTTGTATGCTCTTTAATTTGAGCTCGTAAGGATTAATTATCTTATTTTTTTCTATTTAATATTTCTAAACTGGAGTTTATGCTTATATCAAAATTTTGACTATCATTTATTACAACTTCGTCCTTCAAAATTTTCAAATAATCTTCAGGGATTGCCTTTTTTATTCGTAACAGTTCGGAGATCCAATTTCTTTTGTCTACTAATGAATTGTAAATTGTAATATCATTTTTGAATTTTTTGTTATTTTCGTCATAAATGTCATTTATTGTTTTAATATTACTTTTTGAAAAGGACTGGAAAAACAGGGGTTTCCTATTAAACTTAATGGTACTATTGCCAAACAAATTTTCTTTTAATATATCATCTTTGGTAGTTCTGGGGAAAGCAGAACGAAACTCCCTGAAGGCATATATACCATTACGATAAAAAAGTGGTATATTTTCTAAATTTAGTCCTTGAAGAACAGAACATTTACACAGAAAAAAATTATCGAAAAATTTATCATCGTATGATTTCAAAAAGTATTTCCCCAACGCATTCCAACTTTGGACATCGGAGTGAATAATCTTATGGATCATTTTGATATATTTACTTTTTATGTATGAGTCGAGATTGGTCATACCAAGCCCCCCCCCCCCCCCCCCCCCCCCCCCCCCTTCCTCTTTACTTCTTGTACATACATTTCTTTGTACCAAATCAGTTTTATTATCCCATAAAAATGACCATATAATTTTATCTATTTCTTTTAAATATTTCTCTGGTATACCTCTCATTTCTACTTCAAAACCTATTTGTGATATAACCAAGCTTTTGATTATTAAGTTTTTCCCCTTATAGCTCAAATTTCGTGTTTTCCAAACTTGGAGACAGTTTTTTATTTTTTCAATTTTTTTTCCACAATTTGTCATCATCTATATTGTAACCATGCCAAATACCAAGTGTCTTAATACAATTGTTTTTAATCCATGATATCTTGCCAAATTTTGGTTTTCTGCGCTTCATATTACCTAGACATAAACCCTTTGTTTTGTCAAAATTAATTTTCGAACCAGAACCCTGTTCATAAAGCGTTAATATTTCAAAAACTTTTCGAACTGAATTTTCATCTTTATTGAACAATTGTGTGTCGTCGGCAAACATAATGATTTTCGTTTCAATAACCTGATTGTTACCTGCAGGCAAAGAAAGTCCTTTAATTTCACTATTTGCTTTAATTGCGCATGCCATTGGTTCCGCTTGAAAAATATACAAGAGAGGCGCGATTGGGCAGCCTTGTCTCGTTGACCTTGACATTGAGAAATATCTAGATACGAACCCATTTGTTTTTATGCATGTTTTTGAAAATTTTAATAACATTTGTACCCACTCACAAAATTTTGATGCAAAATTAAAAGCTTTTAAACATTCATTTACCCAACCCCATTCCACTCTGTCAAAGGCTTTTTGTTGGTCAAGAAACATTATAATACCCTCGTCCTCCGTTTTCTCAAAATAATCAATAATATCTTGAATCATTCTGTTAGCTTCGTTTATATTTCGTCCTGGTACAAACCCTTTCTGATCCGGATGTATAAATTTTCCAATTATTAATTTTAAACGTTCCGCTAGTATTTTTGAACATATTTTATAATCAGTATTTAGCAATGTTATCGGACGCCAGTTTTTAATATTCTCCCTTTCCCCATTTTTATATAAAAGTGATAACATTCCTTTATACTGCGAGTCGCATAAACAACTTTCTGCGAAAATTTCTTGAAAAAGTTCGAAAATTTCATCTTTTATCACCTCCAAGTATTTTTGATAAAATTCCGCAATGATTCCGTCCTCCCCTGGGGACTTCGATTTCTTTAATGAAAATATCGATTTTTTTATTTCATCTAGAGTTATATCTTTGTCTAATACAGTTTTATCATGTTCGCTTACTTTGTTTTCAATAAATCCTAAAAGATAGTCTCCCTTTTCCTCGTCCCACCCTTCTGTGGTAAAAAGTTTTTCATAAAATTTAATTTGTTCCTTTAAAATGGAATCTATGTCATCTTTATATGTTCCGTCTTTGCACTTGACTCGGTACCATAGTTTATTTGTACCATTTTTTCTTTCCAAATCAAAAAAATATTTAGATGACTGCTCACCATCCATATACCATCTTGATTTAGACCGAATACGTGCTGCGTCCGCTTGTTTTTCATATACAATTTTTATTTTTTCTTTGTATTCATTTACTTTATTAATATCCGGATTTTCTTTTGATTCTAAATCTTCTAGTTTTTTCTCCATATTTTTTAAATTTCGTTTATTTACATTTAATGTTTTACTAATCTGAATGCACAACGATTTTATTTTAACTTTTGTGACATCCCACCATTCCCTTGTATTAGTATAATTATTTTTTTTCGTTTTCCATTCATTCCACCATGTTGCAAAAATTTGTTTAAAATTCTCTGAATCGATTACACTTTCATTCATTATCCACGTTCCTGGTCCCCTCTCAAGTTTGTTTAACTTTATCTTAATTGATACGATATCGTGATCACTAAATGGAAAGTGACAAATTTTTGGATTAAGCAAATTACAGCTTAGATTTTGACTTGTAAGAAAATAATCAATTCTTGATTTAGAATTCCCCCTTTGAAATGTAAATTTCTTTATATCTGGATTTATTAATCTCCAATAATCACAAAGATTATTTTTAGTAACAAATTCATTTAATTCATTCATACCGGTATCTTCCGTATTTCTTTGTGGTAGTCTATCAAGTTTATTATTAAAAGTACAATTAAAGTCGCCACAAACCAGATAGTGATTACTTTTAATATCGGAATTGAAAGTGTATTGTGATAGATTTAAATTATGTAGAAAAAATTTTCTTTCCGACCCGACTGCCGGAGCATAAACATTTTGAAGAATAATTTCAAACTTTTCACTTTCTATTTTAACTACCAGTTTCCGCCCTTCCCTATCTCGGTATAACTCAGAAATTTTAACTGCAGGTATATTATTTTTCAAAAGTATTCCCACACCCCTTGATTCACTAGTTCCACAGTTCCATAAACTATCCCCTCCACCTTTATCTTTCCATTGATTTTCCAAATATCTATTTCTTTTTCCGTACTATGTGTTTCTTGTATACATATTAAATCATATTTTTTTTCAATAAGCCATGCGAAAAAACAATCTCTTTTTTTTCAAATTTCTCAACCCATTGGCATTAATACATGATAAATACAAGGATATATTCAATATAAAAAAAAAGTTTAAATATTTACATAACTGTAAATCAAAGCTATATACATAATACACAAATGTCTATTTCATGTAACTGACTATAGATGTACATTTCAATCACACTTTGACAACTTATAGGCCTGTTTCTCGGCCGAAGTGGGGGTGGATGACATACAACTACGGTTACGTTTACCTGGTTTACTACATAGAAAGGGTTCAATAACTGTGACAGGTTTTGAAATGAACTCAGTACAAATTTGTCTGATCTTTTGAGCCCCGCTTTCACTAATGTGTATACCACTGGGGTCATTTGTGTCAAACATGGCTTTAACAACAATATCTTTATTCACAAACCCACTATGAATGTCAATCATTTGTAAATGTTTATCTTTGGAACATATAAGGTCAATAAATTTGTTAACATGATTTACATCATCATTGAATTTTGCAACTGCGTTGCTTTTACCTTTTCTGGGTAGAATATTGCAAATACCAATTCTACAGTCCGGATAACTGTTCTTTATGTCGGAAACTGCATGGACAAAATTGGCATTAACTTGATCGGGATCATCTTTATTACGGAATACATCGTTTGTACCTAAGCAAACAACAACGGTGTCTATTTCAACCGATTCAGTTTTCTCCTGTGCTACAGAGATCCCTTCACTGATACACTCGAGTGAAGCACCAGAAACTGAAACATTAGTCACATTCTCAAAAGAGCCTACACGTTTACAGTTGGAAGAACCAATCAAAACACCATTACCAGTATATCTAATTACATCGACCTCTTGACTACTAGTTGCTTCGTTGATACATGTACTTTCTTTTTCGACATCAGAAGGATTATCGTTGGAATTATGTTCTGTTTCTGTCGTCTCGTTTTTTGCACCCTGTAAAACCTCCTTAATGACCGGGCAGGTACGCCGTGCGTGTCCTTCTTTACCACAATGATTACAAAAGGGAGTTTGAGTACAGTCCCTTGCGAGGTGACCCGACTTATTACAGTTATAGCACTTGCGTTCAGGCTTTTTACTACAAGGATACGAAGGATGATCTGTGTCGGAGCAATGAATACACTGCGTTCGGTTATTGTCTGCAAAAAGTCTGACTTTATGCCTACCGAAGAAGGTTCTATTGGGAAGAACGGGCACACAGTTTAACATTTGTATGTATCGTGTCCCTGTTTCAATGTTCGTGTCCTTGATCACCCCTCTACGCAGGGATCCGGGGACAACTTGACCGTACTGTATCATACTAGAACATATGAAAATGTCATTCAGCTCACATGGGGCATCTTTAATAGTCACATTTGTAATTTGTTTTTCTACATCAAAAAAATTTACTGACCTGTCTTTTAGCGTTATTCCACTGGTAACTAACTTATCCTTCGAATGAAAATCCGTTACCGTAATAACACAGTTTTTCTCAGTAATCTGAATAGATTTTACAGAGTCCTTTTTCACTACATTTTCCACAGAGTCAAGAATTTCCTCATGCGTTATTCCCTTGAAAAAAACGGGTTGAAAAGTGTATCGAAAGATGTCGACGTAGTTGGTCCGTCATGGCTGGTGAACTGTTTTCAGACAAAGACAAAGAAAAAAACTTAAATCCTGTCTTTTTGACGATCAATAATAAATATAACTGAAAACAAAAGTTCTCTTAGATACTTTTCGTGAGCAAATTACGAAAAAGTCGGCTCCCAGATAGGAATAAAACAGCTTTTTCTCAGAAAATATCCGGAGCACCAAAAAAACCAACCATACTCATCAAGGGCAGATAACCCCCGACAACGAACCTTATTGATAATACACTGTAAATATATACTGAACCGCAAAAGAAACGTCGCACAAAATGACATGTTCACATACATTTATTTCAAAGTGACATTTATATATTTTAAATTAATTTTTACAAAATTTAATGAATGATTTACAGTCTTTTGGTTACAATGTTCACAAAAACGTCACAATTGTCGCAACGTCACATGTTTTCAATGCTGTGCTCCCACGTACGTTAATAACGTGTATGTCCTCCACCGGCACCAATTACTGCGGCACATCTTCGGTACATGGAGTTGATGAGCCGATTAATAAACGCCATCGGAATACGTGCCCATACTCTCTGAAACGCTTGTGAAAGTTCAGCTGCAGTTGTCGGACTTGGCTGCTCATTATTCAACCGTCTTTGAACTTCGTCCCATAAATGTTCAATAGGGTTTAAATCTGGACTCAAAGCCGGCCAATCCATAACATTAATGTTATTCTGCTGTAGGAAGTCTCTTGTGGCTCTTGCGGTATGCGCACGTGCATTGTCCTGTTGGAAAGTCTTGTTTTGATGACGTGCGAAATGGGGCTGAACATGGGGTGTCAAGACTTGGTCGATGTAACGGGCAGCTGTTACGCCATTTCCTCTGCCTGGGCCAAGGTTCTGAAAGATGACTGGACCAAGTTTAACGTTAAGGCCGATTCCACCCCATACCATGATGCTAGGTCCTCCCCACGCGTCTGTCTTCGTAACGTTCCCCGCGTCTTCTCCACACTCTGGTTCTGCCATCGGCTGTTGAAATGCAGTAACGGCTTTCGTCAGAGAAGATGATGTTACGCCATTGTCGATTTCGCCAATTCTGTCGCTGAGTGGCCCACTGAAGACGAGCTTGACGGTGTCGAGGAGTAAGAATAGGTCCTCTTGCCGGACGGCGACATCTCATGTTTCTAGCAGCTAATCGCCGACGAACCGTATCATCACTTATGGGTCGTCCATGTGTTCCAACAGTGTTTCTGGCAGTTTCGGCAGCTGGGGTGAAGCGATTCATCAAATGGTGACGAACAATGCCTCTATTCTGTCTAGGGGTAGTGACTTGGGGTCTACCACTCCGTGGACGGTCATTTGTGCTGTTTATTGCATTGTACCGTGTCCGTAGACGTTCAATTGTTCGAACAGCACAGTTGAAGTCGTTGGCAATAACTCTGGCAGATTGCCCAGCATCCAATCGACCAATGGCCTGTTCTCTCTGTTGTGGAGTCAGACGTGGCATAGCTTCTGTGTCAACACTGATACTAACACTCTTTAATTTTCTCCGGCCTTTTATACCCATAAAGGAGCATGAATTTCACGAACATTTAAGATTTAAGAAAAATTACCGCCAAGTGTGTCCCACGAGCGGTTTTAGGTACGGTCGCTCTACGATATCAACTGAAAATTTTTCAACCGAAAATTTAATTCACAGGTAATTTAATCTTATCTGGTGATGTAATCGTAATACTGATTATATAAAAATCATTAATTAATATTTATTTTGAATTTTGCTAACATTTTGAAAAAGCGACGTTTCTTTTGCGGTTCAGTATATATTTGTAAGTTGCAGTCACCACGCATTGGAGAATAATACATTTTGCCTTTTGAATAAATTTAATACAAAATATAAGACATGTTTTCATAATATGTATGAACAATTATCAGCCTTTCTTTACTTCTTTCTTTTATATATCTTAACTGGGTTGCTTTTAAAACATGTGTTTATCTGTGCTGTTTTAAAGGTAGTTCGTCAATTATAAATTCAAGATGATAATAAAAAAGTATTTATAGAGACAGAGCATGCATCTTTGATGATTTTTGGTGTTTTGAAATAGGAACCGTATGACCCATTGCAGATAAAGGGAATATTCGAAAAACAATACCCCCAAAATGCCATATTATTTACTCATTGTCATACTACAACCTGGTCCGAATTAAATAAAAAACCATCGCTTGTCAGTTGATGTTGATGCATCGTTTTTTTCAAATCCAAATAAAAAAGTGAAATTATCCATGTAAAAAACAAGTGTTTATTTTTATCTTGAGTCATGATGCTATGAACTGTATCAATCCACAAAATGTGGATATGCAGAATAATACACACTGTTGTATAAACTGAACGGTTGAAAAATGCATTTATGGTACATTGGAAGTGATATCGCTAGAATTTCTACAGCTGTTGTTCGAGTACTGTACTAATATGAATATATAAAAAAAGAAAACAGAAAGAATCAACTCTTATTAGCATGTAAATCATATACAAGATGTGATTAAAGTAAACAGAGGAGGCACTGAGTTTCTACGAACTAGTCTTCTCTTCTGTATCTTGCTATAAAAACATGTAATATACAGAAACAGTCTGGACCAGCAGCTCGCTGTTTTTTTTCACGTCAGATTATAAAAAACGGCAGAACAAACAAAACAAGAATACGCAACATATAATGTATAAAAAACAAGAGGCTTTCAAGAGCCTGTATCGTTCACCTGGATTTAACTTTTCACCTTGAGCAGAACTAAAAATTTAAGTGTTGCAGTCAATTTGGCTGAGTTTTCTATAGGGTTCTATGTTAAACTAAGTTCAGCTATGGCAGTCATCTTGGTATACAGTCCAGGTCAATGGAAACATTTCTGAAAGAGAACCATCTAAGGACCATTACTGCTAAAATTTGTTTCAACCTGCTAAGTGGTTTCCAACAAGAAAATTTTTAAATGAATTTTCCCATAGGGTCCAATATTTAACTAAGTTCGACCGTGGCAGCCATCTTGGTTGACAATCCGGGTGATCTGACACAATTCTAAAAGAGGACCCTTTAGGACCAATGCTGCCAAGTTTAGTTCCAATTGGCTCAGTAATTTCAGACGAGAATATTTTTGAGTGAATTTCCCATAGGGTCCTATGTTAAACGAAGTTCGGCTGTGGCGGCCATCTTGGTTCACAGTCCACGAAATCGGACGCATTTCTGAAAGAAGACCTCCTAAGGACCATTGCTGCCACGTATGGTTGCAATATGTCAAGTGATTTCAGACAAGAAGATTTTTCAATGAATTTTCCCATAGGACCTTATCTTAAACCACGGTCGGCTGTAACGGCCACCTTGGTTGACAGTCCGGGTCATCGGACGAAATTCTGAAAGAGGACCTTCTAAGGACCATTGCTACCAACTCTAGTTCTATTTGGCTCAGTAGTCTCAGACGAGAATATTTTTGAGTGACTTTCTCATAGGGTCCTATGTTAAACTAAGTTCGACTGTGGCAACCATCTTGGTTGACAGTCCACAAAATCGGACATATTTCTAAAAGAGGATCTCCTATGTACCATTGCGGCGTGGTCGGGTTACAGTTGGTCAAGTTGTTCCAGGAAAGAAGAGTTTTCAATTAATTTTCCAATATGGTCCTATAGAAAATAAGTTCGGCTGTGGTTGCTATCTTGGTTAACAGTCCGGGACATCAGACATACTTCTGAAAGAGAACCTCCTAAGGACCATTACTGCCAAGTTTGGTTAAGACTGGCCTTGTAGTTTCATAGAATATTTTTGAAATTCATCCCCCCTTTTTCCCATTTTTAGAAACAGCAGCCATGTCCGTTGTAAGTCGGATATGCCGGATATAATTTTGAAAGGGTTTACCCAAGGACTATTGCACCAAAGATTGGTCCCAATTGGCCCGGCGGTTTCAGAAGAAAATATTTTTAAAGGAAAGTTTGCGCCGGATACCGTCTTTAAAGGGCAAAAACTCCAAAAGCGGTCAATCAATGATTTTGGTCATTTGACTTTTTCTTAGATCTTACTTTGTTGAACATTTTTGCTGTTTACAGTTTGTCTTTATCTGTAATAATTTGCAAGATAATAACCAAAAACTGCAAAATTTCATTAAAATTAACAATTCATGGGCAATAATCCAACAAAACGGTTGACCGATTCGTCAGAAAATTTAATGGCAGATAGATCTTGACCTGACGAACATTTTTACCCATAACAGTTTTGCTCTAAATGCTTTAGTTTTTGAGATATAAGACAAAAACTGCAGTTTAACCCTATGTTTCATTTTTAGCAATGTCGGCCATGTTTGATTATGGATCAAAATCTCGGATACCTTAAGGAAAATTCACTGAAAGTTGTGAAGTATTTGGTCCAGTAGTTTCTGAGGAGAAGATCCTTGAAATAGTTTACGACGACGGACGACAACGGACGCCGAGTGATGACATAACTGACATGGCCCTTTTGGCCAGGTGAACTAAAAATAGCCTCAGGATATTTCTTGCTTGAATTTGTGATTAGTTTGAGGCTTGAATATATTTTGGAATGCTTACAATGTATGAATGGAATATTTTGATACTATGTCTTTGCAATGTTTTATTCAACGTTGTAAAGCAAAATGTTAGCTACATGTAATGATCAAAATGGATACATAAAAACAGATATATTGGTTTTAATATTCGTCAAATTCAAGATATAATTGATTATTCAGAAAAATTCAATGTAGATGGAGATTTACTTTTTGTCGATTTCTCAAAAGCCTTCGATTCATTAGAATGGGATTTCATGTATGAAGCTTTAATAAAATTTGCCAGATTCCTTTATACACTGGGTTAAAACTCTATATAATGATATACAAGGATGCATATTAAATAACGGTTGGATATCTGCTCCGTACACCATTTATCGTGGAATAAGACAAGGGTGTCCCCTCAGTTCTCTCATTTTTGTTGTCGCAGTAAAAATCCTAGCTTGTGGAATAAGACAAGATACTAATATTAAAGGACTTCAAATTAAGTTTTATTCCAAAAATCATAGTCTCAAAATATCTCAATTAGCTGATGACACCACTCTCTTCCTTAGTTCAAAGCATGATGTTACTTTATCCTTAAACTAAATAGAAACTTTTGGGACCTTATCTGGCTTAAAATTAAACAGGTCAAAAACTGAAGGTATTTGATAAGGCAGGCTAAAACACTGTAAAGACAAATTTGAAAATGTAAATTGGACTGACAAACCTTAGGCATATATTTTGGCATTAACAATGTAAAAACCTTAACTTTGATAAGTATCTTAACAAAATCTGAAAATAATTTAAATTTATGGAAAAAAGGAAAGCTGACAATGATTGGGAGAGTATGTGTAATCAAGTCCCTTATTTTTACCAAACATTACAAACATTACATATTTAGCATCAGTAAGTACCATTGGAAAAGATCATTTATCATTATTGAAAAAGCTCATTTATAATTTCATATGGGATGGGAAACGAGAAAAAATTAAGCGTACCACATTAACTAAAGAATATACAGAAGGTAGGATAAAATTAACTGACATAGACAACTTTTTGATATTAATCCGCTTATCATGGGTAAAAAAATTAACTTCAGGAGAAATGGCTAACTGGAAAATAATTCCAAGCTTATTTTAATAAATTTGGATTTTCTTTCTTTTTTTCAATATGAAACCAGATAACTTAAGTCAATTAATAATCTAAAAAATATTTTATAAAGTGCTTGGATTTTATGCCAAAACCTTACAGATATTCCTACCAATTACAGAATGATAAGATAAGAAATAATATGGGTAATAAGCAAATCAAATATGATAACAAATGTCTAATGTATACAAATTGGATTACATGTGGAATAATTTTTGTAAATGACCTTTTTCATGATGAAGGTACTTTATCTTAAGATAAAATACTGAGCAGATTACTAGATAAAACAAACTGGATTTCTGAATTTATTATGTTAAAAAAAGCAATACCAAACAATTGGAAGTCTATACTACTAAATATTGATTCAGTTAAAACTAAAGTTCAAACAAAAGTAACAACATTTACATTGCCACTAAATAATAAAAATAATAATCTAGATAATCTAAGTATGAAAGATATTTATAAGTTTGTTAATAATAAAAATAGAGAAGAAATAACAGGATTTACAATACGGGTAAAAAAATTAATATTAAAAAATACAAGTTAAACAAATGTTGCAATTTATATTCTTCCATCAAAAGAAAATAAATTAAAAATCTTTAGATGGAAATTAATCCACAATATTCTTCCAAATAAACAAATTTTATAGAAATGGAAGATTAAGAATACTGACAAGTGTAATCTTTGCAACGAGACTGAGGATTATGAACATTATTTCCTTAAGTGTAACTATTTTAAAATATTTTGGGAACAAGCCAAACTTTTATTATACAAATTGGAAATAGGAACACATATACGTAACTTTAAAAGTTTGATATTAGGCTACAAAATTTATGACGAGTCATATTATGAAATAAACTATTTTATTACAATCATATTATTTTCTGTTCATAAATGTACACTTATGTCACAGGAAAAAATTAAGAAAATAAATACATATGCTATTCTTAAAAAGGAATTTTTAAATGTATATGAAATCCATTATTCATTTCGAAGTACTAAAACTTTAAATCTTTTTGATAACATTGCCAAAATTATTTAAGTAAATGTAGTTCAATTTCAATTATACTTATTAACTCAACTCTTCCTCTCGTCTTTAATTAGATACACAACAACTCAAATATTTGGTTATATTAGTATCATTTGCATATTTGTCCTCTTTATATAAGATATACTGTACGAAACAAGTACGGAAAAATCCAAATATGTGGTGCTATAAATTGATATATATTTGATAACTAAATACATATACATTTAATAATTATATATATATATATATTTGTTTGTTGGGTTACCCTGTGCCCTTCAATTTATTGTAACAGGGTACAGTGTTGAAATAACAGAATCTTCGCTGTAAATTGTTAAACTGTTAAAAATGCAATAAACTTATTTATATTGTTAAACAAGATGTTATCTACATATACACACTATGAAAATAATTGTATGTGTATTTGGTTACATTAAGTGATAGACATAATCTTGCTAGATATCATTTTGATAAATGCAGTTTTGTGATTTGTCGTTTAAATTTGATACGACTTCATAAACGTTTGTGTCGTTTTGTTTACTACCGGTTAAATATGGTTCTGTGTTATTTGTTATTTGGACAGAATGCAGACACAAGTCAGTATACTGATCTATATTTGTGTTGATACATGTGTTTCCGGACGCCTGATTTTCATTGTCACTCGTTCTTTGAAGATCTGAAAAAAAAAATAACGATGACTACATCAATTCTGATTCTGTTGTAGAAACATATCTAAAATTGAACCCCCAGCTCAGTTGCTAGTATTTCGATATTAGCCCGAAATCGATACATACAATTAACGTAAAAAACATTATAAAATTTGTGAAAACTAAGGAGTATCTCCCTCGTGCATAACTCTGTCATTTCAGGTTCTGGCTTTATTCCTAATTGTCTATTTTGGCATTTTTAATGTGCTCTTCAACCCTTTGAATAGTTGTTTTAGGTTTCATAATTTTAGGCCTTACGCACAACTGATGACTCGTAATTCTACGAAAATGTGCACATCTTGTTCATCAAAATTGGTATCAAAGAATTTGACTCATAATATCATTAAAAATGTAGCACAGGTTTGTTAAAAAGTACATTAAGGGTTCCGACAATCTCATTTGACCTTGTAAATTAAGGGAAAACATAACACCTGGACAGACGAATTCGAACAAAACGTTATACACACAAATGGTTTGACAAAATGGACCTTATAACCCTCATTACAGTAAAACAACACATCTTTTTGTTTTAAATCAGGGTATTTAACTTTCAGTTAAACTTGTTGAGGGTAACAATTACATTATCAAATTTTTATTAGTTCGTCCTAAAACACATCACGTTATGACTTCAGTAATATACCGAATCAACAGTCAACAAACCATACTATAATATGTATCAAAAAACTTTAACATGTTTGTTTATGATTTTACCTGTGTAAAGTTTACTATTTTGAATGTCTTGAATACTACACTGTTTTCTTTTCCCATCCGTATCTTTTGGACTGGTACGTCGTCTACAAAATTCAAAAGCAAAAACTTAGAAACCGTTTACATAGTTAGATAGTTGTTTTGGTTTTCAACATTTTAGGCTATGAGCACAACTGATGAGTCGATGAAATGTCCACATCTTGTGCTTCCAAATTGGTTTCAAAGAATTATATTTACACCACTTATCATGAGTCGATACGCCTGCTGGTGGACTCCAAGACCCCAAAGTTATCCCCAGCTCAGTTGCAAGTATTTCAATACTAGCCCGAGAATGATACTTAACATGCTTACAATTCAGTGTTAAAAAATTGTAAAATCTGTGAAAAGAAAGGAGTATTTCCCTCGTGTACAGCTCTGTCCATAGATGGTTTTCGCTTGATAGTTGCTTTGGGTGTCAACATTTTAAGCCTTAAACACAACTGATGAGATTTTATGCTTAAACACAATTGACGAAATGTGCACATCTGTGGATCAAAATTGGTATCAAATAATTATATTTAACGAATGAATCTGATGATTCAGTTAAATCCTAATATCATATCATGTCCTCAGTACGCTTATCAAGCCTGTTTCACGTTACAAGGTTCTACAATTTGCCATTATATTACGACTTGAATAGATTGATATATGTAGTTATTTATGTGGGTTATGAGGTGCGTCATACACACATATTTCTGTGGTATATTTACTCAACAGACATAGGACATGCGTTAACATTAAAAAGTATACAACAATACAAAACTGTATTAACGGAGGAGTCTCAAAAGGTAATAACCATATATATACCCCACAAGTAATTGATAAAACATCTGACTAAAAGACAAATATCGTCCATCGTTTTGTTCAAAAATTTATATTTTCCTCACTTTTCACATTTAACAATATCTTCTCTTATTTCCCTACTATTATTTCAGCTGAATGTATAAGTGTATACCTGACAATGACTGATACCAGAACGATAACAATAACAATAATTAGTAAAGCACTAACTCCTCCACCAATGGCTCCTGGTGTATCATCTGTTTCTTCGGCTGAAATTTAAACAATTCAGCGTACAAATACGACTCAGGGGTCTGGCTGCTTCTCAAATGGAGCACAATTTGATTAAAATAATACTTTGATCAACACATCTAGTAAATTTTTCTTGCGAATTAAAACTGGCATCAAATAATTTTATTTCTCGACTAGTTATCGCCAGGGTAGACAATTTCAATTTGGCTAAATCTACTTATGGAAATACGTGTTCCGTTTCCATACCATTGGCAGTATTTGCTATTAATGATTGGATTCTTCAAATGTTAAACACATGTCATCGACGCTTAATTAAAGAATAATAAGAACACAAAACATTTATGTCAAATTATATTTTGAGATCATTCTTTGGAAGTAAAAAAAAAACAATTTCCGTTTTATTACTCTTTAAAAACTTTTCAAAATGTCGATACATACACATGACAGAGTGTGTGTTACACGTCACAGAAACATCTAATTTTCTTGTAATTTTGGGTTTGCTTTATATTTTCATGTTTTAGCATTTAACCTGTAAACTGCAGAGATCACCATGATATCCTTCAATGCACCTAAACAAACAATTTCCGTAAGCTCTATTCCATGTCTGATTGGAACAAGTACTAAAATTTCCTTGACAGTTCAGAACATATGTACCATTATCACAAACTAAATCAAACATATTATATGACGTATTGCATATAGAATACGGCGCATTTTACTCTTCTCTTCATTTTATTGTTTGATGTTATTTTTTGTTGTGTAAAAAGGGGCCAATAAAATGTATGACAAAATACTTCAATAATTTTAACACACCGTAAACTTGTCTTTGTTCTCAAAAGATGAATTACATTTTCATCGACCAATGACTACTAATTGGACAGATTGTATAATCTGAGTCATGTAATAAAATGCTGGCTGCCCCAACAATGAAAAAATACCCTCTTCATACCTCATATAGTTATATAGTAAGATCAAGGCTGCATTCTAGCCGAATGAATGGTCAATGTTTACTTGCTGCTGCCTGTTTCTATTTTAGTGGTAAATACAGATAGAAAAACGTTTTGAATTTCATATACATGTAAAAACACGGTTTGCCACACTAAAATATGTAACCAAAAATAATAATAATGAACAAAGACAAACGTAAACTAATGTCTGTTTCATGCGTCTAGAATAGAGTTATCATTGATTACAAAATGTAAGAACCAGGAACATAATACACATCGAAAAACATTAAAAAAAAACCAAACAGCGTTTCAATTTGCCCTGAACGTCAATCGCAGTCTACGTCAGTGACGCCCCCATCCCCCACACATACTTCCAAAAGATAAAGAAATCGGAATGCCCTATCGGTTAATTAAATGTGTTCAGTGTAATGGAACCTAACATTAAAGGATAAAAGGTGTGTTCTTAGATCTTTGGATAAAAAACTGTTAGCTCATTGTGGCAACAGGCTCTTATTGATTCCATTTCCATCACTATATGTATTTTGTGTGTCAAAATCAATAATTTACTTATATAATACAAGTAGTATATGAGGAAAGGCAAATTATTATTTGTGGAGATGCTGTGGAGGTGCCGGAAGTTACGTCAACGGAAGCGAAAATGACGTCACAGGAAGTCACGTGACCGGACCCGAAAGTGGACCGAAAGTAGTAGAATTTCCAGCCATTTGTTTACGGAAGTGACGTCAGCCTGAAACCTGGATGTGCTATACGTGCATGTGTGGGAGGAACCAGAAGTACTCGAAAGTGATTTGCGCGCATGCGCAACCGGAAGTAGTTGATTTTCCCGCATTTTTCTTTATCTGTTTACGGAAGTGACGTAAGTCGAGTGCATGGACCCCGATATGTTGTCTGTGCATGTGTAGGCGGAACCGGGAGCTGTTTGCGCGCATGCACAACCGCCATTTCCCTACCATTCGTTTACGGAGGTGACGTCAGTCGCGTGCCAGTACCTCGGTGTGTCGTCTGATCATGCTTGACCGGAATTCGGATCGGATTATCTCCCCTTTTCCCGCTCTACGCGGTCGTCTCTGGGTCTTTCATCAGTCTGTATAAGGTAAGGGTTTCGCATTGAGTCTATATGGACTGATACATTCACTGTTAAGTCAAACTCCGAGAGTATTCAAAGTAAGAGGGGGTGATCGGATTATCTCCATTTTTTGCCGCGGTTTTCATTTCGGGTTATGTTTTTCCGTTCGATAAAGGGAGGCCCAAAGACAGGATTGGATTATGTCCCCTTACCTCCAGGAAATGCTGTCAACATTAGGTCAATAGACTGGTTTCCTTAGGAACCGACTTAGCAACGGCGGTCCATTTCATTGCTCCGTGTTGCTCTCCACTGCTCTTCCCTTGCTCTTCGCTGCTCTTCGCTGCTCTTTTCTTGCTCTTCGATGCTCTTCTCTTGCTCATCGCTTCTCTTCTCTTGCTGCGCCCTACACTTCGCTGCTATTAACTTGCTTGTGGCTGCTTTTGACTTGATCGTCGATGTTCTTCGCTGTTCTTGACAAGCTCGTCGCTGCTCTTCCCTGCTCATCACTGCTCTTCTCTTCCTCATCGCTGTTCATTTCTTGTTCCGTGCTGCTCTTTGCTGCTCATCTCTTGCTCTGTACTGCTCTTCGCTGTTCATCTCTAGCTGCGACCTTCTCTTCGCTGCTCTTCTCTTGCTCATCACTGCTCATCTCTTGTTTCGTGCTGCTCTTCGCTGCTCATCTCTTCTTCCGTGCTGTGTTCGCTGTTCATTTCTTTGCTCCGTGCTGATCTTCGCTGCTCATCTCTTGCGCCGCACTGCTGATCGCTGCTCTTCTATTTCTCTTCACTACTCATTGCAGCTTTTGACTTGCTGATCGCTGCTCTTCGCTGCTCTTTGTTGTTATTTTCTTGCTCATCGAGGCTTATCTCTTGTTTCGTGCTGCTCTTTGCTGCTGTTGACTTGCTCGTCGCTGCTCTTCCCTGCTCATCCTTGCTCATTCCTGCTCTTCTCTTGCTCATCGCTGCTCATCTCTTGGTCATCACTGCTCATCTCTTGCTACGTGCTGCTCTTTGCTGATCATCTCTTGCTTCGTTCTGCTCTTCGCTGCTCATCTTTTGCTCCGCGCTGCCCTTCTCTTGATGATTGCTGCTCTTCTCTTGCTCACCACTGCTCATCTTCTGTTCCGTGCTGCTCATCCCTGTTCATCTCTTTCTACATGCTGCTTTTCGCTGCTCATCTCTTTCTCCATGCCGCTTTTCGCTGCTCATCTCTTTCGTTGCGCTGCTCATTGCTGCTCTTATTCATGCTCTTCCCTCATATCTCTGCTTTTCTCTTGCTCTTCGGTGCTCATCGTTGTTCTTCTCTCTTCGCTCTTCTTCGCTACTCTTGACTTGCTCATCGCTGATCTTCGCTGCACATCACTGCTCTTCTCTTGCTCATCGCTGCTCATCTCTTGGTTATCTATGCTCATCTCTTGTTTATCTCTGCTCTCCGCTGCTCTTGTCATGTCATCGCTACTCTTCTCTTGCACATCGCTGCTCTTCTCTTGCACATCGCGGCGTTTCTCTTGCTCATCGCTGCTTTCCGCTGCCCTTCTCTTGCTCTTTGCTCTTCTGTTGCTCCGCGTTGCTCTTCGTTGCTCTTCTCCTGCTCTGCGCTGCTGTTCGCTGCTGTTCTCTTAATCACCGCTGTTGTTCTCTGACTCTTCTCTGCTTTTCTCTTGCTCATCGCTGCTCTTCTCTTGCTCATCGCTGCTCTTCGCTGCTCTTCGCTGCTCTTCGCTGCTCTTCTCTTGCTCACCGCTGCTCCTCTCTTGCTCTGTGCTGCTCTTTGCTGCTCATCTGTTGCTCCGTGCTGCTCCGCGCTGCTCGTTGCTGCTCACCTTTGTCTCCGAGCTGCTCTTCGTTGCACTTCTCTTGCTGCGCGCTGCTCTTCGCTGCTCTTCTCTTGCTCATCGCTGCTCATCTCTTGCTCAACGCTGTTATTCGCTGCTTTTGAAGGTTGAATTATTTATTAACATAAAAAGACCAAGCCTGAATTACTTATTATTTTTTTTATATAATATAATATACTCTAGACATTAAATAAAACAATTATTAATATGGGCTCATCAATTTATTTGACACCTGCTGACACATCCTGTCATTTGAAATTAGTTATTACCTGTCAATTTGAAAGCGATAAACTGATATCAGCATTTATAATTTCTGAAATCTACAAGTAATGAAACTCCATGAGTTGTTTAATTTGATAAAAGAAGAATTAATAATCATATAATCACAAATTCGTACTTTTTAATAACTAAACGGTATTTAAATGAAACAATGTGTTATAATGGAATACAATTTCTATATTATAGAATATAATAAGATCCTAACTTGATAATAAGTTGTGTTGATTTCACATAAAATGTTTAATGTTATTATAATATATGGCAAACAGTTTATTAATTCATTAGATTTCAGAAATTCTTAATATAAAAAATATATATGATTGAAATGTCAATGTGTTCATTTAGATACTTTATAATTGGATTTAATTCTCAAGCCCCTTCATTTATAAAAATGTGTAAAAAAAAATTAAAAATAATAAAATAGAATACAGACAATGGACAACACAATACATGACAGATAATGTTATTTTTTATTATAAAATTCAATATAGATTTTTGCATATTTTAAAAAAAATGCGCATATATTTATATTGTCATGTCATCGCTGCTCTTCTCTTGAGCATATATTTATTAATTGATTTATTGAAAATTCCTTAACCACGCCTCTTGTGTACTACTATTAAGTTTATCTACACAACTGTGAGATACCTTCAAACCTCCTACCGTTCTAATCACAGCAAGGTGTCTGCTATTTATATTTTTGAGGTGGACACTGTCATAACAAATCATATTTCATGAACATTTTTATTTCAAAATTATTTAAGTTAAAAGGTCAAATACACATGAAATATGTTACTTATTACTTGTATATTTTCTAAGTAATCTGAGATAATAAATTCGGTAAATAAAACGTTTACAGTCATTTGCAACTATTTTTGCATTACCTCGGACTGATGTCCTGGCATCAAGACATGATTAAAGACCCCGTACATAGAAAGATCAAGAAAACCGCTAAACTGAGAGAAGATGAAGACTACGAATTAAAAGAATCATGGCAATATGCCCTAGAAGAACGAAAATATTTGCTGAACCATGTATTGAACGACTACGAGCCACCGCAAGCTGAAGACAGCAATGACTCTATGTGACGAAGGAATTGGAACTAACATTAACATAGTATAAAGAAAAACAGAAAAAAATATATAAAAAAGTAAAATAAAAGAAGAAAGAAAAAAAGGAAGGTGGGGTAATTCAACCTATATATAGCAGCAAAGATCTGCACAGAACATAAAATGAGTGAGAAGAGCGACAAGGGAGAAAAGATGAGCAGCGATGAGCAAGAGCAGAGCAGTGATGAGCAGCTAAGAGCTCTGATGAGAATTGGAACTAACATTAACATATTCTAATGTTAGTCGAAATTATGGCCGAGCGATTAAGGCAAACCTCTGACATTAAAGGTATTCGGATTACTATAGATAATAAAACACATAGTATCAAAATATCACAATTGGCTGATGATACAACACTTTTTTGTAGTTCAGAAACGGATATATCAAACGCTATGAATATAATTGAAACGTTTGGTTCTTTCTCAGGTCTGAAGTTGAATCGTAGTAAAACAGAAGGAATTTGGATTGGGGCGCTTAAAAATAGCAAGGATAAAATTGAAGACATACGCTGGACGGACAAACCCGTTAAAGCTTTAGGCATTTATTTTGGTCATGACAGAAACGAATGTGAAAAGTTAAATTCAGAACCTAAAATAGATCAAATGAAATCCTTAATTAAAACATGGGAAAAAAGAAAATTAACAATGGTTGGGAAAATATTGATTATAAAATCTTTAATACTACCAAAATTTACATTTTTGGCCACTTCATGTATAGTCCCAGACAAGTATATTAAAGAAATTGAAAGATGTTGTTTCAAATATATTTGGGAAGGTAAAAATGACAAAGTAAAAAGAAACACGCTTATCGGCGACTATCAAAAAGGGGGGTTAAGAATGGTTGATTTTGACAGTTATTTTACAGCACTGAAAGCTTCATTGGTCTCAAAATTAATAACAACCAGTCTTCCGAACTGGAAGATTATTCCGACCAAATATTTTAATAATCTTGGTAAAAGCTTTCTCGTCTTTAACATGAATTTAGATAATATAAAATCACTAAAAGAACTTGGAAAAATACCGGATTTTTATTTACAAGTAATTTCAAGTTGGGTGAAAACAGGAGGAGGTTTAGTAAAATTTACCGATCACTTTTCGGATATCAGAAAACAGATTGTTTGGGGAAATAGATACATTAAATATTGCAACAAAAGCTTGTTTTTTCAAAATTGGATAGAAAGTGGATTATATTAATGACATATTGGATCGTGAGGGAAAATTATCAGAAGGTTATATTTTAGAAAAGTTAATTAATAAATCAAACTGGATTGCAGAGTTTAAGATGTTAAAATCTTCCATCCCAAAAAATGGCAGCAAGTTTTAAAAAAAGAAAACTCTGTAAAGAGTAAAATCAATATATGTAAGGATAAATTGCGATGGCAAAATAAACAAATTGAAGCAGAAGATATTTACAATAAAATGCTCTACACTATTTTAGTAGATCAAAAATATACAAAGCCAATCGGGATTGATATTTGGACAAGATATTTAAAATTGGAATACACACCACATATGTGGTCTGTAAACAAATTTATATTTAAAATTTTAAAAGAAAACAAATTGAAAATTTTCAGATGGAAACTGATACAGTATATTATTCCTACAAAACAGTTATTATTAAAATGGAAAATCGCTAAGGATAATAAATGTAGTTTTTGTAAAACAGAAGAAGATTATTTGCTCTTCTTTATTACATGTTCATTTTTGAAAGATTTTTGGGAGAAAGTACATTATCTTCTAACAAAAATCAATTTTCAAAACAAGATATTAGTAAAACATATAGTATTTGGATACAAACTATCAGATCATGGGTATTATGGTTTTAACTATTTTTTGACAGTTTTAGGCTTTTGTATTTACAAGTCCTACTATGATTCCGAGCAGAAATTTAAATTCTTAGATGTGTATGATCTGTTTATAAAAGAACTACGAAGGGTTATGAATGAAAACAAAACGGTTTCTCAAAATATATTTTTCATAAATTTAAAAAGATTGATATAATAGGAAAAAAATTATTATAGATTATGTAATGATTTTTTGTTTTTGTTTATTTTTCTGAGTATTGTCCTGGATACTCAGAAAGCATTTCACAGGGATACTTCATTGGGGCTTGGACAGTGAAGTATAATTGTAACAGGCAATCTGAAGAATAAAGAATATTTATTTGTTGGAAAAAAAAAAGAAAAACAGAAAAAAAATATATAAAAAAGTGAAAAAAAAGAAAAAAAAGGAAGGTGGGGTAATGCAGCCAATATATTTTTATACATATATAGCCAGTCAAAAGCCTGGACAAATGCAGAGTGGCCTAAAAACAGGAGATGGCTAATGCAGCCCATCTTATGATAGCCAGTCACAAGCCTGGATAAATGAAGAGTGACCTTTCAAATGACCCGAATGTAAGGGTGCTCTCGTATGGATCCAATTTTTGACTAACGACATTCGACCATCACTAGCAAGAGTGACAAAAATCGAAATTAACACGTGAGTAGTCATGAGTTGTGATGAGAACCACGTAGCAAGAGAAGAGCAGCGACGAGCATCCATGAGCAAGAGATGAACAGCGAAGACAAAGAGAAGAGCGGCAATGAGCAGCAAAGACCAAGAGAAGAGCAGCGATGAGCAAGAGAAGAGCAGCAATGAGCAGTGAAGATCAAGGGAAGAGCAGCGATGAGCAGCCCGGAGCAAGAGGTGAGCAGCGAAGAGCAGTACGGAGCAAGAGGTTAGCAGCGAAAAGCAGCACGGTGCAAAAGATGAGCAGCGAAGAGCAGGACGGAGGAAGCGATGAGCAGTGGAAAGCAGCTAAGACCAGCGATGAGCAAGAAAAGAGCAGCAATGAGCAAGAGAAGAGCAGCAAAGAGCCGCGCGGAGCAAGAGATGGACAGCAAAGAGCAGCACGGAGCAAGAGATAAGCAGCTCTGGCAAGAAAACAAAGCGATGATCAGTACGGACCAATAGATGGGCAGCGAAGAGCAGCAGAGAACAAGATAAGAGAAGCAATGAGCAAGAGAAGAGGAGCGAGGAGCAAGATATGAGCAGCGAGTAGCAAGTGATGAGTACCGAGGAACAAGAGATGAGCAGCGAAGAGCACCATGAGGCAAAAAATGAGCAGCGAAGAGTGACAAGGAACAAGAGATGAGCAGCGATGAGCAAGAGTAGGACAGTGATGAACAGCCAAGAGCTCTGAGCAAGTCAAGACCAGCGTAGAGCAGCACGGGGCAAGAGAAGAGAAGCAATGAGCAGGGCGGAGCAAGAGATAAGCAGCAAATAGCAAGAAAAGAGCCGCATGAGCAAGAGAATAGGAGCGAAGAGCGGCACGGAGCAAGAGATCAGCAGCGAAGAGCAAGGGATGAGCAGCACGGAACAAGAGAACAGCAGCGTTCAGCAGCTCGGAGCAAGAGATGAGCAAGAAAAAAGCTGCGATGAGCAAGAGAAGAGCAGCGAAGAGCAGCGCGGAGCAAGAGACGAGCAGCTAAGAGTAGCACGGAGCAGGAGATGAGCAGTACGGAACAAGAGAAGAGCAGCTCTGAGCAAGAAAACAGAGCGATGATCAGTACGAACCAATAGATGGGCAGCAAACAGCAGCAGAGAACAAGATAAGAGAAGCAATGAGCAAGAGAAGAGGAGCGAGGAGCAAGATATGAGCAGCGAGTAGCAAGAGATGAGTACCGAGGAACAAGAGAGGAGCAGCGAAGATCAGCACAGAGCAAGAGATGAGCAGCGAAGAGCACCATGAGGCAAGAAATGAGCAGCGAAGAGTGACAAGGAACAAGAGATGAGCAGCGATGAGCAAGGGTAGGACAGTGATGAACAGCCAAGAGCTCTGAGCAAGTCAAGACCAGCGTAGAGCAGCACGGGGCAAGAGAAGAGCAGCAATGAGCAGGGCGGAGCAAGAGATAAGCAGCAAATAGCAAGAAAAGAGCCGCATGAGCAAGAGAATAGGAGCGAAGAGCCGCACGGAGCAAGAGATCAGCAGCGAAGAACAAGGGATGAGCAGCACGGAACAAGAGAACAGCAGCGTTCAGCAGCTCGGAGCAAGAGATGAGCAAGAAAAAAGCTGCGATGAGCAAGAGAAGAGCAGCGAAGAGCAGCGCGGAGCAAGAGACGAGCAGCTAAGAGTAGCACGGATCAGGAGATGAGCAGTACGGAACAAGAAAAAAGCAGCGATGAGCAGCTCGGAGAAAGAAATGAGCAGCGAAGAGCAGGATGGAGCAAGAAATGGGCAGCGATGAGCAACAGAAGAGCAGCGATGAGGAGCGAAGATCAGCGATGCGGAAGTCATGAGCAACGATGAGCCGTGAAGAGCAAGAGAAGAGCAGCGATGAGCAGTGCGAAGGAAGACATGACCATCGAAGAGCAGCACGGAACAAGATGTGAGCAGCAATGAGCATGAGAAGAGCGGCGAAGAGCAAGAGATGAGCAGCGAAGATCAGCACAAAGCAAGAGATGAGCAGCGAAGAGCAGAACGGAACAAGAGATGAGCAGCGATGAACAAGAGAATAGTAGCGAAGAGCTGTGCGGAGCAAGAGATGAGCAGCGAAGAGCAGGACAGAACAAGAGATGAGCAGGATGAGCAAGAGAAGAGCAAGAGAAGAGCAGTGAAGAGCAGCGAAGAGCAAGTGAAGTGCAGCGAAGAGCAAGTGAAGTGCAGCGAAGAGTAAGTAAAGAGCAGCGAAGAGCAAGTGAAGAGCAGCGAAGAACAACAAAGAGCAAGGAAAGAGCAGGGAAGAACAGTCAAAAGCAATACGGAGCAATGAAACGGACCGCCATTACTAAGGCGGTCGCTAAGGACACCCCTCCATTGACCTAATGGTGGCTGCACTGCCGTCACTTTCGTAAACAAATAAATAAAAATGGCGGGAAATTTCACTACTTCCGGTTGCGCATTCAAGGAAACCACTTCCGGTTACGTGACTTACAGTTCCTGTGGTGTCATTTCCGCTTCCGGTGATGTCACTTCCGGCACCTCCACAAATACTAATTTGCCTGTCCCCATATATTACTAATACATTGCAAAATACATCTGCTCTTAATTTTTATAAACTCACTCAAATACTGTTATATTATTGATGTTATACTCACTTCTTGTTAGTTTCTTTAAATATTAAATAACTTACCCTCATTACATTTGGGTTTAACTTTCCATCCAGGATTACACGTGTCATCGACCGTACAGGTTCCTTCTACAGGGTCACAGAGATTATCAACACACCCACTGCATGATTCTGAACAGTTGATACCATAGCTTCCAAAACTACATTCTAAATATGATCAAAAGAATTTTTAAAAATACTCTATCGATACGACAAGAATATACAAATATATACTTTTTGACTAATTAGTTTGGATATCAGTTGGCCATGAAGTGAACTCGAAGATTTAATAACAATATCCATTATACCTTTACTGAATAATTATAGTGAATTTTCTTTAATTTGATAGAGAATCCGAAGGGTGTAATATATTGAACAGAACAACTCGGTCTAATTTCTATTTTTAACTGGAGTACTCTTCGTCCACACTTTTTTGCTTATTTTAAAAACGCATTGATTTGTAATTGAAGGGTTTAATCTGATCTAATAAACAGTAATCATACTTGGGGTGTTTAAGATACTTGGACTAAAAGGCACAAACACATGTTCCAGTAATCCTAACGTATTATCAATAAATAGATAATGATGTTTTTTTTTTTAATTTGCTCTTTCTTTTCGGAATATTTGCCTTGAAACATATTTTTCATCAAAATAATTGCCACGAAATCGAAACATACATGTATATGCCGGTGCATTTCAAGTTCCCTAGGATATCACATCTCATTATTTGTGGGTAGTATTTCAGTGCAAACCCTTAATTCATACTTTAAATTAATTGTTCCAACAAATGTTAAACTTTGTGAAACAAAGGAATATCTTCTTCGTTTAATGGTCTGTTCTCAGATGGTTTGTTTTTCATTTTGGGCGTTTCTGGTATCATAAAATTTATAAGACACCCACCGTCATACCGGTTACGTTTTATTACTTATACGCCCATTCGGGGTTAAGAAGGGACAAATAAGAAAAATTACCCCAATTTATATCGAAATTGCACTTCTAAAATAGAGTAATATTTCTTTGTCCTAAACTGAATAGTTGATCAACATTAAAAACGTTAAATAGAACGTAATCTATTGATTTGTTCAACTGAAGCTAGTCAATGAAAATCATTAATTCCTCGGCAAAAATGTCTTGTACACAAATCTACTAGAACAAAAATTAAAAGTTATTCTAACTATACATCTTCAGAACATAACATGTTTTTTGGAACTATGATATAGATATTTTCACCGCAAATTAAGTTATCAGTGTTATTGTATTATTGTTGGTACTATTGCAGATTTTGTCTACATACTTGTATTGCATTTACTGTCAAACAACCATCCAGGTTTACAATGTGTGGTGTTAACACATAAACCCTCGAAACGATCACATTCATTAAATACACACCCATCACATGAATGGTTACAGTTCTCTCCAAAATATCCAATAGTACATTCTAATAAATGTTAAAAAGAAACTAGAAATAAGTTTTTACCATGATGTCTATTCATATAGATATTAATTCTGAAAGACAAACATGACAAAAATAATAATATTTATAAGACTTATTTTATTTTTTCATGGAAAATACATTAAGGTCAAGGCGAAGTAATTGAACGCCATCTAGTGTTCATTTGTTAACAATTTCAAGGGTAACAACCTTTTCATTGTTTTACGTCCCCGACTGGTTTTCTGGCGTTGTAGCCATAACGAAGTTGACTCGGGAGGAGCAGTGGAGGCGCACTAAGGTAGAAATAATGGTGTGTTCAGACGTACAGTTATTAAGCAACGCAAAACTTTTTTGAAACGTTTCAAAACGCAATTGAAAGAATTATTTTGTCGTGTAAACGCATAGATTTAGACTAATTCATTTCAGAATCATAGGTACGTGTTGTTATTTGTACAGTAAATATTATGCAGGTAACATGCTTAAATTTTAGGTATTTATGTACAGTGTACTACCTTCATTGTATTACCATGGCGTAGGTCACCTTTTTGACACTTAGGTCACGGGTACACTGTTATAAGTTTTCTAAACATTTCAATTTCTGTGACCTAAATAACTAACGCGAATGCATCTGTGACCTCAAGTTGCGCATATAACACTATTTTTATTTTGATAAAGAAATAAAAAATATCAAGCAAGTGAAGGCGGTCCTCGTTATCCTTTAAAAAAAAAAACTATTGTTACTTTTATTTTTGATCAATTCACTGTTCTCTAGAATTCGTACCGCTTCGGCATATGAACACTGCGAATTAAATCGATTGAAATTGTGACCGATATTAGCCTAATTTTACTAGTTATTAATTTTTATTTTGGTTACAAAGAATTGATCTTTGGATTTTTTAAGGGTAAATATAGGTGCGAGCGAGCAAAGATAATTTTTTTTCTAACGGGGTGGGTTTTTTCCAGGCGAATATACAACTTAAGTGTGACACAACTTTTTATTTTTGATTTGAATTAGGGGAGAATTTTGAGCTCTTATTTTTAAATGAGGCGGCAAAAAAAATTATGCGGCGAAATCCAACAACCTTAAAATCAGTTTGGTTTGTTCTAATTTGTACGGAATTAAACGGCGAATATTTCAGGCAAAATAAGGCATTATTAGCTCCCACTGTGTGAAAAATGTTTCCGTCGTCAATTATCCTAACGGATATGCCAAGTCTTGTTCCAATTGGCTTGATGATGTAAGACAAGAAATTTATTTAAAGAATTCTAGTGTCCTTTGTTAAATTATGTTCAACTGTGACGGCCATCTTTGTTGACATTCTGAATCATCGGAAATAATTCTGAATGAGGACGACCTTAGTACTATTTCTGCTAAGTTTTGTTTTAATTAGTTCGATTGTTTCAGACATTTTTAAATGAATTTACCCATATGGTCCTTTGTTTAACTAAGTTCGTCTGTGGCGGCCAGCTTGGTTGACATTCTGGGTCATCGGACACAGTTCTGACAGTGGACCATTTAAGGGCCATTTCTGCCAATTTTCGGACATCTTGGATTTCATATTGGCATGAAAAACATAAACTTTGTATAGGACCATGTAAGAATCATTCCTGCAATGTAAGATTCAATTGTTACTCTGGCAGCCATGTTGAATTTCGGATCGGCACCAAAAACATCAATTTTGTTAAGCACCATTATCATATCATTCAGGCATAATATTACTTCCATCAGTCAACCTGTTTGTGTATGTATTTCCCACAGGATCCCATGTTAAGGTGAAGTGTACGAAATTAACCACTCCGTAGAATTTTTAAATTTTTTTAGGTAGAGAGAGCTATCAGAAGTAGAACAGAAAATGTTAAAAAAAATAATAGTTTAAGTTTAAGTTTTCCAATGTGCGGCTTTTTGTTTCTGAACAGTATTATGGACAATATGAAGATTTTCAAAAAGCTTTTTTAAAAAATGTTTTGATTTTTAAAACTTGGTACCAATAAGGGTGAATTTAAAACAAACGTTTGAATTAAAGCTTGTGCCCTAAACTTTGGTTCATTTGTAACTGCATAAAATCTTTAAATAGGCATACGGTTTTAGATTTTTACATTTGGATAAGTGTCCCAACTAATTGCAGAGGTGCGGGGTTAACTGTCGATTCCGACAGTCAAGCTTTCTAGTTAAAATTAAGTTAAATTCATAATTTTGTTGTGATATGCTTCCAACACCAATAAATGGATATCATTGGATTTTCTTTTTTTTTGGGACGTTTTCTTGTAAAGGGTTGGTCGGAATTAAGAGTCTTAACACTCTGGAGCCTGGATTTTTTTTCTTCCAATTTTCTTTCATAAATATTTTTTTGTAAAGTTTCAACCCGGCAAAACTTCGATCCTTTATAATGGTATATAAGGAATATGTGGCACACTTTCCACCATCGAAAAATTTTTTATCAATTTTTCCCACTTCCTTGAAAATACCCATTTTTCCATCTTCACATTTTTTATCCCAATTTTCCTACTTCCCGATAGTTTGTCGACCCACTCTCCCTATTTTTTGCCTCTTCCAGGTGCCCCAACCCAATGTTTCACACTTCTCTAAAGTGAGTCACCCCCTATAAGGACATGCGGCAGTTATAGGTCCCAGAGAATATGAATGAGTTGAAAATACGGAAGACTGTGTCCTATGCTCTTTGGAATGTAGATCCTTCAAGTATAATATGGTGTATCAAGAGAATCCCATCATAAATTGTTGAAGTAATCGCCCTATGTTGGAGTCCTATGTAAACATGTATGACATGATCTATTTTTAGGAAACTAGGGAAATTGGAGCACTGCAGACCCTCTAAATTTAGGCTCCAAATATTTATCTAGCATTTGTAAGATCCTTAATTGAGATATTATACTGTAAATGTTGACTGGCAGGAGTAGGGAAAAGGCCGCGAGATATGAAGGAAGAGATAAACTCGTCGAAACAATTTCAGTCAATAAAAATATGAGTTTTATTTCTACCATCTATAATTAGATCTGGATTTTTGTTTGTAGCGGACGTGACCGAAAACACCTTTTTGTATGTGTCTTTAAATTCAAAATAATATGTAATTACAAAGGAATTTTATGGTTAAATTTTATGATAATCTGTGGTAATTCAACTATTGATATTATGGTTATTTGAAAAAAGGTGATCAAACGGGTGAACAAAAGTGCCCAGCAAGAGTTGCAAAGAATCTGTAAATTTCGATAATAATATGTACTTGAAACAAACTGTAATAATTGAGCTTTTATATGAGTGTATATATATATATATATATGTACATGTGTTGACATATAAGTTTTAATTGTACTATATCGCACCTTAACAATTAATTTAATTTTGTGTTGATATCAACTATCATTATCCCGACACCATTAGAGTCGATGGTGCTTTCCTGTAGATAAAAGGTTCATGTGGGGACAAAGAATATATTTTTTTTAATTTCTGCGAATCAGAGTGTATAAATGGCCCTGTCAGCTACGTTGAATTTTGGATCCAATGAACTTTGGTTTCAATAGGCCATGTAGTTTTGGAGAAGAAGTTTGAAATGTGAAAAGTTAACGGACGACGGACGCCAAGTAATGACAACAGTTCACAAGGCTTTATAGGCGAGAGGAGCTAAAAGGTACAGCATTTAATATTCTTAGTATCTTTGCTCGAATGTAACTCTTTTGGGTAAATGTCTTTCGAATATTTAAGAAACTCGTGGTTATCAATAATACGTACATCATCAAGATACCTATTGTTAAAAATGTGAATTAATTAATCATGATTCTTTGTTTCACCTTTAAGGAGTTTTGTCATAAAAGACTGTTCATTACAATATAAAAATAAGTCGGCAGTAAGAGGAGCACAGTTCGTACCCATACGAACACCAATGACCTTTTGTTTATTTCATTTGGTTTTGTCAGTGCAGCATTATAGGAAATATGAGGTATGTCTGTCAATTTATGAGTTAAAATATCCTAAAACTGCCATGTTTTTATTACAAATGGTCGTTTGATTTCATTGATTAAACATAAAAATGCCCACGTGCATTTAAACACGCTAAAAGTATCGAGTTTTTCTACATGCGCTCGGGGTACTTTATGTACGTGAATAAATACTATTTTTTTATAGTAAATGTGTTATTTACGTAATATACGCTAATTAAATAGTAATGTTTATAGTACGTGTTATACGTGAAATCAGATAAATATGAATTTGTTCAAATTATTAACACACTTGTTCAATATATGGAAAGATACGTCTTTTGGCAAATATTGTTACGAAAGTAACAAGTATTTATGCTATAGTATTAAAAACTGCATACTTCATTATAGTATCAAATGAACTGAGAGAAATGTACTAATCTTTAGGATGGTACATGGTGGATGATTTGTTGAATATTCTTCAGTGACATAATGTTCGTCGAATGGACTAGTTCATTTTACAAATGATGGCAGCTTTTGACCTTTGAAACCAACATTTTTCGAAAGTATGTATCTTAAAAATAACAATCCAAAGATACTAATATTTTTGAAAAGGAGATGATTGATTTCTACCATCTCACATGATAAATTAAAATTAAGATTTCTGATTTGAATTTGTATTATTTTTATCGTCTATGATCGAACTTTCAAAATCTATCAATGATTTTAAAAAATTCTGTCCCATGATGCAACAACGACGTCATGAATGTCTGCTAAATCCAGGATTTGAAAAAACTGTGAATGTTTTTGAAGTATATTTCGGTCAACACAAATATGAGAAACAACCATGCCAAATAGATTTTTTAATATAATCTGTGTTTTTTAGTAAGACACATTTTAGTGAAATTTCTGTTCAGTCAAGGCGTTTGCTCATATCAAAATTGTAATCCAAAAATTAGTGGAGATTTTCTTTGATATCTTCAAAATTGGCCACCTCTGACGGCATACCGCCTGCCGCTGTTACATAAATTTCTTTTTTAAAACAAAACATGTTCCATGTTCCTTGAAATGCAACATTTTAAGAGTACTTAATAATAGTGAAAACTACAGAAGGGGTCTTTATTATGAAGCTAGGGAACATAGATATGTCCAAGAAATACCAAAGCGATATTCGAAGAAGGGGACAATCGAAACAACTGACAAACTCCAGAGAACGACGAAGACAAGACCAAACCGACATGCACTACAATTAAAAACTAAAAACATATGAACAACATGGATCCGCGGGAGGACTCGGGTGCTCCGGAAGAGTAGGTAGTCTCCGATATCAGGAAGGGATAACATCAATGGAACAGGTCGATTTTCATTTAGGAAACGGTTTTGTCATACCTGTCAACCAAGTCATGATGACGTCCATAAAACTTTAATAAGGATGACTGCAACTTAGGACCTTCTTTTTGTAAGTATTTCATTACTTATTGATTTGGAATTCAAAGGACAAAATATCATACCATGTCATATTTAGAGTATGTTTTGAAATCAGAACAATTTGAAAGGGAATTCTATAGCCAGGTGGAGTCGATGTCTTGTTTAACAATTTTTCAAGAGCGAGTGTTAGCGAACAGTTTTATGTTTGTCGTAATGTACTAGTATATGTTTTTGTTTGTATTTTTGTGTAATTAAACGTTTTCATGTTTTGATTTGTATCAAGTGAAACTGACACAATTAGCTGTGCGTATACTCGCCCATCCGCAGCACACACTCGGGTCAAGTATTTATTTTGAATTCTGGGCTATAATAACAAATCGGCCTTAATCTTTTGCTAACATGACTAAAGGAAACAGATAATGATATAAATAGGTTATACAACTATTAGCAGGGAAACGAAAAACGACGTAACGTTTCAATCATATTTTACCTCTATTACACGACTTTCCTTCCCAACCTTCTGCACATTCTGCCCGACAGTTTCCCGTAGACTTATTACAAGGACCACCAAGACAGTAACATCTTTTCTGACAGTTCAATCCGTAAGAAGTATCGTTGCAGACTATGCAAAACAAAAAAATGTTTAAACTCCATAATATGTATGTTATACAAAAGTTGATGATGTGATTTCAAAACAATTTTAAAATAAAACACAAATTGAACTATTGAAACAACGAAGATGATAGGCGTACAATGGCAGATAGGCGTACAATGGCAGATAAGTCATAAAACGTATCACAAAATAGCGAAATAAAATTGATGCACCGTGTGGCCATTTCGTCAGCAGTGCTCGAGATCAAAATATTGGAAAACCGGTTAAAGAAAATCTAATTAAAAACCGATCTCTCATCGCTCCCGTTTTCTGATATGTCGCGTGGGAGATCTAACGAAACTCGCTTTGAGTAAGTGACCTCGTAGGTGTGTCTTGTTCGACCAATGAAATTGCGGCTTCGGCGATCTTGGAAGTTGATCGTGTGGTAAAGGGATGTAACTCATTTTTATTAACGAAGAAATCGTCAGTCCCCAGAATTCCAAACGTTTTTGATTGGCTTATTGATAGGAAGTCAACTCATTTGCATATCATTATAAATTCATAAGTTCCAGTTCACTCACATGTGACCTCAAAGCGGGTTTCGTTAGATCTCCCACGCGACGTATCGGGAGCGATGAGAGATCGGTTTTTAATTAGATTGGGTTAAAGATATAACGATGAAGTAATAAGCACAACCATCAAAATTTAAAACAATTAAACAAACAGGTATCCAAATTCAGCTCAGGTTTACCTCTGCATCAAAGGAAGAGCCTTAGAAATTTCTGGTAATGTTTGTCAATGATTTTCGTACAATTTATATTGATTGTGATAAACATCATATTTCTATTGAAGAATCTAAGTAGTTTTCATTTATGAAAATAGTTTTAGGTACCTGACGGAAATAGAAAAATACTTACGTTCGTTACATTTTGGCCCCGATTTCCAGCCTGGTTTACATGTAGTTTTGTTATTACATATGCCATCCACATTTTCACACAAATTACCAACACATCCAGTACAGGATTCTGAACAGTTAATACCATAGTTTCCGAGGGTGCATGCTAAATATAAATATTTATATCACAAACATTGAAATTGCTCATCTATATGCAATAGTCTCTTCGTCATGTTTGGTTCTTGTTCAGGTTTTACTATCTTCGGTCTTCAACTCAACTGATGTATCGTAGAGTATACATATAGTTTTCATAAAAAAAACTGGAATCAAACAATACCTAATCCCCCTGTGGTGTGAAAAGATATGCTTGTTGAATTCAAATTTAAGATCATTTCTTCAATTGATCAGTTGAGATTTAAAGCAAAATAATTTTGTAATCCTAGTAAATAAAGGCCATAACAAAGGCACCGTACTCCAAGGTCCACTCAGTTGGGAAAAGTCTCCAAACACCGACAGAACCAAAAAGAAGCTCAACCGTATCAACCAGCGGAACAACTGGAAAATAAATGTCATAATCCTGACTTTGTACAGGCATTTCCAAGGAAAATGGTGCGTTAAACCAGGTTTTACGGCTAGCCAAACCTCCTACTTGTATGGCAATGGTTCATAGTTCCGTATTGACAAAAAAGGAGTGAGTAATAAATAATTAAAAAACTGACAAGTCGGAACAATCAAGAAGTCACAAAGTTACCAGAATCTATAACCCAATGCCACCCTTTATGATTTGTGAAATCGAAACAGAGTATTTGTCTATAAGGTTTTGGTATCTACCGATGCATTTCTTAATAAAAATGACGAGACGTTCTTTGTGAAACCTTGGCTCATCAACATTTGCTGAGACATCGGTGATGTTTTACAAATTCTGAGTAGCTACTGCAAGCTCTGGCATATCGTATAAGTTATGTATACACCGTAAGCGGGTGAAGTATGTATATTGCTGCTAAGGTGCGGACAAGTTCTAATTTCAAAACTGAAGTCGTCAAGTTTGTCATAGGTTCTGCTACGGAGATCAACATAAGATTCAAAGTCGATATATATATGTCTAAAAACGAGGCAGAGTAAGCTGTTTCAATGGCTTCTTTAATTTCTAACTGTGAAGGATATATTAATGAAATCCAATTAGAAAAGTCTGGATTAATAATTGAGCTAACCTCATCAAACTATCTATATGTGAAATTAAATGACCGGGCGTCTTTGATCTCCTTAATGAAAGTTAAAATAAATCGGCAAGTAGAGGGGCATAGTTTGGCATGAATACCGATAATGTGTTGAACTATCCTACCTCCAAACACAACAACTATGTTAACAATGAGGAACTCCAGCTTCTGATTACCTGTTTCTCCGTGTATGTTTGTTATCCACGGTTTCACCTTTGACAAAATAAGCTGAGTTGTAGCTCAAAACAATGTAAATGTACCGGATTTTGCCGTCTTTAGTGACAAAGACATTGTGGATAATTTTTCAAACGGGTTTTCATTTTTTATGTGGTATGGTAGTGTGAAGATGTGAAAAATCAAATGTTTTGATAGAACTAATATTAGAGAAGAACCGAGATTTAAAATTAGTTCTTCAGAACTTTTTAGCATCCAAATATGGTTGACGCCACTACACGCTTAAACAGCATCACAGTATTTCTGAAGTCTCTGCGGATACATTTTTTGTCAATGCAGTTGACAATTCTTTGGTGGAAAATGTAGATGAACCGGGAATGTACCGTTGTTCGTACGGATTTTTGTGAAGTTTAAGGATCAAATACAAACAAGGTAGATCGTCAGATTTATAATATAATTTCAACCCTCGTGCACAGTTCACCTATACATGGATTATGTCCCTGTTTGATTCTATTATTCATATTATTTTTCATCTTTAGTTTTGTAAAGATTTTTTTAAAGAGCGTGTACTTTGCTAGACAAAAAGCTTCTTAGAAAATGGGACAATAAAACGTATCACAAAATACCGAAATAAATTTGATGCATTGTATGGCAATTTCGTTGACTGACAACTCATCAGCAGTGCTCAAGATAAAAATATTGGAAAACCGGTTAAAGATGTAATGATGAATTAATAATCACACCCACAAAAGAATCGTTTTCGCATCGTTTACATTATTCCCTAAAGATGTTATTTTGTACTTCTAATATTTCTAAATGACTTAGAAATACAATGAAAATTTATTTAATGAGTTCTAATGACACTCTCCACTTACAATTAGCGGTACGTATTATTTTGAAGTTGATCCAGAAAGATATGACAAAAATTCGGTTTCTAAAAATTACTTTATTAGGTCTTTCCACCTTTCTGTGGAAAGACCTATTGTATTTGTTCTGATTATTTTTTTTTCTTCCGCCAAATTTTGTTCTTGCGATAAATTTTTGTTTCGCAACATGTCGCTTAGATATTTCTTATATTGTATCATACAGTTTATGCGCTTTTCAATTTCACCCTGTTAAGCCGAACAATTTTCTTTGTAAGAGTTATCTCCCCAAACACTGTTTTTCTTGTGCGCATATCCTTTGCAACCATAAAAGATATCGACCTAATTTTTTTTGCAATGTCTTCAGTTTATCTGTGCGCAACTTCGTTCCATTTGGTTGAAAAGGATCTGACGACATTTCATAGGAGTTATTTCCCTTCAAACGACTTACACTTTTGGTGTATCATACAAATTGTTATTTTGAGTTGAGATATCAACATGAAAATTTGTATTTAGGGTCCGTGACCCCTAACAAGTAAAATGAGGTCAAGGTCAAAGGTCAAGGTCACGTTCTAAATTTTGACTTTTGCTTGTGATCGCATCTCCTCTGAAACGGTAAAAGATAGCTGATAAAATGTACGGAGAAAATGTTAAGGACGTTGAGACCTAGCTCTGTTACATTTGCGTAAAAGTTGTATGACGTCATTTTATAGGCGTAATTGCCCCTAGAACGTTTAAACTTTCGGTGTTTGGCTATAACTTAATACCGGTACAGGATAAAGGCATGGGGTCTTTTGTTTTGACACCAGGGACAAATGACCTTCAAAATGGTGTCAAGGTCAAAGGTCAAGGTCATGTTCTAGAAAATGTTGTTTTTCTAATTTGAAGTGTAATACATGGAATTTTTAAAAAAATGCATTATTTTTTAGCAGGAATCATTTAAAATATGTTATTTTCCATTTTCGTAAGACAAAAAATGAGAAAAAATAAAAAATTTTTAAAGATCGAAATATTTAAAAAAAACCATTTTTTCTTGGCGCAAAATTGTTTTGGCAGTATTTTATATTTGTCTTTGATGTAGCATTTTGGTATTCTATAGTACTTCTAGAATTACCTCAACTTTTAGCTGTATCTCTTAAAATCATAGATTTCCAACATAGGTTGAGGTAAACGTTTTTTCTAATAATTAGAAAAGCATTGCTCTTAGAGATATAAAACGGGTACCGGAAGGTAGAATGAGTCTTTGCACATATCAAAACTATGAAGAGTTTTAAATTTGATTTAAAATGGTTAGAGTTCTGGCCTTTCAAAAATTAAAAATTTAAAAATATCAACCGGAAGTGAACTTTTTTTCATGATTCAACTTAAAAAGTGTGCCAAATTGATGACAGTGATGATTAGATTTCAAAAATATCAATATATGCTTGATTGAAGCATTTTATAAATTTTACAAAATTAGGGGGGGGGGGGGGGGAAGTGGTAAAAATTGCTTAAAAATTATCTAATTCAACATAAGTTCACTCTTTATCAAATTGTTGAAGTTTTGGGGAAGATCTGTCTCTTTTTCGCATGATTATTAAGGTCTTTCCTTTACATTGCTTTACAATGATCTAATTCAACATAAGTTCACTCTTTATCAAACTTATCTAGCACAAATGACCTTTTAATGTGTAAATACAGCCCCCTCCCCCTATTTCGATTTTACCGAATTTACATCGGTTTTATTGAATTTACATGTAAATGCACATAAAGTACATGCAGACAGCTAGGGGATATCCAGGGCTTTGTTAATAATAAAAAATTATGACGCTAACTCCAACCAATTTCCTGAAAATAGCGTTCGCGCAGTGCACTAATAAAAAGCTATTTTCCGCCAGAAAACACAAGATTCGTCCAAATGTTACCAATTTATTGCATCCGAATGTCAAAATTTCGCGTCAAATTAACAGTACTTTATTCACGGAGATGTCGTCCGCTTAAAATGGCACCGGAAATCGAAATAAATAAATTGTGAGGTCAAATTTCTACATGAATCTTCATTCTGATATAAGTTTTCTATTGATGACTATTTCCAGATCAAACAGCAAATTGCATTATCCTGTGCCATGTTCACCCGACGACGTCCTCTCTCAAAAAGAAAGAAATAACCTATGTCCAGACATATATCAATGGACGTCACGTGACTTACACAACGTCATCAATAAAAGTAAATATTATAGTAGAAATGTACTTTTACTGTCACTTGTGTATCTACAGAAATAAAAAATACTTGCCCCCCCCTACTTGTATTCAGCAATCCTTGGAAAACTTGCTACCTACAAATAAAAAAAAAACTTAATTAACAAACAAACAAATAAAGAAAAAAAGGCCCGACCCGTCTTCAGTAAAGGGATATTGCTACTTCGATTTTCTCTTGAAATCATTTAAATTTTTAATGTATTGTTCCAAATAGTAATTGTCAAAAAAAAATGAAGTAGCAATATCTCTTTTTCTGAAGGCGGGACGGGCCTTTTTTTTTTGTTTATTTGTTTGTTTGTTTTTGTTTGTTTATTTGTTAATTATTTTTTTTTATTTGTAGGTAGCAAGTTTTCCAAGGATTGCTGAATACAAGTAGGGGGGATAAAGGCATGGGGTCTTTTGTTTTACAAAGATTTTTAAAGCAATTAAAGTTATTGAAAGCGTGAAATTCAGGCACTACTTTTGATGACATCGTTTCTGGCAACTTTTTTTATTTCTGTAGACGTTTTAAGACGTTTCGAATATATTGGAATGTTAATTAACGTGACAATGTTACAGCCCATGAAAACGTCTAGAATTGTCAATTTATAAGGTCACATTCATGACGTTTTTGATGTTTATAGTGCAAAACAGTATAATTCATCACAAACATTTAGTTAACCAGAAATAAACATTGTTCTTAGTTATTCAAATTAGCAGTCCATATATTTTTTTAACAATTGTGAAATAACCTACCATATCAAACCAGAAGTGATATTTGTAATATGGGAAGTAGCATAATACCTCCCTTATTTCAATCAAAAGTACATAGAACCATATATTTTTTTCAATCGGTGAAAGCTTAGCTATCCTCTAAAACCAACAATTACATTTTAAACCTCATTTTTATCAACAAATCTGCAATTGAGGTGGAAAGACCTTCAATTGTTCTCTGAACAATTGGTTTTTAATTTTCCCAGTGTTTTTATATATTTAGTAATGTCGACCTTGATGCTCTAAAACCTAGTGATATCAAAATTGATTGATAAAATGTTATTTCAAACATAAATAAGATCAATCAATTGAAAAACAAAATTTCAACTATGACATAGTTAGTATACATGTACATTTTTACCTCTTACAAACTTCATTTTTTAGAAAACGATGCTACATTCATGACATTATTCTTACGTGTATGTACAGTGCAATTCGTAAGAAAGGAAAAATAATTTTTTTAACACAGAATGCACACAAATAAAAGTCAAAGATGACCAGCACTTACTTAACTATTTTCAGTAAACTTCCAATTTATATTTTGTTAGGTCAACAATTATCAAATTGAAAATAAAAATGCTTATACCGGTGGTACAATTATCACCAATCCATCCTGGTTTGCAGCCTCCGTTGACACAACTTCCTGTCACATGGTCACATGGAGAGACATCACAATTTTCTGAACACATTCGTAAACATTTACTTCCATGTTTCCCATTTTCACATTCTGAAATCATTTAAACCGCCAGTAAATAACCCACTATAATGTGTACATTTAATGATAAATGTTAGATCTGTTTAGTAAAAAGTACTTTATGGTAAATTTATATTAAAATAGGAAAAGAAGCAATCAATAAACCATTCAAAATTAAACAACACCTTGTTCACATTTAGTTCCAGTATATCCATCTGCACAACCATGTATACAATATCCTGTATCTAGGTCACAAGGTCCTCCACAATGCTCTGGACATGACATGTGACAGTATTTCCCATACCATCCACTCCTGCACCCTGAAATTTTGTTATGGATTATTATTTTAAAGCTGGTTGCTTACGGGATTTGTTTTAGGTATAGGTGCTGACATCTTCGTATTGATAGCCTGAAATATTTATTGAAGACCAAACATGTAAATACAGAAAAATGTTCATATTGTTTGAAAGTTAACTGTTTGTTGTACAGCGAAACATTGTATTAAACATACATTGATATGTTATTGTTGACCTATCCTGTTATCCCTTTATAAATATTTACATGATGCATCCATTGAATAGGATTATGTTATGAGCAATACAGCTCGCGATAAAGTGTACGGGGTGTGAACAATTCTAAATACGTTTTGGATGTACTTCCCTGAGTACCTTTTGTTGGGAAATTTATCTTGAAAGGTATTTTCAGGGTGCTTTTAAAGAAAAGTTCGTTTTATCCGTGAAAATTGTTTCAACGTGTGCTGACCACTCCACCCACAAAAAACACTTTGTTTTCCAGTAACTTATGTGAATGTAATGTGCGGATCGTGTGTAATGTATCATGTAAATCTAATTTGAATCTGCAATAAAAATCGTGCATGAAAGAAATGCATACATTTTCACTGCAGAGAAAAAATATGCACACATGTGAATTAAATTTAGGTCGGGACGTTCTAACATACACTATCAATAAAATACAATATACAGTATACATAATATACGACATAAGCTGAAGTTTCAAAATTCATCTTTCTAATAGAGTATGGAAAACATCAAAAGAACGCATCAAATAAAAGTAGCAAATAAACATAATTGACAGCAATATGTATAACTTAAGAGCAACATCACAAAATCAACTAAGTGAACGGATTAGAAGAAATAAAATCCCTCAAAGAAAGAACTTAATTTGTTGCGTATATTGTATCTGAACGATTGTCATTTTATTATGGTGCATATTATACATCCATTAGTTTACGCAGATTAAACCTAATTTGAAAACAAGCAAGCTGTTTTTTTATTGTATCAACAAAATAATTAAATTAAATTATCAAGAAATGTGTTCCTCAACTTCCTGTCAAATACTCCTGATAACTTTTGAATTATCTGTCTAAAATACAGTAATATCTTACCGACTTAACTATAAATGGGGTCAGGAGAGATTTCTTGATATATATTGAATAAACAGCTTTTTGTTTTTGATACTGTCTTCATCAGGGGTATTATCTGGCAAGCCCGGTATGGTGAGCCAGATAATGTCCCTGATAAAGACATTATCAAAAAAAAATATCTTTATACTTTTATACTTCTATTATTTAGACTAAACAAACAGAAAAGGTAACATAAGAATGATATTTGTTGGTTAAATAAAAGCCTAATTTTATAGAACTATTTTTTTGCGTATTTGAGAAGTAAATCGTCATTCATTCAAGGAAACCGCGCTCTTCACTTCAGTTAATGGTCGACAGAGTGTAAACGTGAAATTCATTGTATCCTCAAATATTGTGAATATTTTATGGATTACAAAATGACGGTACGGTGTATTGAACATCAAAGATTGGCAGATCGATGTCATTATCGTGGGGCGGCTGTGAATTATCGTTTACGATTGCACTGTAGGGGTCTATTGGTTTGTTTGTTAGTTTTAGCAGACGATTTTTTGTTCAAAATCTAGCAAATATTGTGTGTTGTAAATTAAAACTAATCTAATTTAAAAATTATATTTATTTCAATTTAATTATTACTTTTAATTGAACATTTTACTGAAAAGAGATTTATAAAGTGCTTCCAGTTCTAACGGATACATAGTTTAATTGGGCTCGCTAATGCTGGCTCAACTAAATTTCATATTGTCAGACAACGACAATGTATTGTATGTTTCTCGTTGGGACAGAAAAGAGAAAAAATATACTCATGTACTTTTTACATCAAATGTATATAACCACAATTTCCAATACTGTAAATTCGGAATTTTCGCGTCCAATTATTACTACGATTCTTCTACTCAAGGAAATTTGCGAGATATAATTATTGCGATTGGTAGTTGTGTGAAGAAAAAGTCTTATTTTTGCTATCGGGGATCGGGTAAAAATTGAAAATGGAAGTTTGATTGAAGTACAGTTTTATAATAAGTATTCACCAATTAACCTGTCCCCGGATGTAGGCAATCGATAACCAGAAACTTACCTGTGTAAATGTAAACAAAGGAGGACAAATCTAGAGTAAATCCGACATGAAAATATGTATTAAAAATGCGAGTTTTTAATATTGTTCATTTTCGCAATAATAAACATCGCAATAATTTCTATATTTACAGGATAAGGCTCAAGTTGAAATATCCATAACAAATTTGTGAACTATCACATTAAGAAAACAAAACAAATATATTAGAGTTCGAAGACAGAAAAAAACTCTTACAATTTTATACTTTTGGTTTTTTTTAAAAGATTTATGTGATAACCATAAAACTTAACGTTTAAAAAAAAAGTTGACACACACAGAGTATGTGCTTAAACTACATACATGAACTTGGACAATACTCACCAATAACTTCAATTTCACAAATTTGAAGCACCCTCTGAGGTGGTAAAATGTGCACATATCTACAGATTGTTTTCTCGACAGCAATGTCGTGTCTAGGCAGTTGACCAGTGTATAGCAAAATCTCGTTTGAATTTGATACATTTGTGCAATAAATTGAATAGGTTTTCTCCTCATTACTTGAAGTATCTACAATTAATTTGTAAATAAAAACGTATCACAAAATACCGAAATAAATTTGATGCACTGTATGGCCATTTCGCTGACTGACAACTCATCAGCAATGCTCGAGATCAAAATATACACTCAATATTTTTAAAGCAGATTATTTGAAGCAGTTCAAATGTAAGTTCGTTTCCCTGGATCGATAGTAAAGACAAGCAATGGCAGCAATGTTGCAGTCTTTATTTATCAAAAAGGGCTGCTGGAAATTGAAAGTTTCATATATCTCAAACCCATATTCGATCTGGCAAGAATTATTCTCCAATTCGGCTGCCCAAAAAATGAACAAAATTATACAATGGAATTGTCGAGGTTTGAAAATTAATTTAATAGAGTTATCATTACTTGTACAAGCTTTCCTTCCTGTTGCTTTTTTTTCAGGAAACTCACTTAAAAGAAAATGATATAGTTAATATTAAAAATTACTCTCTCTACAGCACTCATGTTAAAAAAGATGAAAGAACTGCTGGCGGCTCATCAATCCTAATTAAAAATGATATAATTCATATTTGAATTAATTCTAACCTGCGGGCAGTTGCTGTACGACTCTCTCCTAAAAGGACTATAACTTTGTGTTCTGTCTATCTTCCTACGAAAACCCCTCTAGAAGTTAATCAGTTGCCTGTTCGTTTTCTTCTTATGGGCGACTTTAACGCCCATAAACCAATTTGAGGTAGTAACTCTCAAAATTATAGAGGCAAAAAGATATAATTTTTTTTTTAAACCAGGAAAGCTTGTGCATTTTCAATGATGTTTGTTTAGTTGGGGGTTTACGCCTTTTCAGCACATTTGGCTATTTCGCAGCGGCCAGTTTCAGTTGGTGGAGGAAGCCGGAGTACCCGGAGAGAACCACCGACCTTCGGTAGGAAAATTGGCAATCCCTGTCAAATGATATCGGAGTCGAACAGACCCCGCCACAGGTAGGATTCGAACTCACAACCTCATTGTTGACAGACTAGTGATCATTAGTAGCCATGACGAACTACCTAGACCACTCGGCCACCGAGGTCCCTTTTCAATGATGGGTCAGATACTTATCTCCATCCAAGATAGGGCTCTTACTTAGCTATCGATCTTTCAATATGTGACCCTTCTTTGTTACTGGATTACTCATGGCGAGTCCATGATAATGTGTGTGAAAGCGATCACTTTTCCATTATTTTGGAAATTTGTTTCCCACGTCATCTGAGAGAGTTGCACGCTGGAAATTTTACAAAGCCAATTGGCCTTTGTTCGAGAAACCCTGTCGAGATGAACCGAAGAAAGATACTTTTGATAATGTTATTAATCAAGTCCTTACATTTAATGAAACGTTAGTATCGAAAGCTGAGAGAACTCTACCCGAAACCTCGCCAAATCCAAAACCACTCAGCAAACCATGGTTTGACGATGATTGTGAGGAGCCAAAGAAAAATAGGAAACGGCCGAAGGACAACCCAAGATAATTTAAGTAACACCCGTATATTCCATGCAAAAGCACTTCGTCTCAAAAATAAATTACCCTATACCAATGAACATAGTTTAGAACTTTGTACAAACACTTAATGGTAAAAATATGAAAAGATTACCAGACCCTTTTAACATCAGAAAATGAGATCTCTCAAAGACTTGGTGAAACTGTTTCGAAAAATTTTTCTTCTCAAAATTACTCTCAGGAATTTCAACATATTAAAAACCGAATTAAAAAAACCAAACTTAACTTTCGACCAAACAATTCAGAAGACTACAACCGGCCTTTCTCTCTTGATGAACTAAAAAATTCTCTGGCAAAGGCCCACGACACAGCATGTGGCCAAGATGATATTCATTATAAACTTCTGAAACACCTTTCTGATACATATTTAGAAACTCTTTTGGATCTTCTCAATAAAGTATGGGTGACTGGTGACGTGACTTGCATTCCATATGGAAGCAAGCTACAGTTACCCCTATTTCAAAACCTGGAAAAGATCATTTTGAACCGTCGAATTATCGGCCAATTTCCCCCACAAGCTGCGTATGCAAGACAATGGAGCGGATGATCAACGACCCCCTTGTCTGGTTCCTTGAGACCAATGATCCCCTGTCCAATATATAGTGTGGATTCCGGCAGGGCAGAAGCACGTTGGATCATCTTGTTCGCGTCGAGTCTTTCATACGCAACGGGATTGCTAAAGGTTAACATGTGGTTCAGACAGACAGTTCAAGGTTAATACTACCATGTCTGACCCTTTTGAACAAGAGATGGGTGTCCCTCATGGAAGTAACCTCTCTGTTACCCTATTCAGCATTAGAATAAATAGTTTGGCTAAAACATTGCAAAAGAATGTTGAAGGCTCACTTTATGTTGATGATTTTCTTCTATGTTTTAAAGGTAAAAACATGAACAGCATAGAAAGACAATTACAATTATCTTTGAATAAAATTGAAAAGTGGGCTACGGAAAATGGTTTTAAATTTTCCAACTCCAAAACAGTGTGTATGCATTTTTGTAATAAACTGCACTTGGACCCCGAAAATGTATAATTCTGCCATTAAATTCGTCAACGAAACAAATTTTCTTGGTATTATGTTTGACAGTAAACTTACCTTTCTATCCCATATCAAAATGCTTAAAGCATTGGACATTTTAAAAGTTGTTTCAAGCACTGACCAGGGTGCTGATAAAAACATATTGTTACAATTATATAGATCACTTGTACGATCAAAACTTGATTATGGTTCCATTATATATGGATCTGCTGGCAAAAATTTAGACATTGTTCACCACCAAAGCCCACGTTTGGCCTTGGCAGCGTTCAGAACGTCTCCTGTGGAGAGTTTATATGTAGAGTCGAACGAGCCGTCTCTTTACAATCGTAGGAAAAAACTTGCTTTACAATACTTAACCAAACTAAAAGCATATCCTTCAAATCCTGCCTACGACTGTGTTTTTAATCTTCTATTGGGATATATTTAACAACATAGAAATAAAATTCCTCCTTTTGGTATCCGATGAAATCACATATTTTTGGTTCTAACATCAACCTTGATGAAATAGCCCCTATTAATATACTTCAATCGCCACCTTGGCCTGTACCCAAACCAAAATTCATGTTTGACATCAGAAAACATAAAAAAGTCGGAAACTTAACCCATTGAAATTCAGCAACAGTTTGCTGAAATGAAATCAAATTTTCAGGAGTTCGACACCATTTATACCGATGGATCAAAAGACAGAGAAAAGGTGGTTGCTGCTGCTGTTTCTGGACAACGTCTTCTTCGTCTTCCATCTTCGAGTTCTATATTTAAGGCTGAAGCAAGAGCTATTATCCTTTAAATTCATAAGATCTTCTGACAAACAAAACTTTCAAATTTGTTCTGATTCTCTTTCATGTTTATTGGCCATAAAAGGTAAGAAATATAGAAATCCTTTGATTTGACATATTATTGAATTTTATTAAAGACAGTTTTAGGTAAAGAAATAGTTTTTCTCTGGATACCAAGTCATGTTGGTATAAAGGGAAACACAGTCGTAGATAGAATAGCGAAGGATGCCCTAGAAGACCACATTACTAGTATATCAGTACCTTTTACGGATTTTAAACCGTTAATTTATAAGAATGTTTTAGTTCTGTGGCAATCCCACTGGGACCTGCTTACAGAAAGAAACAACATTCTATTGAGCCAACTGTTGGCAAACATGTTTATTTTGTAGGCAAAAGCCGACGAGACCAAGTTGTTTTAACTAGGTGTCGCATTGGTCACACCAGGACGACTCATTATTTTATTTTACAGAGTGATCCGGCTCCTGAGTGTATTCCATGCCAATGTCGGCACAATGTTAAACATCTGTTGATTGACTGTGTAGATAAATCCGCCATAATGTGTCGGTACTACACAGTCAACAATATGAAAGATTTATTTACAGTGGTCGCTAACGACTGTCTTTTACAATATTTGAAAGGCGTAGGACTATACTCCAGATATAGGCTATTATACTTTGTTCTTGAGTATAGTCATTTGTCATTATCTTAAACTTTGTTATTGTTACTTGGCGTGATTTTATATAAGTTAGTATCGTTTAATGAATATTTTATGTATTTTGGCACCTGTTTAATGACTAGCGTATCTGTGATAGTATTTCTAAATGAAAGTTAGACTGTTTGTGATATTAATTTTACTGTTTATTTTACCTTCAATATTTTATTGGTAAATAGTCTATTGATTTTAGATACTGTTTGGTATTTTAATGAGTTCAAGACTAATTAGTTATTTAAAAAACTTGTTATTAATTATGTACCGATTTGATTTTCTCTTTGCAATGTCAAAGCTGTAGATAAACCGATTCTATTCCTTGTCCTGGTCTTAATTTAAGATATTTGTTATGGAAAAAATGTTCAATCCTCCTCTATGTTAAACATAATAAGTCATGTAAGTTCCCCCTGAATATCCCTTTGGTATTTCTTGACTTTACTTAAACATGCCATTTAAAGATAGTTAATAAATGTCATACAAATGCCTTAACACCATCCAATCGAAAGTCGACCAGACAATAGTATAAAGGAAGATAAAGGTAAAGCATAACATTGACAGAGTCAGAATCAAGAAATACCTAAGGGATATTCGAAGGAGAGAAAAATCGTAACAACTGACAAACTCCGGAGAACAACGAAGAGAAGACCAAAACAATACATGAACTACAATTAAAAACTAAAAATATATGAACAACATGGACCCCACCAAAAAAAGCGGGGGTAGACTCAGGTGCTCCGGAAGAGTAAGCAGTTTCTTTTTCCTGCAGGACACCCGCCATGCTGCCCATGTCAAATCCGGTATGAGGAAGGGATAATATCAATCGAACAGGTCCATTTTCTTTTGGGAAACGGTTTGTTCATACCTGTCAACCAAGTCATGTTGACGCCCATAAAACTTTAATAAGGACGACTTCAGCTCTGGAATAACGTATAAGTTGTGAAATATATACTCCATACGCCGGCGCTTCTGGAATATTGCCGTTCAAAAATGGTAAGTTGACGATTGAGAAAGTCAAAGTCTTCCCGTTTGTCGTAAAGTGTTGTACTCAACCTTCCTCTGGTGTCAATTTCGAGGTGAAGGTCAAGATAAGATGCAGACTTGGCAGTGTCTGTAGTATCCTTAATTTCGAGCTAATTGGGATGGATGAGATGTAAGAAATTCCCAAAACGTGATTTGTTGAGTGATAAAACATCATCTATGTAGCGGAAGCTGAAATTAAAGGTACGGGCTAGCCCATCAAGGAAGTCTGCCTAATATGAGTAAAGGAATAAGTCGGCCAGTAGTGGCGCCCAATTAGTACCCATAGGAATGCCAATTGTCTGTTGGAAAATACATCCACTTAATTGAACAAAAATGTTGTCGATCAAAAATTCAATTATCAGGACAATTTCGTCCTCTGTATATTTTTTGTTAGATTTAGAGTTGTTTTTAACAAAATATGATTTATCTCTACCAATGACAAGGTATGTGTATCTGTTGTTGCCATTTTTAGGTTGAAAGCATCGATGGATTAGATCTCTCATCTTCAACTTCAGTTGTGAATTAACAATGACCATATTGTGAAAAAAAAAAAATTCACTTACCAATAATATTTAAATATACAGCCATTATAATGCCGTAAAATCCAATATCAACTTCAATCCATGTGCTTGATTCAGTAAACTTAGCACATGATGTAGGAAGACGATTACCATCTACACTTAAAGGGATAATGGTGGACGGCTCACCTTGTACAGCTGGTCTATTTAATGCAAGATTTTTATATTCTGAAAAAAAAAATTACAAATACATATACTAAAAATTATCAATTGAAGAAACTACGTATCATTATCAACTTTTGATGGGTTGTATTAATTTACATTTCTAATAATATTATAAACTACAGGACAATAAATCATAATCAGTCAATCGAACATTTGGACATCATTGATAAGAATCTAGGTTTTCTACAAATACATGAACTTACTTTCGTCACAGTATTTTCCGTTTTTTCCATTTGTACATCCTATATTGCAAGTTCCGTCGTCGCTGCAACTATTGTTCAAACAGACTCCAGACCCGCATCCCAAAACACAAGAACCATTTGCAGGGAAGCATTGCTGATTAATACAATTTTCTGGGCATGGCATCGAACAGTTTATTCCATATTTGGTCAAAGGACACCCTTCAGAATGAATTTAAATCGTATTATTATCTCACCACTTCGAATGAAAGTCGGGGATATCTGTAATCAGTCCGTCTCTCCGTGCGTTATATAATCTTATCTCCAGAACTCTAGAATTTTGATTTTCTTAACATGAAGCCTATATGGGTTCTTTTTCGGAAATAGTGAAATTAAGCTTGTGACTTAAACTCCTCTTCCATTTGTTATTTAGATTTAAAATTTAATTGTGAAAATCGATAAAGAGTTCCAATTTTGGGACCGAAAATTGTGAAATTGCGAATTTTGCATTGTCTCTGGAAATACTCATTCATATTTTGTTTAAGTGGTTTTATTTGTTGATAATATTGTTCTGCACTATGTGAAGTTGTGCATTCAAATTTTCAATTTTGAAATTTGAGTCAGGGTTACCGTTTCTAGACTGAAATTCTGAATTTAATACTTTTTCATTATTAATTGTTTGTCTGTAACTTTGATTATGTTTGAAAAAAATGCCAATACAGACAACTGATATTAATAGTTATCCGGGTCCAATAATACATGTCAAGGAAGAAATCATACAAATTCACAGCCGGTACACCCTTGATTGGACCTGGATAAAAGAACTATTGTCTACTTTTTTATATTCGACGTAATATAGCCGTCAAATCATCAATTTAGCATACGGAGATTTCCTCATTAACAAACTTTGTATTTTTAGCCATAGATATAAATAAACTGAAATAAAATTTTAAAATTATCAATGTATACAATTATATATTTCCCTCAATTCTGATATGAATTGTTAAATTATTTTTTATACTGTAGAACATCAGAATTCTCCGTTCTCTAAATTCCATCTATGCCCTCATCATGATCATGACAATGAAAGTAGTGAAAATTATCCTATTTAACATATTCCAGTAAGTGTTATTTATTCTTATTCCGTATAATATTCACGTACTCTCGAGTTTTTGAAACACAGAAAAAACATTTATTTTAACTAAATTAGTTTTTAATTAAACATTTTATGTCCGGAACCTCTTATTTCTCTCACACAAATATATTCAAAATGTTCACTGCATTAAATGGTGTAATAGATTAAGCAACATACCATGTACTTCGACATAACACAACTCAACGAATGTTTCAATATTATTAGTGTTATAAAACACAACTTTTTTCCCCACTGTATTACAATCAATATTGAATATAAACTTTTGATTTTGTAGAGTATCTGGATCTTTATAGCAAAGAAAACCAACAGGTCCATTATCGGGTACGTTTCCACTTGTTCCATTAGTTACATACAAGGAAAATCCATTAACTCGTTGAGGGACTGTAAAATAGTTAGAAACAATACCTGTAATTAAAGCTGCTTTTTTTATTGGGAATGATTTTATATATATTAATATTACATGTATTATTTTGCTCAAAACGGACAATACAATATTGCTTTCGAGTGACATCAAAGCGATTATTAACTAAAACACACCATTTCACGGAAAAATTGAAATAAAACCATCTCACCATTTCATTATCAAAATTAAATAAAAACACAAAACTGCAAGGTTGCTACCATGCTTTCCACCTTGACACTGAATGAAGAGAATGTTCTGCATAAATGTGATGGCTGTTTAAATGCATAATGAAATAGACGAAGCATTTTTCTAGATTTTGTTATAGATAACTATAGAAAAATTTGATCCATTTTTTATTTGTTCAGTATATTTTATGATGTAATATAGAATAATATTACATCTTTTACACGAATACAGTGTCGGTTAAAGTTTTGAAACCAACAGAAATAAGTACAAGTATTCTATCTAAATTGGTAACAATTGGTCCAATCATTTAAAATATCACTTACACGTATCCCTGTAATATAATATTACAGTGGTTATGAAAAAAGAGTTGTTAAAGTTAACACTCCACCAAGCAAATTTATTTTGCCATTGTCCTGTATGCGAGCATCCAGAAGACCAGTTTGTTGAAGCAGGCGGACTAAGTGCTCTATCTGCGGTATATATAGAGTAATCAGAACTTTGGCGTGCCCGTCCTTCTGGGGTTAGATTCTCTAAAAAAACAGAATTAATTATGTTACATTGTATTACAACACACTCACATTTTCAACAAAATATACCTCATCTATGGAGATGGTTCTTCATTTCTCACATGAGGCCGACTTAAAAATAATTCAGACAACTCACGTCGAAGAATAGTGTAAAAACGTTCACTCGTTTCACATAACACACATTTACCGCTTAAGCTGCCAAGCCCATTCATTAAATCATGGAAGGGGAGTAACAGAATAAGAAAATCATTTAAAAAATATGAGCACAAAACTAATTTGCTTAAGAGTTGAAACATCGTTTTATAAATATACCAAAAATTCGTCAACAATAATTCTGACTCTGGCAGTGATTAAACATTTGTTTGTCTATAGAAGTACCCGCCCCCCCCCCCCCCCCCCCCGCCCCCTCCCCCACCCTTCCCTTCTCGAATGTTTGATAGAACAGGATAATGCTCAGTAGATGAAATGTTACACCGATACCTTGACCTCAATCTTATTATCCTAGGGACTATACAAGATAACTGGTAAAATATGCAGGTAAAATCACAAATATTTTAAACACGTAAATTTTTTATGTTATGTCAGCCATATGTGATGATGGGTTATAGTAGCATATTTGACAACATGAATGATCACAACCATTCCTGTTAAGAGTAAAGTCCTTTGACTGCTCGAAGGATTACAAATGTCAAGGCCTTAACAATCATTTCAAAGGCAAAGTAATTCAATTTGCAAGGTTTTTCCACCTTCAAACACTAAAAGATTGAATTGCATTTAATCAGCACTAGGAGATTTTAGAATGAGGTAAGGTTTTATCTTTAGTATGGATCGGCACAGGGTCAACTTTCTATGAAAGGTAAGTCAGACTATGATACACTGTAATATTAATTCTGAAATAAAGAAGGGTGCGTAGAAAATTCAATATATGTTATCTGAGCATGAACAATTAAATCAACCTCTTTTTGTCAAATTTTGAAATTAATTTCTTATTTTTATCCTGCAATGAGTAAAACAATAGAATTTAAGCGGGTGGAATACACACATAGAATTATGCCCCGCCCACTACCAATTAAAAGCAAACGGGTCAGTTGCATTAGATTCTTTTTAAAATGCATGTCAACAAATTATTTTGTTTTGTTAAAATTACTTTATACCACATTTTCATCTCGCTATCAACATTGACAAATTGTCAGTATATCCTTCTCAGATATAAACACGCATGTGTGTACATGTAGACTGTAATGTGGCCTTCCTATGGGTAATTTTTTTTTAGCATTAAAAAGTAATCATTTAAAAGTTGAAATGGCAGGAAAAACATTGTTAGTTCATTTCTGAATTTGTTTTTCACTTGATCTGGTGGAGCGTTGTGTCACTTCCGAACTATCAATTGCGTTATGGGTGTTACGTATTTAACAGTTATACATGTATGTCCAGTTATAATGACTGACCCTATAATGCCCAGTTGTTTGATATTTGTCATGTTTTAACAATATAGAGTAATACTATAGAAGAATGTAGAAAACATTTGTACTCGGCTTGAAACTGCCGTTAATTTACGACGAATATTTGCATTTTCCCAGGTTCCTTAGCATTATACACATATTTTCTGTATTCTTTTGTAGTAAATTTTTAGTGTATACATGATATATTAATAAACCAGTTCGTCTACCTACAATTTAAAACACAATTATTACTCTGTTTTATTGAACTGATCGGGTGGAGTTAATTTTTTTATTGATATAATTAACCATATACGATGTACCACATACACTAGAAAAACGATTTACCATGTAAGCTAAACCATGTACGACGTAGCATACAAGATACACAAATGTACGTGTACGATGTACTAAGTTTTAGTACGATAAACAATTAAAGTTGGTGTACATTGTACTTTCGTACTGTGCTTTGTAGTAATTTGTTGACAGTACGGTGAACAGTAAAGCTTGGTTAACCTTTCTGAACTAGAAATTGTTTTAGAATATTTTTGGCGTAATAAAACTTTATTTACAATATGTACAAAATAACAATCCAAAGATACTAATACTAGATATAGTAAATTTATACTATGCTGTATACGACGCATTTCAAGGATTTACCTCTCATCAGCAGCATTAAAACCGAAACATTTAACACACTATGATAGTACGATTTCCGATTTAATATACACATTATGCCACGTATCATGGGCAAAATAAGCCTACGAAAACGATATACAATTTATCATGTGCGAACAATGCACCTACGATTTAAAGACGCTAAAATATTATTAACTTGTACGTTCTTAATTAAACATTGTTTTTTTCTGTGTTCTTTTTAATACCTAATGTTATATATAGCGTGCTTCTTTGTTACATGGAGATATGACAAATGACTGTTTCATTCCATGATCAAAGTTAATCAGTTTAGTACAGTATTATAGATTGTTAATGTTAGATAAGTTTGTTTGTTTAGTTGGGGTTTTGCGCCGTTTTCAGCACATTTAACTAGTTCGCCGCGGCCAGTTTTTATTGGTGGAGGAAGCCGGAGTAGCCAGAGAGAACCACCGACCTTCGGTAGAATCCTTGTCAATTAAGATCGGAGTCGAACACACCCCCACCACAGGTGAGATTCGAACAGGCTAGTGATCATTAGTAGTCATGACGAACAACCTAGACCAGTCGGCCACCGAGGCCCCCTGTTAGTTACGTACAAAACAATAAACCATAAAATCCAAAACGGTACAAACATATGATATTGAAATTTTTCTTTAATGTCTTTGTCCATTACCAAGATTATAAAGAATAATCTGGATGAATTCGAACAATATGGTTATTACTTAAAAAAGGGATACCTCACATTGTAAAGTTTAGTTAATTTGGTACATATTATCCATGTAGACCCATTCTGGACAGTTCTAAGCTAAAACCATTTATGACAGTTTTATCCTACGACCATTGAGGACGTTTCTAATCTAGATACCGCAAAAAGTAATCGAGCAAAAACTAGAAATTGCAATTGTTCAAAAGAAAAAATTTGGAATTTTAGGAATTGCTAACATTTTGAAAATTATCAAAATTAAAATATTTTAAAACTTGTTGCCATAATTTTCAAATCAATGTTTAGCATACTAAGTTAACAAACATAGTTTACAGAGTACAAAAAATTAAAATGTCACTTAAAATTAACTACATGTAATTAAAAAAATCAAAATATAAAGAATTTAAATAATTAATTTGTTGTGGTATACTAAAAAATATCTTTTTGAGATACTGTTATAGCTCGTATAGTCTGAAATTGAAAAAAAAACACCTTCATAATTAGGAATTTAAGGTCATGAAGGTATTTTACCAATTCAATACATCGAATTATCAAGAACTATATGAGTTTACTTATTTCAAAATCTTACACATCATGGTTTCGACATAACCGGCTTCATGCATAGTTTTTCTAAAGTTATTTGTAAATCCTATAGGTAATTCTGGCCTAGAACAATCAATGACAGTTCTACCCTAGAACCATTTTGGACAGTTCTACCCTAGAACCACTCTAGACGGTTCTACCCTAGAAGTATTTATGACAGTTCTACCCTAGAACCATTCTAGACGGTTCTACCCTATAAATATTTATGACACTTTTACTCTACAGTTCTACTCTAGCACCATCGATTGCGGTTCTAACTCAGAACCATTTATGACAGTGTTATTTCTACCATAGAATCGTTATAGAATGGTTTTAGGACAGTCATCACTTACAGACTTACACTTAAGAGGTTATAACTGATCTCAACCGTATAGAGCGTCGGTATGGACAAATATTTGGCATACATAGTTCGACGAGTTATTATCAAAATGTTTTACAGAATGTTCATGTTTGCATATTTGGTAATTTTTTGTGATTTATAATGTATACAGAGGTTGTCGTAATGCAACGGTGTGATTGTCCAGTCGTCAAATTGAATTTCTCTTTCCTTTTCTCTTCCTCGTCCTTTCTTCAGGGCTTATGAACACGGTAATTTTAAACTTTCCATATATCCGACATAAGTACATGTAGGTATCATATAAATTATTCTTAAAAGCCACATATACAAATAGTGTCGTCTACCTAACTATTAGTATATTTTTTATTTATTTTGCGTAATTTATACACTTCTTAAAATAAAAAATTTAACGGACAATTTTACTTTTTATACGTAAGAAATAATTCAAATACATATATGCACATATATATCACTTACTTTGTCCTGCAGCTGTATAGATGAATGTTAACATGATAACTGAAACACTCCAGTGGAACTCCATTGTACTTGTGTATCTGTTAAACAAAATCTGCATAAGATTGAAAATTATATTTGGCTTGTCTGCTTGACATACTTTTGAAAGATGCAAAGAAAGAGGGCGGGTTTGCACTTCAAGTGATTGTCGTTAAGTATATATTAACTTGAAATGGTAAAATATGGTCCATGAGCTTGTAAAATCCTGTTCGGGTATTTGAGCAGATTATAAAATCTTTATATTCTATCGAAATATATATAAATATATCGAGAAAGTTAAAAGATTTCTTTGAAACACTATCAATGCTCCTGAATGTCGTCACTTTTTGCGGAAATAGTAATGTCAAAATGTAAAATTGTTTATCACGCTATTTAACAACACGTATATTCTAATAAGTTGCACAATTGGAGATTTTTGGCTTAAGGTAAGGTTTGCGCTCTCTCTGGATTTTTATAATTATAATACTGTAGTAACGTGACATATTTATTTGTTCATTGGGGGAACCTCTCGTATTTCGCGGTATTTTTAAGAAAATAGCCCGTCCAGTTTTTTTGTAAAAATAGCTCAAAATTTGGATTTTTGGTAGTTTTGTCATAATGTATTTATTTTACTATTTTCAAGAAATAATTTATGTAATAATCAAAACTATTAAATTTGTTAATGAAAATTGTAAAAATGATTATGTTCTAGATATTATCTATAAAATTTGCTTGAAAAGTTGAGAAAAAAATCTCGAAAACACAACATTTTAACATTTCCTTGCCAAAATAGAGACGTTGCCATGGCAACAAAAAGATGAAAATGTCCTGTTTCCCGATCCCACGATTTCAATAAAAATTGAGAACTGATAGATTTTAATATTTCCATTATAATAAAACAATAAAATTCATATGTCCGTGATCTCGTTTCCATGGAAACGGATGCTATATGAACCCCTCTTAAACACACAAATAACGTATTTTTCGCGTTTTATAAGAAAATCAATCAATGAAAGCCGTTTTCAGGGCACAATTTTTGTCCCCCGCCGGAACGCAATGTGGGGACATAGAAATGCCGGGCGTCCGTCCATCCGTCCGTTCGTCCCCATTGTAAGCGCTCTCATTGTTATATTCATTTGCGGATTTTTTTATGAAATTCATATGGAAGACTTGTTTTGATAGTATCTAGATCAAGTTTAAATTCGAGTGCAGTAAAACAAAGTACTAAGCAAATATTGTGTTGGATCTGTTTAACTTGCATCGTGGCGCAATTGTTATTCAACTAGAAAACATGCCTCATGGATGGCATGTGTTTTTTTTGTTTTTTGTTTTGTTATGTATGAAAAATACTGCATAGTTTTCCTTTTTTATATTCTAAATAGAAATAAGAAAAAACATCAAATTATCAATGTAATAGGCTCTGATCTGCATGAAAGAACCCTTCCCTCGGCTAACCATATCCCTACCAAATCATAGCTCTACAGTAAAAGAATGGCCCTAAAGTAGATGAAGACCAGAAAATCAATTGACATTTTTATTGAACTTATGAAGTCAAAATACACGTAGCTATTCAAAATCTCTTCTTGAACTGTTAAAGGTTAGATTTTCAATCCGTGGAAAGATCAGGATTTATGACATCCTTGGGTTCGTTGTTTGGATCTTGTAGCAAGTTGCAACTCTAATAATGATTTAGTCACTGTATCCTCATAATTTCTGGCGATGTTAAAGAAATATTTTTAAAGAAATATCTAATAATTCAAAGCATCGGCAACGATGAAGTCGTTCATAAACATGAGACTTTGTCGTTTGAAGAGATATTCTCCCAAATCAACGTTGATCAATACAATATTCAACACATAGATACACGCTTCGGCAGTTGCGTAGACTTTCAACTGTTTCTGGCAAAAAACTTTGCTTAAATTTACATTGATATAGTTCCCCAATGCATTCCAAGCAATAGAGCAACGTTTTGATTCTTAATCGTTAAACATGCGATTCAATTTACTGCTACGATGTGTTGACATTTTGTCAGACGATAATTGTACGCAACGCGCTTTTTCGTTACGTTGTTAAAAATTCGACGGATTTAAACGCTCAAGTGATCAGAACTTTTCAATTCGAGTTATCTCCCTGTGACGGCTAACCTTACCTTAATCACGTTAAAAGGACTGGAAAGTAAGGTGACAAAAAAAAAAGAAGAAAAAACGATCATGTTCCAATTATCAGTAGGAAAGCTGGTCACGGTTCACTCCAGTTTCAATGACAAGATGTTTTGGACTAAAACAAATGCGATATTAAAAGTTATCTGCTAGCGGTAGTTTAGTTGTGTATGTTCTGCCATAAAATATGTGGAACAAATCTTGAAAATATAAGCTTTCGTCCTTGTATTTTATTTAGCTATGAATTTCTCTATGTATTTCAAAATTCGTCTCTTAAATGGGCTGTCAGAGAAAATTCTAGGATCAGGTTAAAGCTGAAATTGTTAAAAAAACACTGAAAAACAGTGGAACTGACGGCATTAACTAATCTGTAAAATTGGTCATAGAAGTGCGAACCGCAATTTCTTGTACTATTTCATAAAATGTCAAATCCTTTTCGATCTGAAGTGGACCTTTCGCAGATAAAAAGTTATTGATATCTTACAAGTGTTATGATATTGTAATTATTATATTTTTTTATCTTGGCCTAATTTGTTTTGTGTGGCCTTGTAACATGTATTATATGCTTACATAATATTTATAGTTGTTTACCAAATAATGTTATAACATTGCAGTTTAGAAATCACTGGAACAATAATAGATACTGATGGAATGATTAAAACTTTCTATTTGACTTACATAATAATTCTGGAATGATCATAATATATGATGTGTAATTCAAACTTCTACCGTATTCTAGAAGTTTCCGTTCTACAGTTTACTACTAAGGTCCTTTCTAAAGTGTTCTATAGATTTCCGTATATATACGGACACAAAAGTTAGACTTTGAGATCAGATCAGACATTAACATTCTTGTGTTCTCAGATATTGGATTGACACTTTTATTTACGTTACACACGTCATAATAGATTGTGACTGATTGGACATAATATTCTGTTTGGATTTCCGCAACAGTGAAGAGAAGAATTCCGGATAAAGAAAAGACAAAGGATCGGACATATATATTTTAAACAGTTAAGTTGACATTTCATTTTGTACAATATTTTTTGTAAACTTGTGTATAATAAATCTTGTTAAAGTTTATTATTGATTTGTGTCTTTGTTGACTACAATTTAAAGGTGATTTTTGGCCGTAACACAAGAGTTACCCTTTGCACAGAATTTAGATTCCAAAAGGTGTTTTTTATTATATTTGCGCAAATCCTGAAATAATTTTGGTATTATTGAAGAGATTTTCTTTTTTATTATTTTTATAATCTTTTTCTATAATTATCTTTGTCTACAGATGTAAAAAGAAATCAGAAATAGAACACGTATCAGGCTTCACTAGCAAATGAAGGAGTATTTCTTTTATTTCTGGTTATAATACTTCTGTAATGTCTGAATACATGCTTAGTTGAATTTGATGTAATAAAGCAATTATGTATGAATCTTTTCTGATATTAATACATGAAATAACAATTTTTCAGAATGTGTACTTATGCTGAGCATGTTCAGCTACATCACAAGCACCTGTCAATACATTTCAACAGCACAATTTTTTAATAAATCAATCATAATGCTTAGGCAAGAAACATATTCAAATGTAGTGTGTAGTGAAGTTTGTCTTTAAGTTGAAATTGTTTTATTAAAACTTTTTTTCCCAGAGGACAAAGTATGATTTGGCCTGATATTTGGCCTCTTGAATTCTATAACCAAAAAAGTAATGAGAAACTCAGTCTCAACTATGTTTAAGTACTACTAAAATGTGACATTTTAAGGAAAATGTTTTGTTTCAACAAGCAATGTCTGTAATCGCGGCAATATGCTGTCAAACATGGCTTATTTTGAAAAAAATCAATGGAAAACACCAAATTTCACTAATTTTTTTATCTTTAAGTAACATTTTGATATGAGCAACAGCCTTGCCCAAAAAGATAGTTCACGTACATGTGTATTAATGTAGGACAAACATTATAGTTAAAAAATCTTTTGGAGCGAGGTTGTTGCTCGTAGTTGTTTTGACCAAAATCTACTGTGAAAAACTATTTTCTTCAAATGCTTAATTTAGCAGACGTTCATTACTTCGCTGTTACATCATGGGAAATTATTGATAGAGGATGAAAGTTAGATCATTATACTATGAAAATGAGACAAATTTGGATCTGCGATCTTAATTTCATATCAAATCATATCCTTTAGTTAATCATTTATGTCCCCAATTGCATGAGCCTAAAGAATGGTAGAATGCAAACTTGAATGCTTTAAGAAACCTGATGTCCAAAGCTATGTTGAATTTTGCAATCACAATCTCATTCTCAAACCTCATTCACAACATTTAGTTCCAGACAACATATACACATGTATTTCTTAACTAAAAAAAAACTATTGGCAGTCTAACCTGTGGATAATTATTTAGCCTCAACCAACTTTCAAAAAATGTGAAATTGCATTTATTTGATTAAGTAAGTCTACATCACATCAAAAAAATATTTCCGCATTCAGTCTTTTTTTAAGGATGATCGCTAGTATAATAGGAAAAAAATAGGATTTGAAATAGGTGTTTTAGTTTGAGAGAACATATGAATAGTAAACAAATAAGCAGGAAAAAAATATAGATTCATGTGCTCATTTTAGAGCTATAAAGCCTTGAAAATTTGCAGGAAATAGGTTTTCTCTGGATTTTTCATTGTCTTTGCATTGGCAACTTCTTATCCCAAAAATGTCTGAAAAAATAAAAAGGATTTTATATAAAATTTTGTCAAATACCATTTTAAGGTATATATGATTGAATTATAAAAGAAAAAGTTGGGGTTCATGGGCAAACAATTTAATGTTTAAGAAATGGATAAAACCCGAGGATTCCGAAAATCTGACAAAAAGACAAAAACATCACCAGCGAGCATCCTTAATCCCCATTTCAGTAAACCATTTGTATATCTGTATTATTTCCTCAACCAGAGGCTCCATTGAGCCCGAATCGGTCACCTGGATTTAAGGTGACCACAGCTGACAAAGTGCTCTGGATAATATCTGTAAGGAATTGTTCCATAGTGTCCAGTGCTTCTAGACAAGATATGTAAGTAAATACAAGAAATACCAAAGGATATTCGAAGGGGGGGGGGGAATGGAAACAATTGACAAACTCCGGAGAACAACGAAGACAAGACCAAAACAATACATGCATTACAATTAAAATCTAAAAACATATGAACAACATGGACCCCACAAAAAACCGGAGGTAAAGAATTCTTCCAGTGTCCAATGTTAAAAAGGTTAAACTAAGTCCAGCAGACATTTATCCAAGCATCTTCATGCAACAAAAACATTTCAATTGGCTTAGTTTTTTTTCTGAAAAGAAGAGCTTTGTACAAATTTCCCTGTAGGGTCCAAGGTTAAACAAAGTTTCGGCACAAAAAACATACCTTTTGTACAGAACAATCTATTAAACATGCCTGCCTAGATTGTTTACATTTAGACTGGTAGTTTCAGAGAAGAATTTGAAAATGTGAAAAGTGGACGGACGGTACGACGGACTACAGAAGGACAGTCCGGCTGTGGCGACCATCTTGAATTTCCAATCGGCAGATACAACATATCTATTGTACTTGTGTATCAAATGATCATTTAAATAGTTCAAGTGGTTTGGTAATTTCTGAGAAGAAGACCTTAGTACAAATTTCCCATAGGGTTCAATGTAAACTAAGTCTGGCTGTGGCGGCCATATTGAATTTCCGATCGGCACATAAAACAGTCTTTTTTTATTGGTCTACTGTGGATTCATTAATATCGAATTTCGTTGTATACCAATTTTCGTGGTTTTCATGGGTCCCAGTTAACCACGAATTTAAATATCCAACGAAAAATAATATTTTTACTTCAAATTGAATGCACTGAAGTTTGAAACAAATAAACGCTCAAACAATTTTCTTTAAAAATATTTTGACTGTGTAAATTGTCGCGGAATTCACTTCAGTTATTATTTTATTCAAACATTCAAGAACAATGTTAATCATAAGTAGGCCTAAACAATACAGACTTTCTCATGAATCACAGTAAAAACATCTGGTAAACAGATAACAAAGCAGACATTATTGGTCGTAATTGGGTTACAGATATGTATGTATATGCCCCGAGGTATTTGGTGACAAGTGATTGCAATTACGTTCATACATATTTCACACCTGATTAACCTAACAAGTAAATAATTACGGATTTTGTTAATCTTGTTAAACTTATGACAAATCTGAAGAATCTGTTCGTTAAACTTTTGTTTTATAATCGCTTAAAATCAGTACTTTACTGTACAATATCAAAGTCTGATCGGCACTTTCTGTCTCAGTATTTTCATGATATCTGATGTGCCAAGCCACGAATTTCAGTATTTCAACAACATTTTATATTTTTTTCTAAGCCAGCATCCACGAATTTACCTATCCAACGAAATGCATTTTCTTCTCTATCCACGAAAATTGATATCCACGAAAATAAATGAGTCCACAGTATTAAATGATTACTCACACTCATTTCAATTGCTGTGGTAGTTTCAGACTAGCAGATTTTTGAACATAATACCCCATAGGGTCTAATGTAAACTAGGTCCAAATGTGTCGGCCATCTTGGTTTTCCGGTCGGCACAAAAAAAAAACAAATTTTATAGAGGTTCATCCAATTCTTGTTCAAACATAAAAAAACATTTCAATACTTGATTTCCAACTGATCCGGATCTATTGCATCCGGGGCAGAAATTATTATTCCGATCACGTGACTTCAGTGTTTTGTTAGACATGAGAATGGCGCTTTCCATGTTACGAGAGTGAAGAGAAATTTGAAGGATAATGGAAGTCGGGCAAGTTTTAGCTTTCTGTATTCATGGCATGATATAACCATCTGTGACAGAAATTGTCGCAACTCTGTTATAGTTTTTGTCGCAAAATTTACCGGGGCTGACATATTGCTATTATTTCTATTCCTAACAAAACGTCACGTGATACGTCATTCTTTACCTCGGTCGCAAAGAGCGCTCGATCTGGAAAAATTCGTATTGGTTTAGTGTTTTCTGACAAGAAGACCTCTGTATAAATTTCCCTATAGGGTCCAATGTTAAACAAAGTTTCGGCACAAAAAACATACCTTTTGTACAGAACAATCTATTTAGCATTCCTGCCTAGATTGATTACATTTAGACTGGTGGTTTCAGAGACGAAGATGAAAATGTGAAAGGTGGACGGACGGTACGACGGACGACAGACGGACAGACAGACGGACAACGGACGGACGATGGACGGACAACGGACGGACAATAGACGGACGGACAAATCTTATACAAAGTTTCACACAATATTTCACTTATAATTCCTTATGATTTCAGATATTCTGTTTTACACAAACTTTCGACAAACAACAAACCTTTTTACACTAGTCATGTGAACAATGTTATTTTTGTGTCGTTTACTAGTAAATTTTATACGAAATCGGTCATTTTTAGGAGGGAATTCGGAGAAAAGACACTATGGTATAAACAGGTGAGGATTCAGGATATATGTTGGGGTTAGGGCCAGGGGGTTAGTATTTATTTGTTCCTACAAGGGGCCTTTGTCGTTTAAAGACACCAATGGGCCCAGGTTAGAGCCCTTGCAGGATGACAAGGGGGCAACCATGTCTCCCAGACTCTCCGCATATAATGTCTTCTGATTTCCTGTAATAAATAAAATTTAGAAACAGCTCAGAAAACGGCACAATCATTGCTTTAACTGTGAACTCATTTTTGGTTGCTTTGAAAGGAGATTTTATTTCAGATATTTCCTTTGAGAAGATAAAAAAAACAATCCAAAGATACTTATATTATATATAGTTAATTTACACTATGCTGTATACGACGCATTTCAAGGAGTTACCTCTCATCAGCAGCATTAAAACCGAAACATTTGGAAGACCAAAAACCAAACTTGTATTAAACAAGAAGTACTCAACCAAAAATATCGAAATAGAAAGTCAAATTTCAGCTAAGGAGATCTACCATGTGCAATACAAGGAATGAACCCTTAGTATTTCTATTGTTTTTGAATTTTGCTAAATACTGGTAATTTCTGTAACAAATCAATGAATAATCATGTCAGACAAGTCTGACGACTGGCTTGGCGAAAAAGAACCGAATTTTCAATCTAAAACTCAAATTTTACGTGACTCTAAACCATTATCTATAAAACTGCAATAACTTGTTCTTATAAATTAAAATGTCTTCTGAATACTGACATAAAAAAAATTGTGGGGGTCATCCACCCGATGGACGCCCCCGTATTTTAATCCGCCCTCATAAAATATTTTGACACCTCATGTAAAAACTTATCTACAATGTGTAACACGGCTAAAATAAGCTTGGGACGAAAATGCCATTATTTTTTCAGACAAAAAACACGACAAATTGTTACACTAAAATTGGATTTCTTAAAGTGTTTTAACATTGAAATCACAGACAGAAACAGGCTTTGATACGCAAAATTCAAATTCTTAAAGTTATCTGATGGTGCGACAGCTCAGAAAATGGCGCAAGCATTGATTTAACAGTGAACTTATTTTTCGTTGCTTTGAAAGGAGATTTGTTTTCAAAAATTTCCTTTGAGCAGATAAAATAACCGATTTTTCAATCTAAAACTCAAAATTGACGTGACACTCAACAATTATCCATAAAACGGCAATACATTTTATTTTATTTTATTTTATTTTTCCGACGTCAAAAAATGAGCAATGTAATTATCTCCCTCTTCTGTTGTTTTCATTGACGATAACGTCCATTGCAAGATGTATGCTATCCAACTGTGCGTACATTGATAAATAACTATAGGTTCCACAATGAGTGAGAATTAGATATCGCTTGAGATCAACCGGGTTTCATGTATTTAATTTGGATATAATGATAAACGAGCTTTTGGCGAGTTTATAAGATATAGATTCTACAACGATGACCAATTGATTATTAATTTTCATTGTTAAACTGCAAAGCTTGTCCGAGGTGTTTTAAAAAAAAATGAAAAGGACAAGTTAAGACCCCTATTTGGCCTAAAAATGAAAATGCGAGTAAGCTAAATATATAGTTGCACAAACAAACTTAAAATACCTACTTAGTTGAAAATGAAGTGAAGTTCTGTATTTCTTACATCGTTCTGGCAATAAGCCATGACCAAAATAACACAATTTTGTGCCAATCCCTAGTTCTTGAAGATTTTGGCCAATTCTCACGCATATTTTAGACCGGGAAAGTGCCTGCGCATGCAAAAACAACTTCATATTTGGTATGAATATGCATTAGGATAATATACATCTTGCATAAAACATATTTTGTTTGTTTCTCGAATAAGGACAATGTTTTCTGAAGCCTAACGTGCATGGGAAACTGCTAAAAATCAGAAAGATTCAAAATTTTGGGTAATTTAAGAAACAATATGACGTCATTTTCACGTCATAATGCTGTAAATGAAGCTGAATAGAGTTATTTTCTTTAGAGAGATGTATAAATGCGCACAGAATTAGAGAAATTACGATATCGAATTCCTATTAGTTTTTAAACGTTTTGTTCTTATGATTCTTTAGAAATATCCATTTGTTTGTGATTAGGCGTGATTCGGCGTCTGGGCTGGGGCTGCGCCGCGTGAAATCATAGGTTAAATTATGAATTGCTCCATGGCTGTATATGCACCCATTTATGCAGTTTTGTTCCATGTTATTAACTAGGGCGATGTTGTTATGTTACATGTTGTGTAGTTGAAGTAGTTAACAGGTATTGTGTTTGGAGATAGTCAAATGTACTCAATAAGGACGAAGGCGGTTCCTGTAAATTAATACATTACACACACGCACACACACAATCATTCTGACTAAGGGACGTCCAAAACAGCTTAAAAAATTTTGTTTCCAAACAAATTTCTTTTTATCATGTTGTACAATCAAAATTAACTGTAATAATAGAAATTTTAGAAAGTTTTTTTTACAAAAACAAGTAGCTGCATTCGTATTATATTATTGAAGTATACGTTTTGTTTCTGTTTATTTTGTTTATTTTGTTCTGTTTCAGACCCCCAATGCATTTGATGAATATAAAACAAGATTCCATACTGTTTCCGCGGTAACCAAATAGTATTTAACATTTTGATGCTAAACAGTTGTGAAAAGAAAGTAATTAATGAATGTAAAGTTTTCTTACCCCTGCCTTGTAGTTTACATAATACATTTGTACTGTAGTTATCAAGCAGGGGTATTTAAATAATTAAAAAACACAAAAATTTCATATGTGCAAAATAAACTCCGCATTGTTCCAGCCTTCTGTGTATTTGTGCAGCGATCAGGTAAGTATATTGACAGCAATTTCGGTTAATGCACTCATGGTACTAACACTAAATTCTCAATTTAAAACATACCTGTATCTTATTTACCCAACTCAAATTTGGAAAACAAACTATATAGACGCTGCTTCTTCAAACGAAAATGTAAAAAGAGGCAGTGTCAGTATTATAAGTTCAGTTATTATTTGAGGTGGTGGTGTGGTGGTGGTGGTGAAGCTGTGCAGCGATGTGGATCCGGATATGCCGTCACCGGAAATTATGTCAACCGTGACTATGTGATGGAGGAATTGGAACTAACATTAACATTAAAAATATTAAAAAAATGAACAAATTTCAAAAAAGGGAAGGAAGTATAAGAGCGAATACATCTCCGGATTGTCCTACTTCATTAACAGCACCTGTCACATTGCCAGTGAAGTGTCAAGTCTGGTGAGATGTCAAGTCCGACGGGATGTAAATTTCCAGACGGAAGTCTATCTGAAAATATTTAGTCTCATTTGTCTCAAACTTTATGAATGATGAACTTAATTAGACTGAACATAAACGCGTCTTAGAAGTTTATGTGACAGAAATCTTTCCCTGCTGGAATCACATTCAGGGCAAAACGATTCAAGTGTGAAAAGTACACCCTTTAAGCTGCAGTGGTAAAATCTTTGGAATAATGGTCCTGACTGTGGTAAATTGTGATGCCATCGTGAACTATTTCTCAATTAGACTAGTACATTGTGATCCTTCTACTTCAGCAGACTATTGCTATTAATATAGAGGGTTGAGGTGAAACAATGACGGTTCTCAGAGGACTAATCTTTGTCAAAATTAAACAATGGGTGGTAAAAAAAATTGAGTAGTATGCATTTTGACTAAGTAGAACATACTATGTATACTTAACTTAAGAACTTATTATAATTTATGAAAAGTAGAGCAGCACAGATATCGATGTTATTTCGAACACTGTACATGTATAATACAGTTGTACTGCCATGAATTTATAAGAATGCATAAAAATACATGCAATGTATTTACCTTACAGACCAATTGCCTTTAATTTCATTGGCTTTACTATGATTTACCAGCCTGTTCTACTTACGCAGTTATTAATGGTTTGTTTCGTTAATCAAAAATCCTTAATTGTTTATATTCTTATATACATTGGCATTTTAGTGAAATCAAAACACGAAAACTTAGCCGTTTACTCAATCTGCCTGTTGTACTAACTTACTTTGTCCTGCAGTCTCAGATATTGATGCTAGTAAGACAATCAGATCAATTCAGTAGAACTTCATGTTATACCTTAAAAAAATTACGGAATCCAGTACTGCACCCAAAACTACATGTAGACGTAGCTTTGGTGTTGATAAACTAGAGGCTCAGAGGGCTGAGTCTGTATCGCTTAACTGGCAGAAACAAAAATTGCCAATGGCGGCCATTTTTGTCACATGATCTGGACAAAATGAGAATACTTTATAAAAAACCTCCAACAGATGCTTCTTGTCAATTATCGTTTCATTTGGTCAAACAGTTTCAGAGAAGAAGATTTCTTTATATCAGCCTATCAAAAACAAGAATTGCCTATGGCAGCCATGATTGTTCATACAAGACGTTCCATAGCTGCTTCCTGTCAAGTTTGGCGGACAGTTTTGGCCAAGTTTCAGATTTTTTTTTAAATCAACCGATGAGAATCAAGTATTGCCCATGGCGGCCATGTTTGTTGCGCGATCGGGACGAAATGAGGAAACTTTGTAAACAACCTCCTATATATACTTGCTGTCAAGTTTTGTTCTATTTGGCCTAGCAATTTCAGAGGAGAAGATTTTTTTTATATCAGAAACAAGAACTGCCCATGGTGGCCATATATGTAGTCCGATTGGAACTAAATGAGGAAACTTTATAAAGGACCTCTCATATATGCTTTCTGTCAAGTTTTGTTCCATTTCGACAAGCAGTTTCGGAGGAGAAGATTTTTGAAAATTCAGTCAATCAAAATCAACAATTGCCCATGGCAAACATGTTTATTGTCTGATCAGGACGAACTGAGCAGACTTTATTAAGAGCCTTACATAGAGGCTTCCTACCATATTTAATTTCATTTGGCCATGTGGTTTCAGAAGAGAAGATTAGAATTTCAAAGTAAACAGACGACGGACGACGAACGGACGGCGGACTTCAAGTGATGACCAAATACATGAAACGTTTGATTGACAATTTGAATATGTCTGTCTGATTGTCGAAATAGTTTTTGTATGACATTCGTTATATTCTTACATTTGACACGAATGGTAACTTTTTTCTTTAATTTCAATGAGGAATACATTTGTACCAGCTCTTCAAGCATTGACAGTACAAACAGACATATGCATTTAAAATATTTTTACACTAATTACACCTTATGTTAGAATGATGTAATCCGATTGCTTCATTAGATGGGTATTTGTCTAAAATAGTATGCATTACAAACGATTACAAGGTAGCGGGGTATTGTATCTCTTCCGTAGTAATTGCGATAAATACTCTTATCATCACTGCGTTTTTGGTATACGAATTTATAGGGGGGTCATTTTATTTCGACATTCGGTGTAATTAGACAGATACATGTACATCATGTTCTGGAGGTGTATTTACGAAAAATACCAGTCTAGAGTCGAAATTTTCCTCGCCCGTTTTGCTCGGGAAATTCCACGTCTCTCGGCTGGTATTTTTCGCAAATACCCCTCCGGAACATGATTTATCTGTTAAAAATATAGTGCGTATTTATCAGCAGTATCTAAGCAGTTTGTTAATGACTTTTTCTACCAGCTTGTATATTAACAGTTCGTACATGTCAATACCTTTCTGTTTTTAACGTGTTTCAATTATGGAAATACCCACTGGTGTCTTGATGTTCATTCGTTATGCATTATTATATCTCAATTCAGAGACGTCCCTGGAAATTAACGACAGTCTCTGTTATATAAATACTGCTGCATTTATAGGCAGATTGTCCAACGTGCCTTACATTTATGTGTGGATTTATATACGGTAAATAATTACAGTTTTGATAGACTCTAGAAACTATTTTCTGAAGACTCTCACAATAATATCTCTTAAAAAGTCACTACATTGACTGTATAATTAATTGTTGTGGATGCAGATTTTGCAAAACCCCTCTGTCAAGAACAAATTCGCATATACAAAGTTACAACTGACCTTCATCATTTCCAAATAATTAATTTCCTCCTGTCAAACTTTGATAGTCTGTTTTATTCCGTGCGTACTGAACTGTGATAAACAAATGAATACGAAAACATACAGGGTATTTAAATAATCATAATGTCGTGTTTTGATTGGTTATTTATTCATCCTTTTTATAAAACCTCGTAGATACAATATTCACATGAATTACATTCAAATAATAGATTAAAATAAGACGAGGAAGTTGTGCCGCTTTATGAATAAATATACTGTACGTGCTGTGCTCCAGTTATTGGCTGAATATGACATTGTATAATATCTTTTATATATAATGATAACAGAATAAAATTAAAAAAAATTCCAGAACAAAATGCATGAAGTTAAAAAATTGGACCATGATAACTTAATTGATGTTTTAACACAAAATGCGTGATGTAAGTGTCTTAATTACTGTGAGATTCTGTGATATACGGAAGACATGTACAATAAAACTAAATATGAATAGCACATGTCATGCATATTGTCTCATTTTAGATGTTTAGATTATATCGAATAAAGGAAGATATACAGATGTATTGAATCTTTTGATAAAACTGATGATTTTTATTTCAGATAATCACTATTTATCCCTTTTGTTTAACAAGACGTGGTTGTAGTACCGTCCATTGGTGTGTAAATATCACAACTAACTTTTTGCACGGATTGTTCTAGCGCGAGAGACTTACGTCAAAAATGTTATAAGAATTAATGATTAAACCTAGTTTCTGTTGTGATTTCATAAATAAATGCAACCGTCTTTTTAAACCACAAACTTGGGGGTTATCTTTAGATCTTATCAAACTAACGACTATTCAATATGATTTTTATGTAAACAATCCTCGTTCGCCCAAAGGCTGGAAGACTTCAAATTTACACTGGCCTCTCAAGAATACTGCTGGCTGCTATTTAACACCTTTAAGAGATTATTATACCCTTTATGGGAGCATTTTTTAATTTTATAAAGCAACATTTTAATCAGTAGACAGGGATTATTATAACGTGTTAATGATGGTACGACTACATTTAACCATACGATCTAAATTAAAACAGTCTAATCAATTTGCACGTTTGTAGCTAGTCACCTTTTTAAGTTGTACTGACTTTCAACACTATACACAAAAGGGTCAGGATATATTATGGGAGGTTTGGTACTAATTAAACTGTTTTTAACTTGAACACTGTTTAGTGTTTGTATCAAGGATGACTATTATGTTCTCTATTGGTTCTTCGTTTGCGCTCGATTATCCTACATTTGCTGTACTGTTTGTCGAATTCATGTGACATGTCATTGTTAACGTTTCATGCTATCTGTTGAAGTAATTCGTGCATCATCCTACCTTTTTGATACAAAATAATGCAGGATTTTGAACAAACTGAGCATATGTATATATAGATAATTACATTGAGTGAATGAGAAGCATTTATTATGTTGAAGTGTTTATAAAAGTGTTTTGATTTATTGATACTAAAAGTTTCTGAGTATCATTTGATACCTCACCGGACTTGACACCTCACTGAATTTTACTAGCTGTAATATGACCATTGTTGTTAGCGGATAATCTAATGTCAGCTTTCGTTTCTCTGCTGTCTTGTTCTAATTCTGTTATATTTATTATCTGTATTTTAAGTCTCTTTACATGTATCGTTGTGGCATTTATTCGTTATATTCCATTTTCATGAGTTTGTTTATAATTTATAATAGCGATTGTAAACACATAAATGAATAACAAAATGAAGTCAAGATATTATACGAAAGGGACATTCGAAGGAGGAAAAAATCCAAACAAAACCAAAACAACATATGCACTACAATTACAAACTAAAAAAATATGAACCAAAAAACCGGGGGTAGACTCAGGTGATCTGGAAGATTAAGCAGTCTCTGCCTCCTGTAAGACACATCATACTGCCCATGTCAAATCCGGTATGAGGAAGGGATAATATCAATGGAACAGGTCCATTTTCATTTGGGAAACGGTTTTTCATACCTGTCAACCAAGTCATGATGACGTCTATAAAACTTTAAAATGGAATATAACAAACAAAAAATAATGATAGAATTAATGAATTATTAAACTTAATAATTAACAGATTTAAAACAGATTGTTTATATATGATTACAAATTAACAATGATGCAAGTTTTTCGATGCTAGCTTGCAATGATACCTGAATATTTACTGTTACAGTATGCGATTATTAAATTATTCGTACGTTAAAACTACTACTTCGTGCACAACTGTTCTAAAATTGTCGTTTTAGAATATGAATTGTTATCCTTCATTTTAGGCCTTTAGAACAATCAATGAGTTGTAAATAGACGAAATATGAACATCTTGTATATCACCTAATGTATCATAGAACGTATGTGTACAAAAAGGAAGTCATACAGGTAAAACAATTAATATTTAATTGAGTTATAAAATAGTTAAAATTTTACAATTAAAAGATCAGTTACAAATCACCAACGCTATTCAAAAAAAAGAAAAAAATTACACATGTACACATAGAAAAATACTAATAATAAAAGCATGTAAATTATATTTACAGGAAAACAATAGCTTTGAATAAATGCACCATAGAAGAATGTTCTTACAACTATCCATAAAATATTTACATTCAAATAATAGACTCGAATTTTTGCTACGCAAAAAAACTTTTTAAAAAATACTAATACCTGTTATTGATTTTAAAACAAAATAAGTTGTTTTTTCAACACAACCCGCCTATAATTGATTCTAACAAAAGTTACTCTAGTACTGATGTTGTCAACATGCTGGAATTTACATCGGCGATATCTTTTGCAGTTTGGACATGTTTTTAAACACACGACTGGTATTCCAATGGGGACAACCTGTGTGCTGTTTTTGCCCGATCATTCCTTGTTTTCATAATTTTACAGGGGATAATACGTAGAGGGGATAACAGAAGTTAGCCCAGTAGTTTAATTTCTTTTTACACTATATTGATGTTGTTCTGTTGATTGAAAATCCTAACTTTACGGATGACCTACATCTCATCTATCCCAGCTAACTTTAAATACAGAGACAACAGACACACCTATACATGCTTCATTTCTATAATTGTACTTGGACATAGGTAATAAAGGCCGATTGAAATAAAAACTTTCTTGATTGTGAACGTCCCCTCGCGTTGCAGTAACATATCAAAGTCTCCAGCCTATTGTGTAAATATCACTGTTTATTTGTTACTACCATGTATGTGATATACGTGTATATACGAAAATGTTCTCTTTGGAGCGATATTGCTGTCACGTAAACTTCTAAGATGGGGTTATGTTAAGTCTTTGTTAATTTCACCACCCTAAAAAATCTACGGGCGATTTGATTTGCCGATATAAAGTTTCTATCTCCCGTATGAGACCAACTATATTTGATATCCCATTGTATTTATCTGAAATTCGTCTACGTATTATCTTATAAAAAATCAGTTATTGTACTTGACTTTTGTCCTGATAAAAATCTACTAACATAAGATTAAATCAACTTTACAATAGTTCAGAAGGATGATTCGTAAATTTAAAACAGGAATGCTAACTTTAATTCTCATTAACAAGTTAATGTATACAAGTAATTAGGAAATTAATGTAGTAAATTATTGATTTAAAATAAGCTACATGTGTATATAAACAACAAAAATATAACCAAATGAACTATTCATTTCCGGTTTTAATTGACTACTGGACAAAATGTCATAGATTAATTTGATCTTCTTGGAAATTCAAGATAAAACAAGAATATATAGCATGTTTAGTCAAATTATATATTATGTACATATGTAATATATGTTATAAGATAAATGGTAAGTAAAAACAATTAGATAAAAAAAAACTGATTAAAAAAATCTGAGCTTCAAGATTAATTTCAAAAATTTTAAATAATTATAGTAAATTATATTTGTAAAATATATTAGCGATTAAGATACACGGAAAACAAATAATATAATGTTTACTCATTATTAGTGTATTGTATTCTCTTGCTGTCTACATTGCTATCCTGCAATAGGACTGATCCAGAGTAAAATGTATACATCTTAAGTAAAGAATATTTCACTTGGAAAGTTCTACATTCATATATACCGAATCTTCTGTTAAATATTCCTTTATGCAACGATAACAATATTCATATTGGTCCTGAAATACAGTTTGTTCAATGCAATGAAAACAATATCACTGTTTGAAATCAGAAACTATGACTTTATATTGTGTGTTATGACCATTTTAGATATAAGCATACAAAGCATAAAAAATATAACACATACAATTATAAGTTACTAATAACTTTATGCGACTTTTTTCCAGAATAAGGTGATAGATAGAAAATACATGTAGCATTCGACATATCAGCGCATCTATAAATGTATTATCCGTAGATTTATTTTTATTTGCAAATGTATACTATCTTAATTTTATTTGAATTTTCAATCTATATTTAAACTATCATTCAGTGATTAATGAATGATAAAATATACTTTTCTGTGTAAGATCTTGTTATGTATCCGATTTGTAGTAGGCTTTTAATATTAGGTACATTTTGTTACAAATATCACCGAAAGTTGTGTTATATGACAACGTTTCGAACAAAGATTTTTTTCAAAATATCTTTAAAGTAAATGTTCATTATTTTCAGTCTTGTCTTTTTTTTTATAATGAGCATGTTTTCAGATAATGTAGAACAAGACTTAGATTGTATCTACTTTCGCTATTTGCAATTTAATGATACGATGTTTCACTGATCAACATAATATATACCAAATATCCAATAATTTTGATTGAAAAAAAGAAATGAATGTTTCGTACAAAATTAGACAGGAATTCTGGTCTTCTCGTCTGCATGGTTCTGACAACCTGGAATATGTCAACTTCATCATCCATAGTCATCTTCTCTATAACCAAACCGAGTGCTAAAGCCAAGCCACTTCTTATACACCCATCTCTACAATAACTGTACAAGTATTAAGGATAATGACATCCCAGATTATTTTTAATTTTCGGATCCTATTATGTTCCACATACGAATGCACAATTACAAATGTACTGCAGTTGATGTGTATTTGCTGTTAGACAACAATGTCTTTAGTTTCGTGGTCGTCTGACATAAAGTTTGAGAACATTGCAATTAAATTAAAAAAAGTAGTGGGTGTATAAGAAAATACACACGACACAACACATGTATCATTAAGCTCATTGAATAACAACTAGTGTGTTAGTAGATCGTATGTCTTATTTACATACTTCCTAGCACGATATTCATTATTCTTTTTTGATGTCGCTTGTTTTTTTTTCCCATTTTAAACAATGAGATTAAAATCCACAAATTTGACAGTGCCAAAGATCAGACTCATCTGTATTTTTTCTTTTTAAGTTTGATTTTGGTGATTGGGACTGATTTGGTTTTGGGGATTGAACCCATCTTTCATCATAGGTGTTTCATTGTAATCCTAACAGTAGAACAAAGCAACAATCAGCTGATCATGTTTTGTTATCCTGCATTCCTCTGGTAACCAAACTATTTGTCAGATGTTCTTTCCCTTCAAATTCGAATTTGAATAGAAGTTACAAAAAAGCCGTTTAGGAATTTCCACAAACCTCTCAATCGATCAAAAATTACGTTTTGAAGTAAAAATATAAAATTAGTTGACTTAGTGATTACGCAACATTGTCCTGACGCCATGCATATTCAATTCATAACAAACAAATGAATCGATATTTTGATTTCCCTTAAATAGTTTTGAATATAAAATTCAAATAGGTTTAAAGTCCTCGTTGTATTTATTTCAATCAACCATTGACAATAGAAGTCAAGGGCGACTTCAAAATTTCGATTCTTCTTTATGGTCGCCATTTTGTTTCAAAAATTTACCTGTGCTAAAAATAATTGACCTAAAAATCCAAACATTTCACGAGTTATCTCCCATTTACTGATATTTCGATAGCGACTTCGGGAAGAAAGGAATAGGCCTGCGAGATTTATCGATTTTGAAAATTCTTTGGCGACTTTAAAAATCGTCACTTCGCCGGCAAGATTATGGCCTGTATAAATACTTCACCGTTTGCCAGATGAATTCTTGCCTATTTCTTTGTTATGGTGATTTCGATTTTTTTTCTCAAAATATCTTTATTGATTTAGCAATCAATTAAACTTAATTGGGTGACTTACCTACAAACAATAACAACTGGTCCTTGTTTGCTACTTTGATGTCTTGATATGCGTTTTAGAAGTCTAAGAATAATTTGTGGAGAAGGTAAGGCATTTTGGTCACCTTTCCATTCTGTTGTCTTCAAAACTGTTATTGTTCGTGTATCGTTCTGAAAATATTACACATTTCACAGAATTAACAGGAACAGACAACACATATCTAAAATAAAAGCTGAATAGGTATGTTTTCGTCTACTTTGTCTTACCAGCCTTCTATTCCATTCTGTGGTTACAGTTTTTTTATGCACCTAATCTTTTTCTCCAGATTTAATTGGAATTAAATTTTTAAAAATAATATATTGTTTCTGACTATGTACACAAACCTTCCGATATGGCATATAACACCGAACCCGAATATTTGAAAATAGAATTGCAAATGCCGTATACATTGTAGATATAAAAATAAACAAAACTATACTGAGGCAGTCGGAAACGACAGCTATCCCCACACTCCCCACACATCCCTGTGCACCCTTATTGCACATTTGCATACAGTATATGACAATACTGTATAGAAATAAAATGAAAAATGAAAGAAAACTTTCAGTCACCCACTTATAATTCCCAATTTGTGTAATTCGACCCCTTAATGCCCCAATTTTTTGAAAATTAAAGTTTTAAAACCTTATGTCACATCTATATACAATGTGTGACAATACCGTAAAGAAATTAAATACAATAATTTCCAGTTTTCAAAATTCAACACCTGTGGGCCCCGAGTTTTGAAAATCAAAATTCTAAAACCTAATTGAACATCTACATATAGGATGTGAAAATATTGTATATAAATTAAATATATACAATGAAAAATGAAAGAGGAGTTAAGGTCACAAGCTTAAATTCACAATTTTCAAAATTCGACACCTGTGGCCCCAATTTTTGAAATTCAAAATTTTAAAACCTTATTATGCATCTAGATACAGTATGCGATGATACTGTTTAGGAATTAAATGCATGAAGTCAAAAATGAAAGAGGAGTTTAGGTCACAAGCTTCAATTCTTAATTTTCGACAAACTTGTCACCTGAGGGCCCCAATTTTTGAAAATCAAAATTCTAAAACCTTATTGCGCATCTATATAAAGTATGTGACACAACTATATAGAAATCACATGCATAAAAGGAAAAATAAAAGAGGAGTTAAGGTCACAAGCTTAAATTCCATATTTTAAAATATGTGGGCCCCTCTTTTTTAATGAACATTCTAAAACCTTAATGTGCATCTACATACCATGTGTGACAATACTGTATAGAAATTAAATGCATGAAGTAAAACATGAACGTGGAGATTAGGTCACAAGAAAGTGTGACGGACGGACGTACAGACGAAGTACGGGGATAATGATACAGGATGCTATAAAATATCCGTACGAATGAATTAAAATGAAGAATATTTGTGTCTAGTTGTTTAACCACAGATGGGAAACAAAACAATTTCTTAATTTCCACTTCTTCATCCACTTCACCTCGCATTAATAATACACGTTTCCAGACACTTTTGATTCAAATCAATTATAAACAAGAACGAATTATGTTTCGAAAATAACATCTTACTTGCTGAGCTAAACGAATTTCAATCTCGTCCTCTGAGTGGTCTTGTGTTTTCCTAACTCTTAATTTTTTGAAGTCACGTTTTCCATCACCCCATAATGCAGTAGTCTGTAAATTAAATATATTCCACTGCATGTTCACCTTTTATATCAAATTTTCCAATATACTAATAAACACGATTTGAAAAAAAAGTGTGTTAAAGGTGTTTTTAAACAAGAATTCAATTAGATATTAATCTAATATGCTTAATTTAAGTCTTAAGATAACTTCAGGGAAACGAGAGACAAATTCAAAACGATACCACCACATAGTACTATAAACCATGTTCTACTGCATTGCCGAAGTAGATGCTAATACATATGGATGTTTGTATGGTCATTTAGGAGTAAAGTCGTGATTTTCTTAGTGATACGTCTTAAGGGTACGGAATTTGGAACAAAGAAATAACTGATTGTTTTGTACAGTGCATTGGTGATCCAGGCTGTAGATATATTTTGTCTATCATTAAATACTGGGTCATTTGTACAACCTTCAAGCTTTCACATCATCTCTAAATATTAATCATATTGTAAGAGCCTATACCTGTTCCATTATTAAGTATTAATTGTTTATTTTTTTAAAGGTGTTTTAATTTAAAGCAAACCTTGTCAATGGAGTCAAGCAAAACTATAATAGCACTGCCATGGTCGTAAACCATTGTCCAGAAATCAACAACTGTATCCTTCAGGGGAAACTGTGTTACAATGAACATACTTTTCACTGAATATCCCTACAAATTAAAATGTTACGAAAGGACTTGTTATTTTATTTTCATATATATATTGTTAATCATAGTTTGATTTTTATGTTAAGCATGTTTTTTAAATACAACATTCTCGAAGAGCTGTAAGCGAAACAGGAATGTACACCCCAACCTTTCTCATAAAATATAGCATGATACGCAAACTGGGGTTATCTAATGATAGAATAAGAGAAAGATATCTCGTCCATAAGAGAAGACGTCAGCACGAAAAAGTGTCACTTTTCTGAAGTTATACACGTCGTGACTGAAATTCTTGTCATTAAAACATATCTCAAGCCATTTTTTTCTCCCTATATCTTCAGGCAGAGAATTCTAATACAGAGATCGATTTAAATTTCTTGCACAAATTGACATACATGTATATTGGCTATAATGTCCGTTTCATAAGTTATATGTATATAACAACAGCCATTTTATTTACTTAAAATATAATGTGAGATTGGTTTATCGTAGTATAAATTTTAACATTTTTCCATTCATTAGATAGAAATCGGTAATTGGTCTCATTTTTCTCGACATAACATTCTAATAAGAATAATAACTGCATTTAAATAATAATTGTAAAGTACTCACAGGGATGATGATAGCATTTATATAACCATCATAGGATGTGAGATATGGTCGATAGTCGTTGTCTGGAATAATTTAAAACAAGACTCGTGAATAGTATGCATTAATGTCATATTTTTGCCAAGGAATCTAATTACAAATTGCGAATTTGTATTTCTGAGATCCAATTACTAAAGAATATATATCTTAAGGGGACAGGAAATATAAATAGTAGGTCATGTAGGCTCTACAATAAACCATTAATAACTAAATGTTTTCCATTATAGAAAACATGCAGGTCAATCAATTTAAATTTAGATTTTGATGAAAGTCTTGCAAAACTTGCTTTCATAAGTGGAGCAACTCATTTGTTCAGACGGTTCGAATTTTATATTTTGAACTGAATGGACGTACATTTAACTAAAATGCAACATGTATATTTCGTACGTTTGTCGTTGCCAGTAAGAGCAGTCCGTTATTTATTAATCAAATTCGATCAGCTATACATTATTACTGGCAGAAAGCAGCCGTCTGTAGTAGCATTTTCAGACAGTATGCCATATTTATTGAAATATGTTTTTCTGTGTTTTTTTCACCTCTGTGTAAACAAGACAACAAAGGGAAAATATATTTTTTATTCGTATTTCATTAAACTAACATATGTTTAATTAATTCCTAAATGTATGAAAAAGATGTTGGACATTCTTACGTGGCAGTATATTTTTGACAGAATTTTTCCTCTGGTTTTCAATAGCTTTTCCTACTGAGAAATCCTCATCTTTAAAAACTGGTCGTAAACCTTGTAACCTCTATTAAAAACAAAAACAAGGAGACAAATGTGTATACACTGTTATAGCAAACGTCAAACGTTCAATATAAAAATTTAAAACAAATGATCAAAATCTCAATTTGCAAGATATTTTTAAAAAGTTTCTATAACATTGTTATGTTGAACGATGTATTGTTTGTGTATGAAATCTGCTGTTAGGGTAAATATTTTTAATGCATGCAGAACAAATATGCATCAAGTATTAAAGAATATAGGTGACTCTGCAGTCGGATTTAACTCCCCACTGGTAGCGCAGTTGTAGAATATAAAATATTTGAATACATATTTAATTTTATTTTCATTCTTTAGTAGGTTTTATAGGAGTTCGTGTGACTATTGTTTTTTAGTTCTCAGTGTGTATTTGTTGTGCTTGTGGTTGTCTATTTGCTTCCCGGGTTTGTCTGTGCAATGGATTAAGTTTGTTTGATTTGCTCCTTAGGTATATTTGTCCTCTTTAAAAGATATGACTATAGAAATACAAAATAAATATAACATCAACACTATTCATTTTTTGTCTTTTTGATTTTAAAGTTTTACCTGAAATTCTTGTCGAAGATTTGTTTGGTTTTTCGGAACTGTCTGCTTGAAATGTTTTTCGATGTATTCACAGAATCCAGTATTTGGAATAGAGGTGTCTGGTACAGAAAACAGTTCCAATAAAGCTTCATATACAGCAATGTACTGATCCTAAACGTCAATGTATATGTAAATAAAGCAATTAGAAGTAGCAAACAAGGCGTTAAAACTGAATTTTAAGTGTTAAGAAAAAAGTATGTGTATGAATATAACTATAACTTTCTGTTTGTGAATAAAGACATCTCGATGTACATGTATGAGTAATTATTCAAGCATGCCCTACAGAAGCTTGTTTTTTCTTGCACCTTATGCACTGTATATTTTTTAGTGAGCTTCATTTCCGCCATGTATTAAAATTATCACTGAAATGTTTTCCTTTGAACAAAAGCAAACTATGTATGCTTTTCACCTAATATGATTTTCTATTGTTGATCTCATCTCGTCATAGAACTCCAAGACAAGATCAGATTAAGAAACAATGTATCGACGATATATAATATACTCTTTTCTGTAGTTCCTCAAAAAGTTATAAGTGCTTATTTCTTTGACCTTATTTCTTAATTAATTTAATTACTATTATACTTACAACTGTCTGTATCATATTCATCCTGTCTTTCCTCATCATCTTGACATAATCCATTACATCAACAAATCCAGTTATCTTTCCATTTTCATATAAGGCATCTAAAGCAATGAATGTCCCTGTTCTTCCGATACCAGCGCTAAGGATCATTAAAAACGAATCCAGTTACAGTATCCATTTCAATTGGGGAAGGTTAGTACATAGTACAAGCTAATTCCAAAGGACTTCGTACAATTGATCTACAGAGGGAATGGTTTCAGCATTTGTTACGAAACCTATTTTTGAAGAAATGCTATATCCTAGCCCCTATGTAATATCTGGTAGTGAGAGGGAAAAGGAGCCTGGTCACGCCCCCTTCTCCCATTACACAGAAACTAAATCTTAAATAGTATGAACAAAAAATCTTTTGGAAATTTAGTGGAATCTTGACGAGGAACCATTATAAAAAGGTAATCCTAAAGTTCTCAACACATAATATAGATATGTGCATATGTTTGAGTATTAGTTCAGGTCAATGCACACGTACCCAAATACAACTCAGATTTTTCACTTGCCTATCTTTTATCCAACAAATGACTTTTTTCGTAATCTTAGTTACATCAATATAAATCCTAACATACACATTTTTTATCAAATACACAAATCTACAAATGCAAGTGAATACCACACACTTCAATATCCCCCCCCCCCAAATATGTTTTAGTTTGGTGTTGTTAGAGTACTGTATTTCACACTTGTAAAGTATCAAATAACTGTTTCATTTCTCCATAAGTATAGTATGAATTTAACTAGCCACACAAAAAAATAAGTTCAGGGAAAATGAAAAATATATATTACTATCAAAAAGGAAATCTAATTTCCGATAAACTGTGGAAGTGCGCAATTGCTTTAATGGTAAGTCTCTCCTCAAACAAAACTATCAGTAGAATTAAGCTATTGATATAATACAAACAACAGGCTCCCAAGAGCCTGAATCGCTCACCTGGTATATTTTGTGTAGATCTTGCATCAATGATTATTTTTGCTATTTAATGTATACCGTCACAATCTCCTCCTCGATATAGACCTAAAATATAGAATCCTGAACCCAAACAGATCTGGTTGCTAGGGACTTTCTCATCGGTTGCTATGAACTTTTTCAATGACCTTGACTCGACCTTTCTTTGTTTTACCTGTACGGGTAAATTATAAGGTCCTCAACCCACATATATATGGTTGCTTTGGATTTTGTGATCCGTTGCTATGGACTTTGACAATGACCTTTACCCTTGCCCCTCCATTTTACTTGTACAGCTACCATTTAATTTATATCAAGTTATGTTCTAAACATCTGTGACAATATGTCAGACCATTATTTTCTGTTTACATGTAACAAATCTTTCCAGGGCAAAAACTTCTATAAGGGGTCAATTGACGATTTTAGTCATGCTGACTTATTTGTGGATCTTACTTTGCTGAACATTTTTGCTGTTTACAGTTTGTCTTTATCTATAATAATATTTACGTTAATAACCTAAAATTGCAAAATTTCCTTAAAGTTAACAATTCAGGGGCAATAACCCAAAAATGGGTTAAACGATTCGTCTGAAAACTTCATGGCAGGTAGATCTTGACCTCATAAACATTTAAACTACTTGTCATATTTCCTAAAACTACTTTAGTTTTTGAGATTTGAGCCAATAAGTACATTTTCACCTATCTTCTATTTTTAGCCACAGCAGACATGTTTCTAGATCGACAAGAAAATAAAACACAAAATTTATACTACAAACCCTAAGGATCTGTTTGGCTGAAATTGATTCTGTAGTTTCACAGGAGAATTTTTTTTTAATTTTTAAAAAGATGACAAAAAAATTTGAAAAAATTGTCTTTAAGAGCAAAAACTCCCATAAGGGGTCCATTGACGTTTTGGTAATTTGACTCATTTGTAGATCTTACTTTGTTGAACATTTTTGCATTTTACAGTTTGTATTTATCTATACAAATATTCAAGATAGCAACCTAAAACTGCAAATTTTCCAAAAAAATAACAATTCAGGGGCAATAAAAACCTTAACGAAAGTATTAAATAGTTTGATAATGAGAAGAATTTTTTTTTCTAATCATCGTATTTAAGTAAGTACCTGCAGTGAACAATCATAGGCCCTGGGAGATCTGTTCTTCCAACCTTAACCTTTCTATAAAAGTTAACCAGTTTAATTTTGTCTGGGACACCATGGTCTGGCCACTGTGTAAAGTGAAACTGTTTTACAGTTCGTTCTTCTTTTGTCTACAAGTAATTAACAGATAAATATATATGTATAAATAATCAAGTAACATCTATTTCTATCGCTTGTCTGAATTAAACTACAATATCTATAACGTATATAGAATATCATTAATATTTTTGTTTCTATTTCTCTAAATAAATTGTTTTATAATGCTTTTAAAGGTAACAAATTTCACACGTATGCACATTTTCGATTTTAGAACTATTTTATTTTTGTGTAAAAGATGCTATAAACAAAAATGGCACAACTGGAAGAGTGCAAAGCTCAGGTAACCATTAATATTATAAGGACGAAGAGGAGCAGTGTTTAAAAAAAAAACCAATTCATTAGACAGACATAACCGGGAAGACAAATGAACAAGCACATTAAATAAACACTGAAAACTAAAAAAACAATGAACAACTTCAATTACTACAAAAAAACAGGATTGAACGCAGGTGCTCTGGTATTGTAAGCCAGTCATGAAGTTCAGTAAAGTCATTCTGATGGTAGTCACAAATCGGTGGAGGAACATTGTATATGGAACTTACGAGAGTGTGAACAGGTCCAATATCATCTTAGATATTGGAACACCGTAGAGGTCAATCAACATGTGATGACGAATGTAAAATTTTCTAAGTGACATCCTTGATAAAACCTTTGTTTAGCAGCTTTTGTGACAGTAGTAATCCCCGTTGGGTAACTCACGCATGCCCTTGAAGGTCGGATAAGCTGAGAAACGTATGCAGGCAATGCTGGTATATTGCTACTCAAGAATTGAAAGTTAACAACAGGAAAATTACGTTTGTCATGAAGTTTTATTTTGAAATATCCTCATTGTCTATTTCAAGAAACACATTACAAATATAAAGCTGAATTCAATGTATCTGTAGTACATGTATCCTTAATTTTAAGCTCATTGGAGTAGATGAGATATAGAACGTCTTGGAATTTGTCGTTATTTAAGGAAATGCCATCTATTTAACGAAAAGTGAATTAAAGGATTGGGCAAGTTTCTTTTTTTGTTTTCAAGTAGTAACCCTTGCATGATATCCGCGTCATATGAGTACAGAAACAGATCGGCGAAGAGAGGAGCACATTTGGTTCCAATCGGAAAGCCTATCTTTTGTTGAAAAATTCGACCGCCAAATTCAACAAATATGTTGTCTATCAGAAAATGTAACATGTCTGTAATATCATCTTCGCAATACTTTCCGTCAGAATCAGAGTGGTTCTTCACGAAATAAGCAGTTTCTCTACTTAAAACTAGAAATCTATACCTGCGTGTGTCATTATTGAAAGAACATTGATGCACTAGTTGTTTCAATCGATATTTTAATTGAGAATGTGGTATGGAAGTGTAGAGCGTACACAAGTCGTATATTTTTATGCTGTTGCATGTAGCCAAAGATTTTATATTACATATTGTAGTAAATTGTCAGGAATCTACATCTGATTGATCCTACTTATGGAATGTGATGTTTCACAGTAATTCTGAAGGCCCTCATTTCAATACGAATGTTAATTCTTTGAAGGAGGTTTTGTAGAGCAATTAGATGACCAAGCAATTCACCTCTGTTAAAACGGATTCTTATGTTGACTTTTTTGAGAGGCCCAATTTGACAATAATAGTGTCTTGTTTTTTCAGAATGATTCAATAGCTAAATTAAGATAGTACTCCTTAACATTAGAATATTTCATGGTGCTTTAACTTATAGTGCAAATAATACCTATTACATAACTAGTATTGTGCGTGCAGTTACTATTAGCTAGAATCGAAATATTTTTATTGATAGTTGCTGATATCATAAATGATTCAAACTTCCAAAGAATCAAATATATTTTGTGATTTGTACCAATCAAGTTATTTCTACCAATATAGTACTCAGATAGTGAGTGGTTTTTCTTTTTCATTTTTTTTCTTATTTGGACTCTTCGACGTCATATTGATCAACTGTCTGTATCATCTAACATGACTTTAAGAACGAGACCACGTCACTAAGATAAGTGGATTCAGAAAAGAAAGTTTATTTTTTGTTTGGCCGACACTTGCTTAATGTTATCAACGACATTTATATAATCTATAAAAGGACTACAAGAGGTTATAATGAACAACAGGGGACGGGCACAGACGACAACCAACCAAGGCGCAAAAGTAAAAGGCTCGTATAAATTTATCCCAGATAAGCTATGGAAGGGTATGAATCATTGTTATTTTATATGTGAGAGTTTCTGTCTCCATTACCGTTGTGTTAAATACTTTAATTTCTCTGTACACATAAATAGAGTGCTCAACTTCTTTTGTCATTGACAAGTTGTAATTTTCCAATGCGAGTCCTTCACTTGTAGACTCCGGCCAATATTGGTCACACTTTTTCTACAACAGCCATAACATTATAGTTAAAAAAGATACAAACACAACATTATAATTTAATATTGGATGTAACGCATCATTTGATTGGACATTTTTTCGACTATCATATCATAAACTAAATTATCTTTTGTAGTATAGCGACATTAAAGGGAAACCCGATGTTTTAGACGTCAAAACAACCGTTTGATATACATTATAAGGATTGAGAGTAATTTTGGTTTCAGTCTATTCTAAATAGCCGCAATGCACATGGTCCACATTTTCGCTACAACGGTTATTTAGTGTGCCCAATGTAATTGAGGTTATTTCTCCATAGACTGAAAGCAAATTATAGCCAATCCTTTAATATATATTTTAGTTTATATAAATATTTTATGTTTCTAATACATATGCACAAAGTATACATATTTTGTGCATTTAATTGTTTACAGTAAGTGGAATTTAATCGTCGCTTTCAACTTCCATAATTATTATTTTCTATTAATCTACATTAAAACTATTTTTGTACCAAACACATGAAAGCTGATTTATTTTGGTTTTTAAATAATCGAGTGCATTTGTGTATAGAAAATAAGTCAAATGTATTGCATTTTATAGAATGATACCAAATTAGAATATTTATTACTTACTCCTTTTTCTTCTATGAGTCTTGTAACCATAACTATTTTACCAACTTTTTCCTGCCATATCATATGCCAAAAATCCCGTATAATTTTGATGTATTTCCTTTCGGACCTGTTAAACAAAACAATTTTCATAAAAGAAAAGAACAAAGTCATGAAAGTGCGGAGTAAATTTATAATACAAACAACTTTTGTTAAAGCATTGCACATACAAGACTAAATTACTCGACCCTATCCAACCACCATCCTTGTAAAGTGGCAGTTACAATTGATTCTCCTGTTTATCCCTCCCTATCCCTTTTTTAATTGTTTGATCAATTGAACTGTTTTTGTCTTGAAGAAGCATAAAGTAGTTGCCATCAACGTTAAAAAAAACAATCAATCAATCAACATCTGGCTGTCCACATTAATGGCAATCTATAAATCAGCTGTGTATAAAGCTTTTCACTGTAAAAATTATGGGCTCTCTAAAAATGAAATATATATGCTGAATGTTTCGTGTCACCTCATTTTATAATAACTAAAATTAACGACAAATCTATTCATGTTTGTCATTACTAAAGGCCATTAAAATAAACATATACATGTAGCTCGTTCTTAAGAAATTATTAGATTCCATCGTTTAACTTCAAAATAATATTAAAAAACCAACAATCTCCGGTAAAAATACAAACCTTGGGATGCTATATACGCTTTTTTCTTTTGATAATTCTGAAATAAATACATGTATTAATTATACATTAACAATGCATTGCTTTGAAACTGATTATCGTCAAACAATTGTAAGACACTACTTATAAGCACCGATTGTTTCTATTTTGAATGTTTTACCTATTACATTAACTATCTTCCATTTGTAATATGTGCAAACAGAGTTATTGATATGTTGTAAATTGGTATTTTGTTTTCACATAACTCAAATAACAAAATCCTGACTATACTTTCCTGCCAATTTCCTTTATTCTCTGAAATACCTTTTCCGAATTATCTCCCTGATGAATAATATATTTGACAATAGACTATTGGATTTTCCATTGGTATATATAATTTAACAAATCTTAGTGTTATACTTACATCTATGTGGCTTGCATTTATATAATCATGCAGAGTGTCTCCCTTTAAGATAACTCGTGAATGGTCATCTGTAATAAAATCCTCAACTATAGACATTTCACATGTATGTTCCAACTTGTAAATGATGATTCTACGTTATTATTCGCATGAAGAATACTCTACCCAAGCCTTACCAACGAAACAGTCGAACTAGACCAACTATTCAACTTTTCCTTTATTTATATACGTGATGCATTTTCGCCAAAATAAACTTCCATAAAAGGAAGTTATTCACTATTTTACTTTTGTCTTCACAAAGAGTTTGAAATTAAAAAGACAGAAGGAAAGACTTCCATTTTCCCATTGTGACATTCCTTATTTTCTTGACAGTATACAGATATCGCCTGTATGTGACAACTGTACATTTAAGATTATTTGGATACACTTGAGCCTGTGCCAGTAATCATATATTAAAGAACTAGACTGAGTGTGGTAAAAAACTATTCGTACAGGGTTTGTAAGAAGAGGTTGCTGTCATTAATAACTGAAAGTTTACAGCCCTCGTAATAATAACACTTTAGAAATACAACAAGAGAAATTTAACATTTGTAACAAATGATGTTGTTTCACTCGACACTACTACCAGATCTGCCTGGATCATACAATGCATGCTCATACGGAAAGCTGTTTACCAACCAGAGCAAATTGGTTCATGGTAGGTGTATATCATGTTCTGTTGTCCAAAACTTGTAGATTACAGTATACCCGTACTATATGTTGTATATTTATGCTCCTGGGATTGCTTCATAATCTTTTTAAACTGTGTTGGAATATTGTATAGGTGTTAGGTTTATATATAGCATAAATATCCACTAAATATGTATATGTACACACATTTTCTTAGCTATCCAGCAATTATTTTGACCATAGATAGGATAAGTATAGTAGATCAATACTAGAATTATTCACTACAAGTTCTTGAAAAAATCCACCCAGGTAACTGCTTACATGCATTATTTACATCTGGTCACTGTGAGGTAACTTAAGGTCAAGGCGAGGTAATTGAAAGTATCCTACAGTTTTCTAATATTTTTGTCAGTATTTGAAACTAATCGAAATACATTGGAATATGAAATAAAAAGGGGGTATCCATGCTTTTTTTTGCTATTACCCTTTGAAAATGCGTTCTGAAGTTAACTTTCAACATCGGATATGTAGGGAAAGCGTCTATTTTTCGACAATTTGCTCGAAAACTCTATAAAACCATAGATGTTAATCCTACAGTTTCTTGAAAAACTAATATTATATTGCCTCATCCACGAGCTCTCTGATCATATTAAAATATTATGCGGTCCCTATGCTTGATTTCGTTGTATCTGCTGCTAGAGATAATATCATGCTACTAATTTTGGTGATTTTTTCAGGCAACGTCATGACGTCCAGCGGTCGATAACTTTTAAGTATTGCTGATCATAATTATAGGACAAACAACAAACCCTTTTCTTTCATCTGATGTATATTTTATAATTTTGATGTTTTTATTAATGTTTTTATTAATTTTTACTTATTTATGTATTTAGTGATCATTTTATTTATTTATTTATTTATTTATCATTTTATAGATTGATTTATTTATTAATTGATCATTTTATTTATCTATTTATTTATTTATCATTTTATTGATTGATTTATTTATTAATTGATCATTTTATTTATTTATTTTATTGATGTCGATGAATGATTTGTATTGCAACTGTATCCTTATAGTCCCGTAAAATAATGAACTAAATCACAGTGCGCCAATTCGACCAATTGCAACTCCACGTAATCTGAAAACATCATTTTTTTATTTCAAACTGCGTTAAAGTTAGAAGGTATTGTCGTTATTACAAATTAAAAACTTCTAAAAAAAATTCATGCATGCGAGAGATAAGCAGGAGTGTATTCGCCGTCAAATCCATTACAAATTAGGCCAAACCAAACTGATTTTTAGGTCGTTGGATGTCGCTGCTGCAATTTTTTTGCCGCTTCATTTAAAAATAAGAGCTCAAAATTCGCCAATAATTCAAATAAGCAGGAGTGTATTCGCCGTCAAATCCATTACAAATTAGGCCAAACCAAACTGATTTTTAGGTCGTTGGATGTCGCTGCTGCAATTTTTTTGCCGCTTCATTTAAAAATAAGAGCTCAAAATTCGCCAATAATTCAAATTAAAAATATAAGTTGTGTCACACTTAAGTTTTATATTCGCCTAAAAAAAACCCATCCCGTTAGAAAAGAAAATTGTTCGCTCCACCTATATTACCCTTTAAAAATCCAAGGAACTATTAATTTTGTGTAACCAAATTAAAAAAACAATAAATGCACATTCTCGATGCATCATGTCATGAGATAATAAAATTAAGCTAATATCGGTCACAATTTCAATCGATTCAGTTTAATTCGCAGTATTCAAATGGCGAAGCGGTACGAATTAATTCCAATACCAGGCGAATTCTAGAGAACGGTGGAATTGCGAAGACGTTTAATCAATAATTTAAGTAACACTATTTTTTTTTAAATGATAATGAGGACCGTCTTCACTTGCTTGACATTTTGGATTTCTCCATCAAAGTAAAAATGATGTTATGTGCGGAACTTGACGTCATATATGCATTGCAATTATTTGCTTAGTTCACAGAAATTGAGATGTCTATTAAATTATAACAGTTCACCCATGATCTAGTGTCAAAAAGATGTGGTTATACCATGGAGGTAGTACACTGTACATAAATCCCTAAAATTCAAACTAAGCAAATTACCTCAATAATATTCACTGCACAAATAACAACACATTCTTATGATTCTGAAACTAATTAGTCTAAATGTACACGACCAAATAATGCGTTTTGATTATGAAGGGACATGTGAACGCAGTATGCGTTTTGAAACGTTTCGAAAAAGTTTTGCGTTGCGTAATAACTGTACGTCTGAACACACCATTATTTCGACTCCACTGCTCCTCCGGGGTCAACGTCATAATGAGTACGACAATCAGTCAGGGACGTAATACAATGACAAGGTGCTGTTATATTTGAAACGGTAAACAAATGAACACTGGATTGCGTACAATTACTTCGCCTTGACCTTAAAGGCAAATACATGTATTTCGAACCTATCATGAGTTTAAAATTGTGTCTATTGTTTTCACCGAGAAACTGGTCTCTATTTTCACATTAAGTGCTATTCCCGAAAAAAAAATAATTGTTTTTTACATTCACTTACATGGAAATGTAGTTCGAAAGCGGTTTTTCGTCTTGTTTTCTGGTTTTTTTACCATTCTCGTGTTCAAATATACAACCCTTGAGCAGTGCCTGAAAAAAGGGTAATAAAAATATTATCATAATGATATTTACTATATGCATATATATTACTTAGCTACTGACTACTGAAAAAGAATTTCATAAAAGAGTAATCAACTTAAATTGTCCGCTCAAAACTTAAATTGTCCGTTTGACAAAAATTACCAGAAATTCCTAAGGCTCTTCATGTTGATGCAGAGGTGGCCCTTAGCTGTGTTTGGATACTTGTTTGTTTAAATTGTTTTGATTTTTTAAGGTTGTGCTTATTAGGTCATCATTATATCTTTAACCGGTTTTCCAATATTTTGATCTCGAGCGCTGCTGATAAGTTGTCAGTCCACGAAATGGCCGTACAGTAGATCAAATTATTTCGGTATTTTGTGATACAGTTTAATCATACATCTGTGACACTTCTCGGACAAAATTAATAAACAACCCGGAAAGGATTTTTCCTCACCCCTAAACCGTTTCAGGTACAAATGTTGAGCAGGCAAAAAATGAAATGCGATTTTTTTATTTGATTGAAACTCACTGTAGAATAGTTGTGTAATTTAGCTATTCTCTATCAGGTAAAAATGTTGTCTTGACTATCTAAATCTAAACGTGAAATTAACACCAGTACACTACAAAGTTCTATTTTGTTTGTTTTGATTACTTGCATTCTATGAATAACAATGCATGAACATAACACGTTAATAACATGTGTGAGTTCAAAAAGGCAAAGTTGCTGATACCAATGAAAGCAATCACAAATAGAAAGAGTCTTACAAGTGTACATAAATAATTATTTCCAAATGTCTTACTAAAAAACACCACGTAGATTATAATTACAGAGTTTTAATGTACATGCAAAACTCACACATGAAATACTAGGCCACAACAAAAATGGGAAGATTAAGAATCATTCATTATTGTTCTTAATTTTAAAAATCACCCTGTGTCTTCCCAATGATCCAACACTGCAATTATTAGTTAAATTTTGCAAGGAACATTAGATGTCATATTAACATCAAAACAAGATCAGATACCTTAATTCCTTATGTGCGATTGCATTTTCTTTTTACAAAATGTAATCTTCACCATTGTAATCAGGTTCTTGAAAAGCCAAAAAAGATAGAACCTTAACAAAAATAACCAAAGGGGTCTAAACAGATTAGGTGAGCAAATATTGCCATCTTTCTGTCACCGAATGTAAACTGCACTTTCAATAGTAATTTTAAATTGATAAATTGAAAATTTAAACACATGTATCTATACATGTAGCTAAACATCATGTCATAGCCCGAGCAATAACTACCATGTCTTTACTAGCCAATGATTACGAGTCGTTTCTCTCCCTTTCACCCTTGGCCGATTGAGCCATAATTTCGGTTCTTTGTGATATTCATGTTCATTCGATACATCCGAGACTAGCTGCAAAAAATCAGAATGCAGCGATGACATGACGCCAGTGCAACATCTACTATGGAGAATCGCGTTGAAAATTGCAGATTTTGCTATGAAACTTGCAGACCTAATACAAAATCACAATATAGACAGACAAAATTGATGTTTTGGGTAATGTGGCTCGTTCAGACAATAGAAGGTTAAAGTACTTTATGGGTTATGTTTTACGAAGTCAAAACAGTATTGCGTTCATTGGTTACTAGTAATGTCATCAGAGTGGATAGACCACTGTCAGTCATAAGATTTCGCCGCCAATGGATTACAAATTGTGGCTTAATCTACCATGGGTGAAGAAGAGAGACGCTATTCGTAAACCTTCGCTAGATAAGATGTGAATACTGAGGAGAATGCTACTCACTGGGACAAAATCATGCAATCATAACCCATACTGATATTACCAATTTAATGCCAGTTGCAATAGGACATCTGGTAAAAATTCCTTGATAAGATTTCTGATGCACAAGATTTTCACATTTCGTCGATTTCAACTTATCAGTTGTGATCAAGGACTAAATAATGTTTTTTGATACCAATTTCGATGCACAACATGTGGATATTTCGTCGATATACTACTCAGCAGTTGTACTCCGGCCTAAACTGGTGAAAACTTAAACAACAACCCAAAACGTTTAAGATCAAATTTCAAAATGCAAAATTACCAAACGGGGTAAAGCCAAAACCATATAAGGACAGAGGTATGGTACAGGGATATAATCCAAGGTTTTCACGAATTTTACAATTTTCTAATAGAATAATTTTACTATCAGTTTCGGATAGCTGCGGATGTGTTGAAAACGAAATCAACAATCCAAAAGTTGAAGGACTAATTCAAAATCCAAAATAGCCAAAAGAGTGAAAGCTAAAACCATCTAAGGACGTAGTAATGCACAGGCAAGATGCACCTTAGTTTTCACCAATTTTAGTTTTGTAACAGTAAATACCGGGAATCAATTTCAGGCCAATTGATCCAATGTTTAGTTAATATCGATTATTCTGTGTACATGTCTTTAAGATATATGATTAATAAAATTAATTTTAGACTGCGAACGGAAATATGCAAGCGTGAATAATTAACAAATTGAATGTCATTCAAAATAATTGCAAATATTTACGAAGAATTTGCAAATTCAGACTAACAATTTTTCATATTATATTCCTAAATATTAATGTTCATATAAGTAAGTATTGCAGGTATGTGCTCTAATAACAAGAATCGGGCGTAAACAGGAACATTGTCATACGTCTAAAGGCTAAAGTGTTATACCTCATATTCTATTTTGAAGCCTTCCGTTTTGTGTTTATCGACTATGGCCTTCATCAGGTTTTCTACTGGTATTTTGTATTGATTAGAATCTTGATTAAGAACAATATTATTGTAGACACATTCATTGTTGTCTCTTGGCATATCTTCCTCTTCTTCATCGTAAATTAGTTCGCTTGAGAGGGCAACTCCACGATTGTTAATGCCTTTACCTTTAAAAGCATCGATATCGATTTGAAAAAAAAAATTTAATCAGAATCTTAAGAGATTACGAAAAACAACAATACGTCAAACATGAAATACAAAATATGTGTTTCAATGATAAATTATATAAATGTATTAAGTCATTTTGATTTATAAGCGAGTAACGAGCGAGTCGTTTGACTATTATTCATTACATATATGAAATCAGCAATGTCAAAAAATGTTGTAAAGTTTAAAAAAAAATCATATTTTTTAAACTCAATTTAAAAATGCATAGTTCAAATTTGATTTAAGTTTGCAAAAGAATTAAATGTGTGAATATTTACTTTTTTGGAGATTTGTGTTTAAACTGTGGGTTTGCTGGGCTTTGCGATATTTCAGCACAGATTCCTTTCTTCCTCCAATTCGCCGTCTTCTACAAGTAAAACATGTAAAACAAATGGTCCGATAATTTTAATAATTCAAATGAATTCGTTTAAAGATGAAGGAAAGATGGATGTAGTGTATATACATTAATATCAAATGAGAATAACTCCAAAATATATTATCTGTTTCACAACATACGTACAATTGTTAAAAAATCTTGACATTAGAAAATTCTATTAAACTGGTTATGTTAAATTGTCTATAATGTCATGACCAGTAATACCAAAACGTTCATACAAATGCAGGATAAACCAAACCCAAAATGCATTTATATATATATATATATATATATATATATATATAAATATAAGAGTAATCCAGGACATAAGACTGTTTTATTTTTCAATTGATAAGATGGGACTTCAAAGAAATTAGCTAATTAAAACAAAGATGTCGCCTTAGAATCATCGACATTTATCTGTCATACATACATAATGAGTAATCTTGTACCTACTTTACATAAATCAAAGTCCCAAGTATAATGACGAGTAGCAGAAATAATGAAACCCCAGCTCCTGCTCCCATAGCGACAGTCGAGTCGGGATGGTCTTCATCTATGTCACCAACTAAAATAAAAACAAAACATAAATACAATAAAATAATACAATAATGAATAAATTTCAATACAACTAATATAAGCTGGCAGAGAAGGTATAAAATGTCAAAGTAATTCCCAAGGTAACCAAGAGAAAACACATAAACAAAACTGCATGATTTTAATTAAAACCATTAAAAACCTTATTTTAAAAGGAAAGACGGAATGGGACGATAAATCAACCATCTTTATGTTAATCTAACAAAAGCTGGTGTCACGTGGGGTTAACTTAAATGTTGTAGAATTCTGTTTATAACCTGTGTATATGCAATAATAAACTAGACGTCGTTTGTCTAAAATCTAACGTTATTTCACAAATGTGGTAATTATATCATTGTTTAAACTTTCTTCCTTTCATACTGAATATTTTATCTATTTCTAGCTTCCATTTGAAGAAAACAAATATTAGAATCTGCATTCAATTATGTTGACAAATACTTGTGCTTTAAAATCCTAACATTGTTTTATATATATATATATACTGTAAAAATATTCTATAATATATAATTTAATTTAATTTTGTACAAAACGTCAATCCTCTGCACATTCAATATAATTAACTGATAATTTCGAAATTGATTACTCATGTTACTCTCGTCACACTTCGGTCCTGTTTTCCACCCAGGTTTACATCTTTCTGCTATTATACAGAATCCGTCAACATGGTCACAGAGGTCATCAACACACCCATTACATGATTCAGAACAATTGCTACCATATGTTCCACTATTACACTCTGAAATCGATAACATATGTATAGTTACATCTAGTTTTTGCGTGAACCCTGAGGTTCACGCAGTGTTATTGTTGGCTTCTAAATCTGTCAATGGGCCGTTCGGAAGTGTATCATTCGGAACTAAAATTTACCAATTAGCCTCTAAAACGGTATTGCAATTAAAAAAAATGTAATAAATTTTCTTTTAAAAAAAATGGATGTAAATAAATACATATGTGTTGCAATTGGGCAAAAAATTTATGTTTATCGATGCTGAAAGATACTCGAAATTAACTATTAACATTCGTGTCATTGACCGATAAAGATAAGTTGCGTGCTCAGCTATTTATAAATATTTTGACAGGTTTCTAGATTCGTGTCATGAGACACGTTTTTAAAAGCGCAAATGAAAAATAATTTGTTTAAAATGAATATTAAATTAATCACAAGCATGTCTGTATAATTACGAAAAAATTATAACAGTTATATCTATTTATATTTTTACCGCAGCATCATATGTTACTAATTTTATCTTTCAAGTAACTATGTTGAGCTATTAATAATTTTAATAGGTCAGTGTACCGATTAACAAATGTACTGAATTGCAGCCAGACGCGCCGACAGGATATCATATGTACCCTTTAATGGACCTCATTTGTCTAGCTATTTATAAATATTTTGACAGGTCATTGACCGGAAAAGCGCCGACAGGATATTATATTTACAGAGATTAATATAAAATCATGTCGTAAAATAAGTTGTATGTTGTATACATGTAACTCTTTAATCACATAAAAATTGATAACTGATCTGTAGTATTCATATTGATTTGCTCGTAAAATTTATTATCTCTGTCAACATGTTTACGAATTTACTTTAAATACCCTTTAATGGACCTCATGCGTTTATATCCTGTCGGAAGAATCTGCTATCTCCTTTCTCAGGCTCAGCTACCGAAATCCCCGGGCCGAAATCGAACAGCAGACAAGAAGAAAGTTGGTTAAAGAAAGCACACGAGGCAAGAAGAAAGTTTTACAGTACAGAGGCGAGGTTGCTGCATTTGCATCTGGTTTAGAGGCTTTAATATCGTCAGTCAGGTCTTCATTTTTATTGTCAGAACATTGCTATATGTCTTGTGCTTATATCTTTAATTCATTAGTGCCAAAAGTGAGGTTAATCGTATAAAGACTACATTAAAATAGTTTTAACTAAGAATAAAGATTATTTGATATACGTAATTTTTTATATTCAAAGGCCTACAGGTTCAACCCATCAGATATGTGATGTAAATATTATTTCAAATTCAAGTTCAAAATATTTCATTGGATAAAGCACAGATGAATATATAGCATAACCCAATCATAATACAGCTATTATATTACTATTTTCTTAGTTCTGTACCATTCAAATTAATAAAACAAAACGCTACTGGTTCACGCATTGCATTTCTTTTTTTAAAGAAAGCAACTTGTTTACTTTATATAATAACATTAAATCTGTTTAGTATTCAACTTAGTATGATAAAAGTGATGTCATTTAAATGATACTTAAGTATTTAGATCTTTTCATTCATAATTGATCTATCCCTTCCTCATATTCTCTTCACATTATACATGTATGTATATATTTAAGTATTAGTACAAATTGTTTTATTGAATGGATATGGAATGTTTGTTTTTTTCTTTACAATTTTTTATTAACTTGTTGAAAATTCTGCCTTTGTAAAGAGGTCAAATATACCTTAGGGTCGAAAAAAAAACCCAATCTATTAGACAATAAAACCCGAGGAGACAAATGAACAACCACAAACACAACAAAAACACTGAAAACTAAAATCATAATGAATGAACAACAACAACTCCGAAATCAGGTGCTCCGTAGACGTGTAAAATATGTCCAGCTTATTCCGTACATTATCAAACACGGGTTGATTGTACAAAAGGAATTCATCAACAGTAATTATTTAAATCAGATATAGTTTACCATGATTCTGGCTAAGCCATAAAGACCGTTTAATTCTATTGCTCGTAATGTTCCTGTGTTTATAGTTGGCTGTTTAAAGGTTTGATTGGGACTAGTGGACTGCGAGTCCTCGAATAAATCATCAATTCCTCTAACCAGTAGCCATTGTTAGCATAAACACTTTGAATTTTCTATCTTTCTTTTGGACTAGCTAAATGTCTAACAAATGTCTAACAAATGTTGGTTCTGTTAATTACTAATGTCTATTATTATTGTTTTGTTTCCCGTTTTTCTTCTTTTTTTTGTTGTTGTTTTTTGTTTTTTTTGTTTTGTTTTGGCTTCCTACTGTTTGCTTGCAAGTGTAAATGATTACTGTAAATCCAGACCTGCGCATGGTATCCTTGGAATTAAATGTATAGTTATAGTTATGCCCAAAGACGGATTTGGCTTTTCCCTTTCGGTGATATGATAATTTGGAGTTCATCATTATCTATTACGAGTATGTGGTTTTCAACATCTTGAGCACTACTGATGAGTCGTGAATCGACGAAGTGTCACATCTTGTGTAATTAAATTGGTTACAGTCTTTAGTATTACCACTGAATAAAATATCCCTTTTGCATAGATATGTCCTTAAACAGTTTACCGTCCTGTCATTAGATATTTTAAAATTTGTCCTTAAACAATTTGGATGATTGTTTAAGTTTGCAATATTTAAGGCCCTGAACTAAACGGATGAGTCGTAAATCAACATCATGTGCATGAAATCGGTATCGAAGAATTTTCTTGTAAAAATATATAAATCAAATAAAATGTAAGAAGCAGCAGAATAACAGAAATACGCTTTTAGATTAAAAGAAGTTGTTTGTTACCTACTATTGTTGCATTTTTTATTATACTCCCATCCAGGTTTACAATGAGTAACATTATCACAAATTCCTTCCCAGCGGTCACACATATCAGCAATACATCCCTCACACTTATTATTACAGTTTTCACCAAAATAGCTCGCATTACATTCTACAAAACGTGAAATCGAGAATAAATAAAAACCAGAACAAGAGTTTTGTTGGTATTTATAAAATCATTTTCTCTCCAATTCTGTATCATGTAATATCAAAATATTAAACAAAGATTTTTTTTACTTTACGTAAATTGTCTGCACACTTTGGAATTTTGTTTCTTAATTTTGTTTTGTCTAGATCCATTCTTTATATATATTCCTATGTTTGAGTTATGATATGAAAAAATAACAGTCGTGGACTAAAATGTATACCTAGTATTGTTATTCCAGTGGTCCGTCAACAAAGAATTTGATCTAATTCGATGTTGAGACGGACCAACACGTGATTTTATCATAAATCGTCATTTGCCTGTGAAGTAAGGAACGTTTTATCAGTTTAATTTGCTCCTAAAAAATGTTGGTTTTTATGGAATTAGCATCTGGTTTTGTCAACGTAATATTACGGAAAAATCTGACGTATGTCCGTTAAGTTAAGTCATGAGATAAGATATTTCAAAACTGTCGTTTCAATCTTCAAATATTCATTATAAATAATGATATTAATTGAATATGACACGTTTTGTTATACAACATATACTTTATGTACGTGAATAAGATAGTAATGTGTATACATACATTTACATGCGTATGAACTATTAACGCATATGTTTCGTAAATATAATACATACATGTATTTATCAAATATTGTTACCAAAGTAACTAATATTTGTGCTACGTGTTTTGTATTAAGACATTGAATATTTAAATATAAAGTCAAAGGAAGTGATAGAACTTCACCAATCTGTAGTTCCCGTCTTAAGATTTGATGGATGTTTTGGTTAGTGTTCGTCACCGATATAGTGTTCGTCGAATGTTCAGTCCATGACCGTGCATCATGAGCTTCAAAACAATGGCAGCTCTTGATCTTTGAAACACAGATTTTTTGAGGCAGTATTAGTATAAATCGGAAAATTTTAATTCTAAAGTACGTTTAGAAACCAAAACATTTTGAAATGTAGTTCTATTTGCGCAATTGAACATATCAATGTTTTGATTTGTTTCAATATGGAAGTGCAAAGACTGCTCCTAATCGTCAGTCCTTGACAGATACGAGTGAATTTATTTTGAGTTTTGGGATATAATACAATAATTGCTCATTATATTTTGCAACAGATAATGATCTAAGTACATTATTCGGATATTAGCAGGTAATGAGACAGATACGAGTGAATTTATTTTGAGTTTTGGGATATAATACAATAATTGCTCATTATATTTTGCAACAGATAATGATCTAAGTACATTATTCGGATATTAGCAGGGAATGAAACACAGACGTCACATTTCAAACATATTTTACCTTTACTACATGATGTTCCTTCAAAACCTTTTTCACATCCTGCCTTACAGTTTCCGGTAGACTTATTGCAAGGACCACCAAGACAGTGACATCTATCCTGGCAGTTCAATCCGTAATAAGTATCGTTGCAAGCTATGCAAAAAAAATCATCTTTTGTACATTTCCGATATGAAGTTATTTGTAAATTATAAAAGTTGTTAATTTATTTTCAGAGCGATTTCAAAATAAAACACACATTTAAAACATTGAAACAACGGAGTTGATTAAAGTATAAAAACAAATGATTATATGATTTTCATTTATTACGATTGAATATATATTTTAATCATATATAGGAGTTTTGTATATTTGATAAAGGTTCTTTTCTCTAGTCTGCATCATCTACCCTATATCGCATACCCTGTATCGCATAGCTAATGCCGTATGGCATACCCCGTATCGCATACCCTGTATCGCACCCCTTTCGGAACCTCTCATATCTTACTAACCGGTACTCCTAGAATATTATTGTCAGTCGCAGACGACAATTACTGCCATGTCCCGGAGTCCCCGTTCAGTTGAAATCGGGGAGAGACTGATGAACTAACTTTGGAAACCATTTCTCCCCCGAGTTACATCTGCTACTTGCAAGGTTTGCAAGGGCTAATGACGGAGAATACGAGTCTGACACCTTGAAGCAATGCAGGGCAGCATAAACCGATATCTAGGCCTAGGGAAATATGTGTTGTATCCTAACGTGGGAACAGCTCACAATATCATTAGTGAATGCATTTAATTACATGAAAAAAAACATAGTCTCAAAATGCTGTTATACATGTATATTTGTGAATAGCTCTATATTGAGCATGTCATAAGGTTATAAGAGTCATTTCGATATGGATGTATCATTTAGTATGAAAGATTCCGAATTTTTATATGATTATCATGAAACAGGATAATCAAATCAATAAGTCTATGAAAACAAAAACAATTCCAAGTCACCTGGAGAACTACAGGAAAATCATCATATTCTTGTCTACCTTTATTCTTATATTTTCGGACGGTTGTAAACAACGATAAATCACAGACCTGCTATATATCATGAATCTGGATCTATTGAAATATATGATAAACAGAATAATACATTGCAAAATCCGTATCGCATTCTGTATCACCACTCGACCAATATCAGCTCTCGGGGCCTTCGGCCCTCGGGATTGATATTGGTTCCTCGTGGTGATACAGCATGCGATACGGATTTTGCCATGTATTATTCTATATGTATTAGAGCTTCTAAGTATTTTTCATTTGTTTAGAATTGTGATGATTTTAGGCACCTCAAAGAATTGAATGTAAACATACGTAAAACTACTTACTCTCTTTACATTTTAGCCCAAATTTCCAGCCTGGTTTACAAACAGTTTTGTTATCACATAAGCCATCCTCATTGTCACACAAATCACCAACACATCCAATACAGGATTTTGAACAGTTAATGCCATATTTTCCGGAGCTGCATGCTAAATTTGTAAGATTTGTAAAACATATAAGATGTCCTTTGTGTGTACAATTTAATCTGCTTAAGTAAGTTTGTGTTCTTGTGTGAGGTTTCAATATTTTCGGTCTTGAGCTGAACTGATAAAAGTAGCGTTCTCTTAAAGACTGGGAATTTAATTTGTTATTGTATACAAATAAAAGAATAGTCAAAATTTCTTGATTTCAAATTACTTAAAATATATAGGTATAACCTTTTACTTCTAACCTTAGTGCGGAATTTGGAATGAACAAGTTTTCAAAAACACCATTCCTAAAAAACAAAGATCCCTTGCAACCATGGACCCCACCAAAAAACCAGGTGTAGACTAAGGTGGACCGGAAGTGTAAACAGTCCCTGCTTTCTGCATGACACCCGCCATGCTACCCATGTCAATTTAGGTATCAGGAAGGGGCAATCTCAATGGAACAGGTCCATTTTCATTTGAGGAACGGTTTTGTCATACCTCTCAACCAAGTCACGATGACGACCATGAAACTTTAACAAGGATAACGCCCCATTAGGAGCAGGATACCCCATATAGAAACGTGTTAGATCTACACTAAAGGTTTATTTAATGAGCTCTAATGACACGCTCCACCTGGGCAAATGATTGTCGGTACATACTTTATGGAAGTTGATTTAGAAATGTACGAACAGAATTTAGTTTCTAGAATTTAGTTGAAGTTCCTGGTACATTGATGTATGTATATACTTTAGTGGCGTGAAAATTGAAGCTTTAAGATCTACTGATATTAAAATAAGTAAATTTCTAAGATGCCGGATGATTTGTTTGTTTGGATCAGGTAACTAAAATGAAACAATTATACAAGTATGCTCGTAAACTCTACTTACACTACTAACTGAAAAAATGACTGAAAAGACCAAAGTCGTTCTTTAACTGCAAAGTACATTTTTTTTTACTGTAAATGACTACAAAAATAATTGCAAATGACTGCATTCGTTGTGTCAAACAAAATCTGTTGTCGTAGACATATTTCGTTGAATCAGTTATGATAAGGTGATCTGTTTAACTTTCATGATGTCAAGATTCAAATAATTTAATTGAAAAATATTCTCTTATAAAATAAAATAAACGCATGGAGATATATTTTTCTTAGAAAATATACAAATAATAAGCCAATTTCATGTGTATTTGACTTTTTAACATAATTAATTGTAAATAAAATTGTTCATAAATTTTGAGTTGCTATGACAGTGCCCACCTCCAAAATATAAACAACAGACACCTTGATGTGATAAGTTCGCTGGGAGGTGTTAAAGTATCTCGCAGTTATGTAGATAAACTTAATAGCAGTTTACAGGATCCGTGGTTTAGGAATTTTGAAATAATAAGAGTTCATTGATTTTTTAATAGTTCAGTGATCAATTTATAAATGTATGCGCATTTCTTTTTTTAAATAACAGTATTCTATGTATTTTGCTGTCGATTGTCTGTATTTTTTTTTTATTAAGTTTTTACACATATTTTATAAATGAAGGGGCTTTGAGAATTTAATCCAATTATAAAGTCTGTAAATGCACAGAATAAAATTTCAATAATATATACTCATAATTATATTAAGAAATTCTGAAATATAATGAACAAAAACAGCGTCCTAATGTCCCCTGCCACGTAGCGGACGCCTGGCAGTTCTATGTCCCCGCAACGCAAAATTCGTGATAATTGGGAATTCCCATATCAAACATATTCGAACGGATAATATCCTGAATAACTGTTAAATATACAAATACATTGAATATACCTTGGAAGACATGGTCAACAAAATCGAAGAGCTGGATGATGACTATGATTGTGCATTTCTTCACTAACAATATATGTAGTGGTACTCCTGAGCAATGTAAAAATCTCATTTCAAAGCTAGCCCAGTATTGTGAATTTGCAAAAATTGTTTTTATCGTTACCATTTCAAACAGTTAGAGACAAGGAATCAAAGCGTGGAACACAACGTGGACGACCGCAAGGTAGATGTTCTAAAGGCCAACAATCAATGTCCGTTTTTATATGCATCGTTGGGATCCTGATTTCAATCCCCCTATGTACCGACCCCCATCTTGCGAAGGGCAATTCCATTATGAATAAACATGGATTTGTAAATCTGCTCTAGATACATGTTTCTATTTAGAATGTATATAAGGACATTTTGACAACCCATATATTTGGGAACTAGTTTACAAATGTAAATGATTATTATCCTTGTATGTCTATACTAGTTTGTATGAATAGTATCATGTCTATAGATAATGCTTTGAAGTAGAATCACTTTATAATTTTTTTATATGTAAGTGGGAGCAGCTTACCACCTTTAAGTCCTACTTTTGGTCTTTATAGTTATTGGATGTATTAAAGTGTATTAAGATACACATGCACATGCAACTTTTTACATGTGATTTGATAACAAAAATAAAAATACAAAAATTTGATTATCTGCCTTATAACAAAAAGTAATAGAATAATAATTGCTGAAAAATAATAGAAGTGACAGAAAGTTGTGGCTCTTTAATTGCACTTTAAATGTGTTCATGTAAAATTATTACAAGTACTGCTTTGTTTTGTATGTTGATATCACAATGTGTTCATCTGAGATGAAAAAGTATCAGTTGCACATCTGTTGTTGGAATATTAATGGATATAAAAGTAAGGGGTTTTACAAGTACAGTGATCCAAGATTTATATATGAAATTAAGAGTAAAGATATCATATGTTTAATGGAAACCCATTGTTCACTTGAACATTCATTATCCCTAGCAAGTTTCAAACCGGTTAGCCTGATCAGGAGGAATTCCGATATCTATTAAATCTGAATTACGACCTGAATAACATGTTTGGACAATCAAATTATGAGTATGCTTGGTTAAAACTCACTAAAAACATTTTTGGGATGAAAGATGATATATTTTTATGTTATATGTACTATCCTCCTGACAATTCATCTTACATAAAATATCTAAATGAGGACATGTTTGATTTATTAGCAAAAATATTACCAAATATTCTAATCTTGGAAAAATACTTTTGACCTGAAGCAATAACTCATATTTTATAAGGGAAGATGAACCATAAGGATTACCCATATATGTTGATATTTCATCAGATGTTAATTTACCCATTAGATACAGTATGGATAATGTGTTGTCCTAAAATCCCTAAATGATATTTGTATTCAGTCCGGTTTTCGGATATCACATGGATATTTTACTGGTCAGTTAACTTGTCACAAATGGTAGCAGTGTTGTATACTATTGTATACCATCTGAGTTTTTAATTGAGAGTGTGTTATTTTTTTAAACTACACACTTTTTTGGAGGTTCATTGGATCACTGTCAAATCTCAAATGAAACGTCAACGATAAACTTTCAAAATGCCTCATCATGAATTCCAATTCAAAACAAAATAAAATATTTTAAAGATCATAACTTTGTAGAAGTAATGGTGCAGGATTTAAATGTAATTATTAATGATGCTGCGCAAATTTTCCTTAAACAAAAAGGTCCATAAAAAAACAAATGACGTTGAAGACTTTAAATAAAAAAAAAAACAACCAAAATGGTTTGATTCATCCCTTACTCGTTTACGACGTCAATTAGATAACAAAGGTCTACTGTTAAAAAAATATATTAAAGATCCTGTTGTGCGATGATGTTCTTATTTCCCATTATTAAAGTTATATAGAAAAAACCAAAAAAAAAGATTTTAATTGAATTTAGACAAGATGTGATCGATGAACTTGAGAACCTTCGGAAAGACAGCCCTAAAAAATACTAGGCCTTACTTAATCATCTATCTTATGCTAATACAAATTCTGCAACTCCCGATATTACTGGTGATGAATGGTTTAATTATTTTCAAGAGCTTAATAGAAATAAAGTCAATGTCCCAAATGCAAATATTGCACAAAATCTTAAACAACTAGAAGAAGAAACAATTTCTCAGAGCATAACTATAAAATCAGTGATAAAGAAATAGTGGCTGCTATAAACTACATAAGAAATAAAAACTCCAGTGTTTTGATATAATTTTAAATAAAATGCTAAAATGCAGTCAATCATTTTCATTAGCAAGTTTTTTTCAAAAACATTAATTATATTTTATCACATGGGTCCTTTCCCTCCTTATGGGCGAAAGGGTTAATTGTACCAATATTTAAAAGTGGTCCTACAAATGATACATCTAATTATAGATACATCACTATTGGAAGTGCATTAGGAAAATGATTTGCAAAAATTCTCAACACTCGTTTGGAAAACTTTTTAAATAAGACAAATATTAATTGTCTAGAAGAAATTGGATTTTGTAAGAAAAGGCGCACTACAGATCATATATTTATCTTAAAACATTAATTGACAAATATAATGGTAAAATGACCTATACTATACTGTTATTAAAAGTGTGTACCAAAACAAAAGAGGCTTAAAGGCCCTATCTACGTTATATAAATGCTTTGATAAACATAAGCCAAGATAAAAACTTCACTGCATATATTTCATCATACTATAACGTCAGTTTGAACATATGGAAGTGAAATATGGGTCACTTGTAATCATAAAAAGCTTAATGGCAAATGGGTTAGTTACTTTCAAGAAAGTCATGTCGAAAAGGCCCATTTAAAATTTTGTAAATTGTCTCTTGGTGTAATTAAAAAAAGTTGAAACTGGGCAGTGAAGGGTGAGCTTAGATGTTATCTGTTATTTATTGACATTATTGTAAAAATGGTTTTATATTTATTACGTTTATTTCAGACACATGATATTTTATTGATTGAAGCCCTCTCAGTATATAAATATTTAGGTTATCAAAATAAATTTAGATGGTTTAAATCAATGAAGTCTTTACTTAGCTATTAAGATATCGACTTACAATACATGTTGACTTTAAAATCAAATTTCTAATCTAATATTAGTATCTTTGGATTGTTATTTTGAAACTCCTGGGACGATGCCTCTGCATGGTGGACCCTAGGTTCCCGAGAATATTCGCCAACTCAGTCGTCTGACATGATTATTCATTGATTTGTTATAGAAATTACCAGTATTTAGCAAAATTCTAAAATAATAGAATAACTAAGGGTTCATTCCTTGTGTTGCACATGTTAGATCTCCTTAGCTGAAATGTGGCTTCCTATTTCGGTATTTTTGGTTATGAGTTCTTCGTGTTTTAAAATAAGTTTGGTGTTTGGTCTTCCAAATGTTTCGGTTTGAATGCTGCTGATGAGAGGTAACTCCTTGAAATGCGTCGTATACAGCATAATATAAATTTACTATATCTAATACTAGTATGTTTGAATTGTTATTTTCAAACGCTTTCTTTATAATAAATTTATACCTAAGTTTGATAAACAGTGGATTTTAGTATTACATGATGACAGAAGTGATAAATCCTTTGGTAATAAATTAAGAACTTAAAGACTATTCAAACGAAATATATCTCAAATACCCTATCTTATATTTGGGAATAACCAGCAAAGAAGTATTATTACAAAACTAAGAAATACTCATAATTTAGATAACATAAGCTAGATACAGAGATCCTCTTGAAAATGAACTGACTTGTAAGCTATGTGAAATGGAAGTGGAAGATGAACCTCACTTTTTAAAAATGTACTTCATGAGATAGAGAGAAAATATCTTTATTGGAAGATATGAAGTACAGGTGTAAACAATTTAATAACTTAGGTATTTTTAAATAACAATTTATTTGGTTAATGTCCAATGAAGACATTGTTGTTATAAATCAGGTTATTAACTTAAATTCATCAAGAAAACATTTTATGGAAGCAAATTAAAGTACATTGTATTTCATATTCCATATACATGTATTTGTTTTTTTATCTACAAAGAATGGTTGTTTCTTTATCGTGAGGGCAGCATACATTCACTCATTTAATATGGTATAACACATTTGTACACTCAATTTTGAATAAATAAAAATAATCTGAATCAATTGTAAATATTTTAATTATTCATGATTATTCTGCTTGTAATGGGCGTCTAAATAAAATAAACATAAATTCTTAATGCTGATGTAAGTTGTGGCTTTCAAATTATATTTTTTTTCAGAATATAACTGCAGCAAGTGCCATATAGTTCTGGCCCAATTTTGAAATGGGACCTTTTGATTAAACATTTGGTTTTGTTCATCCACATAGAGTCAGGAGTCAGGGGAGAAGATTTTTTTTTAAATGGTTTTTCAAAGACCAGACTTCCAGACATACTTTTGAAAGCAGACATCCTCTGTTCGAGTCCACTAAAGTTTGATTTAAATTGGCTCAGTTTTATTAGTAGGAATCACGGAATACCACAGAAAATCGTCATGTTTTATTGTGATACATATCGAAACGTATCTAAGTATTTGATATCAATATTAACTAAAAAAATTAAAACAAAAAACTGAAATTAAAGTACTAACAATCAAAGATACAATTTAAGAACCTAAACAGAATTTGTGGTAATAAAAAAATGATTTGACCAATAAAAGCGTCAAGACTTGGCACGCATTTACTTTTCTAGGCTACAAAAATTTACAAAAAACAATACTTCAAGTTTTCAATTTATGCTTATTCTGCATTTTTTTACAGAGAAACACAGGTTTTCTAACAGTATCGTATCGGGTTTTACCCTTATTTCTCGACAGAGCGAGCTTTGTTATTTTAGTCACTCCACTATTTTTAGGGTCGTCTAGACGAATTGATTGGCCGATACAAAGTTTTTATATCACGTATGACTTCAGTTAAATTTCACATCCTTCTGTAATTGACACATGACGGATCACCTGACGTCACTCCTGGTTTTAGTGAGAGTTCACATTGCTAGTGCTTTAATTTCTTCACTGTCTTGTTCTAATTCTGTGTAGTTTATTATATCTGTTTTATTCCTTTAGTTATACATTTATCTTCGTGGATTTGTTTTTGTTATGCTCCATTCTCATGAGTAACGTTTTGATTTCAATATTACGGACTTATTTTCGGTTCGGTATTCTTTTGCCGATAAATATTTAAGTAAAATATAATGGCATACCCGTACAATGTATATATTGTTAAACGCCTACTTTTTATCATTCTCTTTTCTACACGACAAAAATAATTTCCCGGCGCGATATGACAATCCGCAATACAATTAATCTGAGAGAAAAACAGCGCTAGAGTTGAAAATCTTAAAATTCCGACACAATTACACATTGAATAGAATATTTAAGTACACTTGCGGATTAACAATAGTTCGAACTAGTGGATCTTTGGTCCAACGAAACGTCGGACTAATGAACCTTCGGACCAGTGGATCTTTGGACTAATGGGTCTTCGTATTATAAATCAGGTCCCTAGTATACATTTGTACATCATTATCTTTTACAAAACCTAATTTTTTTAAAAATGAAGCTACAATCATTCTTATGTATCATGTAATAGGTAAGAAAGAAAAGAAATCCTAAACGCAAAATCCACAAAAATATATGACAACGGTGATCAGCATTGAAATCACTATTCTCAGTCTTAACTTTTAAACAATATAAACAGCAAATTAATTTTGTCAGTTAAACAACATCACAGTAACGATAACAATGCGTATACCTGTGATACAGTTGTAACCAATCCATCCTGGTTTACAGCCTCCTTTGATACATATTCCTGTAACATGATCACAAGGGGGGGGGGGGGGGGGGGGAGTTACAATTTGCTGAACATTCTCGTAAACATTGACTTCCATATTTTCCATTTTCACATTCTGAAAATAGATAAATAACTCAAAGTCATAATGCATTACTTGATAAAGGTTATGTATGTTTCGCGAGGAAAACATCTAACTGTAAATTTATATTAAAATAGGAAAAGAAGAAATTAAAATTAAATAATACCTTTTTCACATTCTGTTCCAGTATATCCATCTGTACAACCATACGTGCAGGTTCCAGTATCTAGGTCACAAGGTCCTCCACACTTTTCTGGACATGACATGTTACAGTATTTCCCATACCATCCACTGTGGCATCCTAAATTTTGGGTGTCCATTATTATTTTAAAGCTAGATGTTTACGGGATTTGTTTAAAATATAGGTGCATGGTTCTTTCTAATGATGATAATCTCAAAAAGCTACTGGAGACCAAGGTTAAAAGCTGGCAGTCTATACCTATCAGAATATATATATTTTCTTTATGTAATACAAAAAAAATCAAATTGTTTAAACATCACTTGTTTGTTCTACAGCGAAACACTTTTATTTTCTTCTATTTTATTTTTAAATTGCATCATACAATTTATAAAGGGCTGCAAATATTTTTTTTATATAAGTATGGATAAAGTATGCGTACGATACATGCTAGTAATATATATTATTCGTTTATAGGGCTTTAACTGAAATAATTTCCTCACGAATACACCAAAAAAATGTTTGCCTTACATGTAAATACTCGACAATTTTCCATACATGCTTTCATCAAACAAAAATAGGAATGAAGCATAATTAATAAATATATATATATATATATATATATATATAAGAAAACAAACGAAAAAAAGAATAAATCGGTCGACTTCACAACATTTACTGTTGCGGTTCTTCAGGTATAATGTTACTGACTTACAACGTTAACATTAGAATAACTATTGCAATAGAAATTGAATATAATGCGGCTTGTGTCTGTTGTGAAGCATACACTCAAAACGTTTAGATTCAATGCGTGCGGTGTGAGTTTTGTTATCAAGCTACACAGAAATATTTCGAATGAATATTGCACAATTAAATAATGTGATATACATATACAGGAAACTGGACTATGAAAATCAGGTCAAGGCAAAGTGACATCTGTCAGTCTGATTCAAATTTATACATACACACCGAATTTTTCATGCTTAGAAAGAGACCTAAACATAAAAAAATGACGCAAGTCACTGGACTGTTAAAATGATGTCAAAGTCAAGTAACAGTTGCAAGGCTAATATCTGTACCTTATAATGCATCGATCTGCACACAATATAATGCACATTTAACTTTTAGTTAACTAGAAACGGACCTAATTACGAAAATGTTACACAAATGTATCAATCAGTCAACCGCGAAATTAAGGTAAACGTCTAATGTATCCGCACACCAAATAATGTCCATCTATCCCTTTACGTTAATGAGAAAATGTTTCGAAAGTCACATGACCGTGAATTTGAGGTCAAGGTGATTTGACACCCGGAAGACTCTATGTGCACACATTGTATAGTTAACACATTCTTACAGATACTGAGACAGGTTCTCATCAGGAAAATGACACACATTTATCGAACTCAATCAACTGTGAAATTGAGGCCCTGAAAATTAGCCAAGTGATTGGAAATTAGCTTAAATCGAATAAACAAGGGATATCTTTCAAATATGTTTTCCGTAAAGAACTGACAATAATGCAAGATAAACTTTATAATTATGATTTAAGGAATGTTATTGTTGATGTATACTATTTGAGTAATAAGCTCCAGAGTTTTTACATTGAAATATGTTGTTTCGTTCATGACATTTAACAATATGAATTACACACAAAGATGTACTGAATTACTTGTCTAACAGATTCAAAATGTGTCTATTAGAACTGATATTACTGTAGAAATCAAATTTAGTTCAAGTTTTCGGATAATGTAATTCTTACAAACCCCGAAGTACTGTCCTTTCCCATTAAATGGTTCAGTCAAAATTAAAATTGAAGTTAACGTCGAAGGCGAAGAAATAATTGAATTAAAAATGTTACTATAGGTACTGTTTCTCTTTATTCTGTCATATTTTCATTATATGAGACATGACCTCGTTTTCTATATAGTTTCACGTGTAATATCATCAAAACTGATAGGCGTCACTATAATTTTGTCTGTTTTATTAAGAGAAAACACTGTGAAGCCTTCTGACACATTCTCATGCTTCACGAGCGTATCTGTCGTATCTGAACGCGCAAATGACGCTGATACGCACAATTCCTGGACTAGCCTTTAATATTCCAAAAAGTGATGCAAATTGACCCAAATCGCCTATTAACTAACACAAGCATTTGCCCATAGAAAACGTCAATGTAGTAATAATGAAGCAATAAAAATGTGTTTGCTAACATAACAATGCATTGCATAAAATCGTTTACGACAAAAAGTAAGTACATATAAATATTTAAGATTAGAAAATGAATGGTTATTTTCCGACAATGACTATGTATTGTATACAGAAAAGAGACAAAATATACTCGTATACTTTGTAAATTGAAATGTATATATCCACAATTGCATTAAAAGTCTTATCGGTCCCAGATGAAAATACCCATGAAAAAATGAGACAGTAACCATTTAAAAAAAAGCAAATATGATGATTTGAAAACACGAGAATGTATAATGTTAAGTTTCATACTTTTTTATGTTTTTTTTCCAATTTATGTGAGATCCAGAAAAGAGACGTCTTACGAAAAAAAGTGTACACACATAAAGTATATGTTGACAATACTTACCAATAACTTCAATTTCACAAATTTGAAGCGTACTACTAGGTGGTAAAATACGCACATATCTGCAGATTGTTTTATCGACAGCAATATCGTGGCTAGGCAGTGGTCCATTGTGTAGTAAAATCTCGTTTGACTTGGAGACATTCGTGCAATAAATTGAATACGTTTTCTCTTGATTACTTGAAGTATCTAAAATGAATTCGTAAATATAACTGACAATTTTTGCATTCGACTTCTCTAGACTCTACACTACCACATACCACATTTTCAATTAAAATATCGATTTCAAAAACTAGTTCATCGATGATTTATCAAGAAAAATACCATAGGTAGAGAAAAGGCTGATTTCGTAAAGAACTACTCTGATTGTGACAAAAAGTGTTCTGAAGATGAAATTGCAAACATTTTCGCATAGACAACATATCTGCTGAATTTGGCGGTCGAATTTTTCAACAAACAATTGGTATTCAAATGGGAATTAAATGTGCTCGTCTCCTCGCCGAACTGCTTCTATATTATATGAAGCGGACTTCATTCAAGGGCTACTGCGTTAAAAGAAAAAGAAACTAGGCAAATCCTTTAATATCACTTTTCGTTATAAAGCTGACGTGACTTTTTAAAACGACAAATTCCAAGACTTTCTACATCTCATCTACACCCGTGAGCTTGAAATTAAGGATACTACAGATACATCGAAGTCCGCTTCATATTTGGATTTGTTTCTTGAAATAGAAAATGGGGGACATGAAAATGAAGACAAAAATTTATGACAAACGTGATGACTTCAAATTTTCTTTTGTCAACTTTGCCTTCTTGAGTAGCATTGTTCCAGCAACGTCTCTCAGCTTGTCCGATACTGAAGGGCATACGTGAGTTACCCTGACATTCGACAGAGATGATTACTACTGTGGCAAAAGATTCTTGACCAGAATTTTATCAGGGATAAATGTCTTCAATTCGGAAATGTTACGGTCGTCATAAGAAATTGACCGTTACATGGTTTCAATACCTAAGATGATGTTGGACCTTGTTCCCACTGTCGTAACATTTCTTGTACCTATACCGATTTGTAACTACTACTGCAATCACCTTGTTGAACTTCACGACAGATGCCGTGTACGAATTGCTTACCCTTTCGGAGCACCTGACTTCACTCATGGTTTTTATAGGAGTTCGTGTTGTTCATTGTTTTTAAGTTTTCAGTGTTTATTTTTTGTGCTTGTAGTTGTTCATTTGTCTTCCAGGGTTTGTCTGTCCACTGGGTTACGTTTTTTTTTATTACCCTGAGGTATATTTGTCCTCTTTATATACATTTATTTGAAGTAATAAAAGTGTAACTACATTGCCCTGGATCGGTAGCGAGAATTAACAACGGCAACTATGTTGTAGTATTTATTTATAAAAGAGGGATGTTGGAAATGTTCACGCATTTAGAAATAAATATAATTTAGTGTCTGTGAAAAATCTTAGGTCTAGTAATACATGTTTACACGTTTGATATTTTTATAGCGGAATTATTCTAATGTTCACTATTATATTTTATAGTTTTACTTCTTGTAATTGAGTAGAACCTTACGTATATCGAAACCATATTAAAGAACGTCTAACACTTCATTTTGATACATGTTTAAAAGAAAGGCAAAGAGATATAGTTCTTGTTTAAATCTAGACCTTTACTATGCACATTTTGTAGAAAGACGGATCAAATACTTCAAATGTCATCAGAATCTACACTACTATAATAAAGGATTTCTCTGGGCCGTCATCACTTAACAACTGCAATTGACACAATTCAAATCAGAATTTGACTGAATGAGGATGAATGTGTTGTCTGAGAATGTCACGCGTCTAGATCGATACGTTTCTTTAATATGGAATTATCGATGATTTAACTCGAACGGAACAAATTACCGACACGTTTCCATGTTTCTTCATTCGTCTCCATTTCTGGTTAGATAGTAGACTCTATTTTTAAATTTTTTGGTCATGAACTTTCCATTAATTTATTACTCCCTGGATTATTTAGCACTCATTAAAATACAATTTAATGATTTTTATCCATGATGCTGATAATATATATTTACGCAATTCTGTCGATTAAACAAAGAGCTACAACTGCGATACATCAGTTAAGAATTAAATTCTGAAACGCTAAAACGTATCGATAATATACGTTAATATTTTCGGACAATTCGGGCCTTAGGGATTTGTGTCGATTTATTTTTTTCTTTCTTGAGCCTTTAAATGTATTTTGTCGAATCACTCTGTTAAGAACAACTCGGACAGTTTTTATTCACACTTATTTCTAGGCGTAGACGATATACCAGAAGCACATGTGTGTTTGCATTTCATCTTTTTCCTCTTCCTATTCGAATTTTCTATGCAAAACCCCACAACCTTCATTGTCATTTTGTTTTACTTTTTCGTCATTTTATGAAAGAAATAAACGGAATATCATAATATTATATAGCATAACTGAAACAATAAACAATTTCAAAATGAAGGTTAATTTTGGGGTGTTGTAGAGACAAAAAAGGATGGGTAGGTAAAAAAAGGTGGGATGCAACAAACTTAATCCATTTCCCATCAATTGTGTCAGCGGAAGAAATTTGGACATTTGTGTTATGCTATAGATGATGGGGGAAAATCGACAAAAGGTGCCTGTGCGATATACTATAAATTGTGCTGTATTCCGCAAGGACTTGATTGAGAGAGAGAAAATTTAAGGGATTGAAAGAGAGGAGATATAAAAATAATGACTTCTTAACCATTTAGATGTCGATTTTACTATCTCTCAAATCGATAGATATATAAAACATGATAATATGTAATTTTTACAAATCGATGTATAGTACAGAAAATCTCAATCTTAGAGAATGATGAAATTTCTAGTTGAATGGATATAAGAAAAGCTCTCCTGTCTTTTTCGGATACCCGAGATTGCACGGGTAGTATCCTAGTTATATATATATATATATATATATATAAATATTTACCGTTGTGCAAATCTTTAGACTTATATAATTTTTTCCTTATCTGCGCAGTATCGTCTATTCTAGACGATCCGGTACATATTAAATTTGCTGGTTGGTCTTTTTTATAGACTTCTATATAAATATTTATATATATATATATATACGTGTCTTGAATTAACTGCAACTCAAAGATATTGGCTGCAAAAGATATTGTTGTACAAATGTAGCCAACATGACAGCTAGTAATGTTGGAAATTCTATTAACGCATTATGGGCTTAACTGGGTAGTATATACAATACTTGCGATATGATAAAAGAAACACCATTGAATATTACAGTAAAATTACGGAGGTACTACAAGCTATTATACAAAGCAAAATTGTTTAACTGTTGTACGAGTTATTTCAATTACGATGCAACTGCAAAGGCATTCATAATATAAAACTGCGTCTAGTACATGTAGCACAAAATGTAAATGGTTCATCACAACAGTTGTAGTTTATGAATTAGTTTATGAATGTTTTTTTTAAATAGATTTAGACAGGTAAGATTTTCTCTTATGGTTTTAAATCAATAAGAAGTTGTAAACAAATTAACTGATCAGTTTTGATTTTCACACTGTTTATAATATTCGTTTTTTATCCTATAAAGCAAACGTTAATAAAATGGTATTTATAGTCTTCCAGCTTACAATCAGTTGTAACAGTTTTTTTTGCAGCACGAAAAGTATAAACATTCATGTTTGACTATGGATAACAACACAATTGTTTAGTTACTATAAAAGTCAGATAGTCCTGATTCCTTATGGTGTATGTGTTTGTTTACTTTGTTTATTTCATTGTTTTGGGGGTTTATTAGACGGTAAAATTGATTGATTTTTATTGGTCTTTCACTTTTCACCTTTCATAACAGAACAACTCGTTCTGCTTATGGTACCTTTCTCAGAAGAGACCATAATAAGTTAGCTAAATAGTTATTTTGCATTTGGTATATTGATCACGCAGCTATGTTAAGGCAACGTTTTCTATTTTTGGTCATGGGGAGATAACTCCTGCTAATGACATGAATATTCATGAACATTGCGTCCTACGTCATGGACGTCAATGCCGGCGTTGTTTCCTCCAGAAAAGATATTTACGTTAAAATTGCGGTTAATTTTTCGTTAAGATTGATGCGAATGATATAACAACGTATATCCTTACGTTGTACATCGCAATGCGTGTCTATATTTGGAGAAAAAAGGCTTGATGTGGTAAAACTTGAGCCGTCCATCATGGTATGAAAGCGGGGTCTATTTTCCTTATATGGAAATCTTAATCTTTGAGAAGCTTGAAGAGTGGACATTTCACGTGGTATCAACCGAGGAGAAGGAACAACAATGATGCAGGCCTTGTAATTGATCAAACATTGATTATGCTGATCTTAAATATTAAGGTAACAAAAAAAAAAACAAATCTCCCCAAACAAACTCTGGCTAAGTTTTGAGTTGTTTATAAAGCCTCTTTTTATTGTAACCAAGGGATTGTAGTCTACTTTGAAAGCCAAATAATAAATAAAATATAAGCATGTTGTCCTGCTAGCCGCTCATCACAATATGAAGCCTTTGGCTCGTTGGCTATGCTCACTTGCCAAATAAGGCTTCATATAATGACTGCCAGCTGATATTTTACAATATCAATCTGCAACAAACCTGATAACATCATACATATTTTTTCATATAGACTGAAAAAAAAATATTACAGTAAATCTTTAAATAATTTAGAGAACTATAGTTTTTGGGGTTGATTTAATTGGATATTTAAAAAATAATATTTGATTGTCAACAAGATGCACAGCAATAATATTTTTATGCCCCGCCACGAATGTGGCTAGGGTATATAGATTTACCCTTGTTCATCAGTCCGTACGTTTAAATTCGGTTAAGTTTTGCGTTTAGCTCCATTTCTGAGAAACCTATAGTAATATATCAATGACATTTCACCACTACAGTCATCTTGTATAGTACACGGCAGTTCAGCAACACTGGGTCGCTATAACCTACATTTCATGCTTCAGTGACTTTGGTTTAATTTTACCATATTTAACTTAAAATTACAGTAATTACAGTAGTTCTTCTATAACCTAATAAAATAAAATACAGCGCAAATATATTGTCGATGCTCTGTATATCGGCCCTGTACATATTAACTATATCTTATCATGCTTATGGTAATATATCAATGACCTTTCACCGCTACAGTTCTCTTATATACATTGTAGTACTACGCTATTCAGCAATATTTGGGTAAGCAAGTAAGTAAATAATGTCTTTATTTAAAGAGGTAACACCGTTAGCATTAAAAAGATCTTCCCGGAGGCCCTCAAATAAAATATAAATCAATACAATGCCCAGAATAAATTAATCTAACATTGATCCAATTTCTACAAAGATCCACACCATGTAGGCCATCAATATAAATATATACATATATATATAATCAATAAAATTATATGCATTTAATATAAACATTGAAGCAATAGAATATCTTGCCTTCCAATACTGTGACTTTAATTTAACAAATTTAGAAAGCTGCGCGGAGCTTTAAGTAATCTTTATAATTTCTTTTGAAGGTTTCTATATTTTTATTTAACTTAGGCCTGTTGGTAAAGAATTCCATAAAATAGTCACATTGACCTACATTTCATTGTCGAATGACTTTGCTGAAGGTTTATGTTTAGGTCCATTTCCTCATATTTCTTACATTTGAATTTTTTTTTTTAAATCTGCTCATTCGAACATATAATAAAAGAAATCAAATTGATACTGCCATAGCTCCATATCTTAGAAATCATGTTGTCAATGATACTTAAACAAAACAATTTTGGTCTTTTAAAGTACAACACAGTTCTGTACCATATATTTGCTCCATTATAAACTTCATTTTTCACTTTTATAACTGGATATTTCTTTACTATTTAGCGCAATATTACAAACCTATATTGTTTTTAGGGCGGGACGTGTCTTTTGGACACATGTTCTAGTTTTCTTAACTTTTGACAGAAAAATGAGTTTTTTTAATTGTTATAGGGTAAAGATTATAATTTAATTATATGGCAAAAAAAAAGATTAAAAAGGACAAGAAAGTTACATTTATGCTTGTAAAAAAGTAATTTGATATGAATAGTTAAATAAAATGGAATTGATACTTGAAACACTACATCCAACCTTGAATCCATATCTAAGGGCCAATGCAAAAACCAACCAAGAGTATAAATTAAGTAATATGACTCTTGTCCCTTTGTTCTCCCACCTTGCCTTAAAAACATAAAGAATGATGATCACAAAAACTTTTACTTTACTAAAATTCTGACAACAATCATTATACCATTCTTGAATTAGTTCTAAAATTGGCTGTTTTTTTGTACTTAAAAGTGTAAAACTTTACATATATAATACAGGGTCTTGCATAGGGAAACAAAAATATCATTTATGGTAGCGTGCTCGCCTCGAGTGCGGAAGGTCGCAGGTTCGATTCCCGGCCGGGTCAAACAAAAGACATTAAAATTGGTCTTTGCTGCTTCTCCACCATGCACACTGCATATAGCCTACAATGTATAGGAGTAAGAGCAAAGGACTGGTAGTCAGTATAATGTGTCCCAGTGGAGTGATATGTCTTCCTGTCGATATTTACCTCGTGAGCTAGCACGTTAAAAATCTGGCTCAGCGTGTCGGTCTAGTACAAAGCAGGGATCATATTCATATCATATTAACATGTTCTCGTTCTGATATGCACCTGGTTGCCACTGGACGTTAAACAATAATTCATCCATTCATCCATCATTTATGACGAACAAAACATAACAATTTAACTTTCATGTAGTATTTTTATATAGGTTTGTTTTAAACATCCTTCACTGAGAACTGCATGAAAATAACCATATGCCTATATGTTCAATCTGATATTTTGAAAATAGGTGACAATTTGAAATTTGAATAGGAATACATTGTACACAAACATTCATTGCAGTTCTAAACTCAAAGAGTCATATAGCATCGACTTAGAAAAAAGTACTTCATTGATATATTACATACATATATTCCCTATTTGCAGATATTGGAGTGGTCTCCCATATGCCTGAGTTATCTTTCCTTACAGAATGAGCAAAAATTTCTTTAACCTTTTCTGAAATATTGAATAGGAGAAAGCCTTCATCAGTTACAAAAATTTTGGAGAATAATGTGTATGGAACATATATATTGCTAAGAAAGCAAATGACTATTTGTTCATTTAATGTGCACACAACAGTTTTCAGTTTCCTAAATGATGTCAGGAATTGATGGTGTCTGTTAAGCAAGTTGGTAACTGACCAATTTGTTGTATCTTAGACCCCTATAAAACAATATATATCAAATAAAAGATTTTTTTTCAAACTTGTCCACTATGTGACATAAACGAGATAAAATACAGTCCCTTCCCCCTTACAAAATCCCAAATGCATGTATTGGCTGATTCTAGACTAAACTTACGGATTTAGGTGCGAAATTTAAAGGTGTATTATTATAGGTATTTGAAAGGTTATATCAATCTGTTTTTAAAACATAGTTTCAAGGTAAATTTGCTGGCTTCCAATAGAGTAATCTCCCCTTAGTTAATATTAAATTATATGTTTTAAATTCACATTATTGATCTTTTTATACAACTAAAATACAGTTTAAGTATAAAGTAAGATAATAAATCATAAAAACTCACTGTGCAATGACTAGCAAATTAGGCAATTTGCTTCCAATTTTTTATTATTTTGGGGAAAAGTCTATAGATTTTTATTCAAAACTGTTGTTTGCATCATGTGAAAGATGCCTCCAATAAAAACGTGGGAGACAACTCACATCTATCATGTCAATAAAAAGCACAATAAAAAAAATAACTTGACCTAAATTAAGAATTTTTTTGAAAAAAATGTGTTTGTTGTTACACAATCTTACACTTATTACCCATTTATATAACATGTACCTTGTATTCTTATTTTACAGCCTCAAGCTTTGTCATGTGTAACCCTGAACAGGAAAAGGTTTATAACCCGAGAAATGTGATACGACAAAATGCAAGGTAACATTATTTCTAGTATTTGATATACTACTGCTTGATTTTGGTCACTTTGACCTACATTTAACGGATGAGTGACTGATAAAATTTTACATTAAAGTTCTTTTTAACTAAATTTCAATAATGTAGCTTACAGGTAAATATGTACATGTAAGCAATACCACTTTGGATTTGCTAAACCTGCGCAAGTTGTTTCAGACTGAGCGTAACTTTGATGGCCTGAAAATATTTCTCAAGCTTATCTTCCACTTTTCAATACATAAATAAAACTGATATGCACGTTATCTGGGACTCTGGATGTATTTTTGTTCACAGTCATGTTTTCCCTGTACTATTATATTTGTAAAAATGGGCTAGAAATGTGCCATTTTCATGACTTTTCCCAATTAATAAAAAAAAATTATCATTGCTGAATAAAAAAGGTATTCTTTTAGGTCAGGCAAAATTTATTTTTGGTGAATAGTTTCAGTCTCAAAGATTTCTGTAAATGTAAAAGAAATTCATTTCATTACAAAGTTAGATAAAAGGTTTGTTTCACTGGAAATTATTGAAAAGAGTTTGTTTCAGTCCTGATTCCATAAAATAAGCTATTTAAAAACATCGGGGAAGAAAGTTGCATGATATTATAACAGTTTCTCATAGACAGTCAGACAATTTAAAGCAACATTAATAATTGCCACAAAACAAAACAGGAAATTTATCTAATTTTTGTGCGCCCGTCTTTAAAGACGGGACATATTATGGTATACCGTTGTTTCCGTCTGTCGTCCACACTTTGGACAACAACTCGAAAACGCTTTCATCAATTTTCAAAACTTTGGTGACTTATTTAAATCTATTGTCGTAAGCTACCTTTTGTTTTTTTTCTTCATAAATTTCGATATGACATGGATCTTTATTCGTTGAAAAATTGTCGAAAACTGTCAATTTTTCACACTTTGCCGGTTATGGAATTTTATTCATTCAAATTTCAGTGTTATGGAACTTAAGAACGCATTGTCATATTTACTTCAAACTTGAAACCGTTGTTTGTTGTGATAGTCTAAAGGTCTTTATTTTTTTGGTGAAGTTACAATTTTTTGTTCCAGAGTGGGATGGGACCTACCCGGTATTCATGAAAAATAAGCAACAAAATCAAAGGGTCTATATGTTAACTGGTGAAATTTTATTTCCTGGACGACAGGTGTATTTATGCCCTCATGTTGCAGCAGTTTATTTATTTCTGCCTGAAAAAAAATCGACCCCGAAGGTGAGAACAGACCTGATCATGTTAGGGGAAACCAACAATCATTCTGTAAATTGTCTGAAAATATACATTTATTTTTATTTGCCAAATATGTTATAAATTTCTACCTGTTTCTACGGCTCATATACAGATAAATTATATATTTCCCAACAATTGACTTGTACTTGAACAAAAATGTTTTACTTTGTCAGTTACTGATGAAAAATTATTATCTAAATTGTACAGTCACGAGGATTTTATGTAGATGTATACTTAATATAAAATTTTCCATTTTTATTAATAGGATGGTGATAGGTTACAGCCAAAGAGCCTGTTGAAAATTGAACATATTAAATGTAAAATTGTCAGTTGTGGAGTTGGACAAAGTTGAGCTGAAGAAAACTGAATGTATTGTACATTCTACGACAGTAGCAGTTTGAACAAGAGATATAATTTTAATTTGACTAGATGTATTGAAAATTGAAATACATAATGACATTTCTGGAATAATCCTGAAAAATTTTGATTTAAAAAGAAGTTTCTGAAATGTTCATCACACCATGAAAAAAAACCAATGGATTTATTTGAATTACCGACAAAGATGAATCAGTTTTGGATAAATATATAACGCTAACTGAATGAAAGTCTATATTTAGTTTGAAAAATGTTCATTGAAATAGTTGTTTTTAATTCAGAATACAATAAATCAGTAGATTTAATTTATATTTTTATTTCGTTTATATGTTTTGATGTTCTCTATCTAAAATCTAAAAGTAATTTTTGTCCTTTGTAAATACAAGACACCTTTGGGGGAAGATAACTTATGCATATGGGAGACAACTTCAAATACAAGTAGGGAATGTGACATCTGGTGATCAAATGTAAAATGATATAAATATAAACATTTATTTTAGCAGTTTATTAGAAAAAATTTGTATTTTGAAAAAGGATTGTTAACATTTTTTTGTATTGAGTGTTGACATACTATGTGTTATTTATTATTAATAGATTTATTAAAATCATGTGTCTTGAGTAATTTTTCCAGTTTTATTTTTAAAGATGAGGTGGCAAGAATTTGTATGAAATTTCTTGCTCTGTAGTAAGTGAACTTGATATCTCTGTTTGAGGCTTTGATAAAACATACAAGTAAAGTAAAGAAATACCAAAGGAATATTCGAAGGAGGGGAAAATCGAAACAACTGACAAACTCCGGAGAACAACGAAGACAAGACCAAAACAATACAGGCACTACAATTAAAAACTAACATGGACCCCACCAAAAAATGAGGGGTAGACTCGGGTGCTCGGGAAGAGTAAGCAGTCTGTTGACAAGTACAGCAAGAACCAACAATTGTGCAAGTATCAATGGGGCTGGGGTGGTCTTTTTATCACCGAGGGGTGCGTCGGTGAACTTGAAACCCCTATCCAAAATTATCCAAATATTGAATTTGTGATCAGAAAATATCCAGGAAAGCTAAAATTACATATCCGAAATTATCCAAAAATAATAAAAGCTATGATGAGACATATTTAAAGGTAACCTGAATTCTCCTTTGTGCTTTATAAAAATCTGCAGAAATTTTCAAAATCCTGACCCAAAATTCTCCAGTGTCAAAAATTCTTGAACCGAAATCTCCACCGGTTTTGTAAAATCTTCACCGGAATTTGCTGCACGTCCTGTGTCTAGTACCATTGAGTTACATACACCACCCCCTCTCCCCCGCTCTCTCTGACCATTGGGGATGATAAAAGGTCATGTTGATGGTAAATGGTGCAGAATCTGCATGAATTGGCCTCTGCCATGATCATGTACTCCTGTAAAACCCTTGTATTATGTACAAATTGACAAGGAACAGTTAATATGGCTCTTACATTTAAAGGTAGAAGTTACATATATTCCTAAGCAAAGAAGGTAATTTTTCTCGAAAGTAGGGATTAATTACCGGTAGTCCACCATTTTAAAGCATGGAAAACTTTTGCATCCAGACTGGGGTTTCAGAATCTATAAGCTATCTGCAGTGAAATTTGGCAGTAACAAAATAATCTCTCAACTTTAAAATTTTAATTCCTTGTCAAATTTAGGGAGATTTCAATAAATAAAAGCAAATATTTTATTCGAAAATGAAAATAAAAATTTATTTACACCATTTTAGCATGGTCCTACACGGCTGGTATAAATAGATAACCGTGGGGTTTTGTATACATATTGCTGGAGCCAAAATAAAATCTGATCATTCTGAAACCTGTTGGTTTGTAATCCTGTGAAAAAATCTACTGGTATGATATCCAGATCCCATTGTGCACCCCCTACTTTTCTTGTGTTGTGTTTCAGTAAACCTAAACCAAATACAGTATTAATGTTTATTTATTTAATATGGTAACAATACAATATTAAAAATATGTTCATAATATTTGCGCTTCTAAAGTTTATATAACTGGTTGCCGACTACAAGATGGAAACAGTAATTCCGGATGTCGTTTTGGTCATTCGGTCCGCTTTTAGAAATCCATCGTCCTCGTTGCGCTTTAAATCCGGAACGAAATGAGAGTAGAGTTGTTGAATAAAATAAAATCGAAAAGTGCATGGGCATACGCTGAATAGACATTATAGACATGAATATGTGTGAAATCTGCTATATCTGCGGTAATAGAAATGTGCTGCTACTTTTCCTGGTTTGTATTCGTTTTTGAGAAAACTGCATTTAAAGATGAAAAATCGTGCTTTTTTGACGCATTGGAGTACTTCATGGCAAATTGTATAAACAATAGACAAATATAGACAAAGTAGCAGCACTTTTCAGAAAAGCGCGGTCCTATAGAATATATCGTATATATTCTTGTTAATAGCTGACACCCCTACGCCCTTGCACTTTTGCGAAATATGTGTACACCCGGTACGTTGTTAGTAATTCGCTGTAGCATGCAAATGAGCAACCACGTGACTGAAATGATTACCAGTTAGGTACCTCTTGTCATTATCATTAACATAATGGTTACCGATAACACTCATATGATAAATATGAAGAGTATTCCTTATTTAAATGGAATTGACCCAATATTATGAAATAAAAAAAAACAGTTGCCTTAACATCGCTGCGCACCAGTAGAATGAATGTATAAAAAAATGTTTTTAGCCATTCTATATGTCTGCAGTAGTGCTTGCTCTAATAGAAGTAGTCATTGGGTGAATTCACGGTCATATGAATATATAAACACATATTGGAGAAAAAGAGCCCAATTAGTGTCCCCAGGAATGCAGATTTAGCTGTTTTAAACTCTTCCCACTATTTCATAAATATCAAATTCAAACGAAAACTGTAATTTCATACTTTTTTTACATTTATTACTAAAAGACCGTGTTAATACCAAGCGGTTACTGAAAAAAAGGAATCATCCCTGTTCCGCATTTTGTTTTTCTTTTATTCTTTTTCATTGAATTTGTATAATTTTAGTCTTTTAAATTAATATTGACGAATTGGAACACATGAAAAGCCTATGTGTTTTCTCTGATTCGTTTATTTCTATTTAAAGATATGATATTTTGAATGGGATGGTTACATTATTGGTTTATTTAACCACTGTTTATTGTCTTCAAGTCTAACTCTCTGACTCTGATTATTATATATATCAAATTTGTTCTCCATTATGCAATTTTCATTTGAAGTACTGTCGATTGGGTGATGTTAATTAATTGTTATGTCATTGATGACCATATATATTATCAATATACATCTATGAATGGCCTGTTTCATAATAAACATATTGATAAAAAAAGTATTTCACTTACCAATAATGTTTAAATACACAGCCTTTATAATACTGTAAAATCCAATATCAACTTCAATCCATGAGCTTGATGCAGTAAAATTAGCACATGATGTAGGAAGACGATTACCATCTACACTTAAAGGTATAATGGTGGACGGCTCACCTTGTACAGCTGCTCTATATAATGCAAGATTTTCATTGTCTGAAAAATAATTACAAATAAACAATGTTTAGAATTATCATCTGCAAAAACTTATTTCATTATCACATTTTGATTGTTTGTAATAAATTACTTCTGTAATAATAATATACACTACAGGGCAATAATTTATACTCGGTCTATTGAACATTTAATAGAATTGATACGAAGCTAGTTGGTATGTTTTATAGTAACTGACACAATATACATATACTTACTTTTGTCACAGTATTTTCCGTTTTGTCCATTTGTACAACCTATATTGCAAGTTCCGTCTTCACTGCAACTTTTGTTGAAACAGACACCAGAACTGCATCCCAAAACACAAGAACCGTTTTCAGGGAAACAATGCTGATCAATACAATTTTGTGGGCATGACATCGAACAGTGTATTCCATACTTGGTCAAAGGACACCCTGCAGAGTTTATTTAAGATATTATTAACTACATTTTTGTCTTCTCTAAACTATTTAAATTGATATCGTCTAACCTGCTTATTGTACAACCTTGATTATATTTGACAAATTATGATTATAACTGATATTATTAGATATCCGCGTAAATACATAGATGTACGATAATTACTACGCGCTTATGATCTAACTTCTAAGAGCTAAGTTTACAGCCGGCTTTAAATCACAGTACTCCCTTGATGAGATCCGGATGAAGAAGATAATGTCTCCTTATAAATATATAACATAATTTAATCTTCGATTATTTTATTGGATATTCGGTAGAATTTTCAGAGGGTAAAATTTATTAGAGCAGAGATATAACACACCAAAGTTAAACATTTGCGTTAAATAGTGTAGTTGACATACATGTCTTACACTGTGTTTGAACATATATTTTACATGTATACGTTAATCTAAAAAAAATTTTCTTTATTCTACATTGTATACAACTTTACGTTTCTGTATTTAGTATCTTTCTCTCATATTCTAAATGTATTTTGAATTATCCTTTATACTAAAGAAGCATAATTATTTAGTATTATGTATTTTTTATGGTTGTTAAAGACGTTATTATGTCCCCCTTACGAAGTGTAGGGGAAACATATTGATTTCACTCCGTCTATTATTTTTGCTCAAAAACATTCGGAGGGAACATATTGCTTTTACTTTGTTGCATCTATATTCTGCAATCACTGCTTTTTTTTCGCTTGCGTTCTCTGGGGTTGTTGAACCGATTAAAACGAAACTTGGCACTAAAATAGAACACCATTAATAGATTTTCAGACAGATTGTTAAGGGAACAAGTTATGCTGTGCATAAGAATCGGTACTAGTTATGTCCACCTGACGAAGGGGGAACATATTGTTTTTACTCCGTTTCTAATTAATATGTTCCTCACACAGGGCAGGGGGAACATATTGTTTTTACTCCGTTCCTTCTTATTTGTTTTATGTTGTTATTATTCTTTCTTCTCACGTCACTTATTGTTCACTATTGTTCTCGGAGGTGGCTGAACCGATATGTAAACGAACATTGGCACAAAAATAGGGGACTATTAGTTAAATTTTACCCTGATAGTAAAATTTTCAGATTTGCAATGGGAGGACGAAGGAATATCTGCTATGCTGTACTAGATATGTTCCCACCTCCTATGAAGTGTCGGGAACGTATTGTTTTTTCTTTGTTTCTCATTATTATTATGTTCTCTCATGAAGTGTGGGAGGACCATATTGTTTTTTCCGCAGTTCCGTATTATTATTCTTTATTCTCCTGTCACCTAATCTTTGCTAGTGCTCTCGGAGATGTCTGAACCCATCAAAAAGAAACTTTGCAAAATCAAATATGGCTGCCTTTTTTTCAAACTGACGGCCATCTAGGTTGAAAACAATCGGAAAAAAAATCATAAAAGGTTCCAAAAAATGTTGGTGCTGGAGTGGCAATGGGAGGACGGGAAAACATTTGTGCATAAAAATCAGTACTATGTATTTTACCTCCCCAAAACAAAAAAGAAAAAAAGGTCGGGGAAAGGAGGACATACTACTTTTTCTCTGTTTCTCCACTATTATTTTTTTTTTCAGTAGCCGCTTTGTTCGGTAGTGTACACGGAAACAGCTCAATCGACTGAAACTAAACTTGGCACAAACATATACTGTGAAAGACTTATTATTCCCTGTACACCAATTTACGTGAGTTTCGTTGACAAACCAAATCAATAATTTCAAAATGTTTATGTCAATCACTTTTGGTTTGAGGAAATATCGAAATGTTCTGTGCCATTACCAAGAATGTTACATCCCCGTTTGAGCTTTAATGACTATGTAAATTCAAACGAATGAAGAAATTTAAATGGCCATGTTTTCAGGGAAGAAAGTTGCTAGTTTACTAAACGGATTAGATTAAAGATAATTAATGAAAATGTAGAAAAACTTCAATGTATGCGTTAAATTTATTTTTTGAATAGTTCGTCACTTCCGATAAGCCATACTAAAGTGTTCATCCATGGTCATGAGGTTTTGATTACTCAATTAATTTCAGTGGAATTTTTTATATCTTTGCTAGAAAACATTTTTAGTAAAATGTTACGTTTCGATTAGGCTTCTCATTGTCATTTATAAATATCTGTCAAATCTAAGATAAACCATATCGATGACCAGGTTGATCAAACTTCAAATTAAATCCGTAGCATAATATTAACATGTTTTTTTTTCACTTTCGATCTTGTACGCATTTCACCAATAATAACAGCTGTCTTTTTATTCTTATAAGTAATATTGATTATTTTCTTTTTTAGAAATTTGAAATTTACGAAATTAAGAACCCACAGATGTGTGTTTTGTTCCCAGATCCACGAAATTTCATGTCTACGAAATAACTGAATTGACAGTACCACATCTGAAGTTGTGCCTTGTTATCCTAAAAAATCCAAAATGGCCACAGTTGATCAAAATCGGGAAAAATCATGAAAATTTAAAAAGAAAACATTATTTTAGGGGATAAAGTTGCAATTACGGACGGGAGAAACATCTGTTATTCTGTGCTTTACAGTCATTACTAGTTATCTATTCTCTTAGCTCAACCCAAACCCTCATTCATGTGTCATTAGACTGAGTGTAGTAAATAACATTGATCATGTTATATTCAACATAGTTATTCATACTTTATTAGTTTAGATTATTTCGCAATTGAGATTCTTGCAATGTCTATTTATTCTTGAGTAGTAGAATCAGAAAAGGTGTTCTCTGAAATACGAATAGTCTTTATTTCAGCTAAATTAAGTTATTTATTGGCTAAAAATATCTTAAATCAACCATTTATATTTTTTTGGAAACGAAACCACTGCTATCGATAATATAAACGTGTTTTATCTTTTAAACAAAATAAAATAAACTGAAAAATTTTCCTAAGTAAATTAATCGGGACCTCATACAGGTATTGTTAAAATTTCAATGGAAACAGCTATATTTGTGAAAAACGAAAGTGTTTCACTTGTATTCAAAAACCAATTTTAATCTGTAATTAAACAATGTTGTTTCATCAATTGCAATTTTGAATAATATCAATACAAAGTAAGCACGAGATAAATAAACGAAAGAGGTCAATCGACGAATTAAGTTTTATTGCTACATGGTCAAATACGTTATGTATATACTGTCTCCACGGAGCAGTGCGTTACTGAAAATGTTTTATATTGGTAGATGGGGAAATACACACAAACATCATTTAACCTAATACCATGCGTTACAAATGGACATGATCAAAATTTCTAAAACTTTTCCAGTTTGTCTAAAATGCACTCTATTAAAAAATGATGAACTATGAAAAAAAGATGAAATAGATTTTAAACTTGATTTCATTATTTAGATAATATAATAATGTTCTTCATTGATCTGTTGAACCTTAGCATTATCAAGACATATTATCCTGACTATCGTTTCGTATTGATTATGAAACTGGTTTTTCATTGGTATAAAAATGGTGTCCTTTCTTGTCTTTTCCCACAAAAAATTATCGGTGTACTTCTGTTTTCTAATTTGTAGCTCAACTGGTCAAAGTTCAGAGGAGATATTATCAACATTTGTCTTCCATCACTTAATTTCCCGATAATTTTAACAATTTTGATTTTTTCCTGAGAACTGCTAAATAGAATTTAACCAAATTTTGCTGAATGAGCCTTTTAAGACCCCACCAGGGCTGTTACCGGTGAAAAACAAGAAAACCAGAGACTTTTCTAATTCAGATTTTCTGATCTTTAAAAACTTTTCGTCATGTTTCTTTAAATGTTCTGAACAAATCTCGTTACATTGCGCCGTTGGAACATCCCAGATGGAAGCCCGCTTCAGTCGTTGTTTAAATTCGACCCTAAGGGAATGCATTTAGTAAAAAAAACGACATTTGAATGTTTATACTACTTACCATGTACTTCGACATAACACAACTCAACAAATGCTTTATCTACATCTGTGTTATAAAACACAACAGCTCCTCCTACTGTGTAACAATCAATATTAAATATGAATTGCTGATTATGTAGGTTGTCGGGATCTTTAAAACAAAGAAAACCAACAGGTCCTCCAGTGGGTAGGTTCACTCCAGTGTAATTCGATACATACAAAGAAAATCCATTAATTCGTGTAGCGACTGTAAAAAAAAAGTGTTTCAATGACAACATCTGTACATGTATGTAAAACCGTCTGCTATCTGAGCAGTACCGCGTAAACGCACAGTCAATGACACCTGCACATAATTTTACGTCTCTTTTTATTCAAATCCGATAATTCATCTAGTGAAATCGAAAGACATATTTCACTCTAGAAAATTGCCGTCGAAAACGACGTTGCTATACAATGGTCGACGCGTAGTAATATAAAAACCATAATCCCTTGTATTTTCTTGTTAACTCTTCTGAATGCATGGAATATTTCAGTGTAATGAATAACTAATCTCGAAATTCGAATACCAAAGATCTACAAGTCGACACCGAAAAACACTAATAATTAATATGTTGTTCCGTCACGAGTTCATTCAAAATCAAATGTATGCTTTAAGTGAGTTAACGTACTAATGATTTACCTGTATATGAAAATGTAATGGTTTAGGTTTTTCTTAGCAGTATTTAAAAACAACACACTTGGATGGCCCAAATCGTCTCTATCAACGAATCAGAGGAAAATCGAAAATAGCTGACAAACTCGGAGAACAACGAAGACAAAACCAAACAATACAAACACTACACCTCACTTCAAAAATAAAAAAATTTGAACAAAACTTGGATAGATTAATGATAAAGCACAAAATGTATACTGTGAAACATTTATTATTCGTTGTACGACAATTTTCGTGGATTTCGTGGACAGCCTAATCGACGAATTTAAAAAATCCAAAGAAATATTCATGCCAATCCCTTTTATTACACATTTCCAGTATTTGCGCCGAAGCCGGAACGAACTGGTAATTATATATATATTTCTGTTAAAATTCTATACATGTAATTCAATAATCCATAAACCACATGTATATTACAGTAATGAAGTATTTGTTTATGGTTTCAACAACATTTATTAAGCGGCTTTGGAGGTTAAAGGAATGTCTGCTAATTATCCTCGCACTTCGAATGAAGTTCGGGGATAATTGTAATCGATCCATCTGACTACTGTCGTCCGTCCGTCCCTCTGTCCGTCTGTCTGTCCGTTTGTCCGTATGTCCGTCCGTTATATACTCTTGTCTCCAGAACTCCTCGTTAATTTTTAACTTCGTATATTTAACTTCTATACAGTATTTTCACAAACTGTATGTAAATGTGCAATTTTTAAATAAGGTTTTAGAATTTTGATTTTCAAAAATTGCGGCCAACAGGGGTCGAATTTCGAAAATTGGAAATTTAAACTTGTGACCTAAACTCCTCATTCATTTTTCATTTTATGCTTTTAATTTTATACACTATTATCACATACTGTATGCAGATGAGCCATTAGGTTTTCGAGTTTTGAATTTTAAAAATTGGGGTCCACATGGGTCGAATTTCGAAAATTGGAATTTAAGCTCGTGACTTAAACTCCTCATTCATTTATCACGCTATGCATTTAATTTCTACACATTAATGTCACATGCTATATGTAGATGCGCAATAAGGTTCTACAATTTTGATTTTCAAAAATTGGGGCCCACAGTTGTTGAAGAGGATAAATATACCTGAGCAATAAAAAAACGTAATCCATTGGACAGATAAACCTGGGAAGACAAATGAACAACCACAAGCACAACAAATAAACCCAGGTGTTCCGGAAGAGTAGGCAGTTCCTGCTGCGTGTACGGTACCCGCAATTTCGAAAACTGTAAATTTAAACTAAACTCCTTATTAATTTTTCATTTTATGCTTTAATTTCTATACAATATTGTAACATACTGTATGTAGTAAGGTTTTAGAATTTTGATATTTTGACAACTTAAGGCCTACAGGAGTTGTGTTTCGGAAAGAGTTAATTAGACTTGTGCCTTAAACTCCTCTTTCATTTTTCAAGTAGATTAAGCAAATGTATTTGTATATAATTTGTTCTTTATTTTCTTTAGAAGTGCGAAAAGGTTTTTAATTTTGAAATTTTGGGACCGAAAATGGTGAAATTGATAATTTTGCCTTGTCTCTGGAAATACTCATTCATTGTTTGTTTCAGTGGCTTCATTTGTTTATCATATTGTTTTTGAATATGTGTAGATGTGCAATAAGGTTTTCAATTTTGAAATTTGTTTTAGGGTTCCAATTGTCAGACTAAAATTGTGAAATTGCTAATTTTATTGCTGGTATCAATATACCTGCATCGTCTGCATATGGCTTTTACGTTTCTCAGCTTATCCGATTTTCAAGGGCATGCAAAGGCATGCATGAGTCACCCTGACTTCTGACAAAGAGGATTACTGTTGTCACAAAAGAGTCTTAACCAGAGTTTTATCAGGGATAAGTTGTTGTCATCACTTAGGAAATTTTACAGTGTTCCAATATATAAGTGTGCCTCCACCGATTTGTGACTTCCACCGGATTGACTCTGTTGAACTTAGCACGGGTGCCTCCACCGATTTGTGACTTTCACTAGATTAACTCTGTTGAACTTCACGACGAGTGCCTCCAACGATTTGTGACTTCCGACGTTTGCCGGACGGAGCAGTAACTCCCTACCCTTCAGGAGCACCTAACTTTACTCCTGGTTTTTATAGGAGTTCGTGTTGTTCATTTTCTTTTAGTGTTTTGTGTTTATTTGTTGTGCTTGTGGTTGTTCATTTGTCTGTCCAATGGATTACGTTTTTTATTGCTCCTTTAGGTATATTTGTCCTTTTTTCCACTGTTAATTTTTTTTACTTGTCCAGTGGATGGACATCATTTCTGATGGTACCGATTTCTAGTTTAAAATATATTTGTATGTATTCGAAGATCAACCTATTAATCAACGTTTCTAGCAATATTTCGTCGTTTACATCAAACAATTATTATTTTTATTTTTGCTTTTCGGAGCAAAATTGAAACAAACATTGGATATCTCATCATTTTCCTCTCGATCTTTTACATTTTCTTTTATCTTTTGATTGATTGATTTATTGATAATTGAATGTAGTCTAAGACCACTTTCAGCATTATTTAAGCTATGTCGTGGCGGAGCGTACCACCGACCTTGAGGAGGTTACTGACAAACCTAATCATAACGGTTGTATGTCGAGTGCATCTTTTTTGTTGGTTGCAAAGCGCGGTGCGAACTCACAACGCAGAGGTGATAGGTTGGAACTAAAAGACTGTACAGCTTGTATAGTTGTGGATCGGTTTTATATTTGTTAACGTGTTGATCGTAAGGTTTTAAGTTTGATATATTATTTGTTTTCGATTTTGTTTGGGTTGTTTTGTTTTTTTGTTTTTGTTTTTTTTTTCTAATCTTTTTTTTTTGTTTGTTTTTGTTTTTGTTTTATGTTGTATTTTTTTTTACTACATTATATTTCTCTTTCATTGTCCTTATTATGTTTGTAAAAGAAGGAATTAAACAACAATAATAAAGAATGTTTATATGGAAAAATTCCCTGAAAATTACCAACAAGAAAGAAACATTACAAATAAAAAAGGCAACAGTAGCTATGAAAGAGAAAATATAATTTATTTAAAAAAGGAAAAACATGTGTATAGTAAAAAAAGCAACAAAAAAAAAAAAACACAAACACAAAACAAAAAGAAAATCGAAACAAGCATAATAACAACCTTACGACAAAGACAGTTGAAGGGCCGTTCGGGTCATAATTCATTTTGTTACACGTACGCTAGAGGTACACGTAACACTTTCTTCACGTTCCTATATGTGCAAATAACAGTTTGTTCAGGTACCCTAGAGGTACACGTAACTGTTTGTTCACGTACCCTGGAGGTACGGGTAACTGTTTCATCGTGCAGCTAACCGCAACAGAAAACCTGTCATCCCTTTCCCTGAATTATGGATTATCTGTGTCAAAATCATAGACAGTTACGTGTACCGATTGGGTACGTGAACAAACTGTTACGGGCACCTCTAGGAACGTGAAAAAAAAAGGTACATGTACCGCTTGGTTACGTGAACACAGTGTTATGTGTACCTCCATGGTATGTCAACGACCTGTTACGCGTACCTCTAGCGTACGTGTAACAAAATGAATTATGACCCGAACGACCTATACAAGCTGTACAATATTTTACTCCCAACTAAGTAAAGGTTAACAGTAAAAGAAAGGGGGTCTGGGTGGCCGAGTGGTTAAGGTAGTTGGTTTATCCAAACAATCACTGCAGCCTACCACCTCTGCGTTTTGAGTTCGCGTCCCGCTTTGTAAACAATGAAAAAGGTGCACTCGATTGCAACCGTACATGATAAAGTTTGTCATTTGCCTGCCCAAGGTTGAAATAGTGCTGAAAGTGTTATTAAATCCTTCCAATCAATCATTCAATCAAACGATAAAAAGAAAATGGAAACGATCGAGAGAGGAAATGATGAAATATTCATTTATTTTATTTTCAAATTTGCTCCCGAAAGTAGAAATTATAACGACTATGTCATTGTTTGATATAAACAAGGAAATATTGCAAGAAATGTTGAAATATAAGTTTATCTTTCAATGCCTTGAAATATATTTCCCAATTAGCATATATTCCTTTGATTTACAAAGTCGCTAATTAAAAAATTGTGTTAAAAAATAAACAACAACTTCAATATTGTGATATGTGGTTTAAGTATTATCAATATATATGCATTTAAACAGAAATATTTATCTAGTTACCAGTTGGTTTCGGTTTCGGGGCAAATACTATTACGAAGAGATATCGAAATGTTCGGCGTCATTGCCATGAATGCTAGCTCTTTGTTCGACTTTGTACATTCAAACGAATGAGGAAGTTAGAATGACTTTGTTATCATGGAAGAAAAAGTAGAATAGAGAATGGAAACGGGGAATGTGTCAACGAAACAACAACCCGACCAAAGAGCGGAAAACAGCTCAAGGCTACCAATGAGCCTTCAATGCACCGAGAAAATCCCGCACACGGAGGTGGGTGTTCAATAAAGGTGATGTTTGGAAATGACTATTACGAAGAGATATCGAAATGGTCTGCGTCATTGCCATGAATGCTAGCTCTTTGTTCGACTTTGTACATTCAAACGAATGAGGAAGTTAGAATGACTTTGTTTTCAGGGGAGAAAAGTAGAATAGAGAATGGAAACGGGGAATGTGTCAACGAAACAACAACCCGACCAAAGAGCGGAAAACAGCTCAAGGCTACCAATGAGCCTTCAACGCACCGAGAAAATCCTGCACCCAGAGGTGGGTGTTAAATAAAGGAGAAGTTTGCCAAGATTATACGGGTTTCATTACTAAATTAATTTTTTTATTAGGAATTTCTTTGTCTTTTTTTCTAGCTTGGGTAGAAACATTGTTAGTGCAATATTATGTTTTGATTAAGACTTTGACTGTCATTTCTAAATACTGAAAAATCCGGAAATTATTCCGATGTTTTATTATTGCAAAAATGCGGCAATATTTTAAACTCGCATTTTGGAATATTTTGTATGAATAAAGCGGAATTTTTCTCAATATCGCAAAAAATAAATCGCATTTTGGTCTAAAATGACAAAATCGCAGTAATAAAGAACGCAATAATAGTCAATTTACAGTATTAATCATATCGTAGACAAACGATATCGATGACATTGTTGATTTCGGTGTCTTCTGGCTATTCCAACATTTCAAAATTTCATATTCTGGCTTCTCCAACAAGGAACGAACAATAGATGTGTTTTGCAATGTATAGTGTTGTTATAACAATTAGTTCCTAATTAGATTGACAGGTAAAGGTAAAAATGCATGTATTAAAACTTAAAGTTGTATTAGATTCTGAAGTAGATTTGTGAATATGTAAGATATCAAAAATGATAATAATTCAGCATAATATTTTCTAAATGTCATAATTTTAGTTGATATGTTGAACTAAACATTAATCAAAGTATATTTATCATATTAAATTTGTTTAAGAAGTTATTTTATTCAGTTACTGGATATGTTCAACCCGTGATTGTCCTGCAATTATCAAAATACGCAACAACATCCCAACCAAGGTTACTGTCAACCACAACCACCTATCAGACAGAATGGAGATCAAAGTTGATGATGTGTTGCAAAATATGTAAACCAGAACCAGACTAGAAATTACTCCGATTCCAACTATCTATGAAGAAGAAGTGGTAAACTAAGCAACAGGGAATGGAATGACGACACACAACAACTGGTAGAGCACATACCAACCTTCCAATCTTGTAAGGACTAACTGTATAATAAAAGACACAAGACACTACCAGTTATACCAACATCTGTAGGAGACATTGTTGTCAATGGTAAATTGACAGTAACTACTACTGGACAGCCCTTCCTACTCGCAGATGATGACGGACATGGTCGCATGCTTATCTAAATAAAAACTAAACCACCCAAACATCTTCAACATGATTACGCTACTGCAACACGTAGAAACCACCCACTGGTGCACACTACTTCAATACAGAGCTGGCGGAAAACGGGCACCCAAGAAAAGAAGGTACAGAGAAATAGATAGCAGACTTGCAACACTCAAGACAAGATTACAGAACCAAGAGATCACTGTATTAGAATATGCAGATGCAGCATCACATCTCATATATTGACTGAAATGTTGTGAATATGACTTTAATACCATTCATAACTTGTAATGAATTTAATGATGACTATGTATAATTTTGCATATTTAATCGATAACTCTGACAATGTACAAATTTCGGTGTTTTTCAAAATTTTGTATCAACTTGATGTGTTAAATCGATTTACATGCCTACGTTAATAAATTGATATTAAACATGAATTGTCTTTTAGTCTTTTTTCCTAATGAAGAATACCTGTATATTCCCCATACCAATTTAAAAATAAAAAAAAACTTAATCATTTGTTTACACAAGAATTATGGCTACTCCAACACACATTTCTTAGCATTTCTTCTGTAAAATTCAAAATGTTGGAATAGCCGCCAGAATAAACAATTGACTAAACTTCAAAGTAAATCTGTTGCCAAATAGAAAAACGTTTATATATAACTTTTGAATTTGAACGCTTTTCACCAACAATAATTCAATAACCGTGGTACTTTTATTTTATCTTATTCTTTATCAATATTATTATCATTATTTTTGTTGAGAAATTTGAAATCCACCAAATTAAGAACCCACGAATATGTCTTTTTCCCCCATCAACGGAAATTGATGTCAACGAAAATAGCTGAATTCACAGTATACTGTTAACAAAAAAATGCATTCCATACAATCATTTTCTATAGAAAGTATGTAGATATTTAAGGACATAATTTGATGGTTACGAGAGAAACAAAAACATTATCTGCTCAACTCTTTTGGTAGTAGACAAAACTGCATGTAGGTAAAGGAAATCTTTTTCATAAAATAAACTACAAAATCTAACTGGAATGTGCTTTGAACATAAATGTATACATTAGAGTGCATATATAATGTACAGGCTTGTAACGCATATACGGAAGTGAAGGTAAATTCCCAGTTCAATTGCTACATTTTGTATTTAAACAGTGTAATTTTGTAGGCTTATTAAGATTTTTCTACAACGAAATCAGGCTTATAAAAAATGTTTTTTATTACCATTATGTCACATGTTATAACGAAGAAATTTGTGGAACAAACAGATTGTTTGCCTATTGTCCGTCATGAACGGACAATCACATATAATAATGGTAAATTTGACTTGAAACTTCCGTTTTCAGTAATTGGAAAGTCAATAATTCCATCTGTGTTATTATAAATTCCAAACACAGGATTTACATCAAACAAAAAAAAAAAAAAAACATGATATACAGGGAACGAATATGCATGCATACTATTAAAATTCATACAAAGGGAATATTAGTATATATTTGTCTTTATGTTAATTTCTTTTCAGAAATTGATGCTTCATAATGTTTCAATTATTGACGCTTACATGTACGCCTGAACCTTTTGAAAACGAAATAATGTTACTTTATGAGATACATCATTCCCTCCAATAATACCTAAAGAAGTATGTTAGTGGCTTTCTTCCCTTCAATTATAAACCATGTTGCAGATTATTATTTTAGTAAAAGTATGTTGTAATACGAATTTCCGGAATAAAACTCATCCAGACTTTATAGTAATTACAATTCAAACAAATTGAATATAAAATTTTAAAATGTGGAATAGAAGTGATAACGATATGTTACGAAAAGATATATACATGTACATGCTCTTTATATCTACACCTAAAAACTCACGATTTCAGTCGGAGCAATATCAAATTAACTGAGCAGTAATCAAAGAAATAATTAAAGTCCAAAGTCCTTCGATTATCGTCCAATGTGTTCACTGATTATTTTTCATAATTCCTTTCGACAGTTAGATGGTGTTATCAAAAATACATCATAAGACTAAAGCATTCTATAGTTTTCGTCAAAACTGTAAAACAAAATAGTAAAACAAAACATTTGATAATAAAGAGAATGCAAAAGGCGAAGGTTAATCCGTATTTAAGGTGCATGTGAAATATTCCGCTGTAGTCCTGTCATGCACTGGAACTCTAAATATGAAAGGCATATCAACTCAGATCAAACCCAAAGAGAGAAGACGAAAAATGTGACAAAATGTGATTGCAAGAATTATTGGATTGTCACGTTATGTGGCGATTAAAATATTTTGGAACTATATTACATTCATTCATAAGAAAAATGAATCCGACTGTATCTTCTGAGATGGTACATTTTTTTACCTGCCTTTGAACTGAATTAGACCAAAAAAGTATAAAGCTTGTCGTAGCATGTCTATTAAAAGAAATGCTGTCCTTTGCACGCTAGATTAATTTAGGCGGTTGGTTGGAAGGTGATTGTAAGTTGGAAGTATTCCAGTATGTTACTCTGTTGGAGAAAAGGCCAGAGAAATCAACAAATAAACTACGAAGAAATGTTGAGCTGTATGTTTTGCGTCATGTCTGTTACTCGAATACATTATCAGTAAGGGTTTTAAAGAAAAATGCAACACGACTTTAACTAAAATTGTGATGACTTGACCGTTTATCTTATTTTGTTTTATCAAATTTCAATGAGCATGTGGGCAACATCACTTTACAGTGGTATCTAATATACATTGTTTGCGTCAACCGAGAAAATTTTCGACACAAAGGACAACTAATGGTACAGTATATAACTGAAATGGCATAATGTGCTTTTGTTATAGGATTCAAGTACCCCAATAAACCCTCTGTTTTACATTATCTGTTTTTGTTTAACAAATTTTGGCCCTTGTTGTAATTAGAAGTAAGACATTTATTTTTTTTAGTCAAATCTATAAAGCACTAAACAGTACAGACAACCTCCTCTGCAAATCCTCCCTAACCATTGTTTGATATTAGCCGGCGATACAAGTTTCTAGGGGAAAATTAACAATTAAACGTTAGTATATTATAAATATGTGTGTATAAGTATACCATTTTCAGACAAAAAATATTTACTTGGTTTACCAAACCTTGACTAGCGGTAATACACATGATTAAAAATGTGTGACAGTGCATTTCTACCTCCTGGGAATCAATCAACTGTTATCCTGGTGTTAGTTAAAATATTACTTACAGTCATTCCTGTAATATAACATAACTGTGGTTATGAAAAAGGGATATTTAAAGTGAAGACTCCACCAAGCAGAATTCTGCTCTCCGTCTCCTGTATGGGAGCATCCAGAAGACCAGTTTGTTGAAGCAGGCGGAGTAAGTGCTCTTTCTGCGATATTCTTTCCGTAAGTTGTGCTTTGGAATGCCTGCCCTTCTGGAGTTAGATTCACTAATAAAAACGGGTTTAATTATTTTATATTGTATTACAATGTACACAACATGTCAAACAAATATTACATCTCATCCAAGCAAGTGGATTTTTATTTCTACCTATAGGCTATCTTCGAAAATATATTACGACAATTTCTTATCAAGAATAGTGTAAAAAAATATCGGCACATTCACGCACATTTACTGCTTCAAAATAAAAATTTTAAGTTGCAAAGCCCTTCACTCAAACTACCAAAAACAGTATTTGTTTTTTAATTTACCTCATCAGATGGAGTTGACCTTTTAATTTGCATAAGGCTATTCGATTTAATTTTGTGTATTTCTAGGACGACTTCCGTTAAAACAGTTTTTGAATTTATTCAGTATGTTGACTGACCTGCGATTATTAAAATGACGTAAAACTCCGCGTGATCAAGTGAAAAAGATCGAGCAATAGCAGTGTGAGGATAAAGCAAATTTCCTAAACAAGATAGAGTTAAAATAAAACACCGAAATTAATTTGATGCACTGTATAGCCATTTCGTTGACTGGCAACTCATCAGCAGTGCTAAAGATCAAAGTGTTGGAAAACTGGTTAAAGATAAAATGATGAATTTATAAGCACAACCGTTAAAATCCAAAACAATTAAAACAAACAGGAATCCACACTAAGCTAAGGGTTACCTCTGCATCAACAGGAAGATCCTTAGAAATTTCTGATATTTGTTTTCAAATTTTGAACGAAAAAGTTAGAGGCATTTTAGATAAAAATGTTAAATATATGAATTACACGTACGTGTATAACATTGGGAGTTGTTAAAATGTATTTCCCTGTATAAGGAAATATCTTTCAAAATTACAAGCCATAATGTACCCTAAAATGTAAGTGTAGTCACCGCAAACATTATTTTAAAACAAATCATTATGTTCTTATTATTAAAGACAATTAAAAGACATGCATATTTTTTTTTACATATCAAAATAATATTTCAGATGAAGGTACGGTACTATTAATCCGGTATTCATTGCTAGTTGCAAAACTTGTCCTGGTTTTTAGTTATCTTCTCAAACATACTAATGAACTGTGACAGCGTTTGAAAACCGTCTACATGTTTTACCAACTGATTAATAATTGATAAAAACACATCTATTAAGAAATAATAATATAATGTATAAGAATTTTTTTTTCTAATTGTGTCAAATTAATTATACTGAGAGCCATTCAAAACGTAACACCAAAATTTTCCAAATATTTAAAAAAAAACTTGTTGATTTCAAAAATTAAATTCCGTTTCCTAATCCGTATATACTTGGCTATACTATGCTAATTTTCCGCATGATTAACCCTTTCTAATTATCGTAAACGATTAAGACCTTTATGGACATAGAGTCCGAGTTTTAGTGGGTAAACATATGCGCGATCATTTTGTATAGCTACGAGATCAAGAGTGTTACCAGTGACTTTAATGTATCCCAACAAAAATTTTTCATGACCAGCATTCATTTTTCCTCAAATGGCAAGGCTTTGGACAACCAAAGACATGAGGTCTGGGGCGTAGTTCAAAGTGGGCTTAGCTGACGAGATGCATGAGTAGCTCGGTTAAGTTTTTGGGTTTAGGTCCATTTCTCACGGAACGAATGAGACACACAATGTATCAATGATATTATAAATTTCGATTCATCTAATGTAGTACAACAAAAGACCGCAAATTTTAGTCATCATGGCATATATTGTATGCTTGAGTAACGTTGGTAATTATTTTATATTTGGTATATTTTCAAACTACATGTACCTATCATAGTATATTGATGATATTTCAAAACCACAATCATATTATATAGTACAACACAATTCAGTAATATTTGGGTTATTACGATCTACATGTTATGCTTGAGTAACTTTAGTCATATTTTTACATTTAGGTGTGTTATCAAAGACCCTAAACTAAAATTTTGAAAATATGTTACAACTACAATTATCCTATAAAGTACAACACAACCTGGCAACATTTGAGTTACCATGACCTATAGTTTATGTTTGATTGACTTTTGTAAAATGTTTTGGTTTATTTCCAAAGAAGCTATTGTAATATATTGATGATATTTAACAACAACAATAATCTTATACATATATAGCATTACCCACATTGCATCCATGAATGATATTGATTTAAAATTTGCATTTTTTTTTAAATTTCTAATCTCTAGTTATTTTTTAGGCCTACGTGGAATTTGCAGTGTACTTTGAATTCGATCGGTATTTATCGTTTAACTGAACGTGTGGAACACACAGGTGGATAAATCATATCTCCTTAGCTGAAATATGGCTTCCTATTTCGGTATTTTTGGTTGAGTATTTCTTGTTTAATATAAGTTTGGTTTTTGATTTTTGGTCTTCCAAATGTTTCGGTTTTAATGCTGCTGATGAGAGGTAACTCCTTGAAATGCGTCGTATACAGCATAGTATAAATTGACTATATCTAATATTAGTAACTTTGGATTGATATTTTGAAACTCCTGGGATGATTCCTCTGCTGGTGGACCCAAGGTCCCCGAGGGTATTCACCAACCCAGTCGTCAGACTTGTCTGACATGATTATTCATTGATTTGTTAAAGAAATTACCAGTATTTAGCAATATTAAAAAATAATGGAAATACTAAGGGTTCATTCCTTATATTGCACATAGTAGATCTTCTTAGCTGAAATTTGGCTTCTTATTTCGGTATTTTTGGTTGAGTACTTCTTGTTTAAGATCAGTTTGGTTTTTGGTCTTCCAAATGTTTCGGTTTTAATGCTGCTGATGAGAGGTAACTCTTTGAAATGCGTCGTATACAGCATAGTATAAATTGACTATATCTAATAATAGTATCTTTGGATTGTTATTTTGAAACTCCTTGGATGACGCCTCTGCTGGTGGACCCAAGGTCCCCGAGGGTATTCGCCAACCCAGTCGTCAGACTTGTCTGACATGATTATTCACTGATTTGTTACAGAAATTACCAGTATTTAGCAATATTCAAAAATGATAGAAATACTAACGGTTCATTCCTTGTATTGCACATGGTAGATCTCCTTAGCTGAAATTTGGCTTCCTATTTCGGTATTTTTGGTTGAGTACTTCTTGTTTAATATAAGGTTGGTTTTTGGTCTTCCAAATGTTTCGGTTTTAATGCTGCTGATGAGAGGTAACTCCTTGAAATGCGTCGTATACAGCATAGTATAAATTGACTATATCTCATATTAGTATCTTTGGATTGTTATTTTTTTTTCTTATGATGGTGCTTTGTTTCTCACGCGGTGAATTATTTGTATTAACTAATTCGGCATCATATGATATGAACAAGTGCTACGAGAAATTCTTTTATTTGATTGGCCTTGATCCAAACATCGATGTTTTCTGATTGGTTGAAGTCTGCGCGGTCATCATTGAAAGCCAACGTTGCATAGCAACATTTGACGTCACAGAAAAATGAACGTTAAGATTTCCCGCGGGTCGAACGCCGAATCATAAACAAACAAATATTCCTTAAGAATCCTATAAGAAAATGGTTGAACAACTCGTAAAAATTAGATACCGCGTGATATCAACCATTGTTATTTAATAGGGCCCGTTTATTATTATATCCAAATTAAACAACCCGATTTTATATCAAGCGATATCTCATTCTCACTCGTTGTGCAACCTATAGTTAATAGTATCCAATATCTGTGACTTTTGTAGTTCAACTACATGTTATCAAAATGTTTTAAGGCATGTTCATAGTTGCAAATTGTGTAAATTTAAGTGAATTATAATGTATACAGAGGTTGTCGTAATACTACAATTTGATTTTCCAGTACGTCATATTGAACATTTCTTGTCTTCTCTTTCTGTTTCTTTTCTCAGGGTGTATGTAAACAGCGATTTTAAACATTCCATATACTGTCAAATCTCGATTACCGCCAACGTCTCAAATTACTTTCCAGGTTCAACAAGTGAATATTCCATTTTATTTACCAGCTATTTCTAATTCTGACGGTCCCTTCGAGTTCGAACAACCGAGGTTCTACAGTACCTGACATGAGAAGGTATTCATGATACCATATATACAAATGATCTACGTAGTTAACAACATTTTTATCCTTCTTATATTTGTCTTCGGTAAATTTGTAAACGAAATAACAGAAGAATTATATATTTATTCATTATGTGTAATCTATACACTACTTAAATTGCAAATGTAACGGATAATTATACTTTTTTATACATATAAATTATTTAAATACACACTTACTTTGTCCTGCAGCTTTATACACGGGTGTTAATATAAAAACTAAAACACTGCAGTGGAACTTCATTGTACACCTGTTAAAAAAATCTGTATTCTAATATTATCTAATATTCAGTTGACATCCGTGTTGAATATGGATATATTAGTTCCAACGTCACAGACTAGTGACGGCTTGTTTGACAATGTCTTAGTAAAGTTTCCCACAAGCTTTACCGATGTCATTGTATAACTTTTGTTGTGTAATGGTGTCTTCGTGCCTGAATATATGCCGATATTTTACCACTCGTTATCGCTCGTAGCAAAATATTTAGCACAAAGGGCCTACCGGTGGTAAAATCAGGATATGTTGGGGCCATCGTGAATTATTTCTCAGTTAGTCATGTTAGATATATAGACAATAACAATGAATTGGCTTGCTATTAAATCGATATACAGATGAGGCTTAGAATCGGGTAAAAATGCGAGTTTCCCGAATTCGTGCCGAAATCGAATTTTATGTCAAGTCAATGCACTGTCGTTGTCTTTATACTGCAATCTTTGATGATATTGGTTGATATTACTACCATTTTCAAGATTATTTGAAACGTGTATTACCCCCAGGAGGCTCCAATTGATTTGTCGGGAGAACTCAGCATTTCAAAGATCGATGTGCAGGTATACCATTGATAATCGCATAAGATTATTTTAAATAAAGGACATTTGGGTGCAAATATTTTTTTACAACAATAACAAATAAGTAAAAAGTGAAGAAGTAGTGAGATTTTGCAAGTTTGTTTATTTCAGTTCCGTCATTCATGTCAACTAGTTGTGGCCTACATGTTATGTACTATCAGTGACCGTATATCACTTGCAAATATACTGTCAATGCATTTTGACGTCAGTATAAACGAAAAATCCACGATTACAAAGTTTTCAAAATGTTTGTGTGTGGCTTTGTAGCTTCCCGAGATGCACCCTTACAGCAAGTAATATGACTGTAGGTAGCTTGGTATCAAAAGACTGAACTCGGATGTGAAACAAAACCTAAGGCAATGACGCGCAATAAGTAGGTCAGACGGACTTAATTTTGGTAAGAGGCTGTGTTACTTCCTGAGATGCACCTTTTTTTTTTAATAACAGTTAGATTAGAGAAAATCTACACCTCACCTATCCCAATGAGCTGGAAATATAGGAAACTACAGAAAAAAAAAACTAAGTCTGCTTCATACTTGCACTTACACCTATCAAACAATAGTGGGTGGTTGAACATTAAATTATACGACAAAAGTGATGATTTTAGTTTTCAAATAGTGAATTTTCCTTTCCTGAGCAGGAATGTTCATACATCACCTTTATATGGCGTATACATTTCTCAGTTGATCAGTTCTAGAGCTTGTGTTCACTACAATGACTTTCCTGAGCGAGCAAGGACGCTGATAAATTGTTCAGTCAAGGATACATCCAGCTTTGACTAACATCATCACTTAAACAGTTTTACGGTCGACATCATGATTTGGTCGATCGTTTCCAGGTGAGTGAATCACAAACGAACATTGACATATTTCCTGTGCGATTCAAGTTCTCTTACAGATTTTGACATACAGGCCTATTAACGACAATACGACGGTTGTCGCATGCGAAACCGGATATGCTTACCCTTTAGGAGCACCTGATACTACTCACAAAAAGCTATTGGCAATCTAACATATAGATTTTTACTGAGCCTCAACCCACTTTAAATGTGAAATTACAACTATTATAATAATTAGTTCTACATCATATCAGAAACTTATCTCTGCATTTAGTCTTTTTTATTCTTATTTCAGTAAACCATTAATTTAACAATTTTTAATATTTGTATTATTTCATCAAACAGAGGCTCCACTGAGCTTGAATTGCTCACCTGGATTTTGAGTGACCACAACTGACAGCGCATCTAGATATCTGTAAGGAATTGTTCCACAGTGCCCAGCGCTTGTAGATAAGATATGTAAAGAATTTTTCCAGTTTCCAATGTTAAAAATGTTAAAATAAGTCCAGCTGTGACTGGTAGCTTGGATTCCAATCGGCACAAAAACATAACTGTACCAGACATTTATCCAATGATCTTCATGCAACAGAAGCATTTCAATTGGCTAATATAATTTTTTGTTTTCTGACAAGAAGAGCTGTGTACAAATTTCTACATAGGGCCCATTGTTAAACTAAGTCCGGCTGTGGCGATTATCTTGAATTTCCAATCGACACACAAACATATCTTTTGTAATTGTGTACTAAATGATCATTCACATATAAAAAATCAATTGGCTGGGTAGTTTCTGACGAAAAATCCCGTTAAGGTCCGATGTTAGATCAAGTCCGGCTGTGGCAGCATCTTGAATTTCTGATCGACACAAAAAAAAGGTTCATTGAATGCTTATTCGTACATAAAAACATTTTAATTGGCATAGTAGTTTCTGACAAGAAGACCTTTGTACAAATTTCCCCATAGGGTCAAATGTTAAACGAAGTTTCGGCAAAAAAAACAAAGCTTTTGTACAGAACCATCCAATTAAAATTTCTGTCAAGTTTGGTTTCATTTAGAATGTTGGTTTCAGGGAATATGGAAATGTAGAATATGGACGAACGGACGACAGACAGACGATAGACGGACGAACAAACAGACGGACGACGGATGGACGGACGACGGACGGATGGACACGGACGGATGGACGACGGACGACCGACGGATGGACAACAAACGACGGACGGATGGACGACGACGTTGGACGGATGGACGACGACGATGGACGAATGGACGACGAACGACGGACGGATGGACGACAAACGACGGACGGATGGACGACAATCAACGGACGGATGGACGACAAACAATGGACGGATGGACGACGACGATGGACGGATGGACGATGGACGGATGGACGATGGACGGATGGATGATGGACGAACAGACTGACGACGGGCGGACGAACGACGGATGGACGAACAGACTGACGACGGACGGACGAACGACGAACGGGCGACGGGCGTACGGACGACGGACGGACGGAAACATGAAGGACGGACAAGAGATGGACAGAAAACGTACGGACGACAGAAGACGGACGAAAAACGGACGGAAGGACGACGGACGGACAGACAACGGACGGACGGAAGACGGACAGACGACGGACGGACGGACGGCGGACGACAGACGACGGAAGACAGAAGCCAAGTGATGGCAAAAGCTCTCATGCCCTGTTAGGTCAGTAAGCTAAAAGGGAGGCTTTCGGCAATATATTAGCCTACTGTAGTAAGTCTGAAATTGAAAAAGCCACCTCCGAAAATAATTATTTCAATATCAATTACCTTTAAGAAATCAACAGAATTGGTGAATTCGAACTCCGGTAGTCAACCTGGCATATGTTCACTAGTTTCTTAGAATACATTGGAATATCCCTTTGACACAACTTATTCAAATTTTCAAACAATATGTCACTGATAATTCTTTATAATTGAAGATCTACTGTTTTACACCATCTTTCAACACAACCCACTGTTTTACGCTAGTCTTGTGAACTGTGTAATTTTTTGTCATTTACTTGTAAAGTTTAAAGAAATCGGTCGTGTTAAGGACGGAATTTGGAGAAAAGACTCTAGGATATGCAGGCGAGGATCCAAGATAATATATCGGGGTTGGAGGGTTAGCATTTATGTGTTCCAACAAGTGGCCTTGGGCTGTTTAGATAAATCAGTGGGCCCAGGTAAGAGCCCTTGTAGGATGTCAAAGGGGCGAAATTCCCCGGAAGCTCCGCAAATATTTGAAAATTTTCCTATAAAATAAGTCTTCTGATTTCCTCATATAGAAAAATTGTGCCTGTATTTTAGGGGGATCCACTGAGTGGACCCCCCTTCGTATTTTAACCTCCCCCTCTCATAAAGATATTTTGATGTTTTGAAACCTCATGTAAAAACTTATCTACAATGTGTAACACGGTTATAATAAGCATGGGCCGAAAATGCCATTATTTTGTCCAGGCAAATTGGTACACTAAAAATTGTTTTTCTTAAAGTGTCTTAACATTGAAATTACACGCAAAAAGAGGCTTTAATGTCCAAAATTCAATTATTAAAGTTATCTAATGTTGCGACAGATCAGAAAATGGCGCATTAATTGCTCTAAATGTGATCTTAAATTTCGTTGCTTTCGAGGGAGATTTGTTTTCAGATATTTCCTTTGAGCAGATAAAAGAACCGGATTTTCAATCTAAGATTCAAACTTTACGTGATAAACAACCATTATCTATAATGCAATATGAATTGAAACTTTTCGCGGTTTTTTTTCGACGTCAAATATGAGCAATGTAATTATCTCCCACTTCTTCTGTTTCCATTGATGATAACGTCCATTGCAAGACGTCTGCTATCCGACTGTGTGTACATTGATAAATAAATATAGGTTCCACAATAAGTGAGAGTTAGATATTGCTTTAGATCAATCGGGTTACATTTACTTAAGCTGGATGTAATGATAAACGAGCCTTTGGAGAGTTTACTAGATAACGATTCTACAACGATGACCAATTGATTATGAAATTTATCAACTCGGCGTGATTCGGCGTCCTTGCGGTGGCTGGGCCACTGGAAATCATAAATTAAACTATGAATTGCTCCATGGCTGTATATGAATCCGTTTATGCGGTTCTGTTCAGGGTTATTAACTAGGGCAATTTGGCTATGTTACATGTGTAGTTGAAGTAGTTAAAAAGTATTTATGTTTGTCAAATGTACTCAAAAAGGGCGAATGGGGTTTATTTGGGAGTAAATGTGTACATTATACACGCACACACACACACACACCAAACAAAATAATTCTGACCATGGGACGTCAAAAAAGCTTGAAACATTTTGGTCCATATTGTATAATTTAAAATAACTGTAATAATAGAAATATTAGACAGTTTTTAGATAGAAAACAAAAGCTGCATTCTTATTACATTATTGAAGTATACGTTTTGTTTCTGTTTGTCTTGTTCTGTTTAAGACCCCCGATACATTTGATGAATATAAAACCAGAATCCATACTGTTTCCGTGGTAACCAAAGAGTATTACACATTTTGATGCTAAACAGTTGTGAAAAGGAAGTAATAAATGAATGTAAAGTTTTCTTACCTCTACCTTGTAGTTTACGTAATGTTGTAAGAATCAACCAGGGGTATTTAAATAAATACAAAGACACAAATACTTCATACGTGCAAAATAAAAACCAAATTGTTCAAACCTTCTTTGTATTTGTGGAGCGATCAGGTAAGTATATTGACAACAATTTCGGATAATTATAATGTACTAACACTGAATTCTAAATTTAAAAACCACCTGACTGTATCTTACTTACCAAATTGATATTTGGAAAAAAAACTATATAGACGCTCCTTCTTCAAACAAAAATGTAAATAAATAAGGTAGCGTCAATTGTCATGCCTGTACATGCACATTTACAATTGATTATTTATTTATTTTAAAAAAAACCTTGATTTTGATTGTTCAAGTGCGGTAGTAAAGTAAAACCAGCTACAGAGTGTTGTAATATTGTCAACCACATAACAATATCAGAATACTAAATTTTCATTGTTCATTGTTAAAAGCAAATTCATGTGTCAAGGGGAATTTAGAGCCTTCGGTCAATTTTAACGTTCAAAATGGACCCAAAAACCATTGAATTTTGACCACTTTCGTTGAAATTTTATCTTTTTCATCAATTATTGATTTCAAACAGGTCATTTTTTCATGATAGTCATGATAGTAATAGGTCTTTTATAATCCCTAGTGTTTGTAAAAAATAACAAACAAACTAGTACAACTTGTTTGCAAGCAAGACACAAAAGTCGCTGGGCCGACTAATTTTAATTAGAAAATAAGTCGCCCAAAACGGAGTTTGGAACAATTATTGTTTTATTTTTTTATATCCCTTGGGAGCCCCTTAATAAATCCCACCTTTGCGGCCTCTAAATATTTACCATGTGTGCCCTTTGTTTGAGTTTCATTTAATAAATACAAATGAACAAACCTATATCCCCCCAAAAAAGCAGAACATAAATGTCCTAGATATTGAACCCACACACCCCTTTTTATGGTCATACTCCAATATCAAGTGGGCCCCTTGTTTACATAAACTATATTTATTATTTCTCTGTACATACATATCTACCTTCATATGAAATTTGAAGTGTCTAGGATTAATACAAAACTGTTGTTATAGAATGTTCCATTAAAACTCGACCGTCTCAAATACAGTTGACATCAGTTCTAACATCTCAACTATTCTGTTAGAGAGGACTGTTCTAGAACCATTCTAAAACGATTCTATGGTAGAACCAACCCTGTCATAAATGGTTCTAAGGTAGGACCATCATAAATGGCTCTAGGGTTGAACTGTCATAAATGGTTCTAGTGTAGAACCATCCAGAATGGTTCTAGTGTAGAACTGTCATAAACGGTTCTAGGGTATATCCGCCCATTTTAATGTCCGATAACTCTGTATTGATTATGGCATGTACTCCTCGTCTTCCCCTTTTCCAAACTTTTTAAAACATTTTGTTTTAAATATGTAGTAACATTTCACATCAATTATAATTTCAGAATAATTAATAAGTACATACATGTAATAAAGAGCTATATGGTGCACGTTTTTTGTTAATTTTTTAACCCACAAGAAAAGCTGAATATTGTTTTTGTTAAAATTTGTGTGATTTTTATCTGAAGTTAATTTACAGGTAAAGAAATTTGTTCTCTGTAACATATTGTGTGTTTCAGGTAATTATAACTAATTAAAGTTTTGACACGTATGTTGTGCCTTGACTGTCCGGATGTTTATTGTTCTAACCTTTAAGATACACATGCGATATGTATACAGGTAAACCGTTTTCCTGACAAAATCAGCGGGGTTTCAAATTATTATAACGCTACATTTTAAAATAATTAGTCAGCATTTGAATAAAGAAGTGTGTATTAGGTGGTCCCAAATTCCAATGCAGAGATTTCAAATGTGTCAGATAAGTAATATTTTAAGTTATGTTAATTAATAAATGTATCTTTATTACCATTTCCATCTCGTAAACATTTGATGTGTTATATAATTAATTCTCTTTACTCGTTTGAACGATATTTCGTTATGACATGGAAAAAGATGATTGGGATGTGTACCACCATTTTTAAACAAGAGGTGCATTTCACCAATTTATCGAAAAATTACATAGACATAAAGTACATATATGGACATTTTACACAATAATTTCCATTAAGAAGGGACGGGACTAAATCTTGATTTAAGGTGTTCTCTTGTCAAAACATATGTAGAGGAATGTTTTATGTACTAGAAAATAACACCGACTAGTTTTTAAATCATTTAGTTTTAGTAAAAACTTTATTCTTAGTGACTTTTTTCTTTTTTTTACTCTATAATATATTTTGGTATTATAAAAAGTTGATTTTAAAATCATGACAACAAATGAATCATTTTATTTCTTATAATTTTGATGTTCAAATTTCATAAACTATTGCCTGGGTCATAAATTTTTCTAGGGCCGGACCGTCCAGAATGGTTCTAGGGTAGGACTGTCATAAATGGTTCTAGAGTAGAACTGTCATAAATGGTTCTAGGTAGAACTGTTATAACTGGTTCTATGATAGAACCTTTCAGAATGGTTCTAGGGTATAACTGTCAAAAATGGTTCTAGGGTAGAACCGTCCATAATAATTCTAGGGTAAAACTGTCATAATTGGTTCTAGGTCAGGACAGATCCTCTCATAAACCGTTCTAAAGGTGTCAGGATGACAGTTCTAGAACTGTTCTAGAACAGCTATCAACTGTATCAATTAGAAGCCCCTTAACAATTCCCCTTTTTGGGGCCTCTAAATATTGACCATGTGGGCGCCTTCTTTGAGTTTCATTTAATAAGGTGAAATGAACAAACCTATATCCCAAAAATAAGCATAACATAAATGTCCTAGATATTGACCCCACATACCCCTTTTTGAGCCCTTTATTTATATAAAGTATATTCATTCTTCATCTATACATACAAATCTACCTTCGTATAAAGTGTCTAGGACTAATAGAAACCGTTGTTCTAGAACATTTAGAAAGTGCAAAGGAGACCCCAGGTCCAAAACAAAAATAAAATATGTGCGCACTACACCCCTCATGGTTCCAACCTTTCATCATATAAAATATTAAAATTTAATTTCCGGTTGTTTAAGAGAAATCATGCGGGAAAAAACCTGGCAAAGAAAAGGAATGATAATAATAATAAGAAGAAAAAACGGAGCAAAAGCAATAAGTCTTGGGTGACTTAAATAATAGAATATTAAACAAATCCTCTATGTGTCCTTTGCCAAAATGATTTAGTAACGGCTCCCTTATAAAATTACTATCATGATTATAAATCAATGTCGCTTGTTGTTTTTGTATCTTTGTGTTTTGTGCTCTTTTGTTTTTTTGTCCAGAGATCTGTCTTTTGTATGACGTCGGTTGATTGGAATGGTATTAATGACCTCTCTTGTTGTCCATTTTGTTGTTCATGTATTAAAAAATGTGATAGATACCGTTACATGGTCTTCTTGAACAAAGCAGCGAAATGTAATGCAAAGAATATCAGAAGATTAATGACAATTCAATATACAAAATAATGACACTCTCTTCTGAAATCACTTGGTCAATTTGGGCAAACTTGGCAGACATATTCTTGTATTGATCTTCTTTAGAAATTATATCTTTGGTATGGATGATTTAATACAAGGAAAAGTATTCATAAATCTTCCTTCGATATTTAAAGATCGATCTTAGGGAACTAAAATATTTTTTTTTAAATTTGTAATGTCAAAACCGGACCCATTAGTCCTCTTTCATCGTTGAAAATAAATCACTGTTTACGGCTCAAAATTAAAGAACTGTATTTCCGCATCTATTTATTCTTCACCACTAGGTCAATGCACTGCTGGTAGACTGTTTTTTTTTTCATCCAGTTAATTTGTGGGATCCTTAGCTGGCTTCGGCTATTCCTTCTCGGCCTCTTTGGCATTGTTTGGTGCATTTTAAAGGTTTTTGTCACACAGTAAATTTTTGGGATCCTAAGCTGGCTTATACTATTCATTCTCGGCCTCGTTGGCATGTTTGGTGCAGTTTCGCTTTCGATAATTTGGTCTTTCAAAATAGTTTTTCAAATGTTTCAATTTACTGGTAATAATCATGGTAAAGTTTAAAACAGAAAAAGTATTTTTACAATTGCTTATTAAACAATTTGTCGGGTTATGTTTTAACGTTGGTGGGTGGTTGAAAATTGATTCAATTTTCTGCCATTTTAACGTTGAAAATTGTCTGGGTGATTTTTGTAAGTTGAATGTGACGCGCTGGGGACGTTTTGTCATTGGAGGTCGTTAAAAACTTGACTTGTCTGCCAATTCACACGTTGATAATTGACCGGGTAATTTTCTACGTTGAATATAACCCGCTGGTTACTTTTCAACTTTGAAATATCGTTGAAAATTGAATGGTTGGTCATTGTCTACGTTGAATATTGACACGCTGATCACATTTCAACATTGAAGAATCGTTGTTAATTGACTAGTCGGTCATTTCTCCACCTTGAACATTAAGTGGGTATGTTTTCAATGTTGAATATTGGCCACTGGTAATTTTTTAACGTAAAAGGTTGATTGAAAATAAAATAAAATAAAATAAAATAACAATCCAAAGATACTAATATAATATATAGTAAATTTATACTATGCTGCTATGCTGTATACGACGCATTTCAAGGAGTTACCTCTCATCAGCAGCATTAAAACCAAAACATTTGGAAGACCAAAAACCAAACTTATATTAAACAAGAAGTACTCAACCAAAAATACCTAAATAGGAAGCCAAATTTCAGATAAGGAGATCTACCATGTGCAATACAAGGAATGAACCCTTAGTATTTCTATTATTTTTGAATTTTGCTAAATACTGGTAATTTATGTAACAAATCAATGAATAATCATGTCAGACAAGTCTGACGACTGGGTTGGTGAATAACCTCGGGGACCTAGGGTCCACCAACGGAGGCATCATCCCAGGAGTTTCAAAATAACAATCCAAAGATACTAATATAAGATATAGTAAATTTATACTATGCTGTATACGACGCATTTCAAGGAGTTACCTCTCATCAGCAGCATTAAAACCGAAACATTTGGAAGACCCCCAAAACCAAACTTATATTAAACAAGAAGTACTCAACCAAAAATACCTAAAAAATTGACTTGTCTTTCATTTGACAACCTTGAAAATTGAACATATTATTTTTCAACGTTGAATATTAATCAGGTGGTTACATTTCAACGTTGAAGGTGATTGAACATTTACTTAATTGATTGTCATGTTCAACGTTGAAAATTGAAGGAGTCATTAACAAGACACTTATATAATCATACACATACACATAAAAATAAGACATACAAAATAATCATATTTCATACCAGAAACAATAATTACTAGGTTATAGGGGAAGAACAGTTTTCAAATGGAATACGTCAAATAATGAGAATAATGATATATAATTTTTTTAATCGCATACATTATTTGTTTTTCTTTTTAAAAATCAGTTAATAAAAACGATTCGGGAGCCATTGGTTCCAGTAAGTGTCAATTTTCCACAGGGTCAAAAAATTCTTCCTCACACTATTTCTGATTACCAACCATTGTAAAGCATTGCCAAGAATGGTTTGAAAAACATTACCTTATAATCGCGTATCGCTTTTATACGCTAGTTAGTAAAAATGTTGCATGTTGTAATGCAGAATTTCAATAAACAAGAGCTAAACACATTTCTAACGGATCGTTTCATATTAAACTAGGTAGTTAAATCGCTTAAGATATCGTTTTCTTTTTACGAGGAACCGAGATAACATATATTTTACTCAAAAGGCTAGTTTCTTGTGATATGAATTTGAAATTCGCATTAATATAGAATACCAAACGTATACCAAAAGAATTTTAAAAGAAAAACCAGACCCCTTTAGCCCGAAAACAAAGTCTAGAAACAAGATCATCTTTTAATGATTTGTTAATCTAATACTAATAAAATATAAATAGAATTGAAAAAAATAAATAGAATTATACCTCTCAAATTTACCAGAACAAACTGAGATGTACAGGAAAACGGTTTTATATTTAAGGTGACAGGTACGTAAATGGATAATCTCACGGAATTTTATGAAATTTTGCATACAACTAGAGCACGAGGAACTGCACATGAACATCGAAAAAATGATATATATAAATTTTACACTTTCTGAGATATAGCAAATTAAATATCCGGAAAATAGTAGTACAAATATATAGAATACACGTAAAAATCGTAAAAAAGTTCAGCAATTTTGACTACAAATTAACATTTCTCGAAATCCTGTACTACGAATTTTCTTTAAAAATGATATGTTTTTGCTACTGGAATTTCCGTTTTATTGATATAAAATTATAGGGGGTCACCTAATTCGATTTTTGAGTATGGATAGTTGAATCTGCTGTACAGTAGGGAAAAAGCGCCGAAAAGGCAAAAATAATCGTGACGTCGTGCCTAGAAATCTTATTTTTCGACGTTTTTAGGTATTGCACAGACACTTGGATGATTTATACTGCAAAAACGAATTCGGTGACCCCCTATACCTTTCATATCAATAAAACGGAAATTTTAGTGGCAATAACATATCAATTTTAAAGAAAATTCGTAGGACACGTTTTTGAGAAAAGGCAATTTAAAGTAAAATTTTTCAATATTTGTTGCGATATTTACGTGCATCCTATACATTTGTACTTCTTTCTACAGAATATTCAATTTGTTATATATCCGAAAGTATAACAGTTACTTATATATTTTTTCTATATTTATATGCAGTTCCACATGCTCTAAGTGCTTGCAAAATTTCATAAATTTCCGTGAATCTAAAAGTTCTTCACCAAGACACTGTATTTTTAATAAATTATATAAACCAAAAGAACTGACTATACTTGAAGACTCTATGACTAAACAACTTGCAAAATAACAAGTCTGGAAGTGGTTTTCGTCCTAACAATACACATTTACAGATTTCAGTAGACAACTGTTTTACTTTCCTTTGCATTGGCACTCAGTTGATAATATCTTAATAATGGGACTTGCCAATTGTTTTTGAAATAATTGCCTGTGTTGTGTTTCTTTCCCAATTGGCAATGTGAAGCGTGCCGTTAATGGAGCAGGACATGTTTACCCTTCCGGAACACCTGATGTAACTCCCGGATTTTAATGTGAGTTTACACCACGAGTGCTCTAGTTTGTGTGATGTTTAGTTCTATTTGTGTTGAGTTTTAATGTTTTGGACGGGCTGTGAATTTACTTGTGATCTTTGTGTCGTAAAAAAATATAAATTTTCACTCGATGGTATTAGTAAGTTTAAAATTTATAAAAAAAAATGACTAAATATTGATACCATATTGATAATAATACATTATGAATCAATTGTTAACTTTGATAAATTGAATCCTACTGATATGTATGTAAGGTGTATTACTTCTTGCGTATTTACATCTGACTGACAATGCTTCTCGCTATTGCATCCTTTTTTCAAAGTATCATCTTTCGTATACCGTTCACATTATTTAACATTGTTTTTTCCCTAACATGTCTGATGCTGTCAGGAAGTAATTGCGAGTTTACTTTGTCTTTCTAAAAAAATATGAAAAATCTGGTCCAAATCTTGTTTTATAAATTCATGTTTTCACCGTTTCGCACAAAATATCTTATCTTACGATTATGACTAGTAACGTTCTTACCTCACTTGTAAACATCAAATGTCAAACCAATTCAAGACCTACATGTGCGGCTGTTGGTGTCTTGTTTAGTATTACTTGTCTTTATTGTTTGCAAGTTTCAAACTCGGTATTATGGGTACCCCCCCCCCCCCCCCCCCCTACCCGCCCACCCCATCCCCCATTTTTATCTTTCCTAACACTCTGGTGTATACAACACACTGTAAAAACCAATACAGTATGATTACCAACAAGTTAAGCGCTTGCTAGATCTGAAAGTTAGAGTGGACGGTGCATAATCTCGATAGCCGGTTCAGAATGTGCTCGTTTTAACTGCAGGTCGGAAACTCGCTCTCCTAAACGAAAACTCTGTAATGTCTCTTCCTTAAATGGTTAAATGCTATCTCGTTATTGAGTTTACATACTTTACATCGTGGTGCAACTGTGTAATAAGTATTGATGGTCTAGGTAGTATACCTTCTGAGGAATTTTATTAATAAAGAAACTTTTACGACCCCAGTAAAAAATGAAACGGAAGTCAATATCAAATGACAAATGACAGCTAGTAGTGCATTTTTAGGGTTTCTCCTAAACTTCTAGATTTATAGTTTATAAGGAATATATGGGTAACATAAATTAATAAAAATTATTAGGTCATTTTTTTAAGGTTGGCGGATTATTGAATAATTTAATTAAATATCATAAGAAAATGTATGAACGAACTAAGGATGGGCTGTGTCATAATTGTTTTGAAATAGAATAATTCACACTGTCGTCGCTGTACATATATTAAACCTAGATAAACGTAGACGGCCCTCAAGATGGCGACTATCACAGTAGAGATATACTGTAAAATTAAACTATTTGTTCTTTCTGATGCATAGGAAAACAATTTGTTTCTGTATATTTTCGAATTTTGTTTAATCAAAACACCGTACACTTCTCGATCATTTTAAGGTACACATTAACACGATGTCGCGTGAGGAGATTTGGTCCGTGAGGATTTGACGTCCCGCATGCGTATAAAGGCGGAACTATTTCGATGCAGTTTCGGCGTGAGCACCTCATGCGGCTACTAGCCAACAGGTACTTCCGTCTGATATATGACTTCCGGGAATGGGTGGCAAAAACATATGTCGTGTGTTTGATTTGTACTGATTGCTATTGAATTATGCAGAAAATAACAAAATAAACATAAACAAACATTTACATACATATTATAATTTAATAACAAAATAACCCAGACAAAATAATAGTTAGTTAAATGTACCTTTTGAACAGTGCTGATACAAACGGAAAACTCAAAAAGAGGGGGGGGATAAAATTGTAGCCTGGAAAAAAAATTTGGCACACACCTCTTTATATAAAAAAAAATTATGGCATTGTCCTACAGTTTAAAGACATATCAGTAAAAAAAAGGGGGGGGGTGCTAGCAGGATGTCTGATATTATGAAATTCTGCACTTAAAAACTTGAAATCTGCACAGGCTACCCAAATTTAAAAAAACATTCAATCATGAAGTCGGTTATTCAAAATGGGCAATCCCACATCTTGAAAGATGTAATCCCAGTTTCTTGATTGTGGAATAAATAATCCTACCCTAAAAATAATTGTGGAAAATACAATTTCTATTTTGAAAAATAAACACACTGATGCTACAGAATTTGTCAGCTCTCTTCCCATTAAAGAAATAATTGTCTCCATATAAACACTACCATACTTTCTTCTTTAATTCCTTATAGTTTTTAAATTTATTAGAACAGATTATTCAGCAAAAGAAATTTTAATCTTATATTTAATTTAAAATAACATGAATTAGGTAAAACATTAGGCTTGGCTTTAAATATGGGAAAACTTGTTCCCATTTTGTCTACTGTTCATTTTTATTACATATGAAAACAATCTAATTAAAATGATATGAAAATGGAATGATATGGGGTATGCGTCATTGAGGACTTTATCCCGATTTAAAGAATATCTTAAAAAACTATATTATCTAGTGGTCGCCAATGATGTGGCCTTCAAAATTGAGCAACAGCCCAACACACATGTATGTCATTACCTGGCCCTGAAATAAATGTCAAGCATTAAATAATAATCAACACAAATCCCAAAATAAACAAAACAATTCACATAGAAACAACAAAGAAGACGCAATACAACCACTGAAAATGCATGGTCCTGCCTAAGGACAGACATTTATACAACATGGTGGGGTTAAACATGTTTGTTGATACTCAACTCTCCCCTACATCCTGGGTCAGTGGCCAGAATAATAAAAAGACACAATAAAATTTTAAGCTCTAGATTCAACAAGCGAAGCACTAAAACACAAAAATATGAAAAAATAAAACTGACATAATAAAAAGTGCTTTGTACTTATAATGCTTACATTCCCATTTGGTCTATTACTTTTTATGTGTTTTTATGGGATATGATTCGGTTAATTTCCATTTGGTCTCCTTCTTTTTATAGTTTCAGTTTCATGTCAATGGTTTAGCAAATATCTGACATTTTTCTGAAGTACGATCAGATTTTACTTTCTTTTGCAACTTGTTCAAAAGTGTCCGCCTTTTTTTATTTAAATTTGTTGTGTCTTGTGTGTGCCAAGATTTTTTCTATGTAAATGGGGTAAAAATATGCACAGGCTGGCAATTCTCATGGCTCATACTGATTATATATACAATATTGTCATTCTATTGTACTTTATATCTAAACAGGGTAAAAATACGCACAGGCTGGCAATTCTCATTGCTCATACTGATTATATATACAATATTCTATCATTCTATGGTACTTTATATGCAAACGGGGTAAAAATATGCACAGGCTGGCAATTCTCATGGCTCATACTGATTATATATACAATATTCTGTCATTCTATTGTACGTTATATGTAAACAGGGTAAAAATAAGCACAGGCTGGCAATTCTCATGGCTCATACTGATAATGACTATAATATTCTATCATTTTATGGTACTTTATATCTAAACAGGGTAAAAATATGCACAGGCTGGCATATCTCATGGCTCATACTGATCATATATACAATATTCTATCATTTTATGGTACTTTATTTGTAAAATGGGTAAAAATATGCACAGGCTAGCAATTCTCATGGCTCATATTCATAATCTTTACAATTATCTGTCTATCTATGACTATAATATTCTATCATTCTATTGTACTTTATATGTAAACGGGGTAAAAATATACACAGTTTGGCCATTCTCATGGCTCATACTGATCATGACTATAATATTCTATCATTTTATGGTACTTTATTTGAACCCGGCCCTAGGATTTTCATGGCAAAATTGTTGCTATGAAAACGATGGAGTATTGAAACGAGCTTTTTCATGGTTTTCATGAATTCCATGGCATCGAAAAAAAGACTGACAGGGATTATATACTCAGTATTTCCATCGTTGCCATGAAATCATGGCAACCATTAAAGGATGGAAAGCATGGCATCGATGGCAAATTGCCATGATTTCCATGGAAAGTATGGCATCGATGGCAGAATGACATGGCCTCTATGTAAAGTATGGCATCGATGGCAGGTTGCCATAAAAACGATGGCAACAATTACAGATTGCCATGGAAAGTATGGCATCCATTGCATTTCCCCATATTCACTCACAAATTGACATGCAGGTAATATAACCTTGTATAGTTCTGTATAGTTGAATAACATATTCTTTTCAAAATAGGACACCAGAAAAGTAATTATCTGCAGGAGTTCTTATCAGATTGAATTAACCTGATTACTTTCAAAATAAAACTACACCTTTTAAATTTCATTGCCATATATTGCTACCAAAAAAGATTAAAATAATAAAACCTATTAAAAATAAAATTAACAATGTTTAATGTTAAGTAAAACATTTTGCAAATGTTCAAAGTTCATCTTTGCTATCTGTCGTCTATTTTGCCTTGTGTTGCCTACTTGGCTTCAGCAGATGGTCATCAACTTTCCATTTCTTTTGTATGATGCCTAAAATAAATAGTTACCCTATTGATTTTTATTTTGAAAAATATCATATATAAACTAGTGTATTAAAATTAACCAAAAAATGTGTTTGATATATTTTATCCCGCTGGTCTTGGGTACCCTTATCAAGAGATAATGTGTGATAATTAATTAAAAAAAGGGAATTCTTTGTAAGACCCACATGTAGATGCTCCACAGAGCACACGGTGACCTTCCAACAGTTATCATGTCACACCTTGAAGTATAAACTTGTGTATACTGAAGAGTATCAATGTCATCAAGTTCCATGAACACTTAGTTGAATAGATTTATTTTTTTTATACTAAAACTTATCAAATGTGCATATTTTTTTTCTGCTACATGCCTTCTTTTAGTCAACTGGAACATTGTTTAATTTTTATAATAAGACATTAAAATATATGGAAATATAACATTTCTTCCATTATGCATTGGTGTATTACAGTTACTGTACATGTTTAATAGAGTAGAACTTACCTTTAAGAGCACATAGTTTTTCCTGGTCCTCAAGACCCGGCCTTGAAAGCCCTTTGTTGGAAGGCTGCCCTTTGAAAGACCTTCCCACAAACTCCGCCTTTGTAAACATTGCCCTGAATAAAACCGTTGTCCCCTTTTTGAAGCGACTGATTTTCAAGAATAGCTGTTCCTAAAAAAAGTAAAATGGTCAGTTGTAACACTGGCAAGACAACAGAGCAGATTTAGTTAAAGCTCTAAAAACATATTTATTTTGTAGATTACTAATTAAAATAGGGCATTAATGGAACCTTAAATGATACCCGCCACATTTTTGTTGAAAAGGGTGGTGGCAAAAGTGCAAAATGACAAAAACTCAAAGATTATTCATCAGAATTAGATTTTAATTGAACTTAACCTGGCTTTTATATACATGTAGTTAAGTACATGTAAACAACTGTTCAAAGTTTTAAATCAATGCCTTGATCAATTCTCAAGTTATCATCTGGCAAAATGTTTCAGTAAAAAAAAGGAGAAGACAAAGAGTAAAAAAGGCATAACTCGAAAAATAATATTATTTTGATCTAGTTCAAAATCAAATATTTTCTTAATTTATTGTGCTAAACAACTGTACTAAGTTCCAAAACTTTACGAAATGTTACATAGTTCTCTTGTCTATATATATCTTTGCTGGTCTGAATTTTGCTTGAGTCTAGAGGTGGTCTTGTATCCCCTTGTTTGGCTGGTTTAATGCCCTGTCCTCTGGAGTTGGCAATTCCTTCCATTGAAAATAGTAGTGGCATTAGATTTATTACAACATAATACCCTGGGTTCTTTTTTTTTGCCTTTGCTGTTATTCTGCACAGCTCATCAGCCTTCACCTTATGCTCATGCTACTGGAATAAATAATATTATTTTGTTATTGAGTAAACTACTTTGATGATGTACATTGTACATGAATTGGAATTTTTGAACTGTTTATAAAGTTAACTCTCCTTTTTTAATACTTCCACAACAGACAAATTTGGTAATTAAAAATACATTCCTATTCGAAATTGTTTAAAAAAGGTACTCAAATTCTGAGAGAATCATTTACTAGAACAAAATAACTAATTTTAATCATAATAATATCATGACATTCAACAAAGTAACACTAACAGGGTAGATATATCAAGCACGAGCAGTGTTCTGTAATATAATTCAAGGTTTAATTTTTAAAAAAAATCGGTAATGGTTATTTTGTGGGATAATAATTACCTTTTCAAACAGTCTTCATCAAAATAATAGCTTCATATTATTAATAATCCATTGTTTACAGCTTCATCCTGTCGTTGTAATTGCGCTCGAACTCGAATTTGAACCGGTTGATATTGCGCATATGCGGATTTGTTATTTCCTGTTGATTAGCCCGCGAAAATTTAAAAGACACATTTTGCACTTCACGACAAAATTGACAACTTCGGAATCGATTAATAGTAATACACATTTATTGTAATTATTAGAATGAATACAAGTCCTATATAATTTTCAAAAGATTGACTGTTGTCCTAATTTAAGGGGTTGTCAGATATGGGCAAACGAATTCAGGCTTGAAACTACTGAATATCAGGATTTAAATTTCCTCTTTTTTATGAATTCTTGAATTCTTTTACGATTAACGATTATTAAAGGCTATATAATCCATTGTAAAAAGAGGGGTAAAGTGCTGAAAATAAGTGGTGTTTTCTGAATACCCCCCCAATTATTTATATCTGCAACATTGATTCATCTGCATGTTCATTTAATATCTACATTGTATCTGTCTATGAATGTACATATAAGATGCGTTAAAATATGAAATACAAAGACCTATCTTACACTTTGATTGAAATGAAACACTCGAAAGGATTTCTTATGTTAAAAAAATAAAATGTTTATCAGATCTTTTGAAATTATTCCGAGTCCAAAAGTCCACCTAACTTTATGTTTCAAATTATCAAAATATTCTAAGTCCAATTTGCCATCGTTTTCATCTTAGAAAAATTCTAAGTGCTACTTTTCCCTCGTTTGCCATCCTCAAAAATTTCAAAGTCCAAATTTGCCATCCTTTCCATCCCCCCCAAAAAAGTTAAAGTCCAATATTTGCCATCGATTGCCATAGATTTTCATCCTTTCCATGGAATTTCTTTGGCATTTTTGCCATGGAAAATTTTTGCCATGAATTTCATGGCATTTCATCAAATTTTACATCGTTTCCATCCTTTTTTTCCATGAAAAATTGATGGCATCGATGGAATGCCATGAAAATCCTAGGGACGTGTTTAAAACGGGGTAAAAATAGGCACAGGCTGGCTATTCTTATGGCTAATACTGATCATGACTATAATATTCTATCATTTTATGGTACATTATTTGTAAACGGGGTAAAAATATACACAGCCTGGCCGTTCTCATGGTTCATACTGAACATGACTATAATATTCTAACATTTTATGGTACTTTATTTGTAAACGGGGTAAAAATATGCACAGGCTGGCTATTCTCCAGGCTCATACTGATCATGACTATAATATTCTATCATTTTATGGTACATTATTTGTAAATGGGGTAAAAATATGCACAGGCTGGCAATTCTCATGGCTCATACTAATTATATATACAATATTCTGTCATTCTATTGTACTTTATATCTAAACAGGGTAAAAATATGCACAGGCTGGCAATTCTCATGGCTCATACTGATTATATATACAATATTCTGTCATTCTATTGTACTTTATATCTAAACAGGGTAAAAATATGCACAGGCTGGCAAATCTCATGGCTCATCCTGATCATATATACAATATTCTATCCTTCTATTGTACTTTATATGTAAACAGGGTAAAATTCTCATGGCTCATACCGATCATAACTATAATATTCTATCATTTTATGGTACTTTATTTGTAAAATTGGTAAAAATATGCACAGGCGGCAATTCTCATGGCTCATATTCATAATCTTTACCATTATCTGTCTATCTATAGTACTTTTTATGTAAACGGGGTAAAAATATGCACAGGTTGGCAAGTCTCATGGTCCATACTGATCATATATACAATATTCTATAATTCTATTGTACTTTATATGTAAACGGGGAAAAAATATGCACAGGCTGGCAATTCTCATGGCTTATACTGATTATATATACAATATTCTGTCATTTGGTGGTACTTTATATGTAAACGTGGTAAAAATAGGCACAGGCTGGCAATTCTCATGGCTCATACTGATCATGACTATAATATTCTATCATTCTATTGTACTTTATATGTAAACAGGGTAAAAATATACACAGGCTGGCCATTCTCATGGCTCATACTGATCATGACTATAATATTCTATCATTTTATGGTACTTTATTTGTAAACGGGGTAAAAATATGCACAGGCTGGCTATTCGCATGGCTCATACTGATCATGACTATAATATTCTATCATTCTATGGTGCTTTATTTGTAAACAGGGTAAAAATATGCACAGGCTGGCAATTCTCATGGCTCATACTGATCATATATACAATATTCTGTCATTCTATGGTACTTTATATCTAAACAGGGTAAAAATATACACAGACTGGCAATTCTCATGGCTCATACTGATCATGACTATAATATTCTATCATTTTATGGTACTTTATTTGTAAACGGGGTAAAAATATGCACAGGCTGGCCATTCTCATGGCTCGTACTGATCATATATACAAGATTCTGCATTTTATGGTACTATATATGTAAACGGGGTAAAAAATATGCACAGGCTGGCAATTCTCATGGCTCATACTGATCATATATATAAATATTCTATCATTCTATTATACTATATATGTAAACGGAGTACAAATATGCACAGGATGGCAATTCTCATGGCTCATTCTGATTATATAAACAATATTCTTTAGTTCTATTGTACTTTATATGTAAACAGGGTGAAACAATGCATATAAAGTACCACAGAATGATAGAATATTGTATATGTGATCAGTATGAGCCATGAAAATTGCCAGCCTGTGCATATTTTTACCCGTTTGCATATAAAGAAACATGGAATGACAGAATATTGTATATATGATCAGTATGAGACATGAGAATTGCCAGCCTGTGCATATTTGGACACCTATTTACAAATAAAATACCATAAAATGATAGAATATTATAGTGATGATCAGTATGAGCCATGAGAATTGCCATCCTGTGCATATTTTTACCCCGTTTACATATATAGTATAATAGAATGATAGAATATTGTATACATGATCAGTATGAGCCATGAGTATTGCCAGCCTGTGCATATGTTTTCCCCGTTTACAAATAAAGTACCGTAGAATGATAGAATATTGTATATATGATCTGTTTAAGCCATGAGAATTGCCAGCCTGTACATATTTTTTCCCCGTTTATAAATAAAGTACCATAAAATGACAGAATATTGTATATATAGTCAGTATGAGCCATGAGAATTGCCAGCCTGTGCATATTTTTTCCCGTTTACAAATAAGGTACCATAGAATGATAGAATATTGTATATATGATCAGTATGAGCCATGAGAATTGTCAACCTGTGCATATGTCTTCCCCGTTTACAAATAAAGTACCATAGAATGATAGAATATTGTATATATGATCTGTTTAAGCCATGAGAATTGCCAGCCTGTACATATTTTTTCCCCGTTTATAAATAAAGTACCATAGAATGACAGAATATTGTATATATAGTCAGTATGAGCCATGAGAATTGCCAGCCTGTGCATATTTTTCCCCGTTTACAATAAGGTACCATAGAATGATAGAATATTGTATATATGATCAGTATGAGCCATGAGAATTGCCAGCCTGTGCATATGTTTTCCCCGTTTATAAATAAAGTACCATAGAATGATAGAATATTGTATATATGATCAGTATGAGCCATGAAAATTGCCAGCCTGTGCATATTTTTTCCCCGTTTATAAATAAAGTACCATAGAATGACAGAATATTGTATATATAATCAGTATGAGCCATGAGAATTGCCGGCCTGTGCATATTTTTTCCCCGTTTACAAATAAGGTACCATAGAATGACAGAATATTGTATATATGATCCGTATGAGCCATGAGAATTGCCAGCTTGTGCATATTTTTATCCCGTTTACAAATAAAGTACCATAGAATGATAGAAATTGTATATATGATCAGTATGAGCCATGAGAATTCCCAGCCTGTGCATTTTTTTCCCCGTTTGCATATAAAGTACCATGGAATGATAGAATATTGTATATATGATCAATATGAGCCATGAGAATTGCCAGCTTGTGCGTTTTTTCCCCGTTTGCATATAAAGTACCATGGAATGATAGAATATTGTATATATGATCAGTATCAGCCATGAGAATTGCCAGCCTATGCATATTTTTTCCCCGATTACAAATAAAGTACCATAGAATGATAGAATTTTGTATATATGATCTGTTTGAGCCATGAGAATTGCCAGCCTGTGCATATTTTTCCCCGTTTACAAACAAAGTACCATAGATTGATAGAATATTGTATATATGATCAGTATGAGCCATGAGAATTGTCAGCCTGTGCATATTTTTACCCCATTTACATATAAAGAAGCATAGAATCATATAATATTGTATATATGATCAGTATCAGCCATGAGAATTGCCAGCCTGTGCACATTTTTACCCTGTTTACATATAAAGTACCATAGAATGATAGAATATTGTATATATGATGTGTATGAGCCATGAGAATTGCCAGCCTGTGCATATTTTTACCCCGTTTACATATAAAGGACCATAGAATGCAATTACTAGATTTAACAATATTTTATAAAGGAAGAAATTTGTTTGACCCAACAGAACAAAAAAGAATTGTCTCTCTGTCAATGGCAAAAACAGTAATTTACCTCTGTGGTAAAAACAAAAGTCACTTTCAGAAAACCATTAGTCTGTGAATTAATTAATATTATTTGAGCAAGTTGCAAAAAAATGGAGGAAACTTTTCTTCAACATTTGTTAAAGAAACTTTTTTTTTTAAATTAAACCCCCCCCCACAAAAAAAAACAACAACAACAACAAATGATTGCTGACTGAAGATATATTGTTTAATTGATTTACTAATTGTTTGCATTTTATTACCAGTATCATCATTTTAATCCAATTTATTATCCCATCAAAATCGTAAATTTATTAGCAGTGTCTTCAATCCTGAAAGGATTTACATTGGTTTGTGAATTAATTAATATTATTTGATCAATAACAATTTAACATGATAGTAATAATCAGGGATTTTATATCTATAATTATAAATAAATAAATGATATTAAAATGCATCCAAAACTTAATTGTCTTTATACATCGTACGTCGAAAAAATACAAAATAGCGTTTAATCTGGTCCGCAATCGATGTTGTTTTCACATTTTGTTGTACTGGATGATCTCACGGACTGGTTATGCTCACGACCCCCTATGTGATATCCGACAGCCAAACCGGAAATCGGAAACGGAACTGGCAATTCTCACGGACGAAATCTCCTCACGCGACAACGATACAATCAACGGTACACAAGTTGTACATATTTTCCCAACTATAAATACAATTGAAAACCACTGATTAAAATGTTCATGTCTCCCTTAACGATCAGAACATTACGCCACTGATTTTGATAAAGTAAAATACACAGTTTAACATTTTACATTTTTCACGCTATTGTTGACAAGTTGTTCGGGATTTCATGTTTAATACAGAATACATTATTAATATTCACGTTTTTACATAGCTGCGAAAGATCTATGAATGTTTAGTAAAATGTCGATGCAGGTTTAAGGGATAATACATTTCAAAATAGACAAAAAATAAAAAGTACATTGCTGTCAGTTTGGTTATCGCATCGGCTATCCAAATTTCCGGTACACAAGCTCCAATTTACAGTACACAATCGGCAATATCCGTTGTACGCGGATACAAAGTGATATTAATAGTTTTACAATTTAATCAGTCATTATATCTTGTACGTACATGTACATGACGTATCAAATACAACCAATTATTGTATTTTAAGCGGTCATTATATTTGTGCAGCGACAAGGCACAAAAATCAATTTGAACTCGCAACAAATTATGTACTGGTGTTAATTCTAAATTTAAAAATTACCTATTTCTTATTCACTTTAGACCCTGGTAAAGTGCTCTCGTCCAATAGAATTGCAAGATTTTGAACGTCTTAACTGTGAAGACCTACGTTCATCATGATCTTAGTGGGTAATCATTCTATTGTTAAACAGCAGTTTTACACATTGGGAAATATAATTTGTGACAAATGCCCTAAGGCATTTTTTAATACCAGTATTTGTCCTTTGCATAAGGGAAGAAATAAAGAGAATAAAGTTATTCGTAGACTGATAAGTTTTTAATAGTTGTAACAAAAAAATTATGATCATATATGAATTATCAAAATATTTGGTCAAAACTCCATCGAAAGGAGCTATCCATTTTTTATTATAACAATCTTATTTACACGTCCCAACACAGTAATGGTTAGCTTGCGTTCATCATTTTCCACTGGATTTTCCTTATTTCCACCGTTTTCGTTTTCGTTTTTTTTAGATAGATAATACATCTGTTTTAAATTGTATAACATTAACCTGACTGTAAAAACAATAACAATACACAATATCAATGATAACAAAGGTAAATGAATTCAAAACTTTAACCGTTGTATATGTAATAAATTCTGGCAACAAAGTAAACACGTGGAGTGTATAATAACTACTTACATTTCAAGACAAAATGAAAAAAGTAGACCCAAAAGCGGAACCGTTTTTTACTTCCTAGCGGGTTTTGGAATACTTTTTATTTTGTACCTTCAACAGTTGTAAAAAGAACACGCTATGATAGCGGAGAAGACTTTAAAGGTCAAATATTTGATTTATTCAATGTTCAATAAGTTTTAGGTATTAGATACATTACAAAGGTAACAGAAGAACGAGCCAGTAGAAACCGTTGCCATATAGTTTTTTCTACACGAGTAGTCAGGTCAAGGTCCGAGGGGTCAGCCGAGGACATGTGACCTGACTAGAATTGCAGAAAAAACTATCCGGCATAGGTTGTTATCGGTTCCGTTCCTTTGTTATTTTTATTATGTATCTGACTTGTACGACGTCTCATTGAGATGCATTTCTTATATCCCTTTTTTCGAATTGTTGTTATTATTGCGGCTTACATAATGCGTGATAATCAGATTCTAAGATATTAATAATTGACCATAAAAGAGGAACGGCATGGTTTTAAAAATATATACCTAACAAAAAAAAAAAAAAAAAAACAACAACAAATGTGCATGTATGTCTCTCCAGCAGCATTGTTTGTGATCGATAAGATTCATAGAAAAAATGATACATAAATTTTAATTTCAAACATTTGAAATTAATAAAAAAAAATCTAATCACTTGTACACATTTTGAATTATAGTTTCATTATGTTCTTCTACATCTAATTTTCTAAATATTTTTTTATCTATTCATTATAAAAAGATGCGTGTGCATGGAGTAATGTATTCATTTAAATATTCAACTCAGAATTGAATCTAGTGGACCCTTGACAAGGTTCAAGGTCATCTTAGAACCTGTTGGCCTCTTTATTAAATGTAAACGACAGAGCGTTTGGCAACATAATGATCGACAGTTTGTTTGATCCTTAAACGGATTTGGTTTCCGAGTAGGTGCATATTAGTCTGACACATGATTCGCACCCTTTCACTCAATTTAATGCTTCAGTGACTTGCGTCTCATTTTCGTGATTAAATCAATTTCTTCGCAACTGTAATACATAGATTCACCATAATTGTTTATATAGTTCGTAATGGGTACATGCCGATCTGACACATGTCTACCGACCTTAAACTCAATTTAATGTATGAGTGGCTTGCTTAAACTTTTATGGTTAAAACGATTTCTCGTTAACTGTAATAGCTGTACCCACTATATTTCATCTGTAATACCTAGACCCGTTATATTTAATCTATAGATAATTCGTGTTTTGTCCATGCCAGTCCGACACTTGACTGTTACCTGATATTATTATTGAATAACTTAAATTATTTCTCGGCATCTGAATTACCTATAGTTGGTTTATAGATAGTTCTGCTTGGCTACATTCCAGTCTAACACCAAATGACTCACCTAACCTCGATTTCATGCTTGAGTGACTTGCATTACATTTTTGCTATTAAGTCCATTTCATTTGTGAGCATATGATATACCTAGAACCGCTATATTTGTTCTATAGTGAGTCTTGTTGGGTATTTGCCAGTCTGATACCCTTAAGCTGTTCTTGGACCCATGGCCATAACTATATTTTTTAATGCATTTCCTTTAAGTTACAATCTGAGGTGTCATATTATTTATTCCGTGTCTACATGTGTTCTCAGACAATACAGTTAGCGACTTCACTCCTGCTCAAACATTAGTTAGCTAGAACGGTTACACAGATATTTAATAAATAAGACTTTGTATAACCAAACTAAGAAGTGAAACGTTTTTTTTTTCTTTTCTTTTTCTTTTGTTTTCGTTTTTCTTTCTTTTTCATTTTTTTTACGAATAACCAGCATGCCATTAATTAGATAAACAAGTTATGAAAATATTAACTATATTCTGAATATTTGAGTTTAATCCGTTTATACCGAATAGAAAACATAGTAAAGGTTGTCCAAAACAACAACCACAAAAGTGATAACACTAAACATCAAACCCTCTTAAAATAAAACAAAACATTTGAAAAAATATAATAATACTAAGAAAGATCAGAGCAGTTAAACATGCTGATATTAATTGTCGATTTGGTCGTCATGGGCTATTTACAACGAAGGAATTTGTCCCAAAAAAAATAGTTAAATATTACCTGGAATGAGGTAAAGGTATACTAAAAAAATTCACACGTGTCACAAATTTTGGTTTGATGAATACTGTGCAAAAAGCAAAATCCCCTGTTTGACACAAATATTCAAAATGTAATATTACGTTTTTATTACATGGTTGTTTCTATATTGGTCTTGTTATTGGTCAGAGGCTTGCTGTATAGGCCTTGGTATTGGTCAAAGGCTTGCTGTATTGGCATTGTTATTGGTCAAAGGCTTGCTGTATTGGCCTGAGGTAGAGCCGATTGTCAATACAGCTGGCCGAGGACCAATAAAAAGGCAAATACTGAGGGAAGAATTATCGCTTCAGTGTCAAGAATCACGTCACGTTGCTATGTATTAACGTAGTTTTTTCTTTCTTCAACCGAGTCAAGTTAATGAATCACATGATCATAACGTAATTAAATTATTAGATATGTTTTAAGGATGACGTCACGTTGCTATATCATTTGACTCGCCTCACGGGCTTTTATTTTATATAAACTCTGTGCAATTTAGAACTAAACCGATAAAACATGTGACTGAATCAAAGCACGCTATCTCACATTCAACTGAAAACTGCCGAAACAACTTTCGATACTTTCAGCACTAGAAAAATTAGGAAGATCAATAACTGTTTTTCTCCTTTTCTTGGCGTGTTTAATCCATGGGATAAAACACATAATATTTTTAACCAGTTGATGGTGATTAAATGTCAGCATGGGGATTCCGCCGATATTTCGGGTGGAGAAATTCCATAACTCACTCGTACCCGAAGGAGAATCTATATATAAACATGATTGAAATTATTCTCAGAAGTGTTGATTTTAATCTTGTCTTAATTGTGTCTTAACTCCGAAGGTAGTGAAAATCAATACTACCGAGGTTTAAGGTTTAAAGTTATTGTACCCTGGCTTTTTGGTTAGCTTCGTTACAGTTTTCAAACAACATAGTATGGGTAAAAAAGGTTGATTTGTTACTTTTTTTCTATTTCTGTCATTTGTTTTTAAAAGACAAGGACGCCTATTTAAAACAGTATTTCGTTAGTTTATGCAAATTTATTGGTTAAAATAAAGTTTATTTTAAATCAGAGTGAGTTATTCTCAAACAGACCGATTGACGTCACATTAACAAAGGAATAGAAATGGATAGATGTAAGAAGTCGTTTTACAATAAACTTTGCAATTAATTCCTGAAATGAAAGTCATCCATCAAAATTATACAAGGAAATTCAAATGTTTACATTTGGAGTGTATATTGTGATTTGTATTGCAACATATTTTTTTCTTTTAATAGACCGACCGCATCCGAACGGCACCTATGAGAGCCTTAGCTAGGTTTACATTTAAATGAGCACATTTTGAACCTAAAATATGCAAACAGTCAACTTGTTTGTAATCATACTGTATTGGTTTTTGAAGCGTGGTTTATAAATCTGATTGGTTGATACGTCATTGTTTAGCCCTATTGTTATCCAATTTGTTGTTTTTCAGATGATTTCATCTCATTTTACGATTCACAGAATCTCCAGCTGTTTATTTCATATTTATATATACAGTATATATATATAAACTTTAAATTGCCCTTTTAATTGCATGTATCATCAAAGAGTTATAGTTGTGCTGCATATATTGTGGTAAATTTGAAAAAAAAAGTTTTCTATAGGTTTATATTATACGTGTGTAGAACATTTCAAAGTTGTCAACACTCTATATTGATAAACTTGCAACCGTGTTTTCAAATAGGAACGCCTATACAACTCATGTGTAACAGCTTATAATAACTATTTAATCAAATTTGCGGGCACTTTGCTAATTTGCATTACGGCCGTTTTGGTTTTCTCTGACGACATTCATTAAAAAGCATTACACTTGCCCACAAATAAAAATGCAATTATTATAACTCATAAGCATATTGGAACATTCTACACAATATTAGCTTTCTTTACGTGTGCAAATGACCATTGTCAGCATTGAAAGTTTTCCGCCAATTTGGTTTAAAAAACTGAGGCGTAACCGTAGTATAACTACTATATGAATTAACCAAAATTAGTGAAAAATGCAAATTCAAACTACATATACAGATACAAGGCGAGATCATGCACACATTGTCCGCATATGGAGAACCACTTTGGAGGATGAATTTTTTGAGGAAATAACTTTTATCTCACCTGCGTCCATACGTTTTCGCCAAAATGTTTTTGAAACATGATAATTTCAAGTCACCCATAGCGTAATACTTCAAATCTGAAGCATTTACATCAGAATCAAACAAACAATTTGTAAATATCCACCAAAGGAAGTTTTCATAGACACATTAGTTTAAGAGCAGAGACGGGAAAAGACTCAATTATCCGTAATTCAACTAATTTTATCACTTTTGATCTACAACTAAAGGAGGTAATTTGTTTAAAAGGGCTGACGTCACGTGATGCAAGTGCTATGAATAAAGTATCCAGCATTTTGTCATATGAGTTCAAGTTATCAAACACTATTTCAAAAAGAGGTGGAGTAGGACAATAAGTGGTTGGAAGGGGACGGATATTTTAGCCTTCCCTAGCTGACATTAGCATACTCTTCGAAAAATACAGAAAGGGTCTTAAACGTGCAGGAATCGTGCCTGTTTTTTTTTCTTTCTAAATTGCATTTAATAAGCGAGTGAAACTCGCTCTTACGTGTATCAAATGTCGGATATATATGTGTATACATGATAAGGGCTAAGTATTCTACAATTAAAGAGGTTTCGGCAAGATGGCAGTGGCCGCTGCGTCCATCGTAACTTCTCTGCCATTCTACAGTAGGGGCATTGGAAATGTCCAAGAAGTTACGGTTGGTAAAACTGGAAATTATCATTAGTTCATTCGTCCCTTTATTTCTTCGACCAATTTTGGTATTTACGTCTTATTTAATTGGTCCACCTAATTTGATAAATCTAAATACCAAAAATTAAAAGAAGGCACCAGCTTCGATCGCTCCTCAGGTCGCACCTGTCTCATATTAGCGAGCGCCGCGAGCGCTAGTTGGACCATATGGGTCATTTAGAAAAAAAATTTTAATGGGGGCAACCATTATGCAATCCGAAGTGAATTTATTAATTAAAGCGAATATGGCCATATTGTGGTACATACTTAGGCTAGAAAACGTTTCGTTCGACGGAAACGGAAGTAAGTAAAGTCAAATTATAACTTTAGAGTCAGAATCGTGATACCGGAAATGAGTTTATGAGGGCTATTGCTACATGTATGCTCCCACCAATGGTCACGCCTGCAGCATAGTATTCATAAAATTCCGAATTAAAATATGTACTTCTATGATAAAAAAAATCAGTAAAAGTCTAATATTTCCAGTATATTCGACAAACATGGTTTTTTCAAACGTTCTTTTGATAAAAAAATTAATGCTAATTATTTTAAAAAATGTTGATTATGTTCAAGTATGTTAATTTTGCGTTATGAAAAATTTGTCATTAAAATTGTAAAGGCTTACCTTGATCTGTTGAGTAAGGATTTAAATCTGGCTTTCGAAGTATAATCACAGGTACACTTTTTCACAAATTCCACATTATACCCGATTTTTCGACCATAACAACCGGAATATTATTTGTATTAACAACAGTATTTCTCAGACATATGTACTTATGCGTTAAAAGGTAGTTTATGGGATGAAATATAAAGATACAGATATTATTTAACTGAATAGAAAAAATATCAAATATCGAATATGAAAGGAAATTGTATAATATAAACAAACACAATAAGAAAGTATTTTACAGTAGGAGGGGAGAAAATAACCAGACCATAATATAAATATTATAATGTCATATCATCTCTGAAGAAAATTGTTTAATAACATCTTAAAATTAAAGGTTTTTTTTTAGAAATATCCCCATTTAATTTTTCATAATTATTCATGCGAGGACCATGTCTTGATATTTAGAGATGCCATGTAGTTAACTGTCTTAGTTACAAACTATTAAGCTGAAAAATATGAAATTATTGATTTTTCGCTCCATTTCATCCAAATTAGTTTCACTATCTGAAAAACTAAGTCAGAAGGCACATCCATATCGCAAACAAATCGAAAGAGGAAATGTACTGTATCGTATTTGTTAAAACAAAGCTTTGATTTGTTAAAGACCTTCACAGGAAAATTAAAGGATATTCTGTATGCATCCATGAGTCCAAAGTTCAAAATATGCAAAACCTGAAGATATCAAACAGCTTTAGGTGAACATTTTCGTACTTTACTACTTTAATTTGTAAAATATCTTTTCATGTTTAGCTAACCTGTCCTACAAGGCTATATGAGCTTTTGTCATCAGTTTGTGTCCGTCTGTCCGTCCGTCTTTCGTCCGACCACAATCACAATTCAAACTTTGGTGGAATGTTCCTTAGGTGGCCATCTTCAAAACGCATGTCCGGCATTCCCGACTTCCAACTGACATCGCTGCCGTTAATAGACATAGAAAAATGGGGGGGGGGGATGATTTTTTTTTAAAATCTTCTTCTATGGAACTACAGGGCTAGATTGAACCAAACTTGGCAGAAATTGTTGTTAAGTCGTCCTCTTTCAGAATACAGATGACCCGGACTGTCAACAGAGTTGGCGGCCACAGCAGAAACTGGTGGCACATAGGACCCCATGGTAAAATGTATTAAACAATCTCCTTGTCTGAAACTACAAGGCCGGTTGAAATCAAACTGCAGATATGGTCTATAAATTGTTCTCCGTCCGATTTGTGTCTGATAACCTTGCATGTCAACCAAGATTGCCACCACAGCTGAAGTTAGTTTAACATGGATTCTATGGAAGAATTCATTAAAAAAAATTCTCGTCTGAAACCACTAGGCCAATTAAAACTTGACTTGCAGCAATGTTCCTGAGGTGGTTTCCTTTCAGAAATGTGTCCGCTGATATGGAATGTCAACAAAAATGGCAGCCATAGCTGGACTCTGTTTAACATAGGACCCTAAGGCGAATTCATTAAAACATTTTTTTTATTAAAACCACTAAGCCTATTAGAACCATACTTGGCAGAAATGGGCCTCTTTCAGAATTGTGTCCGATGAACCAGAATGTCAATCAAGATGGCCACCACATCCAAATTTAGTTATCAATAGGACCCTATGGGAAGATTCATTAAAAATCTTCTGGTCTGAAACTACTAAGCCAATTGGAACCAAACTTGGCAGGAATTGTCTTTAGATGATTCTCTTTCAGAATTTGGTCAGATGATCCCGAATGTCAATTAAGAAGGCTATCACAGCCGAACTTGGTTTAAAATAGGACCCCAGGGGAAATTAATTTAAAAATCTTTTTGTCTGAAACCATTAAGCCAATTGGACCCAAATTAGGTAGAAATGGTTTTTGATGGTCTTTTTTCAGAATTGAGTCTGATGACTCGAACTGTCAACAGAGATTGCCGCCACAGCGAACGTAGGACCATATGGAAAAATTCAGGAAACAAAATCTCCTCGTCTGAAAGCACTTGGACAATTTGAACCAGAATTGGCAGCCATGGTTATTAGATTGTCCTCTTTCAGAATTATGTCCAGTACTACCGACCTGTGTTTCTTATGTCCTTTATGGCTGTTAATTCGCAATTTGAAAACAGGTGAGCTATACAGGCTGTCCGGGTCATTCGTCTTTTTATATGTACAAGTATGTTAATTCTGTGGATTTAATAGCAGTAAAATTTAAAACGTATGATTTCGGTATAAAAGAAAATTTATGACATTTGATAAAAAACGCAAAATATAAATCAATTTTTAATAAGTAAATATTATCATATGCACGTATTTAGTACAAGGAAGCTGTAAAGTATGTGAATAGATACTGTGTTAATCTATAAAATCATTTAATAATTAAAAAAATTTCCGCATATTAAACAAAAAAGACAAAACAACATTCTATTGTATATCCTATGCCTTGATAAAATATATAATATAAACTATACTGAACCAGGTCAAAGAAGGAAATAAACTGAAAAAATCCAGTGACAAAGGAACAAGTCGAAATATATTAACAATAAAAAATTACATTGAAATCTATCACAAAACTAGAGGTTACTTGTCTATAAGACATGTATGTCCCGTCCTCTTGCAGATATAAGACACGTATATCCCGTCTTTTTTCACACAGAATTTATGTACAAGATCTGAACCGCACAGTACGTCACTTCCGGCGAGTAGTAATATTAGAATAAGTGGACCCATCTATTATTTATCAATGTTTATGACGGGATATATATTTTTTTTAATTATTTCAAATACATCTACAAGCATATTAAACTTTCATTCCTAACATTAACTTTTACCCAATTAAAAATAATGAAACCACAGTAGTAAATTATGTTTCTTAAAACCGGTATATTTTTATTGAGTCACTGAAGCATAGGTGGACTTGCATGTTGACTATTTACTTTGAACTAAAGACGATTATAGTCGAAAAACATCATAGGTTCTTTTTATCAATGCAAAACAAAATATTAATCAAGGTAATCAAACCATACACTGTTTGTTGTGTCGACTCAAATTTAGCTGCCCTGTGACGTAATACATCATAATATGAGAGTAAATGTGAAATATCATTTAAACTATTTATTACCTGATAAATCCACGTCTAGCGCATCCTGGTAGAGGTGTTAATGTTAACGCGAACTATTTTTCCACACATAGCTGCTTATCTTTACAAATAAATCATGCAATAAAACCACAGCAGTTGTGTAGAGCAACAATTTTGACAATGTTTGACCAGGCGTCATCTTGATTTTTGAACGGCATGACGGTTGCTGATAAGTATGTTAAATATTTCTTGAATAACACAATTCGACTATTATCTTATGAAAATAGTGTTATTCAAGACATGCTTTTCAAAGAACAAATTACATCACAATAGAAATGGAACGGCCAATCCAATGTCAGATACACATAGGACAACTTAACTAAGCAGAATGATGTTTTAATAGATTTCTGAGAAATGGACCTAACTGAAAAAAAAAACATAACCGAGTCATTCCTGTGGGAACATATTGGTCATAATAATTGACATCTTATGGAAAGGGATTCTATGATTTTAGAGGGTAATATTGGTTAAGAATCCCACATTTTTTTTTAAATTGGATTCTTCGGATATTAAAATTAATGCAAAACTTTATAAGAGGCAATCATGCATTAAACACTGTTAAATTTTAACATAGGACGCTATGGAGAAATTCATTAAACATTTTCTTGATTAAAACCACTAAGCCTATTAGAACCATACTTGGCAGAAAATGGTCCTTTTTCAGAATTGTGGCCGGAAATTGTCTTGTCTGAAACTACTAAGCCAATTGGAACCATAGTTGGCAGCAATTGTCTTTAGGTGGTTCTCTTTCAGACTTTTGTCAGATGATCCAAATGTCAACCAAGAAGGCTACCACAGCCGAACTTAGTTTAACATAGGACGCTAGGGGAAATTAATTTAAAAATCTTTGTGTCTGAAACCATTGAGCCAATTGCAACCAAACTAGACATAAATGGTTTTTGATGGTCCTTTTTCAGAATTGTGTCAGATGACCTGAACTGTCAACAGAGATGGCCGCCACAGGCGAACTTAGGACCCGATGGAAAAATTCAAGAAACAAAATCTTCTTGTCTGAAAGCACTTTGGCAATTGGACCCAGAATTCGCATCCATGGTTATTAGATTGTCCTCTTTCAGAATTATTTCCAATACTACAGACTTGTGTTTCTTATGTGCTCTTATGACCGTTTATTTGCAATTTGATTCCAGGTGAGCTATAAAGGCTCATGAGAGCCTCTAGTTAAAGAATGTGTTGTGTTTACATTATTTTGGTTGTCCAGATCATTCGTCTTTTTATATGTACAGGTATGTTAATTCTGTAGATTTAATAGCAATTTAAAACGTATGATTTCGGTATAAAAGAAAATGAATGACGATAAAAAACTTAAAATATAAATCACTTTTTAATAAGTAAATATTAGTATATGCACGTATTTAGTATAAGGAAGCTGTAAAGTATGTTTCACTTTATGAATCAATACAATGCTGTCTTTTTTTTTTTATCATTATGCCATTATCTCCAATTTATATTTACCCACAAAATTGTTATTAATCTTATTATTAAGGAACGAAATAATACTTTCAAATTTTCCGCATATTAAACAAAAAAGACAAAACAACATTCTGAATTCTTTTGTATATACTATGCCTTGATCAAATATAGAATATAAAGTATACTGAATCAGGTCAAAGAAGGAAATAAACTGAAAAAATCCAGTGACAAAGGAACAAGTCGAAATATATTAACAATAAAAAATTACATTGAAATCTATAACAAAACTAGAGGTTACTTGTCTATAAGACATGTATGTCCCGTCCTCTTGCAGATAGAATACCCATCTATTATTTATGAATGTTTATGACGGGATATTTATTTAAATATTTCAAATACATGAACAAGTATATTAAACTTTCATTCCTAACATTAATTTTTACCCAATTAAAAATAATGAAACCACAGTAGTAGATTAAGACGTTTCTTAAAAACGGTATATTTTTATGGAGTCACTGAAACATAGGTGGACTTGTATTTTGGCTATTTACTTTGAACTAAAGATGATTGTATTCAAAAAACATCATAGGTTCTTTTTATCAATTCAAAACAAAATATTAATCAAGGTAATCCAATCATACACTGTTTGTCGTGGTGACTCAAATTTAACTTCCCTGTGATGTAATACATCGTATTATGAGTGTAATTGTGAAAAATCATTTAAACGGCTGGACCGCCATATTCGTGTAAGATATTCAAATATACAGGCCCAGCCCATGTGTAAATTTCTTCAATTCTCTAACCCCATGAATTATTTCTTATTGAATACCATTTAAACGATGTATTACCTGATACATCAACTTTTAGCACATCCGGATAGAAGTGTTCATGTTAACGCGAACTCTTTTTCTACACAATGTTGCTTGTCTTTACAAAGAAATCATGCGATAAAACCACAGCAGTTGTGTAGAGCAACAAGTTTGACAATGTTTGACCGGACGTCATCTTGATTTGTGAACGACGTGACGGTTACCGATATGTATGTTAAATAGTTCTTGAATAAGATAATTCGACTATTATCTTATGAAAATAGTTTTATTCAACACATGTTTTTAAAAGGATTGATTACATCACAATATAAACTGAACGGCCAAACCAATGTCAGATACATATAGGACAATTGAACTAAGTAGAATTTGTGTATTTGTCATATTAGAATAGAAATAATTCATGAGGGTTATAGAGTTGAAGTCGTTTACACATGGGCTAGACCTTCATATTCGTTTTTTTATATTCGAATATACGGGCCCAGACCATGTGTAAATTTCTTCAATTCTCTAGCCCCCATGAATAATTTCTTAATGAATACATTCATATATGTTTTTTAATAATAAACCTAAATGCATAAATCTATTCAAAGCACTAAAGCATACAATGTAGGTCATGATCACTCCAATGTTGATGGATTTTGTTGTATTGAAAGATGAATGAATAACCATAATGACTTGATGTTTTAATAGATTTCTGAAAAATATACCAAAATGAAAAAAACATAACCGAGTCATTCCTGTGGGAACATATTAGTCATAATAACCCACATGTTATGGAAAGGGATTCTATAATTTTAGAGGGTAATTTTGGTTAAGAATCATATATATATATATATATATATATATATATATATATATATATATATAAATTGGATTCATTGGATATTAATGCAAAACTTTATGAGAGTCAGTTATACATTAAACACTGTTAAATTTAGTTAAAAATGACACTTTTGATCATCTCTGTTACTTGTACATGGTGAATGAAATTGCATAATATCAATGTTATCTCCCAACGAATTTCTGAGACATATTCCGAAACATAAAAAAGCCAAACGGAAAGGACGGAAAAGGCTAAATATATAATAAATTATAGTTTACATCATGAAAAACATACTAGAAGACAGGGACAAGGAAATGGAAGAACTACAAAAATTAATATACTGAAAAACTGAGTGTCTTGATCCTCCGCAAGGGTGAGCTTATTCTGATCACCAATCCTCTTGAAAGTGGTAAAATACATTTTTAACAACCATTTCTGTATACATGTTATTATTCATGTGGATATGTCAGTTGATACGGAAATAAAATTAATGGGCAATATTAATGTGCACGACAAATGTAAATGTTAATGTGCCCTATTGTATCAATTTAATGTATTTTATTCATGTTTTATAATGTAGTCTGTAATTATTTAATGCGACTCTGATTTTGTTGGTCGTGTTTAAATAATCAGTGATGCAATAAATAAATCAAGAGATTATTTTTCAACTTCCTTTTTAATGTCTTATGTTTTTAAATATTTATCATGTAAATCATAAATTTGTAGTTTTTTTTTTTATTTGGGTAAACCCATTACTCTTTTCAACCCCATCACTGATGAGTGTCTTTGAATTCTTTGCAGCTGATTTCTAGATACCGTTCTGGGGGGTAAACACTAAACATTAAACACTGTGTCTGACATTTCTTTCACTACTTCGCCAATTTTTAGGTAACAAGTCCTGTCACAAAACATATTGTTACAAAGCGAGGCGAGTTAATCAAATAAATGAATGAATCTGATTAAGGTTATATAATTGATGATTGCTATGATATTAATGGTATACTTGTATACACTAAAGGATCGTAAATAATCTATTTCGGAAATATTATATTCATTGGTAAACAAAGTCTTTCAAATTGGGGGGGGGGGGGGGGGGGGGGGGTTAGAAAATAGGTTTTATGATAACTGCAGTTTAGACTAAATGTAAAAAAAGAATTATTCAAAGTTTTAAAAAATCTTACCACATGGCTCTACCTAGATCTATTTACTTAGTACAGCCAGATAAAATACCAAATAGCTACCAAGGATTAAACGTCATGCGTCATATGTATCTGTCTGATCTTGGTTTACATCTTATCACGGTATCTCGCTTTCACCATTCTGGATTTTCTGATCAACCACCACATATGATAAAAATCGATGTTCTTAAACGAACTTCAAGCTAATCATGTATAAAGAGTACAAATATACCTAAGGAGCAAATAAAAAAACGTAATTCATTGGACAGACAAACCGGGGAAGACAAATGAACAAGCACAACAAATAAACACTGAAAACTAAAAAAACAATGAACAACACAAACTCATATAAATCCCAGGAGTGAACCCAGGTGCTCCGGAATTATACACCAGAAGTTGAAAAATAAAGTAGAAAAATGATATCAAGGTTTGAAAATTAGTAATAAAGTATTCTAATTTAATAATGTAAGAGCATGTTACTTTGGCTCAGATGTATTTCATTTAAAAATTTTAAACATAAAATGAAACTTATGACAGTTTTATAAAAATATGCATGTTCCCTCGTTGTTTTTATAGGATTTCATTTTGATAGATAACCATGTCAGTGTTTGTTTTGTTATTAGCGATTGATTCATAAACATTTGTATCTTTTTGTTTATTATTAGTTACATCTTCTGGTTTGGTATCGATTCCATTTTCAGACTGCGGCTGCACGCCATCGTACACATGTTCAGATGTCCCAGTATTAATATAGCCCGTTTCTTGTCTGTCATCGATATTCATGTTTTGAAGATCTGAATATAAAATAAAAATATTAACGTTTAAAACATACCCGAAGTAAGAAGAATATTTTAGGTAAATTACGAGGAAGAGATGTCATAATTTGTTCTTTCAAGGAAGAGACACCTGCAGTTGATACAAACACGGAATCACGTTGTGTGTGTGTGTTTTTTTTTTTTGTTCATTTATAAATCATTCTTCATGTTGGTCTTTACTTTAATGGTTAAAACCAGTTTTTTGTTAAAGTTCAGACAGTCTATTTAGTTATGAATAGTCAATTTTCCGAAATTTCTTAAAATCCGCTTCATCTCCATCAAATTCTTCATGAAAACTCTTTGAAACCATATTATAGTACTTTTTCCTGTAATTTTGTTTAATTTTCGAGGTCTGCATTTATGTTTCTTCAGTAATAAAATTTACCGTATAGTTGGTTTATTCAATGTTTGTCAAATGACTTTTTCACTGACTTAGACTTACTGTTCAACCAAAGGATACACAAAAAAGCATATTGAGTTTTAAATGGTTTCGTCAGTGCTACAAGTCAAACGTTATTCTCATGCATGTTAATTGAGGTCATAATACAAATTACTTTTTTCCATGAAATGTACGTGTTATGATCAATATATCAAGCAATTAGCTACCAATTAAAGTAAGATTCGTAAATTGTGTCTGCTATATCATTTCCAATTGTTATAGTTACCTGTATAATAGGAACTTTTAGGTGTATTTTCATATTCAGAAGTGTGTTCTGTTCCACGACATATACCATTTCTACTATTACGCTGCCTATAAGATAAACTTTGCCCTGCAGTCGTTTGTTTCAAATTAAAGCTTAAGGCTATGCATCGAACTGCTAAATATACTTCATTAGTTTCTTAACTTTAAAATTTCAGAGATAAAACTAACAAACATAATAATGTTTCTTACTTGAATGCAAAGTTGAATTAAAGTAAAAATTTTAGGATTGTGTTTCCATTCCATCTAACACTGAAAATGAGACTCCTGTTATTACTTCTTTTAAATTGCAGTTGGGATGCCGCCCTAAGCTTAGAAAATTACATGTAAATGAAAGTATCGAAATATATGATAGAGCTAGTTGTTGATTCCAGAAGAAGTACAACATATTTTTTCTGTCATATTATGATTCTCACAAATTAATACTGAAGTAAATAAATTCGGTCATACAGTTTTCTTTTTGAAACAAAGCAGCAATAACCATTTAAGATCAAAGTGAGTTATGTTTGAAGAGTTTTAAAAGTATCTTCTTCAGGACAAAAGTATCACGTTATCAAGATACAAAGAAACAAATGGTTCTAGTATCTCACGATGACTTAGCGCATGTACTGTGATTACTTGGTTAGTAGGAAACGTGCTAGCGATCATGCCCTGAAAAAGTATTAGAAAAAAGTAATGCGGGAGTTCCATTTAAACTGAATCTAATACTTGTACGAAATTACGTGTTACGTTTCGTAGCTAAGAAAGCAATATTCACCTTAAATAAATAATCGTGCTCAGTAAAATGATAATTAACACAAATAATGAAACACCAACTCCTGCTCCAATGGATGCACTCGAGTCTGAATCTTCTGTCATGACACCAACTATAAAGCACAAATAAGATAATAATAATATTATATAATAAAGAATAAATATAATTAAGAATCATATGGAAATGAATAAATCTAAAGCGCAAAAATCTCTCTCATTATAAACAAATTAAGATAATAAAATATCTAATAAACACTTCAAAGGTATAACAGAAAGCATATTGAAAGAGGCAGACACAATATAGTAAAAAACGATCTGTAATGTCAGTTCCACCATAAACTGAACACTGTGTTGTGAAGTGGTTGTTTAAATGTTATAGATATATATATAATGAAACTGAAGCATGTATATAGATAATATTAAACAGTTACCTATTTTTTGTATGGTATAAACGGAATGGTGAGCATTCGGGTGTATTTTATATTAATAAAATATCAAGTAAGATTTAATCTTGTATAATTCAAGGTTTTCTTATAAATATTCTGCTTACTCTCGTCACATTTTGGTAAGGTTTTCCATCCAGGTTTACACTTTTGGGTAATACTACAGAAACCATCAACGTGGTCGCAAATGTCATCGACGCATCCGTTACATGATTCAGAACAGTTTCTACCATACGTTCCATTGCTACATTCTGAAACCATGATACAATGTAGTTTAAGAGCACATTAAAATGTTTAATTCTATTAGGAATAGTTCTAATTTATTACAGTAATGTTGGTATTGCATAGAAAGGTTTAATGGTAAATTTTGTCTTAAACCTTGTTTTAACATTACTATAAAATACTTTTATTGACAGGGAATCAACTTATCACTTCTGTTAGGTGTTGATATAAAGTGATTCAGTAATCCGAAATAATGAAATTAATTCAGAGAGAATCTTCAATAAAGTATTATATGGAAAATTAAAATATCAATTTAAAATTCAGGTTTTGGATAAGCGTTTTTGACGTTTGGTTTTATTCCTAATAATCTTTTGTATTCATATTTTGCATTTCCGAGTTTTTTGTAACGCGAGTATTTTATAAGGTAGATATGTGAATGCATGTGTACGTAGAGCGTTATATATCCAGATGGTTTAACTTTCACTTTGATGATGTAGTTGTTCGTCGTTTTTTATCATTGCTTCGCAATAGGCATAAGTGTTAGACGGTGCAATTGTTAATTGATTGATTTTAAATTTCAACTTAAAGTAGTGTTTTAACTTCAATCCTATTATTTAAAAAATATAAGGTTTGTAATGGGCCTCCTGTTTCTGGTCTTCAAAATAATGTGATGTGATAAACATGTCAGTAAATATACTGAATAATAAAATAAACTACAAGAATATTACCAGCCTTATCTGCCTGGCGACTTTTGCACAGTTTTTCCCACCCGCAGACGTGACGTACCAAATGGTTTTTAGCTTTTTATTTTATTTGTTGTCGTGTTTGCAAAGATATTGAAAACGAAACAATACGTCAAAACGATAACGAATAACCAAAGTAATTATACGTGTTAAAATTGTAGTTATGAGAAATAGTATATGACGAAAAATACTTGCTAATGTTTCTAAACTAGCAGCTATATTATTACAAAATAACCAAGTTTCATAGAAAATGATGACTGGTGATTCAGATCAAATTCCCAGTTCAGTTGTGGAAGAACTTACGGGAGGATATGAATGATAAAAACATGACAAATACAAACATGTGTATTCCGCTTTCTCTTGTCTCCGGGTGGGAAAAACTGTGCAACAAGAAGTCAGTATAGTGTCTAATGGCTCTAGCATATCGTATTAATTGAGAAATATAAACACCATATGTTGTGCATACAAATAAAATTAAAAAACGTCTCGTTTGTCATATAATAATCTAGTACTGATTTTTTTTTATTTAGATTTTAAATTCGGATATGTTGTTTCTGAATACATGTTTGCATTCAAAATATGTGTAATCAAGGACTCTTAGCCGACACGTAGATGTGGCATTATATTTAATTACGAGCAGTACAAGAAAATCAAACTATAGCACATTATAAATGTATATGCTAATTTTTTTACGTAAGCAGCCCTATTTTATAGAACATGTTTTTTTTTATTCTATCTATCAAGTTATTGGTAATTTTAGGGGAAATTTCATATATCAATTTTTAAAGTTTGATAATCAGAGACCTGTATCTACGGTTATGTTATCTGTCCGAAAGGGACGAAAAGGGCATATTTGATACAAACAATGTAGTGTTCAGACAAATCAGGTTGAGAATATGTTTGTGATTTATGTTTGTGATTTATTTGATAAATATTGAACAAATCTGATGTGCATATGTTTTAAAGGAAGAAAGGGAATAAAACCGAAAACACAAACTAAAGTTTGTACTGTACTCCATCGACTTCGATAGCAATGTTCTCAATAAAGCTAGAAAGAAAATCAAAATGACGCTTTATATACTACTGTTTAAATCTTGGTACAGTCAGGATGTAATTGTTCAATCTTTTAACATTTGGCTATTTCGGAAAACTATCGATAACCTTATAAATTGCCTAAACACTATATATCGTAATTATCTTAATATCGTTGACCCCTGGTTTTTCTCTTTTACATGCCTTTGTCTTATAATTTTTTTCCAGGATGTTATAATTATCAACTTTTTTCTTGTACTCGAATAAATCTGCTGTGTTAGGTATCTCAATGTTGTTTAGTTATATTTATAGTAATGTTTTTTTATAGGATATCTTGCATTGTCAACTTGTATAAATGGATTCATACATTATACTGAAGATTGTTACATGACCTCTTTTAGTATTTTATAGTTTCGATCCATGTTTTATTTTCATTTCCACTATTTAAGTAATGATGATGTTACAAAAATTAGTTGAATTAAACCGTTTATCAAATAAGATATTCAAAATCCCGGGCTGAATTGAAGTGGGTATATTTAGATTAATAAAATATACACACAACAGATGATAAACATTTACAATGCATGGCGAACAGAGATCGTCTATTGATTCAAAACGATGTGTGCATCTTTAAAAGACTTGAACAGATAAATACTTTCAAATTCTCGGTTTAATAGGATTATTGCTACTTACTGTTATTGCATTTTTCCTCCAACAACCACCCGGGTTTACAATGGGTATCATTAGTACAAATACCCTCCGTGCGGTCACATACATTGGCAATACAGCCATCACATTTGTTCTCACAGTTTTCACAAAAATAACTCATATCGCATTCTACAAAATGTTAAAAACCAACAAATGTCGAAACTGTAATATGATTGACTTATTTTTCGTTTAACCTCCAGGGTGCAAATATTCCGTGTTTCTTCAGGACGAAAACTAATTCAAAACTTTATGAAACACAATTCAAATAGTGGTTGGTCACTAAGGGGAATCGATTTTGACTGCAACAGTAAAGGGATGGATGGTTGGGTAGCGCTTTTTTAGCCTTTCTTTAGCCTTCCATTAATTTTCTCTTTTTTCGAAGGGGTCTTTAGTGTGCAGGGAGAGTCGCATTCCCCCAGAGACCATTACCGCGGTCTGCAGTTAGGCTTTTCGTATTGTGAACAAGGAAGTAAGTAGGTTGCGATAAGAAGGGTGGCCATGAGTAAGACTTTGGGACCGAGTTTTTCAGGTTTGTTTGTTGGGTACCTGGAGGAAAAGATGTTCACGAAATTTGATGTACCTTTTCCGCGTCTATTAGAAAAACACATAGATCATGTAGATGATATCGTCTGGGTGTCCGGTGTCTCTGGCATGTAACTCCAGACTTTTATCGATTTCCTCTCATCTTACCATCCCTCCATTAAATATACATTCTCTTTTAGCGAGTCGAAACCTTTGTCTGTTACAAACCAACCGAGGCACACTTCTACCTGACCCATTCCTCTTGTCATCCTAAGTATTGAAAAGATGTCATCACTAGTGACTCGATTTCGGTCCTGACCGGCCGTTTCAATCTTGATTCGTCTTAAGTAAAGTCAAGAAATATCAAAAAGATATTCGAAGGAGGGAACAATCGAACCAACCGTCAAAATCTGGTCATTTCAAAACGTTCGTTATTGATACAGTTAGACCTTTTTCAAAATAATTCTGATCCTTTCGGTGAGGATAAAAAAGATCTGAAATTTTTGTTTTGATCGGTTAAGAACGTCAAGATCATAATTTATGTTACATACTTTTTCATGTTTTATTCCCAGACTTCTCCATGAAATAATAGAGATTATCACCCTCTATATCTGTAAGCGTCGGCTTTGACTTGTTTCTGATCGTCTTGTGAAAATAATGTTTTTATATTTCACGTATTTGATATACAATATTTATACCGTGTTTAACATGTTTAATATAAAATGTATCATATTAAGAAATACACAAAATCTTATACCTACATGTATCACCGAACATTCTATGCGTAAATTTAATAATCCATGATATTTTAATTCAGAAGAGAAATGAGAAGACATCGGATATCATAGTTTTGATTTGCATTTTTTAAATTAGATTACGTCACTAATCAAATAATATTGGATAATTGATCGCTCAGTTATTGACATTTGTGTATATTGAAGAACGCGTTTGTCGCTGCAATCTGCCGGAGAATTGTTGTTTATGTTTATTTAATTATTTATTCCAGTTGTTTGCTTAATTTTGTTTTCCTTTAAATATTGAAAATTGTCTAGGATCTTTGCTTGACGTTTCCTAACATGGTCAGTTAAACAGACGAAATAAAACGAAGATTAATGATAACAATCATGATAGACTGAAAAGCGAATTACTTTTTTTCTGACGGAATACCTAGTAAATTTCCAGACCTTATAGATATTACTTTGAGTATATATTTATTTTTTTCATTCTATTTTCGTTAGTCTTTTTTTGTCTTCTTTCACGAGGATTTTTTAGAAGAAAGACAATGATTCCTAGCACATTGATAATATTAATTATTCCTGTTTAGGATACATGCTTAATAAACACAAACTAATTAAAGAAATAAATATCTATCGGTTTTCGAAACCTGAAAAAATATCATTTTCAAATGAAATGTATATATTTTGTACATTTTTTTAAATTAATTCTTAACTGAGAAATTTCTCATGATTGTCTTTATTGCGCCTAACATGCAAGAAATGTGCATGTCATTTAAAATAGCAAGCCAATTGGACAGGGGAAGTCCAAACACCGTACGGGCTAAGCGAACTTGTACCTTAAAAAATACTTAGTCACATTTTAAATTGAATTTACATTTATGAAATTAAGATATCAGAATAAAACTATGAATTAAAATCTGGATCATGAATTTTTAGAAATAATGAAGTTGCGTTGATGGCATGATTATATTTAAAAAAATCCTGATTTTTAATTGATTGACTGTCGGTATATTAATTGCATTTCGTCACAATTTCAATGAATTTCCCCTGGATATATGCACAAAAGTATGTTTATTTACGGCTCGGGAATTTTTGCGGTCACTCAACTGTTACTTTTTTTTAAAAACACAAATCAAAGCTATTATATAATATTATACTGTTTATAGCCTAACATATTTAATTTACTATTTAAAACAAGTGAGTCGCATTTCATGGAAATGTACGTCTTGACAAAACAAAGATGTGTAACGAAATGTTTTTCCTTTGCCAATTCAAATAAGATAATGTATATTGAAGTAAACGGACGATATTTAAAAGATATTAGATGTGTTGGAAGGTTCGTGCTTTTGTGAGTTAATAAAACTAGTAACTGCTATAGATGTCCCTTGATGCATTTTGTTCTGTTTTGTATCGACTCTCAAATGTACTCATTTGTTAATTTGCTTAAATCGTTATTTATTCCAACATCTTTGGCCGTGGGCATTGATTTTCTAATGAACTTATCAACCCTTCATATACTAAATAATAACCTCACATAGCATTTCACGTGTTAGAGCTACTTGATTTATTCAAAATAGAATTATAAGCTTACAATATTTTATTTTTAATTATTCAAGTTTCACTAGCTTATAAAACCTGTCTAAAGTTGATTATATTAATTTATTAGATTGATAAATAACTACATGCAGTTTAATAACAGGCACACTTCATGGTCAGCCAATCCTGAAACTTATGGTGACCATATGGTGATAAGAGAGAATTTGACTGGATTTGATTTCCTTTAAACTGACTACCGCTGATACAAAGGCTGGTATTCAAAAAATATTTGATCGTTTTATGACCTGCAGAACAGGTGTCATCTTAATTTCTGAGACATTTACAATCTTTTCACAACAAGAGCTGACATCTTTAACAAATCGAATTTATAATTCATACATATGGATATAATATTGAAATTTTATTTCAATATTTTTAGAATAATTTTGGAGAGATTTGTATAGGTAAATGTATATTTGCAAACATTTTGACCAAGTGAAAATACAAAATATAAAGTCAAATATACTTAATCTTACTTCAAGTTTGTAATTATTTTATTCTGAACATTGTTGTTTGTTTTTTTTTTACATTTTAGCCAATGTGAAAGCTCCCTCATCCCTTGTGGTGTGTCTGACTTCTGTTAACATGATAATTAACATATCAACAAATCTGCAGAAAAAATAATTACACGTGTTGACGCTGATAGATCATTTCATTTTAATTATATATAGAGGATTTTTCAAATTTTAATATTATTCTAAAGTACGTTTTGAAACCAAAACATTTTGAAATGTAATTGTATAGAAGATTTTTCAAATTTTAATATTATTATAAAGTAAGTTTGAAACCAAAACATTTTCATGTTTTGATTTGTATCAATATGGCAGTGCAAAGGCTGCTCCTACTCGTCAGTCCTTGGCAGATATAAGTGAGTAAAGAATTAATTTTGAGTTTTCGGATCTGTTAAAATAATTGCTCGTTATATTTTGCTACAGATAATGATCTAAGTACGTTATTAACATGGAATGAAAAACAGACGTCACATTTCAAACATATTTTACCTTTACTACATGATGTTCCTTCAAAACCTTTTTCACATCCTGCCTTACAGTTTCCGGTAGACTTATTGCAAGGATAACCAAGACAGTAACATCTATCCTGGCAGTTCAATCCGTAATAAGTATCGTTGCAAGCTGCAAACATTTTTTTTGTACATTTCCAATATGAAGTTAAGAAAATTATAAAAGTTGTTGATTTGGTTTCACAACGATTTCAAAATAAAACACACATTTAAAACATTGAAACAACGGAGTTGGTTAACGTATAATAACAAATGATTATATGATTTTAATTAATTACGATTAAATATATATTTGTATTAAAGCTTCTAAGTATTTTTCATTTGTTTAGAATTGTGATGATTTTAGGTACCTCAGAGAATTTAATGTAAACATATGTAAAACTACTTACTCTCTTTACATTTTGGCCCAAATTTCCAGCCTGGATTACATACAGTTTTGTTATCACATATACCATCCACATTGTCACACAAATTACCAACACATCCAATACAGGATTCTGAACATTTAATACCATATTTTCCGGGGCTGCATGCTAAATTTGTAAGATTTGTAACATATATAAGATGTCCTATGTGTGAACAATATAATCTGCTCTTCGTAATTTTGTGAAGTTTCAATATTTTTGGTCTTTAGCTGAACTGATGAAAGTAGCTTTTTCTTAAACACTTGGAATTTAATTTGTTATTGTATACAAATAAAAGAATAGTCCAAATTTTTTGATTTCAAATTACTTAAAATATATACATATCAAATAGAAACACTTTTTACTTCTAAACTTAGTGCGGAATTTTGAATGAATAAGTTTTAAAAACCACCATTCCTAAAAAAAAATGATCCCTTGCAAAGATTATCGCATTGTTTACATTATTTCGCAGAGATGTAATTTTCTACCGTTATCTGTTTTACCGATACACTATGAACTATACAGTAACGTCAAGAAATGCAAAGGGGATATTCGAAGGAGGGGAAATCGAAACAACAATTAAATCCAATTATAAAGTCTGTAAATGCACACAATAAAATTTAAATTATATATATTTATAATTAAATTAAGAAATTCTGAAATTTAATGAACAATAACAACGTTCTAATGTCCCCTGCCACGTAGCAATACCTCCAACAACAAAACATAATGCTATAGCACTGAAATTCGAATTTGACCAATTACAAAAGAGTTGCGTGACAAAGCAATAATGTACCCCCAGGCTTCCTGTGTAGCCCGACCCCCAGGGGCGTTATTCAAATTCAAAAACCTTTGGCACAGTCCCCCCACACAGTGTAATTAATGGCGCAAGTTTCATCTTTCTACATCCAGTGGTTACTGAGATTACCCTGGACATTACAAACGTACGTTGAAGCGTGGGTTTAATAAAATCTATTCCGATTTGTAGGCGTGAGATCGCTTACAAGAAAAAATGACAAAATTTTCAGAGTTCAAAGGGCAATGGCTCCAAAAAATAATAATGGTACTGCAATAAAATTCGAACATGACCGAGATAATACGAAATCACAACTATGATATAAATTTTATAATAATTCATTGCGAAATGTAAGCGTGAGATCAGTTACTATGTCCCCCAAGCGCAAAATTCGTGATAATTGGTAATTCCCATATCAAACATATTCGAACGGATAATATCCTAAATAACTGTTAAGTATACATTGAATATACCTCTGAATACATTGCCAACAAAATCGATATGTTTAACGATCATAACTTTGACAATGTAGAAGTAATGGTGCAGGGTTTAAATTTAATTATTAATGATGCTGCTCAAATTTTCCTTAAACAAAAGGGTCCAAGAAAACAGATGACGTCTAAGACTTTAAATAAAAGGAAACAACCAAAATTGATTCATCCCTTAATTATTTGCGACGTGAATAGATAACAAAGATCTGCTGTAACTCCTACATGCCGCGTGCTTGACGGAGAAGCAGCAAATACCCATTTTAATGTCTTTGGTTTGACCAAGCCAGGGATCGAACTCGCGACCTTCCGATTCGGGGCGAGCACGCTACCACGAGACCACTGTGTATACATGACTGAAGCTATTTAAACAGGTTCTTTAATAAGAAAAAATTGATGAGCCCATATCAGTAATTGTTTTATTTAATATCAAGAGTATTTTATATTATAAATGCTCTGGCAGTCAGAGTACGTTGTGATAACGCGAAAAACGTTGTAAAAGTAAAATCTAGACTGACATGAACAAAATACAACTGTAAACTGAGTTTAGATTCCTGTTTGTTTTAATTGTGTTGGTTTTTGATGGTTGTGTTTATTAATTCATCATTATATCTTTAACATTTTGTCCAACATTTTGATGTCGAGCACTGCTGGTGAGTTGCCAGTCTACGGAATGGCCATACAGTGCATCACGTTTATTTTGTGATGCATTTTAGTACAGTCCTTTGCGGTTAAAGGAACGACTCACATTGGTCTTTTCAGTCATTTTTCCAGGAGCATTAATTAAAAAAAAAATTATATGGCAGAAATAATTTATACAGATACTATTCATTTAAGTCAAACCATTGATTGCAATGATATGTACTTTCAAATTTGACGGCCATAACTTCCAATTTGAGGATTAAAGATTAAAACTGCGAGACAAACTGAAGTTCCCCTATTGAAATCTTGATCAATATCGGAAATAAGTAAAAATTATGTGTATAGAATGACTTTACGTTATCAATATTTACATGTATTATATACAAAGAGAGTTTCGAAATTCGGTGCCCTTTAAACGCATACTATAAGAAATAAATTCTCATAAGAATGTCCAGTGTAAAATATTGAAAGGCATAACAAGCATTCTAAAAGTATTATCGAGCAATACAATGTTCCCTACCGGCTAGCTCTGTGAGAAAACACACCAAATGCTTTTTGACTATGTGAATCGGGCGCACATGTGATTCATAAAAATTCTGAAACTATGCTTGAAAAGGATACAATAATTCTAAATTGATCTGTAGCTCATCGTTATTAGCTTATATACCAAAAGCAAGATCACTTCTAAAAGAAGTCCGGAACACTAACAAAAAATATCCAATCGGTGTAAAATTATCTACAACTCATTATTATAAAGATCACATACTAAATATAAGATCAGTTGGTGGAAGGGTTTACGACATAAGTCCGGAAAACTAATATTTTGACAATACTTCGCCTTTCCCAAGGACAATAAGACAATAGTTATCGGATCAGTGTGAAACTTAGACTTTATCTGTAGCCCATCATTTCTAAGCTTATCTACTAAAAATAAAATCATTTGATAAACGGTTTGAAAAAAAGTCCGGAAAACTAATATTTGACAATAATTTCTATTTCCAGGATCAATTATATTTACCATAATTATTCGATCAGCGTAAAGCTCAAACTTGATTTGTAGGTTACCATTATCTGCTCACACGAAATGTGCCTATCCTGTGCATCAAAATTGGTATCAGATAATTATGTTTTAACCGGTGCCCTTCCTGGTGGATTCCAAGTCCCCGAGATTATCCCCAGCTCATTTGCTAGTATTTCGAGACTAGCCCGAAATTAATACTGAAAATATACAGTTTAAAAATTGTAAAATTTGTGAAAAATAAGGAGAATTCCTCTCGTGCACTCATGAAGATCTGGCCTTAGATGGTTTTGGCTTTATCCATTTTGGTGAGTTTGCTATTTTGAAATTGCTCTTCGTCTTTTTGAATAGCAGTTTTAGTTTTCAAAATGTTAGTCCTTCGGCACATCTGATCAGTCGTAAATGGACGGATTGTGTAAATCTTGTGGATCAAAATTAGTATCAAAGAATTATACCAAAAATAAGATCAGTTGGTTCAACAGTTTCTAAAAAAAACTGGAAGCCTTTAGTACTATCACTGACAGATGGATGGACCGGTTGAAGGTACAAACTGAAGGACGGACGGACACCATTGTCGGTAGGGACTAATAAGCTAAAACAAAATAAAAACTCAAACCATGGCTACTGCTACCACACCCTGGTAACGATAAATATTCTAAGATTTCATGATTTGATTGACCTGTTTATGAATGTAGACGGAGCTCATCGCACTGTTATATCCAACTAATGTGAACATACATAACTGTATTTGATTTGTTCATTTCAGAGATTGATGTTTTCTAATTATTCCCTCCTTTTCACATTACAGAAAAATATGTGTGATGATTATTGGTCAAGGCCACAAAAAAAAGAAAAAAAGAACAATTCAGTAAATTGTAGAAAATGCTAAATCCAAATTAAAACAAGAGAGTTGTCTGAGTGACAGCAAACCGGGTTTTCCTTCTATTTCATTTTTACTTTAGTACACGACACATCATCTTGAGGTACACTACCCACACATCAAAGATCTAAGATCTAGGTTTTAAGACAAAACATGGACATGATTAGCAGTTTATTGACCATGAGGTCAAAGTTCAAGGTCAATATCCTTAATATGCGACATATCATCTTGAGGAAACCTAAGTACACAACCAATATCCAAGGTCTAGGTCTTAAGGCAAAAAGTTACAAATGACCAATTTATTGACCTTGAGGTCAAGGGTCAAGATCAATATCCTTGGAATGTGAAACATCGTCTCGAGGTAACCTACCTACACACCAAAGATCCTGGGTCTTTAGACAAAAAAGTTACAAAAATTACCTATTTATTGACCTTGAGGTCAACGGTCAAAGTCAATATTATTGGTACGCCACACATTATCTTGAGATAACCTACCTACACACCAAAAATCCAGGGCCTACGTCTTTAGACAAAAATAAGTTACAGGCCGGACACGAACGTGATCTAAGATGACCTATTATTCACCCCAAGATCAAGGGTCAAAGTCATAGGTCAACATTTTTGAAACATGACACATCGTCTTGAGGTGACATATCCACATACCATAGACCTAAGGTCTAGGTCTTTTGACAAGAAAATTATAGGCCAGACACGATTGGCAGCCAACGAACGGCATTCAGCAATTCAATAACCGGATTTTTCCAGAGGAAAACCTGGTTAAAAACAAGTATCTGAAAACTTCTAAATACGAACAAATGATATTTCAACCTTCTTTACAAAATGTAAGCAAAGACATTTTTAGTGTACGGGTCTGGACCTCTACTACGAAGACCCAATAGTCGGATATTCCATTTGTCCGAAAACCCATTTGTCTTAAAGCACAATAGTCTAAAATCATTTGGCCCAAAAGTCATAAAAGTTATCCGTCTAAAACGGACTGCTTAATATCAAACCAAATTAAATGCGATGTTCTATATATGTATGTTGCTTCATTCTATATTTCAAACCTAAAAATCTAAATAGATGTAGGACGTTTTGCTGATTTGTTGTTTTTTTTTCAGAATACAACTGCAGCAAGTGCCAAATAGTTCTGAGCCAAACAATTTTGAAATGGGACCATTTAAAGGCCCTTTGATTAAACATTTGGTCTTGTTCATCCACATAGAGTCAGGATTCAGGGGAGAAGATTTTTTTAAATGTTTTTCAAGGAATTTGCTATTATTAGTAACGGTAGCCATGTTGGTTTAAGGTCCATACGTCCAGACACACTTTTGAAAACAGACATCCTCAGTTCGAGTCCACTAAAGTTTGATTTAAACTGTTTTTTATTGTGATACATATCGAAATATATCTAAGTATTTAATATCAAAACTAATTGAACAAATTAAAAAAATAAAACTAAAATTAAAGTATATACAATCAAAGATACAATTTAAGAACCTAAACAGAATTTTTGCTACATCCAAATTAAAACAAGAATCAATACTTTAAGTTTTAAATTTATGCCTATTATGCACTTTTTATTTTGTACAGAGAAACACAGGTTTTCCAAAAGTATCGTATCGGATTTTACCATTATTTCTCAACAGAGCGAGCTATGTTATTTTTGTCACTCCACAATGTTTACGGTCGTCTTGACGAATTGATTGGCCGATACAAAGTTTTTATATCACGTATGACTTCAGTTAAATTTCACATCATTCTGGAATTGACACTTGGCGGATCACCGGACGTCACTCCTGGTTTTAGTGAGAGTTCACATTGCTAGTGCTTTAATTTCTTTATGTCTTGTTCTAATTCTGTGTAGTTTATTATATATGTTTTATTCCTTTAGTTATACATTTATCTTCGTGGAATTTGCTTGTCCATTCTCATGAGTAACATTTTGATTTCCATTTTACGGACCTTTTTTCGTTTCGGTATTATTTTGCTGAAAATATTTCAGCAAAATATAATGACACACCCGTACAATGTATATATTGTTAAACACCTATTTTTTTATCATTTTCTTTTCTACACGACAAAAATAATTTACGGGCGCGATATGACGATCCGCAATACAATTAATCTGAGAGAAAAACAGCGCGAGTGTTGAAAATCTTAAAATTCCGACACAATTACAGATTTTATAGAATTTACGTACACTTGCGAACTAACGATAGTTCGGACTAGTGGATCTTTGGTCCAGCAATAATTCGGACTAATGAACCTTCGGACCAGTGGATCTTTAGACTAATGGGTCTTCGTATTATAAAACGAGCCCCTAGTATACATTTGTGCATCATTATCTTTTACAAAACTTCATTTTTTTAAAATGAAGCTACAATAATTCTTATGTATCATGTAACAGGACAGAAAGAAAAGAAATCCTAAACGCAAAATCTAAAAAATATATGTCAATTGTGATCAGCACTGAAATTACTATTCACAGTCTTAAAGTTTAAACAATATAAACAGCAAATTAAATTTGTCAGTTAAACAACATCACAGTAACGATAACAATGCGTATACCTGTGGTACAGTTGTGACCAATCCATCCTGGTTTACAGCCTCCGTTGACACATATTCCTGTCACATGATCACAAGGGGGGGGGGGAGGGGGGGGGGAGTTACAATTTGCTGAACATTCTCGTAAACATTGACTTCCATATTTTCCATTTTCACATTCTGAAAAAAGTTAAATAACTCAAAGTCATAATGCATTACATGATAAAGGTTATGAATGTTTCGTGAGGAAAACATCCAAATGTAAATTTATATTAAAATACGAAAAGACGAAATTAATAATCCATACAAATTATATAATACTTTTTTCACATTTTGTTCCAGTATATCCATCTGTACAACCATACGTGCAGGTTCCAGTGTCTAGGTCACAAGGTCCTCCACACTTTTCTGGACATGACATGTTACAGTATTTCCCATACCATCCACTGTGGCATCCTGAAATTTGGGTGTCCATTATTATTTTAAAGCTAGATGTTTACGGGATTTGGTTAAAATACAGGTGCATGCTTCTTTCTAGTGATGATAATCTAAAAAAAAACACTGAGACAAAGACTAAAAGCTGGCAGTCTATACGTATATCATTATATATAAGAGTTCAATAAAATCCTTAAGCATCTAACATATATATAAAACAAACGAAAAAAGAGAATAAATCGGTCGACTTCACAACATTTACTGTACTAGCGCCTTCACTGCTGTTGCAGATCTTCAGATACAATGTTAACTGACTTACAACGTTAACAATAGAATAACTATTGCAATAGAATACAATGCGGCTGGTGGTGTCTGTTCTGAAGCATACACTCAAAACGTTTAGATTCAATGCGTGCGGTGTGAGTTTTGTTATCATCTGGTTTCTATGCAGAAAAATGTTTACTGGAATAAAGCTACACAGCAATATTTGGAATGCGTATTTGTATACATGTTGGGCAGTTATGAGATCGTAGTCATGAACATTGCACCATAAAATAATGTAAATATACGTATACAGGTCACTGGACTATGAAAATGAGGTCAAGGTAAAGTGACATCTGTCAGTCTGATTCAAATTTATACATACATACACACCGAATTCTTTATGCTTAGAAAAAGACCTAAACATAAAAAAAATGACGCAAGTCACTGGACTGTTAAGATAAGGTCAAAGTCAAGTAACACTTGCAAGGCTAATATCTGTACCTTATAATGGATCGATCTGCACACAATATAATGCGCATTTCACTTTGAGTTACTGAGGAACGGACCTAATCACGAAAATGTTACACAAATGTATCAGTCAGTCAACCGTGAAATTAATTTAACGTCTAATATATCCGCACACTAAATAATCTATCCCTTTAAGTTAATGAGAAAATGTTTTGAAAGTCACATGACCGTAAACTTGCGGTCAAGGTGATGTGACAACCGGCAGACTGTGTGTGCATACATTGTATAGTTAACACATTATAACAGGTACTGAGACAGGTTCTCATCAGGAAAATGTGACACACATCTATCAAACTCAAACAACTGTGAAATTGAGGCCCTTTAAATGGGCAAAGTGATTGGAAATTAGCTTAAATCGAATAAACATGGGATATCTTTCAAATATGTTTTCCGTAAAGAACTGACAATAATGCAAGATAAACTTTATATTTATGATTTAAGGAATGTTATTATTGATTTATACTATTTGGGTAATACGCTCCAGCAAAGAATTGTCACATTGACCTACACATTACTTATCTCGTTAGTTTGTTAAAGTCCATAAACGCAATCTTATAAATCGAGTATACTGGTCCTCTGCATCTCTTTTGTTTATTATGACAAATAATCAAATGATTCGTTACTAAAATAAAGTGAAGTCTATTAATGACTTTTGCTGATTTTTCGACAGAGTTTTTACATTGAAAAATGTTGTTTCGTGCAAGACATTTAGCTATATGAATTACATACAAAGATGAACTGAATTACTTGTTTAACAGATTTAAAATTTGCCTATTAGAACTGTACAAAACAAATTTAGTTCAAGTTTTCCGACAATGTAATTCTTACAGACCCCGAAGTTCCGTTCTTTCGCGGAAAATGGTTCAGTCAAAATTAGAATTGAAGTTAAAGTCGAAAGCGAAGAAATAATTGAATTAATAAAGTTACTAAAGGTACTGTTTCTCTTTATTCTGACATATTTTTATTATATGAGACATGAGCTCGTTTTCTATATAGTCTCACGTGTAATATCATCCAACCTGATAAGCGTCACTATAATTTTGTCTGTTTAAGGTAAGAAAAAAACGCGTTTAATTAAGAGAAAAACTGAAGCCTTCTGACACATTCTCATGCTTAACAAGCGTATCTGTTGTATCTGAACGCGAAAATGACGCTGATACGCACAAGTCCTGGGACTAGCCTTTAATATTCCAAAAATTGATGCAAATTGACCCAAATCGCCTATCAACTAATACAAGCCTTTGCCCATAGAAAATTATCTATTAATAATTAAGCATAAAAAATTTGTTTGCTAACATAACAATGCATTGCATAAAATCGTTTACGACAAAAAGTAAGTACATATAAATATTTAAGATTAGAAAATTAATGGTTATTTTCCGAAAATGACTATGTATTGTATACAGAAAAGAGGAAAAAAATATACTCGTATACTTTGCAAATTGAAATGTATATATCCACAATTGCATTAAAAGTCTTATCCGTCCCAGGTGAAAAAAACCATGAAAAAAATGAGACAGTATCCATTTATGAAAAAAACAAATATGATGATTCGAAAACACGAAAAGTATAATGATATTGTTTATTTTTTTTTTTAAATTTATGTGATATCCAGAAAAAAAGTATACGAACATAAATTGTATGTTGACAATACTTACCAATAACTTCAATTTCACAGATTTGAAGCGCACTATTAGGTGGTAAAATGCGCACATATCTGCAGATTGTTTTATTGACAGCAATATCGTGGCTAGGCAGTTGTCCGTTGTGTAGTAAAATCTCGTTTGAATTGGACACATTCGTGCAATAAATTGAATACTTTTTTCTTGATTACTCGAAGTATCTAAAATGAATTCGTAAATGTAACTCACTGTTTTTTTATTCGACTTCTTTGGACATTACACTACCACATACCAAATTTTCAATTTAAATATCGATTGAAAAAACTAGTTCATCAATGCATTTTCAAGAAAAATGCCATAGGTAGAGAAAAGGCTGATTTCGTGAAGAACCAGTCTGATTGTGACAAAAAGTGTTCTGAAGATGAAATTAAAAACATGTTAGATTTAGTCCAATCCTTTAATATCACTTTTCGTTATAAAGCTGACGTGACAGATTCTAAGACATTCTACATTTCATCTAGCCAAGTGAGCTTGAAATTAAGGATACTACAGATACATCAAAGTCCGCTTCATATTTGGATTTTTCTCTTGAAATAGAACATGAGGACATTTATGACAAACGTGATGACTTCAACTTTTCTTTTGTCAACTTTCTCTTCTTGAGTAGCATTGTACAGCAACGTCTCCCAGCTTGTCCGATACTCAAGGGCATACGTGAGTTACTCTGGCATTCGACAGAGAGGATTACTACTGTGGCAAAAGCTTCTCGACCAGAATTTTATCATGAATAAATATATGTCTTCAATTTGGAAATGTTGCGGTCGTTGTAAGGAATTGACAGTTACAGGGTTCCAATATCTAAGATGATGTTGGACCTTGTTCCCACTGTCGTAATATTTCATGAACCTCCACCGATTTGTGATTACTACTGCATTGACCATTTTGAACTTCATGACAGGTGCCGTGTACGAATTGCTTTCCCTTTCGGAGCACCTGACTTCACTCCTGGTTTTTAAAGGAGTTCGTGTTGTTCATTGTTTTTTTAGTTTTCAGTGGTTTGTCTGTCTAATGGATTACCCTTTTTTTTATTGTTCCTTAGGTATATTTGTCCTCTTTATAGAAATTTATTTGAAGTAATAAAAGAGTAAGTACCTTGGATTGGTAGCGGGAATTAACAACGGCAACCATGTTGCAGTATTTATTTATAAAAGAGGGATGTTGGATATTTTCATGCATTTCAAACCTAGATTTAGAAATAAATATAAATTGTGTCTGTGAAAAATCATTATCTGAGGTCTATTAATACATGTTTACACGTTTGATATTTTTATAGCGGAATAATTCTAATTTTCACTATAATTATATTTTATAGTTTTACTTCAAATCTTGTAATTGAGTAGAACCTTACGTATATCGTAACTATGTTAAAGAAGGTCTAACACTTCATTTTGATATACATTAAAAAGAAACTCAAAGAGATATGGTTCTTGTTTACATTTAGACCTTTACTATGTACCTTTGGTAGAAAGACGGATCAAATACTTCAAATGTCATCAGAATCTACACTACTATAATTAAGGATTTCTCCGGGCGTTCATCACGTAACAACGGCAATTGACACAATTCAACTCATAATTTGACTGAATGAGGATGAATGTGTTGTCTGAAAATGTTACGCGTCTAGATCGATACGTTTCTTTAATATGGAAGTATCGATGATTTAACTCGAACGGAACAAATTACCGACGTGTTTCCATGTTTCTTCATTCGTCTCCATTTCTGGTCAGACAGTAGACTCTATTTTAACTTTTTCGGTCATGACCTTTCATCAATTTATTACTTCTTGGATTACTTAGTATTGGTTAAAATAAAAATTAATCATTTTTATCCCTGATGCTGATAATATATATTTACGCAATTTTGTCGATTAAATAAAGAGCTACAGCTGCGCTACATCTGTTAAGAATTAAATTCTGAAACGCTAAAACGTATCGATAATATACGTAAATATTTTCGGACAACTCGGACCTTAGAGATTTGTGTGGATTTATTTTTATCTTTCTTGAACCTTTACATGTATTTTTTCGATTCGCTCTGTTAAGAATAACTCGAGTTTTCATTCACACATTTCTAGGCATAGACGATATATCAGAAGTACACGTGTGTTGCATTCCCTCCTTTTCCTCTTCCTGTTCCCATTTTCTGTACAACACCCCACAACCTTCATTGTCATTTTGTTTTAATGTTTCATCATTGTATGAAAATATCATAATATTATATAGCATAACTGAAACAATAAACAATTTCAAAATGGAGGTTAATGTTGGGGTGTTGTAGAGAAAAAAAGGTGGGATGCAACAAACTAAATCCATTTCCCATAAACTGTATCAGTGCACGAAATTTTGACGTTTGAATTATGCTATAGATGATGGAGGAAATTGACAAAAGATTCCTGTGCGATATACTATAAATCGTGTTGTATTCCTCAAGGACTGGATAGAGAAAGAGGGTTAACTTTGAAAGAGAGGAGACATAAAATTAATGAATTCTTAACCATTTAGATGTCAATTTTAGTGTACCTCAAATCGATAGCTATATAAAACATAATTTTTACACATCAATGTATAATACAGAAAAATCTCAACCTTAGAATATCGTGAAATTTCTAGTTTAATGGAGATAAGAAAAGCTGTTCTGTTTTTTGGGGATACCCGTGATTGCTCAGGTAGTTTCCTAGTTATATATATATGTGTGTGTGTGTGTTTCTTGAATTAATTGCAACTTAAAGATATTGGCTGCAAAAGATATTGTAAAAATGTAGCCAACATGGCAGCTAGTAATGGGCTTAACTAAGTAATATAAACAATTCTTGCAAACGCGATATGATAAAGGAAACATCAATGAATAAAACTGTAAAATTACGGAAGGACTACAAGCTATTATACAAAGCAAAATTGTTTAACTGTTGTACGAGTTATTTCAATTACGATGCAACAGCAAAGGCATTCATAATATAAAACTGCTTCTAGTACAAAATGTAAGTGGTTCATCACAACAATCACAACAATTGTAGTTTCGGACCGTTAAGATTTTCTATTATGATTTTAAATCAATAAAAAATTGTAAACAAATTAACTGATCAGTTAATTTGATGTTCACACTGTTTATAATATTCGTTTTTTTATCCTATATAGCAAACGTTAATAAAATGTTATTTGTAGTCTTCTTTCTTACAATCAGTTGTAACTGTTTTTTTTTGCAGCACGAAAAGTATAAACATTCATGCATATTATCGTGTTTTACACAACAGAATTGTTTGGTTACTTTAAAAGTCAAATAGTCTTGATTCCGTATGGTGTATGTGTTTGTTTACTGTGTTTATTTCATTGTTTTTGGGGTTTATTAGACGGGCAAGTTGATTGATTTTTATTGGTCTTTCATTGTTCACCTTGCATAACAGAACAACTCCTTCTGCTTATGGCACCTATCTCAGAATAGACCATAATTAGGTAGCTAAATAGTTATTTCGCATTCGGTAGATTGATCACACGTAGAATGAAAGTATAAAAAATTGTTTTTAGCCATTTTATATTTATGCAGTAGGGGTTGCTTTAGTAAAAGTAGTCATTGGGTGAATTCACGGTCATATGAATATATAAATACATATTCGAGAAGAAGAGCACAATTAGTGTCCACTGAAATGCAGATTGAGCTGTTTTAAACTCTTCCCACTAATAAATATCACATTCAAACGAAAACTGTAATTTCATACTTTTTTACATTTATTACTAAATGAACGTGTAAATACAAAGCGGTAATCGAAATAAAGGAATTCCACATATTGTTTTTCTTTCGTTCTTTTTCGTTGAATTTGTATAAGTTTAGTTTTTTAAATTAATATTGACGAATTGGAACAAATGAAAAGCCTATGTTTTTTTCTCTGATTCGTTTATTGCTATTTAAAAATATGCTATTTTGAATGGGATGGTTACATTATTGGTTTATCTAACCACTGTTTATTGTCTTTTTCAAGTCTAACTCTCTGACTCTGATTATTATATATATCAACTTTGTTCTCCATTATGCAATTTTCAACTGAAGTACTGTCGATTGGGTGGTGTTATGTAATTGTTATGCCATTGATGACCTTATATATTATCCATATACATCTATGAATGGCATGTTTAATAATAAACATATTGTGAAAAAAAGAATTTCACTTACCAATAATGTTTAAATATACAGCCTTTATAATACCGTAAAATCCAATATCAACTTCAATCCATGAGTTTGATGCAGTAAACGTAGTACATGATGTAGGAACCCGATAACCATCTACACTTAAAGGCATACGGATGGGGGGCTCACCTTGTACAGCTGGTCTATTTAATGCAAGATTTTTATATTCTGTAAAACAATTACAAATACTAAAAATTACCAATTGAAGAAACTACGTATCATTATCAAATTTAATAATAATAATAACTACAGGACAATAAATCATAATCAGTTAATCCAACATTTAGACATCATTGATAAGAAGCTAGTTTGTAGGTTTTCTACAACCACATGTACTTACTGTTGTCACAGTATTTTCCGTTTTTTCCATTTGTACATCCTATATTGCAAGTTCCGTCGTCACTGCAACTATTGTTCAAACAGAATCCAGAACACAAGAACCATTTGCAGGGAAGCATTGCTGATCAATACATTTTTCTGGGCATGACATCGAACAGTTTATTCCATATTTGGTCAAAGGACATCCTTCAGAATTAATTTAAAGCGTATTATTATTTCAGCACTTCCAATGAAGATATTTATAATTGGTTCGTCTGTCCGTCCGTTATATAATCTTGTTTCCAGAAATCTAGAATTTTGATTTTCATAACTTGAGGCCTACATGGGTTGTATTTCGGAAATAGTGAATTTAAGCTTCTGACTTACGCAGCGATGTTAAAGCAACCGTTTTTTTCATAATATTGGGTCTTTTCCATTTAAATAAGGAATACTCTTCATATTATCATATGAGCGTCATCGTTAACCACTATGTTAATGACAACGACAAGAGGTACCTAACTGGTAATTATTTCAGTCACGTGATTGCTCATTTTCATGCTACAGCGAATTACCTACAACGGACCGGGTGTACGCACATTTCGCAAAAGTGCAAGGGCGTAGCGGTGTCAGCTATTAACAAGAATATATACCGCTACTTTGTCTGTATTTGTCTATTGTTTACACAATTTGCCATGAAGTAATGCAATGCGTAAAAAAAGCACGATTTTTCATCTTTAAATGCAGTTTTCGCAAAACGAATGCAAACCATGAAAAGTAGCAGCACTTTTCTATTACCGCAGATATAGCAGTTTTCATACATTTTCATGTCTATAATGTGTGTTTAGCGTATACCCATGCACTTTTCGATTTTATTTTATTCAACTAATCTACTCTCATTTCGTCTCGGATTTAAAACGCAACGAGTATGATGGATTTCTAAGAGCGGATCGATAACCAAAACGATATCCGGAATTACTGTTTCCATATCTTGTAGTCGGCAACCAGTTATATAAAATTTAGAAGTGCAAATATTTATAATAAATTTATATTGTCTTGTTCATATCATACCAGTATAGTAGATTTTTTTCATAGTATTACAAACCACCAGGCTGCAGAATTCTCAGGTTAATATTTTGGCTCCAGCAAAATGTATACAAAACCCCACATCAATGTTTTATAGATGAGTTTACATACAATAAAACTATCATTAGAACTGTTTGAAAGTATGGGGTCTGCTTTCACCTTTTAAAGCTTCTGATCCTTTTGAAAAACTGCACATCAAATTTATAAAAGAAATATTTGGAGTACATTGCAAGTCTTCACATGATGCCTGTAGAGCTGTACTTGCAAGACTCCCAATGAAAGCTAAAATAATGTTTTCTAACTTAAGCTATTTAGATCATAAACTTTCATCAGATAACACTAATCAAGATCTTACTACAAATCCTAGGGTTTTCATACCCAACGGATTAAAATTTTTCATTAAAACCACATTTAAATAATATAAAACAAAGAATTCAAGACCAGTGTCTTCAGGATCAAAACTCAATTAATCTGTAATTCTCCTAAACTAAGTTTTTTTCAGGACTGTATATAACATGGGTCAACGTCCACCTTATGTTGATTTATTAACTTATAGATGTGACAGATCTGGTATATGCAAGCTACGCACAAGCGCACATTAACTTATTATTGAAAGAGGAAGATATCTCAATATTCCTAGGGATAAAAGATTCTGCCAAATTTGTAAAACAAACCAAATCGAAAATGAAGTACATTTTTTACCGAAGTGTGATGAATTTACCAAGCAACGAACAGAATGTATGTTCAAATTAAATAAAATATAAAACAATCTGCCAAAACATTTTAACGTAAATATCTTTTCTGACGGAAACAACGCCGGTATTGACGTCCATGACGTAGCACGCATTGTTCATGAATATTCATGAAATTAGCAGGAGTTATCTCCCATGATAAAAAATAGAAAATGTTGCCTTAACATAGCTGCGTAAACTCCTCTTTCATCTTTGATGTAGATTTAGCAAATGTATTTGTATATAATATTGTTCTTTATTATCTGAAAATGTGAAAAAAGGTTTTTAATTTTGAAAATAGATTAAGAGTTCCAATTTTGGGCCCGGAAATCATGAAATTGCTAATTTTGCATTGTCTCTGGAAATACTCATTCATTTTTTGTTTCAGTGGTTTTATTTGTTGATAATATTGTTCTGCAAGTTGTGTGAAGTTGTGCAATAAGGTTTTCAATTTTGAAATTTGGTTCAGGGTTACCATTTCAAGACTGAAATTGTGAAATTGATAATTGGTCACTATTAATTGTTTTTTTTATGTATATATGTACAGTACAGTGACATTATTTATGGTGGCACCAATTTCTAGTTAAATATATATATATGTACAGGAACGAAATAATACAAATTCACGGCCGGCACACCCTTGATTGGACCTGGCTAAAAAAAATATTTTCTACTTGTTTTATATTCGACGGAATTAAGATGTTAAGTATTCAATTTAGCATACGGAGATTTCCTCATTAACAAACGTTGTATTTTTAACCATAGATATAAATAAACTAAAATAAAATTTTCAAACTATCAATGTATACAATTATATATTTCCCTCAATTCTTATCTGCATTGTTAAATTTTTTTTATACTGTAGAACATCATAATTCTCCTTTCTCAATTCCATCTTTGCCCTCGTCATGATCATGACAATGAATGTAGTGAAAATTATCCTATTTAACATATTCCAGTATGTGTTATTTATTCTTATTCCGTATAATATTTACGTACTCTCGAGTTTTTGGAATCAATAAAGGTGTTCTTTGAAACAAGAAAAAACATTTATTGTAACTAAATTAATTTTTAATTAAATATTTTATATCCGGAAGCTCTTATTTCTCTTACACAAATATATTCAAAATGTTTACTGCATTAAATGATATAATAGATTAAGCAACTTACCATGTACTTCGACATAACACAACTCAACGAATGTTTCAATATTATTAGTGTTATAAAATAAAACTTTTTTCCCCACTGTATTACAATCAATATTGAATATAAACTTTTGATTTTATAGAGTGGATGGATCTTTATAGCACAGAAACCCAACAGGTCCATTATCGGGTACGTTTCCACTTGTTCCATTTGTTACATACAAGGAAAATCCATTAACTCGTTGCGGGACTGTAAAAATAGTTATAAATAATACCTGTAATTAAAGCTGCTTATTTTTATTGGGTATGCTTTTATATATATTAATATTACATGTATTATTTTGCTCAAACAGAGAATACAATAATGCTTTCCTGTGACACCAAAGCGATTATTAACTAATACACACCATTTCATGGAAAAATTGAAATAAGACCATCTCACCATTTCATTATCAAAATTAAATAGAAACACAAAACTGCAAGGTTGTTACCATGCTTTCCACCTTGACACTGAATGAAGAGAATGTTCTGCATAAATGTGATGGTTGTTTAAATGCTTAATGAAATAGACGACGCATTTTTCTAGATTTTGTTTTATAGATAACTATAGAAAAATTTGATCCTTTTTGATTTGTTCAGTATATTTTCTGATGTAATATAGAATAATATTACATATTTTATACCAATACAGTATCGGTTAACGTTTTGAAACCAAAAGAAATAAGTACAAGGATTCTATCTAAATTGGTAACAATTGGTCCAATCATTTAAAATATCACTTAAGCTATGGTCAGACGGACAGATACGCGCGTTACGCATGTCTGCGGATGTGCATCCGTAAAAATCCGTAGAAATCCGCAGCAATCCGTATCATGCGTATCATCCGTAAGTGCATCCGTAAAAATCCGTGGGAGTGCGCAGGAATCGAGGTCTTCCGCGAAAAGGTTTTGAAAATCTCAAAATTATTTTAAATTTCCCGCGCAAGGTCTTTTGCGCAGAATTTAGGTAGAATTTGCGTATTGTTCCGTATCATGCGTATTGATCCGTATCTTTGCGTATTTTTGCGTAAAACGTCCGTATCTATCCGTAAAAGTTAGGTAAAAGTGCGCAGGTATTCGATTTTTTAATGCCGTTCTCTCCAAAGATCGAATCGCAACTGAAGTGATGCTCCAAAAGCCGCGGTATATATGCGGATGTTGCGGACGAGGAGAAAGCCGACATCCGTGTGACACGCATGCGTATCTCATGCGTATCGTGCGCAGGACTTCCGTATCTTCCGCAGAACATCCGTATCTAGTCCGCATCTTGGGTATCGCTTGCGCAGAATTTAAGTGACACTAGCGTGGCACATCCGCCAAAGGGGTGTCTTCCGCAGAACATCCGCAGGATTTGCGTATTTCATGCGTATTGCATCCGTATCTCATGCGTATCTACCGTGGTTTTTTGGCTTTTTGCGCAGATTTTCAACAATTTCTGCGGATGAAATTAATTTTTTTTACGGATGCATCCGCAGACATCCGTACATGTCCGTCTGACCATAGCATTACACGTATCCCTGTAATATAATATTATTGTGGTTATGAAAAAAGAGTTGTTAAAGTTAAGACTCCACCAAGCAAATTTCTTTCCCCCTTGTGCTGTATGCGAGCATCCAGAAGACCAGTTTGTTAAAGCAGGCGGACTAAGTGCTCTATCTGCGCTATATATGGAGTAATCTGTGCTTTGGCGAGCCTGTCCTTCTGGGGTGAGATTCTCTAAAACACCGGAATTAATTTTGTTACATTGTAGTCCAACACAGGAAAATTTTCAACAAAATATACCTCATTAAAGGAGGTAGTTCTTTATTTCTCACTTGAGGCGACTTAAAGATGACTCAGACAATTCACATCGAAGAATAGTGTGAAAATTTTAACTCGTTACACATAACATATATTTACCGCTTCAAAATAACAACTTAAGCTGCAAGCCCATCCCTTAAACCATGGAAGGGGAGTAACAGAATAAGTAAATCATTTAAAAACTCTGAGTATAAAACAGATTTGCTTAAAAGTTGAAACATCGTTTTATAAATATAACAAAAATTTGTCAACAATAATTCTGACACTGGCAGTGATTAAACATTTGTTTCTCTATAGAACAGAATAATGCGCAGTAATAAAATGTTACACCTTACCTTGACATATATCTTGTTATCCTAGGAACTATACAAGAAAGTTGGTAAAATATGGAGGTAAAATCAGATATTTTAACACGTAAATTTGTTGTGTTATGTCAGCCACATGTGATGATTGGTTATAGTAGCATATTTGACAACATGAATGATCAAATTCATTCCTGTTAAGAGTAAAGTCCTTTGACTGTTCGAAGGATCACAAGCGTCAAGGCCTTAACAATCATTTCAAAGTCAAAATTATCCAATTTTTCAAGGTATTTCCACCTTCAAACATAAAAAAAACTATTGAATTGCATTTAATCAGCACAAGGAGATTTTAGAATGAGGTAAGGTTTTATCTTAAGTATGGAGAGGGTGGGTCAACGTTCTATGAAAGGTAAGTTAGAATGCGATACACTGTAATATTAATTCTGAAATAAAGAAGGGTGCGTAGAAAATTCAATATATATTATCTGAGCATGAACAATTAAATCAACCGTTTTTTGTCAAATTGTCAAATTGATTTCTTATTTTTATCCTGCAATTAGTAAAACAATAGAATACACACATAGAATTATTCCCCGTCCACTATCAATTAAAAGCGAACTGGTCAGTTGCATTAGATTCTTTTAAAAATGCATGTCGACTAATTATTTTGTTTTGTTAATATTACTTTATACCACATTTTCATCTCGTTATCAAAATTGACAAATTTTCAGTATATCCTTCTTAGTTGTAGCAAGGATGTAAATCCTTGGTTGCAGGTACATGTTTCCTCAAAACATTTTACTGTGCGGGCTGATATAAACGCGCATGTATGTACATGTAGACTGTAATGTGGCCTTCCTATGGGTAATGTTTTTATCATTAAAAAAGTAATCATTTTAATTTTGACATGGCAGGAAATAGCAATGTTAGTTCATTAATGGATTTGTTTTCGCCTGATCTGACAGAGCGTTGTGTCGGTTCACTCACTTCGGAACTATCAATTACGTTAGGGGTAATAATAATAATAAATACAATATTTATAGAGTGCATTATATAATAACAAAAATTACTCTAAGCGCTTCACATATAAAAAGGCATAAAACCTTTTTATAAAATACAAAGCACCAACTAATACGAATAAGACAGGCAGATAAAAAAATGCATGTACCCTAAAATATACAAAATAGTCTAAAATGAATGCAGTCAGTTAAAAGTATGTAGAATAAAATAAAATCTACAAGAAATCCTTAAAAGCTGTTCGAAAGAAGTGAGTCTTGAGTTGTTTTTTAAAAACGTCTAAAGAATTCACATTCCGCAAGGACGATGGTAAACTGTTCCAGAGTGTAGGCGCGGCCTTGTCAAAACGCCTCTCGCCGTAGCTTTTCGTTCGGACGTCATTTGGAGAATGTAAAAGCCTACTGTTTTCCGACATGAGGGATCTGTTGGGTTTGTATGGCGTAATTAGTTCTTGAAGGTAGCTAGGAGCCTTGCCGTGCTGTGCTTTGTACACATATACAAGTATGTTATATTGGCAACGGTGATGGATGGGTAGCCAGTGTAACGAGATAAGAAATGGCGTGATTAAGTCAAATTTCCTTTTTCGGGTAATCAAACGTGCTGCTGTGTTTTGGACACCTGTAGCTTACTAATAATGTTGATGTTAGTACCGTACAACAATGCGTTGCCATAGTCTAGTCTTGATGTAACTAGGGAGCACACTAGTGTTCTGCAGGCTTCAACTGAAATTAGCGATCGAATTCTACCAATATTCCGAATCTGGTAAAAACAGGCCTTAGTGATCGCACTGGCTTGATGTTCCATACTGATGGTTTTATCGAAGTACATTCCCAGATTTTTCACACAAGAAACGTCGCTTAACACAGTTCCATCAAATGTCAGACGGAAATCGGATAGATGCTTCACTTGATGTTTAGGTGCAAAGATAATTAATTCTGTTTTGTCTTCATTAAGTTTAAGCATATTGGCACTCATCCAATCACTAATATCAGACAAACATTTTTCTAGACGTTTGGACAGGGGCGTTAGGTATTTAACAGTTGTACATGTATGTCCAGTTATAATGACTGAACCTATAATGCCCAGTTGTTGGATATTTATCATGTTTTAGAATAGAGTAATATAGAAAACATTTTTAATCGGCTCGAAACTGCCGTAAATTTCCCGTGTTCCTTAGCATTATACAAATATTTTTTGTATTCTTTTTAGTGTATACATGATATATGGATAAACCAGTTCGTCTACCTACAATTTATAACAAAATTGTAACTCTGTTTTATTGAACTGATCGGGTGGATGTATTTTCTTTATTGATATAATTTTTATTATATGTCAGGATAATTAATCATATACTATGTACCACATACCCTAGAAAAACGATCTACTCTATACCATGTTCGACGTAGGATACAAGATATACAAAGTGTACGTGTACGATGTACTAAGTTATACTATGTTATAATTAAAACATTTTAATTCTTTAATATGGATGTGCGCATTTAATTGTGCGACATCCATGAAAACATGGACCAAATTCCAAATAAGACTTTAATTGACCAATGAAATGAAAAATATCAAACCGTTTCTAAGGCGATATAATTTCACACATAATCTGTAAGTAATTCTGATCTACATGTATGATCCGAAAAATGATTAAACTCTGTCCACAGTTTTTTTTTTTTTTTTTTTTTTTTTTTTTTTTGGTACAATAGAGCCTAATTAGCATTTCTTTATTATCGTACATGACAAATGAAAAGAGTTTTTTGTTATTAAATAATCTGTGTTATTAAACGAGCCAAAAGCTTTATATCGTGCTTTGTCATAGGGACGAAATAGATTAAAATGTGAAAAATAAATAATTACAAGAAAAGTGGCATAAGTGAGAATGAGTGTAGTTAATTTGGCACAAATTATCCACGTAGACCCATTCTGGGTAGTTCTAACCTAGAATCATTTATGACAGTTCTATCGTAGAACCATTCAGGACGGTTTTAATCTAGAACCACATGAACATACCACAAAAACTAATCGAGCAAAAACAAGAAATTTCATTTGTTCAAAACAAACATTTTTGAATTTTTGGAATTCTAAACATCAAAATTATCAAAATTAAAATAATAAAACTTGTTGCCATAATTTTCAAATCAATTTTTAACATTTCAAGTTAACAAATAAATTACAGCGTACAAAAAGTAAAATGGCACTTAAAATTAACTACATGTAATTCAAAAACATCAAAATATAAAGAATTTAAATGATAAACTTATTGTGATATTTTAAAATCTATCCTTTTGAGATATTTTTATAGCTCGTATAGTCTGAAATTGAAAAAAAAACATATCACCTGCAAAATTGGGAATGTAAGGTATTTTACCAATTCAATACATCGAATTATCAAGAATTATATGCGTTCACTTAAATCATCGTTTCGACATATTAACCGGCTTCATGCATAGTTTTTCTAAAGTTATTTATAAATCCTATAGGTAATTCTAACCTAGAACCATTAATGACAGTTCTAACCTAGAACCATTAATGACAGTTCTACCATAGAACCATTCTTGACGGTTTTAACCTAAAGACTTTTTGCACAGTTCTACCCTAGAACCATTCTTGACGGTTTTAACCTAAAGACTTTTTGCACAGTTCTACCCTAGAACCATTCTAGACAGTTCTAACATTAAAGTATTTATGACAGTTCTACTCTACCACAATTTGTGGCGGTTCTAACTCAGGACCATTTATGGCAGTGTTATTTCTACCATAGAACCGTTCTAGACTGGTTTTAGGACAGTCATCACTTACAGAATTGTTTAGAGGTTATAAATGATCTCAACCGTATAGAGCGTCGGTATGGACAAATATTTGGCATACGTAGTTCGACGAATTATTATCGAAATGTTTTACATCATGTTCATGTTTGCATATTTGGTAATTAGTAGTGAATTATAATGTATACAGAGGTTGTCGTAATGCAACGGTGTGATTGTCCAGTACGTCAAATTGAATTTTCCTTCTCTTTTCTCTTCCTCGTCCTTTCTTCCTATGTACAAGGTGATTTTAAACATATCTGACATAATTACATGTAGGTATCATATAAATGATTCTTAAAAGCCACATATGAAAATATTGTTGTCTACCTAACTATTAGTATATTTTTCTTCATTTTGCATAATTTATACACTTCTTAAAATTAAACATGAATTAAACATGAAACGGATAATTTTACTTTTTACACGTAAGAAATAATTCAAATACACATATGCACATATATATCACTTACTTTGTCCTGCAGCTGTATAGATGAATGTTAACATGATAACTGAAACACTCCAGTGGAACTCCATTGTACTTGTGTATCTGTTAAACAAAATCTGCATCAGACGGAAATTATATTTGGTTTTGTACAGATTATGAAATCTTTATATTCTATCGAAATATGTATAAATGTATCAAGAAAGTTAAAATATTTCTTTGAAAAACTACCAAGGCCTCCTGAATATCGTCACTTTTTGCAGAAATAGTAATGTCAAAACGTAAAATTGTTCATAACTCTATTTAACAACACGTATATTCTTATCAGTGGCACAATTGGAGATTTTTGTTTGATCACGTTAAAAGGACTGGAAAGTAAGATGACAAAAAAAACGACCATGTTCCAATTATCAGTAGGACAGCTGGTCACGGTTCACACCAGTTTCAATGACAACAATCCCGTCACATGACAAGATCTTTTGGACTAAAAAATTGCGATATAAAAAGTTATCTGCGAACGGTAGTTTAGTTGTGTATGTTCTGCCAAAAAATATGTGGAACAAATCTTGAAAATATAAGCTTTCATCCTTGTATTTTATTTATATATGAATTTCTCTATGTATTTTAAAAATCGTCTCTCAAATGGGCTGTCAGAGAAAATTCTAGGATCAGGTTTCAGCTGAAATCGTTAAAAACACTCAAAAACAGTGGAAATGACGGTTTGAACAAATAGGTAAAATTTGTCATTGAAGTACGAACCGCAATTCCTTGTACTATTTCATAAGATGTCAAATTCTTTTCGATCTTACGTGGACCTTTCGCAGATAAAAAGTTATTGATATCTTACAAGTGTATGATATTGTAATTATTATATTTTTTTTATCTTGGCCTAATTTGTTTTGTGTGGCCTTGTAACATGTATTATGTGCTTACATAATATTTATAGTTGTTTACCAAATAATGTTATAACATTGCAGTTTAGAAATCACTGGAAGAATAATAAATACTGATGGAATGATACATAATAATTCTGGAATGAACATAATATACGATGTGTAATTCAAACTTCTACCGTATTCTAGAAGTTTCCGTTCTACAGTTTACTAAGAAGGTCCTTTCTAAAGTGTTCTATAGATTTCCGTAGCGGCTATGTATACGGACATAAAAGTTAGACTTTGAGATCAGATCAGACATTAACATTCTTGTGTTCTCAGATATTCGGTTGGCACTTTTATTTACGTTACATACGTCATACTAGATTGTGACTGATTGGACATAATATTCTGTTTGGATTCCCGCAACGGTGAAGAGAAGAATTCCGGATAAAGAAAAGACAAAGAATCGGACATATATATTTTAAACAGTTAAGTTGACATTTCGTTTTGTACAATATTTTTTGTAAACTTGTGTATAATAAATCGTGTTAAAATTTATTATTGATTTGTGTCTTTTGTTGACTACAATTTAAAGGTGATTTCTGGCCGTAACACAAGAGTTACCCTTTACACAGAATTTAGATTCCAAAAGGTGTTTTTTATTATATTTGCGCAAATCCTGAAATAATTTTGGTATTATTGAAGAGATTTTCTTTTTTATTGTTTTTATAATCGTTTTCTTTAATTATCTTTGTCTACAGGTGTCAAAAGAAATCAGAAATAGAACACGTATCAGGTTTTGCTAGCAAATGAAGGAGTGTTTCTTTTATTTCTGGTTATAATACTTCTGTAATGTCTGAATACATGCTTAGTTGAATTTGATGTAATAAAGCAATTATGTATGAATCTTTTCTGATATTAATACATGAAATAACAATTTTTCAGAATGTGTACTTATGCTGAGCATGTTCAGCTACATCACAAGCACCTGTCAATACATTTCAACAGCACAATTTTTTAATAAATCACCCATAATGCTTAGACAACAAATGTAGTGTTTAGAGAAGTTTGTCTTTAAGTTGAAATTGTTTTATTGAAAATTTCTTATTCCCAGAGGACAAGGTATGATTTGGCCTGATATTTGGCCTCTTGAATTCGATAACCAAAAAGTAATGATAAACTCAGTCTCAACTATATTTAAGTACTACTAAAATGTTACATTTTAAGGAACATGTTTTGTTTCAACAAGCAATTTCTGTAATCGCGGCAATATGCTGTCAAACATGGTTTATTTTGAAAAAAATCAATGGAAAACACCAAATTTCACTAATTGTTTTTATCTTTGAAGTAACATTTTGATATGAGCCTTGCCCAAAAAGATAGTTAACGTACATGTGTCTTAATGTAAGAGAAACATTATAGTAAAAAAATCTTTTGGAGCGAGGTTGTTGCTCGTAGTTGTTTTAACCAAAATCTACTGTGAAAAACTATTTTCTTCAAATGCTTAATTTAGTAGACGTTCATTACGTCGCTGTTGCATCATGGGAAATTATTGATAGAGGATGAAAGTAAAATCATTATACGATACATATAAGACAAATTTGGATCTGCAATCTTAATTTCCATGTCAGGTCGGGCCAAATAACAACTGAAATTATATCATCTCCTTTATTAAATCATTTATGTCCGCAATTGCATGAGCCTAAAGAATGGTAAAATGCAAACTTGAATGCTTTAAGAAACTTGATGTCCAAAGCTATGTTGAATTTCATTCTCAAACCTCATTCACAACCTTTACTTCCAGACTACATATACACATGTATTACATAACTAAAAAAAAACTATTGGCAGTCTAACCTGTGGATTATTATTGAGCCTCAACCCACTTTTAAAAAATGTGAAATTGCATTTATTTGATTAAGTAAGTCTACGTCACATCAAAAAACTACTTCTGCATTCAGTCTTTTTTTATCCCTCTTTTAGTGAACCATTTTAATATCTGTATTATTTCCTCAATCAGATGCTCCACTGAGCTCGAATCGGTCACCTGGATTTTAGGTGACCACAGCTGACAAAGCGCTCAGGATAATATATGTAAGGAATTGTTCCACAGTGTCCAGTGCTTCAAGATATGTAAGTAAATACAAGAAATACCAAAGAACTGACAAACTCCGGAGAACAGCGAAGACAAGACCAAAACAATACATGCATTACAATTAAAATCTAAAAACATATGAACAACATGGACCCCACAAAAAAACCGGGGGTAAAGAATTCTTCCAGTGTCCAATGTTAAAAAGATTAAACTAAGTCCAGCTGTGGCAGCTAGCTTGGAATCCGATCTGAACGAAAACATAACTTTTACAGCAGACATTTATCTAAGCATCTTCATGCAACAAAACATTTCAATTGGCTTAATTTTTAGCTCACCTGACCCAAAGGGTCAAATGAGCTATTCTCATCATTTGGCGTCCGTCGTCGTGCGTCGTGCGTTAACTTTTACAAAAATCTTCTCTTCTGAAACTACTGTGCTAAATGAAACCAAACTTGACCACAAGCATCCTTAGGGTATCTAGTTTAAAAAATGTGTCCGATGACTCCGCCTGCTAACCAACATGGCCGACATGGCTAAAAATAGAACATAGGGGGTAAACCGCAGTTTTTGTCTTATATTTCAAACACTAAAGCATTTAGAGCAAAACTGACATGGGGTAAAAATGTTTATCAGGTCAAGATATACCTGCCAAGAAATTTTCAGATGAATCGGTCAACCCTTTGTCTGGTTCCAATTGGTCAAGTGTAGTTGTGTATCAAATGATCATTCACACAGTTCAATTGGTTTGGTAGTTTCTGAGAAGAAGACCTTAGTACATTTTTCCCATAGGGTTAAATGTCAACTAAGCCTAGCTGTGGCGGCCATATTGAATTTCCGATCGGCACATAAAACATAGTCTTTTTTTATTGGTCTACTGTGGATTCATTAATATCGAATTTCGTTGTATACCAATTTTCGTGGTTTTCGTGGGTCCCAGTTTAACTACGAATTTAAATATCCAACGAAAAATGATATTTTTACTTCAGATTAAATGCACTGAAGTTTGAAACAAATAAACGCTCAAACAATTTTCTTTAAAAATATCTTGACTATGTAAATTGTCGCGGATTTTACTGCAGTTATTATTTTATTGAAACATTCAAGAGAAATTTTAATCATAAGTACGCCTAAACAATACAGACTTTCTCATAAATTACAGTAAAACATCTGGTAAAGAGATAATAAAGCAGACATTATTGGTCGTAATCGGATTAAAGATATGTATGTATATGCCCCCGGGTATTTGGTGACCAGTGATTGCAATTACGTGAATACATATTTCACAACTGATTAACCTAACAAGTAAATAATTACGGATTTTGTTAATCTTGTTAAATTTATGACAAATCTGAAGAATCTGTGTGTAAGACTTTTGTTTCATAATCGCTTAAGATCACTACTTTACTGTACAATATCAAAATCTGATTGGCACGTTTTATCTCAGTCTTTTTATGATATCTGATGTGCCAAGCCACGAATTTCAGTATTTCAACAACATTTTATATTTTTTTCTAAGCCAGCAATCCACGAATTTACGTATCCCACGAAATGCCTTTTTTCTCTATCCACGAACATTGGTATCGACGAAAATAAATGAATCCACAGTATTAAATGATCACTCACACATCACAATCATTTCAATTGGTGTGATAGTTTCAGACGGGCGGATTTTTGTACAAATTCCCTATAGGGTCCAATGTAAATTAGGTGCAGATGTGTCGGCCATCTTGGTTTTCCGACCGGCACAAAAAACAAATTTTATAGAGGTTCATCCAATTCTTGTTCAAACATAAAAAAAAAACATTTCAATACTTTATTTCCAACTGGTCCGGATGTATTGCATCCTCGGCAGAAATTATTCCGATCACGTGACTTTCGTAGTTTGTTAGACATGAGAATGACGCTTTTCATGTGTCGCGTGTGCAGAGAAATTTGAAGGATAATGGAAGTCGGGCAAGTTTTAGCTTTCTGTATTCATGGCATGATATAACCATCTGTCACAGAAATTGTCGCAACTCTGGTACAGTTTTTGTCGCAAAATCTACCGGGGCTGCCATATTGCTATTGTTTCTATTCCTAACAAAACGTCACGTGATACGTCATTCTTTACCTCCGTTGCAAAGAGCGCTCGATCTGGAAAATTCGTATTGGCATAGTGTTTTCTGACAAGAAGACCTTTGTATAAATTTCCCCATAGGGTCCAATGTTAAACAAATTTTCGGCACAAAAAACATACCTTTTGTACAGAACAATCTATTTAACATTCCTGCCTAGATTGATTACATTTAGACTGGTGGTTCAGAAAAGAAGATGAAAATGTGAAAGGTGGACAGAGTACGACGGACTACGGACGGCACGACAACAGACGGACGATGGATGGACAACGGACGGCCAACAAACGGATGAACGACGGACGGACAAATCTTATACAAAGTTTCACACAATATTTCACTGATAATTCCTTATAATTTCAGATATTCTGTTTTACATAAACTTTCGACACAACACACCTTTTTACACTAGTTATGTGAACAATGTTATTTGTTTTGTCGTTTATTGGTAAAGTTTATACTAAATCGGTCATTTTTAGGAGGGAATTCGGAGAAAAGACACTATGGTATAAACAGGTGAGGATTCAAGATATATGTTGGGGTTACGGCCAGGGGTTTAGCATTTATTTGTTAGAAAGGGCCTTTTGTCGTTTAAAGACACCAATGGGCCTAGGCTAGACAGGGATGACAAGGGGGCAACCATCCCTCCCAGACTCTCCGCAGATATCAGCAAATATATGCAAATTTCATATGACATATAATGTCTTCTGATTTCCTGTAATAAATAAAATTTATCAACAGCTCAGAAAACGGCGGAATTATTGCTCTAAATGTGAACTCATTTTTCGTTGCTTTGAAAGGAGATTTGACATCAGATATATTTCCTTTGAGAAGATAAAAGAACCGAATTTAAATCTAAAACTCAAATTTTACGTGACTCTAAACCATTATCTATAAAACTGCAATAACTTGTTCTTATAAATTAAAATGTCTTCTGAATACTGACATAAAAAAAATTGTGCTCAAAATTTAGAGGCCATCCACGCAATGGACACCCCCGTATTTTAATCCGCCCTCATAAAAATATTTTGAAACCTCATATAAAAACTTATTTAAAATGTTTAACACGGCTAAAATAAGCTTGGAGCGAACATGCCATTATTTTTTCAGACAAAAGACAGGACAAATTGTTACACTAAAATTGGGTTTCTTAAAGTGTTTTAACAGTGAAATTACAGACAGGAACAGGCTTTGATACGCAAAATTCAAATTCTTAAAGTCATCTGATGGCGCGACAGCTCAGAAAATGGCCCAAGCATAGCTCTTACTGTGAACTCATTTTTCGTTGCTTTGAAAGGAGATTTGTTTTCAAATATTTCCTTTGAGCAGATAAAATAACTGAATTTTCAATCTAAAACTCAAAATTTACGTGACACTCAACCATTATCCATAAAACTGCAGTAAATTTTAAATTTTTTATTGTTTTTTGTCCGACGTCAAAAAGTGAGCAATGTAATTATCTCCCCCTTCTGTTGTTTTCATTGATGATAACGTCCATTGCAAGATGTATGCTATCCAACTGTGCGTACATTGATATATAACTATAGGTTCCACAATGAGTGAGAATTAGATATCGCATGAGATCAACCGGGTTACATGTATTTAATTTGGATATAATGATAAACGAGCTTTTGGCGAGTTTATTAGATATAGATTCTAAAACGATGATTGATTATGAAATTTATCAACTCGAGATCATTAAATTTTCATTTTTAAACTGCGAAGCTTGTCCGAGGAGTTTTTTAAAAAAAGGAAAAGTTAAGACCCCTATTTGGCCTAAAATATTATTAAAAATGAAAATCCGAGTAAGCTAAAGATATAGTTGCACAAATAATCTTAAAATACCTACGTAGTTGAAAACTAGAAATACTGTGAGCAAAGCTCACTAATTGATACCCCGCACCCCCATTCACAAGGAATGGCAAAGTCAATGTTTTGCTATTGAAAACCCAAAAAGTTGGTCAGATCAAAATCTAAAATAGGAGGTGCAGTATGGCACCATGTGATAAAGATTCTCTGAAAGTCTCATGGAATTCCCTTTAGTGGTTTAGGAGGAGTTGCGAATGGCATACTGGTACACCCTATCACAAGGAATGGCAAGGTCCATGTTTTGCTATGGAAAACCCAAAAAGTTCGTCAGATCAAAATCTAAAATAGGAGGTGCACTATGGCATCATGTGATAAAGATTCTCTGAAAGTCTCATGGAATTCCCTTTAGTGGTTAGGAGGAGTTGCGGATGGCATACTGGTACCCCCTATCTCAAGGAATGGCAAGGTCCATGTTTTGGTATGGGTAACCCCAAATATTCATCACATAAAAAACTAAAATAAGAGGTGCACTATGGCATCATGTAATAAAGATCCTCTGAAAGTTTCATTAAATTCCATAAGTGGTTTAGGAGGAGTTGCGGATGGCATCATGGTACACGCTATCATATTGAAAGTCAAAGTCCATGTTTTTCTATGGGAAACCCAAAAATTGGTCCGATCAAATTCTAAAATAGGAGGCGCACAATGCCATCATGGGATGAAGATTCTCTGAAAGTTTCATTAAATTCCATTCAGTAGTTTAGGAGGAGGTGCGGATACAAAGGTTGGACGAACGGACAGACGGACGGACCGACGAACACAACGAATACTGTATACCCCGATCAAATTCTAAAATAGGAGGCGCACAATGCCATCATGGGATGAAGATTCTCTGAAAGTTTCATTAAATTCCATTCAGTAGTTTAGGAGGAGTTGCGGATACAAAGGTTGGACGAACGGACGGACGGACGGACCGACGAACACAACGAATAATGAATTGAAGTTCTGTATTTCTTAAATCGTTCTGGCAAAACGCCATGACCAAAATAACACAATTGTGTGCCAATCCCTAGTTTTTGAAGATTTTGGCCAAATCTCACGCATATTTTAGACCGGGAAAGTGCCTTCGCATGCAAAAAACAACTTCATATTTGTATGAATATGCATTAGGATAATATACATCTTCCATAAAAAAATATTTTGTTTGTTTCTCGAATAAGGACAATGTTTTCTGAAGCCTAACGTGCATTAGAAACTAGTAAAAATCAGAAATATTCAATATGTTTGGGTAATTCAAGAAAAAATATGACGTCATTTTCACCTCATAATGCTGTAAATGAAGCTGAATAGTGTTATTTTAGGAGTCCTTGTTTATTTTGCTAGGTTCAGGGTAATTTTGAACCCTTTCTTTAGAGAGATGTATAAATGCTCACAGAATTAGAGAAATTACGATATCTAATTCCTATTAGTTTTTTAAAGTGATTATTTAGAATACCCATTTGTTTGTGATTTAGCGTGATTCGGCGTCCGGGCTGGGGCTGCGCCGTGTGAAATCATAGGTTAAATTATGAATTGCTCCATGGCTGTATATGCACCCATTTATGCAGTTCCGTTCCAGGTTATTAACTAGGGCGATGTTGTTATGTTACATGTTGTGTAGTTGAAGAAGTTAACAGGTATTGTGTTTGGAGATAGTCAAATGTACTCAATAAGGACGAAAGCGGTTCCTGTAGATTAGTACATTACACACACACACACACACACACACACACACACACACACACACACACAAAATTTCTGACCATGAGACGTCCAAAAAGCTTAAAACATCTTTTGTCCAAACAAATTTCTTTTTATCATTTTGTACAATAAAAATATTAACTGTAACAATAGAAATTTTAGAAAGTCTTTTTTACGCAAAAAAGTAGCTGCATTCGTATTATATTATTGAAGTATACGTTTTGTTTCTGTTTATTTTGTTTATTTTGTTCTGTTTCAGATCCCCAATGCATTTGATGAATATAAAACCAGATGCCATACTGTTTCCGCGGTAACCAAACAGTATTACACATTTTGATGCTACAGTTGTGAAAAGAAAGTAATAAATGAATGTAAAGTGTTCTTACCTCTGCCTTGTAGTTTACATAATACATTTGTACTGTAGTTATCAAGCAGGGGTATTTAAATAATTAAAAAACACAAAAAATTCGAATGTGCAAAATAAACACCGCATTGTTCCAACCTTCTTTGTATTTGTGCAGCGATCTGGTAAGTATATTGACAACAATTTTGGTTAATGCACTCATGGTACTAACACTAAATTCTCAATTTAAAAAAATACCTGTATCTTATTTACCTAACTCAAATTTGGAAAACAAACTATATAGACGCTCCTTCTTCAAACGAAAATGTAAAAAGAGGCAGTGTCAGTATTATTAGTTCAGTTATTATTTGAGGTGGTGGTGTGGTGGTAGTGGTGGAGATGTGCAGCGAGGTGGAGCCGGATATGCGGTCACCGGAAGCGGAAATTATGTCAACAGTGACTGTTCGCCTCCTGTTTGTCACGATTGCATCAGTGAACCACCGACGATGGGGTTATCATCGGTCAGAGTAAGAGTACAAGTCAGACCTGCGATAAGGGTGAGAGGCAGGACTAGGGTTAGGGTTAAAGTTAGGGGTTTGGGTTAGTAGGAATGAAATCAGTAAATGTTCATTCCCATCCTGAAAGACTCTAAAATGTCAGTTTCATATGGGTGTTCTCTTTCAGTTCCGCCTTATATGGGCGCAGCCAGTTTTGATGTCCATCGTAAACGAGACCGAGAACATTCGTTCCCGTCCGGAAAGACTCTAAAACTTCTGTTTCATAAGGGTGCCCTCTTTCAGGTCCGCGTTACATGGACGCAGTCATCTTTTGTGTCCATCGGAACAAAAGCGAGACTGACAACATTCGTTCTTGTCCGTAAAGACTCTAAAACTTCTGTTTCATGAGGGTGCTCTCTTTCAAGCCCGCGTTACATGGACGCAGCCATCTTTTGTGTTCATCGTAACATCAACGAGACCACTACTCGTCACTAAGACGCCAATGGAAATCTTTTAACGAAAATATAATAAAAAAATCAAAAGGTTTTGTTTAATTTTGTCAGTTGTTTGAAGACCGTCAAACAACACACACATATCAATGGAATCAAAAACGCCTCTCGTTGATTTATTGGTTCCTGTTAGATATTTAATACCTGTGGATCTTTCTAACGCCAAAAGAATATCTGCAAAGGACGTTTCAGGATTGACAAGGAGTGGAAAAGACTTAATAGAGACCTCATCAGAAAAGTGAAATCTGAACTGCAACAATCTCGAAACGAATACTTTGCCAAACGTTTGTGTATGAATCAACACGCCGCTGAGGAAGCTGTAGCTAATAAAAGCACTTGCAGGACGACCGTAGCTCATTCTACTATCAAATCACAGGAAATAAAGACGTCTTAAATGTATACCAGTAATATATGTGGATACCAGTCTAAGCGAAACTTCAACCTAGAGCGACCCAAAAAGAATGCACACGGTATGAAAGAAGATTCAACAGACTGTCATTTTGAATAGAACAATTCAAGTACATCAATCGGAATACTCACAAACAGTAATCGAAATAGTCGAAGCCGGAATAAAAGAAGACAAGGCACGACATGTTTGACTCATACAGAGACCAAATACAAAAGCATTACCTCGGACTGATGTCCTAGCATCAAGACATGAATAAAGACCCCGTACATAGAAAGATCAAGAAAACGGCCAAACTCTTGAGAGAAGAGAAAGACTACGAATCAAATGAATCACGTGAATGTGCCGTAGAAAAACGATAATATCTGTTTAACCGTGTATTGAACGACTACAACCCACCATAAGCTGAAGACAGCAATGACTCTATGTGACGGAGGAATTGGAATTAATATTAAAAATATTAAAAAAATTAACAAATTTGAAAAAAGGCAAGGAAGTATAACACAGTTTTTGTATGTTTATACATATATATATAGCCAGTCGCAAGCCTGGACAAACGCAGATTGGCCTTAAAAATTTGAGAAGGCCTAATGCAGCCTATCTTATGATAGTCAGTCACAAGCTTTGATAAATACAGAGTGGACTTTCAAATGACCTGGATGTAATGATGCTCTCGCACCGATCAAATTTTTGACTAACGAAAATCGACCACCACTAGCAGCGGCACCGAAAACAGCGACACGTAGCACTAAAAAACCGAAATGAGCACGTGAGTATAGTCATGATTAGCGATGAACAACAATGAGCAAGAGAAAAACAGCGAAGAGCAAGAGAAGATCAGTGATGACGAACAGCAACTAGCAGCAGCAGCATCAGTGGCGAAAATATTGACAAGTAGCCTAACAATCTGAAATGAGCACGTGAGAATGTCATGATTAGCGATGAACAGCAACGATCAAGGGAAAATCAGCGATGAGCAAGAGAAGACCAAGGACGACGAACAGCAACAAGAAGCAGTAGCAGCAACAGCAGCGGAAAAAAACGACAAGAAGCTCCGAAAAACTGAAATGACCACGTGCGTATAGTCATGATACCGATGAACAGCAAAGAGCAAGAGAGGAGCAGCGATGACGAACAGCAAAAAACAGCAGCAACAGAAGAAGCGAAAAAACCGACAAGTAGCCCAAAAAGCCAAAATCAGCACGTGAGTATAGTCATTAGTACCGAGGAACAGCAAAGAGCAAGAGAAAAACAGATATGAGCAAGGGAAGAGCAGCGATGACGAACAGCAACAAGCAGCAGCAGCAAAAACATCGAAAAAAGTGACAAGTAGCCCAAAAAAAACCGAAATTAGCACGTGAGTATAGTCATTAGTAGCAATGAACAGCAAAGAGCAAGAGAAAAACAGCGACGAGAAGATCAGCGTTGACGAACAGCAACAAGCAGCAGGCCCAGCAGTAGCAACGAAAACAGCGAGAGGTAGCAATGAGCACGTGAGTATAGTCATGATTAGCGATGAACAGGAAAGACCAAGGGCAAAGCAGCGAGGAGCAAGAGAACAGCAGCGACGACGAACAACAGCAAGCAGCAGTAGCAGCGAAAAAAAGGAAGCCCCGAAAAACTGAAATGAGCACGTGAGTATAGTCATGAGTAGCGACGAACAGCAAAGAGCAAGAGAAAAACAGCGACGATAACGAGAAGATCAGCGTTGACGAACAGCAACAAGCAGCTGGTCCAACAGTAGCAGTAAAAACAGTGACAAGTAGCCCACGAAACTAAATGAACAGGTGAGTATAGTCATGATTAGCGATGAACAGCAACGAGCAAGAGAAAGACGTTTCTAATCAAACAGGGTATTTTTCTCCTATTTCAACAATTTCACTTCTATATATCTCGCTTATATGAACGGTCACCCCTATTTTTTATACATGGAAAACATTGCCGCTTCCTCAGGATTCTTATGGTAGTTTTTTGTCAGAACAAAAATATTTCTAGACAAGTCAATATAACGTTACAAGCGAAATCGTGTTCGAAATTATATGAATTTTACTATATAACTTTGTTACTTTCCCGCCATTTTTCGGATTTTAAAAGTAGAAAAAACCAATAAAAATGGACGATGACCACCATTTTTTATATTATATTTCGATGAAACTCCAACGACAGGAAAAATATGTTGAAGTGATATTCGATTTGGTATTGTCCCACCTTAATTTAAAATTCATTTAATTGACGTAGCGTGAATAAAAATTCTAGATAATGTCTCTATTCTGTAGCAGACTACATGTCTATAATCTATTCATCCCATGCTTATACTTAGTGCTTAAGTTCTCTAGAATCAAACGACCCATTTCAAAGAAGTGTTGGTTATACCGTAAAGAACCGTATATAAAAACAACGTGAAGATCAATGATTTTTGGCGGCTCCATCCATGTTTAGAAAGACCGTATGACGTCAGAGAAATCTTGGACTATTTGCAAATTAAGTGGAAAAAGATATGTTCTTACCAAAATGTCATGTTTCTCGAACACATCGATATTACGAAGAAAAGGTTACACGGAAATCACAAATCCTTGTATCTTCGATATCGACAAAAGTGTAGCGAGGCGATAATTCATACGACCTAAACCCATAGTAAAGCGACAACAAGTATATAAGTATCGGCCGAAGAATACCGAAGCGACAAACCAATGGGAACACATTACAATTCGAAGTGAAAGAAAAAGACAAGTCAGGAAAATTGAACAAAACAAACAAACGCCGCAAAGATACATCTGTACCTACAGGAATAACAAACGTATAATAAACTAATTAAAACTAGTACAAACTGCACAAAACTAACGCACATTAAAACTCCCATTAAAAACCTGGAGTGGATCAGGTGCTCCGGATTGTCCTACTCCATTAACAGCACCTGTCACATTGCCAGTGAAGTGTCAAGTCTGGTGAGGTGTCAAGTCCGACGGAATGTCAATTTCCAGAAGGAAGTGAAATCTATCTGAAAATATCTAGTCTCATATGTCTCAAACTTTATAAATGATGAACTTAATTAGACTGAACATAAACGCGTCTTAGAAGTTTATGTGACAGAAATCTTTCAATGCTGGAATCACATTCCGGGAAAAACGATTCAAGTGTGAAAAGTACACCCTATAAGCTGTAGTGGTAAAATATTTGGAATAATGGGCCTGACTGTGGTAAATTGTGATGCCATCGTGAACTATTTCTCAATTAGACTAGTACAGTTTTATCCTTCTCCTTCAGCAGACTACTGCTGTTAATATAGAGGGTTGAGGTGAAACAATGACGGTTCTCAGAGGACTAATCTTTGTCAAAGTTATTGTGAGGCAAGTTATTCAAGAAGTGGTATCAATCAAATGTGGATATTAAAGAACACCAATGACTTAAAGGATTTTTTACGATCTCGGTCCATTTCAGTCTGTAACAGCATAAACACATTTGATTTCTCTACCATCTATACTACCATTCCTCATTCACAACTGAAGGAGAAGTCGAAAGATTTAATCCATCGATGCTTTCAAAATAAAAATGGCTATAACAGATACACATATCTTGTCATTGGTAGAGATAAATCATACTTTGTTAAAAACCACTCTAAATCTAACAAAAAATATACAGAGGACGAAATTGTCCTGATGATTGAATTTTTGATCGACAACATATTTGTTCAATTTGGTGGATGTGTTTTCCAACAGACAATTGGCATTCCTATGGGTACTAATTGTGCGCCACTCCTGGCCGACTTATTCCTTTACTCATATGAGGCAGACTTCCTTGACGGGCTTCTTCAGGAAAAACAAAAGAAGTTAGCCCGTACCTTTAATTTCAGCTTCCGCTACATAGATGATGTTTTATCACTCAACAATTCACGTTTTGGGAATTTCTTACATCTCATCTATCCCAATGAGCTCGAAATTAAAGATACCACAGACACTGCCAAGTCGGCATCTTATCTTGACCTTCACCTCGAAATTGACACCAGAGGAAGGTTGAATACAAAACTTTACGACAAACGGGATGACTTTGACTTTCCAATCGTCAACTTTCCATTTTTGAGCGGCAATAGTCCAGAAGCGCCGGCGTATGGGGTATATATTTCACAACTCATACGTTATTCCAGAGCTTGTGACATATACATTGACTTCCTGGACAGAGCCCGGCTCCTGACAGAAATGTTGCTCAGACAGGGGTACGTTACTCCTAAGCTGAAGTCATCCTTATTAAAGTTTTATGGGCGTCATCATGACTTGGTTGACAGGTATGAAAAAACCGTTTCCCAAATGAAAATGGACCTGTTCCATTGATATTATCCCTTCCGCATACCGGATTTGACATGAGCAGCATGGCGGGTGTCCTGCAGGAAGCAGAGACTGCTTACTCTTCCGGAGCACCTGAGTCTACCCCCGGTTTTTTGGTGGGGTCCATGTGTTCATACGTTTTTAGTTTTTAACTGTAGTGCATTTATTGTTTTGGTCTTGTCTTCGTTGTTCTCCGGAGTTTGTCAGTTGTAACGATTTTTCTCTCCTTCGAATATCCCTTTGGTATTTCTTGACTTTACTTAAACATTCAGTGATAAAAAAGTGAGTAGTATGCATTTTGACTAAGTAGAACATATTATATATACCTAAGAACTTATTTTATTTTATAAAAATTAAAGCAGCACAGATATCTATGTTATTTTGAACACTGTACATGTCTAATACAGTTGTACTGTCATGAATTTATAAGGATGCATAAAAATGCATGCAATATGTTTACCTTACAGACCAATTGCCTTCAATTTCATTGGCTTTGCTATGATTTAACCCCCCCCCCCCCAGTTCTACTTAGCAGCTATTGATGGATTGTTTCGTTAATCAAAACTATTAATTGTTAATATTCTTGGCATTTTAGTGAAATTAAAACACGAAAGCTTAGCCGTTTACTCAATCTGCCTTTTGTACTAACTTACTTTGTCCTGCAGTCTCAGATATTGATGCTAGTAAGACAATTAGATCAATTCAGTAGAACTTCATTGTTATACCTGAAAAATTACTGAATCCAGTATTTAACCCAAAACTACATGTAGACGTAGCGTTGGTGTTGATACATTAGAGGCGCAGAGGGCGGAGCCTGTATCGCTCAACTTCCAGAAACAAGATTTGCCAATGGCTGCCATTTTTATGTGGACAGAATGAGAATACTTTGTAAAAAACCTCCACACAGATGCTTCTTGTCAATTATCGTTTCATTTGGCCAAGCAGTTTCAGAGAAGAAGATTTCTTTATATCAGCCTACCAGAAACAAGAATTGCCCATGACTGCCATGATTGCTGTCCAAACAGGATGAACCAATTTATGTTCATATAAGACTTTCCACAGATGCTTCCTGTCAAGTTTGGCCGACGGTTTTGGCCAAGTAGTTTCAGGGGTTTTTTTTATTCAACCAATTGGAAACAAGAATTTTCATTGACAACCATGTTTGTTGCCCGATCGAGACGAAATGAGGAAACTTTGTTAACAACCTCCAATATATACTTCCTGTCAAGTTTAGTTCATTTTGGCCAAGCAATTTCAGCCAATCAGAAGCAAGAACTGCCCATTACGGTCATAATTGTAGTCCGATTGGGTCGAAATGAGGAAACTTTGTAAACAACCTCCAATATATACTTCCTGTCAAGTTTAGTTCCTTTTGGCCAAGCAATTTCAGCCAATCAGAAGCAAGAACTGCCCATTACGGTCATAATTGTAATCCGATTGGGTCGAAATGAGGGAACTTTATAAGGGACCTCCCATATATGCTTCCTATCAAGTTTTGTTCCATTTGGCATAGCAATTTCAGAAATTTTTTTTTATATCAACCAATCAGAAAAATGGCGCTAAACTTACTGATGTTTATTCGTTATGCATGATTATATCCCAATCAGAAACTTCCCTAGAAATTAACTACAGTCTCTGTTATATAAATACTGCAGCATTTGTAGGCACAATGTCCAACGTGCCTTACATTTATGTGTAGATTTATATCCGCTAAATAATTACAATTTTGATAGACCCTAGAAAATATTTTCTGAAGACTCTCACAATAATATCTCTAACAAAATCACTACATTGACTGTATAATTAATTATTATGGATGCAGATTTTGAAGAACCCCTCCGTCAAGAACACATTCGCATGTACTGGGAGAGCATATTAATAATTATATGTCAGTTAAACTATACAGATTATACAAAGTTTCAACTGACCTTCATCATTTCCAAATAATGAATTTCCTGTTGTCAAACTTTGATAGTCTGTTTTATTCCGTGCGTACTGAAGTGTAATAAACAAATGAATATGAAAACATACAGGCTATTTAAATAATCATAATGTCGTTTTCTGATTGGTGATTTATTCATCCTTTTTATAATACCTCGTAGATACAATATTCACATGAAATACATTCAAATAATAGATTAAAATAAGACGAGGAAGTTGTGCTGCTTTATGAATAAATATACTGTACATGTTGTGCTCCAGTTATTGACTAAATATGCCATTATATAATATATTTATAAGGATAACAAAATAAAATTTAAAAAAAATCCAGAAAAAATCCATGAAGTTAAAAAATTGGACCATGATAACTTAATTGATATTTTAACTAAAAATGCGTGATGTACGTATCTTAATGACTGTGAGATTCTGTGATATACGGAAGACATTTACAATAAAACTAAATATAAATAGCAAATGTCATGCATATTGTCTCATTTTAGATGTTTAGATTATATCGAATAAAGGAAGATATACAGATGTATTGACTCTTTTGATAAAACTAATGATTTTTATTTCAGATAATCACTATTTATCCCTTTTGTTTAATAAGACATGGTTGTAGTACCGTCCATTGGTGTGTAAATATCACAACTAACTTTTTGCACGGATTTGTTCTAGCGCGAGAGACTAACGCCAAAAAGTGTTATAAGAACTAATTTTTCAACCCAGTTTCTGTTGTGATTTCATAAATAAATGCAACCGTCTTTTTAAACGACAAACTTGGGGGTTACCTTAAGATCTTATCAAATTAACGACTATTCAATATGATTTGTATGTAAACAATCCTCGTTCGCCTAATGGCTGGAAGACGTCAAATTTACACTGGCCTCTCAAGAATACTGCTGGTTGCTATTTAACCCTTTCACGAGACCATTATACCCTTTATGGGAGCATTTTTTCAATTTTGTAGAGCAACATTTTAATCAGTAGGCACAGGTTATCATAATAACGCGTTACTGATGGTACGACTACATTTAACCATACGAACTACTTTGAAACAGTCTAATCAATTTGCACGTTTGTAGCTAGTCACCTTTTAAAGCTTGTACTGACTTTCAACCCCTTTTATACACAAAAGGGTCTGGATATATTATAGGAGATTTGGTACTAATTAAACTGTTTTACCTTTAACACTGTTTAGTGTTTGTATCAAGGATGACTATAATGTTCTCCATTGGGTCTTCGTTTGCGCCCGATTATCCTACATTTGCTGTACGGTTTGTCGATTTGATGTGACATGTCATTGTTAACGTTTCATGGTATCTGTTGAAGCTTTTTAAGCTTGTACCAACTTTCAACCCCTTTTATATACAAAAGGGTCAGGATATATTATGGGAGATTTGGTACTAATTAAACTGTTTTAACTTTAACACTGTTTAGTGTTTGTATCAAGGATGACTATAATGTTCTCTATTGGGTCTTCGTTTGCGCTCGATTATCCTACATTTGCTGTACGGTTTGTCGATTTGATGTGACATGTCATTGTTAACGTTTCATGGTATCTGTTGAAGCTTTTAAGCGTGTACCGACTTTCAACCCCGTTTATATACAAAAGGATCAGGTTATATTATGGGAGGTTTTGTACTAATTAAACTGTTTTAACTTTAACACTGTTTAGTGTTTATATCAAGGATGACTATTATGACCCTCTAATGGTTCTTCGTTTGCGCTCGATTATTCTACATTTTCCGTACGGTTTGTCGATTTGATATGACATGTCATTGTTAACGTTTCATGGTATCTGTTGAAGTAATTCGTGCATCATCCTACCTTTTATGAAGCAAAATAATGCAGGATTTTGAACAAACTGTATAGATAATTACATTGAGTGAATGAGAGGCATTTATTATATTGATGTGTTCATAAAAGTGTTTTTGATTTATTGATACTAAAAGTTTCTGAGTATCATTTGATACCTCACCGGACTTGACACTTCACTGAATTTTACTAGCTGGTAATATGACCAGTGTTATTAGCGGATAACCTAACGTCAGCTTTCGTTTCTCTGCTGTCTCTAATTCTGTTATGTTTATTATCTGTGTTTCTTAGTCTCTTTACATGTATCGTTGTGGCACTTGTTTGTTATATTCCATTCTCATGAGTTTGTTTTGCCTTTTGATTTCGATCTTACAGATTTTCCCACTGTTTGACGCTTTGCTATATTTGTTCATAGCATTAATAAGATAGCCTACACTTAAAATGGCGACAGTAAATACATAAATGAATAAATAAGTAAAGTCAAGATATACCAAAGGGACATTCTAAGGAGGGAAAAATCCAAACAACGAAGAGAAGACGAAACAAATACATGCACTACAATTAAATACTAAAAACATATGAACAGCATGGATCCCACCAAAACAACCGGGGATAGACTCAGGTGTGCCGGAAGGTCAAGCAGTCTCTGCCTGCTGTAGGACACTCGCTATACTGCCCATGTCAAATCCGGTATGAGAAAGGGATAACAGGTCCATTTTCATTTCATAACTGTCAACCAAGTCTATAAAACTTTAATAACGATGAATAAATAATGAATGAATTGGAAAAAAAAATGAATAATTAACAAATCTAAAACAGATTGTTTTTATATGATTACAAATAAACAAAGATGCCAGTTTTTCGATACTAGCTTGCAACGATACCTGAATATTTACTGTTACAGTATGCGATTATTAAATTACATGTACATGTTAAAACTACTACTTCGAGCACAACTGTTCTTAGATTGTCGTTTTAGAATTTGAATTGTTATCCTTCACTTTAGGCCTTCAGAACAACTTATGAGTTGTAAATCGACGAAATATGAACATCTTGTATATACAGTTGTGTATCATAGAATGTATATTTACAAAAAATTAAGTCTTAAATGTACTTACTTTAACATTTAATTTAGTTATCATGTAGTTAACATTTTACAATTAAAAGATCGTTTACAAATTACAAACGCTACTCTAAAGTAATTAATTCACACATGTAAACAAACTAACAATAAACACAGGTATAAATTATTTACAGGAAAACTACTGCTTTGAAGAAATGCACCATAGAAGAATGTTTCTAGAACTATCCATAGAATATTCACATGATAAACTTGAATTTTTACTATGAAAAAGAATCCTTTTTTAAATAAACTAAAACCTGCTATCGGTTTTTTAATATAGCTAATTGTCAACAAAACCTGCCTTAAGTTCTTCAGTATAATTCGAATTTTCTCTTGGAATTAGAAAGGTATCATTGATTATAAGAAAAAGTACTCTAGTACTGATGTTGTCAACAAGCTGGAATTTCACATCGGCAACATCTTTTGCAGTTAGGAGGATACGTTTTTAAACAAACGAATGGTATTACAATGGGGACACCTGTGCACTGTTCTTGGCCGATCATTTCATGTTTTCGTTCTTTTACAGTGACTAATACGGAGAGAAGAAAAGAAGTTAGTCCGGTAGTTTAATGTCCTTTTCCACTATATTGATGTTGTTCTGTCGATTTAAAACCCTAACTTAACGTATTACCTACACCACATCTATCCCAGTTAAATTTATATAATGGAGACAACAGACACACATATATCTGATTCATTTCTATAATTGTACTTGGACATAGATAGAAAAGGCCCATTGAAATAATCACTTTATAAAAAACGTGATGATTCTAATTTCCCGATTGTAAACTTCCCCTATCCTTGCAGTAAAATATCAAAGTCTCCAGCCTATTGTGTACATTTCACTGTTTATTTGTTACTACCGTGTGTATACAACAATGTTATCTTTAGAGCGATATTGCTGTCACGTAAACTTCTAAAAAGGGGTTAGGTTAAATCTTTGTTAATTTTATCACGCTAAACAATCTTCGGGCGTCATTACGAATTGATTTGCAGATATGAAGTTTCTATCTCCAGTATGTGAACAACTATCTTTGCTTCAATGATTTCCCGTTGTATTTATCTGAAATTCGTCTATTATTATCTTAAAATATTTTGTCTACAATTTAGTTTCTGTAATTGACTTTTGTTTTGATAAAAATCTACCAACATGATGAAGATTAAATCAATTTTAAAATAGAGTTGAGAAGGATAATTCGTAAAATTTAATTTAAAATAGGAATGCTAACTTTAATTCTCATTAGCAAGTTAATGTATACAAGTAATGAGGAAATAAATGTAGTAAATTATTTCTTTAGAATAAGCTACATGTGTATATAAACAACAAAAATATAACCAAATAAACTATTCATTTTCAGTTTTAACTGACTACGAGACAAAATGTTTTAAATTAATTTTATCTTCTTGGAAATTCAAGATAAAACAAAAATATATAGCATTTTTAGTCCATTTATATATTATGTAAGTATGTAATATATGTTATAAGATAAATGGTAAGTAAAAACAATTAGATAAAAAAAACTGATTCAAGGTTAATTTTAAAAATTTGAAATAATTATAGTAAATTATATTTGTAAAATATATTAGCGATTAAGATACACGAAAAACAAATAATATAATGTTGCTGTCTACATTGCTATCATGCACTAGTAATGATCCACATGAAAATGTATACATATTAAGTAATGTATATTTCACTTGGCAACTTCCACATTCATATATACCGAATCTCCTTCTAAATATTCCTTTATGCTACGATAACAATATTCATATTGGTTCTGAAATACAGTTTGTTCAATGCAATGAAAAACATATCACTGTTTGTAATCAGAAACTATGACCTCAGATTATATTGTGTGTTATGACCATTTCAGATATAAGCATAAAAAAACAAAAAAACAACAAAAAATAAGATACGCTTATAAGTGTCTTATACTTTTATGCGACTTTTTTCCAGAATAAGTTGATAGATAGAAAATACATGTAGTATTCGACATATCAGCGCATCTATAATGTATTATCCGTAGATTTTTTTATTTGAAAGTGTATACTATCTTCATTTTGTTTGTATTTGCAATCTATTCACTATCAGTCAGTGATTAATGAATGATAAAATATACTTTTGTGTGTAAGATCTTGTTATGTATCCGATTTGTAGTAGGTTTTTAATATTAGGTACATTTTGTTTCAAATATCACCGAAAGTTGTGTTATATGACAACGTTTCTACAATATCTGTAAAGTAAATTTCATTTGTTTCAGCGTTTTTTTTTTTATAATGATCACGTTTTCAGATATATGTAGAACACGACTTAGATTCTATCAAGTTTCGACATTTGAAATTAAGGAGACCATGTTTCACTGATCAAGTTAATTGTTTCACTGATCAAGTTAATATATACCAAATATCCAGTAATTTTGATTAAAAAAAGAAATGAATGTTTCGTACAAAATTAGACAGGAATTCTGGTCTTCTCGTCTGCATGGTTCTGACAACTTGGAATATGTCAACTTCATCATCCATAGTCATCTTCTCTACAACCAATGCGAGTGCTAAAACCAAGCCACTTCTTGTACACCCATCTCTACAAGAAGGGTACCAGTATTAAGGATTTTAAGATTCCTTTTATAATTATGTCATTGGTTAATGACATACCAAATAATTTTTAATTTTCGGATCCTATTATATTCCACATACGAATGCACAAATACAAATGTACTGCAGTTGACGTGAATTTGCTGTTAGACAACATTGTCTTTATAGTTTCGTGTTCGTCTGACATAAAGTTTGAGAACATTGCAATTAAATTAAAAAATGTAATGGATGTATAAGACAATACACACAACACAACACATGTATCGTTTAGCTCATTGAATAACAGTTAGTGTGTTTACTGAGACATTTTAGTAGATCGTATGTCTTATTTGCGTACTTCCTAGCACGATATTCATTATTCTGTTTTGCTGTCGTTTGTTTTTTTATTATTTGTTTTTTTTTTTTTTTTCATTTTAAACAATGAGATTAAAATCCACATACGTATGTATTATGGATATATTGATCACTTTTAGAAATACTTGACCGTTTGCCAGATTAATTCTTGCCTATTTCTTTGTTATGGTGAATTCGATTTTTATTTAAAATATTTATATTGATTTAGCTTAATTGGGAGACTTACCTACAAACAATAACAACTGGTCCTTGTTTGTTACTTTGGTGTCTTGATATGCGTTTGACAAGCCTAAGAATAATTTGTGGAGAAGGTAAGGCATATTGGTCACCTTTCCATTCTATTGTCTTCAAAACTGTTATTGTTCGTGTATCGGTCTGAAAATATTACACATTTCACAGAATTAACAGGAACAGACAACACATATCTAAAATAAAAGCTTAATATGTATGTTTTCGTGTACTTTGTCTTACCAGCCTTTTATTCCATTCTGTGGTTACTTTTTTCTATTTATGCACTTAATAGCGCTTTTTCCCTAGATTTAATTGGGAATTACATTTATAAGAATTATTTATTTGTTGATGACTATGTACACACACCTTCCGATATAGCAGATAACATGGAACCCCAATATTTGAAAAAAGAATTGCAAATGCCGTATACAATGAAGATATAGAAATAAAAAAACTAGAATGAGGCAGTCGGAAAAGAGAGCTATCCCCACACTCCCCGCATTTTGTATCCCTATGCACCTTTTTCACAACTATGCCTTTGCATACAGGTTCAAATTTTGGAAAATATTAAAATTCTGAAACCTTATTGCACATCTGCATACAGTGTATGACAATACTGTATAGAAATAAAATGTATAAAATGAAAAAATCAAAGAAAACTTTCAGTCACCAACTTAAAATTCCTAATTTTTGAAATTCGACCCCTAAAGGCCCCAATTTTTGAAAATTAAAATTCTAAAAACCTTATTGCACATTGATATACAATGTGTGACAATACCGTAAAGAAATTAAACACATAAAATGAAAAATGAAAGCGGATTTTAGGTCACAAGCTTCAATTCTTAATTTTCGAAATTTGACACCTGTGGGCCCCAATTTTTGAAAATCAAATTTCTAAAACCTTATTGCGCATCTACATAAAGAATGTGACAATACTGTATAGAAAACAAATGCATCAAATGAAAAATAAAAGAGGAGTTTAGGTCACAAACTTAAATTCTAAATTTTAAAAATTCGACCCCTGTGGTCCCCATTTTTTGTAAATGAAAATTCTAAAACCTTATTGCGCATCTAAATGTGATATGTGACAATACTGTATAGAAATAAAATGCATGAAGTTAAAAATGAACGAGGAGTTTAGGTCACAAGAAAGTGTGACGGACGGACGTACAGACGAAGTACGGGGACAATGATACAGGATGCTATAAAATTTCCGTAGGAATAAATTAAAATGAAGAATATCTGTGTCTAGTTGTTTAACCACAGATGGGAAACAAAACAATTTCTTAGTTGTCCCCTTCTTCGTGTACTTCACCCCGCATTAATAATACACTTTTCCAGACACTTTTGATTCAAATCAATTATAAAAAAGAAACCAATTATGTTTCGAAAATAATATCTTACTTGCTGAGCTAAAAGAATTTCAATCTCGTCCTCTGAGTGGTCTTGTCTTTTCCTAACTCTTAAATGTTTGAAGTCACGTTTTCCATCACCCCATAATGCAGTATTCTGTAAATTAAATATAGTCCAGTACATGTTCACCTTGTATATCAAATTTTCCATATACTAATAAACACGATTTGAAAAAAGTATTTAAAGGTGTTTGTAAACAAGAATTCAATTAGATATTAATCTAATATGCTTAATTTAAGTCTGAAGATAACTTCAGGGAAACGAGAGACAAATTCCAAACGATAACATTACACAGTACTATAAACCATGCTCCACTGCATTGCCGAAGTAGAAACTAATAAATATGGATGTGTGTATGGTCGTTTAGGAGTAAAGTTGTTGATTCTCTTAGTGGTACGTCTTAAAAGTACGGAATTTGGAACAAAGTAATAACTGATTACCAAGCTGAAGATATATTTGATCTTTTATTAAATACTGGATCATTTTTTCAACCTTCGAGCTTTCACATCATGTCTAAATGTTAATCCTATTGTAAGAGCCTATTCCATTATTAAGTATTACTTGTTTATTTATTTCAAGGGTGTTCTAATTTAAAGCAAACCTTGTCAAAGGAGTCAAGCAAAACAATAATAGCACTGCCATGGTCGTAAACCATTGTCCAGAAATCAACAACTGTATCCTTCAGGGGGAATTGCGTTACAATGAACTTACTTTTCACTGAATATCCCTACAAATTAAAATGTCACGAAAGGACTTGATATTTTATGTTCATTGATATATTATTAATCATAGTTTGATTTTTATATTAAGCATTCTTTTAAAATACAACATTCTCGAAGAACTGTAAGCGAAACAGGAATGTACCATAATAAGCAAACTGGGTTTATCTAATGATAGAAGAAGACAAAGTTATCTCGACCGTAAGGCAAGACGGTCAGCACGAAGAAGTGTCAGTTTTCTGAAGTTATACACGTCGTGACTAAAATTCTTGTCATTAAAACATATCTCACGCCAATGTTTCTTCTCCCTATGATTTCAAGCAGAGAATTCTACCACAGAGATCGATTTAAATTTCTTGCACAAATTGACATACATGTACATTGGTTACAATGTCCGTTTCATAAGTTATATGTATAATAAAACAACCGTTTCATTTAGCTAAAATAAGTTTTTTTATTGGTCTATCATCGTATAAATTTTAATTCCATGCATTAGATAAAAATCGGTAATTTACTCATCTTCCTCGACATAACATTCTAATAAGAGTTACCACTGCATTTAAATAATAATTGTAAAATACTCACAGGGATGATTATAGCATTTATATAACCATCACAGGATGTCAGATATGGCCGATAGTCGTTGTCTAAAATAATTTAAAACAATAGTATGCATTAATGTCATATTTTTCCCAAGGAAATCTAATTGCAATTTGCCAATTTGTATTTCTGAGGTAGGTGGGATTCATTTACCAAAGAATATAGATTTAAAGGGGACATAAAATACAAATGATAGGTAATGCAGGTTCTGCAATACACTATTAATAACTAAATGTTTTCTATTTAAAAAAAAAATGCAAGTCAATATATTAAATTTAGATTTTGTTGAATGTCCTGTCAAACATGGTTTCATATGTGGAGCAACTCATTTGTTCAGAAGGTTCGATTGTTATATTTTGAACTGAATGGACGTACATTTAACTGAAATCCAACATGTACATTTCATACGATTGTCGTTACCAGTAAGAGCAGTCTGTTATTTATTAATCAAATTCGATCAGCTATATACTATTACTGACAGAAAGCAGCCGTTTCTATTAGCATTTTCAGACAGTATGCCATATTTATTGAAATATGATTTCTATGTTTTTTTTTCACCTCTTTGTAAAAAAGACAACGAAGGGAAAATATACTTTTTATTCGTATTTCATTAAACTAACATATGTTTAATTCATTCCTTAATGTATGACAAAAATGTTGGACATTCTTACGTGGCAGTATATTTTTGACAAAATTTTTCCTTTGGTTTTCAATAGCTTTTCCTACTGAGAAATCCTCATCTTTAAAAACTGGTCGTAAACCCTGTAACCTCTAAAACAAAGACAAGGAGACACATGTGTATACACTTTTATACCAAACGCCAAACGTTCAATATAAAAAAGAGTAAAACAAATGATTAAAATCTCAACTTGCAAGATATTTTTACAAAGTTTCTATAGCATTGTTATCTTCTAGTTAGTTTGTTTGTGTATGAACTCCCCTGATAATGTAAACATTGCTAATATATGCAGAACAAATGTGCATCAAATGTGCATTGGTATTAAAGAGTATAGATGACTCTACAGGTGGATGTAACTTCCAAATGGTAGCGCAGATATAGAGGATAAAATATTTGAATAGATATTTAATTGTATTTCATTCTTTAAAATGTATGACTAAAGAAGTACAAAATAAATAACATCAACACAATTCATTTTTTCTCTTTTTGATTTTAAAGTTATACCTGAAATTCTTGTCGAAGATTTGTTTGGTTTTTCGGAACTGTCTGCTTGAAATGTTGTTCGATGTATTCACAAAATTCAGTATTTGGAATAGAGGTGTCTGGTACAGAAAACAGTTCCAATAAAGCTTCATATACAACAATGTACTGATCCTAAATGGGAATATATTTGTGCATATAGTAGTTAGAAATAACAAACAGGGCGTTAAAACTGAATGTTAAATATTAAGACACATGTATGTGTATTAATATAACTATGACTTTCCATTGATGAATAAAGCCATCTCGAAGTATGACCTCCCGAAGCTTGTTTTTTTTTTATTGCAGCCCATGCACTGTAGATTTTTTGTGAGTATCCTTTCCGCCATTTATTAACATTATAACTGAAATGTTTTCCTTTGAAAATTTCATCGGATTCATTGTTCTTGAAACTAAATGCTACATCAAAAAAATATTTTAAAAACTAGAGGCTCAGAGGGTCGAGCCTGTATCGCTCTCCTAGTATAAAAGCCATTTAGGAACCAAATTGTTCTTCATCAAGGTCCTTATGTAACTTACAGGTCAGTACATTCTAAAATTTGGCAGTTCTTCAGAATATTTTTGGGGGATTATGTTAACCTAAGTCTTCTACTGAAGGCCATCAACCAATCAGAAATAAGAATTGCCCATGGCGGCTATGTTTGTCGCCTGAACTGAACAAAATCAGGAAAATGTGTGAAACCTAAGACAGATGCTTCCTGTCAAGTCTCGTTCCCTTTGGCCAAGCGGTTCCAAAGAAAAAGATTATCAACCGATGAAAGACAAGAATTGCCCATGACGGCCATGTTTGTTGGCTGATCACGACGAAATGAGGAGAGTTTTTAATGAACCTCCCTTAAATGCTTCCTGTAAAGTTTCGTTCCGTTTGGCCAAGCAGTTCCAGAGAAAAAATAAAATTTTAATCAACCAACGAGAAAAAAAAATTGCCTATTGAGGCCATGTTTTTTACCCGATCGGGACGAAATGAGGAAATGTTATAAAGAACCTGCAATAGATGTTTTCAGTCAAGTTTCTTTCCATTTGGCGAAGCAATTTCAGAGAAGAAGATGTTTTAATATCAACCAATCAGAAACAAGAACTATTGTGGCGGTATTATATATATGGCGGCCATATTTGTAGTCCGATCGGGACGAAATGAGGAAGCTTTATAAAGGACCTCCAGTATATGCTTCCTGTCAAGCTTTGTTCCGTGTGGCCCAGCAGTTTCAGAGGAGAAGAGTTTTGAAAACTCAGCCAATCAAAAACAACAATTGTTCATGGCGGCCATGTTTGTTGTCCAATCACGACGAAATGAGCAATCTCTATAAAAGACCTTACATAGATGCTGCCTGCCAAATTTACTTCCATTTGGCCTGGTGGTTTCAGATGAGAAGATTAAAATGTGAAAAGTTAACGGACGACGGACGCCAAGTGATGACAAAAGCTCACATAGCCTTTGCACACGATAAGGTTTATAGTTCTATTTACTGTACACACCTCTGAAATTACAACGTCCGCGGAAGTCACCACCGCCGATGTTTTTAAACAATGGAAACGTATGTCATATGAAACTTCATTGTCATAATACTACATATAATAAGAATATAGATAAACCCTGTTATATATGCATTTCAAAAAGTAACAAGATAGCGATAAGCAAAGTATTTATGTTTTTCACCTAATAAGATTTTCTATTCTTGATCTTATCTCGTAACAGAACTTCAAGACAAGATCAGATTAAAAAACACTGTCTTGAAAAAATATATTATACTCTTTTCTGTAGTTTCTCAAAAAGTTATAAGTGTCTATTTCTTTGACCTTATTTCACAATTCATGTAATTACTATTATACTTACAACTGTCTGTATCATATTCATTCTGTCTTTCCTCATCATCTTGACGTAATCCATTACGTCAACAAATCCAGTTATCTTTCCATTTTCATATAAGGCATCTAAAGCAATGAATGTCCCTGTTCTTCCAATTCCGGCGCTAAGGGTGATTAGAAATGAATTAAGTTACAGAATCATTTTCAGATGGGGAGGGTTAGTACTAGTCTAAGTCCAAAGGACCTCGCAAAATTGATCCTTCAGAGGGATCAACCTACTGTTGAAGGAATGCTATACCCTAGCACTTATGTAGTGTGCCATGTCTGGTATTGAGACGGGGGGGGGGGAGACTGGTCATCCCCACCCTTTTCCCATTTCACAGAAATTATATTTTGAATAGGATATAGTATGAAAAAAAATTGTCTTGGAAATTTCGTAGGATCTCGTGCGAGGAACCATTATCAAAGGGGACATATTTCTATAATCCTAAACTTAATACAGATATGTTTTATACATGAAACTGTTCATATGTTTGAATATTAGTTCCGGTCAATGCACACGTATCTAAATACAACTCAGGGTCTGTCATTAAACACATGACTGTTTTTCGTAATCTTAATTATATCATAAATCCTAACATACACATTTTTATCAGATACACAAATCTACAAATGCAAGTGAATACCACGTATTTCAATATCCGATTTTACTTCATACCTCAATGATAATGACTTTAAGAATATAAAAAAAATGTTTTCCGTTAAGATGTTTAACCACATTACTCTTTTTTTGTACATTGTTTTATAGTTTGATGGTCTGTGGACCGGATGTGTTTAACTAATTGGTATGCCATTGCTTACCTTTCCTGTTATATAATCTGCAGTTTGTTTTGCCACTTCGTACATTATATAAGATCGTGATGAATATTGAACCTGTTTTGTGGCTAGCTCATACAATGAAATAATTGAATACTATGTCTTAGTACGTACAGCGTATTGTGGCATGAAATATAAGCCTTTAAATCAGAACAAAAGTATTAAATAGTTTGATAATGAGAAGAATTTGTTTCCTAATCATCGTATTCATGTAATGACCTGCAGTGAACAATCATAGGCCCCGGGAGATCTGTTCTTTCAACCTTAACCTTTCTATAAAAGTTAACCAGTTTAATTTTGTCTGGGACACCATGGTCTGGCCACTGTGTAAAGTGAAACTGCTTTACAGTTCGTTCTTCTTTTGTCTACAAGTAATACATAGATAAAAATACATGTATAAATAATCAAATAAAATATATTACTATAGCGTGTCTAAATTAAACTACATTATCTATAAGATATATAGAATATCATTATTATGTTTGTTTCTATTTGTCACAAATTTCAAACGCATGCACATTTTCGGTTTTAGAACTGTTGTATTTTTATGTAAAAAATTCAGTTACAATCAAAAATGGCAAACCTGGACGAGTGCAAAGCTCAGTCCTTTTTAAAATTGTATATAAGGATGAAGAGGACAAATATACCTAAGGAGCAAATACAAAAAAGCAATCCATTAGACAGACAAAACCAGGAAGACAAATGCACAAGCACAACAATTAAAAACTGAAAACGAAACAACAGTAAACAACACGAGCTGCTGTAAAAACCAGGAGCGAACTCAGGTACTCTGGATGGATAAGCAGTTCCTGTCCGTATACGGCACCCGCCCTGAAGTTCAACAAAGTCAATCCAGTGGTAGTCATAACTCGGTGGAGGTACATTGTACATGAAATGTTACGACAGCGGGAACGGGTCCAACATCATCTTAGATATTGAAACATTGTAACCGTCAATCAATTTTTGTGACGAATGCAAACTTTCCTAAGTGATGACATCCAAAAAACCTTGGTTAAGCAGTTTTTTTGACAGCAGTAATCCTCTTTGGGTAACTCAACACATGCCCTTGAATATCGGATAAGCTGCGAAACGTGTGCAGGCGATGCTGTATATTGCTACTCGGGAATGGAAGGTTAAGAATACGAAAATTCAAGTCATCGCGTTTGTCATAAAGTTTTATCTTCAAATATCCCTCATTGTATATTTCAACAAACAAATCAAAATATGAAGCGGACTTAATGTATCTGTAGTATTATTAATTGTAAGATCACTTGGGTAGATGAGATTTAGAGAGTCTTTGAATTTGTCGTTATTTAACGACAGGTCATCTATATAACGAAAAGTTAAATTAAAGGATTGGGCTAGTTTCTTTTTATTTTCATGTAGTAGCTCTCGAATGAAATCCGTTTCATACCAATTCAGAAACAGATCACAGAGGATGGGATTGGTTGGTTCCAATTGGAATGCCGATCGTTACTTGAAACATTCGACCGCAAAATTCAACTAATATGTTGTCTATGAGAAAATGTAACGTGTTTATAATTTCATCTTTAGAATACCTTTTTGTCAGAATCAGAGTGGTTCTTCACGAAATCAGCATTTTCTCTATTTAAAACTAGAAATGTATAACTGCGTGTGCCATTTTGCTTGAAACAACATTGATGCACTAGTTGTTTCAATCGATATGTTAATTGAAAATGTGGTCTGGTAGTATAAAATGTAGAAAAGTCGAATGTTTTTTATGCTGATGCATGTAGCCAAAAATTTGATTTAGATATTGTATTAAATTGTTTGAGTTTTTAGGAATGCACATCAGATTAACCCGACTGATGGAATATGGTGTTTCACAGTTATTCTGAAGGCCCTCATGTCAATATGAATGTTAAAATCTTTGAAACAGGTTTTGTATAGCTGACACAGCAATGTACCTCTGTTTAAACGGATTCTAATGTTGACTTTTTCACAGACCCAATTTAACAATAAGGGCGTCTTCTTTTCACACAATTATTCAATATTTTTTGGGTTAGTTTATTATTCATATCAGCCCAACACGTATTAGTTATCATTACTAAACAGTTTCACGTTCATTAAATTACCCGACCCTATCGCATGGAGCTTTTACTTACAGTGAAAAAATACCTATTATATAATACATATGGCATGTTACATGTGCTTGCAGTTACTATTAGCTAGAATCGAAATATGCTTTATTGATAGTTGTTGATATCATACATGATTCAAACTTCAGAGAATCAAAGGTATTTTGTGAATTATACGAATCAAGTTATTTCTACCAATAAGTGTACTTGAAAATAAATCATTTGTATTTTGGCATTGGCGATAGAACGGATTGAATTTACAAATGTTACCTACCTTACAGTCCTCAGATAGGGGGTGGTTTTCCATTTCTTTCATTATCACATTTAAACCTACTATAATTCCGTTTTAATTTGCATATGACAAAATACAAGAATTCCATTGATCGGAAGGGAAAAATCGTAAAGGTTTATACATCGATAAACATGTATTCGGCAAGTACATTCATGCGCTTTCTTGATTATTTAAAGTTTCAAATGTGACATTAAATGTGAAGAATGGTGTAAAAGAACAAATTTTAAGGATGATACTGACAATAATAGTTAAAATTTAATGAGAAGTAGTTTAAACATTTATGAAAATTGCGTTTTCAAACATTCCGCGAAAAGTTGCTGCACGGACGTCACAGTCAAGATTGCAACGTCATATTTGTAAACAACGCAAGTTGGATTCTTCAAAAGGAAAAATCGGACATTGCGTCGATTCTGTACGCTTCAGATTATGTTAAAATCTATCAAAACATACGTTTCTTTCTTTTTTCGATTTGTAAATGACTTTGTTGACTTATTTATACAATTGCTCAGCTGCCAAAAAATAGTACCAGATTCAAGATGAATGTTGCCTGAAAAGGGCAAAGTTATTTTTTTTTATTTTGATAAGGAACAATTTTTCGATGTTTGAAATGGAATTATAAGGATTAAATCCGAGTTTGTATGAGTTTATCGATGTGTTAACTCGGCCTTTTCACTCAAATACTCAACATAAATAAAGCTTCGGACTCTTTTTAGTTTGTGAGAGAGTCGGACGGGTTTACACATCTATAAACTCATACAAAAACGTATTAAATCCTATAATAAACTTTTTGTCCTGATTGTTTCAAAATTTAACTCTTCGACGCCATATTGATCAACTGTCTATGTCACCTAACATGACTTTAAGAACGAGACGACGTCATTAAGTTTAGGGGCTTCAGATAAGAAGGTTTATTTTTGGAGTGGCCAACACTTTCTTAATTTTATCAACAACGTTTATTTAAAGAAGACAAATATACCTAAGGACCAATCCAAAATTATTAAAGGACTACGAAAGGTTATAAGAAAAATAGGGGATTGGCAATGACGACAACTGCCCAAGGCGCAACGTAACGTATAAGGCTCGTATGTCTTTATCCACGATAAGCTATATAAGGGGACGCATCATTGTTACTTTATATATGAGAACTTCTATCTCCATTACCGTTGTGTTAAACACTTTAATTTCTCTGTACACATAAATGGAGTGTTCAACTTCTTTTGCCATAGACAAGTTGTAATTTTCAAATGTGAGTCCTTCACTTGTAGACTCTGGCCAATATTGCTCGCATTTTTTTCTACAATAGCCGTAACATTATGGTTAGAAAAAATTATAAGTATAACATTATAGATACTTTAGTTTCTCTCCTTTGTATAAATAGTTTATGTTACTAATACATATGCACAAAATATGCATATTTTGTGCATTTAATTGTTTAAAGTAAGTGGAATGGAAAGTATCCTTTAACTTGCAGAATTACACATTTTTCTATTATTTATATTAACACTATTTTTTATATCTAAGCTGATATATGTTGGTTGTCAAATAGTTTAGTACATTTGTGTATAGATAATAAGTCAGGTGTGTTGCATGTTATAGAATGATACCAAATAAGAATATTTTTTACTTACACCTTTCTCTTCTATCAGTCTTGTAACCATAACAATTTTACCAGCTTTTTCCTGCCATATCATGTGCCAAAAATCCCGTAGTGTATTTCCTTTCGGACCTATTTAATAAAACAATTTTTAGAAAAGAAAAGAACAAAGTGTGGACTAAAGGTATAATATAAACACATTTTGTTAACATATTGCACAACAAGGAAACATTTGGTTATCTCATAACCAGGAAAGCCGGACCGCGGATCAGTGTGAGTTAAGTGCATGGAGAATGCCGAACTTTTTGCAAAAGAGTTGGCTGAAGACCGCTACAAAAAGCTAAATCACCCAACCCAACCCTATCCAACCACCGTTCTTTAACAGTGGTAGTCACAATTGGTGCATCTGTTTGTCCTGCCTTATCCCTTTTTGAATTGTTTATCAATTTAACTAGTTTTTTTCTGAAAAAGCATGAAATAGTTACGACTGGGCGTTAAGAAACCAATCAATCAATCAATTTTTGGTAATTTATATCAATGTCAACACCAGCCATAAAAAAGCCTTTCCGTGTAAAAATTATTGACTTTCTATAAATGAAATATAGATTTGAAGTGTTACGTGTTACATCATTTTATAGTAACTAAAATTAAGGGCAAATCTACTTGTCATGTTTGTCATTATTTAAAACAGTTAAATCAAACATACACATTTAGCTACTTATTAGGAAAACAAAAGTTTAAATTTATGCTGTGTCCTTTATTTTAAAACAATATTATAAAAATCAACAATCTCTGGTAAAAAGACAAACCTTGGGATGCTATATACGCTTTTTTCGTTTGATAATTCTGAAATAAATAAGTGTATTAATTATACATTAACAATGCAATGCCTTGAAAGAAAACAGCTTATCTTCATCATGGAGTGGTCGCAGAAAATGGCTTGTAAGCCAAAATTTATAAGCACCGATTGTGTTTTTTTTTTTTTTTATTTTGAATCTTTTACCAATTACATTAAGTATCTTCCATTTGTAATGTGAGCAAACAGTTTAATTGATATGTTGTAAATTGGTATTGTGTTTTCACATAACTCGAATAACAAAATCCTGACTATACTTTTCTGCCAATTTCTTTTATCATCTAATATACTTTTACCAAATTATCTCTCTGATGAAAAATATATATGACAATAAACTATTGAATTTACAAATGTGCGAATGGTATTTACAATATAACAAATCTTAGTTTTATACTTACATCTATGTGGCTTGCATTAATATAATCATGCAGAGTGTCTCCCTTTAAGATAACTCGTGAATGGTCATCTGTAACAAAATCATCAACAATAGAAATTTCACATGTATGTTCTAACTTGTGAATATTCTGCGTTAATATTCGTATGAAGAATACTTTACTCAAGCGTCACCACGTAATACCAATGGAACAATGAAACTAGAACAACCATTCAACTCTACCTTTATTTATACAATTGATACATTTTCGCCAAAATAAGCTTCCATCAAATAAAGTTATTTCACTATTTTACGTTTCGTCTTTACAAAGAGTTTAAAATTAAAAAGACAGAATCAAAGACTTCCATCTTCGCATTGTGACATTCCATATTTTCGAGACAGTATACAGATATCGCATGTATTTGACAACTGTACATGTACACCTCAGATTATATGGATACCCTAGATCCTGTGTAACTAAATATATATAAAGAAGTAGACTAAGTGTGGTAAAAAAAACGGTTCGTTTCGGGTTTATTAGAAGAGACTGCTGTCATTAAGAAATGAAAGTTAACAACCCTCATGATAATAACAATTTAAGAATACACTAAGAGACATTAAACACTCGTAACACATGTTGTTTCACTCGACACCACTACAAGATTTGCCTGGATCATACAATGGATGCTTATACGGAAACCTGCTTACCCTCCAGAGTTCGGTGGTTTATTGTAGGTGTATGTCATGTTTTGTTGTTTACACCTTGTAGATTACAGTATATCCGTATTAAATGTTGTATATTTATGCTCCTGGGATTCCTTCATAATCTGTTTAAACTGTGTTGGAGTATTGTTTAGGTGTTCTTGTTCGGTTTATTTATGGCATAAATTATCCACTAAATCTATATATATGTACACATATTTTCTTACTATATAACAATTATTTTGACAATAGATAGGATAAGGATAGTAGATCAATACTAGATTGAATCACCACAAGTTCTTGAACAAATTCGAATCATGTAGCTTCTTACATGTAGAATGTAAATCAGGTCACTATGACGCGTCTAAAAGACAAATATCTCGAAGTTTAAATGGTGGCTATTGTTTTTACCGAGAAACTGGTTTCTATTTTTACATTTGGTGCTATTTCTCCATATTGTTAAGTGAGAATTATATTCACTAACATGGAAATGTAGTTCGAAAGCGGTTCTTCATCTTATTTTCTGGTTTTTTACCACTTTCGTGTTCAAATACACAACCTATTGGCATTGCCTGAAAATATAGTCGGATAAAAATACTATCAGAAAGATATTTAATATATACTATGTATATATATATATATATATATATATATATATATATATATATTAATTAGCAACAGACTACTGACTGAATATTTTGTAATAGTAATCACCTTCTTTAAGTATTGTTAAAGTACGTTGCACCGAACTGGGTCTCTCACATTTTCTATATTTAACGCAAGCTTTAGCAATACCCGTTCGACTAATATAGAAAAAGGTCAACTTTCTAAAAAATTTCTAAAATTCAACTTTCTAACGGTTAGCCGTTGGACTGACACATTATTCAAAAGGTACGCAGGTAAATACAGGTACATGTAACTATGGAAAGAGAGGTTGCCAAATATACGATCTAATAGTTTTTACAATTTTCTTTTCGTTTTCCAATGTAAAACACAATATTTGTACGAAGTATCAAGGGTTGAAAATAAATTGTCAATAACGACAGATCGATTTTTAAAGAATTTGCTTAATTATGAAAAAAATGAAACGAATCGGCGTAAATATGCCTCGGCGGATACATTTATATGAAACACGTTGTTTGGAGTTTTTTCCCTTTTTTATATATGGTTTCAGAGGAGAGGAGTTTTGAAATATTGACCAATCAAAAATAAGAATTCATCATGGCCGCCATATTAGTTGACCGACTGGAAAGAAATATGCAAACTTCATCAAGGTCTTTCCAAAGATGCTTCATACAAAGTCACATTTCAGTTGGCTTTGCGGTTTCAGAGGAGAAGATCAAAATGTACAGACGGGCGGACGGACGGACGACGGACGCCAAGTGATGACAAAAGCTCACATGGCCCTTTGGGCCAGGTGAGCTAAAGAAAAAACTCAAAAAGTAACTGCAAAATGCCGCTACTTGTACAAATGAATTTGTCTGGTTTAATTAATCTGAATTCAATTAACTGATAATCTTCCTCTTTGTTTTGGTACTACTGATTCAGCAGTGTTTTACGATCTCTATTGACATTCTCAGGCATACCTTTAAGATACCTATTTAATGCTATAATAAGGTTTCATTTTGCAATGCCGTCCAATCGTAATTTAAAGATTTAAAAATAAACGCCAAACTTCAACTAGTTTGAAAGTGAGTAAATAGGAACTCACGAAATACAATGAAAGTGCACCGGCGAACCGCTAGAGATAAGTCGAATTATCTGAACTTTTCTTAACTACAGAACAATGGACTATTTGAAGGGTTAGTAAAGGTCACAAATGTTTCCCTTTGTTTATAATGGACAAAGTTAAAAAGTTTGGAAAAAGAATCAAATGAGGAAGCTTATTGTTCCAATTTAAAATATAGTTGCCGGTAACTCCTGTTTGCAGAATTTAGTCAGTAATTTTACCAATTAGGCCTTCAAACGCTTGCCTTCTATCGAAAACCGCGAGATCCAGTTCATTGCAACGTACTTTAGTATATATTTGTGGGACTTCTCGGACAATAGATAACAACGCGCGACTTATTATTTGATTGAAAATCACTGCAGAATAGGAGAGAATTTTAGCTTTTCTCTTTCAGGTATAACATGTTGGCTTAACTATATGTTGGCTTAACTATCTTAAACTAAATCTGAAATTAACATCAATACAGTAGTACAAAGTTGTTGCTTACATTATCCTCTATTCATACTACGTTTATATGCGTTTTTATTGCTCACATTGTATGGATAAACATATATGAACACAACCCGTCGATACTATTTGTAAGTTCATAAAATGAAAATTTGCTGCTACCAACGAAAACAAATTACAAATAGAAAGATTCTTACACGTGTACATAATTATGTATTACCAACTTTCTTACTAAAACAGACAACGGATTATGATTACAGATTTAGCGAAACTAAATAATAAAATACTAGGCCACAATTAAAAAAATCAAGGTGAACAACACTTAATTACTGTTCTTGTTATGAAAATCAAATTGTGTCTTCACAATCACACAACCCCTCAACAACAATAGCATACGACATCAATTCAGAGTTGTTCACTGGCCTCTCTCTGTTGTTGACCTTGAAAAACCAGGACCCTATGTTCATACAAGTATAACTTTAATTTTACAAGGAACATTAGATGTAATGTTTACTCCTACAAAACGGCCAGATACCTTAATTCTTTACATCGTATGGCAAATGTAATCTTCATCATTGTGTTCAGCAATTTTGAAAAACCAAAAAGATAAACGTTTACAAAAAAATAACTAAAAGGGTCGAAGCTTCCTTCAGTTAATGTAAACTGCACTTTCAATAGTAATTCTAAATTCATAAACTGAAACAGTAAACACAAGTATCTTTACATGCAGCTAAACATCATGTCATAGCCAGAACAATGACTACTGTGTCTTCACTAGCCAATGATTACGAGTCACTTCTCTCCTTTTCACCCTGGGGAGATTAAGTCATAAGTTTGGGTACATGTAGTAGTTATGTTCATTCGATGCATCTGAGACTAGCTGTAAACATGTAGCGATGACATGTCGACAGTGCAAACATATACTATGGAGAAAACCCGTTGAAGCTTTTGGCAAAGTGCCTCGTCAGGACGATGGAACGGTAAAGTACTTTTGTGGATTCTGTTTTACGTTACTGGTCATTAGTTATGTCATGAGAGTTGCTAAACTACTGTCAGCCGCACGATTTTGCCGTGAATGGTTTACACATTCTGGCTTAATCTGCCAATAGTGAAGAGGAGAGAAGCGACTCGTAAACACTGGCTACCCAAGGTGTGAATTCCGAGGAGAATGCTACTCACGGGGTAAAATCGTGAAAGACTAACCCATACTAATACTACCAATTGAATGCGAATTGCAATGGGACATCTGGTTAATAATCGTTGATAAACATTTTGATTCACAAGATGTGCACATTTCGTCAATTTACGACTCATCAGTTGTATCATGGCCTCAGCTGTTGAAAACTAAAACAAAATTGAAAGTTTAAGGGCTACTTTAAAAATTCCGAAACGACCAAATGGGATAAAGCCACAACCATTTAAGAACAGGGGTATGCTAGAGGGATATACTCATTGGTTTTCACAATTTTTACAATTTTGCGATATTTTAAGTATCAATTCCGGGATAGTATCGAAATACTAGCAACTGAGGTGGGTATATGTTTAAAACGAAAACAAGAATCAAAGAGTCGACGGGCAAATTCAAAATCCAAAAATGATCAAAAGGGGTAAATCCAAAACCATCAAAGGAGGTAGCTATGCACGTGCAAGGTACTCCTTAGTTTTCACCAATTTTAGTGTTTGGAACAGCCAATTTCAGGGATCAATTTTATGCAAATTGAACCCATGTTTAGCTAATATCGATATTTATGCGTTCATATCTTTAAGAGATATGATTAATAAGTTGAATTGTAGACTCCCAGTTCCACACAAATGTACCCTTTTGCACCGAAAGAAACATTTAAGTGTGAAGAATAAACACACTAAATGTCATCCAAAATAATTACAAATATATACGGTGATTTTGCAAATTCAGACTAAAAATTGTTCATATTGTATTATGATATTATTACATAGTTGTTTCTGTATTGGACTTCTTATTGGTCCGCGGCTTGCTGTCTTCGCCGAAGGTCAATACAGCTGGCAGAGGACCAATAACAAGGCCAGTGAAGAAATAACCATGTACATTTAATGATATCGTTATTAATTAACTAGTTTTCACAATGCATATTCTTTAAGATTTTTCTTCGCAATCAACTCTTTGAAAATTCTTAAGTATAACCATCAAAGGATTGGAATGAGGGCTGTGAAATATATTTTTAGTCAGAGCTTTCGCTGAATAATGTATAATCACCAATTTAAATCACAAACCATATAAAATGTAAAATCTAGAGAAAATCGACTCGCCCTATATTGACCGGGTACAAAGTGGCCCAATACAACAAAAAATCTGTATTGGCCGAGTTAATGATTCTCTACTATAAGGACTGAGGCCAATAATACACTAGTTAATCAATAATCCTAATTATTACTATTCATATAAAGTAAGCAATGCTTGTACGTGCTCTAATAACAAGAATCGGGCGTAAATAAGAGCATTGTCATACGTGTAAATTGTTATACCTCATATTCTATTTTGAAGCCTCCCGTTTTGTGTTTATCGACTATGGCCTTCGTCAGGTTGTCTACTGATATTTTGTATTGATTAGAATCTTGATTAGGAACAATATTATTGTAGACACATTCATTGTTGTCTCTTGGCATATCTTCTTCGTCTTCGTCGTAAATGAGTTCGCTGGAAAGGGCAGCCCCACGATTGTTAATGCCATTACCTTTAAAAGCATCAATACCGATTTGAATCTTTTTTTTTATTATCGCAAACAATAAGGAAAAAACATAATAGAAATATGTGTTTTGAAAAAATATTTGAATGTATTAAGTAAGGCTGCTGTATAATCGAGTAATGAGCGAGTCGTTTGACCATTATTCATTATTTAAATGAAAACAACACACTCAAAAATTTTGTAAAGTTTAAAAAAAAATAATTTCATATTTTTTTTAACTCTCAATTTAAGAGTCATGTTCAAATTTGATTTAAGTTTGCAAAAGAAAGAAATAGATTAATATTTACTTTTTCGGGGATTTGTGTTTGAACTGTGGGTTTGTGGAGCTTTTCGATATTTTAAAACCGATTCTTTTCTTCCTCTACCTCGCCGTCTTCTGCAAGAACGTAACGAATCCATGTAAGACATAATGTTAGTATTTCAGACATAGAAATAGAAATGAGTTCATTAAAGGATAGTGGGAAGATAATGCATATGACTTATGAATAATTCCAAAATACATGAAATATATTTTATGTTTCAATTATACGTACCTTTGTGAACAATTCACGACAGAAGACCATTATATTAAACCGTCATTTCGATATGGTTAATTGTCTACAATGTGATGACCGTAATACCAAAATTTCCATACAAAAAGGGGGAAATATCAAAATCAAAATACATTTATAGATTTGTAGTAGTAAATCAGGACTGTAAAGCCAGCTCATGTATTCAAATTGCGTCTTAATTTAAATTGTAACACTAGACGTTTTTGTTTTCAATTGATAAGATAGAGCTTCGCAGAAATGAGCTTATTTCAAGAACATGAATTTCATTAGAATCATTGACAGTTAGTTGTCGTACCCGCTGTTCTGCTATTTATTCTTTATATGTCTATTGTGTAAAGTTAATGTTTTAATAAGAGATCTTTAACCTACTTTATATAAATCACAGTGCCTAGTATAATGACGAGTAGCACAAATAATGAAATCCCTGCCCCTGCTCCAATAGCAACAGTCGAGTCGGAATCTCCGTCATCTATTACACCAACTACAATGAACAAAAACTAAAATAATATTGTAGTGAGGTCGTATTTTGAACAAACTGTTCTAGGTGTTGCTTTCAAATAAAATTACACATGCATATAGCACTCACCTTAGTTTGTGCTTTTATGATATACTCTCTCAAAAAAGAAACGCAACATCAGATTATCTTTTTGAAATATTATTTTTCCGGACAAATAACCAATAAATATCAAAATATATGTACACATGATCATAATTACACCTTCATAAAAAGTTTCCAGGTACAATCATTTAAATTCATAAACCCGTAAACGACTTTGGTCGCAATCTGGGACACCCTACGATTTACGCATTGCCAAAAACTGGGTCGACTTTCACGTGCAAATCATGGGTTATTTTTTAGCTCAGTCAGTCGGTATAAAAACCCGGTATTTCTTTTCATGAATGCATTCGTAAAATAAAATTCTGATGAGGTGACGCTATGCCAAGGTTAGACGCTGCTACCCGGAATATCGCTATCGGACGACTAGAGGCCGGAGAATCACAGAATGCTGTTGCTGTAACGTACAATGTTCATCGTAGCACAATTTCACGCCTTTGGGGACGCTACCTGCAGCTTGGTACTACGACAGATCGGCCACGTTCAGGGCGCCCGCGTGTTACAACCAGGGCGCAAGATCGTTACATCAGACTTTTCCATCTGCGGAATAGGACTATTGCTGCAACAGAAACAGCTGTAAACGTCCCTGGGTTGCGCCGTATATCAGCACAGACAGTACGCAATCGGTTACGTTCTCATGGATTGAGGGCAAGAAGACCTTACTTTGGAGCAACACTGAGACGCCAACACCGCCGAGCGAGGGTTAGATGGTGTACTACAGTTCGTGCATGGAATTTACAGAACTGGAGAAGAGTATGGTTCAGCGATGAGTCACGTTTTCAACTGGAAAAGCGAGATGGTCGCATACGTGTGTATAGGCGCCGAAACGAACGTTTTGCGCAAAACTGTGTTGTGGAGAGAGACAATTTTGGCGGAGGCAGTGTTATGATGTGGGCCGCTATTTCTTATGCCAGAAACACACAGCTGATACATATCCAAGGCAATTTGAACGCTGTTAGGTATAGAGACGAAATTTTACGACCTCATTTATTGCCCGTAATTGACATTCGGAGAGAAATTTTTCAGCACGACAATGCCCGACCACATACAGCACGTGTAACAGTAGACTTTTTAGAACAACAGAATGTCAATGTGATCCGTTGGCCGTCACGATCACCCGATCTTAATCCAATTGAACATTTGTGGGATGAAGTGGATCGGCGCGTGCGCCAACGACAACCACCACCGCAAAATCTGCAACAATTACAGCAGGCACTTCAGTTTGAGTGGCAAAGGATACCGCGTGTTCGAACTCAGCGTTTAATTCAATCTATGCCAAGAAGAGTCGGGGCTGTGTTACAAGCAAATGGTGGACATACCAGATATTGACAATTTATGAGTGATTTATTGACAATATGTGACAAACTGTGATATTCCAAGGTAAAAGAACTCATGAACAAGAAGTGTGCCAATTTTTGCATTCCTGTGTAAATTATTTATATCATAAATTATGAAAATAATATATGAAGTAAATTTCCTATTTTCTGTATGTTGCGTTTCTTTTTTGAGAGAGTATATTAAATCTCTTTTACCTATTAGTATTTGAGATATTTTTCTATGAAATAGGTCATTGCATCTTCCTCGTGCCAACCGGAAGTGGTCATTCTAAAGCTTTTTAATAAATTAATTTTCTAGTGGTCAATTTCGATCAATCGATAATCCTGTTTAAAAATAGTTTTCTTTCTCTCGGGTTTTAACTGTTTTATTTATGTAGAATTGGATTCCGAATATTTGGCTATTGTCTTAATTGGTATAAATAAGGCTGGATTTCACTGCTTTTTTACTGGGGCTTGGGAGCCGGCCTCTAAGGACCATCCTGCCAAGCACAAAGAAGCAGCGGAAGCCAGCCAGCCCTGCTAGAACTGTTATATCAGCTGTCATTGTACCTGAACAACGACGTGCTAATTCTGACCCAAGGTATGTCCAACAAATTCGAAGTCAAAAGAAATTCGGGAGTACATGTAAACTGAATATTGTTTTTTTTGTTTGTTAGTATTACATTTCAATCAAAAACATATCATCTTTTGATTTATAATTATTTGTTAAATGCATGTTCAATTCAAACAACATTTTTGTTCATAAAGGACTATTTTATAAATATTAAATTAGTCTGAATATGTACTGTGAAAACTTACACTACCTGAACATTAAATTTAACATTGTGAAATGTTTTTTTAAAGAAAATTACTTACGCTGGTCACACTTTGGCACCGTTTTCCATCCATGTTTACATCTGTCTGTGATACTACAGAAACCTTTAGCGTGGTCACAGCGGTCATCAACACATCCATTACATTCTTCAGAACAGTTGTTACCATAGGTTCCAAGACTACATTCTTAAATCAGCATAATTTTCAGTGTCAGCAAAACATTAACTTAAAAATTCACGCACATCTATTATTTCTGATAGTATATTAACCATAGTCATGGAAATTAGTTTCGACATTCTCCCAGGTGAAACTTTTTAACATACAATACTCTTCAGCTTGGTATATTATCAAAAGTGTCACCTGTTCACGATGAATAGCGTTCCAAACTGTTTTTCAAACATAATCATTAACCTTTGTTCATTTAGGTAATTAACATGGCAACACAATGAAAAAATACTATTTGATTATCGAATGATTTTCTTTTATCAAAGTTGAAATTCTTTTTTTAATTTTCTTTCGTTAGAATTTCGACACATCAAAGTTAAATTACGTTTTTTCTTCCAGTGGACTGTAAAATATACTCGTGTTATCCTAGATTTCGAATAAACCGAATTAGACTCAACGCGGTAAAATATGCATTGAATAAATGGAGATTTTAACCGGACAGGAGAAATACCTCGACATATCCGGGTTTTCGACACAAACGACTTGGAGACAGCGAGGTTCGATATCAAAAGGACCTATGAATTTCCTATAGAAAATGTGTGTGGAATATACTTTTAGATTTAATTTTTGTCGAGATGACTGACTTAGTGCAACCTTTAATAATGTTTGAAAGAAATGTCTGTGTAGGTCATTTCTTTTCTTTTCCATTTAAACTAAATTTATAAACTAAAAGTTGTTTTCTTTTAAAATCGAATAATTATACAGATTGATATCACAACATTCTGTTTGAGGTCATTAAAAACAGCTAAATATAGTTTTGGACATTAAGCACAGTAACTGCTACCATTTCGATGAATCATGAACCATTCTGAAGTAATTTTTTCTTGAACAATTAAAGCAAAACTGCCAACAGTTATAATAATAATGATGATCATAATAAAAATAAATTGTCTGAATTTTTCTGAAAACACATACATTTCAGCTAAACTGTTTCGACAAGTTTGGTTTTATTGCTTAACTTGGTTTTGTGTTATTTTAATTTTATCAGCTATTTATCTATTTATTGATCTATTTATTTTAGCTTTCCAAACTTCTGAAAGCACTCTCTTTAGTTAATTCATGCTAGGTTAACCTTATGAACAACGCAGAAATGTACAAGATATGCGTTTCCTGACAAATCTATCTACCCAAGAATAATTAATGTTTGTATATTACTATAAAGCAATGGAAACAATAATACTTGCTATTACAGTGACATTAACAGTCATATTGGACACATTAGTTGATGTCACCGGATTTCTTTCACTTATACTTTATGTGAAATTCTACAGTACAGCTCAGTTAAAACATCACGCCAAGTTAACTTCTATTTAACATAATCTCTGGTTAAAATCTCTGCTCAAGAAACAAAAACCAGAGATAAGGACAGCTAGGATCAGTCCTGCGACTGATCAACCAAAGAATTGAAACCATAGATTAGGAGCAATCATAATAACGGCTTTATTGATTTTTCAAATCTTTGTCAGATTTATTTAACTGCGCACGCACTGTTCTCGTGACAAAACCAGAAATTTGAATAGTAATTGTCTCTGCTAAATGTGCATGTGTAGTCCTAGGACGAAAAACGATTACAATGAGTTGACTTAAATGTTATTTTCTTATTATTGATTGATCATGTTATAATAAGTAAATAGTATTCCGCACAAAAATTATAAAATTGATATGTTTTGTTTTTGACTAAAAAACACTTCAGGTACAATCAGACTATCTTTAGTTTTTTGTCGCACAATCTGGTATGGCTAATATGAACTAAGTACAGTACGGCTCATTTAAAACATTACTTCAAGTTAACTTCAAGTTAATATAATATCTGGTTCAATTCTCTGCTATAGGACCACAAACCAGAGATTAAAGCAGCGAGGACAAGTCCTGCGACTGATTAATAAAAGATTTGAAAGTAGAGATTAGGACATGTACAAATCTCTTGTCTGACCAGTCGTAATATCCGGTTTATTGATTTTTCAAACCTCTGGTCTGATTTATTCACCAGCACACGCGTTGTTCTTGTGACAAAACCAGAGATTTCAATACTATTAGTCTCTTTTGTCGTAGGACGATCCTAGTACGATAAAGGATTACCCGGGGACAAATAAAATTTTATTATTTTATCATTAATGGTTAATCATGTTAAATTAAGTAAATAATATTCTGTGAAAAAATTATGAAAAATTGATATTGATATATTTGGTATCAATTTCAAGTTATAATGTACGCAAAGTTATTCATATTGTCAAATTAAATAAATTACTATAATGGATTCTTGATGATACTATTTAAAGACAAAATTTAAGCCTTGAAATATAAAATAAAATAAAAGTATAAAATGTTATTTCAAGTCAATACTGAAACTTATATTTTGACTTTCAACAATACTTCAGGTACAATTAAAATGTGTTTAGTTTATGTCACACTATTTTTAAATTTAACTAAATATCATCCTTAAAATGTTTGAATAAATAAATTCTGTTTTTTTCCACTGTGAAATTGATTTTTTTTTATCTAACAAGTATTATGGTAAATCACAGATATATCTTTTAAGATACCGTATGAAATTTTATGAACTGCATTAATGTCAAAACTCTATAAATGTATAAAATAAGCATATGTCAAGAGTGAAACTTGTATTTCCACTTTAAAAAAACACTTTGGTTGTAACAAAAATCACCTTTTTCTTATAAAGCACACACTGTTATGGCTTAATTTGACTAAGTACGAACCTAAACACTTTTGTGCTTTTTGACTGTGAAATTAAAAAATGTTTATCTAAAACGTATTACGTAAAACATATTACGGTAGTCACAGAGATGCTTTTTTGGATACCGTAACAAATTTTAAATTATTTAAAAAATTAATATCTTTTTTTTTTAAATCACATTTCGCTTATTTCGCACTATTTTATATATCTTATATAGCTAAATTTAACTATGCATCATTCTATGTATATGTTTGAAAATCTGAATGTTAATTTTTGTTACTGTAAAATTGAATTATTTTGATCAAACAAGTATGACGATAAGTTGCAGATAAGATTTTTAATATACATAAATTTTGGAAGTCTGCGTTCTGTAATTAACATGAAACATTTGTGCAAAATCATCTGAACGTCTTGGAAGCAACTTATTTGTTTTGTTTAAAAAATTTAAACTACGCATGCGCCGTCCTGGTGACCAGTTTCAGAATTCAAGTACATTTGGGATACTACGCATGCGCCGTCCTAAAGCGAAGGCGGATTTGATCATCAGGTCGAAAATGGCCGCCAGAAAAAACTTAGTGCGCATTGTCGGTCCTAAGGACGAAAGCAGACGCAGTCCTAGTCGTAGTCCTAAGAACAGTCATTAGGACCATTTCTGTCCTCTAGTTAACTTTATGCAGAGACTATGACCAAACTGACCAGTCATTATCCTCTGGTCCAAGTTAATTTGGAACGGTCATACTCTCCGTTTCAAATGTCTGCTTGAGGGTGATGTTTTAAATGATCTTTACTGTATTTCATTTTGAGAAAAGTTTCAGAGAAGATTTCCGAATGGAAGAAAATCAGCAAAGAATCCAATGACATGACAATTTAGGATTAGGATTATTTTAAATGAAGCCTTTATTATTGCCAGTTGCGAGGATAATATGAGAAAACTTCATATACTTTATATACAGCTGGTATCAAATCATTTGTCAACCGATTAAAGATTGTAGACCAAAATTGGCCTAGATCGGTGGTCAAATCTATAGGGATAAAGCAATGGATGGAAAAAACACTTTAGTCGCCGAAATATGTTTTACAATTTTATAACAGCAATATGTAATTAAATTTTTCATGTCAATATTTGAAGAAAAAAACTAGGAATTTCAATTTACAAAAGCAAACACAAACACATAGAAGAAAACATAAGTATAGTAAGAAGTTGCAAACAATCGTTAAGCAAAGAACACATACGAAACCCAAACCTGCTTTCATATGTATATAAATTGTATTGTAGCTTTTTGGATAAATAAGAGAATATAACATTTTTACAATATATGACAAAGCAAAATAGTTTTTCGCGTTACATTGTTAATAAGACCTGTACATATAAGCAGAATATAAGCAGGGTACCATTTATGACACTATCGTGTTATTGCAAAAATTTTGAAAAACACTTAGATTATTGCTACCTACTATTATTGCATTTTTTCTCATACAGCCATCCAGGTTTACAATGAGTACCATTAGCACAAATACCTTCCCAACGGTCACATTTATCTGTAATACAGCCGACACATTTGTTCTCGCAGTCTTCCCCAAAATAACCCATATTACATTCTACAAGAAAATCAAGATTGTAAGAATTTTACTGACAGCAAGTATTATACAATCATGTTGCATGTATAATCATATAATATTTCACAAAGAAAGGGACAGTTTTTCTAATTCCTTTACGAATACATCTCGGCAAAAACAGTATTTGCGATACTGGTTTCAGGCAAATGAAAAATTAAACAGCAAATACAATTTATTAGAAAAATATTAAAAAAAACTATTATATTCATACTGTTTAATTTGTAATTTTTGAAGAAATATTCCATTATAAATACAACATTATTTGACAAAGGCATTATCACACAGCGTAAGAACATATTGATAAAACCTAAAAACAAAAATTAATAGATAAATAAAAAAACATATGCGGAACGGAATTGGTCTCATTTAACTCAGTGATCTTTAAAACAATTGACAAAATTCTGTTTTAGATTATATTATGTTTGTTTTGCTACGATCTTCACTATGTATCACAGACGCAATATTGAATGAATTATGATCAATTTGGAATCTGATAAGAAAAAAACATTTTTGATTTGTAATAAAAGAAACAATCACGGGTTATTTGGGAAGGGTAATACATACCCACATGAATAAAAGATATTCCAGGCCACAAAACTGAAGAGGTTTAATTTAATAATAGCATAAAGCTGACGAAGAGGACCAGGCAGATGAAGGATAGTTATCCAAAAAAACGTCATCTTCCTATCCGTAGGCGATACAAAAACAAGAGGCTCAGTGGCTGAGCCCGTATCGCTCACCTGGCCATTTTGTTTCACGGACCGGGAAGATTTAGGCAAACTTTGTAAAGAACCTTCCACAGATGTTCCATATAAAAAAAATCAGTTGATTTGGCTTGACAGTGTCAGAGAAGAAGAATTTTTGATCTCGACCAATCAGAACATCTAAATGCTTATGGCGACCATTTTGTTTCACGGACCAAAAAGGATTTATGCAAATTTTGTAAAGGACCTTCCATAGATGCATACCAAACATCAGTTCATTTGGCTTTACGGTTTCAGAGGAGAAGAAGTTTCAAATCAGAACATGTTAATGGTCATAGCGGCCATTTTGTTTCACGGACCAGGATGATTTATGCAAACTTTGTAAATGACTTTACGTACATGCTCCATAACAAAAATCAGTTAATTTGGCTTTACGGTTTGAGAGGAGAAGAAGTTTTAGATTTGGTCCAATCAGAAGATGAACATGCTAATGGCGGCCATTTTGTTTAACGGACTGGGATGATTTATGCAAACTTTGTAAAGGACCTTCCATTGAAGCTTCAGGCCAAATGTAAAAGTTTACGGACGGACGATCGACGGACGCCAGGTGATGCTATAAGCTCATATGTCCTTTTAGGACAGGTGAGCTAAATACGATTATATGTTACCTTTACTACATGATTTTCCTTCCCAACCTTTTTGACATCCTGCTTGACAAAATCCAGTTGCCTTGTTGCAAGTTTCACCTAGACAGTAGCATCGTTCGAGGCAGTTCATTCCGTAATAAGTATCGTTGCAAGCTGTACATAATTCATTGTTGTTTTAAAATTATCGTTTTGTTTTTATGCATTTTTGACATAGTGCTATGGAAATTATAAAAGAAGTGTAAACGCAGGTAGGTTAAGGCTGTTTTTCAAGGGGGAAGTAGCTCCTGTAATCCAGAATAGTAGCGTGTGCAACGTGACGAACGTCAGTCGTCGCGTTATTGTTAGAAACTGCATATTTACGTCAAGAGTTTGGTGATTTTTTTGGTCGGCAGTGATATTGCATGATGTATCAGCATTCCATTGCCGTTTTAAGTGATAAAATGTATCTAATATTATCAGAAAAGGCCTCAGAGTGCTAAATTAGGAGCTGTCCGTCATGATAGATGGACGGGGCCTATTTTTCTTATTTGCAAACCTGGATCTCCGAGAAGCTTGGAGATTTGGATATCGCACATGTTGAACCACATGCAAAAATGTAAACTGATTTATTATCAGCTTAAAGAGAAAATTCTCTCACTCATGGACTTGTTTGTACTCACCTGATATAACGGCTCCAGGTAAGATCTCTTAATGCAGTAATAATCCAACAAACAAGTGAACTTAGAAAAGAAAAGATGCGAGTCGGCAATGCCATCACTTGACACTTACACATGATTGAGCGCGTAACGCCCCAAACCACACTCCCACGATTCGCGCCTTACATGCACACGATTCGCACGTTACACGCAAACCACACGATGCACGTTATACGATACACGATTTCCGATCGTGCTATTTCTATTAATTTCTATTGATTATGTTTGTAAGTATGAAGGAAATATGACGAAACGAATTAATTAATTTTTTTTCAAAAATGAATAGCAATGAAATATATTTAAAAATTTCGTTTGATTTGAAATGAATAAATATGATAAAAGCATCATTAAATGGCCCACATTGAACTTTTTTCATAAATAAAACTATTTGCGTATGCTATTTTTTTTAAATAGGAAATTGATTAAACTTTATAACAAAACTTTAAAATCAATAAACCTTTTCATGTTATTTTAATCTAATCATAATTGGCTAGGGCATACTAACAAAAATTCATAGGATAATAATAAAGTTATCAGCAAAATAAAATTACGCCGTAATTATGGCTCCTTTCAAACAAAAGACATCATGGCATGGGGGTAGTATACGAACGACGTTTGAGCTAAAACAACGTTTAATTAGACAAGGGATTAAGATTTCCTCTGACGGGACAAATTCTTACTTACCTGTACATTCATCTCAGATATACAATGTTTAATGGTTTAGTTATAAGTTAAATTGTAATAATATTTTATTTATTCATTAACAATATAAAGTATAATATAAACTATTAACTGTTCATATATAGTTGATATAAATATGACATTTTGTTAATCATTTATTCATTTAAAACAGTATTAAACCATAAGTGAATATTTAATATTCTCTATGTAAAAAATCTGTACATACATGTAAATATATTTATTATATAATTGAAGATTATCTGAAAACGTAACTCTAAATGTATACATTTGAATATAATATTTATTTTGTCAATAAATTGTTTTTAGTGATCTATTTTATTTTCAGTAAATTCATGTAAATTATCAATTTTATTAAGCTATGTCAGATTTCTTATGTATTCATTTCTTCAATCCGAAAGCTCATCTCAGTTAAATTTACAGGTAAATACATACAAGTAGAACCTCTTAATCCTTTGTCTAATTAGATGTTGTTTTAGCCTAGTAGTCGTCGGGCGAATAAACCGTCTTGGGAATATAATAACCAAATACTTACTTAAGTAAAAATGTACTATGCAGATATAAATTAATAAATGATTTTGTCAAAAAAAAAAAAAATAAAAAAAAAATAGATTAGAAGCTTTGCTTCAATATTAATATCAACATATTCAAATATTTGACACAGGTGAAAGTTCGTTCGAATCATATTTTAATTCGAGTTTGAAATATGCAATGATTTGAAAATACACGTTTTAAAATTGGTCTCGACCAATGAAATCTCGTACACGTTACACGATTTAAATCCCACGTTTATAACCACACGCAAACCACACGCACACGATTCGCACTTTGCACGCACACGATTCACACCTTACAAGCATACGATCCACACCTTAGACGCAAACGATTCGCGCGTTACACGAGTCTTTTGATGATTTACACGTTCAACCAAGTATATCAGTCGTGACCAGGTGTTATTTCTATATGCATATTTTGACGCAATATCATTATTAATCCTCCAAATAAATCTACAACGAAGGAATATGTGTAAAATGATATAAAACATCAATTCGAATCTCGCTCGCAGTGCCTGTTACAGCACCACCTCCCCCGCCACTAACCCCCTTATTGCATTTAACTTAAGTCTACACTGCAGTACTTTAATGTCGGCCTGGATACTGTGGATAAAAGTATTGTTTTTCAGAGAAAATTCACACGATATTAAAATTCAACTTGAATAAAAACATAAATGTACTTATGAAATTAAATAAAATACTCGTCGTGCACTCCCCCCTAAAAAGAAAGAAAGTTCAAACAGAATTGTTATGTAAAAAAATAGCAGATTGGGACTTACCTTCAGTTTATTTCTTTTGTTGGAAATTTGGCATAGAATTGAATAAGAATAGTTTATTGCAATATTATGGGCCAACTGTCTAGAATTAAAATAAAAGTACATGTCCCATTAATATAAAAAAAGGACATGTTCCATAAAATAACAATTAAATAATATAAAATATAATATCGAAGACGTGTGTTGATAATTGTTTGCAATTTTACACTTAATAAAGCAGTTAATTTTCATTTTCAGCCTTTATTGATCTTTGTCACCCTGAAAGGAACTTGAACAGAATTATCGTGAATAACAGGATTCATTTGAAATGCTTGTATTATGCATTTAAACAAAGAAGACAGTAAATAAGCCAAATCTTCAAAAAATTAATTTCCTTGGTTTACAATCTTATTCTACTCGCTACTTGGACAATTAATTACAGAGTTGGGGATGGATTGTATATAACGTTTCGTTTGTCCGTTCGTTCGTCAGACCTTATAAATGTATAAAGGTCCAGATCTTAGAAACTGAAAGTCATATAGGTTTAATATTTCACTAGTGGTTGCGTCGTGGAAAATAAAGAAGTTCTAAATAAAAATTGTCTGCATGAATGACTATGGTTAAGTTTTGTGTTGTCAATTTTTAAGACACTGAAAGTGATATAGGTAATATAATTCACCAGTGGATGCGTCTTGGAAAATAACAATGGTCTATATAAAAATTGAATCACCCTGACCTTCAGTGACTCTGGTTATTGTTTGGTTAAGGTTGAGTTCTAAGACACTGTAAGTCGTATAGGTATACTATTTCACCAGCGGATGCATCTTGGAAAATAACAAATGCATGTATAGAAATTGGACCATAATATTCGAGATTTTATGGTCCACTGAATCTGGTTAAAATTTACACCCATTCTCATATTTCATGTATTCACAAGGGATAGGGTTTTACACATGTAAGCATGTATGTACGAAATGTGTTTGAGGAGACACATTTGATTCTAATTGTCCATTAAGTACAACTGTGGCATGTGACATTGCATGGCTATACGTAAAGTTTAATTAGGACATGAATTATTTTTCTGACGAACTTTTTGTCAGTTTTTAATTTCAGTTCAGTTGCATGTATCAAAAGTTATTCTTTTCTTTGAATTTTAAGTATCCATGCAGTTGGTGAGTATAGTATTCAGATTCAGAATATCCAGTTTATGAATAAGATCTAAAGCAACCAAATCTGGACATATATGTGTATATAAGGAACTGTTTGTGGTGTAACACATGTAAGCATGTATGTACGAAATGTGTTTGAGGAGACACATTTGATTCTAATTGTCCATTAAGTACAACTGTGGCATGTGACATTGCATGGCTATACGTAAAGTTTAATTAGGACATGAATTATTTTTCTGACGAACTTTTTGTCAGTTTTTAATTTCAGTTCAGTTGCATGTATCAAAAGTTATTCTTTTCTTTGAATTTTAAGTGTCCATGCAGTTGGTGAGTATAGTATTCAGATTCAGAATATCCAGTTTATGAATAAGATCTAAAGCAACCAAATCTGGACATATATGTGTATATAAGGAACTGTTTGTGGTGTAACTTGTGAGAAAATAGCAGGAATACTACACTGTAAATAAAGATTACTGTAAATTGTTATGAGTGTTATCATTTTAGATAATGAATGGAAAATTGAAGTCATTGATGCTTTCCCTTTCTCCTTATCTCAAATCCTAGATGTAATGAACAAAAAATGCATGTGTAAAGTGAATGTATAATATTTATACGCTTTTATTAGAACTTGGTGTGTATTTTAAATTCCCTAAAACCAAGAGTTTCTGTGCATGATAATAGAGAATTACTTAAAAAGCTACATGTATTCACATTTTAGAGAGTTTTTGCTTCAGCCACTTTATGCATGTTGTTTATGGTTCTCTACAGTTTTACTGTCTGCGGAATCTGAACAGTTTTTAATTTCTGTTAATTTATACATCTGTTGTATCAGAATAAATTTGAGCTGTTTTTTTTTTGTTCTTCTTCACTTTCATGAGATTCAAAGAAAAGATAAATTTGTGAAATTGTGTATCCGTGTTTTATAAATACATGATCTTTGGATTAGAACATTTTACTTTCAGATCTGGTGTCCTGTTGGATTAATATATGGATATGTAGTTTGTGCTTTTTTTTTCTTTTAAATTATAAATACTGCTTGACTGATACGTCTTCTTAAATTTTGCTATGGAATAATGAAATAAAGAAAGAATGACACATAAATAAAGGTTACGTAACACTCAATCACTCATGCACGTATGTGTAAAGTAGTAGATAAACGGATTAAAAGATATACAAAGACCTTATAAAAATAATTTGATATATATATATATATATATATATTATTGTGGGAGTCCAATTAGATCAAAAAAGCTATTTCATATGAACACATTAGGAGCATTTTGTAAAAACAAAGAAGTGTCGAAAACAATCCTGCCTCGTAAACATAGGATACAAGTTTTCAAGATCCAAAATCATTTCCTAAATAATAGTCTTGTCACCTCACCTCATTTTCACGCTTTGGTGCAAGTCAGGATTGTGTTATTTATTCTGTTTCTCTGTAGCTATATACCAAGTATATACGTGATCTTTTGGTATGCAAATTTTTTTTATGTACATGTCTGTCTGACATATGTCACCTAACTATAGTTTTAATTTATTTTTGACTGGCTTAGTTCAAATTTTCTGACAAGCTCAGTTTCTGTTCTAATATAAATTAATATTTTGACCCCTTCCCCACTTTTCAGAATCAAATTATTGTTCCAGTGGTAATATTAAGCCCCTGCATATCGTAGGGAGAAACTTGAATTATTTAGATTATAAATAATTGTATCGTGTAATTTATTTAAAATAAATTTAATATTATATCTAGCGCCAAACATAACTTTAATATGGTTTCCCCTTGCACGTAATTGCAGGTCTTTGGTGCGCTTTACGGTACAGGATGTTCGCCATGTTGTACAATCGTGGCCAACCAGCCTGAACTTCAAACGAAAATTTCTAGCGCGTACATGCCTCTGAAGTTATAAACCCGAAAATCAACAAACTTCAAATGAACTGTAATTTACGTTTTCTGGTATGCCACATAGTACACTATATCTAAACAGCCATACGATACTCGCAAAGTTGAATCTACGTCCTACTTTACTAGAATTACGACACTGTGCAGTTAATATTGAAATAATAAGGACATTTCGGCAACTCGCATAGCACGTTTCTGTAAAATAATGAAAATATCTATCGATTAATCTAAGAAAGTAACATATATTATGACGGCAAACGCTAGAACTTTTAGCTTTTATGTTAAGTCAATTAAGGGCTGAATAAAGGTTCTGACCACGCACTGCTAAATATAAATAAAAAAAAACGGAAAGAGAAATTTGATCTTTGGAATATAACTAACACATGCCCATCATTCACGCGTATCATTCTAACTTATTCGAGTATATTTTACTGACTATTATAGTAACAGTTTTTTGTATCTGAAAATATATGTTTTTTTAACGAAACAACCTTATCCTACCTGAACAATTAGTTGATTTATTATAAAGCATACATTAAAAACATTGAGAAAACGAAAAAACTTGCATATTTTAATGAAAGCAAACGAGTAAATGATGATTTACTTCTTAAAACTACATAAATTATTATAATACTGCATCCTTATACTTAAGCATCTGAATACTTTCTACTGTTTGTAAATGATATTAGGTAATCATTAGGTAAAGATCAAATGTCACTGAATGTAAAACTACTTACTTTCGTTACACGTTGGATCAAATTTCCAGCCTGGTTTACATGCAGTTTTGTTATTGCATACGCCGTCCACGTTACCACACAATTCATCCACACATCCACTACAGGATTCTGAACAGTTAATGCCATATTTTCCTGGGCTACACTCTAAAGATTGCAAACATGTTTATCAAATACACGGTAACTGCAGGTCTATTTATATGTACATGTTGATCTTCACTTCAGCACTTATGTACTTGTTTTAGGGTCTGGTATGTTTGGTCTCAAGCACAGATGCTTGTTCATAATATATTTTTTCAATATGGATTGTCATCTTTCTTGCTTCTACAGCATTTGTACAGAGAGAAAGAATCTACTGAATTAATAAATTTTACGCCACACAGGGCATCACCACTTAAGTTGATAGTTGAAAGTTTAAAATGATATATTTTGAAATCAAGCGTAAGTAGTCCCTACCTCGAAAAAGTTTTATATTACCCAGATGTTGGGCAATATGCTTCTACCTAATTGATTGTCCTGGTCACAATATTGTCCAAAATGCGCCTTTTACGAAACTAATTTGGCATCTGATTATCATATGCACGTTAAGCTCTGACCTGCATAAATACCGGTTTTATTATAATTTGAGATATATTTTAAAACAAGCATGGACAGTAAAATTGAGGTACCGTTTTGGTCATGAATTGAATCAAAAATGCCAATTGTTCTTTTTGCTTCGTCATTCGGTAAAACAAATAAAAATATAAACCATTCTAAAATTACTCCAAGTTTTTAAATAAACCCTCTAATATCTTTCTTTTCAATTTTTATTCAATTCCTAGTACCTAATGTATATTTTTATTTGTAGTTTGATAATGCTACCATGGTCAGCTTCAATGTACACAGATAATGAAACTATTTGAATGGTGTCAATAATACTCCCCTCCCCTCCCCCTTCTCCCCCCTCGGCCTTAGCTACAGCGTTTTTTTAATACAATGAAATGGAAAAAACCAAGATAGTATAAAATTAAATAAAATTAAAGTCGATGACCTTTAGTTGAACCTAATTAATAGTAAAGTTATCAAATAATACAGTGGATATCCCCTAAACCGGCCCCTGTGAAAACCGGATTCCTCCTCAAACCGAATGTTTTTTTTCTGGTCCGGAATACTCACCTATATTTTCAAGTAAAAAAAAATCCTCCAAAAACCGGCTCCTCAGAATTCCGAATACTGGAGATAATTTGCGGTAAAGTAAAGTATTCTCTAACGGCCGAAATGATATGGTAGATAAATTCTTAGCATAAGATCAAAACATACGTGTGACAAAACCTAAAGGATTAGACCAGCATTTCTGTTCCATTACATTTACTTCTCTTTTTGTGGTAGTTGATTTATGACTTCAACAGAACTGCATATCCATTTTTAATTACAATGATAATAAATAAACCTGTAGTGCAGTTGTATCCAATCCACCCTGGTTTGCAGCCTACATCATCGCAACTTCCTGTTACATGATCACAAGCAAATTTACAATTTTGTGAGCAATTTCGTAGACATCGACTTCCATACAGTCCATTTTTACATTCTGAAATAATTTATTCCTGTCTGTCACATGTCTATAAATACTTGAATTACTCAAAACGCAATTAAATTCATAGATAAATATAACATTTTTACTGAAGGAATCCAAATCAATTAAATTAGTTTTAAATTACACTAATGTTAAAAACTTTTACAAGAATTTAGAATTAAATATCATCTACCTTGATCACACCTTGTGTCAGTATACCCATCTTTACAACCATGGATACAATTTCCTGTTTCAAGGTCGCAAGGTCCTCCACAATGTTCCGGACATGATATGTTACAGTATTTACCATACCACCCACTGAGACAACCTGAGAAAGATTCATTGTTTATTAAAACAACTACATATGTCTAATATATGTATTATCTGTGTTGAACTGACACTACCTAAGATACATAACCCCAACCTTTTTGATGACTGACGTTTATTAACAAAAACATATTTGTTTGAAAATTACCCAAGTAAAGAGTAAAACCTTTTAGTAATGGTCCGTATAATTTTTAGTAATTTAAAGTAAGAATAATAACAAATTTTCTGTGAAATAAAATTATTTCAGTAATTTAAGCTCCACAAAAACTTGATTATCGTGGCTAAATGTAATTGCGTTGAGATTGGTACAATGTAGAAAACTTGCACTAGTCAAAACTAGTCTGACATGAAGAAAATACATGTTACAACATGAAAAGGGTTGTCACAAAAAGATGTATACTGCTTCAACTACTGCTTCCACTATACACGAGTGGTGTGACATTAAAAAGTTGACAACGGTTTAAGCAATTTTGTCGTTAGGATCATTGTATTCATATCAGTAGTATTCTTTCGAGTTATGTGCAAGAATAGCGGTAAACTCAGTTGGAATTGAAACGAAATAACAGATTCTTACAATAGTTCAAAGTGAAGACTGGAAAAGTTTCAACGGCTTTTTAAAATTCACGTCTTTTCCGAGTGGAGCGAAAAGACGATGAATTTTAACTAGAGGCTCTCAAAAGCCTGTATCGCTCACCTGGATTTAACTTTTCACTTTGAGCAGGACTAAATATTTAAATTTTGCAGTAAATTTGGCTGGGTTTTCTATATGGTTCTATGTTAAACTAAGTGCGGCTCTGGCAGCCATCTTGGTTGACAATCCAGATCAATGGACACGTTTCTAAAAGAGAACCATCTAAGGATCATAACTGCTATGTCTTGTTCCAACTGGCTACGTGGTTTCAGACAAGAATATTTTTAAATGAATTTTCCCAAAGGGTCCTATATTAAACTAAGTTTGGCTGTGGCGGCCATCTTGGTATGCGGGTGATCGGACACAATTCTGAAAGAGGACCACCTAAGGACCAATGCTGCCAATTTAAGTTCCAATTGGCTCTGTAGTTTCAGACGAGAAAATGTTTGTGTGAATTTTCCATAGGGTCTAATGTTAAACAATCTTTGTTCACAGTCCATGAAATCAGACATTGTTGAAAGAGGACCTGCTAGGGACTATTGCTGCCAAGTCCGTCTGTTTCCAATTGGTCAAGTGATTTCAGACAAGATCACCCCTTCGCAGACAAACAGAAGAATTTAGGATAAAGTAATTGGGTACTGCCATGCCATACGGTTGCAATTATAAAATTGACAGTATCGGGAATCTTTCAAACCCAAAATGCAGCAAAATCAATGTGATGAATATTATCAATACAACTCCACGCATGGTCATCGACATTACACTTCCCCTATTGACCACGACGTCTCATTAAAGGAGTTATTGCGGTATATACAAAAACCTTTAGGACTCCATCACATTCGAATTAAATTATATTCTCTTCCTTTGTTTAAGCTTAGCTCACTCTACAAAAAAGCAATGGAGCAACAGATCAAAATTTTAATTTAGCTGAATACAAACTGGTTGCTGTGGTATCGGATATTGCTTCTCATAGATTATTCAAACCAGTTTGCATCCATAACGACAAATTTCACCAAAGGTCGTTCCTTAAAGTTAATTTGGTTAATAAAGGCTTGGATCTAAAATTCTTCCATATTTCAAATACCAAACTTTCCATTTATTTTTTATTCGTATGGAAAACCTATTGCAACCAAGATTTTCAATTGCAAACGGGCATTGTGGGACCTTAATTTCGATTACATCAAGTCTAGACCCCCTGACTGCTCCTGTTCGACGTATCCATTTAATTATAGTCCCGGGGTCATATTATCACTGGTGATCTTAATCTAGTTGATTATCAAAAGCTAAAAAATATGCTAGTTAAAGGCCCCAAATACCAAGAACCTTAGCCAATTAATTGGAAATATAATTCCAAATTGCTGATGGATTCTGTTGAGGACTATGCCAGAAAATGGGATCAAAGGAACCTGTTGCCGCAATTTCAGAGTGGGTGAAGGCTATTACGTCAATGATACAACTCCAAGGGCCTACGAGTACCAAAGCTACATTCATCTTTAAATACCCTATGTTTGTTGAAAATTTGACTCCCCTCCGTGACAAATATGAGTTGTCCCAGCGCACCAAGCCCCAATTAAATTGCTTTTTGTCTGCAGGAACTTTTATTTTGAGTGTCTTAGAAACGAGTTGAGAATAGATAACACTGCGGGTAACCCAACTTATACACCGACCACACTCACTAAGCAGGAAGTCCTTGATCACCACAAAGCCGTTCTTCATTCCTTTGGTGTTTCTACAAAGGGTGACGAAATGAATCTCCATGCTCTTTATCGGATTTCTAAGCTACATATGAATCCGTTTAAAGAAATGTACATTGCTTGGTCAGCTAATTGCTATACAAAACCTCTTTCCAAGATTTTAACATTCATATTGACATGTATTAAAAAGGGCGTCAGAATTGCTGTAAAACATCATATTCAACCAGTGGCGTAGATTAAAACTCAAAAAAATTATCACAATATCCAAAATCAAAATATTTGGCTACATGCAACAGCATAAAAATATTCGACTTTTCTACATTCTACACTACCATACCACATTCTCAATTAAAAGATCACTTAAAACAACTAGATCAACAATGTTTTTTTCAAGAAAAATGGCTCACCCATGTATTAAATTCTAGTTTTAGGTAGAGAAAAGGCTTATTTCGTGAAGAACCACTCTGATTCTGACAAAAGGTATTTTGAAGATTTTCTCATAGACAACATATTTGTTGAATTTGGCGGTCTGATTTTTCAACAAACAATTGGCATTCCAATGGGAACCAACTGTGCTGCTTTCCTCGCCGATCTTTTTCTGTACTCATATCAAGCGGACTTCATTCAAGGGCTACTACGTGAAAACCAAAAAAAAAAAAAAAAAAAAAAAAAAACTAACACAATCCTTTAATTTCACTTTTCGTTATATAGATGACGTGTTGTCGTTAAATAACGACAAATTCCAAGACTTTCTACATCTCATCTACCCCAGTGAGCTTGAAATTAATGATACTACAGATACCATTGTTAACTTTCTTGAGTAGCAATATATCAGCATCGCCTGCATATGGCGTCTAAGTTTCTCAGCTAATCCGATTTTCAAGGGTATGCGTGAGTTAGCCCGACTTTCCACAAAGAGGATTACTGCTTTCTCAAAAGCTTCTAGGGTTTTATCAGAGATAAACTGATGTCATCACGAATTGATTGACCGTTACAGTGTTTCAGTATCTAAGATGATGTTGAACCTGTTCCCACTGTCGTAACATTTCATGCTCCTCCAACGATGTGTGACTTCCATCGGATTGACTTTGTTGGACTTCACGACAGGTGTTGTATACGGAGCAGGAACTGATTACCCTTCCGAAACACCTGGGATCACTCCTGGTTTTTATAGGGGTTCGTGTTGTTCATTGTTTTTTAATTTTCAATGTGTATTTCTTGTGTTTGTTGTTGATTCGTCTTTCCGGGTTTCTATGTCCAATGGATTACTTTTTTTTAATTTGCTTCTTGGGTATATTTATCCTCTTTAGTTAATACAAAACCCATACTTCACGAGACGATGCGACTATTCCCGATTTGAGATAACTCTTATATATTTTACTCTGTTTCAGTAAATGGATATCCTTCTAAACAAATATAACATTATCTTATATCTGAGAACGGATAAGGTCTTAGACATAATATACATGAATTAAACACTCGTTTTTTTTTGGTATTATTATTATCATAATTATAACTATTATATGGTTCGTGATAAGCATAGTCCAAAAGCAGTGCACAAACGTCAAAATTTATAATTTCTGTCAACTCGAATTCTAATATAAAAAAATGAAATATTTTTTAATTGCTTGTTCTTGAAAAAAAAACAAAGATAGTATGTCGATTAGAAATGGATATTTAAAATATTTCAATCTGTAATATTAGCCAGATGTTTACTTAAAGCGATTTAAATAAAAACATTAGTACATGGTACCGTCATCTTGTAAGTGTATTGCAAATTTCAATTAAACTCCATAAAGATAAATATTAAGTTCTATATGTCTGAATAAACCACTTGAAATCTCTACTGAATAGCTGAGTTAGTTTGCTTCCTATTTTAACGGTACATGTTCCCTTATGGCAACCATCTATATTACCATTATTTCTCTATATTTCTTCCTTCTAGCGACAACTTTGTTGCAACCATACAGCAATGTGATTTGTAATGTACGCTTTTATACATTAATGGACCAGAATAGGTATAATAGGTTTACTTATTCGCTTAATTTATCTTTTATAATACATTGAGAAACCTGTAATACCAACTATGTTTGGCGGTTGAGAAAGCAGTCTCTGTAGTGGTATTCTAGAATACTCATGTTCGACATCTACAAACGGCGCCCGGTAAATGATTTACTCATTGATTTATACTTAACTAACTTTTCTGATGATATTTTATTTTCATTCATATTTCATTGTCCATTAGAACCTCGATTTCTCGAACACAATTGTGTTTGTAACATTAGTTCGAGGTATCGGTAGTTCGAGCCATCGAAGTCCGCAAAAATTCCAGTTCCGAACCAGCGTTGTACTGGTTGCATTTAGTTCGATTCCTTTCCATGTTTGACCTTGTTTGGAGACATGGCTGCGACGAATTATTGTTTTTTTTTCCCAATTTCTGTGTGGAACAAAACCATTTCTTGATTTATGTGTATGTATATCTATTTTGTTTTGTTCAATGAAAATAAAACGTTATCACTAAGTAAAGTTTATTGATCCATTTCAGTATCTATGCATAACCTGGGACGTTGGGGGAAATAAAAGTCCATGCAACAAAAAAAAATCATACTTTATTTCAGAGAACAGGTTATGATCCATGTCAAAAAAATATAAAATCATTAGAAATACAAAGCACTGGAGGAACATTTACAATAATAAAAAAATCAAAATGTTCATTATTGAAGACTGCTTTTCTGTAGGTAGTTTGTTTTAATTGTACAACTTGTTACTGGGTTTAAAAAACAATCCTAACTCTTCTTCACAATCGACCTCTGATGCGAGGAAATCATCCATAACACTAGCAGCTTCAAACACTTTTCTATTAGGTGATGTTGGCTTAATTGATTTTAGGTTCTTTTTCGTCATCGTTATCATTCGTATGTCTCTTCATCTTGAATTAAGTAATACGTCGTCTTCGTTTGGTTTGTCTTGCTCGATGTTTAAAAATTCTTAAACATTGATGTTTAGGTCTTGAAGTTTAGCAAGTCGGGCGAGTGGAATATTATCACCCCGGTCTTGGTTGTATCCTGGGTCTGCTGAATCACACGGAAATGCGGATGTTTACGCAAGATGAATTAAACAGGATAATGGCTTGCTCTTGTTTTAGGAGGCAGAAATATAAACGCGGCTGCTTCAAAACCCTTAATAATAGGATGGACTGGACAATTGTCTACAATCATGGCAATGTTTCGTTTCTGATTTTTCATTGATTTTTATCAAGTTTAGCTAACCATTTTTTTTTCAAAATCTCTCAAGTCAACCGTGCGCTCATATAAGTATAGTCAAGAAATACCAAAGGGATATTCGAAGGAGGGGAAAATCGAAAACAACTGACGATCCCGGAGAACAACAAAGACAAGACCAAACCAATACAAACAATACAGTTAAAAACTAAAAAAATATGAAAAACATAAACCCCACCAAAACACTATCTGTAGAATCAGGTGCCCCGGAAGAGTAAGCAGTCTCTGCTTCCTGTAGGACATCCACCGTGTTCCCCATCAAATGTCAAATCCGGAAAGGACAACATCAATGGAACAGGTCCATGTTCATTTGAGAAACTATTTTTTCATACATGTCAACAAAGTCATGATGGCGTCCATTCAACTTTAATAAGGATGACTTGAACTTAGAGCAACATACCTTTGTCTAAAGTAACTTTTTCTGCCGGGCTTTGTCCTATGGGAAGAGTTTCTCATTTTTGAAACATGTAGCATGTTCAGATTTGCCAATAACTTATAATGGCATTAAACTGTGCCACACATTAGAGCAATTTAAGAATAGGGACAGAATTGATAATTCTAAAGCCGCATTCTTCAAGATACCAACGATCACAGAACTACTTATAAATATTTCGGTAGATTATTATAATTTCATAAAACTTACCAATAAGTTAAATTTCACAGACATGTATCTTACTCAATGTAGATACTTCAACCAATAAAGAGGGAAATTACTATATCTATTGTTCAAATGTATCAAATTCAAACGGGATTGTGATTTACGAAGGCCAAAAGCCCACCAATGAAGATGAGGTTCCAGAAACAGATTGTAGATACGTGCGTCTTGTTCCACCTGATAATAAGATACATGTCTGTGAAATTGAACTTCCGAATAAAGACAAGACAAAGGATCGGACACATATATTTTAAACAATTAAGTTGACATTTCATTTTGTATAAAATGTCTTGATTAGGTCCGTCTCAATTGAAATTATTGTGTAAAATGTCCATATATGAACATTATACATATGTACTTTGTCGATAAATTGGTGAAATTGACCTCTTATTTCAAAATGGCGGTACTCCTCCCAATGATCTTCTGCCTTGTCATAACGAAATAAATATCCTTCATACGAGCAAAGAGAATTAATTATATAACATATCAAATGTTTACCATATAAAAATGGTAAAAAGGATAAATTATTAAATTAAAAAAATTAAAATGTTATTTATCTGACACATTTGAAATCTCTGCATTTAAATATGGGACCACCTTATACACCTTGGGAACACGTCTTTATTCAAATGCTGTATTAATTATCTTAATATGTAGCGGTATAAAAATTGTAAACCCCGCTGACTTATTCTACCCTAGAACCATTTATGGCAGTTCTACCCTAGAACCATTTATGACAGTTCTACCCTACAACCGTTCTGGACGGTTCTATCCTAGAACCATTTATGACATGTTTGGTTCTACCCTAGAACCGTTCTAGAATGGTTCTAGAACCGCCCTCTCTGACAGAATAGTTTAGAGGTTAGAACTGATCTCAACTGTAGTAATGCATTACTAGGTATAACTTGCCAGGATTATCAATTACTTTAATTATTAGTACAATTACTTAAAACAAGTACTAGTAGTTAATTTCTTAATTTGATAAATTGTAAGTAATATTTTTGTAGAGTGTAGGTGCAGGGATTTAAAGCTTTACGAGATAATTAAAGACTAATGATTCGAGGGGATTTGGATGAATGAGGTATATATCAGTTCATGCGTCTTGGCATGGGGAATAAGAAAATATACGGTTTAGGGGTCGGGTTTCTTACAGATTTCTTATTTAATATAATTCAAGACAATTGGTTTAATGGGACGAAAATGACGCCCATTGAGTAATTAGGTATGTATTATTTAAAGGGGAACCAAGATGTTGTATATACGCATCGCTATTATGCCGTTTTTTTTCATTATGACATTGCGCTTGACAGTCGAAAATTAATGAGATAACTGAACATTGTTGATTTGATGGGAGTGGTGTTAACTAACAGTGGAAGCGAGGTATGTGTCACTTGGTGCGTCTTACCATGGGGAAGAGGAAAATATATGGTTTAGGAGTGGGGATTTTAACGGTTTTTGAGATAATTGAACATTATTGATTTGATGGGAGTGGTGATAACCCCCTGGGGAACGAGGTATGTGTCATTTGGTGCGTCTTACAATGGGGAAATAAGAAAATATATTGTTAGAGGTGGGGATTTAAATTGAACATTATTGATTTGATGCGAGTGGTGATAACCCCCTGGGGAAGCGAGGTATGTGTTATCTGGTGCGTTTTACCATGGAGATTAAGAAAATATATGGTTTATAATATTATCATCCCGGTCTTTGTTGTATCCTAAGTCTGCTGGATCAGACGGAAATGTGCATGCTTACGCAAGATGAATTGAATACGCTAATGCCTTGATCTTGTTTTAGAGGCAGAAATATAAATGGCTGCTTCAAAACCCTTAATAATAGGGTGGACTGGACAATTGTCTACAATCATTGCAATGTTTCATTTCTGATTTTGCATTTATTTTGATCAAGTTTAGCAAACCATTTATTTTTCAAAATCTCTGAAGTCATCCGTGCTCTCATATAAGTATAGCCAAGAAATACCAAAGGGATATACAAAGGAGGTGCAAATCGAAAACAACTGACGATATATAACAGAAGAAAGTGTATTTACATAAAGCCTTCAATAAAATATACACTTAAAAATTAATGCTCAGCCCATTGCCTCAGTTGATATTATGTTTTTAATGTTTAACCATTTTTCTCTGATTTTATTTGACTTTTTGATAGAGCATAAATAACTGGAGGCCATATCAACCCTGTAATAGTATTTTAGCCACTCAAAGGCCTCATTTATAGATGGAGTTTTGATTTTAATTCTGCAGAGATAGATATATCTCTTAAAAATCAAAATACATGTGTTAAGAATGTCATTGTAATCATGAAAATTGATACCCAAAATAATATTCGCATTTGTGGGGTGAAAAATAATATTACAAAATTCTTCCAATTTTTGACTAAAGTTCAACCACAATGTTCTTACAGGAGGACACTCATAAAAAAGGTGTATATAAGTTTCTTTAGTTTCTGAGCAGAAAGTACAAAGTTCTGTTTCACTGATTTTGCATTTCATAAGTAAGCTATTTGTTCCTAGAATTCTACGGAGTAGTTTATACTGAAAAGCTCTAAGTGTACTATTTTCAGTTACTGATAATGGAATGCCAAAATAGAAGTCCCATTTCCAGTTTTGATTCCCATTTCTGCTTTATATTGGAAGGTGCTTCCTTAATTTTATCAACAAAGATTTTATAAAAATATTTTGAAACTTTAAATATTTTTATGGCTTTTATATGTTTTGAGTGATAAAATTCAATTTTGACTTGACTTGAGCATGTATAATATTTTTCCATTCATTGGGAATTGCATGTAATACTCCATAGAATTCTAAGAAATGTGTATCAATTTCTGAACTGTTCTTAAATTCTTCAAAATTATAAAATTGTCCATTTTCCTTTAATAGATCATTAATAAAATAAACACCACTTTTTATCCATTTGTCATAAAAAATAATTCTAATATGTTCATTTAAAAAAAGTGGTTGAAACAAAATGTCACTTGGGGCTGCAGAAGGAGTTTCATACAGTGAAGACCACGAGGTTATAACATTTTGCCAAAAAGGGTTAAATTTTTTTTTTATTTTATCAAATGCTGCTTTTGAAAGATACCAGATGTTTTCCCCACCAAATATTTCCAAAGTATCGGCCAATAACACTTTCCAAGATGAAGTATTTTCAGGGTCTAAGAGCTTTTTGATCCATGACAGTTTGAGGGATTTAATAAAAGATTCAATGTGTGGCATCTTTACACCGCCTTCCTCATAGCCAGAAATTAATATATTACTCTTAATTTTGCCCCCCCCTTACCATCCCACACAAAATTAAATAATATCGTTTTTAATTCTGCTAGGATATCTGGAGGTGGATCTGGTAAGACAGTGAAACATTGAATAAGAATATATTTTTTGCTCTTCACGAATTTGATTTTGATCATCAATTACTTCGCCATTATCTAATATCAAACTAGGGATAATTTTTTCCATATAATTTCTTTTTTCCAAATTACAAAAGTACTTTGTGCTTCTTCCTCCCTCAATTTGCCATTTTGCTTTTGCTCTCATTATTGCCCCTTTTATTCTGGACTCTCTGATGGTTCTAAGTTCTAATTCACTCCTTGTGATATTTTCAATATTTTCACCTTCAGTTTTCCCATTATTTAGTCCTTTCGTTTCAATTGATTCAATAAATCTGTTTCTTCCCTACAGCGCTCTTTCTTCTTAAATGAAGAGTAGGAGATTGTTTTGCTCCTCATCATCATTTTAAGAGTTTCCCAAAGCAGCTGATCAGATATTGAAAATTGAATATCTTCCAAGTTGTCACAATCAGCTATTTTGTACTGATCAACACAGTCCGCAATACAGGTTTTTAGGATAGTAATAAATTTTTTGTCGTATAATAAATCATTGTTAAATTTCCATTTACCTTTACCTTTCTCATTGGTAATAAATTGAATAGAGATATAGGTGAATGATCAGATCTATATGCCACATCAATATCACAAACAGAAATCATTGACTGAAAATCAGAGGAAACAAGGAAATAGTCCAGTCTTGCCTGCTTCTTGTTTGGACCTCTCCAAAAAACTGGGTGCAGAATCAGGTGCTCCGGAAAAGTAAGCAGTCTCTGCTTCCTGTAGGACATCACCCGTGTTGCCCATGTCAAATCCGAAAGGGTAAACATCAATGAAATAGGTCCATGTTCATTTGGGAAACTATTTTTTCAACAAATTCATGATGACGTCCATGTTTAGGGTGGAGATTTTAACGGTTGATGAGCTAATTGGAGATTATTGATTTATGTTAGTGAAGATCACCTTACTGAAAGAATGAGGTACATATCATTGAATGTGTCTTGTTATGGAGAATAATAACATATATAATTTAAAGCTATTGATTTTAATTGCAAATGAAATTTATCAAAATTATCGAATTTGGGGCTTGGGATGACCACCTAGAGGAACGAGGTATATGTCATTGTAATATGTGTTGTCACGGTCACCACGGTGTATAATAAAATCTATGATATGAGATTGGTCATTCTTGTAGAATTTTTCGATGAAAAAAAATTTCCCCATTTACCCCATCTACTTTTTTGTGCTTCCGTGTAGTTTTAGGTTAAGACCAACCCCTGTTCTCTTGTTGTTTTGATGTTTATTATTATTTTGAAGTCTCAGTTAGTTTAATTACCAAATACGAATTAATGTGAAAATTTTTTTTAAAAATGTTATTTTTAGGAGGAGGTTGTGCATTGAGATATGTCTCGGCAACAAATCAGGCAGTCAAGCTCGTAGCGCTTAACCTTCACTTATCAAAGGATACCTGTATTAAATGATAAGAAAAGTGAAATAATTTAGGCTCTAACTGCATTATATCGAATAGTTTGGCGTCATTGTATCGATTAGTTTAGTTTCCATGTCAAATGGTGAAAATGTCATCAAAATTTGCATGTGCGAAGCGGCTAGAGGTCTTGTCTTGTGTCGTTCAACCATACTCACTCCTCACTCCTCATCCCATGCACCCTATCCGTCCTCCTAATACTGAAATCAGCCTGATGTTGATGCTAGTTCATATTTGTTTTTATCTTATTTTCATATTGTAAATTAACGAACAGGGTAAAATCATTGAAAAATTATTGTTCATGGTAGGGTTTATGACATGATCACCCTTCCCCCGAAGAGTCATTGTTTGTCAGTTGGGGGGTTTGTAAAGTTTAGGTGGTCACATTTTCTAGGCCATTACAATTAGCGGCGTAATAAAATCAGAGGAATTACAACATGTTACCAGTCTTAGATCCGTCAGTGTTCCAGATAAGATTTACGCAAAAAGTTAAGACTGAATCCCCCAAAAATTACAGTCATAGCTTTTATGCCTTTTGAATACGCTGAACATTTCCTGGCAATGAAATAAAGTTTATGTCGTCGAATTCTTTATTAATTTCAAAATATGCAAATGAGTTTTGTCTTTATTTGTGTATTGTAGTCCGTGCTTTTATTGAAAATATTAAGAACTCTCAGTTTGTATCTCTGTGGCCGCTAGATAGGACGAGGATCTGTTGAGTTAAGTTAGATCAAGGGATGTAAGTGGAGTATAGTTTGAAGGCCGTAGTCATGTCCTATGATTTCTAAACATCAACTTGTCCACAGTGCTTTGAATATCATGACACTTAATTATTCTCTAAAAATTCAGTCCCATTCATGTGGTCGTGAACTTTATTTTATAAAAACACAATTGAAAATATTGTCACTCATTCAGTATAATGGTTTAAGAATTACTATAACTGAAAACATTAACATAGAAATGTATTTATATTCATTCATACTAAAGGAATTTTGAAATTTGAAAGTAATATACATGTATATACTCTGATTTATATCATTAGATTTGAAAGCATTGCTTTGTCAAGTAAATGAAAAATCGTTCTCTTTTCTTTTTTATTTATTTTTTAAGAAAAAGATACTTTATTTTACATTACGCATTTGTTGGTTCGGTGTTTCTACTGGCAAAAAGAGACTTTGGACCTGTAAACTGGCGGGTAGCGTATTATATTGGTATATACCATATGCATACAAAAATTCCGTCCATATAAATATTATTTCCTTTCCACCGTTTAGCAACACCCCAATGTAACAGAACACAATGCAAAAGGTTGACATAGCCTATATTTTCAATTACCCTTATTCACTACAGCGAAAGACCCAAAAGACGTCCGAAATGAAAAGTGGAGTCAAATAAACTTAAGAAAAGTATTTGACTGATGCAAATCATCTCCCTTATACTTCCCATTAAACATAAAGAAGCAATTCATATTTTAACGCAGCACCAAATTATCTCCCTTAAACCTCTGATTATGTAATTTACCGTTGCGACAATTGTTGTGCAAGTACCTTGAGGTATTTATCTATTATTTTATATTCTAATGTGTTTGCCCTACTTTTGGATTTCGACCCAACGGTCTTTCCTCTTTGATTGGTCGCTTCTGTATTCCTTTGGCGATATGTTACAACATAGACCATACTATCCTAGCTTTCAATCGTTGGAATTTTACAATTTTGGTTATCCAGACGCTCATTAAAGTTTTTAGAAAAGCAAGAGCAAAAGACATATTTTGAGGTCTATATCCTCTTTTTCTTATTTTTGCTGATGTTGCTTAGTGTTCACATTTTCTACAGACAATGTTTTTTCAGCAAGTTTGTAAAAGTATAATATGCCGTACTGAAATAAGAAAACGTTTATACCTAACTTTAATAACAGAAATAAAGGTGAACGGGTGACAGAATTATTTTTTTTAAATGTGAAAAAATATAAATTATAAAGAATTGGAAAAAAAAGATCAGTATTGGCTAATTTACTACATTGCCAAAAAAAAAAAAAAAAAAAGAAAAAAGCTTTTTGATGGATTCAAATACTTTCAAAACACTCACCAATAACTTCTATTTCACAAATCTCTCGAACATTGTGAGATGCAAAGACACGCACATACTTGCAGATCTTTTCATCTACACTTATGTCGTTTCTAGGTTGCTGGCCTTGGTAAAGTAATGATCCATTAGAATTTGTATCATTGGTGCAATAAATAGTGAAATTATTTCCTCCGTTATTTGAGATATCTGAAAAAATAAATAAATTTTTTTACTGATTTGTCTAGCATTTCAATTTTGAATCTCGAGCTGTAGAGTAAAACAATTGTAGCAATTATCCACGGGCATCTTGTCAATGAATCTAGTGTGTTGAATATACCTATTTTTCGGCTTCCTAGTTTATCTTGTAAAACCCTAACCTGAATTGTCAATTATTTTTTTATTGTTCTTCATTTCAAGAAAGAAACAACACAACATCACACTAAATATATGATCTTCAGCAAACTTACTCACTTATATTGTATCAGCAGGCAAAATGTGGAAACATAATGTTTGTCCTAAAAGTGTGACATGGGTTTATTGATTTTAAAAGTGATAAAAGATAAAGCTTTTATCGACAATTGAAGATTATGGTATTGAAGATAAAATTGAGACGCAGATGAATAAAGGAGGATGCAACACACACTTGATTCATTTCGCAGGTGTCTGTGAAATTACTTAATATAGACAATACATTGGGTTGATAGATGCGGTATTGTTTAACATCCAATGCAAACCATTAAGTGCATATCAGGACAAGAACATGTTATAAGATAAGATATCAATATGGACCCTGCTTTGTACCAAGACCGACACCTTTAACCTGATTTTAAACGTGCTAGCTCACTTGTCCGAAGGAAGACATACACTTGGTTGAACGTGTAAATCACCAAAAGAATCGTGTAACGTGCGAAACGTGTGCGTATAACGTGTGGATCTTGTGCGTGTAACGTGTGAAGCGTGTGCGTTCAACGTGCGAATCGTGTGCGTGTGGCTTGCGTGTGGTAATAAACGTGCGGTTGGAATCGTGTAACGTGTACGAGATTTCATTGGTCGAGACAGATTTTAAAACGTGTGAATTCAAATCAGTGCATATTTCAAACTTAAATTAAAATATGATTGGAACGAACTTTATTTGAAAATGTTGATATTAATGTTCGAGCACAGCTTCTAATCTTTCGATTTTATTTCATTTTTTTTTTGGACAAAATCATTTATTCATTTATATCTGCATAGTAATTTCTTACGTAAGTAATTATCTGGTTATTATATTCCAAAGACGGTTTATTCGCCGGACGACTACAAATGTACTAGGCTAAAACCACATATAATTAGACAAGGGATTAACAGGTTCAACATGTATGTATTTATCTGTAAATTTACCTGAGATGAGCTTTCTGATTGAAGAAAGGAATACATAAGAAATCTGATATAGCTAAATAAAATTGATAAAATTAAGTATACATGAATTTACTGAAAATAATATAGATAACTAAAAAAAAAAATTATTGACAAAATAAATATTACATTCAAATGTATACATTTAGAGTTACCCTTCAATTATATTATAAATATAATTACATGTATGTACAAATGTTTTACATAGAGAATATTAAATATTTTTATTCACTTATTGTTAAATAATGTTTTAAATGAATAAATAATAAAAAAAATATTATATTTATATCAACTATATATTAACAGCTAATATTTTATATTATACTTTATATTGTTAATGAATAAATAAAATATTATTACAATTTAACTTATAATTAAACTATTAAACATTGTATATCTGAAGTAGGTGTACAGGTAAATAAGAATTTGTCCCGTCAGAGGAACTCTGAATCCCTTGTCTAATTAAACGTAGTTTTAGAGCTGACGTCGTTTGTAGACCACCCCCATGACATGATGTCTTTTGTTTTAAAGGAGCCATAATTGTGGTGTAATGTTTATTTTGCTGACAACATTATTATTATCATATCAATTTAGGTTAGTATGCCATAGTTAGTTATAATTTGATTAAAATAACATGAAAAGGTTTATTGATTTTAAATAAATTTAAAATATAATTTTACAGTTCTGTTATAAAGTTTAATAAATTTCCTATATAAAAAATAGCATAAGCAAATAAATATTTGTATTACGAAAAAAGTTTAATGTGGTCCGTTTAATTAAACCGGCTTCCTTTTCATGCTTTTATCATATTTATTTATTCCAAATCAAACGAAATTTTTAAATTTATTTCACTGCTATTCATATCTGACACAAAATTTTTATTAATTCGTTTCGTTATATTCCGTTCGTATCTTATAATTAATAGAAATCGCACGATTGCAAATCATGTATCGTGTAACGTGCATCGTGAGGTTTGCGTGTAACGTGCGAATCGTGTGCGTGTATCGCGTGAATCGTGTGCGTGTGACGTGCGAATCGTGTGAGTGAATCGTGTGAGTGTGGTTTGGTGCATTACACGCTCAATCATCTGTATCACCCCACCCGGACACATACCTTCTGCGAGTCGACCAGTCATTTGTTCTTACTCTTAGGTTCCGCGTGCCTGTCGGAGAAGCAGCAAATACCAATTTTATAATTTATTTGGTTTGACGCGGCTGGTGATGGAAACCCGTAATCTTCCGCCGGGGGGACGGGGGGTGGGGGAGGGGGCACGCTGCCACGAAATACCGAGGCGGTCGACAATACATTGATACCTTATTGTTCTTTCTTCCAAGTAGAACATAGTAGTTAACGTGCTTGGAAAAGAAACACTCACTGCAAACTAGAGACCCTTTCTGTATTTTTAGAAAAACAAACAGTAGGTTAATGGTCGCTACAAAACGCTAAACTACCAAACATATTATATATTATATTTACAGTATTTTTTTTTTTTTTTTTTTTTTTTTTTTTTTTTTTAAAGAAGGTAACAATTTATTGCACTATCGTGTTGTTATAAATACCCTTGATGATACAACGATCCCATCAAGGTTCTTCCCTGTGATGTTAATCTTCACACCAAACCAGGGGATTTAGTTGACGAGAAAATTATAATTGTTAAATTTTACAATCAGATATCATACAATTTTATACGTTACCGGAATCAGTTCTTGTCTATATCGCGAAAGTTTTTTAATTTTAACATCTGATGGTTACTTCCGCATAACGGTACACAAAGGGTAAACAAATAAAATACTTATGTTAGAAAGAGAGACAAATACCTTTACATTCACGGCACATAAGAAAAAAGGTAAAACATTACAAAATCAAGTCAGTAAGTATAAGTAAGCATTCTTAATAAGAGCATCAATATGACCCACTTTCCCCACAAGGTGCGCAATTTCATATCGCTTGAAAAATTCGTTTTTAAAAATTGAAAACATATCAATTTTCTTAGTTTTATATTCAGATACATAATAACTTTTATGTATGGTAAACAGTATGAGAGTCAGAATATAGTTAATATTATAATAATGTTTGTCATTTATTTTATATCCAAAAACCAAATTTTCCAGAGATATAATATGATGTGCTATTTTAAGTGCATCTAATAACAGTTTAATTTCCTCCCAAAAAAGGTCTAAATATTTGCATGAAATAAAAAAATGTTCATAATTCTCTGTTTTGGTGCAAAGCTGACACTCTGGAGTATCCGTTATTCGCCATTTGAAAAGTAGTTCTTTACATGGAAGAATAAAATGAAGTAATTTCCATCGAAGCATCTTTAGTTTATTTTCTTTCAAATATTTGAAAACAAAATACAGCATATGGTTAATTTTCGTTTTAGTACCCTCTTTATCAATCACTCTGTTCCATTTACTAAAGCCACTTGGTATCTCCTCAGTTCTTTCAATCATTAAATTGTAAATTTGTTTTGAAGTTAAAGATTCTAAATAGAGCGATTTATTCTTACTGTTTTTTATACAGAGATCTGAATTTGTTAAAACTTGTGTTTTCCTTGAATCCTCATTTTGAAGTAGTTTTAGCCAATGTTTAGGTATGGCTTTAATTAATTTTGTATATTCAGAGAACCAGTTTCCTTTTTTTTGTAATTTTCGAAAGGATTAAGTTTTGATTAATCTTACCACTCTCGTCAATTATATCATTAATATAAATAATATTGTCTTTGATCCAATTTCTATAGATTAATGACGTCCCATTTAGCTTAATAAATTTGTTTCCCCATATTATTTGTTGTCTTACATCTTTATAAGTAAAATCTTTTTGTTCTTTGATTATTTTTGTTCTGTTCCATGATTTAATCAATCTAAGGTAAAATGTAGGAAAATCTTTTGATAGATTTTCAATTACTGTTAAATTATCAAAATTCATTTTAAAAATAAAGAAGTCTTGTCCATATTTATTGAAATAAAATCTGGGAATGATTTTCCAGTTAGCTGACTTGTCTTCACTATTATTTAATCTTTTAACCCAATTAATGTTAATAGCTTCAATATAATCGTCCACGTCTATCATTTTTAATCCACCATCTAAATACTCTGTAGTTAATATCTTTCTTTTAACCTTTTCACTTTTATTGTCCCAAATGAAATTGAATATTAGTGTTTTGAATTTAGCCAAAAACTCTTTATTTATATCTGACACAGATGCTACATATGTTATATTAGGTAAAATCAATGATTTGACAATTGTTATTCTCCCTAACATTGTCAGTTGTCTTTTTTTCCAGTTGTTTATCAATTTTTCTGACTTACTGTATTGTCGTTCCCAATTTAGTATACTACACTCTTTTTTGTCATATCCAAAATATATTCCTAAACATTTTATAGGCTCAACCCCCCAATTAATATTTTCGAATTTGTCTCTACTTGATTTAAGTCGACCTAGCCAAATGCCTTCTGTTTTGTTTCGATTAAGTTTTAAACCTGAAAAAGATCCAAAGATTTCTATAATATTTAATGCCACTCTTACATCATGTCTGGAGTTTACAAAAATAATAGTGTCATCTGCTAATTGACAAAGTTTGAGCGAATGTGTTTTACTATCTAAATTAATTTGAATTCCATTAACATTTTTGTCTTGTCTAAGCCTACAAGCAAGTATCTCTACTGCTATAACGAATATTATAACACTGGCTGGACAGCCCTGCCTAATACCACGGTGGCAAAAGAAGGGTGTTGATATCCATCCGTTATTGTATACACAGCCTTTAATATTTGAATATAAAGTTTCTATCCAACTTAGCATACTTTCTTGAAATCCAAATTTTCTCAATGCTGTAAACATAAAGTCCCACTCTAGAGAGTCAAAGGCTTTTGCAAAATCTAGAAATAAAATACCCCCATCGACAGTAAATTCTTCACTGTAATTTAAAATATCTTGCACCTGGCGTACATTGAAACCAATATAGCGTTTCTTAATAAAACCATTTTGGTCACCATGAATAATTTTACTCAATAATGGTTTTAATCTTTGTGCAAGTGAATAAGCAATAATTTTTGTATCTAAATTCAGTAAAGTAATCGGTCTGTAATTGTCGAAGCTAAGTGGATCATTTTTTTATATATAAGATTAATTAGTCCAAGTTTCTGTGACTCGGTTAACTCTTTTCTATTATAACATGCATTAAAAACGTTTACTGCAAAGTCTTTTAGATTTGTCCAAAATGTTCTGTAAAATTCAAGGGTTAGTCCATCAATACCTGGTGACTTATTTAATTTCATTTTAAAAACTGAATTAGTACATTCGTCTAGTGTTAGTTTTCCTTCCACAATATTACTTTCTTCTTTAGTGAGTTTATAATGTACATTTGTATCACTAATATAATTTTCAATTTCTTGAATAGACGGTTTACCTGATGAATATAAATTAGCATAATAATCCCTACCCAATTCCAGAATTTGACTTTGATCTTCAACCAGATTACCTCCCTTGTCTTTCAAAGCATTTATACATTTTTTAGTTTGTCTAGCTTTCTCTAAACCCAAAAAGAATTTTGTATTTTTTTCGCCTTCTTCTACCCAGTTAACTCGTGACCTTATTTGTGCCCCTTTGACCTTATCCGTATACAAATTATTTAATTTTTCCTCCACTGTTTCAATACTTTTGGAAATATATTGCATATCGTCGGAAGTTTTATCTGTATGTATGTCATTTATATTATAAAGAAGTTTTAATTTGTTCTCAAGATCAATAATTTCATTTTTTTTCTTTTTTGCCTTTTTTTTACAATAATCAACAGTTATCTCCCTTACATCTATCTTGAAAAGGTCCCAGAGTTTTGTTATATCTTTATCCTTAATTTGTAATTTATATTTACTAATTAAATCAATAATTAACTTTTGGTAAGTTTCATCATTTAGAATACTATTATTCAGCTTGAAAGATCCGTTCCCCTTATTACCATCACAGAAACTAATTTTTAACGAGATAGCTTGATGATCTGTATATATGATCATAGCTGGTCTAATATCGGCTGATTTTATCTTTGGTCTCATTCCCTGTTCTATTAGAAAAAAATCAATTCTACTTGCAATTTGTATATTATTCTTTCTCCTCCATGTAAATTGAGATTTAGTTTGATTCATTATTCTCCATATATCGGACAATTTAAGATTTTTTATTATCTTTTTCAAATTGCTTGTACCTTTTTTCTTCGTGTTGATGCGACAATTACTTTTCCTATCTATCTGTGCAAGTGTTTCATTCATATCACCCCCCATAATAATAATTCCTAGACTATGTTTTTCTATAGTGTCTAATACCATCTTAAAGTAATTATTTCTCTCTCTTTCTGTATTTGGTGCATATATATTTACAAGAGTTAAAATACAATCATAAATTTCTATATTTATCAACATAATTCTACCATTTTGATCAGCATGAGTATCAACAACTTTATAATCCAAATTTTTTCTAATAAAAATTGAGCAGCCCCTAGATTTTGAATCCCCGAAGCTATGACAAATATTTCCCTGAAATTGTTTATCAATTTCTTCCGATATGTTATCTGTGAAATGTGTTTCTTGAAGGAAAAGGATATCGCATTTCTGATTATGTGACCACTGAAGTAACCGTTCTCTTTTTTCTTTTTGTCTAAGCCCCTGACAGTTCAATGAACATATATGTAAATTATTTTTCATATTAATAATTAGATAATTATAAAGTTGTATATTTTAACACTAACATAATATTCATAGCACATGAAAATATGATGTATACATACAAACAAATATGTTATATTTATAATCTTGTTTACCTTTTTCAGGTTATTTCCAGATTCTATAAATAGAACAGCACGTCGACACATTTTAATCGTATCTACATTGACCTTCACCCTAAAAACAGTGATTTTACTATGCCCGAAATGGCAGAGTATATTATTGTTGGATTGGTACCCATTCTGAAGGCTTCGTGTGTATTCGGTAAGTAACATTTTAGTTATAAATATAGATTTATATGTATGCCTCAATAAATATTTTTCTTGTCCATGTATATAAACTCTATCAATATCCACACGATTTTTATTCGGTTGTGGAACGACTCGCATGTTTTGTTATGTTTCCGCGATGTTTTCCGTACTATTATAGCACGGTATTTCAGAAAGCAAATAAAAGTAGTTTGTAGTGCGTAAATCACCAAATGATGACTAATATTTTCAAAATATAAATAAACATTTAAAAATAAATCTATCGGTACGAATAAAGTTAATCGTGCATTTGTATATACATGTGGGTCAAGTATAGGTGGCGCTTTTTATATGTCATGTAAAAATAGATACCCACGTGGATATTGTTTATATTACAAAAAAAGTTTAAATCAAATGCAATGAGAGTTGAAATAAGGTTGTTTATCAACGTTGTTTTAGTATTGAATGGGGCTGTAATATATCTGGCATTGGTTATTAAATATGTAACTATAAGGATTTGTAAATACACAAAACCCAATGAAGTATATGATAAATTATAAGACAAATCTGCACATACAAATACTCTTGTTTCAGTTTCGATAATACTCTTATATACAAACTAAGTGTGTAATATACTCCCATTTTACATATCTATTATACACTTTTTCATTCAACTTATCTTGAAAATATAGAGATATACAATCCAATATTGTATCATACTCTACCATATTTTTTTGGGGTATTTTTTGTTTTAAATAAAAATAAGAGATTGTGGTTATATACAATCTTAACAAGAATATAGTATATTTTAACATGATTTTTCTATTATTATATTTTTTCTTTTTAAGATAAAAACATTAGACAATATATATAATAATTTCTAAAATTATGTATTGGGTCTCGTTTTACTGCCTTCTCTCTCTCTGTCGTGAAGTACATCTGTCGGAGTTGTTGCACTTCGTTTTGGCGCGTTTTGCTTAGGAGTTTTTGTTTTGGCGGACGTTAGGAACTTGTCCAATGGTCCCTTTGATTTTTATGTGATCTCTTTCCCTTCTTTTTCTTCTTCCCTGATTTATCGGAATATTCGTCATCGTCCTCTGTGCACGATTCTTTGTCCTCTACATTTTTCGTCTCACTTGAACTATTCTTATTGTTTTTACCCGTATGTTGCTTTTCCTTTTCCTTCGGTGTAGATTCTGCACCGCTTACTCCTGCTGATGGCACCTGCAGTATCGATTGTGACAGCGGCATGGTCTCATCATGATCAACATGATCCTCAGTGTTACTTTCGTCGCTGCTGTCACTATCACTATCACTTTTTGAACTGTCTTCTCTCCCAGAATCTACCACCTGTTGAGTTTCAGGACAGTCTACACGCTTGTGACCTGAATTACCACAGCCATTGCAGACCCAGTCATTCTCGCACTGGTTTTGTTTGTGTCCTTGCTGGAGACACTTATTACACTTGACATATGGGTTTATAGCTTTCTGGTCTTTGTGTATGATTTTAACTTTGTACTTGCCAATATTGGCAAATCTTGGAAACCCGTCCTTTACGGTGTTAACAAACAAGATCCTGTCTCCTGTCCAGCAGTTTGTAAGAAACCCATCTATCCTTAGCCTCTCCCTGTGGAAGCTCTTAATAACAATACCTGTCAGTTCAAAGAAAGCAAGTATCTGTCCGTCATCTGCTGAGAGGGGCATATTTTGGACTCTGATTTTAATATTATCTGGACTTTCATTACCCCTTATTCTGGGATTTCTCGAGTATACTGTTAATAGTTTCTTTCTTACACAGAGCCCAGTAGTTAATTATTTACAGTATTTATATAGCGCATTATCTAATTAAAAATTACCCTAAGCGCTTTACAATCTAAAACATAAAATTAAGCAGAACTATTCACAAATTATTTAAGAGTATAATGCAAAGGGAAACAAAACTATTTAAAATGTTAACCATAAATATATCAATAAAATTATACTGTGTGAAAAGAAAATACCATAAAACACCCGCCCTTTTACAGTGGCAGTGAACATCGGTTCCTTTTTATGTCCTGTTACATCACATTTTGTAAATTGTGTTGATGTGGTTCCGGTTTTGAAGAAGAACAAAATACATTTGCCACTTAAGCAAATGACGAACAAACATATATAACATACTACAATGTATTTGGTTCTGTTGTCCTATACATTACTTAGTTCAACCCATCTTTTCTTTTGGTTTACCTAGTTATCGTTCTACAAAAGTATTCTTTATTAATAAAGAAATATGCATATTTCTTATGAAGATTATTTCACTGAGATGAACCAAAAATAATACAGTTGAGCTGCATTCTAACCTCTCTTTAGAACTGTACTAAACTGCCAGAAGAACCGTTTATGGCAGGGTGTGTCCTGAACTAGAAGCGTTTATGAAGTTCTACCCTAGAACTATTTATGACAGCTCGACCCTAGAACCACTTTGGACGTTCTACCATAGAACCATTCTGAACAGTTCTACCCTAGAACCATTCTGAACGGTTCTGGCTTAGAGCTAGTCTGAATAGTTCTAACTTATATATGTTCATAAAATTAAATAATTGTTCTTAAAAACGAATATTTGTTCATATAACCAAAGTATATATTCAATAAATCATAATATGTGTTCATAAAATAAATTATATATGCATAAAACATAAATATATGTTCATAAAGGAGTTTTTGTTCATAAACATATTGATATATGTTCATAAAAACAAATAATTGTTCGTAGCAATTAAATATGTATTCATCAAAACAAAATATGTATTCATAAAATCAAAATATGTATTCATAAAATCAAAATATTGATTCATTAAATCAAAATATTCATACATAAAATCAAAATATTGATTCATAAAATCGAAATATTCATTAAATCCAAATATTCATTCATAAAATAAAATATATGTTCTTAACATTTATAATTATATTAATATTTATATAGCGCATTATCTAATTAAAAATTACTCTAAGCGCTTTACAATCTAAAACATAAATTTAAGCAGAACTATTCACAAATTATTTAAGAGTATAATGCGCTACATAAATATTAATATAATTTTTAAATAATACTCTTAAATAATACTAACATTAGTATCTTTGGATTATTTTATAAATACGTTCAATAATGTGCATCATGGGATACGTCGTTTCTTTTGTAACAGTGTATCTGATTGGACAATGAAAAATGAAACTAGGATCACTGGTCGTATGGCGGAGAAAATTGACTCTAAGTTTCATTGAACAAAATGGCTAAAGATAGGTGCATGTGGTACCAGGAATACACTGATTAGACTGTTTATTCAAAAGATTAAGAATACACTAGGTCCTCACAGATTTCAGCCAGTATGCACACGTCACATCATCATCAATCAGCGACAGCGTTGCATAATTTGTAAATTGTAAAACTTGAGCGTTTTTTTTGGCAAGCCTTTTCTTTAGGATTGATCGAGCTTGAACTGCTTAGCTTTGGACCAATTGTTGGTGATATTAGTTAACCCCTCCCCTGCAAGTCCATTTTGAGAACAGTCTACCTACACAACTAGATTATAGTACTTATGCCCACTCGCCTTAGTCTGAATACTTACGGCATCTTGAAAACACAGACACTTGTTTCTGTCGGGGGGTGGGGGGGGGGGGGGGGGGGTTTACTATCCAAACTTATATGAAAAATCGCCAAAAAAGAACCTTGTAATTTTTCGTACAAGTGTGTATAGTAAAACCCCCATTAACAGAAACAAGTGCCTGTGCTTGAAAGACTATTTTAATTTCTTGGCTGTGACGCCTTCCTGCGTCAAAGCCACAACCTAAATTAGCGTTTCAAGACGTCATAATTGTTTTCACTAAATGACACTTAATCCAAATTATTAAGATGTCTTGAAAGGCTATTTGAAAGGAAGTTGCCACAAAAAGAAAATTAAAGTAGTCTTTCATGACGTCATAATAATTTGGATTAGGTGTCAGTTAGTTTATAATTTACCAATTATGCAACGCTGTCGCCGATTGATGATGATGTGACGTGTGCATACTAGCTGAAGTCTGTGAGGACCTAGTGTATTCTTAATCTTTCGAATAAACATGTCTAATCAGTGTCTTCCTGGTACCAAAACATCATGAAAAGATAGCATGCACCTATCATTAGCCATTTTGTTAAATGAAACTTTGAGTCAATTTTCCCCGCCATACAACCAATCATCCTAGTTTCGTTTTTGATTGTCCAATCAAATACACTGTGAGAAAACAAACAACGTATTCCACGATGCAAAATATTGAACGTATTTATAAATTGTAAGAACATATATTTTATTTTATGAATAAATATTTTGATTTTATAAATGATTTTTTTATTTTATGAATTAATATTTGGATTTTATGAATCAATATTTGGTTTTTATGAATGAATAGTTTGATTTTTTGAATGAATATTTTGATTTTATGAATCAATATTTTGATTTTATGAATACATATTTTGTTTACATATTTAACTGTTATGAACAATTATTTGTTTTTATGAACGTATATCAATTTTTTATGAACAAAAACTCATTTATGAACATGTATGTATGTTTTATGCATATATAATTTATTTTATGAACACATATTTTGATTTATTGAATATATATTTTGTTTTAATGAACAAATATTCGTTTTTACGAACAATTATTCGTTTTTTATGAACAATTATTTAATTTTATGAAAATTTATTTTCTTTTTTGTGAATCTTGCAACGTTTCAAACGCCATGCCAGGCAATGTTTTATGAATTTTTAAAATCGAAACTATTAGAAATAATATAATTAATTTGTTGTCATAATCTTAAAATCAACTTTTATCATACCAAAATATATTAAACAAAGAACAAAAATTGCTTAGAATAAAGTTTTTACTAAACCCAAATGACCGCCTCGGTGGTCTTGGTAGTGTGCTCGCCCCGAGTGCGGAAGGTCGCGGGTTCGATCCTCGGCCGCGTCAAACCAAAGACATTAAAATTTGTATTTGCTGCCTCTCCGCCAAGCACGCGGCATCTAAGGGTAAGAGTCAGTATAATTTGTCCGAGTTAGGTGATATGTCTTCCTGCCGACAGTTACCTCGTGAGCTAGCACATTTAAAATCCGACTTAGCGGTCTAATACAAAGCAGTGATCATTTTCATTATCACATCAACGTATTTTCGTCCTGGTATGCACCTGGTTGCCACTGGACGTTAAACAATAATTCATCCATCCATCTATACCCAAATGATTTAAAAACTAGTCGGTGGTATTTGCTAGTACACAAAATATTCCTCTACATTTGTTCCAGAAGAAAATATTTTAAATCAAGGTTTAGTCCCGTCCCTTCTCAATTGAAATTATTGTGTAAAATGTCCATATACGACATTTTGACTAGTATGTAATTTTTCGATAAATTGACCTCTTATTTCAAAATGGCTGCACTCCTCCCAATGATCTTCTACCTTGTCATAACGAAAAAAATATCGTTCATACGAGCAAAGATTAATTATATAATATATCAAATGTTTACAATATAAAAATGGTAAAAAGGATAAATTATTAATTCAAAATAAATTAAAATGTTACTTATCTGACACATTTGAAATCTCTGCATTTAAATCTGGGACCATCTTATACACATCTCTTTATTCAAATGCGGCATTACTTATTTTAAAATGTAGCGTTAAAAAAATTTCAAACCCCGCTGATTTATTCAGGAAAACGGTTTACTTGTATACATACACATTTATCTATATGCAAGCTGGAACAATAAAAATCCGGACAGTCAAGGTACAATATACATGTCAAAACATTAATTAGTTATAATTACCCGAAACAAACAACATGTTACAAAGAACAAATGTCCTTACCAGTAAATTTACTTCAGATAAAAATAACACAATTTTAACAAAAACAATAATTCGTTTTTCTTGTGGGTTAAAAATGAAAAGAAACTTAATCATAGCTCTTATGTACTTTTGTTGTTTTGTATAAATTGCTCATCAATTTAATATTATTAATTATGTCATAATTTCATATATTGAAATTATATTCGATGTGAAATGTTACTAAACAATTGAAAAAAAAATGTTTTTAAAAGTTTGAGAAAAGGCGAAGACGAGGAGTAAGTGCCATAATCAATACAGTGTTATCGGACATGAAAATGGACGGCTCTACCTTAGAACCATTTATGATAGTTCTACACTAGAACCATTCTGGATGGTTCTACCCTAGAACCATTTATGACACTTCTACCTTAGACAGAATTGGTTCTACCATAAAACCGTTCTAGAATGGTTCTAGAACCGTCCTTTCTGACAGAATAGATGTCAACTGTAGGTTTATTCAGAAATTAAAAAAGACGAGTTATAATTTTATGCAGTCATTTTTCTTTGTGTGCCATCTTTCTTGTGCAACACAGGTACAGTAATATCACGTCTTTTGCAGGTTAGTGAAACAATCTTTATTGTGTATACTCAAAAGAGGAGAATATATCTCTTATAATATAACAAGACCAAACCGGATCTGGACATTTGTCGCAGCATGCAATTCAGATCCAAACCCAAAAATTGCTTTCACGCTACAACTCAACAGTATGAGGCTGCAGACAAAATATAATATCATTCTCCTTTGAGAATCCAAGAAAACGTTCATGTAATTGTTCTAGTGTTTTCAGTATTGTTGAATTTTGAAATATCGGCTAACAGAATGTGGCTGCAAGGCAGACCCAATGATTTCTGACATGCTACAACCCAACATTATCAGGCTGCAGACAAAATATAAAATCATTCTTTTTGTAGAAGCCAAGGAAATTATCCCGAAAAGTTTTCTACTGTTTTGAGTATAATTGAATTGTTAACTATCGGCAAGCAGGAAGTGACTGCACGACAGATCCACAAATTTTTTACACGCTACAACTCAAAATTTTTGAATTTTGGTTCATTTGCATGTTTCGGGGTTTAGAGTGGCGTCAATTTCACTGAACTAGTATTCATTATTGTTTAGGGGCCAGCTGAAGCCCGCCTCGGGTGCGGAATGTTCTCAATGCGTTGAAGACCCATTGGAAGCCTTGGGTTGTTTTCTGCTCTTTGGTCTGATAGTTGTTTCTTTGACATGTCCCCCGCTTCCATTCTCTGTTCTATTATGAAGTTGCAGACAAAATATAAAATCATTCCCGTCTGTAGAAGCCAAGAAAACTTGGACGACAATTTCCTACGAAAGGTCTTTCGAACGGAAGGATTCAAGCGGTTACTAGAACTGCTGTCGACGTTGGCGAGGCAGACAATAACACTAGTAACACAATTATGATCTTAAACGGCCATTCTAGTCTTGTGTGTTCCTATTTCGTCTTATATTTCTGAGTGACCATATTTTTAATTTATTGAATTGTTTATGATAAGAAACGTATTATACAAACGGGTTTCAAGTCAAAACAGTGTGATGTCTTCCAATATTAAGTGGAACATTGTTACGGCCGAAATCACCTTTTAAATTGTAGCCAACAAAAGACACAAGTCAATAATAAAATTTAACAAGATGAATCCAAACGGAATATTATATCGAATCAGTCACAATCTAGTATGATGTAACGTAAATAAAAGTGTGTCAAGTATGATGTGTGAAACGTAAATAAAAGTGCGTTAATCCAACAGCTGAGAACACAAGAATGTTAAAGTCTGGTCCGATACTTTTCTGCTCTGAAAGTCTAACTTTCTTGTCCGTATATGTACTGTAGAACGGAAACTTCTGGAATACGGTAGCAGTTCGAATCCCACCAGAATTATTACGTAAGTCAAATAGAAAGTTCTAGTAATTGCATCAGTATCTATTATTGTTCCAGTGATTTCTAAACTGCGCAATTATAACATCATTTGGTAAACAACTATAAGTATTATGTAAACATAGTATACATGTTATAAGGCTACGCAGAACAAATTAGGCCAAGATAAATAAATATAATAATTACAATATCATAACACCTCCCCCCTTAAAAGAAGTTTGAGTGTAACGAGAACTTCATGAACAATATATACAAAAATATATAGTATGTATACAGTTTTTTAATAAGATCTAGATAAAACATCTGCTATTACATTATCTTTACCTTTAATATGTTTTACAATAATATCATATTCCTGTAACAATAAACTCGACCTAGTCAACCTCTGGTTCTTGTTTCTCATTTTATGTATGAAGGTGAGAGGATTATGATCAGTACAAACCAGAATAGGATGCATAGTGGGATTTAAATATACATCAAAATGTTGAAGTGCAGACAACAGTGCAAAACATTCTTTTTCAATAGTGGAATAATGTTTCTGATGTTTATCTAATTTCTTGGAAAAATATGATATAGGTTTCTCAACATTATCATCTGTTTCTTGATATAAAACAGCCCCAACTCCTACACCACTTGCATCAACGGCAAGTTTGAATTGCTTTTTAAGTCTGGAGTGATAAGAACGGGGCTGTTAATGAAAAGTGATTTGCTTTTTTCAAAAGTGTTTTGACAATTATCACTCAAGATGAATTTAGAATCTTTCCGTAAAAGATAAGTCAATGGTTGGACAACAGTAGCAAAATTTTAACAAACTTTTCTGTAAAATCCAATCATGCCTAAATATCTCATAAGTTGTTTTTTATTTGTAGGAGGAGGAAAATTGGTAATTGCATCCACTTTAGCCATAATAGGTTTCACTTGACCTTGACCAACTGTGTGCCCTAAATAATCAACAGTGGCCTTACAAAATTCACTTTTAGCAAGATTAACAGTCAAATTTGATTGTGACAATCTATCAAAAGTATCATATAAATGCTCTTCCCAGCTATCACTACGTACAAAAAGATCATCAATATAAGCATAACAACAGTCTAAATCTTTTATAACATTATGAATCATTCTTTGAAATGTTGCTGGAGCATTTTTCAAACCAAACGGCATGACAGTATATTGAAATAAGCCGTCTGGTGTGACACAAGCTGACATTTCACGAGCTCTTGGTGTCAACGGGACCAACCAGTAACCTTTTAATAAATCAAATTTGCCTACGAATTTTGATTGTCCAATGTTATCATTGCAATCGTCTATCCTTGGAATTGGATAGGAGTCAGATTTTGAAACTGAGTTTACTTTTCTGAAATCAGTAACGAAACGAAAGGTTTTATCTAGTTTCGGCACAAGGAGACAAGGAGAGCTCCATTCACTGTAACTCGGCTCAATAATATCATTGTCAAGCATATATCTAATTTCTTGTCTCATAACTTCATGTTTAAGTGGATTGAGCCGGGAAGGATTTTGCTTAATTGGAGAAGCATCGCCTACATCAACATCATGACAAACAGCAGTGGTTTTGTTTGGCACATCTGGAAAAAGATATTTAAAAGAAAAGTTTTCAATTTTTCTCTGCGATCAAAAGTCAGATGTGCAAGCTTTGAGTCTAAATTTGACAAAATTTCTGAATTTTTCAATCTAAGAGTTTGTTCCATAGTCTTGGAATCAAAAGATGGTTCAATTATGTCTGGTTTGTCATGATCGTTCTCCAATTTAACCATGGCTAAAGTGGCAACTGGTTTACTCTCACCTTCATTAGTACGCTCAAAATATGGTTTTAACATATTAATGTGACACACTCTGTTTTGTTTACGCCGACCTGGAATTTTTACAATATAATTCAAATCATTGATTTTACTGTCGATTGTATAAGAACCACAGTATTTAGCCTGTTAAGGGTGACCAGGGACTGGCAAAAATACAAGTACCTTAGCACCAGGCTCAAAAACTCTGTCCCTGGCATCTTTATCATACCATATTTTCATCTTTTTCTGTACAGTTTTTAAATTTTTTCTGAGCAATTTTACAAGCAATATACAAATTTTTCTTTAAATCTAGATACATAGTCTAGAAGATTCAAGTCAGTGTGTTCAGTAAGCCATTTTTCCTTCACCAATTTCAAAGGTCCCCTTACAGTATGACCAAACACTAACTCAAAGGGGCTAAAACCAAGGGATTCTTGAACAGCCTCTCGGACTCTACTGAGCAATCCCTAACTGGTAAACGACCTGCTGAAATAAACCCGACATAAAATTTGAACCCTAGTCGGACTGTATAGACTTAGGAAGTCCTACTAATGTGAAAACTTTGATAAGAGCTTTGACAATAGTTGTCTTGATATTCCTTAAGAGAATAGCCTCAGGAAAGCGAGTGGATCTACACATGATCGTCAGTAAATAAGCATTTCCAGTCTTGGTCTTTGGTAAAGGTCCAACGCAATCAATAAGTACTCGGCTGAAAGTTTCTTCAAAGGCTGGAATTGGCAGAAGTGGTGCTGGTGGTATTTTCTGGTTAGGCGTGCCAACGACCTGGCATATATGGCATGATTTGCAGAATTCTGTGACATCATTTCTAAGTCTGGGCCAGTAGAAATGTTGTAATATCAAAAGGCAAGTCTTCCTTATACCTAAATGTCCAGCCAAGGGGGTTTCATGGGCAAGACCAATAATTTCTTGCCTATAGACTTTAGGCACCGCCACTTGGTATACCACTCTCCATTCCTCCTCTGGGATAGCATCAGGGGGCCTCCACTTTCTCATCAAAGTGCCATCTTGATGGTAGTAACATTCGGCCACTTTGTCTGCTTCTTCTTGGGGTAGAGCCCTCTTGCGGAGCTGAAGAACCTCAGGGTCTTTATTATGTTCTTCCATAAATTATCTTTTGTCTAATGAATGGCTGTTCACGTCTGGCCATGGCATAATTACATGCTTGTTAGTACCAGGTGGTCTTATTATGGCCTTTTCTGAAGTACCAGGATCAGGACCTTTAATGTCGGCAAGAAAAGTGTCAGAAAGGTCCATATAATCATACTGGCCTTCTTGTAAATCCTCATCTTGTTTTCTTGCCATTGCCCTAGTAGCAACACAAGCTGGATACAGATCAGCAACCACTTTGTTCCTGGCTAGTTAATTTCCTAGCAATAATGAAACACCCTCAACAGGGAGAGTAGGACGAACACCCACAACAACTGGTCCAGTAATTAAATCTGACTTCAAATAAATACGATGGAGGGGAACATCTATACAACCTAACTCCACACCTCGTAACAAAACGGAGGCACCAACGGACGTTGGAGGGGAACATCTATACAACCTAACTCCACACCTCGTAACAAAACGGAGGCACCAACGGACGTCTCGTCGGGCAAAGTCAACACACCTTCTAACAACAAAGACTGAGAAGCTCCAGTGTCCCGTAAAATCTTAATAGGCTGAGGAGTAGTATTATCAACAATAGAAACAAACCCATCAAACATAAAGGGTTTATAATCCTCCATGTAATCACAAAAACTGGACTTAAAAGCCTGACTCGCAGGACATTCGAAATTATTGGTAGCAACGGGTGTCGTACAAGCACTGGACTTGGGCTTATGATCTCTTTCATTCTTCTTCTGGAGTCTAAAACAATCAGCCATCAGGTAATCATTTTTCTTACAATAAGCAAAAGTTAGTGACTTCTCAAAAGTATCAAATTTTGGACAAGACATATTATAACTAGACGGACTCTTATTCTGTGCAACAGGCTTACTATCAGTACGCTCAGTGCTTTGAATTTTGTAATTTCCGCTAGAAGAATTAAAATTTTGACCTTTGAAACTTCTTTTATGTGAAAGGGTATAATTATCGGAAACAACAGCTGCATCTTGTAATGTCTCAACAGTTTTGTCAACTAAATGTGTTTTTAGTCTAAATGAACACACTGCTTGAACTCTTCTAATAACATTAATTGTCTTAATTTAGCAAAATTGTTATCCATTTTCTTTGACGTAAGCCATTTATCAAATAGATCTTCTTTTCCCTAGCAAATTCAACACAGGTTTGTGTTTCAAACTTTTTATAGGACCTAAATTTCTGTCTATGTTCTTCTGGCACTAGCTCATAAGCTTTCAAACCTTCCCCTAAAAAGTGTCATAATCAGAACTTTTTTCTGAAGAAAGTGCTGAGTAAATTTCTGCGGTCTTTCCCACAAAAACACTTTGCAACATTGTAGTCCAATAAGGCTTTGGCCATTTCAAATTTTGAGCAATTTTCTCAAACTGTGGAAAAGATTTATCAACCGTTTTTTCACAAAATTTTGGAACCAAACGTATATTTTTTCCTGCATCAAAATGTTCTGATTTTGACTCATTTTTAGTGTTGCTTTCTACTTTGATCATTTCCATTTTTATTTTCTCCATCTCTAACGTTTCCCTCATTTCAAGTTCTGCCTGTTTTTCTTCTTTTTCTTTTTCTAATGGTTTTAATTTAAATTCATCTTCTTTTTCTAATTGTTTTAATATATATTCATCTTCTTTTTCTAATTGTTTTAATTTAAGTCCATGTTCTAATTCAAGCTGTTTTAATTTGAAAGCATCAACATTTGCGACCTTGCGGTCAAGAGCCTCTTCACCAAAAATTTCTAAGTCAACTAAATTGTCTATTACCAAATGTTTTATAATTTGTTTTCTCATAGATGCTCTAAAATCTATTTTTAGATGTTTAGCAAGCAACACTAATTCTTCTTTCTTTAATTTATCAAACCCTTCCAGCTCTGGCGTTTTCAAAAATTTACCAGCATCAAATGCCATTTTGTAGAATTGTCTTGGCTAATTCAAATAAAAATACCGAAAAAAATTTAATAAGATATTAACGTTATCCCGAGACGGCCGAAATCACATTTAAATTGTAACCAACAAAAGACACAAATCATTAATAAAATTTAACAAGATTTATTATATACATGTTTACAAAAATATTACACAAAATAAAATGCCAACTTAACTGTTCAAAATCCTATGTCTTTCGTTTGTCCGGAATTCTTCTCGTCACTGTTGCGGGAATCAAAACGGATTATTATATCGAATCAGTCACAATCTAGTATGATGTAACGTAAATAAAAGTGTGTCAAGTATGATGTGTGAAACGTAAATAAAAGTGCGTCAATCCAACAGCTGAGAACACAAGAATGTTAAAGTCTGGTCCGATACTTTTCTGCTCTGAAAGTCTAACTTTCTTTTCCGTATATATACTGTAGAACGGAAACTTCTGGAATACGGTAGAAGTGTGAATTACACCAGAATTATTACGAAAGTCAAATAGAAAGTTCTAGTCATTGCATCAGTATCTATTATCGTTCCAGTGGTTTCTAAACTGCGCAATTATAACATCATTTGGTAAACAACTATAATTATGTAAACATAGTATACATGTTATAAGGCTACGCAGAACAAATTAGGCCAAGATAAATAAATATAATAATTACAATATCAAAACAACATTGAAATGTTTTCATACTTTAATTTTAATTTTACGAAAATCTTTATCCATGTGCATTTACAGGTACCACAGATGATAGAATAGAAGGGAAAAATATGAATGAATTGATTTTAAAATTATAAATTTAACTAAGAAAAAGGAAAATAAACAGTTGAAAGAAATACCTGAAAGTTAAATTTGGTTGTTGAAAAAATATGATGACAAACATGTATATACTCATAAGGTACATAAAATGTATGGTACTAAACTTTCTAAAATATGGAAATGTAAATAAAATTAACAGCAGTTAAAAAATAGTTATACAAAGTAAATCAATTACGATTCCCATTTTATTTGTTAAGGATATTCATTTTTTGATATTTAACTAATATTTTACATATATTTATTAATATTTAAATTCTGATCTTTACTTTTTCAAAGTTGATACCGTAGTCTCATGTACATAGACCAATTATGCGATTCTGAAGCAGTATAAACTCGGAAGATTCTACATTTTGGCAAATTTTACCCCACAAAAATTTGAACTAAAAAGTAAGTAACTAAATCGGTTAATATAAAAAACAACAATGAAATACAATAAATAAAAATGATTTCTACAAGCAAGGAACCATGGGGAGATCTGTTTAAGCTTAAAGTCACCTCGGACTGAGATTTTAATTCATTTTTACCGGAAAGTGTGGCTTTTTTTGTCAACATGTACAACACGTGTATACGTATATTTATTTAATTATTGCGACAGTGAAAATATGGAACATTTTGTTAAATGTTCACGATAGTTTGCATATTCAAATTGCTTTCCGACATTTGTTTGTTCTGTTGTACTTTTGATTTTTTAATTTTTTGTCTTTATATTTATTTCTTAAAAAGTTGCGTAATTTAAAAGAAATGCACGAAGTAATATTATTAGAATCTCCAGTTTAGGGAAAATAATCATTATTTTATTTAATGTAGATCTGGGACTACTTTTTTACGTGTGTAGATTGTAATTTGAAATAATGTTTTTGAAAACAAATGGGCTGGGTGACAAAGAGACCAATAGATGACTTTAAATTTTGTTTAGATTTTATACCAATGTTTTGTTTTTTTTTATTATATAAACAAGTTGCATTCAGATTAAACGTTATTAAATGAATCTTTAAAATTCAAATTTTGAAATGGGCATGATATATTAAACCTGTTTTTGTAAACATAAAACTTATACCACAGCTGTCATTACTGTGTATTTATGGAAAACAATCTTTTTAAAAACGACAACGATTGCATGACTATATATTGTTAAATTGCTATCAAATAAACCTTCGTACGTAAGATATATTTAATTACTTTTTCTGTTTGTACGGAGTAATATTTGTTTACATCTCCATCGACCTTTCATGACTAAGCCGAAACTGATCACATTCTTTGATTCCAATTTTAATGAAAGTTAAGACATAGCAATAATATGTGTACATCATGTGCATTTCGAATAAAAGATTCAATATAATAGCAAAGCTGCATAAGCATAAGGACCGTTTCAAACTTGAAATTCATCTATTTTTACAGTACGAATATTTCCCAATCAATAACGTCAAATAGAGAATAATTTAACATCACGACCAGATGTTATGTTTTACTAAACTAACAGTACGTATCAAGTGGAAGTGCGTCCTGCAGAACAATAAAGATTCGCCATGTTAACCAAATCATAAAATGGTTTCAATTGCAATGGAATAGGACTGTATAATATAAAAAATATGCCTAATGCTTAATTCTATGTGCTTTCTTATTAGGTATTTTTATTAGGATGTGAAATATATATAGCTGACCTAAATCAGCTGGTTTTCACTGATAATCTACACGAGTTGAAAGATAATCACGGGAATACAAGCAAGGATGAGCCAAAGGATTACCGGAGAAATTAATTTAGCCAATAACAATTGCAGCGTGATACCAAAGTCAGTGATACACAGGCCGACAGTAATATAGCTCATCTGAATATAGCTGATCTAAATCAGTTTTTTACCAGTATTTTATTATTATAGGATATATAAATATATAGGATATCAATTCTAGAATGACTCGGCAAAATTGAGTAGACTTCTAAAACCTGTCACACTTGCCATTTTTATCAGTATATATGTTTTTTTATTACATTATCGTACAAACTCAACAGACAGGTTATACTGAATACCCCGTTAATTTCCAGCATACATGTATATAAACGAGCCATCAAGAGAGAAGTGGTAGATGTACCGGTCTTTACTGGACTGAGGCATCTTGTTCAGTTTATTTTGCAGATTTGCATATTTCTTTTAATTACGCTTTATCACGTATGAATGTACTTGTGCTACTGAGTTGTGAATTCCGTGGAAACGGAAAGGTGTGTTCATATATGAAATTATATTGATATACCTATATATGTTTATTCTATGTCATTTTATTATATGCAATATGTTAACTATATTTTTGAGGTGTTATATCATTATCCTTATTACGTGACCGTTGCTAAGCACAAAATATGTTGCTTTTGTAATATACAAGGTATAACAAAACATTCATAGAATGAGCTCTCAACCAACAGCATCCTGCTTAAAATTGTACTTCGAATCAAACAGAACCGCCGTTTTACGTTCTCGCATTTTGGCATCACGATTCCGCTTAAAATATATTACGTTTCCGCATTATGCTTAATTATGTTTTGTTGATATGAAATGTATCACAAAATACATGTACCTCAATAAATTTGATGCACTGCATGGCCATTTCGTTGACTGACAACTCATCAGCAGTGCTCGAGATAAAGAAGTTGGATATCCGGTTAAGGCTATAATGATAAATTAATAAGCGCAAACATCACAAACCAAAACAAATAAAACAAACAGGAATCCAAACTCAGCCCTCGTGGACTTGCAGTCAACCAGCAGTGACACAGACCCAGTGGTGCATGTACAAATAAAATGTATCACAAAAAAACTCAATAAATTTGATCCAGTGCTCGAGATAAAAAAGTTGGAAATCCGGTTAAGGATATACTGATGATTTAATAAGCACAACCATCAAACATCCAAACAAATAAAACAAACAGGAATCCAAACTCAGCCCTCGTGGACTTGCAGTCAACCAGCAGTGACACAGACCCAGTGGTACATGTACAAATAAAATGTATCACAAAAAAAAAAAACTCAATAAATTTGATCCAGTGCTCGAGATAAAAAAGTTGGAAATCCGGTTAAAGATATACTGATGATTTAATAAGCACAACCATCAAACATCCAAACAAATAAAACAAACAGAAATCCAAACTCATCTAACGTTTACCTCTGCATCAAAAGGAAGAACCTTCGAAATTTCTGATATTTTTTGTAAACATTTGAACGGAAAATTTAAAGCCATTTAAGTAATAAATCTTGCCACGATAAAAATTCTGGCTACTGAGCTGAAATGCCCTCGTGTACTTACAGTCTACCAGCAGTGACATAGACCAAGTGATACTAATAAAATTTATCATAAAATTATTGTGTCGATACAACTAGTTTGCCTCTTCCGTTAGCAGGTCAACATGTTGCCCCTGCTCACTAATTCAAGGTGGAGACAGAAGTAATTGTAGGACTTTTGTGTTTTATTCAGAATTTATAAAAGTTTACTTAAAACAGTCGTTTGCATTTAAAAAATAAACGTCTGTATGTTCATAAAACAATTGGTAGATTACATATCTGTTCTTGCAGAAAATGTGTACCCGCCGGAATGTATAAGGTCAGATACCTCTTCTCTGGAGTAATTTAAAATACTGCCGAAGCACAAAATCCATACGCCCGCGATCGTTTTTTCGGATGGACGTATTGGTTGATGAAGCCAGTTATTAAAAAAAAACAGATAAATTACAGGTAAATTGCGTAAAAGTTTTTTCTACGTATTTCGGAATCATAATATACCTAAATGCGGACAAATAAAACTGCAAATTTAAAAAAAAATTGCGGAAACGTAATACCCCAATTAGAACAGTGTTTTCTACGAAGCCAGTCAGTAACTGGGGATTACTTTCATTTTAGATCTCTTTGCAAAATCAATAACCAAATAAATAAAATTAACATTACCATGTGTGCATGTGCAGCTTTTGTATATGTGTGCCATTTGAATCATAATTTCATTTTACCTAATATGTCATATGATTTATTCGTCGTTTATACGTCATCTACGGGCATGTCATTTCCACATATCGTTCATTCATTGTTTTAGTTATTAACTCTTTATGTAATAACGATAACATTGAATTAAATATTCTATCAAACTAGTTACCATAATATATACAAAGCAGAACAGTAATTATATAACTAGTAAAACTATAAAATCGATTCCTTTAAAACTGATTTCACATACCTTTAAAATGTATGTAGATATTTTTTACAACGCTGAACTTTCTAAATTCAATTTCAAACCATTTGTCGAAAGCAGTAGTAATAGAACATGATCCGTTAAGACGGTTTCCGTCTACAATCGAGTGAATAAACATCTGATGAGGACCCTGTATGACTGGTCTATTTAGAGCTAAATTTTGATAATCTGCAAATGAAAAGACAATATAAATATTTATTTAAAATTGACTGATGGACATTCTCTCTCTAAAGTTGATAGTTTCAAGGTCAAAATGTTAGATATACGAAGTCTCAAGTATGTAGGTCTATTTCATTCAAAAGACAATAATTTAGGTGTGCAGTCATTAACTTAGACTAACGACCTGAAAAAAGAATATTAATTTATATGTTTGTCTGGAACTTTTCAACTATAAAGTTGGTTACTAAAGAATTTTGAATGATCTTGACCTCTAACCTTTGATTTTGTCCTTTAATATTGAAGACGTTTATATTCTAGGGTGCTGTATATATAAGGTTTCCATGGCGTTGTATATGGTTGGAAGATATTAGCAATTTGATTGACTATTGACATTAGATGTGACCTCTACAGTTAAAATTAGGGTCGTGAACCTAATTAAACACGGTTATTAGGGACCTTTCATTGGTTTCCTAGGACAGCATCAATGAACTTGAATCTTGAACTTCCATTTTCACTGGTAAAGCTAAAATATTTCGTCATGAACATAAATATATATGGTTGCTAGGCATTTTTCTATCAGTTGATAAGGACTACTTTCCAATAATCTTGACCATTGACATCCCATTGTAAAGCTAAAATATAGGGCCATGAACATAATTACATGTATATAAGTTTTCCCTTGACATTTGACTGTAGGGTCATTTAGAATAATTTTGGTGGAAGTCCCTACTCTCTACACCTAATTGTTCATCGTCTCTGACCACAGACGTGTTTCGTGAAAATGTGCATGGTTTAATCTGTTAAGAACAAGCTTGTGTCTTGAGATGTTGAACATTTTCCATATGTCGATCATCCTCTGCCTCTTAAGGTTTCTGTGATATACTGATCACAAAGTTTATGGTGTTTGGGAAGATAACTCTGTATCGACAAAGAGTTCGGTTTCGCAGAGTCAGAGTGTTGTTTATTATTCCGAATCATCATGTGAAATATTACATAGATAAGTCGTTAAAAGAAAAAGATAAATGAAATTGAAAATTGGCGGTGAAAAATAATAATCAGACGAATTACAAGAAAGTTTATCATTTGAAGATGGCAAGAACTGAAGATATTAAAAACTATTGTATCTTTTAATTTGCTGTTAGAACATACTAATTGCTTCAGTCATTACCAAAGTTTAGATCAACTTAATTACCCTGGAATGATATTTTATTGACACTATCATGACTATTGAAATTTTAATTTTATTGATTTGCTACCAATAAAAACAGTTGCACTTATAAAGAATTTCCCTTCGACTACTTATATTTCTATCTGATGTATATTTTGATTCTCGTGTCTGAATTTCCATTTCTGGACTTAAAAAACAGTTGGAAAGAAGGGCTTGAAAAAGAATCAAACCCGATTTTTATCTTATCTAATAAATATCAACACGATACTGATAAACTTTAACTTACATTTGTCACAATATTGCCCATTTTGTCCTCCTTTACAACCTTCCACACATGTACCGTTTTCAGCACAGTTATTATTTAAACAGAATCCCAAGCCGCATCCAAAAACACACGAACCATTGCCAGGGAAACAATGTTCAGATATGCACTTGGCAGGGCATGGCATGGAACAGTTTATTCCATGCTTTCTTAAAGGGCAACCTGTGAATGAAAATGCGCAGTTGTCTTTAAAGTTCCTTTTCTAATTTTTTATAAACATGTTTTTATTTTATTTCATTTATAGAAAATTCATGATGAATTGTACAATAAAATTTCTATCAGCCGTTGATATCGTCTATTACCTTTTACATCGATTTTCCATTTGTTCCAACAAAAATCTGTCAGGCAAGTTTCCATTTTCACCACATAGAAGTGGTATCAGTTTGAGATAAAAACTTATCACTTGTACTCAATTGCGACTTATAATTGGTCAATTAGTTTCAGACAGGACAATTTTCATATGAATGCTCCCATTATATCCTATGTTAAACTAAGGTCGGCCATCTTAGTTGACAGTCCGGGTAATCCAACTCAATTAAAAACCATAGCAGCGAAGTTGGATTCCATAGGGTCTTGTAGTCTGCCATGAGGATTATTGAAAATTGAACATATTTGTTGGAAGGCGATCACACGTTGAACATTTCACAATTTCGTGTGAATAGAAACTTAATTACATCTTGACATGCTGATAATTTTAGTCCGGTCATATGTTGGTATCTTTTATAATTTTGAGATGGAAGCAAGAAACCTTCGTTGTCTTCTATTTTCTATTTTTAGCCATGTCGGCCATATTTGTTTATAAATCAAAATCCCGTTAAAACGTTTCAAAATACATACCGTTAACAACTTTGCAATATTCAGACCAAGTTTGGTATCAATTAATCTTACCGTTTTAGAGAAGATTTTTTTTACAAAATGTAACGACGGACGATAGATGCCAAGTGATGCGTATGGCAATAGCTCAAAATAGACATAGATGGTTGAATGATACAATAGTTTAGAAAACAGAGTGAAATTGTACTCGTTTTAACCATATAACAATATGAATTAAATGTTTTAAAGTCAATGGAGAATAAACATTACCAATCTGTATTACCTGTACATTTAGTTGTGCACGTCTGGTATAATATGCAAATACATTTTATATTATAAATCATTATCATAAATTTATATTTTGAAATTGCAATCGTTGTGAAGATCTACTATAATTTTCAAAACAAAAGTTATAGTGAGACTAATTTCACTTAATCGAGAGTCCGTGCCCTTTTACAGTTACAGCATCACACATTTATCGAAATAGTTATATATGTCAGTTCTATAAATAGTAATAGGACTGTTATATGAAAGAGAAACGGTCATTCATAGAATTTTATTTTCAAATATTACGGCTTTTTCGGCCACGAGTAAGATGATTTGTAAAATAATTTAAATGCCACTTTATAATTTCAGTTTGATGTTGTTCTTAACAATGCAATACAAACGTGTGATTCTGTTACAGTTAACTTATAAATTTTGTACTTGAATTCAGCTATGTTTTTTGTCCCAAAGTAAAAGAAGCTGTACGTGAAAATGTTGAAAAATATGTTCGTTTTGAGATGTTTTGTAATTTATGTATTTTTGAAATGGGAAAGGACAATTTTATTACAGTATACCAATCTCACCTTGAAATGTTCCTGCTATAATTTATCAAGGCGAATTTTACTCTTTTATAATTTTAGATATATATCCGTAAATATAAACCAAAAGAGACAATTTCCCACTCGGAAGCTCACAACTATGCTGTGTGTGCATCTTGTGAGACTTTTTATCATGAAGTTCATTTTACCTGATATCATGGTTGAAATCATTTACTTTATTTCTATTTAAAAAAAATCCCTTGCTCAACCCATGCAACAAAATATTTACCCCCTCGTGGGGCCTCCCAAGCTTAATTCACTGGCCTTTCTTCTAGTTCCATGCTCTTATCAAACATAATGTATGAGTTAATATGCATTATTACATGCAAACATCAGACATTATATGTCTCTGGCATCAATGAACTTATAATAGCCCCTTTGACCCTTTTATTATGGAAAGAGTGAAAATACAAAAACATATTCTGCATTAACTTTTTGGGGGGTTTTCGTGAGGAATCATTTAAAAATAATTCATAAAATCCGATGAGAAATTAAAAAGTTTCAAAAATTAGAGCGTCACCTTCTATCTCAAAAACGATAACAGATATAAACAAAAACGGATCAAAAGTGATTTGTTTTTCTTTTCCAGCAAGGAACATAATAAAATAGCCCCATAAAAATCAGACAAAAATAAAAAAGTTAGACCTATACAGTTAGCATAAAATATTATTGGAGAATTTCTTATGATATATTACAATTTATTATCTTCCGGGAACAGTAAATTACCCCCGCGAAGAATACAAATTGTGAATTCACTGGGTCTTGTCATGGGGATAATTATTTCCCGGCCGGCAGTTTTAAAGCTATTCAGAAACACTGATGATACATCCAGTGTTTTAAGGGGTGGGACATGAACTCTGAGGATATCCTAGCTTTACACAAAGAATCAAAATGTTTATTATTAAGGGACAAGGATATCAATGCCTTTTGTTGATTTTTTACGGGGGAATACCCACCTTCCCCGGGCAATGTGTAAACACATTTAGTACGTCTCCTTATGGGCAATTAGAAATATATGTGGTTACGGGGTATGGAGTTAAATAGATTATTGACTGATCTGATGGTCGGAAATTGAGTTTACTGGCGAGTCGATAGCTGATCCACTAAACGCATATTTTCGATCATCAAATCACCAATTTATACCGTCAAATAATAACATACAAAACTGTTATCCCCTAATTATCTCGTAAAGCATTGAAATCCCTGCCCCTAAATCATATATTTTCTTTTTCCAATATAAGCAGTTAGAAACATATGTGGTTACGGGGTATGGAGTTAAATAGATTATGAGATTTGAGCGTATTAAAACGTGTTAAAGGGATGAAATTTTTTACGCATTTTGCAATAATTAAAAAATATTGATTTGAGGGGCGAGGATAATCAGCCCCCCCCCCCCCCCCCCCACACACACACCTTACCCCACTGATAGGGTTTAGGTTTTTATCAATTTCTGTGTCTTATCATGGGGAAAAAAGAAAATGTATGATTTAGGGGCAGGGAATTCGATGCTTTACGAGATAATTAGGAGATAACTGCATTGTATTTTATTATTTGACGGAATCAATTGACTGATTTGATGGTCGGAAATTGAGTTTACTGGCGACGCTTTAGCGGAGCCACTAAACGCATATTTTCGATCATCAAATAATCAAGTGGTGCCGTCAAATAATAAAATACAATACTGTTATCTCCATTGTAATGCAGATGTCAAAATATAGTTTAAAACGCAGATTTTCAAAATGTGGAAAGTAACGTCTGCGATTTCAAAATTTCATGGCATCAATTGTGCATTTGATGCAATGTGATTTTTAACATTGTCTAATCAGAATCAACGTTACAATCAGTATTGCATTACAATAAAAGATTTATGATTCGAGGGGGTGGGGATGAACCCTTGAGTAAATGAGGTATTCATCAGTTCATAGTCTTGTCATGGGGAATAAGAAACTTTACGGTTTAGGTGTTGGGTTTCTTACAGATTTATGATTTTATATAATAAGATAATTGATTTAAGGGGGCGTGAATGACGCCAACTGAATAAAGGGGTATGTATTATTTAAAGGGGAATCACTGAATTATTTACGCGCATCGCTCTCAGCACCGTTTCTTCAATATGACGTCCGCTTGACCGTCGACAATTTATGAAATAATTAAACATTACTGATTTGATGGGAATGGTGATAATCCCTGAGGAAACGAGATATTGTCATTTTATGCGTCTTACCATGGGGAATAAGAAAATGTATGGTTTAGGGGTGCGAATTTTAACGATCTATGAGATAATTGGACAATTGATTTATGGGGGTGAGGATCACCCTACTGAAAGAATGAGGTACATGTCTTTTAATGCGTGTTGTTACGGAGAATAATAAAATATATGATTGAAAGCTATGGATTTTAATTGCATAGGACATTTTTCAAAATTATCGATTGATAAATTGTCATTTAATAGGTTTTTTCACGGTGTATAATAAAATATATGATATGAGATGGTTATTGGTCATCTCATAGTGTTTTCGATTAACAAAAATCCCCATAGAATCCTATAGTAAACCTCTAGCCTCTTTGAACTGCTCATTATACGTCTCAGTCACCCACATAAAATAATGAATAGTATTTGGCACATCTAGAAACATTGATCTTTCATCTTAGATTCATATCTCTGGCGGTTATCGAGAACTCAAACGAACAAAATCGGATAGGAAGAAAATATATTCGAAAAAAACCGAAAATCAAAATATAAAAGTTCCCCACTTCGTTTGGGAGACTTAACAAACAGGAATCCAAATTCAGTTAAGGGATACCTCTGCATCAAAAAGAAGAGCCTTAGAAGTTTTGTCAAATTTTGAACGGGAAATTTAAAGGTATTTAAGTAATGAATGATGCCTGATAATGCCCTCGGGTACCTACAGTCCACCAGCATTGACATAGACGCAGTGGTAAAAAGGGTTATCTCTGCTCCAAAAGGAAGAGCCTTAGAAATTATCTAAACCCGTTTTAGATTTTGTTAATTTTATGTACCACATTGGGTAAATAAAAACTGCAAAAGTACTGTAACTGAAGTGAATTGACTCCACTAAAAACCACTGTAAACTGAAATAAACCCTGAACGATATACAACAAAATGTTTAAATCTAAAACATGTAAGATCATGCTAATAAGAGTTCTTCTACTAGATAATACTTAAAAATTTCAATGAACAGCTTGTACACGAGCTTCTAAAAAGACATGAAAAAAACACAAATGTTCTATTTGTAGTAAATGTAATTTCCGGAAACTGTGACCGACAATATGTAGTAATACACTTGTTTTGTTCACCAAACTAGAACATTAATTTATAATAACCGCTCGGGCTTATATAGCATAACTGATAAATCTGGGAAATGTACGATGAACAGTTTCCTACTAGATATTTCTTAAAATTTATAATGAATAAATTGCAAATGAGTTCTATATACTAATCAAAAGTACCACAAATATTCTATCTATAAAGAATTCTACATTGAAAAGATGGTTAATTGGCCAAATACTATTCATAACTTAGAGGTTTTTCTCTGATTGGTTATTTTAGATGTTAAATTTTTAATCTCTTATCTTTAATTTAAGGTTTCGAATGTCGAATTTAGAATCTCGTGTTTCGACCTTCGGATATTGAATCATGAATTTCGTATTTCGAATCTCGGATTTCTAACTTTGGATATTGAATCTGGAATTTCGCATTTCGAACTATGGATATTGAATCTCGAATTTCGTACTTTGAATATCGTGTGATCCCTCTGGGCTTTCGTAATATTGGTTCAGTTTCTGTCCAGTTAAAAATTTGATGAAACATTTTTCAAAGCTAAAGGGGATTCATGAGTTCTTGGAACCATCCTAAAATAAACAACAAACGGATAACTGTGTCACCTGAACATCTACCATTGAGTACTCAAACCTGTGCAGATGCACATAAATTTAATAACTGCTGACCTTGCAAGAGAATATCTATGAATTTTCCAATTGGTATTCATTTTTTTACAATTCACATTTTCTATAAAATAAGATCCCCCGTGTTTATCAGAACCAAATTATACTTTAATATACATATACCAAGAGTGATAACTCAATGTCTATTTTAATCAGAACATCAAATTGGATTTGTACAATTTGTTTAAAGAAGTGTTTCTACGTGTTTATCGTAATATCCCAAAAAATTGTTTAACTTTGATACCATTTATCTATCATGTGCTATTACTTGTCTTCTATTAAATGAAAAAGAAATGAAATGAAATCAGTTTCAATTCTAACAAAACAGTGATACATCAGTCATGATCTCTACCCGAGCAGTCTTACATTAATATGTACATTAGTCTCCTACCGACAACGCCGAAAGGGACTATAGCTTTGCACTCCGTCCGTCCACTAGACCGTCCGTCAAACTAAGTTTTCCGGATTTTTTTTCCAAAGAAGTTTAATTATCTGGTCTTATTTTTGTACGTGATCTTATAATGGTGAGGTACAGATCAAGTTTGAGTTTCAGGCTGATCGGATAAGTAGTGTGTTATCGCACTTGAAGATAGAAATTATTGCCAAAATAATAGTTTTCGGAAAGACTTTTTACAAAATCACGATACAATTTTTATTTACATTGTCACTCTCAATTTACTTGCAAAATTGAACAACAGTGTACAACAGAGAAATTTTACGCTGAAAAGTTACAATCAAAGCTGTTTATACAGAACGGATCATTTAAAATATCAAACACAAGCAGACATTTGAAACATTTGACTGTTCCAAGTTAACTTAGACCAGAGATTATTACTGGTCCGTTTGGTCGTAATCTCTGCATAAAGCAAACTTGAGGACAGAAATGGTCAGAATGACTGTTCTAAGTACCATGACGAGGACCGCGTCTGGTTTCGTCCTTAGGACCGGTCATGCTTACTCAGTTTGTTCTGGTGACCGTTTTCGTCCTAATGACCAAATCTGTCTCTGCTTTAGGGCGGCGCATGCATAGTATACCAAATGTACTTGAATTCTGGAACTGGTCATCAGGTCAGCGCATGCGTATCTAATTCTTTAACATGTTTAAATGAAAACAATTAATTTGCTTCCAAGACGTTCAGCTAATTTTGATTTTGTTAAAATGTTTCATGTTAATTAAAGTACGCAGACTATCACAAAATTATTCGTATTATATATATATATATATATATATATATATATATATATATATATATATATATATATATATATATATATATATATATATATATATATATATATAAATGTGTATATATTTATATATGTATATATATATAATTTTTAAGTAACTTTTTTCTTTCAACTGTAATCTTAAATATCTTTATTTTTTCATTGTTTTTATTTATCATATCTTAGTATCCTACTTAGATGACATAGGGAATACAAATTAGCATTTAAAATATATATTTATTTATTTGTTTTTCTTTACTATTTCATTTTTGTTTCTATTAAGTATATTTTGACTTTACAAGGTTTCATGTCTTTTTTATATGTTTTGTTCGTACCAGATTGTTTGATATAGGATTAATGTGACTTTTTGTATTGATATTTTTTTATAAAGTAAATATACAATACTTTTCAAACCTGACATATGCTTATCTTAGGTTTTTATGAAGTTTTGACAGAATTTAGTTCACACATTTCTTACGGTATCTTAAACATGTCTTATATGTCTCTGACGTAATACATTTTAGATGAAAAAAAAATCAATTTCACAGTGAAAATACACAAAATTTAGCTTCTCAACCAATATTATGTTCATACTAAGTGAAACAAAGACCTATCGGGGTGTGCGATATAAGACAAAGGCGGTTTTTGTTTTAACACAAGTGTTTTTTTTTAAGTGAAAATAAAGATTCAGACTTGACATGTACTTATTTTATACCTTTAGGAATTTTTCACATGAATTTAGTTCATAGATTTGATTCCTTATCTTAAAAAGTTTCTCTGTAATATTTCTTTGATAAAAAAAATTCAATTTCAGCGTGAAAAAACACAAAATTTAGCTTTTCAAATCTACGGTATCCAAAAAAGTCTCTCTGGGAATTACCATATTACATCTTTTGATGAAAAGAATTTCAATTTCAGAGTGAAAAACACAAAAGTTAACTCTTCAAATATACGGTATCCAAAAAAGTCTCTTTGCGACTTACCGTGGCATTCTTTTGATGAAAAAACCAATCAATTTCAGGGTTAAAAAACACAAAATTGAGCTATTCAAATCTAGGGTATCCCAAAAAGTCTCTCTGCGACTTACCGTATTACTCTTTTGATGAAAAAAAAATCGATTTCAGACTGAAAAACATAAAATTTAGCTTTTCAAACATACGGTATCCAAAAAAAGTCTCTTTGCGACTTACCGTGGCATTCTTTTGATGAAAAAACCAATCAATTTCAGGGTGAAAAAACACAAAAGGTAGCTTTTCAAACATACGGTACCCAAGAAAGTCTCTCTGGGATTTACAGTAGTACTCTTTTGATGAAAAAAAAATCAGTTTGATAGTGAGTAAAGACAAAATTTAGCTTTTTAAACATACAGATCAAGTATAACGGATTGCTCAATTCCCACGTTTTTGACAATTTCCCACCAACTATCCGGTCCACTTTGGGTGATTATTGACCACGTTGAACGTGGGCATCCGTTTTCAGGGGAAAGGTAGTTTTGACTGTGGAGGTCTGCAGATCGATATAATAAAACGGGTTTAAAATTAACGTTATGTTTTCTTTAATTCCAATCCTCTTCATAATTATTTAATCTTCTATGCATTCAGGAGTTTTTTTTATGTTGGTAATATCAGATTTGTCCACATCGGTGTCAGCACAAACAAATGGGTCATCCTGTAGACTCGACAATGATTGACAATAATCTTGACTGAGGTATATTGTTTGAAGTAACAGGTCAAGGTGTTATGCACTGGATTGTTTATACCTTTAACAAGGAAAGCGTGGTATATCGATGAATTGACAAATGTGAAATTATTACCTGTGACAAGACAACAGAATTCTTGTGCAAAAACTGGTTGGAAAGTATACGACAGTATAATATCACCTTCAATCAATACAATTTGGAAAAATAACTGGATGTTTTACTGTGTACTTCTTAAATAGAAAAACAATGAAGATACGTGTAGTTTTATCAAATATTGCGACAAACCAAAATTTTTGTTTTTGCTGATGATAAGTGAGAACAAAAGTTGATAAATATAAATATAAAAAATGGACAATAATTTGGTATTCGAATGGTTTCCTGTAACTATACAAAAGTATCAAAAGTGCATATTTCTTTGAAATATATTATAATTAAGTTGCAAAATAATTGGTTTTGTGTTCCTTTTTTAGCTGCGATTAATATTTTCCGAATTAAAAAAAAAAAAAAAAAAAAAGAAAAAATGCCCATATTTGTGTTTTTATCCTTGGTTTCTTACCGTTGCTTTTGGTTTCCTAAGTGCATAACACCATGGTATTTCATTACATCTATTTCTTACAAAACTTTGAGGTCTCTTTTAAAGTTTTAAGAAACTTATAATGTAGAATTGACAAAACAAAATGTTGGAAAATTCGTAGATGCCCTGAAATACACGTTACATTTGGTTTCCTATTTGTCACGGTATTTTAAAGTTTAAAAATTTAAAAAAGTTTCCAAAACAGTGATTAAGATTATTGAACTATTGCATGATGTTTTAAACAATGAGTCAAAGATATTCATATTTGAGTTTTTTCTTTTTCAGTTTTTTTTCATTAGAGTCCAACTCAACCGTTACACGTTACATATCACACAAAAAGAAAAAGTTATTTCTAGAAGTATATAAATATGAAAAAATAAAAAATTCCCACTACATTGAAGTCCCATCAACTGTTAAAAAGCCTTGTTATGGCATGTATGGCACTTTGTGAATTTGAAATTTCTTTGTGGGTATTAACGTCATTTCTGTTTTCTAAACTAAGAAGAAATCATTGTCTTAAGGAGTTTTTGTCATTTTAAGAAACGTGATAGACTATTTAAGCTTAAAAAATTTAAGTGATACATGTAGTTAGTTTTGTCTGTATACTACAACATACAAGCGATCGAAATTAAAAATTTGGCACCTAACATGTTTTACAGCAGATTCAAATGTTTTGTTTGTTATATTATAGTTGGTTTCCAAATAACACTAACCAGATTTTTTTCAAAATATTGGAGAAATGCATTGCTAACAGGAGGTGCAAAAGCACAATACATTTGTACAAGAAACCAAAATGGCCACCTGAATTTGGTGAAATATAATTAAATTTTGAAATTAGAGAAATAGAGTTTGAAGAAGCAACATTCATGGTTTTTTTTTTGTAGCACCATCTTTTTGTCCCTTAATTTGCTATAAATTACAACAGTTTAAAGAAAACACAGTTTTTTTTTCTTGTTGCTCAATAGTTTAAGAAAATGATCTATTGTCCAACAACTTGCAAGTAATCACACATAATAGGTAAATTATAGAACATAAATGTTTAGTTTGTTTTGGTATCCTGTCACAACTTTTTTCAAGTTTCGTTTATATGATGAACCATATGTTAATCTTTGTTGTTTTAAATATGTGAGAGAGATATTACTCAAGAACCAAAAAATAAAATGGACAAAAGGGCTTGTATATACCATTTTTTTAATGTTTCAATAAGAAACAGACATTGTTTCTTTAGTCGCGATGTCTTTTTAAATATCAATATTTATAGATCAGAAATTGAGCATGGAAAAATCTGACAACTCTCCCTACCAACTGCATCATGTAGTTTGTAATTTATTTTGCATTTGCCATAACTTCATGCCGTTTTTACAACAACAAAAAACATATTTTAGAAGCTCTGTTTCTTTTTGTTTCCTGTCACCCTTATCAATAAATATAGAATGTTTGGCTTCATTAATCCTTCATCTGATATGTCTCATCAATAAGTACATTTTGACCATCATCTATTAGTGTATATAAAACATGATAGAATGGAAGTAATATTGGTTTTTTTCAGGAGAAATATCTTGACATCTTTCATTGTGGTTCCTTTTGGTTTCCTGTTGGAAATTTAAAGTATGAATTCAGCATTTACAAATGCATTATGCATGCATAAAAACGTATGAAAAAGACAAAATGGGTCTTTGATAATGCTATTATAAACACAAAATTACAAAATTTTCTAATTTTCATTTCGGTATCTCATGGTATCTTGTCAAGAAAAAAGTGTTGAGCAAAGAGGGTTTAAAGAAAATCTTTTTTTCCATCTGATTCTCGTATAAAATGTTGTTTTATACATATTCCAAAGATCAAACTGATTAAAAATTTGTAAACCAAAGAAACCAAGGGTTCGAATACCAGATTGTGGTTCACATGTAACTTCATTCCTAAAACGTTCAAATAACAAATAATATTAATATTTTCAAAAAACAAATTGTTATGTCTTGTTCTTGAATATAAATACAAGACTTTGTCATCCAAAACCACCCCTTCAAGTCAAATGGTCGCTCCACAGGAATTTCCCGTGCTGCAAGATTGTCGATATTTGGATCAAACACTGTTCAGATAATTTATATGCTTTGTCAATCTAATAATTGACAATGTTGATGCTTGGTGAAAATACCCGAACATACTTCTTGAGCGTCAAATTAGATGGATCCAGGATATTAAAAACAGTCAAACTTGTCTATGAAGGGCACCTAAGGGACAAGAAGTAAGTGCCTTTTATACAGAGGTTAATTTTTCATACTTTGTTTATGAATGGAACTTTTTCACTGTACCCTTTATAGACAGTGATTTGCCATATAAAGGTGCGCTTTAAAGCAGGTTCGACTGTATGTGTACACCTAAATCTATAACAAAAACCTTGATCAGGTAAATTTATAGTAAACACAGGTGTCAAAAATTAATCTGTCCGTTACCTTAATTACAACAATTCAAGCGAATCTCCTATTTACAATATTACGTTAGAAACAATATTTTGTTGATTAACATACATGTATGAATAATTAAATGTACACATGTATAAAATATTTTTTATCCACAGGATATTGAGCTTTTTCTAATAATTATCTGTATTTAAAAATCACAATGTTTTTTTTTACATTAATACAAACATGCATGCATTTAAGAATTATGCAATTTAGGAAAAACAAGCATTGACAAAGTATTGTATTTTAATTTATAATTTCGAAATTATAGTTCTGAAGGGTAGGCAATTTTTTAATATTTAAAATTTAAAATTCTAAAAATCCACTATAGACCTTTGACTATTTATTCCATACTACATTTAGATATATATAATTACCTGTACCACAATCTTACTCTGAAACCACGCTTTAATCGTAAGCTGATAACACCTTCAGTTTGAATAACAGGTGTGTTGTAAGGAAGAAATACATGTTAACAAACAAAATTTAATTTTCTTTTATTTCATACCGTATAAAATAGTGTACCTTTCAAAAATAAGAATGAACTGCACACTTTGCATATAATTTTTTTTAATGAGAATTAATATTTAGAGATTCTCCTTTCCCTCTTTGTAGATTATTATGTCGAGGTATATTTTTCTCTAAACTTTATGTTTCAATCTTCCACAATACCGAACAGCTTGACGTCTGGTAGATGAAGGTAGGCATACACCTACATGTGTAACAAAAACATTGAACACAGGTGTCAAAAAATAATCTGTCCATTACCTTATTACAATTCAAGCGAATCTCCTATATATTACGTTTGAAACAACAACTTGTTGATTAGCATGTGAATAATTAAATGTACACATGTATTAAACATTTTTTATCCAAAGGATATTGAGCTTTTTCTAATAATTATCTGTATTCAAAAATCACAATGTTTTTTTTATATTAATACAAACATACATGCGTTGAAGAATTACACAATTGAGGAAAAACTAGCGTTGACAAAGTATTTTTCGTGTGTTTTTATAATGTTGAAATTAAAATTCTGAAGAGTAGGCAATGTTTCAATATTTAAAATTCACAAAATCCATTATAGACCGTCTATGACTATTTATTCCATTCTAGATATATATAATTACTGGTAACACAATCATACTCTGAAACCACACTTAATCGTAAGCTGACATATAACACCTTCAATTTGGAATAACAGCTGGTTGTCAGGAAGAAATACATGTTAACAAACAAAATTATACAAACACTCACTGCAACTATGCAGTATTTGGACATTCCAAGTGAGAAAGTATAAGTAGATGAATTACATACCTTTATTCACAACACATAAAAAGATGTATTGACTATTGACACTGATATTCTCAGAATAAATACTTGATCATTATTCTATTGGAAAACAATTGAAGCAATGGACTCTGTTTTTAATGGCGTTAAAGGTAACAATAGACAAATTACTAATACTGCAGACGCCAGAATAAACAATGACACATTTTTATGACACACCTGCACACCTGTGATGTTATCCCCCATAAAATATCCGATTTTAAATATAAAAAACTCGGGATTGTTAACACAATTATCTCTTAAAAATACGTTTAAATTGATCATATTCGTCCAGTAAACCCATTTATTTTTGCGTCCGCGCTCGTACTAATCTGCCCACCGCGTTTCTCCTCGTTCATTGAGAAGTGCCCTTGAAAGGAAACGGGATCTAGAGAAAGAACGTCTGTCTGTACTGTAAGTTAACCGAAAAAGTCTTTTACCGAATTACCGTATTACTCTATTGATGAAAAAAAAAATAAATTTCAGAGTGAAAAAACACAAACTTTATTTTTCAAACATACGTTATCAGAAGAAGTCTCTCTGTGATTTACCGTATTACTCTTTTGATAAACAAAATTAAATTTGACAGTGAAAAAACACACAATTAAGCTTTTAAAACATACAGTATCCAAAAAGGTCTCTCTCCGACATAGCGTGGTACTCTTTTGATGAAAAAAGTTTCAATTTCACAGTGAAAAAAACACAAAATGTCGCTTTTCTAATATACGGTATCCAACAAAAGTCTGTCTGGAACTCACCGTAGTACTCTTTTGATAAATAAAATTCAATTTTACAGTGAAAAAAACACAAAATTTAGATTTTCAAACATACAGTATCGCATAGAGTCCCTCTGCGACTTACCGTAATACTCTTTTGATGAACAAAATTTCAATTTTTCCAAAATTTAGCTTTTAAAACATACAATACCCAAAAAGGTGTCTCTGTGACTTACCTTGGTACACGTTTGATGAACAAAATTTAAATTTTACATTGAAAGAACACAAAAATTAGCTATTCTGACATACGTTATCCAAAGAAGTCTCTCTGTGACTGACCGTTGTACTCTTTTGATGAAAAAATTAGCTATTCTGACATACGATATCCAAAAATTTCTCTCTGCGACTTACGCAGTGCTCCTTCTATGAAATTTCATTGCAAAATAATACAAAATTTAGCTTTTCAAACATACGGTATCCGAAAAAAGTGTGTCTGCGACTTACCGTAGTACTCTTTCCATGAAAAAATTCAATTTCATTGTACAAAAAACACTAAATGTCGCTTTTCTAATATAGGGTATCCAACACAGTCTTTCTGCGACTTACCATAGTACTCTTTTGATAATAAGATTTCAACTTCAGAGTGAAAAAACACAAAATATCGCTTTTCAAACATACGGTATCTAAAAAATTTCTGCGACCTTTTTGATGAAAAAAAAATCAATTTCACAAAGAAAAAAGACAAAATTAAACTTTTCAAACATACGGTATCAAAAAAAGTCTCTCTGCGACTTACCGTAGTTCTCTTTTGATGAAAAAAAATGCGAATTTCACAGTGAAAAAAACACAAAATTTAGCTTTCACCAAATTTAGGTTGATACTTAATCAAATTTACCTCTATTAGACTTTCAACCTTGATGGGTACATATTTGTTGCTTTTAGGAATTTTATACATGAAATTAGCTCAAAAACTTTCAAACTGTATATTGAAAAACGTCTCTGCAAGTTACCGTAATATCTGTTTGATCAAAATAATTCCATTTTACAGTAAAAAAACAAACATTAAACTTTTGAAACATATACATAGGAAGATATATAGTTTAATTTAGCTATAAAAGACTGTGCGCTCAATTTTGTTAGAATGCTACTATTTTTAAAGAAAAATAACAAGTTTCTAAGTTTTCATATGCTTATCTTTACTTTCATTGATTTTTTATAGAAATTAATTTGATGGATTTATTATAGTACCCAAACAAATACATCTCTGCGACTCACCGTAATACTTGTTAGATAACAAAATTAAAATTTAACAGTAAAAAGCCATAAAATTTAGAGTTTCAACCAATTTTAGGTACATACTTTAAGTTAGTCAAACTAAGGCATATGAGAGTGGCTGTGCAATATACGACAAAGGTGATTTTTGTTACAACAAAAGTGTTTTTTTAAGTAAAAATACATGCTTCAAACTTTACATCTGCTTAATTTATACGATTATGAAGTTTTGACATGAATGTAGTTAAAAAAATTACATACGGTATATTAAAGTGTTTCTCTGCGACTTACCTAATACCGTTAGATATAAAAAAATTCAATTTCACACTGGAAAAAAAACAAAATTTAGCTTTACAAACATTTAAAGAATGATACTTAATTAATTTTACCAATACCAGATTGTAAAGATAATATTTTGATTGTACCTGAAAAGTCAAAATGTAAGTGTTAGTATTGACTTGAAATAGAATTTTATGCTTTTGATTTATTTCATATTTGAAAATTTAAACTTTATATTTTCTTTAAATAGTATCATCAAGAATGCATAATAATAATTTATTTCATTTTAGAATAGGAATGACTTTGTGTACATTAGAACTTAGTGAAATTGAAAACGAATATATATCTTTATAAATATTTTATAATTTTTGCACGGAATATTATTTACTCAATTTAACATGATTAACCAAAAATAATAATATAATAACATTTTATTTATTACCGGGTAATCGTTTTTCGTCCTAGGACGGCGAATTCACATTTAGCGGAGACGATTATTATTCAAATATCCAGTTTTGTCACGAGAACAGTGCGTGCGCAGTTGAAAAATCAATAAAGCAGAGATTATGACTGGTCAGACCAGCGATTTGTACCAGTCCTAATCTCTGGTTGACAAATCACAAGACTGGTCCTAGCTGTTCTAATCTTTGGATTTTGGTCCTAGATCAGAGATTTTAACCAGAGATTATATTAACTTGACTTTAACATGAGGTGATGTTTTAATTGAGCCGTACTGTAGCTGTGATCAATAAAATGAAAAAAATTGCATCCTTATACGTTGTCATGTTGAAATTTTGAACAAATTCAAGTGGAATATGTTACCGAGACTAATTACAATGCAACTGAAATTTTTATCCGCCATAAACCGGAAAACAAGTTCTAGATTCAAAAATATAACCGGAAACGGTGGATATAATCCTGAAATGTATCGCGATTCTGAAGTGACTAGGTAAAACTTGTATATTTCAAGTGCGCCATCAATAATGTCGATGCATCCCTGAATCGTTACACCCCTAGCTCCACCCCAACAGTTATACTGCACGGAAAAATTCTGGTATTTGTGATATTTTATTAGCCTTATTCAGAAGCACATTTGACACCAGATTGGTGATATTCTCTATGTCAAGGCTTTTACAGCCGCTTTTCCCCTGCTTGGAAAGCATATTTTTATCTATATTTCATGAAATGTTCAACTTTGAGATGGCCCGCAGTTTAACCGCATTGAAGTTTCTTGTATATTTGTATATTTTACCAGTCTTACTCAGATATACAACTGACAAAAAAAAAATGATGAAACTTCTCTAAGTCAGATTTTTTTATATGAAAATCTGAGGAAAATCGATTCTTCCCTACAGAATTGTATTGAGAAAGCCCTTCATTTCTGCAAAACCTTTGGAACGGTCCCTTTCTTAAACTGCACGGTGAGTTTGGTCATCCCAGATACTGCGAAATACAATGATACTGTAGTTTTATATTTTGAATGATGTTTTAATCTCTGCATGGGAGCTACTAAAATTTCAGTTAGACTCGGCCTCCTAAAATAAAGTTTCGTCCGATATTTTATACATTTCCCAACATACTGGTAGTCCAAATAACGTTAAAATTGCGATATCAGACGAAAAATGTGAAGCTCTGGACCAAGTTACGCAAACGAAATTAATACAACTAAGAAAACGAAAATATACAGACTATCTGCCCCGTGCAAAGCTCTGTCCTTAGATGGTTTTTTATTTATCTATTTTGGTCATTTTGGTATTTGAATTTGCTTTTGACCCGTTTGGATTGTTATTTTGGTTTTCAACATGTTAGGCCCTGGGCACAACTGATGAGTTTTAAATCAACGAAATGTGGAAATCTTGTGCATCAAAATCGATATCAAAGAATTATATTCCCCTCTATAATAATTGGAATGACAATTCAGAATATTTTTCAGGTAGTCACCTGCTAAAATAATTATAGCATGGATACAAACGTTTGACAATAAACGCCAACATTACAAACCATCTGCAAATCAACTTTAATATATTCTAAAACATCATCTTGGATGAAATCTGCAATTGTGCAACAAATTTCATTTTAAACATAAAAGAGTGTTATAACAAAAAAAAGAAACAAAAAAAAAAAACAAAAAACAAAACAAAACAAAACAAAACAAAAAAAAAAAAAAAAACAAAAAAAAAAAAACAACAACAAAAAAAAGTTGTATCATACAAACAGCACCCAATGTGTGAAGATGCAGTGGAATGTAAAATGGACGTAATTATATATCTGCTACAAATAAGAGTGCTGGTCTATGTACTCTATATCACACCTATATCAAACTTCATAGTTGACACACACCAGACTGTACATGACACTTATATCAAACTTCATAGTTGACATACACCAGACTGTACACTCAATATAATTTAGCAAAGAACCATTGTCTTTTTTGTAGTTAACGTTTGCCTCAACGTGGAAATATATTTCTACTGCCACAACATACAGCATGCCACATTTAAAACATTACCTCAAGTTAACTTCAAGTTAACATAATCTCTGGTTGAAATCTCTGCTCCAGGATCAAAAACCAGAGATTAGAACAGCTAGGACTAGTCCTGCGACTGGTCAGCCAGAGATTTGAAAGCAGAGATTAGGACCAGTCATTTTTCAAATCCTTGGTCCGATGTATTCAATTCCGCACACAATGTTCTCGTAACAAAACCAGAGATTTGAATAATAATTGTCTCTGCTAAATGCGCATGGGCCGTTCTAGGACGGTCCTAGGACGAAAAACATTACTCAAAGATAAATAAAATGTCATTTTATTATTATTGGTTTATCATGTTATAATGAGTAAATAATATTCCGTGCAAACATTATAAAATATTTATATTGGTATTTTGGTTTCAATTTCAATAAATTCCAATGAACACAAAGTTATTCCTATAGTCACATAAAATAATTATGTATAAATAATATGAATTCTTGATCATACCATTTAAAGAAAATATTATTATTTAAAGAAAATATAAATTGTAAGTTTTGAAATATAAAATAAAATAAAAAGTATAAAATTTTATTTCAAGTCTACTGAAACTTATATTTTGAATTTAAAGAACAGTACAGGTACAATCAAAATATCTTTTAAAGTCCTATGTCACACTCCTGGTGTGGCTAAATTTAACTAAGTATCATCCTTGAAACGCTTAATTGATTTTTTCCACTGTGGAATTGTTTTTTTTTATCAAACAAGTATTACGGTTAGTCGCAGAGAAACTTTTTAAGATACCGTATGAAATTTTCTAAACTACCTTCATGTCAAAACTGTATAAAATAACCATATGTTAAGTTTGAAACTTGTTTTTTTTACTTTAAAAAACACTTTTGTTGTAAAACAAATCACTTTTGTCTTATATCGCACTCTGTGATATGGCTTAATTTCACTATGTATGGAATTATTTTGATCAAACAAGTATTACGGTAAGATGCAGAGAAACTTTATAATATACCGTATGAACTTTTTTGAGCTAAATTCATGTCAAAATTCCTAAAAGTATAAAACATGTACCCATCAAGTTTGAAACTTGTGTTTTCAGTTGAAAATACCCATCTTGCTATATAACACACACTCTGATAGAGCTGAATTTGATTACATATCGACCTAAAATTGTTTGAAAAGTTATATTTTGTGTTTTTCAACAGTGCAATTGAAATTTTTTTCATCAAAAAAGGTCTACTGTAAGTCGCAGAGAGACTTTTTGATACGGTTTGCTTGAAAAGCTAAATTTTGTGTTTTTTTGACTCTGAAATTTAAAGTTTTTTTGATCAAACAAAGATTACGGTAAGTGACAGAGAAACTTTTTAAGATACCGAATCAAAACTAAATTCATGTGAAAAATTCCTCAAGGTATAAAATAAGTACTTCCACGCTTGAAACTTGTATTTCCACTTAAAAAAAAACAATTCTGTTAAGAATGGTCGCTGGTTTATTAAATAAATAGGATTTGAAATAGATGTTTTTGTTTAAGAGAACATATGAATAGTAAAAAAAGCAAGAAAAAATATAGATTCATGTGCTCATTTTAGAGCTATAAGGCCTTGAAAATTTGCAGGAAATGGGTTTTCTCTGGATTTTTCCTTGTCTTTGCATCGACAACTTCAGTCTCTCAAAAGTGTATGAAAAAAATAAAAAGTATTCATACGATGTTTTCAGTTACCATTTTACGGTACATATGATTGAATTATAAAAGAAATAGTAGGGGTTCATGGGCAAAAAACTTCATGTTTAAGAAATGGATAAAACTCGAGGATTCCGAAAATCTGACAAAAGGACCAAAACATGACCAGCAAGCATCCTTAAAACAAAAATCACTTTTGTCTTATATCGCACATCCTGATAGTTCTTAATTTTACTTAGTATGAACATAATAAAAGCTAAATCTTGTATTTTTTCCACTGTAGAATTGATTTTTTTTAATCTAAAATGTATTGCGGTATGTTACAGAAAAGCCTTTTAAGATACCGTAAGAAATGTATGAAGTAAATCCATGTCAAAACTTCATAAAACATAATAAGCTTATGTTAGATTTGCAAAGTCTTGTATTTTTACTGAAGAAAAACATATCAATATAATAAATCACATTAATCTTATATCACACAATCTGATAGGAACAACATATTCTAAAAACAAAAGATCGAACCTTGAATAGTCACAATATAATAGGGAAAAAAATGAAAGAATAATAATAATAAAAAAAAAACAAATAAATAAATATATTTTTTAATGTAAATTTTTATTCCCTAAGTAGGATGATAAGGTATGAAAAATAAAGATAAAGATTACAGTAAAAGAAAAAAGGTACCTAAAAATTATCTGTACTAAAATGCGAATATTTTGCGATACTCTGCGTACTTTAATTAACATGAAACATTTTAACAAAATCAACTGAACGTCTTGGAAGCAAATTAATTGTTTTGATATAAATGATTTAAACTACGCATGCGCCGTCCTGTTGACCAGTTCCAGACATCAAGTACATTTGGTATACTACGCATGTGCCGTCCTAAAGCAGAGACGGATTTGGTCAACGAAAACGGTCGCCAGAACAAACTTAGTGCGCATGCCCCGTCCTAAGGACGAAACCAGACGCGGTCCTAATCGTGGTCCTAAGAACAGTCATTAGGACCATTTCTATCCTCAAGTTAACTTTATGCAGAGATTACGATCAAACGGAACAGTCATAATATCTGGTCTAAGTTAACTTGGAACAATCATAATCTCGGTTTCAAATGTCTGCTTAATAGTGATGTTTTAAATGATCCGTATTGTAGGTGAGTGCTGTGTGGGTTAAAATTTGTCTGACTCAACGCTTAAACTGGTTGAGGCAGTCATAAGTCAACAATGGCAGGACATGTTTTGCCTTGACACAAGCTATGCTGTCATTTGCAACTAATATTGCAGTCATTTACAGATAAAAAAAAAAGGAAATTTGAAGCTAGCTCTTTAAAGCCATTTGGTCTGTTAGTAGTGTTACTGTGACTTAATCGCTCGCTGTTAAAAGATTTTAAAAGTCTGAATGGTCGGAATTTTGCATGAAAATAACAGTGGGGTTTTCATTTTTATATAGTTAAAATATATCTGCCTAAAATAAGCGTAATAAATTAATTGTATACTTACATTAAAACTGAATTCTAATTGGTATCAATGTACTTACCATGTACTTCAACATAGCACAACTCCACATATGTTTTGTTTTCCCTCCAATTATAAACTACAACATCTTTCCCTATTGCGTGACACGCAATATCAAAGCTATACTGCTGATTCACTGTAGAGATTGGATCTTTATAACACAGATGACCAACGGGACCCCTGGTAGGAACATTTACAGAATTTGTAGAATTCGTTACATACAAGTAAAACCCAGTAACTCGATCAGCAACTGTAAAGCAAATACTATTGCTTATTCCTGTATTATTTTTAATAAAAAACTCTTACATATATAGTCGTGAAATTTTAATGAAATATTATTAATACATTTGTAAATATATATATGCAACGTAATTGAGGTGTTATATAAGAAATTACCTATTTAAAAACGAGAATTTCGAAATAGTGTCCCATATACATTCACATACCAAAATCTATTTGTAGACAGCGCACCGTAAAGGGATATAAAAATAAAATCATTAATTTGTGAGCTATAAAGTTAATAAAGTTATAAAATATGTCATATAACAACATCTATCATAGGTAAAGTTTGGCAACGGACAAAATCATGAGAAGTTAATTCTATTATTCTATAGGTATCATAGTTTAGTTTCGATGCAAACAGTGGTTTCAGAAGAGAGGGTTAAAATGCTGTCTTGATTTTCAGTTTTAATTGTTTAAGCATATGCTAAACTAAAATGATGGCTTTAATGACCTCTGCTAGAAAAGAGATACTTATTGGGTAACAGTTTTCAATTAGTGCTTATAGTTGCTTATGTGGTATATTTAACATCAAACGTGGTATGCGATTAACTAAATATCACCGTGAAACCCAAGAAAGTAAAATTAACTGAGGTGAATACTTATTACACGGTCGCAATTTGCACATCATTAGCCAAATTAAAGACCCAAATGTGATGTTTACGTCTTCTCAACCCAAACCCAACCAGAACAGCATGTAAGAGTTTATTTGTAAAATGTGCCGGGAAGACAAGATTTGTCTGCAACTCTCAAACAGCAAACACCTTAAAATCATAGAAATGGGTCGACTAGTGATCTTTCTTCTATTGTTAATAAAGATTGGACAGCCTTGATAAAAGTCATTGCCGAACAATTAAAAGATGCTTGAATTAGCGAAGAGGTTTTTAATTCGGTCATACCTGTTCTTGCTAAAAACGTATTGAAGTAATTGAAACACAAATTCAGGAAACGGTTAATAATAAAAACCGCCACTAGCACATAAAACTGAAACCCAACAGAAAGAAATTAATAGTCTTAAAGAAAAAGGTCTATAAACAATTCATACAAAATGATTTCTCATAGAAAACTTTTTTGTTGAATTTGGCGGTCGAATTTTTCAACAAACAATCGGCATTCCAATGAGAACCAACTGTGCTCCTCTCCTCGCCGATATGTTTCTGTACACATATTAAACAGACTTCATTCAGGGGCTTCTACATGAAAACAAAAGAATCTAGCCAAATCCTTTAATTTCACTTTTCGTTATATAAATGACGTGTTGGCGTTAAATAGCGATAAATTCCTAGACTTTCTACATCCCATCTACCCCATTGAACACGAAATTAAGGATACTACAGATACATCAAAGTCCGCTTCATATTTGGATTTGCTTCTTGACAATGAGGGACATATGCAGATAAAACTTTATGACAAACATAATGACTTCGACATTCCTATTGTTGACCTTCCCTTCTTGAGAAGTAATATACCAGAATCGCCTGCATATGGCGTCTACGTTTCTCAGCTTATCCGATATTCAGGGGCATGCATGAGTTACCGCGAGTTTCGACAGAGAGGATTACTGCTGTCACAAAACTTTTTTAACCATGGTTTTATCCGGTACAAATTGGTGTCATCACTTAGGAAATTTACGGTCGTCATCACGAATTGATTGACCGTTACAGTGGTTCAATATTTAAGATGATGTTGGGCCTGTTCCCACTGTCGTAACATTTCATGTACCCCACCGATTTCTGACTGCCACCGGACTAACTTTATTGAACCTCACGACGGGTGTCGTATACGGAGCAGGAACTGTGTACCCTTCTGAAGCACCTGAGTTCACTCCTGGTTTTTAAAGGAGTTCGTGTTGTTCATTGTTTTTTAGTTTTCAGAGTTTATTTGTTGTGCTTATGGTTGTTTGTTTGTCTCCCCGGGTTTTGTATATCTAATGGACTGCGTTTTTTATTGCTCCTTAGATATATTTGTCCTCTTTGTAAGCGCGGGTTGAAAGTCAGGAACAATATTCGAGGCGTACGAGCTTACTTTTACACAACATTGCGCCAATAACTGTAATAATGGACGTGTCAAACATCCCGTGGACATAGAAAAACTGGCCCCCGTGTGGGTCCCGGGGACACAATAGAATAGGCCCACAGCTCCTCGGCTTGGCGTAAGAGGCCTCTAAAGAGGCGACATGTTTGCTGTGTGTCGCAAACCCGTGCCGCTAATAGGGAGTGTTCCTGGATGGCCGGAGAAACGGTTCCGATCACCATCTGGGGCACAAACTTTACCTAGACGGGAGGCCGGATGGACCCGATTCGGTCAATCGGCTGGTCACATCAATCCCTTTTGAAACACTATATCCTTTTTTTTCCTCATACACATTGAGTAGTCTAAATTTGAAATTGCTGACTGGCGGGATTGGTGTTGGCTAATGGGTCACAAACCTCAACAGACTCAAATTTTTTTGAATTTAGGACTTTATTTTTTTTTCCTTTTGTTTTGTTATTATATTTCTTAATATTAAATTTTGTAATCTTTTGATTTATTAGTTAGTTTTCATTCCCATAATTTGCCTTCAGTTTACTCACATTTGGATAGTTTTTTGGATTTATAATTGAATTACACCCAGTTCAAGAATGGCTGGATGACCCCGGTTCAGCCAAAACTGGTCATGTCTTGCCCTCTGCTTTTTCTCGTGGTTATTTGAAAAGATCAATGGGGAACCCTGAATGACACCTACATACAATGGGATGGGACGGGTGGATTGCGTGTATCATATAGGTTGATGTTTGGGTTCCGGGATCTTGGAAGGTAACCGCTGACGGAATTGCGGAGAAGGCGGTGGCTTATGGGGCAAGGCTTCCTCGGCTTAATGAGGCCACATGTTTGCCGTGTGTGGATACCCGTACGGATAGAGGACGGGATCCTGGTGGCTGAAACACGCCTTACTTTATCTTAAACGGGTGGTCGGATGGGCCCGGTCCTGATCAATCGGCTGGTCACGCCAAGCCCTTGAACATGACCTATTTCCAAAATGTCCAACAATAGTACCACTTATTAGTTTGGGTTCAAGAAGGCGGTGGCTCATGGGTCAATCGTGTAGATGTTACTTTGGGCGGTTGTCTTGCCGGGCAACCCCTGGCACAAGGCTTGTGCCCATTAAGAGGTACTCTATGCGAGTACCTTATTCTAGTATCCCTAGTGCTTGTTGCAGATGTGGCGGGCGTGCGTCGTTTTGATGTATTCTGGTATCCATCATGGATGTTAGAGTGGCTCAAGGCGATGTAGGCATCACGCTTGTCGCAAATGTGGCAAGCATACATCGTGTTGATGCTGCTCCGAGGTGGGCGGGGAGCTAGGGTAACGAATCATATATACATCACCATGAAATTTCCAAATAAACCCCCCCCAAACAACCAATCAAAAAACAAAAGAAAATTAGATACCAGTGATGATGAGGAACATGCAACTAAGTTGCCAAATACTTTTTCGGACAATTTTCCAAAATTTTTAGTGATTACATCAGTCAACTCTGAAAAACCTGTCACCAAAATTTCTCCTTTTGTTATCCAAAAAACATTACAAGGCTGTGCCGGCCAGCTTAAAAAAGTTACAAAAATGAGAAATGGAAATCTGCTAGTTGAATGTCTCAGATCACAACAGGCCAAAAATTTACTCTCTCTTACAACAATTTCTGATGTCCACATCTCTGTTACACCCCATAGATCATTGAATTCATGCCAGGGTGTGATTAGAGACAGAGACCGTGATTTAGCTGAGTTGACGGAAGAAGATATATGCGAAGAACTGAAATCTCAAAATGTTTCCAAAGTCAAAAGGTTTACAAAACGACATGAAGGTAATATTATTAAACTTAACACTTATCTCATCACTTTTGACCTTACCCGTGTGCCTGAACATATCTTCATAGGTCCCTACAGAATCAAAGTTGACACTTTCATACCTAACCCTACCTGTTGTTTCAAATGCCAGAAATTTGGACACGGTAAGAGTTCATGTAGAGGTGTTGAAAAGTGTGTCAAATGTTCTGTAGAGGGCAACTCAAATTTTAATTGTGACGGCCACGTTAAATGTGTAAATTGCGGACTAGATCATATGGCTAATTCCAGAAACGGCCAATCTTACAAAACAGAGCTTGAAATTCAGAAAAGTAAAGTAGAAAAAGGTATAAGCTATCAGGAAGCAAAAAAAATGGTCTCTGCCTCTAACAACTCTACTCCTACAACATCATACGTTGACAAAGTTAAATCACCTAAAACCAATAGATCCTTTTCAACTCAAACCGATTTCACTTGGCCTGACGGAACAGAATTTCCGGTTCTCACCGTCAAACCCAAACAAGCAAGTGGAAAATCTTCTCATCCTAAACAGTCTTCATCCAATTCTTCACAAACGTCTGACACTTCTCTTTCTTCAAATGTCCATAATCAGCAAAAACCAACTCCAAAACAAAGGTCTTCAAGATCCTCAAACAAAAAATCACCTCAGAAACCGTCACAGAGAGCTGCACGTTCCTCATCACAAGATAAATCAAAGAACAAAAACTGTTCAAATCGCCTCTCGAAGGCTGAAAAAAGTAAAAAATTCAACAAGTTTCGAGACCTCTGCTCAGAATTTGACGATGATATCGATGAAGACTCTGAGCAGATGGATACCACTGAAATAGAGTCAATCTGGGGGGATCCAATAGTAACATCTGTGGATTCCAAACGCACAGTTACTGACTCCAGAGCTTCGGATGGACGACACAGAAGTTTCTCCCGTGAACACCCGAAGAAGAACTATTCTCCCATCCGTCCTGCAACAAAATAAACAACATAATACAATGGAATTGTCGGGGTTTAAAAATTAACTTAATAGAGCTATCGTTACTTGTACAAGCTTTCCTTCCTGTTACCTTTTGTCTTCAGGAATTTAAAGGAAAACGATAATGTAAACATTAAAAACTACTCGATTTACAGCACTCACGTTAAAAAGGATGAAAGAGCCGCTGGCGGTTCATCAATCCTGGTTAAAAATGGTATTATACATAGTCAAATAAAACTTAATACCGAATTACAAGCAGTTGCTGTCAAACTCTCCCTTCAAAAAACTATAACATTGTGTTCTGTCTATCTTCCCCCAAATACGTCCTTGGAAATAAATCAACTTAAATCTTTAACAGATCAGTTGCAAGCCCCTTTTATCCTGATGGGCGATTTTAACGCCCACAATCCAATTTGGGGCAGTAACTCCCACAATGGTAAGGGGAAAAAAGTTGAAGACTTCTTAAAACAGGAAGGCTTGTGCATTTTTAACGATGGCTCAGATACATATCTCCATCGGGGAAATAGTTCTTACTCGGCTATCGATCTAACTATTTGTGACCCTTCGTTATTACTGGATTACTCGTGGCGGGTCCACGATGATTTGTGTGGAAGTGATCACTTTCCAATTATTTTGGAAAATCTTTTCCCCTCTTCCTCTGAGAGAGTTGCTCGCTGGAAATTTGACAAGGCCAATTGGCCTTTGTTCGAGCAACTCTGTCGAGATGAACTGAAAAAAGAGACTTTTAATAATGTTATTAACCCAGTACTTAAATTTAATGAAACGTTAGTATCGATAGCTGAGAGGTCCATTCCTAAAACCTCGACAAATCCAAAACAACCAAGAAAACCCTGGTTCGATGACGACTGTGAAACACAGAAAAAAGGCCGAACGACGGTTCAACATGAATCCAACCTCTGACAATCTCAGTAATGTTCGTATATTCCGTGCTAAAGCACGTGGTACATTTAAACAAAAGAGACGCAAGTCTTGGCAAAACTTCGTCTCTAAAATAAACTCTCATACACCTATGAATAAAGTCTGGAATTTTATCCAAAAAATGAATGGTAAAAACAGAAAGACCAATCTTCACCATTTAAAAGATGGCCAAACTCTTTTGACTTCAGAAAATGACATCTCGAATAAACTCGGTGAAACATTCTCAAAACATTCTTCTTCTCTGAATTATTCCCAGGAATTCCAAAGGATTAAAAACCGAACTGAGAAAAATAAACTCAATTTTAAATCAAACAATTTAGAAGATTACAACCCCCCTTTTTGTTTAGATGAGCTTAAAATTTCTCTGTCGAAAGCCCATGACAAAGCATGCGGCCCAGATGATATTCACTATAAACTTTTGAAACATCTTCCTGACACTTCCCTTAAAACACTTTTAGATCTTCTTAACAATGTATGGGAAACTGGCGACTTGCCTTCCATTTGGAAACTTGCCACAATTATCCCTATTCCCAAACCTGGGAAGGATCATTTTGAACCGTCGAATTATCGGCCAATTGCCCTCACAAGTTGCGTTTGTAAGACAATGGAACGGATGATCAACGACCGCCTTGTCTGGTTCCTAGAGGCGAATGGCCTCCTGTCCAATATACAGTGTGGGTTCCAACAAGGCAGAAGCACGTTGGATCATCTTGTTCGCTTCGAATCCTTTATACGTAACGGGTTTGCTAAAGGTGAACATGTGGTGTACGTCTTTTTCGATCTGGAAAAAGCCTACGACACCACATGGAAATATGGCATTTTAAAAGACTTAAATGATATGGGGTTGAAAGGTAGGTTACCTACCTTCATTGAAAATTTTCTTTCAGACAGACAGTTCAAGGTAAAGGTTAACACGACCGTGTCTGACCCTTTTGAACAAGAGATGGGTGTTCCTCAGGGAAGTATCCTCTCCGTCACTTTATTTAGTATAAAAATAAACAGTTTAGCTTAAACATTAAAACAAAATGTTGAAGGCCCCCTCTATGTAGATGACTTTTTGATATGTTATAGGGCTAAAAATATGAACAATATTGAAAGACAACTACAGCTGTCTTTAAATAAAATTGAAAAATCGGCTATGGAAAATGGTTTTAAATTTTCCAATTCCAAAACAGTATGTATGCATTTTTGCAATAAACGAAAACTGCATTTGGATCCCTAAAATTTATAATTCTCCGATTAAAGTCGTCAAAGAAACAAAATTTCTAGGTATTCTGTTTGACAATAAACTTACCTTTCTACCCCATATCAAAATGCTTAAAGCTAAATGCTTGAACGCATTGGATATTTTAAAAGTTGTTTCCAGCACTGACTGGGGTGCTGATAAAAACATATTGTTAAATTTATATCGATCACTTGTACGATCAAAACTTGATTATGGATCAATTATATATGGATCTGCTCACAAATCCTACATACAAATTTTAGATACCGTTCACCAACAACATGAAAATAAAATTCCTCCGTTTGGTATCCGGATGAAACCGCATATTTCTGGTTCTAAGATCAACCTTGATAAAATTGCCCCCATTAATATACCTCAATCACCACCTTGGCTTGTACCCAAACCTATGTTTATTTTTGACCTAAGAAAACATAAAAAGTCCGAAACAAACCCTATTCTTATTCAGCAACAGTTTGGTGAAATAAAATCAAATTTTGCAATTCATGACTCTATTTACACTGATGGATTTAAGGACGGAGACAAAGTAGCTGCTGCAGCAGTCCACGGACAGCAGGCAGCAACTCTCCGCCTTCCATCTTCCAGTTCAATATTTACTGCTGAAGCTAGAGCCATCATTCTGGCTTTAAAATTTGTCAGAACGTCTGAAAAACTTAAATTTCTTATTTGCTCAGATTCTCTTTCGTGTTTATTGGCCATAAAAGGTCAGAAATATAAAAACTCGTTAATTGCTCATATTATTGAGTTCTATAAAAGAATTGTCCAAATGGGCAAAGAAATAGTTTTTATCTGGATACCAAGTCATATTGGTATCCGAGGAAACACAGTCGTAGATAGTATAGCGACGGATGCTTTAGATGACCCAGTTACTAATATGTCAGTGCCTTATACTGATTTTAAACCTTTCTGCTTACAAACAATAAACTTCATTCTATAGAGCCAACTGTCTGTTTTTTCGGCAAATGCCAACGAGATCAAGTTGTTTTAACTAGATGTCGCATTGGCCACACCAGGACGACTCATTCGTTTATTTTAGAGAGTGAGCCGCCTCCTGAGTGTATACCCTGCCAATGTCGACATAGTATTAAACATCATTTAATTGACTGTGTAGATAAGTCCGACATTATTTGTCGGTACTACACAGTCAACAATGAAAGAGTTGTTTACAAAGGTTGCTGGCAACCGTCTTTTACAGTATTTGAAAGATGTGGGACTGTATTCAAGAATATAGTCCAATAAATTTAATTTTGTTTATATTTTTTGAATGATGTTAATTTATTTAATAGCGTATCTGTGATATTATTTTCCAAATTTCGTCTGTCATATAATTTTTGAGATTCTTGTATTGTTTTATTGTTTTATTTTCTCTTTAAATATTATTTGTAAATAGTTCATTCGTTTTAGATAGTATTTGTTTTAATCATACTTAATTTAATTAGTTCTCGCCGTGATATGGCTTAAATGTCGCCCACACGGCGTTAAACAATAATCAATCAATCAATCAATAGAAAAACTGGCATTAGATGTTTTCAATAACAAACATGGGTCAGATTTCAAGTAATATTTCCCCCGTGTGGGTCCCGGGGACACAAATAGAATAGGCCCACAGCTCCTCGGCTTGGCGTAAGAGGCCCCTAAAGAGGCGACATGTTTGCCGTGTGTCGCAAACCCGTGTCGGTAATAGGGAGTGTTGCTGGATGGCCGGAAAAACGGTTCCGATCACCATCTGGGGCACAATCTTTACCTAGACGGGAGGCCGGATGGACCCGATCCGGTCAATCGGCTGGTCACATCAATCCCTTTTGTAACACAATATATGTTATTTTTTTTTCACTCAAATTGTTAATCGAACTTTAAAATTCCTGATTGGCGGGATTGTTGCTGGCTTATGGGTCACTAACCTCAACAGGCTCAAGATTATTTACTGTTTAAGTTCGGCATTTTATTCTTTATCTTTGTTTTGTTATATTTTTTGTTTTACGTCTAAATTATAATATTTCGGCTTTGGATAACTCCCTTAATTCTCATTTTGTTTTTGATGAAAATAAATATTGTGTCCTTATTTTCTACACCCAGTTCCAGGAATGGCTGGATGACCCCGGTGCAGCCAAAACTGGTCATGACTTGCCCTCTGCTGTTTTCTCGTGGTTGTTTGAAAAGATCCTAAGGAACCCTCAATGACGCCTAGATGCAATGGGATTGGATGGGCGGAATGCATGCATCACATAGGTTGATGTTTGGGTTCCTTGGTCTTGGAGATTAACCACTGACGGAAACGGGGAGAAGGCGGTGGCTGATGGGGCAAGGTTTTCTCGGCTCAATGAGGCCACATGTTTGCCGTGTGTGGATACCCGTAAGGATAGAGGACGGGATCCTGGTGGTTGAAACACGCCACTTTTGCCCTTACTTTATCTGAAACGGGCGGTCGGATGGGCCCGGTCCTGATCAATCGGCTGGTCACGCCAAGCCCTTGAACATGACCTGTTTCCAAAATATACAACATTAGTACCATTTATATAGGTTGGGTTCAAGGAGGCGGTGGCTCATGGGTCAATCGTGTGGATGTTACCTTGGGCGGTTGTATTGCCGGGCAACCCCTGGCACAAGGCTTGCGTCCATTAAGGTACTCCATGCGAGTATCTTATTCTTGTAACCCTAGTGCTTGTTACATGTGTTGCAAGTATACATCGTTTTGGTGCTGCTCCGAGGTGGGCGGGGAACAAGAGTAACGAAACATCACAAATCACTATGGCTACTTCAAATGAAAACAACAACCAAAAAACACCAACTTCAATTAATAAAAGAAAATTGCAGGATTCGAGTGATGATGAGGACATTCCCAACAAAATTTTAAATACTAATTTGGACATTTTCCCTAGATTTATAGTTTTGAACAGTTTGAACACAGAAAAACCTTTAAATAAATTATCCCCATTCATTTTACAAAAGAAAATTCAATCAGTAGCAGGCACAGTAAAGAAGGTTACCAAAATGAAAAATGGAGGTCTCCTTGTGGAGTGCACCAGACAGCAACAGTCCAAAAATCTTTTGTCAATGACGGCAATCATGGACGTTGCTGTTTCTCCAACTCCTCATAGGACTCTTAACTATTGTCAAGGTATTATCCGAGACAGGGATCATGATTTACGTGACATGTCAGAGGACGAAATTTGTGAAGAACTTAATTCTCAACACATCACAAAAGTGAAACGTTTCACCAAAAAATCTGAAAACAAAATTATAAAGCTCAATACATATCTCTTAACATTTGAACTTTCAAAAATCCCCGATCACATCTACATAGCACCTTACAGAATACGAGTTGACCCTTTCGTCCCCAACCCTACCCGTTGTTTCAGATGTCAAAAGTTTTGACACGGGAAGAGTTCTTGTAGGGGGACTGAAAGGTGTGTCAAGTGTTCTGGTGAGGGCCACTCAAGTTTTGAATGTGAAGGGAAAACCAAATGTACTAACTGCGGCGGTAGCCACATGGCAAATTCCAGAAATTGTGAATTGTACAAACGAGAACTTGACATTCAAAAAATCAAAGTGGATAAAAATGTGAGCTACCAAGAAGCTAGAAAATTGGTCTCTGCCTCGGATAATTTAAATTCAAATACTTCTTACGCTGAAAAGGTTAAAGGTCCTCCAACTACCAGATCAATCAGTATGCAAACAGTATTTACATGGCCACAGGGTGCTGAAATGCCAAAACTTATTTCTGAATTTACTCCACCCCAGTCCTCTAGTTCTTCGCAAACAACAACTTCATCTCTACCATTCAACCACTTTGAGATGGCCGACATCTACCTGGACTCAAATGTTGACAAACAGATGCGCGAAGATCTAGGAAGAAAACTTCAAACATCAAACAAATCTGCAAATAATGCTTCAAATAGAAAATCTCAGTCCTCAACACAAAAGTCCTCAACTTCAACCAATAAACAATCTTCGCCTCAGAAGTCCTCAAATAAACAGTCTTCACCGCAGAAATCTAATAAGCAGTCCTCATCATCACAACAACAAAATAAACATTCATCTTCAATAGAAAAGTTAAAACAGAACACTGGTCGCATAAAAAAAGCGGAAAAACACTTAGTTAAATTTCAGACCCTGTCATCCGAATATGGCGATGATGACAGCCAAATGGAAGTAACCCCAGATGATTATTCTGAATCAGTCTGGGGTGACCCCATTTCAAATGGCTCTGTTCGGAGGAATGGGAGCTGTTCCCCGCAAGCGCGGCGTAGTAACAAATTCTCTCCTATTCGTCCGCCCAGAAAATGAAGAAAATATTGCAATGGAATTGCCGAAGTTTAAAAACTAACTTCATCGAACTATCGTTACTTATACAAACATTCCTTCCTGTTGCTATTTGTCTCCAAGAAACTCACTTAAAAGAAAATGATTCTATTAATGTTAAAAACTATACATTATACAGTACTTACGTCGGAAAGGATGAAAGAGCTGCAGGCGGTTCTTCTATCCTTGTTAAAAATAACATTATTCACAGTCAGGTTAACCTTACAACAAATCTGCAAGCTGTTGCTGTCAGAGTTTCTCTTGAAAAATCAATTACTATATGTTCAGTATATATTCCCCCAAATTCAACCTTGGATTCTCAGCAACTCAGATCTTTGATCAGTCAGTTGCCAGCTCCTTTCCTACTGGTGGGAGATTTTAACGCTCACAACCCTATTTGGGGAAGTAATATGCAAAATAATAAAGGAAAGAAAATCGAAGATGTCCTAAACCAGGAAGGATTGTGCGTATTTAACTATGGTTCTGATACTTATCTTCATCCGGCAAATGGTTCTTATTCGGCTATCGATTTAACAATATGTGATCCTTCTTTATTGTTAGATTACTCGGGGCGAGTTCATGATGACTTGTGCGGAAGTGATCATTTTCCAATCATTTTGGAAAATTTGTTTCCTGCTGCATCTGAGAGAGTTGCTCGCTGGAAATTTGACAAAGCCAATTGGCCTTTGTTCGAGCAACTCTGTCGAGATGAACTTAAAATAGATGATTTTGATAATTTTATTCATCCAGTTCTCAAATTTAATGAAACGTTAGTATCGATAGCTGAGAGAACCATTCCTAAAACCTCGACAAATCCAAAACAACCCAGCAAACCATGGTTTGACGATGATTGTGAGGAGGCGAAAACAAGTAGGAAGAAGGCCGAACGACGATTCAATAAACATCCAACACAAGATAATTTAAGTAGCTTCCGTATATTCCGTGCAAAAGCGCGTCGAACATTTAAACAAAAAAGACGAAAGTCTTGGGAAAACTTCGTCTCAAAAATCAATTCTCATACACCAATGAACAAAGTTTGGAACTTTATACAAAAGCTTAATGGTTAAAACAGGAAAGCCAATCTTCACCATCTAAAAGATGGCCAAACCCTTTTAACATCAGAAAATGAAATCTCTCAAAAACTGGGTGAAACCTTTTCTAAAAATTCTTCTTCTCAAAATTACTGTCAGGAATTTCAACGTATTAAAACCCGAACCGAAAAAACCAAACTTAACTTTCGATCAAACAATTCAGAAGATTACAACCGTCCTTTCTCTCTTGATGAACTCGAAAATTCTCTGGCGAAGGCCCATGACACAGCATGTGGCCCAGATGATATTCATTATAAACTTCTGAAACACCTTCCTTATACATGTTTAGAAACTCTTTTGGATCTCCTCAATAAAATATGGGTTACTGGCGACTTGCCTTCCCTCTGGAAGCAAGCTACAGTTATCCCTGTTCCAAAACCTGGGAAAGATCATTTTGAATCGTCGAATTATCGGCCAATTGCCCTCACAAGTTGCGTATGCAAGAAGATGGAACGGATGATCAACGACCGCCTTGTTTGGTTCCTCGAGACCAATGGTCTCCTGTCCAATATACAGTGTGGATTCCGGCAGGGCAGAAGCACGTTAGATCATCTTGTTCGCTTCGAGTCTTTCATACGCAAAGGGTTTGCTAAGGGTGAACACGTGGTGTCGGTCTTTTTCGACCTAGAAAAAGCATACGACACCACTTGGAAATATGGCATTTTAAAAGACCTAAATGATATGGGGTTGAAAGGTAGGTTACCTACCTTCATTGAAAATTTTCTTTCAGACAGACAATTCAAGGTCAAGGTTAACACCACCATGTCTGACCTTTTTGAGCAAGAAATGGGGTCCTCAGGGAAGTATCCTTTCCGTCACTCTATTTAGTATAAAAATAAACAGTTTAGCTAAAACGTTAAAACAAAATGTTGAGGGCTCCCTCTATGTAGATGACTTTTTGATATGTTATAGGGCTAAAAATATGAACAATATAGAAAGACAACTACAGCTATCTTTAAATAAAATTGAAAAGTGGGCCACAGAAAATGGTTTTAAATTTTCCAACTCAAAAACCGTCTGTATGCATTTTTGTAACAAACGAAAACTGCATTTAGACCCTGAACTAAAGCTCTACAATGCACCCATTAAAGTTGTGAAAGAAACTAAATTCCTTGGAATTCTGTTTGATAATAAACTCACCTTTCTACCCCATATCAAAATGCTGAAAGCTAAATGCTTGAAAGCATTGGACATTTTAAAAGTTGTTTCCAGCACTGACTGGGGCGCTGATAAAAGCATTTTGTTAAATTTATATAGATCTTTAGTGAGATCGAAACTTGACTATTCTTCTATTATTTATGGATCTGCTCGCAAATCCTATATAAAAATTCTAGATACTGTTCACCACCAAGGCCTACGTTTGGCCTTGGGGGCGTTCAGAACATCTCCCGTAGAAAGTTTATATATAGAGGCGAACGAGCCGTCTCTTTACCACCGTAGAATAAAACTTGGTCTACAATATTTAACGAAGCTGAAAGCCTATCCTTCAAATCCTGCCTACGACTGTGTTTTCAATCCTCTCTATGTGGATATATTTGAACAGCATGAAAACAAAATTCCTCCTTTTGGTATCCGGATGAAACCACACATATCTGGTTCCAACATTAACCTTGGTGAAATAGCCCCTATTAATATACCTCAATCGCCAAAGTGGCTGCTGCAGCAGTCCATGGGCAGCAGGCAGCAACTCTCCGTCTTCCATCTTCCAGTTCAATATTTACTGCAGAAGCTAGAGCCATCATTCTTGCATTAAAATTTGTCAGAACGTCTGATAAACTAAAATTCCTTATTTGCTCAGATTCTCTTTCTTGTCTATTAGCTATAGAAGGTCAGAAATATAAAAACCCTTTAATCGCCCACATTATTGAATTTTATAAAAGACTTGTCCAAATGGGCAAAGAAATAATTTTTATGTGGATACCAAGTCATATTGGTATCCGAGGAAACACAGTCGTAGATAGTATAGCGAAAGATGCTTTAGATGAACCAGTTACTAATATGTCTGTGCCTTATACTGATTTTAAACCTTTGATTTATCAGTATGTGTTGCGTCTGTGGCAGTCCCAGTGGGATCTGCTTACAGACAACAAATTGCATGCTATTGAGCCAACCGTTGGCACAAATATTTGTTTCTTCGGCAGAAGCCGAAGAGAACAAGTTGTTTTAACTAGATGTCGCATTGGCCACACCAGGACGACTCATTCTTTTATTTTAGAAAATGAGCCGCCTTCTGAGTGTATCCCTTGCCAATGCCGACACACTGTTAAACACCTTTTAATAGACTGTGTAGATAAATCCGACATCATTCGTCGGTACTACACAGTCGACAATATGAAAGACTTGTTTACAAAGGTCGCTGGCGACCGTCTTTTAAAATATTTGAGGGATGTTGGGCTATATTCAAGGATATAATCCACATTACAAATTTAATATGTTCGTAGTATTTTAAATTTATTTGTTTAATCTTATTGTTTGTTGATATTATTTTTGACTGTGATAATGTATATTTCTTTGTTTCAAAAGCTTAAACTGTGATATTTTTATATAATCAGATTTTTGAGGAATTTTATTGTTTAGTTCTGTTTTTATTATTTTCTGTTTTATTTGTTAATATGAATTTTGTTTTATCATGTTTGATCTTACTTGATTTGTTTTAAAAGAAAATTAGCTTTCGCCACGATATGACCATTTGCGTCGACGTGGCGTTAAACAACATTCAATCAATCAATCAAGTAATATTTGCCGCTCACATCTTATTGGTAAAATGTGATACAGGAAATCCCAGGTAATAGTTTGATGTTTGTCCTATGAATCTAACAAGGTGGTATATTCTAACAAAAAACACACAAAAGTGATGACCCAAGTGGTGTGTTCATTACCGAAATGCTAACAAAGTTCAGAACAGGTTTAATCAAAAGACTCCCAAGTTTAAAGTTTGACCATAAAATTTATGTTTATTAGAGACTAGATTGCCGAATTTTCGTTAAATCGGACGCATGACTTCCACAACTGAAAATTGGGAGCAAAGTGATGTAGGCCGTCTTGAACAACTTATCGATGCCAGGCAATTTACCATTCAACCGTCACAACAATCGAGAAGTGAACAAATCTGTATTAATCGTGATGTCAACAAAGAATAGTTATACTGTTTGCATCAATTTTTAATGATAAATTTGGACTTCATTTTATACTTAATTAGTAGATATGTACTATTGATTGTGTTCAAAATTTGTTTGCAAATTGTGTAAACCCAACCCAAAGAATATGCCCTGTTTTCTATTCATTAATTCGAAAATTATGATAAATCATCCCAGGTAGCAAACGCATCAATACATGTCAAACATTTTTCATTTTTAACCCAATCTCTTGTGCATGAATATGGAATATGGAGAAATTTGTTATCATTAATCTGTTACATCCGCGAGCCTGCATTCATATATTAGACTTGCAATTGTTTACATTCGAAAGTTGAAAAATGAAATTTCCAGCTACTGACCTATTCAACATTCCAAATATTTCGTGTTCGATTCATGTGCGTGTTTCGTTCATTCCGTTTGTACACGATTTTTATAGACAACCACCCTTTGGGATTAAACGATCGTTAATACAGGAAGTTGAAACGGATTGAATCGTGTGCACACGCTAATATCGTGTTGATAACCAGTCATAATCTCTGGTCTAAGTGAACTTGGAACAGCCATAATCTCTGTTTCAAATGTCTGCTTGAGGGTGATGTTTTAAATGATCCGTACTGTAGCATAACTTGTTAAAATTTACGTTTGAGGTGCCTGACAACCGAATGCAATTCCTCCGCACATTATTATTCCGGGGAAATAGATTTGAAAAAGGGATATTACACCATCTCACAAAAAAACCCAGAAAACTATCAGTATCTGGAAAGATCATCATGTCAGCCATCCTATACCTTTAAGGGGTTCATAAAAGTGAAATGATATGCCTTAAGATATACACCAATGATACGCGAGATTTCCAGAGACATTGCAAAAACTTAGCTGATCGCATACTTGAACGGGGATACGAACGCAGTGAAATTGAAATTATACAAAAAGAACGTAGAACATTAAAACGGCATAACCTGTTGAGTGTCATTCATATCATTCATAACCGAGTGAAAATTCAGCCCACAAGTAAAACAGTTCAGGCGAGCTATCATAAAAAAACTGGGGTAGTATAGCTAATAATGAGGAAATTAAAGACATTGTTCTAAATAAACCAATTATTGCGTACAACCAATTAAGAACTTGAAAGAAATACTATCTCTTCTAAACTGAAATAAAACATTGCATCAACTCAGGAATCAATAATCAATGTATTACTAAAGAATATACATTTACAGTTAGGTACAGACATAACCTCTCACCAAGTTAACTTAGAGCAGTTCTACTGACTGCTTTAGACTTGCTCTAGAATAGAATCCTGACACAATCCTGACCGATTCTGACTGCTCTAAGCTGACATGGTCAAGAACAGCTCCATAACATTGTTATAGAATTGATCATGTTACCCACCATTCATGGTATGGATCGTATCACTGACCTGACATTGGGTACATCATTTCGTGAATGGTTCGGGTTTCTTTGGTATACTTTCCAGGGAGAACCCATGATCAGAGGCCATCCTTTTTTGATTTTGTTTTGTTTTGTTTTTTTGTTTGTTTTTTGTTTTCTTTATTTTTATTATTATGTTAGTTATTTTTATTATATATATATATATATATATATATACATACACGTCTAAATACTAACCCAACACTGTTAAAATCAGGTTTTAATACCGTCAAATTTCTGTCCGCCTATGGCGGGACTCGAACTCACACCGTTGAGACACTATGGCACTTATTCGCCTAGCACCATGTCCAGCGCCCTAGACCACTCGGCCAAATCCGCTATAAAAATATAGCTTCAGTGACAAAGGTGAATCTTGGGATGAACATGGTACATGTGTGTATGCGTGTGGTGATGGAATTTTATTACCTTATTTATTTTGCAGCAATCTGATTTAGCTATTTTTTGATACATTATATGGGATGATAATGTTTTATTAGCATACAGTCACAGTAAATACAGTATTTAACTAATCGTCTTAATATTGTGACATCCATATAATGTATATATCCAGTGGATTTCCGAAGCATTATCGGAGATAAAGGGCAGTCCTTAATGTGTATATACGTCTAAATACTAACCCAACACTGTTAAAATCAGATTTTAATACTGTCAAATTTCTGTCCATCTATGGCGGGACTCGAACTCACACCGTTGAGACACACTTCGTGGCGTATATATATATTCTTATTCTTTTCACATTCAGGTCTTTTCTTCGATCTTCAACTTATTTATTGTAAAAGTTTTGAGACAACTGTGTGTTAGGATACACCGGTCATTTCAATATTTCATTTATCCCGTCGTTTATGTTCACATGTAAGCTTATTGTTTAAAAAGTTCACACTTTCTTTGTGTTTTTATCAGTTTCCTGTTTTATTATTATTAGTACGATCGCCACTATTTATGGATATGGACATCATGCAGATAATAGATGTTAAGAATGTGTAATGTGCATAGATTACATAACCATATACTCAGTTTTGTCTCAATATGAATCGGCAGATTACATCTTTGTATCATTAGTATAGGTATGTTAATGTTTGATAATTGCGTTGCCAATATCTCTGCTTTTTCTAAACTTGTGGTTTAGATTGAAATATTTCTCTAGTATTTGGATTTTTTCGTATAATATACCAGAATTTTGTTATTATTTTTGCAGTCTTTCCGCATTTGGATGACATAAAGTAATAAACATATTTTGATGTTTATTCTTAGTTTTATTTTGTCTTTTTAATTTTATTTATCTCTCTTCGTGGCGTATTTTATTTAATATATTCCACACTTGAGTATCTTCATAGCCTCTTTTGGATAGTTTGTTTACAAATAATTGAATCCTTTTCTCAATTCAGTTTTGTCTCTTGTATTTCTCAGTACCTGATACCTTCACCTTTAATGAATGAGTGAAAGCAATTATTTGCATGGTTGGAATTTTTATGTAGGTATCGGGTATCTTTGGATATATTTTTTTAAATTTTAGTTTTAGTATTTATATATTTTTTCAATATTTTTTTAAATTTTATTATTTAGTATTTTTTTTATAATTTTAATTTATTTTGTTTTTGTTTTTTTTTTTTTTAATCTTGTGTCATAAATAATCAAAACAATTTAAAAAATATGATGATGATTTCTATAATGATGGTGATAATTAATTCTACTACAATTGATGAAATGAAGCGATAACGTGGCAAAAGCAGTCGTGAACCAGGACTACTCTAATTCTTGACCAGGGTTGTTCTAGAAAGCATTCGTGGACCAGAACTGCTCTGCAAGTTAACTTGTACGAGAGGTTGTGACTGGTCGCAACTGTATGTATATATATATATATATATAACACTACAATGTTCAGCAGATCCCTATATAGGTGTAAAGCACCCTGATAAGTTAACATACCTTAATCGACAATTCTGTTGTCATTTACCCGTATTTAACCCATTTTAATACAGTTGGTTCCGGTTTCTGATGAGAACATGACCTGGATCGCTTATTCAAAATTAACTGATCCGAATAGATGTTCGAAACACGTATGAATCTGCATCCTGAACAATTAAATTCCTTGTAGGCCTTACTTGTTCATTGATTGCGCAATTATTTATCTTGCTTCAAAATAATTATGCCCATGGCTTTTACCATACTTACGGGTTTCAGACAGTTATGTGATCTGAATTGAGGTTTCTTTGTATTTTGTCATTATGTTCATTATATGGCGGCTATTTTGAAAATTTCCGCCAATTTTAAAATATTAGAAATGAAGAAAATAATTACAAATGTTAGTTACTTAAAGCATCTGGATACACTAATTTTGTTTTTGTTAGTTGTAAAAATAAGATAAAGGTTTCAATATCAAAGGCCCCATTTACAGATTAAAACATGATAATTCTACCTGTCCGCCATCTTGAAAATGGCGCCCATTTTGAAATTTTGAAAGTGGGTCCATACCTTAAATTGATCTATAGACATATTTTTATAACTGTACAAAGTTTCATGCTTTTATCGTCATATCAACTTGACTATTACTCACACGTGTTCCTGTAATATAAAATGATTCTGGTGATGAACATGGGATTGTTGAAATGGAGTTTCCACCAAGCCCCTCCATACTGTCCTTCTCCTGTATGAGAGCATCCAGTATTCCAATCTGATGAAGCAGGCGGATTAAGAGCATGGCTTGCATTGTAGTTCTGGTAAGTTGAAATTTGATATGCAGAACCTGATGTGGTTATATTTTCTAAATAAAAACAAAAATATGAACGTTTAGCAAAAATATTTTATTATACATATAAACATATAATTTTGTTGTTAGATCACAAGTAAAGGACAAAATGAATGACAGTAAATGTCAGCAATGTTATACTAATCAGCTCACGCAACCAAAGAGACAGAACCCCTATTAAAAATAACATGAAAGAGCAAAAAACACAAACATAAACACAATAGAGAGTCAGGTTAGTCTGACTTGGTACTGACAATGAACAGTGTTGTCTAAAACGATTTTATAGAAAGCCACACCATTCCCTTAGCTGTCATTTTGATATCTATTTGTATAAATTGTATTAGGCATTTCCACGATGAAGACCAAAGAGGATGCCGGTTAATTGCGGGTGTGAGCAGTGACAATGCTATTTTTTCAATTGTTGAATGTAGTAAACGAAAAAGCTAAACTTGAATGTTGGTTACTTGTCTTATACTTTGAAACACTTATTATTCGTGGTACACCAATTTTGTTTCATTTCGAGGACCGCGCAATCCACGAATTTCAAAACCCGACAAAATTTGTATGTTCATCGCTTTAATTACGAAGAAAAATCAAAATGCTGAGGTCGTTGCCAAGAATGATATATGCTCGTTTGATGTACATTCGAACGACTGACCATGGTGTCAGAGGGAAAATTAAGGTGCTAGGCTAGTTTGCCAATCAAAATGGAATATGGCTTTACATTATTGATGAAATTATATAAATGCTTAAACAGTGTACGCGTTATGTTTGTCCCTTCCGGTAAAGTGTTCATTTAACGTGAGATTTTCCACGATATTTGTATCGGTTTGATTACTCAATTCAGTTTTTAAATCTATATCCTTGCATAGTATCATATGTTTCATATTATTTACAGACAAACATTATCAGATTGGTTTAAAAAAAGGTCATTATGAGTTAATCGATTTCACTGTTTGGTCAATGTGTAAAGTTGTCCCAACTGTGATTGCAACGTCCAATCTGAACCATCATGAAAGCCAACAAGCTAATATCAATTTCTAAAGTAGCGTCATTTAATCCTCTTGACCGACAAGCGTACTAGCAGAATGTCTACTATTCTCTCAAACAGACTGTTCTTTTTCTCTAAGTAATGCTCACATGAGAAAAAATAGTGCTTAATGTCTGCACACTTTCAACACTGGCTTTTTAATATTGGCGTTGAGGTCAGTCGATATGTACAGATTTGGCATGCTGTACGAACGTTTGGTATTAACAAGGATGCCGAATTCAAGTCAAATGAAATCTTTAAATCCGCGTTGACGCTTCTGAAACGACGAGAGAAACCCAACGTTCAACACAAAGACGCTATAACGGAAGCTGACATGAAGACACTGTCATCAAGTAAAACACTGGACATTAATACCGCTCAGGGTCCCCAGTAATTATATTTACTGATACCATGTTCTATGCATGTCAAAGGAAGGAGGGATTTACGTTAGAGGAATAAAGCTGATTTTCAGCTGAAACAAGAAAGTCAGGGACGCAGATACTTTCTTAACCTAGCCACGAAGGAGACAAAATAAGCATATGAGTGGTGACCTGATTCAGCAAGAATTTATGAAATGGCTTTTTTTTTAAAGATTTATCGTAAGACTAAAACAGCACTAAAAGCCTTCTTTGTCACATACAGTACGGATCATTTAAAACATCACGCTCCAGCACTATTTGCAACATAGATTATGACCGTTCAAAGTTAACATAGGCCAGAGATTATGAGAGGTCTATTTGGTCATAATATCCGCATAAAGTTAACTTGAAGACAGAAATCGTCTTGTTTGTCCTTAAGACCGGGGCATGCGCATTAAGTTTCTTCATGACCACACGAGTCTCTGCTTTAGGACGGCGCATGCGTAGTATACCAAATGTGCTTGCATTCTGGAACTGGCCATCAGAATGGCGCCTGCGTAGTTTCATTATTTGAAATAAAAATAAATTATTTGCTTCCAAGACATTCAGTTGATTTTATTAAAATGTTTTATGTTAATTAAAGGACACAGATTATCGCAGAACTATTCGTATTTTTATATATATAATTTTTAAGTAACTTTCTTCTTTTAACCGTAATATTTATCTTAATTTTTTCATTGTCTTCATTTAACGTACCTTATATCTTATTTAGAGAATACAAATTTGCATTTAACATTATATATTTATTTACTTGGTTTATGTTATTATTATTTCATTTCGTATCTTTCTATTATATTGTGACTACTAGCAGTGGGTCCAATCTAATTGGCATGTGCACCTGTTAATTTGGTTAATGCTAAGGAAAATGGCGGATGCTAAGGGACGAAAGGTGAAAGGAGAGTAGTCCTAGTGTTTTATTGTCAAAATATTTGATTTATATTTTATAAAAATATTACGTTTGGGCTTTCCATTTGTTCAGGGAAACGCACGGATAGTCGTTTTATGAAAACAAGCTCTATGTAAAAAGCTATTGAAGAAAAATCCGGGGAGGATACCGGAAACATTTGAAGCGTCGAACATTTTTAGGTGCGTATCTGTATTTGTTTGTTGAGTTTCAACATTTTTGCGACTGAAAAATATGCCTTTCCATAGATCAACGTATGAAATATCTAATTCAGTTGTATTTAAAGTTGATTCTAGATATGCGAGAATAATTCATACTATAATATTAAAAACTTAATATGAAACATTTTTCAAAATGACAAAAAACTCCAACAATATCACGTGACCGACATCTTTATTTTAAGAAATAATTGATCATTAATATGAAAGAGTTTTTATATGAAAAAATTGTATGATATAAAATCTTTTATGAAAATTTGAAAATAAATTACTTCATATATTTTATAAATATTTAAAAGAAACATAAGTATACCATTTACTATGCATACTTTTTCCGGTCTCTAAAAACACCGCAAAGGACCTCCTTTGTGCACAAAGGAGCACAAAGGACCACAAAGGAGTATGATAAGTGCACAAAGGACCTGAAATTGTTTATTAAATGGGGGGAAAGGCATTTCTCATTAAAAAAATATTGTTTTTTTTATTAAAATACTCGAGTTAAGTCGGTATAAAGTTGAAGATTTACGAAACCGTGTTCCGTAACCGGTACGGATATGCATAAGATTACGGCCATTTTCATGTTTATTTAATCTTAATGAATCATAATTGGAAATATAAAGTTTTGACTTTTTTGTTATAATGCAAGTATTCTTACTTCACTTAAAGATATTATCATACGTAAGAAAACAAAGTGATGATATGTGAGCCAAAAAAAAAAAAAAAAAAACCAAAAAAAAACAACACCTTACTATCCTATATAATTTTCTAAGTTTTGGTAATGCTTTAGCCTTGAAAAATTACAACAATAAAATACCAAGAATAATAATTGACGTTTTTATCAGTTATGTTACATTTTAACTATTTAAAAATTCACAGTACATGAACTATCACTTCACCTGGATATAAAGTCGGTTCCAAACCGATACCGGTGAAAACTACAAATCGTACATTATTAAAATCGCAATTTTTATTGAAATTGTTTATTTTTTTTACATTTTTCTTCATGAATTATAATATTTTTATGTTTTGAAATGAATTCCAGGTCTTTTGTGCTCTTATGAAACTCCTTTGTGGTCCTTTGTGCTCCTTTGTGCACAAAGGAGGTCCTTTGCGGTGTTTTTAGAGACCCTACTTTTTCATATTAATTTACAATTATTTCTTAATGTTTGAAAAACATATTCATCAAATTCATCACTTACTTTGTCATATGCCAAAATCATCGAATTATACATAGAAAATGTCCTTGGTTAAAGAAATATAAAAGTAAAATATACTTTTCAAATCCCTCTAAGATATAAACAAGTATTGGTATAAAAAAGGACCGTTCATATATATAAATCTTTATATTATATTCCTAAACAAAACGGTTGTCATCAATAGATTAATGAAAATGTACATATTTAAGATATGGAAGCTAAAATCCTAGAAGAGATAGCGACCACACCTAAAAAAGTTACAACTTATAAAATTCCAATACGCTAAAAAACGTCGGGTACGAAACCTGATATGTATAACTGAAAAAGACTAAGACCAATTTCATCAATCATTAATATAATCGAAAGATATCCAATAGTAATCCTCATTACCTTAGACCACGCCCTATGCAGGAAATCAAGACTGATGATTGGTAGTAAATGTAACACCAATATATGTAAAATAACATATATACACAACAACTCCCTGTGTAATATTGTATCTTGTATACATCGACACCATTGATAATCATGGGTCGAACCAGAAGATATGAAAACAATAAGAAATCAAACAAAATTAAACAAAAACATATTAAGAATAAACTCAAAATCGTACATAATATAACTCAAAGAAAGCTGATATGGCTAATGATTTTGTACTTAATTTGTCAAAAAGAAAAATTAATGAAACTGACACATGTGTATTAGCTAAAGGTCTTATATTTGTCCCATCAAAGAAGTTGAATCATGGAAAACTACTACGAAACTTTAAAACATTTGAAAGATCTATGAGACTGAAATACTACTTTTGTAGTAAGAAGGAAAATAAAGCTATCATGCATCCTTTAAGCAAAATCTAAATTCGAAATACCATTGATAGATGATAATCCTATAGAAAAATATCTGTTCTATACCAAGATTGAACTAACTAAATATAAAGCAGTACATAGATACAATCTGTCAATACAGGAACTACAATGCATAAAAAGTCTAAAGAATGACGCACATATTTGCATTCATAAAGCGAACAAGAACAATACAACTGTTGTTCAAAACAGAAGTCGCAATATTAAAGAAGGTGAACGTCAACTAAATGATGGCATTTACTACAGAAAAATACACAATGTAAGCTTAGAAACTAGACGATTGATTAATAGTATTATATTCAAAATAAAAAAGACAAAGAAATTGATGATACTACTTTTAAATTGTTACGGGAAGAAGGAAAAGTGTACAAAATTCGAAAAGCATATTTCCTACCTAAAATTCATAAAATAGATATTAAACCAGTACCAGAATGATCTAACAAACAACGAAACTGTAGAAATTCCAGGCAGACCAATAATAGCTCAATGCTCAGGCCCGCTTGAGAATCTTGGAAAATTCCTAGATTACTTTCTACTACCAATAGTAAGAAAACAAACTACATATCTTTCTGATACCCACGACTTTATTCGCTACATTGAAAAAGTGAATACGGAAGAAAAAAATTTACTGGTTTCATATGATATAGCATCCTTATACACGAATCTCCAATTCACGGAAATCACTGAATCCATACGAAATGCACTTGAAAATAATGACGTAGAATACCGAATCAATATACCGACCATGCATAGTCTAATAGAAATTATAAAAATACTATTAACAAAGAATGAATTTACATTCAACAATAATTCATATACCCAAACGGATTGAGTTTCAATGGGTGGTGTACGCGCCCCTGAAATTTGTGATATCGCTATATTTGATCACATTAATACAATTATTGAAAAATATCCATACAAAAAACAGGATAAAGTTTCATAAAGGAATGAGAAACGATGGATTCATAATATTTAATGGTAGTATTGAAGAGAAAGAATACATATTTGAAATGGCAAATGAAACACATGACCTCTTGAAATTAACTCATGAAATAGATAAAGAAAGTATGAAATTTCTTGATGTCGAACTATTTCTCGAAAACAACTGTACTAGATATTAAATGCTTTAAAAAGAAAACTGAAAGCTTCCAATACCTACATAAAAATTCCAACCATGCAAATAATTGCTTTCACTCATTCATTCAAGATGTAGGTATCAGGATACTGAGAAATACAAGTGACAAAACTGAATTCGAGAAAAAGATTCATTTGTAAACAAACTATCCAAAAGAGGCTATGAAGATACTCAAGTGTTGAAAATATTAAATAAAATACGCCACAGAGAGCGACAATCAAATTAAAAAAAGACAAAATAAAACTAAGAATAAACATTAAAATATGTTTATTACTTCATATCATCCAAATGTGTAAAGACTGCAAAAATAATAACAAAATTCTGGTATATTATACACAAAAATTCAATTACTAGAGAAATATTTAAATCTAAACTACAAGTTGGATTTAGAAAAAGCAGAAATATTGACAACACAATTATCAAACATTAACATGTCTATACTAATGTTAAGAAGATGTAATCTGTCGATGCAGAATGAGACACAAATGAGTATATAGTTTTGTAATCTATGTATATTACACATTCTTAACATCTCTTATCTGCAGGATGTCCATATCCATAAATAGTAGAGATCCTACAAATAATAATACAACATGAAACTCATAAAAACACAAAGAAAGTGCGAAATTTTTCAACAAAAAGCTTCCATATGAATATAAACGCAGGATAAATGAAATATTGAAATGACCCGTGTATCCTAGCACATAATTTTCTCAAAACTTTTACAATATACAAGTTTAAGATCGAAGAAAAGACCTGAATCTGAAACGAATAAGAAAACAATATTTATAGATATAGACTAATACAAATAACTAAAATAATAATAAAAACAAAAACAAAACAAAAAAAAAGAAGAAAACAAAAAACAAACAAACAATGGATGGCCTCTCATGATGGTTTCTCCCGGGAAAGTATCCAAAGAAACCCGAAACATTGACCAAATGATGTCCGCAATATCAGGTCAGTGATACGACCCATACCATGAATGGGTGGGTAATATGATCAATTCTTTAACATTAAAATTATGTTACATTGTATTACATCAGATTTCAACAAAAATAATGTATCTCATCCAAGAAGTTAAATCTTTATTTCGAATTGGAGGCTATTTGTACCGACCAACAGACATTCTGATAATTCACATCTAAGAATAGTGTAAAGCAATCGACTAATTAAACATAATGCATATTTACCGCATCAGAATAATAATTTAATGTGTCAAGCCCATTAATCAAATGCATTTCTATGTGCAAAAAAATTGACTCTAAAATTACAAGCAATAAAGAAAGCTATTAATTGAGTTTAAAATAATCACCGACAAAATTCAACTAAAAAAATCATCATCTCCTGATAATACCGTTAAAGTTGAAAGACCTGTTTTTTTTTGTTTTTTTTTTAGATATTTCAACTTTGGTAAATGATTCCGCGGATCTTTTAATCCGGTTTTCATTACTATCTAAATAAGTGCTGGTTCTAAAGCCTCTGCTTAAACCGAAAGCCCACCTTTTGAAGGCTCTTACATGGAAACCACAAAAAGTAGAGAATGTTTGTTATATATAGCTTTATCGGGTGTTGGTTGTTCAATAAGAACAATTCTTTATAGAAGTGATCCTCTTTTCATAGTTGGTGGGACAGGTAAACGCACAGTAAGTAAAATGTTACATGTAACCTTGACTTAATCTTGTTGTCACAGGAACTTTAAAAGATAGTTGCTAAAATATGCAGGGGAAAGAGCAGATTTTGTTACTAGAACAATGCATGTTAACCAGTCATACTATATAATTAACTTATCACCAACATGACAACACCATCAAATTTTACCCAAAGTTATTAGGACTTATTATTGTGTTGTCTGCAGATATATATTGTCAAATGACAGCTGTTCGTCATAGTGTGAAGCTTTGGGCTGATTGGCGAAGCTTACTAACATATACAATGTACTTACAGACTGATATGTTTGACGTTTGTTTGTAAATACTGCACAGCACAAATGGAATATACAACAAATATAATATTTAATTTGAATACCTGATACTAAAATATTAATATGGCAATTACTTTTCGTATCAATACATTTAGAAAATTGAGAATTGAGATAGCAAGTTGAATGTATTCTTATATTTTCGGCAATTACATTTGTCTCCTCGTCAAAATGTCTCGTTGTCAGAAACTCTGCCTACAGTGTCTTAAGTACATACAAAATTCGTGTAGTTAATTTTCTAGTATATTTCTATGCTTTTTCTTATACATGCATCATTTGCGATTTACCACCATGACCGCATTCTACTTTATAAGTCAGGTCACCACATTTGTATAGAATCTTATAAAAGGGACCCCTCCAAAAACTGTGTAATTTCGAAGACAACCAAAGATTTTTTCACCGGGAAGTACACACACAGATCCTCACCCATTTTGAAGTTTTGGGTTTTGGTATTAAAAATTAAAGGCGTTGTAGTATTTATGCCGTCTCATCTCATCTCTGATTTCTGACAAAACTTTAATTTTAATTCCCAAAACCAACTTATATCTTTCGTTGAATGTGGCATTTCATAACATAAATCTAATGGTGTGGATACGTCTCTGCGTAACGTAAGGCTATTTGATGTTTGCTCATTTTTTAGTGTTCTGATGCCCTTTATGGCATCAATACATAAGGAATATACTTGTACCATTTCAGATGATATGGGGTTGTACGTGTCTTTTTAATGTTTAGTAAGTTGCACATTTCTCGAAACAACGAACTTTAAAACTTCCGTTCTTGGTCTGAGAGTATCCAGCATGGAAATCCGAACCTTGTAAATACTTCTACTATAAATCCAGCCATGTACTGCCTTCCATCTTCTGCATTGCAGAATATTCTGTCCACTAGTATGTATTTATTGCCGTTTTCAGGAATATCAGTTGCTATCCTTTTCATTGTATCATTAGTTTTAGCTATTTTAGTTTCCTAAGAACCTTTTTCTCTTAGCGAAATAATCACAACCATTTATATATACCTAACATTGTCTTGTAAACCAGACCAATAATAAGATTATTTTTGCCATAGTTTTGCCAATGCTCAAATGTGCCATACATAATGTCATCATGGCAGAATTGGAAAACTTTCTTGTGCTCCGATAAAAGTATTAGTACTTGTATTTTGATTTCTGGGTCTTCAGATCTCCTGTAAATTTGCCACTCCGTAGGCGCAAAAGTGATCTAAAGAAAAATTATTTATTAGCTTTATAGTCAAGATATCTAGCTTTTCTAACCAGTTTTGTAAGATTTTTAAATCATGATTATTTTTTTGTAGTTCTTCAAAGGGAAGATCATTATTTTTACTATTAAGGTCTGCATGGTCATTTTTTTTCAAGAATGGCCGATTTTTTAATACAACTATTGTCATTTAAATCTGTTTTTATCAACTTATTTCCCAGTCGGATCTTAACCCATATTGTTTACACGATATATGTGTTGGATTCAAGGTCGGTGTAGAATGTACGTTTCATACGAGCTTAATGCATCTATTATCTAGCAAAATGCAATTCAGGATCCTTACAATTTAGCAATCACGTAAGAGACCCATGATCGGTTCGTATAGTGAACCTTCTGCCCTTTGGCTTAACATGTCTAACAAAATGACGATTGCAATGAAAGCAACTCTTTAGCGTAACACAATATTTCCGTTTTATTTTAGGAATTGTTCGATTAGCGTTACCTATAACATGTTCGTGTCTATCGTCAGATTTCCGGGACAGGAGGGTACCTATTGCCAAATGACTCGCGTTAATATCCAAAATAAATTCGTTGTTGAATTATGGTATATAAGTATTGGGGCATTGACTAATTGCCTGAATAAAGGATTCCTGGCATTGCAAAGTCCACACAAATTGTCCACCCTTTTCTGTTAATTCATTCAGCGATTTAACGATTGATGCACGGTTTTTAATAATGATAGTTTATTGTCATATAAGCTAAAATGAACAGCTTGGGACAAATTTTGAACACAAAAACAAAATCATGACAATATGATAACAACATCCCGGTATTATATTATACAAGTCCCCTGCCGTATTTCAATTGTATCTACACACTTCGATTTCAAGCTTATGATCCGATATTCTGAACTTCGTCATCAATTTTCTTCTTTGTTTGTTAGACTATGTTAGATATTATTTAATTTTGTATTTTTATACAAGAAACGTTCACTTTGATTGGTCAGATTGTTCAATGTTCTACTATTTATTTTATCATATTTATTTTCAAAAAGACTCTTTATCTCTGGTTTCAGGGATTTACATTTTCAATAGTTTAACAGGAGAAATCTTTTCCTCTGGACATGATTGTCTGATGAAATACCCTTTATACTAGTAAATATAGCCTATGAATATATGCGACATGAATCAAGGTCGTTTGAAACACCAAAAGATTCTTTAAGAAGTGGGTTTATATTTGCAGGATGAAATATGAGTTTTAATGTGGCTTTTTAGAGGCAACCTGCTAGATTAGAAGACGTTTTCTGGACTCCCTATCTCTCGTATCAAAAATAAACTAAGAGAACTCGGAAAGGGATTTGTTTTTGTCCCAGCTGATAAGGCTGTCCATGATATCGTTATTGTTTGGCGTAAATTTTATATTGAGGTTCTAGAAAAGAAAATCACAAATTCACCAACATTGAACCTGACTAAATTTTCGGAAAGCGATATCGTTAACATGAATGAACTAATTTGCTACCTCTTTACAAGCAGAATAATATAAAAGTTCCAATTATGTACTGACTTCCGAAGCTGCACAAAACACTTTACAAATAATTATTTCGTATTCAAGCCATTGTTCCACCACTAAGCTGATAATATTGTTTTCAAATAAGGTATACGAAAATAGTGGTATTAATTACTTTGGAGTCTCAAAAATTCGTTGCAAGTACTTGATAAATGGTATGCTTATATTGGTCATTTTGAATCTGTTCAAAGTTTTGATATTTCTACCATATATACCACTTTGCCTCAAAATCTCATGAAGAAAAAAAGCCACGTACCTAATTAAATGGGCATTTAAAAAGTCAGAATGTGAATATATGTTCAAACTCTTTTAGATCATTTTTTAGTAACGCTAAACAAAAGAACTATGTCAATTGGACCTGCTTTGATATGATAACTGCATTCAAATATTTATTAGATAACATTTTGTTCGCTGTGGAGAATCCGTATATCGACAACTTATCGGAATTCCAATGGGGGCTTACTGTGTACCACTTATTTCGGACCTCTTTCTGTATTGTTACGAATCACAATTTATGTCTAAAATCAGCAAAAACCCAACGAAACAACATTTGATACAAAAATGTAATAACACTTTTAGATATTTGGCTGATATATTGGCTCTCAATAATGACGACCTCAGTATGTACACTAGAGATATGTATCCTGTTGAAATTACTTTAAATAATGTTAATACTAACAATGAATACTGTCCTTGCTTCCATCCTGATATCTATATCTCTAACGGGAAGCTTAATACTAACATTTACGATAACAGAGATGATTTTTCATTTCCTGCTGTTCAATATCCGTTTTTAGATGGTGCCGTTCCTTGTAACCATCGTATGTTATTTATATATCTCAACTTGTTCGATTCGTTCGTGTATGTAACAACGTGTTAGATTTTAACGACAGAAATCTCTGTATTACTGAAAAAATATTACACCATGGTTTTTGATATCACAAACTTGTTAAAACGTTGAATAAATTTTATAATCAGTACACGGACATCATTCCTAAATACAAATCATCGTGGAAACATCTTATATGTTCAGGTATTTCACATCCCATCTGTTATGGTAATATTCTATACACAGCTTGTCATTCAAGCGAAAAGCTACCCAAACCTTTAAACAGACTTATCCACGCGGATATAGTTGAGATATTGTTGTGAAGTCATTAAAAATGGCATTTTGTTTATAATAATTTAATATGAATTCACTCATAGGGTCTTTTCATCGAAAATAAACACATTTATACTAAAATCAGTTGTTGACATGATACGAATTATGTCCTTCTCGTATAAATCATGAAGGCATGAGAATATTTTCTTTGTTTTGCAAAATTGTATACTATTTTTGTTACTATAGTAGTTAAATCAGAAGAGGTTCATCTACTCTCATTGTGCGAGAGAGTTTTCAATTCACAATTAATGCTGTCATTTTTTTTTGTTCAGATTCTAAACATTGCAATAAAAGTCCATAGGATCCCCCCACAACCCTAAAACGATGATCACCTTATGAGCCTATACCTGTATTTACTTTATTTATGTGACATGTCAGTGAAAGTTTAATTTGTACATGGTCTGAAATATAATTAAAATCACCAGATTTGAACTAAGGAGAGAACACGTTCACTAACAAGTGCTTTATCTACAGTGCTGTCTCATTAGGAGAAATACATGTGTAATAACCAAGTGAATCACTAAGATACATTCCGTTTAACACCAGGGCTCAGTTGTTCAAAAGTTAACTACAATTTCCAGTTTCAAATTTTCGCTTATGACTAAGCACTGAAAATTTTTTGATGGGTTAATCCTATGGCTTTGTGTGTCTATCTTAAATTTTATACAGACATATTACATAACAATTGAAATAATGGAAAGTGAAAAAAACAACTGGGCTCAGAATCGTTGCAGATTGACAAATCAATTAAATTTCTATCCTATGTATTCATATTTTAGTCTTCGCTATTTTGTTAATACAATAATCAACACAGTCATCTTCTGGTAGTAAAATTTTGACAATCTAAGTCTGTTAAATTATTTAATATAAAGTAATTTCCCAATCCTGTAGTTGAAATTACCAGCTATTGCTATACGTACTTATCATAATGAGCACAATTTATTCGAGGTATGTAAATAGATTGTGTGTATGCTTGTGGCGATGGATTGTATTTCCTCTCTGGCACTTATTTGACAACAATCAGATTCAGCTATTTTTTAGATACATTTATATAGGATGATAATGTTTTATTATCATACAGTCAAAGCAAATAAAGTATTTAACCAATCATCTTAATATTGTGACAACCACATAATGTATATATCTAATGGATTTTCGAAGCATTATCGGATATATAGGGTAGTCCTAAATATTTATATACTCCTAACCACAAACCCAACACTGTTAACATCAGATTTTAATGCTGTCAAACTTTTGTTCGCCTTTCGCGGGTTTCGAGCTCTCATTGTTGACAAACTAAGCGCCATAGACCACACGGCCGAAGCCGCTATAAAATTTAACTTCAGTGAGCGACGTGAATCTTTGGATGAACGCAGTACATGTGAGTGGTATATAGGACAGTTCCAGCCGCATTTGAGGCGAAGGAGCCGAATACGACGTCAAGCAGAAATTACGTCACAGGAAGTGACGTCGCCGGAAGTCAATGGACCCGTAGGTTTCATCTGCGCACGTGTTGGTGGAATCGGAATTAGTTTGCGCGCGTGTGCAACCGAAAGTGATGAGAGTTTTTGTTTTTTTTTTTTTTTTGTGTGTGGACGCATCCATGTTTCATGACAACATGGAAGTAGATATGGATTGAAACGTCTTCTCTTGCTCCATGCTGCTCTCCATTACTCATCTCTGGCTCCCTGCTACTTTTCACTGCGAATCGCTGCTCTTCCCTGCTCATCTCTTGCTCTTTGCTGCTCTTCGCTGCTCATTGCTGCTCTTCATTTACGACGAAGCAAAACCAAAAAGGAAAAGGAAATTACTTCTAACCAAGGTCATCATAACCAAACGGCTGGAAAACACAAGTGGAGGACCCAGGAAAGTGGATCCAAAGAAGAAATGTACAAAGTGTCAAATGAACAAGAGCTTTGCGGAATTCAACAACAACAAAAAAAACATGAATATCTGCAAGGGATGTAGAAGGATTGACAACGAGTGGACAAGACTTAATAGAGACCTCATCAGAAAAGTGAAACCTGAACTGCAACAATGTCGAACCAAATACTTTGCCAAACGTATTTTCATGAATCAACAAGCCATTGACGAACCTGTAGCTAATAAGAGCACTTGCTGGACGATCGTATTCATTCGACTATCATGGACGTCTTAAATTTATAAATGTGACATATGTGGAAATCAGTCCAAGCGAAACGTCAATCTAGTGCGTCAAAAAAAGAATACACACGGTATGGAAGAGGATTCAACAGAATACAGTGAATATGATTCAACCTCAGACGGCACCATAGAAGCCAATGACGAGGAATCGTAACATGCAGGTGACCATGTATCCAACGAAGACTCCGATGAGCAGGGCGAACAGTCCCCATGGGACGTCATTATGAATAGAAGATTTTAAGTACATCAACGGAATACTCACAAAAACGAAACTAGTCGAAATCGGACTGGAAAAAGACAAGGCACGTTTTGCAGCATATAGCGACATGTTTCACTCATACAGAAAAGAAAAGAGAAAGCATTACATCTGCCTGATGTCCTGGCATCATGACATGAATAAAGACTCCGTACATAGAAAGATCAAGAAAACGGCTTAAAGCTTGAGAGAAGAGGACGACTACGAATCAAAGAGTCATGGAAATATGTCGTAGAAAAACAAAAATATCTGCTTTACCGCGTATTGAGCGACTACGATCCACCACCAACTGAAGGCAGCAATGACTCTATGTGATGGATGAATTGGAACTAACATTAACATTATAAAGAAAAAAAATTAATTTAAAATTTAAAAAATAATAATAATAATTTTAACAGCATGGAGCAAGTGACGAGCGGCGAAGAGCAGCAGAGAGCAGCATGAAACAAGAGAAGAGCAGCGAAGAGCAGCGTGGAGCAAGAGAAGAGCAGCGATGAGCAGCGGAGAGCAGCATGGAGCAAGAGGAGAGCACCGACGAGCAGCAGAGAGCAGCATGGAGCAGGCGAAGAGCAGCGAAGAGCAGCGTGGAGCAAGAGAAGAGCAGCGATGAGCAGCGTAGAGCAGCATGGAGCAAGAGAAGAGCAGCACGGAGCAATAGAAGAGCAAAATCCGTACAGTATAGAGAAGCGACGAGCAGTGAAGAGTAACATGGAGCAAGAGAAGAGCAGCAGCAGGAGGAGCATCAACAAACAACCGAAATGAGCACGAGGTCCTTTGTGCTGAGGAACGAAGAGCAGCATGGGGAAAGAAAAGAGTAGAATGGGTAACAAAAATGAAATGACTACGAGTACATGGTACCGAGCAGCGATAAGCAATGAAGAACAGCACGGAGCAAGAGAGGAGCAGCGGAGAGCAGCAATGAGCTAGAGAAGAGCAGCAAGGAGCAGCAATGAACAAGAGAAGAGCAGCGATGAGCGCAACGGAGCAAGAGAAGATCGGCGGTGAGCAGGAGAAGAGCAGCGAAGAGAAGCATGGAGAAGGAGACGAGCAGCCTCCACACACACAAAAAAAAATACAAAATAAAAAAAGAATTAAAAATTTAAAATTCAAAATAAAAAAAAAGAGAAGAGAAATTAAAAAAATTGAAAACATGGCGGGAAAATCCATCACTTCTGGTTACACATGCGCTTAAACAACTTCCCATTCCGTCAGCACTTCCGGATCCATTAACTTCCGAAACTTAAAAAACCACAACAAGATAATAAATACTGTTCAGTATTAAAAAAGGATAAAACAAATTATTTTAACCGTGTTTTGATATTTTAGTTCAAGTTTTGAATTATATTTTATCTTCCTAAGATCCCTAGTTTCCAAAAATAAATTTGGATATGAAGTTTATGAAGTCAAATTTTGATGAAAATATAAACAGTACTTACATTTTTTGTGGTTTTAAAAATTCTTTTAACCAAGTAGAAAGTGTTGACATATAATAAAAACGGATAAACAAGCAGAGGAAGAAAATTGTTTAAAACAAAAGACAAAAACCTAGTTTTAGCAAGAGGTACCTCCCTTGTTCCATTGAAAACCCATAGGATGTTTGAAAGTCTAATATTTAAGTTTCCCGTAGTCCGATTTTCATGGACTTTTTCTGTGTATATTTAGGACATACTTAAGCAATTTAGATTCAAAATATCTTCTGTTGCAATTAGTGTGAGGTCAAATTTTATTTTGATTGGACTATAAGAGCGACATAATGCATATATCGAGTGGTTTTCCGACGCATAATCAGAGATACAGGATAATCCTAATATATTATATATAAACATTGTATTTATAGACTATTACATGACTTTTTTTCATATCACACCTCATATAAATATGAGACGCCCATATCGACCCCTGAGCCCCAGTAAAACACATTTGCGTATATGAGATTAAGCAGGTTTTCTTCTCTGAGACAATATATTCTACCATATGGTCATATATAAAATTAATTCTAAGATCTGAGTCACTACGGACGCGTCTTTGTTTGCCATCTTGTCTATTGTGTCTGCTGATGGCATTCTTCGATCATGTGATTTCGTTGGGATGCGATACGAAATTTGTGTACGGTTGTGATACAGCATAGGATAGGTGATATGGACTATGTGTTTCAATGGATATCATATACACAGAAAACCCATATTTACTACTAAATATATGATACTTACTTTGCCCTGCAGCTTTATACACGAATGTTAATATAATAACTAAAACACTCAGATGGAACTCCATTGTACACCTGTAAAAAAAATCAGATATAAAATTATATCGTGTTTACGAGATAAAGACAGACGGCGGAGTGATCTTTCTTCAAGCAAATGTCCATAAGAATATATTAACCTTAAATGGTAAAACATGATATCATGGGCCTGAAATCAAAGCCCCGTTCGAGTATATTTGCAGGTTATGAGCTAAACATCTTCACATTCTATGAACGTAATTTCATTTCATATTTTGTTTAAACCGAATTAAATTTTTTTTTTAAATACTATCAATGCTCCTGGATTTCTTCAGTTTTTGCGGCGATAGTAATGTCTAAACGTAAAATTTTTCATCACGCTATTTAACAGGGCATGTACGTGTATATTATTATCAGTTGTACAATTTGAGATTTTCGGGATAATCATGTTAAAAGGGCTGAAGAGTAAGAGGGTGATTGGGGAAAACGATCATGTTCTGATATCAGTAGGAAAGCTGGTCACGGTTTGACCTCAGTTTTAATGACAACAATCGAGTCAAATGACACACTATTTGGACACAAATTGCGGTATCTAAAATTGTAAATTATCTACGAACGATGTGGACCTTTCAAAGATAACAAGTTACTGACATATTACAAGAATTTTACCCCTTTGCTCAGAATTTAGATTCCAAAAGGTTCTTTTTGTATTATTTTGTATTATTATATTTGCACAAATCCTGACATATTTTTGTATTTTATGGTGAAGAGTTTTTAATTTTTATATTTGTATAATATTTTTCAGATAATAATATATGTCTATATGTGTAAAAAGAAGTCAGAAATAGTCCAAGTATCAGGATTTACTAGCAAATAAAGCCTTCTTTTTTTTTATTTCGGATTGTAATACTTGTAGAAATTCTTAATGCATACGTAGTTGGGTTTGATGTAAATTTATGTTCGCAATTGCATGAACCTGGAGAATGATAAAATGCAAACTTGAATGCTGTAAGAAACTTGATACCCAAAGCTATGTTGTATTTAGCAATTACAGTCTTATTTCCAAACCTCATACTTCCAAACTACATATATTTATTAATTAACCCATAAAGTTATTGGCAATCTAATCTGTGGATTATTAATCAGCCTCTACCCACTTGAAATGTGAAATTGTATTTATTTGATTAAGTAGGTCTACATTCACATCAAAAACCTATTTCTGCATTCAGTCTTTTTTTAATTTTTCTTTCAGTAAACCATTTATTTAACAATTTTTAATATTTGTATTATTTTCTCAACCAGAGGCTCCAAAGGGCCCGAATCGCTCAACTGGATTTTAGGTGACTACAACTTACAAAGCGTTTCTAGATAATACCTGTGAGGAATTGTTCCACAGAGTCCAGCGCTTCAAGATTCGTCCAGTGTCCAATGTTAAAAATGTTAAGCTAAGTCCAGCTGTGGCAGCAAGCTTGGATTCCGATCTACACGAAAATATAACTGTTGTAGCAGACATTTATTCGAGGATCTTCATGCAACAACACGATTTCAATTCGCTGTGGCGGCCATATTGAACATAAATTTTGTAGAGGTTCAACCAATGCTTGTTCATACATAAAAACATTTCAATTGGCTTAGGGGTTTCTGACAAGAAGACCTTTGTACAAATGTCCCCATAGGGTCCAATGTTAAACTAAGTCCGGCTGTGGCGACAATCTTGAATTTCCAATAGGCACATAAAACATATCTTTTGTAGTTGTGTATCAAATGATCATTCACGCATCAACAAATTCCAATTGACCTGGTAGTTTCTGACAAGAAGACCTTTGTACAAAATACCCGTAGGGTCCATTGTTAAACTAAGTCCGGCTGTGGTGGTAATCTTGAATATACCGACACAAAAAAGTATACCCTTTGTAGAGGTTCATCCAATGCTTATTCGTACATAAAAAACATATCAATTGGCTTAGTGGTTTCTGACAGGAATATCTTTGTATAAATTTCCCCATAGGTCTAATGTTAAATTAAGTTTGACTGTGGCGACCATCTTGAATTTCCGATGGGCACAAAACACATAACTTTGTAGAAGTTTACCCAAGGATCATTCATGCAACAAATCAATTCAATTGACTTTGCCGTTTCTGACATGAAGAGCTTTAAAGATCAGTCCAATCGGGACGAATTATCTGCCCCAGATAGCCATGTCATGTTAAATATCCACGCTAAAAAGATACATTTAGTACAAAACCATCCAATTAACATACCTGCCAAGTTTGCTTCCATTTAGATTGGTTCTTTCTGAGAAGATGAACATGTGAAATGTGGACGGACGACGGACGGACGGACAGACAAACGATAGATGAACAAGATGAACATGTGAAATGTGGACGGACGACGGACGGACGGACAGACAAACGATAGACGGACGACCTACGCCAAGTGATGGGAAAAGCTCACATGGCTTTTTAAGCCAGGTGAACTACAAGGGGGGGCTTAATTTCGGCAATATCTTAGTCGACTGCAGTAGTTCTGAAATTGAAAAAACCACCTCCAGAGAAAATTTTTGCATCATTAATTATCGTGAAGAAATCAACAGTATTGGTGCATTCGAACTCTGGTATTATACACAAATTCCTCAAATCATTGATATCTCTTGTGTTCATGAGTTAACCCTTTGAAATGTCTTATTACAGTATACATGAACAGTGATGAAGTAGTCAACCTGGCATATGTTCATTCTTTTCTTATAACACGTTGGAGTATCCTTAAAGCACATCTTATACAAAGTTTCACACAATGTGTCACCGATAGTTCCTTATAATTTCAGATATACTGTTTTACTCGAGATTCGACACAACACACTTTTTTACACTAGTATTATGAACAAGTAGCCTAGCTACTGGTGCCAGATGAAGCATTGTTCAACAATGTTATTTTTTGTCATTTAATAGTAACGTTTATCCGAAATGTTTAGGAGGGAATTAGGAGAAACGACGATGATATAAACAGGCGAGGATTACAGATAATATGTTGGGTTAGGGCTGAAGGGGTAGCATTTATATGTTCCGACAAGTTTCCTTGGGCTGCTCAATGACACCAGTTGTCCCAAATCAGAACTTTTGTAGAATGTCAAGGGGACGAATCCCCCGGAAGCTCCGCAGATATCAGCAAATATATAAATTATGCAAATTAAAATGTCTTCTGATTTCCTGACATAAATTTGTGCCCGGAGTTTAGGGGGCACCCGTCGAGTAGACATCCCGTATTTTATCCGCCCTTAATAAAGATATTTTGAAACCTCATGTAAAAACGTATCTAAAATGTGTAACACGGTTATAGTAAGCTTGGAACGAAAATGCCACAAAAACAGGACAAATTGGTATACTACAAATTGAGTTTCTTAACATTGAAACTACAGGCAAGAAGAGGCTTTAATACGCAACATTCAACTTCTTAAAGTTTATTATGGTGTGACAGCTCAGAAAATGGCACAAGCATTGTTCTAACTGTGAACTAATTTTTCGTTGCTTTGAAAGGAGATTTGTTTGTAGATATTTGATGTGACCATATTAAAAAAAACGATTTTTCAATCTAAAACTCTAAATTTACGTGAGACGATTATCTATAAAACTGCAATAAACTGTAAATGTTCACGATTTTTTTTTCGACGTCAATTAGTGAGCAATGACTTATGTCCCACTTCTGTTGTTTTCAATGTGCTATCCGACTGTGTGTAGATTGATAAACAACAATATATTCCACAATGGATGAGAATTAGGTGTCGTTTTTACGTGTATTTAATTTGGGTATAATGATAAACGAGCATTTGGCGAGTTTGCTAGATATAGATTCTATATCGATGACCAATTAATTATGAAATTTATCAAGATAATTAAATGTTCATTCTTAAACTGCGAGGGTTGTCCGAGCAGTTTAAAAAAAATGGAAATTTAATTACCGAGAGTGGATAAATATCATAATTAACGCGTCAAGAGTTTAAGAATAGTTTTGTCTAATGTTAATGTAAAACTCCGATCGGTCTTAGAGCGTTTTTTGGCCGGAATTTCATAAGCAGTAAACTATCGTGCGGTGATATCAAATTTTTTTCAAAGGGGTCAAGAGATGTATAAATGCGCGCAGAATTAGAGAAATTACAATATCTAATTCCTATGAGTTTTTAAAACTATTATTCTTATGATTCTTTAGGAATATCAATTTGTTTGTTATTCGGCGTCCGGGCTGGAGCTGGGCTGCGGAAATCATAAATTAAATTATGAATTGGAACATGGCACCATATGCATTAACTAGGGCGATTTTGCTATGTTACATGGTGTATAGTTGAAGTAGTTAAAATGCATTGTGTTTGGAGATAGTCAAATGTACTCAATAAGGGCAAAGGGGTTCCTGTAAATGTATACATTATACATACACAAACACATACAACCAAACAAAATCATTCTGACCATGGGACGTCCAAAAAGCTTGGAACATTTTGTATGTCCAAAAAATTTCTTTTTAACATTTTGTGTAATCAAAAATAACTTTAATGATAGAAATTTTAGACAGTTTCCACAGACCTCCAATTAAATTGATGAATATAAAACCAGATACTGTTTCCGCGGTAAGCAAACATTATTTAATACTGTAGTTATCAAACAGAGGTATTTAAATAAATACAAAAACACAAATACTTAAAACGTGCAAAAAAAAGTCCACGTTGTTCCAATCTTTTTCGTATTTGTGCAGCGATCAGGTAAGTATATTGACAACAACTTCGGATAATATACTAAATCTAAATTCTTAATTTAAAAACTACCTGTATCTTACATGTACTTACTCAGCCGGAATTTGGAAAACAAACTATATAGACGCTCCTTCTTTAAACGAAAATGTAAAGAAAAATGTCAGCGTCAATTGTCAATCTTCGACAAATGTGAAGGATTAAAACCTTTTCTTTTGATTATTTATTTATTTTATAAAACCGTAATTTTCATTTGGTCAACTGCGGCAGCAAAGTAACACCAGCTAGAGAGTGTAGTAATATTGTCAACCGCATAACAATATAAGACTAATAAAATGTAATTGTTCATTGTTAAAAAAATTCAAGTGTCAAGGATAATATTGACCCTTCGTCCATTTTTTTCCGTTTAAAATGACCTAAAAACCATTGAATTTTGATCACTTCCGTTGAAACTTATCTTTTTCATCAAATATTGATTTCAAATAGATCATTTTTATACTCTGCAAGAATCAGATATAAATAGTCTAAATTAACATGTTAACACATAGCTAACATTTTATTTGTCCAATAATGATAGTAATAGCTCTTTTATTATTCCTGGGTTTTGTAAAAACAAACAAATAAATAAACAGAACATTGAACAAATGTTCTATATGTTCTTTGTCAAAATGATCCAGTAACAGCTCCCTTATAAAACTTCTATCTTTATTATCAACCAATGTCGCTTGTTGTTTTTATATGTTTGCTCTTTTATGTTATTTTTGTCCAGAGATCTGTGTTTTGTATGACGTTGGTTGGTTGGTATGTTATTGCTGACCTCTCTTGTTGTCCAATTTGTTTTTCGTGTAATAAAAAAATATGATAGATACCGTGAAATGATCTTCTTAAACAAGGCAGCGAAAATGTAATGCAAAAAGAAAACCAGTAAATTAATGATAATTCAATATTCAAAATAACGACACCTATTAATATTTAGATTTGTACTTTGAGAAATATATCCAAAGTAGCACGGCACAAAGTTATTTTTTCTAAAAACCTGGCCCAAATCAATATAAGCCTTTGCCACTATTTGGCGTCCATAAACCCTTAACTCAAAGCTTTTCTCTTCTGAAACCACTTGGTCAATTTGGGCAAACTTGGGAGGCATATTCTTTTATTGGTCTTCTTTTAAAATTACAATACGGATCATTTAAAACATCACCCTCAAGCAGACATTTGAAACAAACATTATAACCGTTCCAAATTAACTTAGACCAGAGATTATGGTTGGTCATTTTGGTCATAATATCTGCATAAAGTTAACTTGAGGACAGAAATGGTCATAATGGCTGTTCTTAGGACCACGACCTGGACCGCGCCTGGTTTCGTCCGTAGGATGGGGCATGCGCTCTAAGTTTGTTCTGATGACAGTTTTGGTCATTATGACCAAATCGATCTCTGCTTTAGTACGGCGCATGCGTAGTATACCAAATGTACTTGAATTCTGGAACAGGTCATCAGGACGGCGCATGCGTAGTTTAAATTCTTCAAATCAAAACAATTAATTTGCTTCCAAGACGTTCATGATTTCGTTAAAAAGTTTCATGTTAATTAAAGTACGCAAACTATCACAAAAGTATTCGTATTTTAGTATATTTAGTGTTTAAGTAATTGTTTTTTAACTGTAATATCCTTATCTTTATTTGTTCATTTTTTTTATTTATCATACCTTACTATCCTACTTACAATGACTTAGGGAATACGAAATTGCATTTAGAAGAATAAATTTATTTATTTGTTTTTTTTATTTATATTATTATTATTATTTCATTTGGTCCATTTCATTTCTATTTCTTTTAATTATATTGTAATTACTACGCTTGATGTTTTTTTTTAGATATTTTGTTTCTCTCAGATTGTGTGATATAAGATTAATGTGATTTTTTATATTGATATTTCTTTAAAGTAACAATACAATACTTATCACACCTGACATATGCATATCTTATGTTTTCATGAAATTTTGACATGGATTTAGTTCATACATTTCTTACAGTATCTTAAAAGGTGTCTCTGTGACTTACCGTAATACATTTCACAGTGAAAAAACACAAATTTTATCTTTTCAACCAATAATATTTTCATACTAAGTAAAATTAAGACCGATCAGAATGTGCGATATAAGACAAAAGTTAGTCTTGTTTTAACAGAAGTGTTTTTAAAGTGAAAATATAAATTTCAAACTTGACATGTACCTATTTTATACCTTTAGGAATTTTTCACATGAATTTAGTTCATAAATTTTATTCGTTATCTTTAAAAGTTTCTCTGTCACTTACCGTAATATTTGTTTGATAAAAAAAAATCAGAGTGAAAAAAAAATAGCTTTTTAAACATACGGAATTAAAAAAAAATTCACTGTAAAAAAAAAAAAAAAAAAACAAAAATTTTAGGTTTTCAACCAATTTTAGGTTTATATTTAATCAAATTCAGCTCTTTCAGAGTGTGTGTGATATATGAAAAAAGTGATTTTTGTTAAAACAGATGTTTAACTTAAAGTGAAAACATAAGTTTCAAACTTGATGGGTACATTTTTTATACTGTTAGGAATTTTTACATGAATTTAGCTCAACAACTTTCATACAGTATACTAAAAAGCTCCTCTGCAACTTACCGTAATACTTGTTTGATAAAAAAAATCCATTTTACAGTGACAAAACAAAACAATTATCTTTTCTAACATATACATAGGATGATACCTAGTTAAATTTAGCTATATAAGCTGGTGCGTTATAAGAGAAATGTGATTTTTGCAAGAATGCTACTGTTTTTAAAGAAAAAACTAAAGTTTCAAACTTGATGGGTAAATATTTTATACTTTTAGGAATATTGACATGAATTTAGCTCAAATCAGTTCATACGGTATATCAAAAAGCTCCCCTGCAACGTACCGTAATACTTGTTTGATAAAAATAATTTCATTTTACAGTGAAAAAAAAAAAAAAACAAAAAACATTTAGCCTTTCAAACATATACATAGGATGATACATAGTTAACTTTAGCTATACAAGACTGTGCAATATAATAGAAATTTGATTTTTTACAAGAATGCTACTCGTTTTAACATGTTTAAAGAAAAATTACAAGTTTCTAACTTGTCATATATATGGTTATTTTTACTTTCTTTAAATTTCTATAGAAATTTATTTCATCAATTTGTTACGGTATCCAAAAACAGCATCTCTGCAGCTTACCGCAATACTTGTTAGATGAACAAATTTTAATTTCACTGTCAAAAATACACAAAATTTGGCTTTTCAACAAATTTTAGGTTCATATTTAGTAAAATTAAGCCATATCAGAGTGTGATATAAGACAAAAGTGCTTTATGTTACAACAGAAGTGGTTTTAAAGTAAAATACAAGTTTCAAAATTGACATGGTAATTTTATACATTTATGAAGTTTTTACATGGATGTTGTTCAGAAAATTCCATGCGGTATCTTAAAAATTTTCTCTGTGACTAAGTGTAATACTTGTTAGATAAAAGAAATTCAATTTCACAGTGGAAAAAAATCATGATGATACTTATAATTAAATTTAGATATACCAGGAATGCAACATAAGACTTTAAACGATATTTTGATTGTACCTGAAATGTTTTTTTTAAAGTCAAAATATAAGTTTCATTATTGACTCGAAATAAAATCTTATATATATTTTTATTTTATTTTATATTTCAAAACTTATAATTTATATTTTCTTTAAATAATATCATCAAAAATTCATATTATTTATTTCATTTAACAATAGGAATAGCTTTGTGTACATTAGAACTTATTGGAATTGAAACCAAACATATCAATATAAATATTTTATAATTTTTGCACGGAATATTATTTACTCGTTATAACATGATCAACCAATAATAATAAAATAACATTTTATTTATCCCGAGGTAATCGTTTTTCGTCCGAGAACAGCGCGTGCGCAATTGAATAAATCGGACCAGAGATTTAAAAAATCAATAAAGCGGAGATTATGTGTGATCCTAATCTCTGCTTTCAAATCTCTGGTTGAACAGTCGCAGGACTGGTCCTAGATGTTATAATCTCTAGTTTTTGGTCCTGGAGCAGAGATTTGAACCAAAGATTATGTTAACTTGAAGTTAACATGAGGTGATGTTTTAAATGAGCCGTACTGTATGTCTTTGGTGTAGATGAATTAGTACAGGGCAAAATAGCCACAAATCTTCCTTCGATACTTAATGATCGATCTTAGGGAACTAAATTATTTTTTGTAAATTTCTAATTTGAAAAAAGACCCATTAGTCATGTTTCATCTTTGAATATAAACCACGGTTTACGGGTCAAAATAAAGAACTGTATTTCTGCATCTGTTTATTTTCCACCACTAGGTCGATGCACTGCTGGTAGACTGTTTTTCTAGCAAGTTATAACCAAGCCAGTAGTCAGTACCTAGATGCTTTGATTCCATTTAAAATTTTGCAGTCATAAAACCTTATGAAATACTAAAAACCCAAGGTTTTTTTCAGACAGTTAATTTGTGGGATTCTTAGCTGGCTTCGGATATTTCTTCTCGGCCTCTTTGGTGCGTTTTCTTTTTCAATAGTTTGGTCTTTCAAAATATTTTTTAAAATGTTTCATTTTACTGGTACTGATCATGATAAAGTTTAAGACAGAAACGTTATTTTTACAATTGTTTATTAAACCAATTGTCGGGTCATTTTTTAACTTTAGCGGGATGTTGAAAATTGACATAAATTGTGTGACATTTCAACGTTGAAAATTGATTGGGTCATTTGTTGAATGTGACGCGCTATTTACCTTTCAGCGTCAAAGGATAGGACTAGTTGATCGATTTTAAACGTTAAAAATTGAACGGGTAATTTTTAAACGTTGAATATTGACCCGCTGGTGACTTTGTCATTGGAGGGTCGTTAGAAAATTGACTTGTCTGGTCAATTTTAAATGTTGAAAATTGACCGGATCATTTTTCTGCGTTGAATATGACTCGCTGGTTACTTTCAACTTGAAGAATCGTTGTTAATTGACAAGTCCACTGGTAACGTTTTAACATTAAAGGTTCATTGAAAATTGACTTGTCTTTCATTTGTCAACATTGAAAATTGAACGGGTTATTTTTCAACGTTGAATTTTGACCCGCTGGTCACTTTTTACGGTTAAAGGGTAATTGAATATTGACGTGTATGTTATTTTTCAACGTCGAATATAATTGACTTAATTTTTGAAATCAGCAAGTTTTTTTAATTAAAAAAAAATATTCTGATACATTATATTATTATTTTTAATAGATATGTTTTCTTTTTCTGTCAATTATTAATCAGTTGGTAAAAACATGTAGACGGTTTTCAAACGTGGTCACAGTTCATTAGTATGTTTGAGAAGATAACTTAAAACCAGGACAAGTTTTGCAACTGGCAATGAAAGCCGGATTAATAGTACCGCACCTTCATGTGAAATATTATTTATATATATTATAAAAAATATGCATGTCTTTTAATTGTCCTTAATAATAAGAACATACTGATTTGTTTTAAATAATGTTTACACTCACATTTTAGGGTAAATTATGGCTTGCAATTTTGAAACATATTTCCTTACACAGGAAATACATTTTAACCACTGTCAATGTTATACGTGTACGTGTAGTTCGTAGATTTAACATTTTTATCTAAAATGCCTCTAACCTTTCCGTTCAAAATTTGAAAAAAAAATGATCAGAAATTTCTAAGGATCTTCCTGTTGATGCAGAGGTAACCCTTAGCTTAGTTTGGATTCCTGTTTGTTTTAATTGTTTTTGATTTTAACGGTTGTGCCTATTCATTCATCATTTTATCTTTAACCGATTTTCCAACACTTTGATCTCGAGCACTGCTGATGAGTTGTCAGTCAACGAAATGGCCATACAGTGCATCAAATTTATTTCGGTATTTTGTGATACGTTTTATTTTAACTCTATGTTGTTCAGGAAATTTACTTTCTTCTCGCACTGCTATTGCTCGATCTTTTTGACTTGATCACGCGGAGTTTTACGTCATTTAAATAATCGCAGGTCAGTCAATTTAAAAGGTGTATGTAGTAACCTAATCTGGTACTGATATACTGAATAAAGTTCAAAAACTGTTTTAACGGAAGTCGTCCTAGAAATACACAAAATGAAATCGAATAGCCTGATGCAAATTAAAAGGTCAACTCCGCCTGATCAGGTAAATTGAAAAAAAAAACATTTACTTTTTTTGGTAGTTTGAATAAAGGGCTTTGCAGCTTAGATGTTTTTATTTTGAAGCAGTAAATGTGCGTTTTGTGTAATTGCATGAGTCGATTTTTTTACACTTAATTCTTGAAAAGGAATTGTCGTTATATATTTTCATAGTCAGCCTATAGGTAGAAATAAACATGCAACTGCTTGGATGAGATATAATATTTGTTTTACATGTTGTGTGCATTTTAATACAATATAAAATAATTAAACCTGTTTTTATTAGTGATCATTTTTCAACGTTGATTTTTGACATGCTGGTACATTGTCAACGTAAGAGGTCGTTAAAACATAAATTATCATCTTGCACTGCTTCCACAGAGATAGTTAGCATCGAGAGTATAGAAGCTTATCACAACTAGCATCGTTCTCGGAAAATCTTTTCTTATAATTTATTTTAAAAAAATCACAATAACAAATCATTTATGAACACTAATTCTCCCTTATGGCGGAGAAATCCAAATTTCCATAAATATATATGTGCAAAGTTTAAGAAAAAAATGTAGACCTTTTCTTAAAAACGTTAAAAATATATTAATGTAAATTTTGATAATTGGACGAAAATGAGTTTCCAGTCAGTTTTCGGCCTAGGGAACCTTTCTATTAAATTAAATGACAAGGTTGCATGCACAAGTTGGTGATTTTAGAAAAAAAATTCACACAATCAAGACATAACTGCAATTTTGTCATTATAATTGACATGTCCGTTTACTAGCAACCAACCTATTTGGAGACACGGTGGAAACAAAATTTTATGATGTTCTGTACGATACTGTTGATATAAACATTTATTTATCATATATTTGAATAAAAATCAAGATTACGTCTGAAGGTTGTGCAAGAGACACCAGCAATATATATTATAAAACTAGTTACTGAAATTACTATAGCTTTTTTCAAATCTACTTTTCATTTTCTTTTTTTGAAAAAGGGGAACCTTTTTCTGTTTCCTGGTGATATTAAAGAATTTCTTTTCAAATCTTTACCTATTTTCCTATTCATGAGTTGCATGGATATCAACAGATGACCAGATCTTTCTAATTTTAAACAAATAGCCCGGCTAACTATCTTTTTATTTAAAAATATCTCGATGGATTCCATAGTGTATAGCTCCACATGAAAATATACTGTCTGATTAGAATCGATTTATTTGCGGGACTCGTTTGACGTCTGACGTTTTCATGCACGACGTAACGCTAAAATTTGAGTTTTTCATGCGACCAACACCTTACGTTTAACCCTTGATATTTTCAATATGGGTAAAGTGGTGTTCCTGAAATTTTGAAAATTTAAACTAAACACCTGTATTTGTATTTTTTGCGATTTTTCAAATTGTTTGTCTTTCTTAATACAAGACAAAAAATAATTATATTTCTTACAAAAAACAATACTGTTAGGTTATAGGTGGATAACAGTTTTCAAATGGAATACGTCAAATAATAAGAATAATGATAAATGATTTTTTTAATTCATTTAAAAAATCGCATATGTTAAGTTTCTTTTTCTTTTTAAAAATCAGTTAATCAAAACGATTCGGGAGCTAGTAGGTGTCAATTTTTCACAGGGTCAAAATTCTTCCTCAAAATATTTCTGATAACCAACCACTGTATAGCATTGCAAAGAAAGTTTTGAAAAACATTACCGTATAAACATTTTTCTGCGCTAGTTAGCTAAAATATTATATGTGGTAATGCAGAAATTCAATAAACAAGAGCTTAACATCTTTCTAACGGATCGCTTAATAGTCAAACAAGGGAGTGAAAACATTTAAGATGCAGGTATCTTTTTAATTTTACGAGGAACCAACATAACATATATTTTACTTATAAAAAGCTAGTTTCTTGTGATATGAATTTGACATTCGCGTTAATGTAGAATAGCAAAAATTTGTCACAAGAAGTTTAAAAGAAAAACCAGACGCCTTAAACCCGAAAACAAAGTCTAGAAACAAGATAATCTTTTACTGACATGTTAATCTAATAATATTAATATGTAAATAGAATTGAAAAAATAAATAGAATTACACCTCTCTAATTTACCAAAACAAACTGAGATGTACATGAAAACAGTTTTTTTTATTTAAGACATTCATTTGAAATTTGCTTTTTTGCTTATTGTAATCATACTTAAAGTCCATCTCAATCTAAAAGTTCTTCCTCAAGACACTGTATTTTTAATAAATCATATAAACCAAAAGATCTGATTATACTTAAAAACTATATGACTAAACTACTTGTAAAATAATAAGTCTGGAAATGGTTTTCGTCCTAACAATACACATTTTACAGATTTCAGTAGTCAATTGTTTTACTTCCTTAACTCAAGTGCCTAGGCACTCAGTCGATTATATGTTAATAATGGGACTTGCCAATTGTGTTTGAAATAACTGCCGGTGCTGTGTTTCTTTATCAATTGGCAGTGTGACGCGTGCCATTAACGGAACAGGACATGCTTACCCTTCCCGAACATCTGATGTCACCCCCGGATTTTAATGGAGGTTTAAATTGCGAGTGCTTTAGTTTTGTTATATTTTTGTTTAATTTACCATTTGTTTTTTTATAGTCTTTTAGTTTTACACATATTGCTTGACATTTGCTTGTCATTTTCCATTCTAACGACCTTGTCTTCTCCTAGGATTTCGAATTTACTGTCTCTTTTCATTGTTTTATCGCTTCGGTTCTATTGTGTCGATATCTCCTTTTTTAATGAACCGCATCCGTGGTCTCGTGGTAGCTTTCTCGCCCCGAGTGCGGAAGGTCGCGGGTTCGATCCCCGGCCGGGTCAAACCAAAGACATTAACACTGGTATTTGCTGCTTCTCCGCCAAGCACGCGGCATCTAGGAGTGAGAGCAAAGACTGGTCGGCTCGGGGTCAGTATAATTTGTCCGAGTGAGGTGATATGTCTTCCTCCGGCCAGTTACTTCGTAAGCTAGCACATTAAAAATCCGACTTAGCGTGTCGGTCCAGTACAAAGCAGGGATCATATTCATTATCATATCAACATGTTTTCGTCCTGGTATGCACCTGGTTGCCACTGGACGTTAAAAAATAATTCATCCATCCTCCTTTTTTAATGTTCCGGACGGGGTGGGAATTTACAAGTGATCTTTGTGTCGTAAAACAATATAAATTTTCACTCGATGGTATTAGTAATTTTAAAATTTATAAAAAAAATGACTAAATATATACCATATTGATAATAATACATTGTGAATCAATTGTTAACTTTCATAAATTCAATCCAACTGATATGTATGTAGGGTGTATTTCTTCTTACGTATTTAAATATGATTGACAAGGCTTCAGACTATTGCATCTTTTTTTTCAAAGTTTCTTCCTCTCGTATACCGGTCACATTATTTAAAATTGTTTTTCCCCTAACATGTCTGATGCTGTCAGGAAGTAATTTTGAGTTTACTTTGTCCTTCTGAAACAATATTAAAAATCTGGTCCAAATCTTGTTTTATAAATTTATGTTTTCACCATTTCGCACAAAATATCTTACCTAACGATTATGACTAGAACGTTCTTACCTCACTTGTAAACATTATATTTCAAACCAATTCAAGTTCTACACGTGCGGCTGTTGATGTGTTGTTTAATATTACTTGTCTTTATTGTTTGCAAGGTTCAAACTCAACACAAATTATGAGACCAAATCCGAACGAACTTGCACTGACTTTTCGAAGATTGTGAAAATCAATACAGGAAAAATTAAAGTCATGTATCAAACTAATTAAAGGACAATTGTTTTATAAGGGAAAAGAAACTCTAAGTTGGATGATAAAAGATTGTTAAAGTGTTTTATATAATATTTTTGTTTGCTAAAAGTACTGATCATTACCTTGTCCCCTGACCTTCCTTTTAGACTTTTCAATTAAAATATATGGCTCTGAACCTTAATGTAATAGTTGCTTGGGATTTTGTCTTTAGTTGCTTTTGACTTTTTTGATGACATTGACCCGTGATACTCCATTTTGACTTGTAGAGCTAAAATATATATGGTCATGAAGACAAAAAATATATGGTTGATTATGACTTTTTAAGAGGTTAATATGCATTTTTGAATTATTTTGACCCTTGAGCTTCCTATTGACTTGTACAGCTATGTTATTGGTCCTGAATCCAAAAATATCTGGTTGCTAAGAACTTTTTCTTCCGTTGCTATGGAGTTTCAGTGACTTTCACCCTGAAGCTTCCATTAGGACATTTAAGAAATAGCGTCCTGAACTTAAATATATATGTTTGCAAATGATTTCTACATTGGTTGCTATGGACTTTTTCAATGAATTAGACCTTGGTATCTAAATTTAGCTGTTTTGAAATTGATAATTTTTTTTGCGTTGACATTTTCTTTCTTTTATGGTTTTTTAGGTGAAATACAAAATGTGAAAGCGTCATAGCCAATTACTCAATATCGGGTCATCGTATAACTTCAGACCTAATGAGACAAATGTAGATATGCATATTCTGGACATTTTCCACGTATTATATTCCACTTCTTTATGTTACGATTTTTTTTTAGTTGTTTCGATAACAGAATTTAGTTCACCGGTCAAGGTCATTATTGACATTTGAAAAGTTGACATCATTTAGTTCGGAATTTGGTGTAGAAAACAAAAGTGTAAGTTTTATGCCTCTATCTCATTCGGTTTTTGAGAAAAAGGTTTCGGCGGAAAGTAAAATCGGTTAAGGCAAGATAACTCAAATAATAGTTTGTCGAATCATTCAAACCAAACAGGAAAACTCAAGCCCATGATTTAACGAACATTTTAAACTTTTACGTTTTCCTCTACGGGTTACTGTTCTTGAGTTATTTTGATACCAGTGTTTTCAGTCTGTGGACACGTAACTCCGTCATATAGAAAACGTCCGACTCCCAGGAAGAGTAGCTTGTGTCTATCTTATTGAGTAACCGAAGTCTCAAAATGATGTGTTGCGAAAGCTTTTCTCGAAATGGCTTTGGAAATGTGGTGAAAGAAGAAGTAATACATTTATAATAATTAAAGATTCATTTCTGCCAAGCACAAATGATAAGGTCTTTTCTTTTCAGACATCTTCTGTACCTCTTATCAGAATTTTACATACGTTTTGGAGAAAAACGAAACTCAAAATTTGATGCATAAGTACCTATAAACCAAACGTTTTAAGACTTGTTTTTCTGTTTGATAGTTGGTTTATGATCAATCGTACATAATATCGGCAAGAGAATACCGAAGCGATATAACAGTGAGAAACGGCCACATCCTCAATTTTCAAGAAAAGACAAAGTTAGGTAAATGGAACACAACAAACAAACGTGACAAGGATACATGTATAACTAAAAGAATAAAAAACGTATAATAAACAAAACAAAACTAGAACAAGACAGCACAGAAACTAAAGCACTAGAAATGTGAACTCCCATAAAAAACCGGGAGTGACATCAGGTGCTCTGAAAGGGTAATCATGTCTTGCTCCGTCAACGGCATCGTCACATTGCCAGTGAAGTGTCAATCCGTGTTTTGAAAACGAAGCATCCACACAGCTCTTCCTTGAGGTAAGGATGTGCAATATATTTATCATAAAAAAGGATGAAACTGGACACAATGAGGTTGAGAGGGGTAAGACAATTTAGCCGTCCGTAGCCGTCATTAGCTTACTCTTCAAAGCTCCAGAAAGGGTCTTAATCGTACAGGAAGCATGGCAAGCACGTTACCCACTATCTTTTTTTCCGAATAATGAGCAAACAACCACCCACAAAAGCGGATAGCTCATAGCAACCAACTAAGGACGAGCTATTCAGTTCTTTGTGTTGACCTCCTGTAATCTATCAAAGGTGCCTATTTTTTGGAATGCCTTTAATATACATACAAAAAATCCGGTTTAAAACACGTACCATATATATTAGCAGTACCTCTATTATAAAAGCTTTCAGTAAAAATCTGTAAAATTTGCGTTATGTTCGACAAGCAAGGGTTTTTCAAACGCTATTTTTGATGAAAGAATTGTTTATGGCAATTATTTAAACTAGAGGCTCTCAAGAGCCTGTATCGCTCACCTGGATTTAGCTTTTCACCTTGAGCATACGTACAAATTTAAGTGTTGCAGTCAATTTGGCTGGTTTTTCTATAGGATTCTATGTTAAACTAATTTCAGCTGTGGCAGTCATCTTGGTTGACAGTCCAGGTCAACGGATACACTTCTAAAAGAGAACCATCTAAGGACCATTTCTGCTGTCTAAGATTTTTAAATGAATTTTCCTATAGGGTCCAATATTTAACAAAGTTCGGTGCTGCAGCCATCTAGGTTGACAGTTCGGGTGATCGAACACATTTCTGAAAGAGGACCTCCTAAGGATCAATGCTGCCAAGCCTGGCTCCAATATGTCAAGTGGTTTCAGACAATAAGATTTTTCAATGAATTTTTCCATAGGGCCCTATGTTAAACTAAGTTCGGGTGTGGCGGCCATCTTGGTTTACAGTCTGGGTCATCAAACAAAATTCTGAAAGAAGACCACCTAAGGACCATTGCTACCAAGTCTAATTCTAATTGGCTAAGTGGAAGATTTTTGAGTGAATTTCCCATAGGGTCTTATGTAAACCAAGTTCTGCTGTGGCGGCCATCTTGGTTCACAGTCTACGAAATTAGACACATTTCTGAAAAAGGACCTCCTAAGGATCAATGCTGCCAAGTCCTTCTCCAATATGTCCACTTGTTTCAGACAAGAAGATTTTTCAATAAATTTTCCTATAGAGTCCTATGTTAAACTAAGTTCGGTTGTGGCTGCGCCATCTTGACTGACAGTCCAGGTCATTGACATATTTCTGAAAGAGAATCTCCTATGAACCATTACTGCCAACTTTGGTTCCAACTGGACTTGTAGTTTCATATAAGAAGATTTTTGAAATTCACCCCCTTTTTTTTCTATTTTTAGTAACAGCAGCAATGTCGGTTGGAAGTCGGAGATGCCAGACATTAATTTGGAAAGGGGCCACCCAAGGACTATTCCACCAAAGTTTGGTCTCAATTGGATCAGTGGTTTGAGAGGAAAAGATCTTTAAAGGAAAGTTTACGCTGGATGCCGTCTTTAAAGACAAAAACTCCTATAACGGGTCAATCAATGATTTTGGTCATGTTGACTTATTTGTAGATCTTACTTTGTTGAAGATTTTTGCTGTTTACAGTTTGTCTTTATCTATAATAATGTTCAAGATAATAACCTAAAACTGCAAAATTTCCTTAAAATTAACAATTCAGGGGCAATGACCCAACAAAGGGTTGACCGATTCGTCTGAAAATTTCATGACAGTTAGATCTTGACCTGATGACCCCATGTTTTGCTCTTGTCGCTGTAGTATTTGAGATATAAGACAAAAACTGCAGTTTACCCCCAATGTACTATTTTAAGCCACGGCGGCCATGTTGATTGGTAGGCGGGGTGGTCGAACATATTTTTTAAACTATATACCCCAATGATGATTACGGCCACATTTGGTTACATTTGGCCCAGTAGTTTTAGACGAGAAGATTTATGTAAAAGTTAACAGACGACGACGACGGACGACGGACGCCAAGTGATGAGAAAAGCTTACTTGACCTTTCAGGTCAGGTGAGCTAAAAGAAATACGTTGATAATTTCATTTTCCTTGTTCTAAAACATTTTGTCGTTAGAAGTTGTAAAAGCTCACCTTGATCCTTTGGACAAAGATTTAAAACTGATTTCCAAAGTATTAAAACAGGTAAAATTATTTCATCAATTTTACACTATACCAATTCTTCGACCATAAAAACCCCTGCATTATATTTTTTCAAAAGAAGGGATATGGTTTCTAATTAATTCTTCCCTTATTAATAACAGTATTTCTCCGAAATACTTATGATTTAAAGGGAAGTTTATGAGATGAAATTTCCAGATACTGAATAGAGAAAATATCAAATATCGAGTATGAAAGAAAAATGTATAAAAGAAACAAATACAATCAGGAAATATATAACAGTAGGAGGGGAGATAATAATGTGGCCATGATAGAAATATTATAACGTCATGTCATCTCTAAAAAAATGTTTAATAACATCATAAAATTTAAGGATTTAAAGAAACTAAATTATACAGACCTAATCATTTTAGCTATATTTGTCAGAATTATTAATTAGAGAACAATGTCTGGTATTTAAAAATGCCATGTAGTTAACTGTCTTAGTTAGAAACTATTAAGCTGAAAATATGAGATTAAGGATTTTTTGGTTGCATTACACCAAAATCATTTTAAAAATCTGAATAACTAAGTCATGTAAGCACATATATATATGGCAAAATATCACACACAAAAATCCGATAGAGGCACCGTACTTTTTCGTATTAGTTAAAAAGAAGCTTCGATTTGTTAAAGACAAACGTGTACATCAGAGCATTGATATGGTGTATGCGTTTATTAGCCCAACATTCAAAATATGCAAAACTGTCACGATCTTGCACCCTTTGCCTAGATACGACCATGTAGAGAGGCGCTCGCCACCTGCATGTATCGTTACTCGGCACTGGGTTTGAGATCATTCAGTTTTTTTTAAATTTTTTTATTGTATAATATGTCTGAGTCACTGCATAGCCATTGCTATCTATGATTGAGACATTATATTAAATCTATTTTTGTACATAAATACGCTTTTATTTAGTAATACACATTTATTACGCTGATTAATTGTGTTGGCCTTGTATTCAGTACACGAATGCACAACATTATTTACATATAGCCTTAATTAAAGTCAGTCGGCTATTTATAGATTTCACGGGGCACTCTGATACACCTGTGTGTAAATTTATCTAATCAGGTCACTTCTTCTCAGGTTTTCGGTGTGGAAGGTCACACATTTTGTCCGTTGTGATGGCTATATATTTTGGATAGTTTAAATTTACACAATTTATTTGTTACATTCTGTCTGCTGACGGTATTTGCACCATGCATGGATTTCTGGGTCTTTTCTAAGTCTTTTCGTTTTTCCGAGAATATTTACTTGTAATTTTGAACCTGAAACTTTCAGTTTTCTGCTGACAAATTTAGTAGAATATGTAACAATTTTTATTATAAACTTGTTGAAAATAGTAACCAAATGCTACACCGATAATTTTAACGTTTGTAAATGATTATGTTTACGTGATTTTTTAATAATTCGGGTGCACTTTTGTGTACGTGTTATGGCAGTACGCACAGTTAATGTAACTTGTTTATGTATGTACGTGAATTGACTATATAGTCAAAATATTGTACATGAATGCATAATTTTGGTTGCGGAATGCAAATTGACGCATGTCTATTAAACTATTGTTAGTTTGTTAATATGCAAATAAACAATGTATATTGTAGCTATTTGGTAAATTGGTGTATTTGAATTTTTATTAGGTTCTAGCCTTCAGACGTAGAACAGCGTTCAGTGAAGGAGTGGTTCCCTAGTTTACTCAAGATGGTGCCGATTTCCGGTCGACATGGTTGACGAATAATGTACTTAAAACAGTGAACGTTTTGTACCAGTGTACAACAACGACATGTCCGTTTATTTATTTAGGAAAGTGATTTAACAGTGATCTGTTTATTCTTATTATAATACCCGTATTTTGGTATTGTTTCCGCTGATACTTTATATATACCGGAAACGTGAGAAGACGGCGTACGGCGACGTTGTGGGAAAATTGAACAGTGATATAATATTACTCCCTTTAAACTGCTGTAAAATATGTTTTTTTTGTTTTTGTTAATTAAATTAAATTTTCATATTTAATTTGAATGTTTGTCTCATTTTACAATTTCTTGACACTGATTGTAAACTAATCCACCCGTCCGTCCGTCACAATTGGTTTCAGAAGTGGGATATGTCTACAGTGTCGTATTTTGACTAAACAAAATATTGAGAAATGTGTAAATACTACATTTAGTAGATGAGGAAAAATAAAGATTTGTATAAGATACATTTTTTGAAGTTTATTGATGTATATTTTCATATGTACACTGTATTTTTCAGAAAAAACTGTAATGTCACCGGAAAGCTGGTGGTTTGGGACCTCAGAGTTCATGTAGTGTTGGCGAGAGTACTTTTCCCCGAGTTCCTGTATGATCGTGGGTATTGACAGCAGATAGAATGTAGGTATTTTTTATTTACATTGTCAGTAATACGGAGTAGACTTCAGTTGATATTTTGAGCATCAAACTGATTTATGTTGTGTTTTTGCACTCGTGTGCTGTGTACAGGTCCACTTCGGTTTATAAGTGTGACGTGTTACATTTACCCAGTTTAGTGTATTACTTAGTCTATCCGTTTAGGTAATATACTTCAGTGTATATTTACTGTTGTGAATTTGTTTTCACTTGTATGCGGCAAGCGGTAAATTTGATATGGTGGCGCTTAAGCAGTTGAGGGAATATGGTCTTTAGGTCTGAAAGGTGAAGATTTAGTTAGGTTTATTCACAATGAGGAGGCGAAACAGCATGAGGAACGGAGATTACAGAGAGAAAGAGAACGAGAAGAGAGAGAGGGTTTGAAAAGCTGAAATTAGATCATGCCCTGAAGATAAAAGAAAGGAAATGTTTTAAATGTAATAAAACAGGTCATTTTATATCAGATTGTCTGTTACGGCACAAGGTTGGTAGTGTACAGACCATTGAAAGGAACAAAAGAGGTAAGTCCGACAACCGGAGGAAAGGCACACAAGATAAAGAAACTGACCCGTCAGTATGTGTTACGTTTGTTGTTCCTTCGGGCAGTATACTGTATTCACAGTCTAGTACTACACAGATACCCAAGTTGTCATCTCTGTCTGATCGAGTGGTATCGAACAAAATGACTATTGCGAAAGGTATGTTAAGGCGTAAAATTGTTACAGTATTGCGAGATACAGGCTGTAGTGGGGTTGTGGTGAAGAAAGACTTAGTTGACCATGATTGTTTTTTAGGCGAAAGCCAAACCTGTTTATTAGTTGATGGTTCAAATGTCAGTTTACCATTAGCTAAGTTGGAGATAAACACACCTTACTATAAAGGAGAGGTAATAGCTTGGCGTATGGATCAGCCAATTTACGATATCATCATAGGTAATATTGAGGGCGCACGTGAGCCGAGTGATCCTGACCCTTCGTATTCTATAGGTGTTGTGACAAGACAACAGGCTAGGCAATTATATAAACCTTACCCAAAACTAAAGGTACCAGGTAGTTTAGAGGAAATAAGTATTGATGATATTGAGCGAGAACAACAGTCGGATAAAGGGTTGTCAAAAATTAGGGAAAATGTAAGTAGAGACAAGGTATTTCAAAAACCAAACGGTACAAAGGTAAGATTTATAATAAAGCGAAAACTGATTTACAGAGAATTTCAGTCTCCAAAGGTGGAAAATGGTAAGATTTTTTTGTCAGTTAGTTGTCCCCGAGGTTTACAGAAATGACGTCATGAAGTTAGCACATGAGTCCTTGATGGCAGGGGATATGGCCACAAGACGAACAGTAAGTCGTGTTTTATCAGAATTGTATTGGCCCGGAGTCGAGTCAGATGTCAAACGATATTGTGGATCATGTGACATTTGCCAGAGGACTCTGCCAAAAGGTAAGCAAATCAGGGCTCCATTGGGTAAGACTCCTGTTATAGATGTTCCTTTCCGCAGAGTAGCTGTGGACATAGTTGGTCCATTGCAACCAGTAACTAGTAAAAGTAACCGTTACATTTTAACTTTGGTTGACTATGCAACTAGGTATCCGGAGGCTGTAGCCTTACCGTCCATTGAAACAGAGAAGGTAGCGGAAGCAATGATCGATATGTTTTGTCTAATAGGTTTCCCTAGAGAAATGCTTACGGATATGGGTTCTAAGTTCACTTCGGAGTTCATGGCTGAAGTAAGTCGATTAATTTCACTGAGACAGTTAACTACTACACCGTATCACCCGTGTGTAATGGTTTAGTGGAGAGGTTTAACGGAACGTTGAAACAAATGTTGAAGCGTTCATGTGCAGAAAGACCACAGGACTGGGATAAGTATTTAGGACCTGTATTGTTTGCTTATAGGGAGGTTCCTCAAGAGAGTGTTTGTTTTTCTCCTTTTGAGTTGGTTTATGGTTGGTCAGTTAGAGGACCAAGAATTGTGGACGAAGGAAATATCTGACCCAGAAATTTAAGTCTACATACGAGTACGTAGTTAATCTTCGTGAAAGGTTAGAGTCCACATGTGAAATAGTAAGACAGAATTTACGAAATGCATCACATCAGCAGGCACGTATGTATAACAGAAAGACACGAAGTCGGAAAATGAAAGTTGGTCAGAAGGTATTAGTATTACTTCCTACGAAGGCAAATAAGCTATTGATGCATTGGAAGGGACCATTTACAATTGTGGAACGAGTAGGTGATCTCGATTACAGGATTGATATGAATGGCAAGGTAAAATTGATTCATATAAACATGATAAAGTTGTACGTTGAGCGGGGTGTAAATGTTGACTCTGTAATTAGTCACAACGAGGTTGGTACAGTGGCGGTATCAGTAATAGATGTTGATGAAGGTGAAAAGACAATTGAAGGTGAGTTAGTTGAGGTACCTACTGGTGATTCAAGGGAGACACCTTTAGATGTTCACATCAACAATGACTTGACATCACCACACGTTAATGAAGTAAGATATTTACTTGATCAGTTTCCACATGTCCTATCTGATATACCAGGTAATAATAGTGTCTTACAACAGGACATTAAGCTGACTAGTGAGGATCCTATTCGGTTGAAGCCATATCCTCTTCCTTATGCTATGTTGGATACGGTAAATAAAGAAATTGATAAGATGATTACGCTTGATATTATAGAGAGGTCTGGCAGTCCGTATTCTGCACCATTTGTTATTGTGAAGAAGAAGGATATGAGTAACAGGTTTTGTATAGACTTCAGATCTTTAAACAGAATAATTGTCTTTGATGCAGAGCCGATGCCAAACATTGAGGAGATGTTTTCCATGTTGGCTGGTTATAATTATTTTAGTAAGTTACATTTAACCAAAGGTTATTGGCAAATAAATCTTACGGATTCAGCTAAACCGAAGACTGCGTTTCAGTCTCCAAGAGTTTTGTTCCAATTTAAGGTCTTACCCTTTGGTCTTGTGAATAGTGGTGCTACTTTTTCTAGATGTATGCGAAAAGTGTTATCTGGACTAGAAAACGTTGACAACTTTGTTGACGATATACTTGTTTATACAGTTACTTTTGAACATCATTTGGAGGTTTTACAGGAGGTGTTCACTAGGTTGGCTAACGCTACGTTGACAGCTAAACCATCTAAATGTTTCATTGGGTATAACAGCCTAGAATGTTTAGGTCATGTCATTGACACGGATCGTTTGTCTCCAAACCCAGATAAAATAGAGGATCACAGTTAAAAGAAAAAAGGTTACTTAAAAATTATATATACTAGAATGTGTGTAAATTTGTGATAGTCTGTGTACTTTATTTAACATGAAACATTTTAACAAAATCAGCTGAACGTCTTGGAGGCAAATTTATCGTTTTAATTTAAAGAATTTAAACTACGCATGCGCTGTCCTGATGACCAGTTCCAGAATTCAAGTACATTTGATATACTACGCATGCGCCGTTCTAATGCAGAAACTGGTCATCAGTATAACGGTCGCCAGAACAAACGTAGTGCGCATTTGTTTGATAAAACAAATTAATAAATTTCAGAGTAAAAAACACAAACCTTGACTTTTGAAACATACGATATCAAAAAAGTATCTCTGCAACTTAGTTTTGTACTTTTTTATGAAAAAAAATTCAATTTCACAGTGAAATGACACAAAATTTAGCTTTTGAACCAATTTAAGGTTGATATTTAATCAAGTTCAGCTCTATCATAGTGTGTAATATATGACAAAAGTGATTTTTGTTTTTATAATAGATTAGTATTTTCAAGTGAAAACGCACGTTTTAAACTTGATGGGTATACATTGTATACTTTCAGGATTTTTTTACATGAAGTTAGCTCAAAAGGTGTCATACGGTATATTAAAAAGCTTCTCTGGAACTTTCCATAATACTTGTTTGATAAAAATAATTTAATTTCACAGTGAAAAAATGAAAACACACAAAATTTAGCTTTTCAGATGATATTTTGTCTGCAACATACCGTAATACTTGTTTGATTGAAAATATTCGGTTTTACAGTGAAAAAACACAAAAGGCAGTTTTCAAACATTTTTTCGATGATACTTTGTTCAATCTAGTCATATAACATTGTGCGTTAAAAGAGAAATGTGTTATAATGCTACTCTTTTTAAAGAAAAAATAATACAAGTTTCTAACCTGTCATATGCTTATTATTACTTTCATTAATTTGAGTTAGAAAGTTAGTTGATGAAATTGTTACTGTATCCATAAAAAAAACCCTTGCGACTTACCGGAGTACTTTTTTGACGAAACAAATTGTAATTTCACTGTGAAAAAACACAAACTTTAGCTTTTCAACCACTTTTTGGTTGATATTTAATCAAATTCAGCTCTATCAGAATGTGTGATATATGACAAAAGTTATTTGTGATATAACAGATGCGTATTTTAAAGTGAAAACACAAGTTTTAAACTTAATGGGTATATATTTTATACTTTCAGGATTTTTTTACATGAATTTAGCTCAAAAACTGTCATACGGTATATTAAAAAGCTTCTCTGGAACTTTCCGTAATACTTCCATTTCACAGTGAAAAAAAAAAAAACATTTAGTTTTTCAAATATATACACAAGATGATGCATAGTTAATTTAGTTATATAAGATTGTGCGATATAAGAGAAATGTGATTTTTAGAATGCTACTGTTTTGAAAGAAAATATACAGGTTTCTAATTTGTCATATGCTTATTTTTAGTTTAATTAATTTTTGATAGAAATTAATTTGAGTTATGTGTTACGGTACTCTAAAATCATCTTTGCGACTCGTCTGAATCTGTACGGTTGTAATACCAGTGCCCACCTCAATAGGCGTGCATTTGAGACCTTTGACCTTCGGAGATAATATAAAGGCTGATGATCAGTCTCTAATATGAACTGTTTGCCATAAAGATATCTCTGAAACTTTTGGACTGCCCACACTATAGCCAAACACTCTTTCTCGATTGTTGCATAGTTTCTCTCATTCTGTTTCAGCTTCCTACTTGCATATGAAATGGGCATTCTAACGTCACCTTCTGTTTGTAACAGAATAGCACCTATGCCTGTATTTGAAGCATCTGTCTGGAGTATGAACTCCTTCGACAAATCTGGTAACTTCAACACTGGTGCCTTAATAAGTGCATTCTTCAAACTCACAAAAGCATTCACTTGACTATCACCCCAACTTACTTTGTTAGGTTGCCCTTTTTTGGTCAAATCTGTAAGTGCACTAGCAACAGTTTCAAAATTCGGCACGAACTTATGGTAGAAACCAGTGAGACCTAAGAAACTTCTTACCGTTTTCTTTGTTGTTGGTCTAGCAGCATCTTTAATAACCTCTATTTTATCTGGGTTTGGAGACAAACGACCCGTGTCAATGACATGACCTAAACATTCTAGGCTGTTATATCCAATGAAACATTTAGATGGTTTAGCTGTCAACGTAGCGTTAGCCAACCTAGTGAACACCTCCTGTAAAACCTCCAAATGATGTTCAAAAGTAACTGTATAAACAAGTATATCGTCAACAAAGTTGTCAACGTTTTCTAGTCCAGATAACACTTTTCGCATACATCTAGAAAAAGTAGCACCACTATTCACAAGACCAAAGAGTAAGACCTTAAATTGGAACAAAACTCTTGGAGACTGAAACGCAGTCTTCGGTTTAGCTGAATCCGTAAGATTTATTTGCCAATAACCCTTGGTTAAATGTAACTTACTAAAATAATTATAACCAGCCAACATGGAAAACATCTCCTCAATGTTTGGCATCGGCTCTGCATCAAAGACAATTATTCTGTTTAAAGATCTGAAGTCTATACAAAACCTGTTACTCATATCCTTCTTCTTCACAATAACAAATGGTGCAGAATACGGACTGCCAGACCTCTCTATAATATCAAGCGTAATCATCTTATCAATTTCTTTATTTACCGTATCCAACATAGCATAAGGAAGAGGATATGGCTTCAACCGAATAGGATCCTCACTAGTCAGCTTAATGTCCTGTTGTAAGACACTATTATTACCTGGTATATCAGATAGGACATGTGGAAACTGATCAAGTAAATATCTTACTTCATTAACGTGTGGTGATGTCAAGTCATTGTTGATGTGAACATCTAAAGGTGTCTCCCTTGAATCACCAGTAGGTACCTCAACTAACTCACCTTCAATTGTCTTTTCACCTTCATCAACATCTATTACTGATACCGCCACTGTACCAACCTCGTTGTGACTAATTACAGAGTCAACATTTACACCCCGCTCAACGTACAACTTTATCATGTTGATATGAATCAATCTTACCTTGCCATTCATATCATTCCTGTAATCGAGATCACCTACCCGTTCCACAATTGTAAATGGTCCCTTCCAATGCATCAATAACTTATTTGCCTTCGTAGGAAGTAATACTAATACCTTCTGACCAACTTTCATTTTCCGACTTCGTGTCTTTCTGTTATACATACGTGCCTGCTGATGTGATGCATTTCGTAAATTCTGTCTTACTATTTCACATGTGGACTCTAACCTTTCACGAAGATTAACTACGTACTCGTATGTAGACTTAAATTTCTGGGTCAGATATATCCTTCGTCCACAATTCCTGGTCCTCTAACTGACCAACCATAAACCAACTCAAAAGGAGAAAAACAAACACTCTCTTGAGGAACCTCCCTATAAGCAAACAATACAGGTCCTAAATACTTATCCCAGTCCTGTGGTCTTTCTGCACATGAACGCTTCAACATTTGTTTCAACGTTCCGTTAAACCTCTCCACTAAACCATTACACATCGGGTGATACGGTGTAGTAGTTAACTGTCTCAGTGAAATTAATCGACTTACTTCAGCCATGAACTCCGAAGTGAACTTAGAACCCATATCCGTAAGCATTTCTCTAGGGAAACCTATTAGACAAAACATATCGATCATTGCTTCCGCTACCTTCTCTGTTTCAATGGACGGTAAGGCTACAGCCTCCGGATACCTAGTTGCATAGTCAACCAAAGTTAAAATGTAACGGTTACTTTTACTAGTTACTGGTTGCAATGGACCAACTATGTCCACAGCTACTCTGCGGAAAGGAACATCTATAACAGCAGTCTTACCCAATGGAGCCCTGATTTGCTTACCTTTTGGCAGAGTCCTCTGGCAAGTGTCACATGATCTACAATATCGTTTGACATCTGACTCGACTCCGGGCCAATACAATTCTGATCAAACACGACTTACTGTTCGTCTTGTGGCCATATGCCCTGCCATCAAGGACTCATGTGCTAACTTCATGACGTCATTTCTGTAAACCTCGGGGACAACTAACTGACAAAAAAATCTTACCATTTTCCACCTTTGGAGACTGAAATTCTCTGTAAATCAGTTTTCGCTTTATTATAAATCTTACCTTTGTACCGTTTAGTTTTTGAAATACCTTGTCTCTACTTACATTTTCCCTAATCTTTGCCAACCCTTTATCCGACTGTTGTTCTCGCTCAATATCATCAATACTTATTTCCTCTAAACTACCTGGTACCTTTAGTTTTGGGTAAGGTTTATATAATTGCCTAGCCTGTTGTCTTGTCACACCACCTATAGAATACGAAGGGTCAGGATCACTCGGCTCACGTGCGCCCTCAATATTACCTATGATGATATCGTAAATTGGCTGATCCATACGCCAAGCTATTACCTCTCCTTTATAGTAAGGTGTGTTTATCTCCAACTTAGCTAATGGTAAACTGACATTTGAACCATCAACTAATAAACAGGTTTGGCTTTCGCCTAAAAAACAATCATGGTCAACTAAGTCTTTCTTCACCACAACCCCACTACAGCCTGTATCTCGCAATACTGTAACAATTTTACGCCTTAACATACCTTTCGCAATAGTCATTTTGTTCGATACCACTCGATCAGACAGAGATGACAACTTGGGTATCTGTGTAGTACTAGACTGTAAATACAGTATACTGCCCGAAGGAACAACAAACGTAACACATACTGACGGGTCAGTTTCTTTATCTTGTGTGCCTTTCCTCCGGTTGTCGGACTTACCTCTTTTGTTCCTTTCAATGGTCTGTACACTACCAACCTTGTGCCGTAACAGACAATCTGATATAAAATGACCTGTTTTATTACATTTAAAACATTTCCTTTCAGCTTTGTTATTACTGTTACTACTAAATCTCTTCTCAGATGCCTGAGAAATCTCAGGACGATTAGCATTACCTGACGTTGTACTACTTGAATAACCTCTCTGTTGCTGATTTGTAAAATTAACTACATTGACCCGCCTAGCTTCTTTGAACTGGTCGGCTAGCTTAGCCATGTTGTCAATAGAACTGGGTACTCTCTCCTTAAGAAACAACACCACCTCTTTATTACATACATGTAAAAACTGGTCCCTTAACATCAAGTCATAAAGTCCTTCAAAAGACCTTGATATCTTCGACAATTCTATCCATCTACTAAATTAACTCCCTAACCGAACAGAAAACTGTTGAAAAGTTTCACCTGATTCTGGACCACATCCTCTAAATCTCTGCTTAAACCCATCTTCTATCATATCATATCTCTTTAAAAAGCTTGTTTTAAGAGCGTCATAATCTAAAGCTTGTTCCGGCGGAAGCAATGCATAAACGTTAAGAGCATTACCTTTTAAAAGTGCACTCAAATGTGTAGCCCAAATGGTCCTGTCCCATTTCTGAGATATAGCATACCTTTCATAACGACGCAAACACGCGTCCATATCGTCTGTACCTTCTTCAAAAGGAGGTAACTTTGGAACCTTGGAAGGAAAAACATTACCTTGACCTTGTGTAGAAGCTACTGCATCTGGTTTTTGTTTTTCTATTAACTCTAACTGCTGTGCATGCTCCTTTCTTTTATCTTAAGGGCATGATCTAATTTCAGCTTTTCAAACTCTCTCTCTTCTCGTTCTCTTTCTCTCTGTAATCTCCGTTCCTCATGCTGTTTCGCCTCCTCATCGTGAATAAACTTAACTAAATCTTCACCTTTCATACCTAAAGACGTCCCATATTCCCTCAACTGCTTAAGCGCCACCATATCAAACTTACCGCTTGCCGCATACAAGTGAAAACAAATTCACAACAGTAAAGTCGTCCTGGCGCCTGTCTAATTGGGTTTGCTGTACCAGTGTTGATTCGATGTTGTACTCTGTTAGTTCTTTATGAGTCGTCAGTTGATATTGCAAAAACATCTTGATATCTGCAAAGCAGGTCTTTCACATGTTTTGCTTCTTCTTCTTGTAGATGTGCACGCCTCCTTTGGTACAAGTCTGTAAGATGTGCAGGTATGGTATCTGGTGTATTCCCTGTAACAGATATTTAATAACATCTTGCTTTTGGTAACGGTTAATGTTGATAATATGACTGGCATTTCCTATCTATTGTTCTGTTTGGACTGTCATTGCTTATCTAGGAAATGCATAATTTCTGTGAAAACTTCTTTATGTGGTTCTATAACATAGTTCTGATCTTGCTTTTCTAGCCCTGCAACCAATCTTCTAGTGCTGCTAAGTGTTCACTATCTTCAAACATAGCTCCAATAAACATTCTGCACCTTCCAAATATAGTTACAGATTCTTTTTGCATGCAACATTTGCTTCATCTCCAATCAAGGATTTAATGTCATCATTGCCAGTTCTCAGGACCTGTCTTTTGTTGTCTAGTGTGTCAATGTGTTGAAGTAAAAAGTCTTGACCCTGTATTGCGTCTTGATGTGAATCACAGACTAAAGAATCAACTGTATACTCTTAATTCCCTAATAATTTTTTTATGAGACAATACCCACACATATGCAGCTTGTTTCCATTAAAATCATACAGCTTGTGTTCTGTTGGTTTCAGTAATAATTTTTTGTCTGACATTTACAAAATCCTTTTATATATACCATAATTGAAAATTGTTAAAGTAGAGCCACCGCGTCAATCAAAATTGTCAATGAAAAATCAAATATATGGCCTTTATTTGAACACCATTATCCCAATGTTTACAAGTATTACCAATTTGTCTAGAAATCAAGGCCGACTGTATATTCTCCATTGGTACCCGGTATAATGCACCAGGAGTTTCTTGAAATGTCCCTGTCTCGTGTTGTTTGGGCAGTTAACAGCTGTGGGATTCTTCTTCACTGTTGTGATATGTTTGGAGTTTGCCTTTCTGAGCTCTTCGTTGCACTTCACAAAAACTGGATAGTTCTTGCATAGATGACCAGGTTCTTCGCATAGGAAACACTTAATCTGTCTTCGGTCTGTTTTATCGTTAAACTGTCTGGGGCCAAATATGGGATCTTCTTGGTCATATCTTGTACCAGTTTGCTTTTGCAGTCCTAACCCTTACATTTGACTTCTTTTTGTCAATACTATCTCCTAATATCGCTTCATATCATTCTATTCTTTCTTCAGCGTCTGTCACCTTCGTAGAGCCTTGATAAGTGCGTTGTTACAGTGCATCTCAATTTAATCATCACCTCAAGTTAACCTCGAGTTAATATAATCTCTGCTCTAGGACCAAAAACCAGAGATTACAACAGCTAGGACCAGTCCTGCGACAGGTCAACAAGAGATTTTAACGCTGAGATAAGGACAGGTTCAAATCTCTGGTCTGGCCAGTCTGCTTTATTGATATTTCAAATCAGCGGTCCGGTTTATTCAACTGCGCACGCGCTGTTATCGTGACAAAACCACATATTTTAATAATTATCTTCTCTGCTAGATGCGCATGCGCCGTTCTATTACGGTCCTAGGAAGAAAAACGATTATCCGTTAATAAATGAAATGTTATTCTTTTATTTTTATTGGTTAATCATGTTAAAACGAGTAAATAATATTTTGTGCAAAAATGATAAACTATTTATATTGATATATTTGGTTTCAATTTCAATAAATTCTTATGTACACAAAGTTTTCCTATTTTCATATAAAATAAATTAATCTTATGACTTGTCGATGATATTATTCAAAGAAAATATCAGTTTTAAGCTTTGAAATATGAAATAAAATAAAAGTATAAAATTTATGTAAAAGTATAAACACATTTATTTTAAAACCAGTTGTTGGCATGGTACGGGTTACATTCTTCTCCTATAATTTATGATGCCATGATACAAAAGCCCTAACGGTAGGGATAGTGGCTGATTTTCTATATGATAAAGACATAATCTTTCGGTCATTTTAACTGAGGTTTGGAATGTCAGTAACTGCTATTAGCCCTGTTTTAATACATTTCGACCATTGTAATTTTGCTTAGTTTTTTCTGTTACCTTTTTTGACACCAGACTTGGACATCTTTTAAATAACTGCGTGTATTGCGTGTGATGGTTTATTCCACATTGGTCATAGGTATAGATCAGGTACCACAATCACATTTTCACTATATTTATAAAAGGGAAAGTAAATGTTCAAAAATGTTATCAAAATAATATTTTCATGATGAAATGTAAATGTATTTTTGGATATCTTTATAATATTTTCTTGAAAAAATCTATGGGAAACGTTTCCAAGATATTTTTCAAACGTTTCAAATGAATATTACTATTATATCACTTTATAAGAACATCTTATGTCAATGTTTTAAAAATACGCTTATAACATTTTACTAGTTTTAACATGATATTTATGCGGGTCTTATAATATTAATAAAATTTTAGAGAAAAAGGTTTTCATATAACATTTTCTATATATAAAATAAACATTCTGCAAATGGCTTTTTTTTTGAAATACCTGAAAAACATCTATTCGAAATGTATAATACATATCAAGAAGAAATATTTCTGAAAAATATCTTTAGGACATTTTTTTCATGCTATGTTAACATTTCTATAATATTTTCTGATAGATATATTTTTGAAATGTAAAAAAAAATCCTAAACATTCTAAAAACATTCTGGAAAAATGTTTATGATAAATATCATTGATTCACGTTTGAAGAAAATTTCCTTTAAAATGTGATTAAAATATTTTCATGATATATTTCAAATATCAATTAATATATTTTTTCAGAAAATATTTTTATTTAATGTTTTCTATACGTGAGAAAAGCATCCTGGTAAAATATTTTGACAAAAACATATTTTTGTAAAAAAATTTTTTTCAAAACGTTTTAGAACAGTTTTGAAAAATATTCTCTGGGTATCAGATAACAATAGCATATCATAACATTAAGATATATTTTTTTAAACATTTTTTAGTCTGTCTGCAAAATTATATCCATTGCATGTTACATCGATTTGGTCTTCCATAACCGATAAACATTGTTTATAAAATATCATACCGTGTCCGTGGCGTGTCGGTGTAAATGTTTGGATTTTCGGTTTTCGTTTATAAAATGTAAGTGGTTCAAGATTGTTGTACCAGCTAGCAAACAATCGACAATATTTAATGGAAACCAGTAATTGGAAGGGAAGTGTATTTCCGCGGTTTGAACAAAGAAATTTGAAGACGGCGCCTAATTTCTACAAGTATCAGTATGAGAAATCAATTCGTGTTTATTATCTTCTGGTAATAACAGTAGGTAAGTATATAAACTAAGATAATGAACTTTTTCTGTACGAATCAATTTCTGTGTGTTATTTCTTCACTCGACGGTCATAACAATGACAACGTGAATGAAATTATATCAAAAACTTGAACAGTGATAAAGTGGACACCTTTTGGTCATTTTTTCAGCTCACCGGTTTAAAAATCGATATTCCAAATCTTTATTGTCCAACTAAATATAGTGTAGGACAATACTATATATAATCAAAATGAAAGATAACTTAAGGTCACAAGCTTAAATTAAATATTTCAAATTTCGCCCCCTCTTGACCCCAATTTTATAAAATAAAAATTATAAAACCTTATTACACATCTGCATATGGTGTTTGACAATAATTTATAGAAATAAAATGCATTAATTGAAAAACAAAAGACGAGTTTATGTTACAAGCTTCAATTGATATTTTTTTCAAAATGCGACCTCTGTTCGCCGCTTGTTTAGAAAATAGAAATTCTAAAACTTTATTGCACATCTGCATATAGTGTATGACAATACCATATAGAAATAATATGCATAAATTTTAAAATTAAAGGGGAGATTAGGTCACAAGCTTAAATTGACAGTTTTTCGAAACTGTTGGCCCCAATTTTAGAAAATCAAAATTCTAAAACCTTATTGCGTATCTGCATAAGGTGCATGACAATACTATATAAAAACAAAATGCATAAATTGTAAAATGAAAGAGGAATTTAAGTCACAAGAATAAATTGACAGTTTTTCGAAATTCGACCCATGTGGGCCCCAATTTTAGAAAATGAAACTCTAACAACTTATTGTCCATCTGCATATGTTGCATGACAATACTGTATAGAAATAAAATGCATAAATTAAAAAATGAAAAACGAATTTAGGTCACAAGCTTGAATTCAAATCTTCGAAGTTCAACCCATGTTAGGCCCTTGTTTTAAAAATCAAAATTCTAAAACATCTACAGGTGGTATGCAACCATTCTATATAGAATTTAAATTCCTAAACCCAAAAGTGAAGGAAAAAGTGTGACGCACGGACAGAGACAATCGCTATATCCCCGAACTTTCGTCAAAAGTGCGGGGATAACAAATAGACCTAAAAAAATAAAATGAATCTAAATGACTAAATTGTATGATGGTCGTCTGCTATGTGACCCACAAACTTTCTTGCTTGGTGAAAATCTCTGGAGAATATTACAATTATTTACATTTCAAATAACAATTTTGTATATGTTGAAAATCAACATGGTTCAAAGTTTTTGAAACAAAACTGGATGTAGATATCTCATGTGTCTATACATTGTATTTTTGGTCTTATTTATTCATATAAAAACGTATATGTCATCATATCTGCGGATGATTTTAATACTTAAATTTTCTTGTTCAGACCAACCATGAACAAGTAGAAGGTAAGAAATAAATCGGTAATTTAGAACAACAGAAAGGAGGTTGATAGCTGTAAGAATAGCACTTGGTAATTTAATATTTATTAAATATATATGAAAAAATGCCATCTTAAATGTTATGTCAGAAAATTTGTTTTAGTTTTTGAAATTATTTCACACGGAAGAAATTTTAAGGAAAAAAAACTTTATTGTTGGGGTCTAAATGATACAATATTATAATAAAGACAGAACACTTTTGCTAGCCGAAAACCAGGCCATGAAATAAGCTGTCTTGCGTGAAGCTTCATCAAAGCAATCCTGGAGTAGTCATCATTTAGAATGAAATTTATTAGATATAACCCCAACCATTTGAGCAATACAGCTTCGAAATCCTTACATCTGTCAAAGTCTGACATCTCTGAAATTGTTTGACCTGTCCTATAGATTGTTTTCAGTTTGATAATAAATTTTAAATTTGTATTACCTACTTATCAATGTAGACATGTACATAGATTAATCTCACATTTTTGTGATCATAGGTCATAACAATTTATCCTAAACCTGTAAGACATTTGTAATTTTGATTTTTAAATGTTTTCAATTTAATTTTTCCACAATCAGACAGGAAGTAAAAGAAATTAACAAGACGGGAGTTGCTGGAGGATGAATAAAATTATGAACTTGTTATTTTTATGAAATATTGATGAGACTAAATTATAAATACAGATAAGTTAAATTTGTTTGAATTTCAATACGAACAGAAAAAAATAAATGATCAATCAAAATACAATGTATCGTTTCATTTCATTTATAGCCGAGAGTACATCAATGAGAGAAAATCCTATGCAGAAAGTTGGGAAATAGGAAAGATTCTTACTGAATAACATAAACACTACAGTCTGACAGGAATATTGTAGAACATTTTATATGAAATGTCCAAATGGTCAGCTGCAAAATCAAAGGGTATTTTAAGATGTAAGGAGGATATTTTTCAACATTTACTTAATAATGTTTATGATATTAAAAACATTGGACTTATTTTTTGAAGTATGAAAATATTATTAAAATATTTTCAGAATGGTGTGGGAACATTTTACAACATTTGGTAATATATGCTGAAAGAAGAAATGTTTGCAGGATATTTATTAAATTTTTTGAACTTTTTATGACAAATGTTTAAATGATATCAAAATTACATTGACATACAAATATTCTAAGAACATTTTACTGATATTTTAAAGTGCAGAAAATGTTTTTAAAATGTCCTAACAATTTTATCAAAATATTTTAACAATATTTTTAGAACATTTCTTTATAACATCTTATTTATACTTTCTAGAAAATGTTCTTAAGATGTTTATTGAGAACTTAAGACACAAGTCTAAATGATATATAAAAGCATTCACATTTTGATATCCTATAAACATTAAAATGGTGTGGTGAAATACAAAAATGTTATCAAAATGTAGTATGAATGTTTTCAAAATGTTTTTTCAAATATTTCTAAAATAGTTTTCCTTAAATGATATTCTAGACAATATTTTTCTGATATTGATTACATATTTTCAGATCATTATAAAAGATATTGGGGCGATGTTTTAGACATATTTTGGAAAAAAAAAGGTTTAAAAAACATTAAACTGCTGTTTAATGCGCCATACACTTTAATATTTATTTCATATGTTTCGGCTATATTTTTACAACAGTAGTGAACACGTTTTAAAAACGTTCTAAAACATCATTGTGTTATCTGAGAGGGAGAGGGTTCAGATCTCACAAAACATATGTAACCCCGGCAGATTTTTCAGGCTGTCCCAAGTCAGGAACATTTGGCCTTTGTTAACCTTGTGTGTGTTTTTTAATGTTGGTTTATTTGCATGTTTCGGAGTTAAGTGTGCCGCCCATTTCAAGGACTAGTAACCAGTATTGTTTAGGGGCCCTTGGGATTTCTCGATGCGTTGTTGTGGCCTTGGGCTGTTTTCTAATCTTTGGCCGGTTTGTTGTCAATTTTATATATTCCCCGTTTCCATTCTCTATTCTATAACTTAAAGTCAATTCTGAAACATATATTTTGACTGTAAAAAACACTTCAGGTAAAACCAACATATCTTTAATCTTGTGTCGTACAGTCTATACCCCTGGCATGGCTAAATTTAATTAGGAATCATCCTTAAAATGTTTGAAAAGCTAAATTATGTTTTTTTCCACTGTGAAACTAAATTTTTTTATCTAACTAGTATTACCGTAAGTCCATGAAGTCGCAGAGAAACCTTCTTTTAAGATACCGTATGAAATATTATAAACAATATTTATGTCAAAACTTCGTAAATGTATAAAATAAACATATGTCAAGTTTGAAACTTGTATTTTTACTTTCAAAACTACTGTTGTTATAACAAAATTCAATTTTGTCTTATATCGCACACTCTGATATGGGTTAATTTGACTAATTATGAACCTAAAATTGGTTGAAAAGCTAAATTGTGTTTGTTCACAGTGAAATTGATTTTCTCATGGAAAAAGATCTACGGTAAGACGCAGAGACGCTTTTTTTTTTGGATATCGCAGCAAATCTATCAACTAAATTTCTATCAACAATTAATGGAAGTATAAATAAACACACGACAAGTAAGAAATTGTATTGTTTCTTTAAAAACAGTAGCATTATAATAAAAATCAAATTCCTCTTATGACGCACAATCTTATTTGGCTAAATTGAACTAAGTAGCTCCTTAAAAATGTTGTTACTTTGGTGTCGATAGCGGAAGACTTAGTTTAACATTGGACCCTATGTGAATTACATGCAGACGGTGTCTTCTTGAAAATCAATTAATGGATTGAACTCAAACATGGAATTCTCAAGGTCCTTTAGAATGAACAAATGGAAATACCAGGTGAGCAATACATGCTCCTGGGAGCCTCTGGTTTCTTTTACTAATGTAAATTATTCAATTATCGACCGAATTTAGTATGCAAAGAATATATTAAATAAAATGTTCCTAAATTGAATGTCAAATCATTTAACATGAATAAAACATTTTCAAATTAAACATTAACTAGAACTTTAATGTGTTAAAAATAAAACAAAATGTTCTTAAAATCAAATGCAATAATAAATCTTTCACTGCTCTGGATATGAGGCATATTCTTTTTTAATTCTTGCGTAAATTGCCATTTTCAGTGTTAGATGACCCGCTGAAGATCGGTTCGCGCGACCCCATCTCCACTGCACGATTCCTCATCTACCATTGCTTTTAGACCATGCAATCAAATCGCGCCGTTCACAAATGCACATACCTTTTGACCAATTGGGAGTAACGTTATATAACTTCGTCGACTGCCTCCATTGAATTTACCTAGGTACAGGAAACTTTAAAATCAAGTATTCACGGGAGAAATATGTACTTATACTCGTTCAAAAGTGAAGAACTGGAATATCTTTAACCCGTTATTAAAATTCAGCGCCTTTTCCATCGTTTCGTTGCGCTCCAATCGGGAAAGATCCGAATTTTAAATAATCGTTCAAGATTTTCCAGTCTTCACTTTGAACGCGTGTAAGAAATACCCAAAATTAATTTGCATTTCTTGCTGGTAAAAAATATAAAAAAAGCTAGATGTACTAATGCCACATTTCTATATGATAATACATTTCATATTATTTATTCGTGTCATATTCATTTTATTGATCATATATCAATGTGAAGTGTGGCTTCATATTTCAAAGAAAAGTTTTAGTATGACAATAAAAATCGATTGCGAATTCTATTAGAACGAGAGTAGATGCAGGTATTACGCTCCCGAACGGAGCTATTATGATAGAACGGTCAATTTGTGTTAGTTTACTGACAATTTCTTTTTCTTCAATCGGAAGTTGAGCCTAATTTCCGGTCTTACGCAAAGACGATATTACAAAAAGACGGAACAGGACGAGACGGAACATAAAGAAAAGGAACAAGGGAAACGGAACAGAAGCGGAAGATTATACCCTTCTTAAAAAAAGAAAAAGTCGGGAGCTCATTAGGTAACGCCTGCCTCATATTAGAATTAATGCAGAGTTATCGGACATGAACATGCCGACAATAGTTCGATATGAGAACATCCTGCGCCTTGATCTTCCTCGAATTCCACTCACTACAAAAGTTCCCAACGGCATACGGGGAAAAAAGAAGAGAGAATAATCATACTTTTTTCTCTTATGTCAGCAAAATCTATAAAGATTTTAATGTTACTCTATGATTAAATTTTTGTTCACCGGCAGACTCAAAATTATTCTGGTTACGTCCGAATAATTCCCCTCACGATCCACTCTATAACTTATTGTAACATTGGTCAGTGTATAATATGATATGGCTAATGTGCATGTACACTGATATATGTATTGTAGTTGGCATGTTTATTTTGAATAGTTTCAATAGTACGAAATGGTGCTATTATATGTATTATCATACTAGTACACGTAGCTGGCATAGGTAAGATTAAAAGGTATATTATGACGCGATCGAATAAGCCGGTATCCAAAATTATTCAGGTAAATTTATTAATAATATTCTGTTATTCCAAACACCCATACATTTTGAGGTCAGGGTAATTGTCATATACCAGTGTTAGACCAAACCATGGACCGTTTCAAACTCTCAATATACATTAATTACAACATAAAAATGAAAACAAAATAGATAGCTGGTAAATATACTGCAGATTTTGTGGTTAAACTTCTTACCTTAATCGTGTAGCAATGTACATGTATACAGGGATAGGGATATTTAAATTCTAACTTGTAATTATGAAATACATGCATATATTCAATTTTAAATCGTCACTGTATTTGTGCAGCGACAAGGCACACAAATCAATGTAGTCTCGCAACAAATGATGTATAGGTATTATTTCTAAATTTAAAATTACCTATGTTTTGTTCACTGAAAAAAAATGGGAATAGGAAACTAGAAATCTAGATACTACTGCCCATGAGTGCTTCATACGGAAAAGTAATGTAAAAAGTAATTTTCATCGTCACACCTATAAAAATATACCTGAACATGGATCTAGTTAAGAGATTGAAATCACTTATTAATATTCACCTTGTATCCCTGTACAACGGATATTGCCGAAGGTGTACAGTAAACTGTGGTTCGTGTACCGCGATTTTGGAAAGTCGAGGCGAGTAAAGAAGAGATTCAACAAGATGTTTGTAAAGATTTCCCTTTTACATATTGTTTTCCGTCATATATTTTAACATGCTGATAGTTTCCAGTATACATCCACTTCGTATATATAATTACATATATTCTGATTAAGACTTGTGTAACGAATGAATTTCAACATAGAGGTCACTGACCAGCAAGAACCATTCCTTAAATTTTGAGAGAGTGCTAAAATTTATGTGTTAAAAGGCTACAAAATATTTAAAATCTTTTAATTTTTTTCATAAATAGCTCTAGTCTGGAAATATTCTTTCAATTTCAATGAACCAAAAAGGGTCTTCTTTGAAATAGCCTTATGTACAGTATATTGATGTTCGTTGTACATCTGGGTTGTTGCAGCAATATACTAAGGGTATGTACTACACATTGATCATTACTAAAAGTAAGATATTCGTAAATACCTTCAAATTCCTACAATCGTTTATGATTTGATTTTATATAACTGTATCGTATATAGATTCACTCCACAGTTGGGGCTGTATTCGTTAAGATTCATCAACGTACCTTTTTTCCGTAAACTGCTCTCATTTCTATATAAGTTTCGTCCATTTCATGTGTTCGAATGTTTGTAAAAACCACCAGTGTATTTCTATTTATTTGATATTTGAATAAACAACGGGAATGAACGAAAGTGGGATAAATGCAAACTAGGACAAAAACCAGCAAAGCAGCTGATGTGAAAAGTGACAAAAAAGGGCATCGTTTAGCCTTCAACAAAGAACAGAACTACCACTGAACGACAAGCTCTCTAAATAGCCCATCTGCATACATAACATTGGAGGTCTTATTTTGATACTTTATGGGATACGGACGCTATCACGAAAACTACTATCAAATTTCATGAAGTCACTTAACTATGCAAATGATGTGAAGGTGAAAGGTCATATGATATTGGCAATAAACAACAACATGGATAGCAGGAAAGGTCAACTATAACATACCAATCATTCAAAGCTGACAAAACGCTGTACAAAAGAACAACATAAAAGAGTACAAAACACAAACATGAACACACAAGAGAGTCCGGATAGCCTGACTTGGTACAGACACTAAATAGTGGTGGGGTTAACCCTGATGTATGGGTACCCAACCCCCCCCCCCCCTTATCTTTCCTGACACTCTGGTGTATACAACACACTATAAAAACCAATAGAGTATGATTACCAACAAGTTGAGCGCTTGCTAGACTTGACAAATAGAGTTGACGGTGCATAATTTAGATAGCCCGGTCAGAATATGCTCGTTTAAACTGTAAAACTAGCTAAGGCTTTCTTACCTGCGTGTCGGAAACTGTCACTCTCCTAAACGAAAAATCTGATATATCTCCTCTTTAAAGGATTCAATGCTATCTCGTCATAGAGATTACATACTTTACATCGTGGTGGAACTGTATAACAAGTATTGATGGTCTAGGTATTATACCTTCTGGGAAATGTATATATTAAAGAAAGTTTTACGAACTCACTAAAAATTGAAACGGAAGTCAATATCAAATGACAAATGACAGCTGGTAGTGCATTTACGTTTAAAATATTTTGAGCGTATGCCGTAAACTTCTAGATTTAGAATTTATAACGAGTATATGGGTCACAGAAATTAATACAAATTACTGGGTCATTCTTTTTTTAAGCATAGCGGGTAATTGAATAATTTAATTAAAAAGTCCATATCATAAAAAAAATGTATAAACGAACTAAGGATGGGCTGTGTCGTAATTACCGTAAAACTAAACTAATTGTTCTTTCTGATGCATAGGCAAACATTTTTTTTCTGTATATTTTCGATTTTTGTCTAATCAAAACACCGTACACTTCCCTATCACTATACGGTATACATTAACACGATACAATCACAATCAACGGTACACAAGTTGTACATATTTTCCCAACTATAAAGACAATTGAAAACTATTGACTAAAATGTTCCTTATCTATCAGACCATTACTCCACTGATTTTGCTAAAGTAAAATACATAGTTTAACATTTTACATGGTTTTTGTGTGAGATGTTTCACGCTATTGTTGACAAACTGTTCCAAATTTCATGTATAATACAGAATACATTACCAATATTCACATTTTACCTAGCTGTGGAAGATCTATGAATACTTGGTAAAATGTCGATGAAGTTGTAAGGGATAATTTATTTCAAAATGAATAGACAAAAATGAAAAAAGTACCTTGCTGTCCGTTTGTTTATCGCTTCGGCTATCCCAATTTCCGGTACACAAGCCCCAATTACACAATCGGCAATATCAGTTGTACGTGGATACACAGTGATATTAATAATTTTACAATTTAATCAGTCATTATAACTTATACTGTATTGTACGTACATGACGTATGAAATACAACCAATTATTTTATTTTAAACGGTCATTGTATTTGTGCAGCGAAAAGGCATTGGTCTTAATTCTAAATTTAAAAAATTACCTATGTCTAATTCACGTTACAAGATCCAATAAAATTGTAAGATTTTGCACGTCTGAACTGTGAAGACCTAAGTTCATCATGGTCTTAGTAGGAGATCTTTCTATTGTTCAACAGCTGTTTTACACATTGGGAAATATAATTAGTGACAAATGCCGTAAGGCATTTTTAATACCAGTAGTTGTCCTTTGCACAAGGGAAGAAATAAAGAGAATAATCATACACAATAAACTAATTCGTAAACGGATAATTTAATAGTCCTAACAAAAAATGTATAATCATATATGAATTATTAAAATATTTAGTTAAATCTCCATTGAAATTAGCTTTCCATTTTTCAATATAACAATCTTATTTACACTTCCCGGCACAGTAATGGTTAGCGTGTGCTCATCATTTACCACTGAATTTTCCTTGTTATCACCGTTTTCATTTTTTTTAGAAATAGATAATAAAAATGTTTTAAATTTTATAACATTAACCTGACTGTAAATAAAAATAACAATACACAATATAAATGGTAACAAAGGTAAATTTATCAAAAAGGTAAATGAATTCAAAACTTTAACCGTTGTATATGGCAAGCCGTTTTACTATTTATTCTAACTTCAAGATATCTCAAATAATATATAAGATATTTCATAAACATTATAAGATATCTTATACACTTGATAAGATATCTTCTATATATCTCATAAAGTACATAAGATATCTTATTAAGTTTATAAGATATCTTTTAAACTTTAGAAGATATCTTATAGAGTTTATAAAATATCTTATAAACTTTATAAGATATTTTATGTAATTTACAAGATATCTTATAAAGTATATAAGATATCTTATGAACTATATGAGATATCTTATAAAGTTTATTAGATATCTTAAAGTTCGAATAAATAGTAAAACGGCTTGTCATAATTGTATATGTAATAAATTATGGCAACAAAGAAAACACGTGGAGTGTGTAACAACTACTTACATTTCAAGACACTTCGTTAAAATGAAACAAGTAGACCCAAACGGGAAACCGGTTTTTACTTCCTAACAGGTTTTGGAAAATGTTTTATTTTGTACCTTAAAAAGTTGTAAACAGAACAAGCTGTACAGTGGTAGCGGAGAAGACTTTGAAGGTCAAATATTTGATTTATTCAATGTTCAATAAGTTTTCTGTATTAGATACAGAACAAAGGTAACAAAAGAATGAGCCGCTAACAACCGTTGCCAGATAGCTTGTTCTGCACGAGTAGTCAGGTCAATGTCCGAGGCGTCAGCCAAGAACATGTGAACTGACCACAATTGCAGAAAAACTATCCGGCATAGGTTGTTACCGGTTCCGTTCTCTTGTTATTATTGTTATGTATCTGACTTGTTCGACGTTGTTATCATAGCGGCTTACATAATGCCTGATAATCAGATTATAAGCTATTAAGAATTGACTATAAAAGAGGAACGGTATTATTTTGATAAATATATACCTAACAAATAACAAAAACCAACAAAAAACACATGTGCATGTATGTCCCTCCAGAAGCATTGTTTGTAATCGATAAGATTCATTAAAAAAATGGTTCATTAATTTTAAATTAAAAAAAAAAATTCTAATCACTTGTTCACATTTTGAATATAGTTTCATTATGTTCTTCTACATCTAATTTTCTAAATATTTTTTTACCTATTCATTATAAAAAGTTGCGTGTGCATCGAGTAATGAAAATTTCGTACTTATTTAATATTTTTGTTTGTTTCAATTTCAAATTTCTTTTAATATAATAGATGGTGTATTCATTTAAATATTCAACTCATAATTGAATCTAGTGGATCCTTGACAAGATTCAAGGTCGTCTTAGAACCTGTTGGCCACTTTTTTTTAAATGTAACGCGACAGAGCGTTTTAGCAATAAATAGAGCGCCAATTTGTTTGATCTTGAAACAGATTTGGTTTCTGCGTAGCTGCATCTTAGTCTGAGACCTGATTCGCACCCTTTGCCTCAATTTCATGCTTCAGTAACTTGCGTCTCATTTTCGTGGTTAAATCCATTTCTCAGCAACTGTAATACACAGACTCACCATAATTGTTGATATAGTTCGTAATAGGTACATGCCGATCTGACACATGTCTGCCGACCTTGAACTCAATTTAATGCTTGAGTGGCTTGCATAAACTTTTATGGTTAAAACGATTTCTCATAAACTGTAATATCTGTACCCACTATATTTCATCTGCACATAGTTTTTGTTTTGTTCTTGCCAGTGTGACAATTATCGATCTACCGTGACATAACATTTCTGCTTGCATGACTTCTGTTACATTTATAGGTTAAGCCTTTGACCACGAACTGTAATACCCAGACCCGTTATATTTAATCTATAGATAATTCGTGTTTTGTCCATGCCAGTCTGACACTTGACTGTCACCTGATATGATACTTGAATAACTTAAATTGTTTCTCAGCACCTGAATTACCTAGACCTTCAACATTTGGTATATAGATAGTCCCTGTTTGTTAAATGCCAGTAAAAGATGCGTTAACCAATCATGACCTCAATATCGTGCTTGAGTGATTTGTGTTACATTCTCGAGATTAAGGATATTTCTCACCAACTATAACAGCTAAACCCACTATGATTGGTTTATAGATAGTTCTGCTTGGCTAAATTCCAGTCTAACACCAGATGACTCACCTGACCTCAATTTCATGCTTGAGTGACTTGTATTACATTTTTCTATTAAGTCCATTTGTGAGCATATGATATACCTAGAACCGATATATTTGTTTTATAGAGAGTTCTTGCTGGGCATTTGCCAGACTGACACCCTTTAGCTGATCTTGGATACATGGCCATAACTATTGTTTTTAATATTGTTTTTATACCGAATAGGAAACATAGTAAAGGTTGCCCAAAACTAAAAAGTGATAACACCAAACACCAAACCCTCTTAGAAGAACACAAAAGTATACAGAAATGAATAAGTACAATCTGTAACTGCATGTTATATAAATTAAACTTGAAAAAAATATAATGATAATAAGGAAGATCAAAACAGTTAAAATGCTGATATTAATTGTCGATTTGGTCGTCATGGGCTGTTTACAACGAAGGAATTAAAATGTTTTTGTCCAAAACAATTAATAGTTAAATATTACCTAGATGAGGTAAAAGTATACTACAAAACATTCACACGTGTCACACATTTTGGTTTTATGAATGCTGTGCAAAAAGCAAAATCACCTGTTTGCCAAAAATATTAACCATGCAATATTACGTTATTAATACATGATTGTTTCTGTATTGGCCTTGTTATTGGTCAGACGCTTGCTGTATTTGCCTTTTTATTGGTCAGCTGCTTGATGTATTGACCTTAGGTGGAGCCGATTGTCAATATAGCTGGCCGAGGACCAATAACAAGTCAAATACCGAGTAGAATTATCGCTTCAGTGTCAACAATCACGTCAAGTTGCCATGCTTTGACGTCGTTTTTCTTTCTTCAACCGAGTCAAGTTAATGAATCACATGATCATAACGTCATTAAATTATTAGGTCTGTTTTAAGGATGACGTCATGTTGCTGTAGATCAACGTCGTCTTTCTATGTCATTCTCGTCGGTTTGATCAATAAAATGTTTCCAACGTCACTTATAGAAACCGCGCAACTTACTACTGCATTACTTCCGCTAAAACAGTAATCTATTTGCTTAAAATGTCAGTGCTTGAAAACAAAACCTACACATTGGTGATAAAAGGAATACTGGAAATTTTATTTCAGACTCTGACTTTCTCAGGTTTGTCATTTGACTCGCCCTGACGGTCTTCGCAAATACACAATGACATACTTATCATATAACAAAAATTCTATTATTTTATATGAACTGTGTGCAATTTCGAATCAAACCAATTAAAAATGAGACCAAATCAAAGCACGCTGCCTCAAATTTAACTAAAAACTGATAGATAATTGGTTTTCCCCTGTTTTTCCCTATTCTTGACGTGTTTAATCCGTCTGATAAAAATACTGTGAATTCAGAAATCATAGCGTGCATTTATTATTGCGATTTTGTCATTTTTTACCAAAATGCGATTTTAATTTTTGAAATATTGAGAAAAATCCCGCTTCATTCATATAAAACTTTCGAAAATACGAGTTTAAATTATTGCGATTACAACGCTGCCGCATTTTTCGCAATAATAAAAACATCACAATAATTTCCGAATTAACAGTACATATTTTTAAACACTTCCCGGTGATTAAATTTTTGCGTGGGAATTCCCGCCGTTATTTTACGTTTATTGGAAAGATAGTAAAACATATCACATAATACCAAAATTAATTTGATGCACTGTATAGCCATTTCAATAACTGACAACTCATAAGCAGTGCTCGAGATCAAAGTGTTGGAAAACCGGTTAAAGATAATATAGTGAATTAATAAGTACAACCATTAAAATTCACAACAATTTAAAACAAACAGGAATCCAAAATAACTTAAGGGTTACCTCTGCATCAACAGGAAGAGCCTTAGGAATTTTTTATAATTTTATCAAATTTTGAACAAAAATTTAGATGCTTCGAGTAATGAATCATGCCAGAACAAAAATTCTGGCTACTGGGCTGATAATGCCTCGGGAACTTACAGTCCTCCAGCAGAGACATAGACCCAGTGGTAGTAATAAAATGTATCACAAAATACCGAAATAAATTTGATGCAATGTATGGCCATTTTGTTGACTGACAACTCATCAGCAGTACTGGAGATCAAAGTATTGGAAAACCGGTTAAAGATAACACAATGAATTAAGAAGCATAACCATTAAAATCCAAAACAGTTAAAACAAACAGGAATCCAAAATAAGCTATGGCTTACCTCTGCACCAACAGGAAGAGCCCTAGAAATTTCTGATTATTTTGTCAAATTTTGAACAGAAAATTTAGAGGCATTTGAGTAATGAATCACGCCAGTACAAAAATTCTAACTACAGGGCTGATAATGCCCTCCGGGACTTAAAACTAGAGAAGATCCGAAGTGTCATTCATGTAAACAAAATGCGTAGCAACGGCATTTTCTTGAGGTTTTTGTTGAATATCATAGGAGAAACAGATTATCCTTCAATGTAATCTTGAGTTATACAATTTATCCACCCTCGATAGTTAGATTTTAGATTTTAACACGCTCGCAAATGCTTGCGTGATGAAAAACACACATTTAACTATCTGGGGTGGAGAAAATCCATAACTCACCCGTTCCTGAAGGAGAATCTATATATAAACATGTTTGAAATTGTTGTCCCGGGTGTTGATTTTGTCCGAACTCCGAAGGTTGTGAAAATCAATACAACCAAGGTTTAAGATTGATATTATTGCCTCCTGGCTTTTTGTTTAGTCTCGTTACAGTTTGTAAATAACATATTATGGGTACCTGAAATCCTTTACAAAGCGTTCATTTGTTAATTGTTTTCTATTTCTGTCATTTGTTTTTAGCAGACAAGGAGGTCTATTTAAAACAGTATTTCGTTAGTTTATGCGAGATAGCCGAAATCTTTAATTTTTTACAAATTTTTTCGGTATGACGGTCTTGGCAAATACACGGTGAAATACTTATCATGTAACAAAAAAATTTGATTTAAAGATTAAATCTTTGGTATTCTAATTGCGAGATTAGTTATTCTGTTTATTACATTGAAATAGTTCATGTATTCAGAAGATTTAACGAGAAAATACAAGGGATGATGGTTTTTATACTACTACGCGTCGACCATTGTATAGCAACGTCGTTGGCGACGGCAATTGTTAATTCACTTCCTAGAGTGAAATATGACGTTGGAGTTCACTGGGTGCATTATCGGATTTGATTTCACTCGGAAATCCCAGTACTTCACTACAGTCAATGTTATAATAAAAATTATTGCACCCTGGATTTTGGTTCGCCTCGTTACAGTTTGTTAATAACATATTATGGGTACCTTATATCCTTTACAAAGGATTGATTTGTTAATTGTTTTCTATTTCTGTCATTTGTTTTTAAAAGACAAGGAAATCTATTTAAAACAGTATTTCGTTAGTTTATGCGAGATAGCCGAATTCTTTTATTTGTTAAAATAAAGTTTATTTTAAATCAGGGTGAGTTATTCTCAAACAGACCGATTGACGTCATAATGACATCGGAATAGAAACGGATAGATGTAAGAAGTTGTTTTACTATAAACTTTGCAATTAATTTCGGAAATGAAAGTCATCCATCAAAATTATACAAGGAAATTCAAATTTTTACATTTGTAGTGAAGATTGATTTGTAATGCAACATATATTTTCGTTGAATAGACCGACTGCATCCAAACTGCGCATATGAGAGTCTTAGCTAGGTTTACATTTAAACGAGCATATATTGAACATGTTATCTAAAATATGTACCGTACAGTCTAATTTTGCTGTTCTAGCAAACAGTCAATTTGTTTGTAATCTTACTGTATTGGTTTTTGAAGCGTGGTTTATAAATCTGATTAGTTGATACGTCATTGTTGAGCCCTATTGTTATCCAATTTGTTGTTTTTCAGATGATTTCTTCTCATTTTACAATTCACAGAATCTCCAGCTGTTCATTTCATATTTATATATAAAGTTTAAATTGCCCTTTCAAGTACATGTATCATCAACGAGTTATAGTTGTCTGGATATATTGTGGTAAAGGTTGAAAAAAGTTTTCTATAGGTTTATTTTATACTTGTGTAGAACATTAAATTTCAACGTTGTCAACACCCTATATTGATAAACTTGCAACCGTGTTTTCAAATAGGAACGCCTATACAACTCTTGTGTAACAGTATTTATTAACCAACTAGGTAAAATTATAGCTAAAATGCATATGTATTACAAATTTCACAACAGGGCCATTACGACAAAACAGGGCATTATTACAGGGCCGATTAGGAAAAAACAGGGCCATTATGAAATCAAAAAATTAAATATGGCTACACATTTCTGAGGATTTTGTCGCATGGGATTTTTTGCTGTTGATTGTGCTGATTGTACAATTCTGTTTTATGCTATTGACTATAAAGAATTTCTATTCAGCCGGAAGTTGCTAAAAGACTGTATTTTAACTTTTTCACACCGGAAACTGATAGAAATTAGCAGACAACAGATAAGAAATGCAATGTCTGTTGACAATTCAGTAGAGCGCTTGCATTGCGAAATACCAATCAACGTCTATCTACTATAATGGGTAGAACACTTAACATAAATTAAAATTTACTCTAGGAAGAGAAATTTTGAGAATGACAATTTTCAGTAATTCTATTATTCAGTGAACTTATCCCATTTGTTACAGTTTCTATTGTGAAAAGCATATGGTATAATGAAGCTCTCAACATTTTTTTTATTCGATACTTCATCAGACGTACATGTAGTTTAAAAATTAATTCTATTTCTCTTCTATCTCACACCCTTCATTACATAAACTAGTAGCAACAAACAAATGTGATGTAGAATAACTCTTACAACTGATGAAAGTTTATAATAGGCATAAAAATACCTCTAGTTTCGGGGCTGTAATGGCCCTCGGCGTTGCCTTGGGCCATTACAACCTCCCTCGGGTCATTATTACAGACCTTGGACATATTACAGGGCCATTATAAAAACGCTCATTCATTAATACTATAATAATAACTATTTAATCAAATTTGCGGTAAATGATTGATTGATTGCTGTTTGCCTTACGACCAAATAATTCATGGTTTTTCAGGACACGAACAACATATGGCAATATTGCGGTACTTTGCTAATTTGCATAGTAGCCGTTTTGGATTTCTCTGACAACATTCATTAAAAGCATTATACTTGCCCAAAAATAAAAATGCAAACATTCAAATTATTATAACTCAAAAGCATAATGGTAAATTCTACACAATATTAGCTTTCTTTTCGTGTGCAAATAAACATTGTCAGCATTGAAAGCTTTCCGCCAATTTAGTTTTAAAAACTGAAGCGTAACCGTAGTATAACTGCTATTTGAATTAACCAAAAATTAGTGAAAAATGCAAATTCAAACTACAAATACAGATACAAGGCGAGATCAATCACACATTGTCCGCATATGGAGAACCACTTTGGAGGATGAATTTTATGAGGAAATAACTTTTATCTCACCTGCTTCCATAAGTTTTTGCCAAACTGTTTTTAAAACATGATAATTGCAAGTCTCCCATAGCGTAATACTTCAAATCTGAAGCCTTTTCCCTCAGAATTAAACAAACAATTTGTAAATATCCACCAAAGGAAGTTTTCATAGACACATTAGTTTAAGAGCAGAGACGGGAAAAGAATCGATTATCAGTAATTCAAACATTTTTATCATTTTCGATCTACAACTAAGGGAGGTAATTTGTTTAAAAGGGATGATGTTACGTGATGCAAGTGCTATGAATAAAGTATCCAGCATTTTGTCATATGAGTTCAACAAGTTATCAAACGCTATTTCAAAAAGAGGTGGAATGGAACACCAAGTGGTTGGAATGGGATTGATATTTCAGTCTTCCCTAGCCGACATTAGGATACTCTTCCAAAAATACAGAAAGGGTCTTAAACGTGCAGGAATCGTTCCAGTTTTTCTTTCTTTCTAAACTGCATTTAATAAGCGAGTGAAACTCGTTCTTAAGTGTTTCAAATTTCGAATATATATGTGTATACATGATAAGGGCTAAGTATTCTACAATTGAAAAGGTTTCGGCAAGATGGCGGCGCCCGCTGCGTCCATCGTAACTTCTCTGCCATTCTACAGTAGGGGCCTTGAAAATATCCAAGTAGTTACGGTTGTTAAAACCGGAAATTATCATTAGTTCATTCGTCCCTTTATTCCTCCGACCAATTTTGGTATTTACGTCCTATTTAATTTGTCTACCTAATTCGATAAATTGCTAATACCAAAAATTAAAAGAAGGCACAAGCTTCGTTTGCTCCTCAGGTCGCACCTATCTCATATTAGCGAGGGCCCGAGCGCTAGTTGGACCACATGGGTAATTTAGAAAAGTGTTTTTAATGGGGTCAGCCATTATGCAATCCGAAGTGAATTTATTTATTAAAGCAAATATGGCCATATTGTGCTACATACTAAGGCTAGAAAACGTTTCGTTCGACGGAAACGGAAGTAAGTAAAGTCAAATTATAACTTTAGAGGCAGAATCGTGATACCGGAAATGAGTTTATGAGGGCTGTTGCTATGCTCCCATCATTGGTCATGCCTACAGCATAGTATTCATAAAATTCCGGATTACAATATGTACTTCTATGATAAAAAGAAAAAAAATCAGTAAAAGTATAATATTTCCAGTATAATCGACAAACATGGTTTTTTCAAACATTCTTTTGATAAAAAAAATAATGGTAATTATTTTTAAAAATGTTGATTATATTCAAGTAGTTAATTCTACGTAATGAAAAATTATCATTAAAATTGTAAAGGCTTACCTTGATCTTTTGAATCAGGATTTAAAACTGACTTTCGAAGTATTATCACAGGTAAACTTATTTACAAATTCCACATTATACCCGATTTCTCGACCGTAACAACCGGTGCATTATATTTGTATTAACAACAGTATTTCTCGGTTAAAGTTAAAGTTACAGTTTTAGTTAAAGGGAAGTTTATAAGATGAAATATGAAGATACATATATTATTTAACTGAATAGAAAAAAATATCAAATATCGAATAGGAAAGGAAATTGTATAATATAAAGAAACACAATAAGGATGTATATTACAGTACGAGGGGAGAAAATAACCAGAGCATAATATAAATATTATAATGTCATATCATCTCTGAAGAAAATTGTTTAATAACATCTTAAAATGTAAGGTTTTTCCGAAATATCCCCGTTTAATTTTTCATTATTATTTATGCGAGGACCATGTCTTGGTATTTAGAGATGCCATGTAGTTAACTGTCTTAGTTCCATACTATTAAGTTGAAAAATATGATATTATTGATGTTGGCTCCATTTCATCCAAATCAGTTTCAATATCTGAAAAAAAACTAGGTCAGAAGGCATATCAATATCGCAAATAAATCGAAAGAGGAAATGTACTGTATCGTATTTGTTAAGACGAACCTTTGCTTTGTTAAAGACCTTCACAGGAAAATTAAAAAGTATTGTGTATGCATCCATGAGTCCAAAGCTCAAAATATGCAAAACCTGAAGATATCAAAAAGTTTCAGGTGAAAATTGTCGTACTTTACTACATTTAACTTGTACAATACCTTTTCATGTTTAGCTAACCTGGCCTAAAAGGCTGTGTAAGCGGTTGTCACCACTTTGTGTCCGTCCGTCCGTCCGTCTTTCGTCCGACAACAATTACAATTCAGCCAATTGAGGCGAAACTTTGGTGGAATGTTCCTTAGGTGGCCCTCTTCGAAACGTATGTCCGGCATTCCTGACTTCCAACCTACATCACTGCTGTTAATAGACATAGAAAAAAGGAGGGATGAGTTTTTTGAACTCTTCTTCTGGGGAACTACAGGGCCGGATTGAAGCAAACTTTGCATAAATTGTTGTTAAGTGGTCCTCTTTCAGAATTGAGATGACTGTCAGCAGAGTTGGCCGTCACAGCAGAAGTTAGTGTCACATAGGACACTATGGTAAAATGTATTAAACAATCTCCTTGTCTGAAACTACAGGGCCGGTTGGAATCAAACTGCAGAAATGGTTTATACATGGTTCTCTGTCCGATTTGTGTCTGATAACCTCATATGTCAACAAAGATTCCCGCCAAAGCTGAAGTTAGTTTAACATGGGATTCTATGGAAGAATTCATTAAAAAAAAAATTCTCGTCTGAAACCACTAAGCCAATTAAAACATGACTTGCAGCAATGGTCCTGAGGTAGTTTCCTTTCAGAAATTTGTCCGCTGACCCGGAATGTCAACAAAAATGGCTGCCACAGCTGAACTTTGTTTAACATTTACCCTACGGGGAAATTCTTTAAAACGTTTTCTTGATTAAATCCACTAAGCATATTAGAACAATAATTGGCAGAAATTGTCCTCTTCCCAAATTGTGTCCGATGAACCAGAATGTCAATCAAGATGGCCTCCACATCCAAACTTAGTTAACAATTGGACCCTATGGGAAGGTTCATTAAAAATCTTCTTGTCTGAAACTACGAAGCCAATTGGAACCATACTCGGCAGGAATTGTCTTTAGGTGGTTCTCTTTGAGAATTTTGTCAGATGATCCCGAATGTCAACTAAGAAGGCTACCACAACCGAACTTAGTTTAACATAGAACGCTAGGAGAAATTAATTAATTTTTTTTCGTCTGAAACCATTGAGCCAATTGGAACCAAACTAGGCAGAATGTTTTTTGATGGTCCTTTTTCAGAATTGACCTAAACTGTCAACAGAGATGGCCGCCACAGCCGAACTTAGGACCCTAGGGAAAATTTCATGAAACAAAATTTTTTTGTCTGAAATCACTTGGACAATTTGAACCAGAACTGGCACCCATGGTTATTAGATTGTCCTCTTTCAGAATTAAGTCCAGTATTAAAGACTTGTGTTTATTGTGTGCTTTATGGCTGTTAATTGGCAATTTGAATCCAGGTGTGTTATACAGGCCCCTAGGAGCCTCTTGTTACAGTATATGTTGTTTTTACATGTTGTTGTCTTTTTTATTTTGGTTGTCCAGTTAATTCATCTTTTGTTATATGTACAAGCATGTTAATTCTGTAGATTTAACAGCAGTAAAATTAAAAAAAAAGTATAATTTCGGTATAAAAGAAAATTTATGACACTTGATTAAAAACTTCAAATATAAATCACTTTTTAATAAGTAAATATTAGTATATGCACGTATTTAGTACAAGGACGCTGTAAAGTATGTTTGTCTTTATGAATCAATACAATGCTGTCCTTTTTTCTATCGTTATGCCATTATCTAAAATTTATATTTACCCACAAATTTGTTGTTAATCTTATTATTAGGGAACGAAATAATAATTTAAAATTTTCCGCATATTAAACAAAAAAGACAAACAACATAATGAATTGTTTTGTATATACTATGCCTTGATAAAATATAGAATATAATTGAGTCAGGTCAAAGAAGGAAATAAACTGAAAAAACCCAATGATAAAGGAACAAGTCGAAATATATTAACAATAGACAATTACATTTAAATCTATGAGAAAACTACAGTTTACGTGTCTGTAAGACATGTATTCCCCGTCTTCTTTCACATAGAATACCCATCTATTCTTTATCAATGTTTATGACGGGATTTGTTTTTAAATTATTTCAAATAAATTTACAAGTATATTAAACTTTCATTCTTACATTAATTTTTACCCCATTAAAAATAATGAAACCACCGTAAATTATGTTTCCTAAAACCGGTATATTTTTATGGGGTCACTGAAGCATATGTGGACTTGCATGTTGACTATTTTCTTTGAACATAAGATGACTGTAGTCGAAAACAATCATAGGTTCTTTTTATCAATGCAAAACAAAATATTAATCAAGATAATCCAATCATACACTTTTTGTCGTGGCGACTAAAATTGAGCTGTTCGGTGATGTACTGCATCATAATATGAGTGTAATTGTGAAATATCTTTTAAACGGCTGGACCTTTGTATTTGTGTTTTATATTCAATTATACGGGCCCAGCCCATGTGTAAATGTCTTCAGTTCTCAAGCCCCCATGAATTATTTCTTAATGAATATCATTTAAACGATTTATTACCTGATAAATCCACTTTAGCTCATCTAGGTAGAGGTGTTTATGTTAACGCGAACTATTGTTCCACACATAGCTGCTTATCTTTACAAAGAAATCATGCGATGAAACCACAACAGTTGTGTAGAGCAACAATTGTGACAATGGTTGAACAGGCGTCATCTTGATTTTTTAATAACTTCACGGTTGCCGATAAGTATGTTAAATATTTCTTGAATAACATAATTCGACTATCATCTTATGAAAATAGTTTTATTCAAGACATGCTTTACATCCCAATATAAAAAACGGCCAAACCAATGTCAGATACATATTGGACGACTGAAATAAGCAGAATAAGCGTATATTATAGAGTTGAAGTCGTTTTTTTTTATATTCGAATATACAAGCCCGGCCCATGTGTACATTTCTTCAGTCCTCTAGCTCCCGTGAATTGTTTCTTAATGAATAATTTCCCATAGGTTTTTCAATAAAAAACCTAAATGCATAAACTTATTCAAAGCACTACAGCATACAATGTAGGCCATGATCACTCCAATGTTGATGGATTTTGTTGTATTGAAAGATGCATGAATAACCATAACGACTTGATGTTTTAATAGATTTCTGAGAAATGGACCTAAATGAAAAACACATAACCGAGTCATTCCTGTGGGAACATATTGGTCATAATAACCCACATGTTATCGAAAGGGATTCTATGAAGATGATAGAACCTTTTGTTATTTCAAAAGAGACAAACTTTCCAAAACAGAACTGGAAAAGGACAATAAACGATGGATCAGAGAGGGATTTCGGTACTTTAGTCTGTGAACGGCTACATTCCGTTAACTTACCAATGAATGTCTACAATTGCGATGAAATCGAAATATTCTATAAGGAGATTGTGAATATTTTATACAAAAGTGGATTTGATACTATTCCAACGTTGATGTTCAATAAACATGTTAAACCGTATTGGAAAGCAACAGTAGACAGTTATCACAAAGAAATGAGTATCAAAAGAGAAGCATGGATCAAAGAAAACAAACCAAGAGGATCTGAATATCATTCATTCAAATTGTATAAAGAAGCAAAGTCACGTTTCCGAAAAGGTTTACATGATGCATATAACTCTTACATAAGCAAACAACTCTCAGAAATAGATAAACATGGTGATGCAAATAACGAACTTTTCTGGACACTGTTCAATAAACAAAGACTTGGACAAGTACAAAAACAACAGGAAATTGAACTCCAAGGCAAAATCTACAGACTTCCTCAAGAAGTTGCAGATATATGGGCGACTCATTTTGAAACAATATATACCGAACCAGATAACAATCAATACAACGCAAGATTCAAGTCATATATAGAAAGCAAATTACATAAAATAATTGATGAAAACGATAGCTCGACCCGATTCATTGAAAGTGAGTTCACAGTTGAGGAAGTTAAGAAAGTATGTGTTAATCTGAAAAACGGAAAAGCTGGTGGTTCTGATAGACTTACATACGAACACCTAAAGTTTGGCAGAGAAATCTTATACCGATATTTGACTGTTTTGTTCAATTTAGTTATCAAACACGAATACATACTCGATGATTGGCGAAAGAGCTGTATTATTCTAATATATAAAGGTGGCGGAAAACCGAAAAAAGACCCATATAGCTATAGAGGGATATCTCTGTTGCACGTTAATTTTTAAGACATTTGAAATGCTGCTTTTCGACAGACTTAATGAAGTTCTTGAATCCGATATATTCCCGTGTTGTCAACAGATCGCTTATCAGAAATTACTGTGTAGTCTTTGTACTTCTTTTTGCTTACAAGAGTGTATAAATTACTATAACGAAAACGACGACGATCTTCTTGTTGATATGTCAGACAGTGCTAAAGCATTCGATACCGTGTGGCATGATGGACTGCTTTACAAAATCCACGAATTTGGTATTATTGGCAAGTGCTGGCGAATTTTTAAAGGGATTTACAGTGATATGTAAAGTTGTGTTCTTTACAATGGTATACGATCGCGTTGGTTCAACATTCAACGTGGAATACGACAAGGAAGCGCCCTTTCTGCCAAATTATATTTAGTTTTCATTGATGAACTTTTACGCTCTCTCATGAACATAAAAGGAGGAGCAAGTATAATTGATGTTTTGGTATGCTGCCCCACACACGCAAATGACATTTGTTTAGTAACGCCGTCACAACAAGTTCTACAGAAAATGATTGATAAGTGTTCTGAATATAGTAAGGACTGGCGTTTCAATTTCTCACCGGTGAAGAGTAACATTCTTAAGTTTAGCTCGAAACGAACAAAGCGGAAGGATTATCATATGGACATTAAAATGTTTAATCAATCAATACCGATCATATCCGAAGTCAAGCCTCTTGGTATTATTCTGAATTCTACAGGAACTTCGCTAGAAAGAACGCGCAACATCTGTAACTCAATGCGTTCATCTGTCATGGCATTGTTACGTTCAGGCGTTCATCCCTGTGTAATGAATCCGATTGTCAGTGGTAAACTAATAAAAGTTATAACATATCCAAAATTTTTATCCGGTTGTGAACTGTGGTCTATAACAGAGACTGAAATATTAATGTTGGAACGCGCTCAGAGATACACTTTAAAGTCTTTATAAGGATTTACACGGCTTACGCGCTCCGATATGTGCAGTGGACTTCTTGGCTGGTGGACCATCGAAGCGTACATTGACTACAAAAAACTTCTATTCCTTGGACGACTGCGCCGATTAGATGATAAACTGTTACCTAACAGCGTATTCCTGACCAGGCTGTTCATGTTTAATCTTGGTGATAATCATAGACAAAGAGGATTCATCCCTCCTATATGTACACTCCTAAATAAGTATAGACTTCAATGAATTTTGTGCAACGTTGTTGACAGTCAAATTTTCCCATCAAAAGCGCGATGGAAATTACTTGTGAAATCTGCAATTCAGGATTGTGAGGAAAGACAATGGCTTTCACGAATAGAACATGATCCTGATTTCCGAAAATTCTTGCAAGTTCATAAGACATTAACTGTTCATCCACTGTGGATACTTGCTTTGCGCTTTCCAGAGCACAAGGAATCCATTCAATTTTGTATGAAACTAACAGTGACACTTCGTGATTTAAATAGTTTCGAACTGTGTCATAAATGTGGATCGTTTTATTCTGACCCAGCGTGCCACATCGCATTGAACTGTATGTGTACGCCTGAACTACGTGACGAACTCTGGTGCAAAATTATTAACATAAGTGACATAATGTTTAGCGTATATATTCACTCTTTATCAGACATGGAACTATTCTATATCTTGATTGGTGCTCCAATAGAATATGACATTGACACTGAAGATGAAGATTACTTCCGTATTTCTTCTGTTAACTTTATAATGAATACAGCCAATATTTACTATCGGTAAAGAACAATACCTTAAACTGACTCTAACGTTCTAATTGCTACGATGCCTTGTATTATATTTCAAAATGTTTGATTTGTAAATATTTATCATCTACTCTTCTTAGTTGAAGGAATAAAAGATAATAATAATAATAACTAGGTATGATTGTGATCGCAAGCGAGTCACAAGATGTCTCCCAAACCCCCATTGCCACTATCTAGAGCTTATCAGTAACCCCCTAAATTCCCTTTTGCTCTATTCACCTACAAAATTTCAGAATCCTACCCACCTAGGTTACAGAGATATCGCAATGTCCTATATAATGACCTTTTCCTGTTTCCATGGAAACAGCGGCCATTTTGATTTTTTTTAAGCCCTTTGCAATCGCCATCATTTAAAACCCCTAAATATCAATTTTCATTGAAATCGAAGCACTTCGAAAGAATTTCGAATTTTGGGCCCGAAAAATCACATTTTCGTAAATAACGCGAAAACCGTAAATATCGCTTCAAATTTTTTTTTCGTATAATTAAAGAGCACCTTTTGCTCTATTCACCTACAAAATTTCAGAATCCTACCCACCTAGGTTACTGACATAAAGCAATGTCTCCTATATAATGACCTTTTTCTGTTTCCACGGAAACGGCGGCCATTTTGAAAATTTTAAAAGTCGTTTGCAAAACTTCGGTCACCCTTAACATATTCCCAAAGTTTCATATTGATTGGACATTGCATCTTTGAGAAACGTCGCGGACAACATTGAACGGAAATAAAAAGGAAAGAAGAAGAAGACGAAGAAGAAGAAGAAGAAGAAGAAGAAGAATAATAATAAGAAACCGGACAAAAACAATATGTCTCCCAAAACTTTGTTTGGGAGACATAATAAGAGGCAGTTATCCATTAAACACTGTTAAACTGAGTTGAAAATGACGTTTGATTATCTCTGTTACGTGTACATGGTGAATGAAATGTCATATCAATGTTATCTCCCAACGAATTTCTGAGACATATTCCGAAACATAAAAAAACCAAACCGAAAGGACGGAAAATGCTAAATATATACTAAATCATAGTTTACATAATAAAAAACATACGAGAAGACAGAGACAAGGAAATGGAAGAACTACAAAAATTAATATACTGAAAATCTGAGTGTCTTGATCCTCCGCAAGAGTGAGCTTATTCTGATCACCGATCACTTTGAAAGTGGTAAAATACATTTTTACAACCATTTCTGTATACATGTAATTATTCATGTGGATATGTCAGTTGATACGTAGATAAAATTTATGTACAATATTAATTTGCACGACAAATGTAAAATGCTAACGTGCCCCATTGTATTTTATTTAATGTATTTTATTCATGTATTATAATGTAACCTGTAATTATTTAATGCGACTCTGATTTTGTTGGTCTTGTTTAAATAATCAGTGATGCAATAAATAAATCAGCACATTCTTTTTCAACTTCCATTTTAATGTCCTATGTTTTTAAATATTTATCATGTAAATCGTAAATTTGTAGATTTTTTTTATTTGGGTATACCCATAACTCTTTCTAACCCCATCACTGATGAGTGTCTTTGAATTCTATGCAGCTGATTTCTAGGTACCGTTCTGGGGTGGGGGTGGAAGGGGTGGGGGGGGGGGGGTGGGGGTGGTAAACACTAAACATTAAACATTGTTTCTGACATTTCTTTCACTACTTCGCCAATGTTTAGGTAACAAGTCCTGTCACAAATCATATTGTTACAAAGAGAGGCGAATTAATCAACTAAGTGAATCTGATTAAGGTTATATAATTGATGATTGCTATGATATTAATGGTTTACTTGTATACAATACAAAATCGTAAATAATTTATTTCGGAAATCTTATATTCATTGGTAAACGAAGTCTTTTTAATTCGGGGAGGGGTGGGAAGATATGTTTTATGATACTGCAGTTTAGACTATATGTTAAAAAAAATTATTCAAATAGTTCAACGGTGCACATGGCGCTACTCACATGTATTTATTGAATACAAACGGTGCACATGGCGCTACGTACATGTATTTACTTAGTACAGCCAGATAAAATACCAAATAGCTTCTAAAGACTAAAACGTCACGCGTCATATTTATCTGTCTGATCTTAGTTTACATCTTATCACGGTAACTCGCTTTAATCATTCTGGATTTTCTGATCAACCACCACATATGGTAAACAGGGATGTTCTTCAACTAACCTCAACCTAATCGTGTATAAAGTATACAAATATACCCAAGGAGCAAATAAAAAAACCAATACATTGGACAGACAAACGTGGGGAGGTAAATAAACAGCCACAAGCATATCAAATAAACACAGAAAACTAAAAAATAATGAACAACACGAACGCATATAAAAAGCAGGAGTGAACCCAGGTGCTCCGGAATTATACACCAGTAGTTGAAAAATAAAGTAGAAAAATGATATCAAAGTTTGAATATTAGTAATAAAGTAGTCTTATTTAATAATGTAAGGGCATTTTATCTTGGCTCAGATGTATTTCATTTAAAAATTTTAAACATAAAATGAAACTTATGACAGTTTTATAAAAAATATGCATGTTCCCTCGTTGTTTTTATAGAATTTCATTTTGATAGATAACCATGTCAGAGTTTTTTTTTGTTATTATCGATTGATTCATAAACATTTGTATCATGTTGTTTATTATTAGATGTATCTTCTGGTTTGGTATCGATTCCATTTTCAGACTGCGGCTGCACGCCTTCGTACACGTGTTCAGCTGTTCCAGTATTTATATAGCCCGTTTCTTGTCTCTCATCGATATTCATGTTTTGAAGATCTGAATTTAAAATAAAAATATTAACGTTTAAAACATACCGGAAGTAGGAAGAATATTTTAGGTAAATTACAAGGAAGAGATGTCATATGTTGTTCTCTCAAGGAAGAGACACCTTGATAAGAATACGGAATCACACTTTTTTTCTTTATAAATAATTTTTCATGTTGGTCTTTACATTAATGGTTACAATCAGTTTTTTGTTAAAGTTCAGACAGTTTATTTAGTTATGAATATTATTAGTTACACAGTGTGCAATTGTCCTAATACGGGAATTTATCGGGTCAATAAAATTCATATCGGGTTCGGCTTCGCCTCACCCGATATGAATTTTATTGACCCGATAAATTCCGTATTAGGACAGTTGCACACTGTGTAACGAATTTATACTGATTTTGTTATCAGACCACTTATTTATTGTTTTTTTTCCATGAAAAATTCCGTATTAGGACAATTGCACACTGTGTAACGAATTTATCCTGATTTTTGTTATGACACCACTTATTTATTTTTTTTTTCCATATCAGGATGGTGAATTTATCACAAGTTCGAATCCAAAATTTATCCAACATATCTCACTTTTGGTTTTGTTTCATATTGAGAGGCAATATAACTTTATGATGAAGAACAGCAATAAAAAACTTATATTATGCCATTTTGTCTCATATATATATTTACCCAGTACACTAGTCAATAGTGTATAACTTTCGATGTAGTTTGTTTTGTGTCTGTTTTGTCTACTTAATACTGTTGTTTGATAGAAATATACAGCCAATAAAATAACACATTTAACATTAACATTTAATAACAATTGTATATGTATCACATATTCTTGTATGTAAAAGATAATTATTAAATGATTAAAATGTTAAATATCACAAACTCTAGGAACAGTATTATGAACCAAATAATTCAATTATGAATGTGTATTTTCCATTATGAAATTTAAGTGTCATTTATTGATGGTTAAGTTTTGGATAATGATAAATTTGCAGTCATTAAATACTGCTGGATTTGACTGCATACACGTACGCGTTTCGGACTGAACATTGTTTTGAACACATCGGTTTTCCTTATATTCCCCGAAAATATCAATAAGATCAATTCCATCAAGATACTTCAAGAAGTCAATTCGTCCTCCATCCCTCTGAATATTTTCATTTGCAATTTGTACTGTCGGTTGAGACTGAAGAACATTTGCAATGCTTTCGGTGCTAGGCAATGCCAGCTGATTACATGAAGCCGGTCCAGGAGCTGGCAATGCAAGAACTGCTGTAGACGGGAGTGCAGGCGTTGCATCACTTTTCTTCACTAAATTGTCGGACAATGTCTGACCCATTTTTATTTTCTCTGAATTATCAACCCGTTGATACAGTGTTAGCGATTGGACACTTTTATGTCCAGTGACGGCCATAATCTGGGCCGGCCCATACATATTCTTTGATAAAATTGTTGCACCTGTTGCTCGAATATACATGATATAATGATTCGTATAAATCTGTGATAGGGCGGCACTTTTACTAAGATCGGACATGAAAACGGTCAACTTCTTCTCTCCGACTGGTTCATTACAGTACCAGGTATCATCCATATTGTAAAAACTGGCACGGGGCCTCTGTCACAATCTGTTGTTTTCCGGATGAAGCTTTGACACATACAATTCAAACGATCTCACAGGGCAATAAGGTGAACATGGTGAATCTGCAAATAAAAGAGGTATTTTATAGTCCTAATATTTTTTTATTTTTCACAGTTTTAGATTAAATATCTAAATATATTTGGTTGATATTGTCCTAATAATTAAATTTGAATATAATAATGTGAAATTTATTTGTCTCAATTAAATATGATTGATTTTTTGTGTTTTTTGAAATTATCATTCTGCATGTTCTTGTACTGTTTGTGTTTATTTCTCGATAACAACATGTACATGTAGTTGTTAAAATTAACTGAAGAACAGCGATAAAACCATGTCAAATAACGTACATGTATGCATAATTTTTGCACTTGTAAGCTGTTACTTTACGGGTTAATAAAATTAATATCGGGCTCAATTTTCTGATGTTATGAATTTTATTGACCCAATATTTTTTTCTGTATTTAGACAATTATTCCCTGTTTTTTTTTGGCAAACCAATAAGACAGTTGTACTTTTAGGTATAGCCTTTTATGTTTATGTATCCATACTAATTGTACTTTTTGTTTGTTTGTTAAAATGAACTGAAGAACAACAATAAAAGTATGTTAAAATAACATATGGGGTGTCATAAATTATTGGTACATTGCCTATGTACCAGTAATTTATGACACCCCATATGCTATTTTTGAATACTGAAGCAACAAGCCAAATATATTTACCTTTTACTTCTGGCATGATTCCCGAACTCTGTTCTTTGTCGGTTTCCCTGTGGTTTTTCGTCATCTCATCCTCTATCTTTCGGACGACCTTCAGTCCTGTGGCAGGATCTGTCTCTACACCGAATGTTGTTTTTGTCATCAAATGCATGTTCTCTTGTCCCCTCCTGAAAAAGTACATTCGAATGTCAAATTGTACTTTCGTGTACAGTCCGGATGGTGTATTTGGTGAACAATAGATGGAACTGTACAACTTTATCAAGTCACTTTCATTGATACTGGGATAATGGTCAATTGTTCCCAGACCCATTCTTTTGAGTTCTGCTGTGACTGCCTTGAAATTAACATTTGCTTCATTGAATGCTGCGTCCTTGATGATATCAAATGTCTTATTGTAAGGGGGTGACCGTAAATATCTATTTAGTTCATATCTGATATTTTCTAGTGAAGAAATCTTGTAATGTTTTCTGTCTGGTTTCCTGGCATTGATGTAAAATTGCCCCAAAACTTCATTCAGACGAACTTCGCCGAATTCCTCAAATTTAATGTCCTGCCCCGATTCCTTCAGGTATTCTCTGAGTGTGTTCCCGGCCTTTTTGTTTGAACGGAGGGTGTTTACAGCATTTATCTTTAGCCGTTTTGCCATCACTCCTTCCTCAGTCGTCTGCCCAAAACGTTTTGAGCCTCCAGTCGCCATCTTACATACGTCAGTAATAAACAAAGGGAAGAAATTCAAAAAAAAAATTTTTTATTAAGTCAATGGTATAAGGGAGATAATTCGAATTGACTTAATAAAAAATTGCACTGAAATTTATTAGGACAATATCAGCCAATCAAATTGCGAGAAATTACTCTAAATCAGGATAATCATTTTTGCCGACAATAATGGGTGACATGTCTTAAAATCCGCTTCATCTCCATCAAATTCTTCATGCCATCTCTTGAAACCATATTATAGTACTTTTTCCTGTAATTTTGTTTAATTTTCGGGGTCTACATTTATGTTTCGTCAGTACTAATATTTACCGTATAGTATGTTTGTCAATTGATATTATGCAATGACTTAGTCTTACTGTTCAACCAAAGGATACACAAAAAATCATATTGATTTTTAAATGGTTTTTTCAGTGCTACAAGTCAGAAGTTTATTCTTATGTATGCTAATTGAGGTCATAATACAAATTACTTTTTTACATGAAATGCGCGTGGTATGATCAATTTAACAAGCAATTAGCTTCCCTACCAATTATAGTAAGATTTGTAAAGTGTGTCCGCTATATCATTTCCAATTGTTATAGTTACCTGTATAATAGGAACGTTTTGGTGTATTTTCATATTCAGAAGTGTGTTCTGTTCCACGACATATACAATTTCTACGATTACGCTTCCTATAAGATAAACTTTGCCCTGCAGTCGCTTGTTTAGAGTTATAGCTTAAGGCTATGCATCGAACTGCTAAATATACTTCATTAGTTTCTTAACTTTAAAATTTCAGAGATACATTTTGTAAAACTAACAAACATAATAATGTTTCGTACTTGAATGCAAAGTTGAATCAAAGTACAAATTTTAGGATTGTGTTTCCATTCCATCTAACCCTGAATATGAGACTCCTGTCATTACTTCTTTTTTTAAATTGCAGTTGGGGTGCCGCCCTAAGCTTAGAAAATTACATGTAAATGAAAGTATCGAAATATATGATAGGGATAGTTGTTGATTCCAGAAGAAGTACAACATATTTTTCCTGGCATAATATGATTCTTACAAATTAATACTGAAGTAAATAAAATCGGCCATACAGTTTTCTTTTTGAAACAAGAAAGCAATAACCATTGAAGATCAAAGTGAGTTATGTTTGAAGAATTTTAAAAATATCTTCTTCAAAAGAAAAGTATCACGTTATCAAGATACAAAGAAAAAAATGGTTCAAGTATCTCACGATTACATAGAGCATATACCGTGATTACTTGATTAGTAGGAAACGTGCTAGCGATTATGCTATGAAAAAGTATTAGAAAAAAGTAACGCGGGACTTCCATTTAAACTGATTCCAATACGTGTTACGTTTAGTAGTTAGGAAAGTAATACCCACCTTAAATAAATCATCGTGCTCAGTAAAATGATAATTAATACAAATAATGAAACACCAACTCCTGCTCCAATAGATGCACTTGAGTCGGTATCTTCTGTCATGACACCAACTATAATAAACAAATAAGATAATAATAGTATATAATAAAGAATAAATATAATTAAGAATCTTATGGAAATGAATAAATCTTAAGCGCCAAAATCTCTCTCATTATAAACAAATTACGATCACAGTGGAATATCTAATAAACACTTCAAAAGTATAACAGAAAGCATATTGAAAGAGGCAAATACAATGCAGTAGAAAACGATCTGTAACGTCAGTTCCACCATAAACTGAACACTGTTTTGTGAAGTGTTTGCTCAAATGTTATAGACACATAGATAATGAACCTGAAACATGTATATAAATAATATTAAATAGCTACATTCGGGTGTATTTTATATTAATATACATATCAGGTAATATTTAATCTTGTATAATTCGAAGTTTTCTTATAAATATTCTACTTACTCTCGTCACATTTTGGTAAGGTTTTCCATCCAGGTTTACAAGTTTGGGTAATACTACAGAAACCATCAACGTGGTCGCAAATGTCATCGACGCATCCGTTACATGATTCAGAACAGTTTCTACCATACGTTCCACTGCTACATTCTAAAACCATGATACAATGCGGTTTAAGAGCACATTAAAATTTTTAATTCTATGGAATAGTTCTGATTTCTTACAATACTGTTGGTATTGCATAAAATGGTTTAAAATTTGTCTTATACCTTGTTTTAACCTTACTTTAAAATTCTTTTATTGACAGGGAATCAAGTTATCTCTTCTGTTCACGTGTTGGTATGAAATGATTCAGTAATCCGCAATAATGAATTTAATTCAGAGAGAGTATTATATGGAAAATTAAAATATCAATTTAAAGTTCAGGTTTTGGATAAACGTTTTTGATGTTTGGTTTTATTGCTAATAATATTTTGTATTCGTATTTTGTATTTCCGAGTTTTTTTGTAACGCGAGTACTTAACAGGGTAGATACATGGATGCATGTGTACGTAAAGGATTATATATCCAGATGGTTTAACTTTCACTTAGATAATGTAGCTGATGATCGTTTTTTTATCATTGCTTCGCAATTGGCATGAATGTTAGATGGTGCAATTGTTAGTTGATTGATTTTAAAGTTCAATTTAAAGTCGTGTTTTAACTTCAATCCTACTATAAAAAATGATAAGGTTTGTAATGGGCCTCTTGTTTCTGGTCTTCGCAATAATTTGATGTTTATCTTTTAATTTTATTTGTTGTCGTGTTTGCTGTTTTTATTTCTAAAGTGTTGGGTGTGAACAAGCTCTGTTGAAGGTTATGCGCAATTTTGAATTAGAGATTTGTTCAAACTAAATGAAACCAGGGATACTTTGCTTAAATGTTAGACGTGTCAATTCTATTGAAGTATGAGCAGTACAACCAATTCAGTAGTACTACTACAATATATATATATATATGTATTTGTCATTAAGTTAAGACTCAGAATTTGTGCTCAAGACCAAAGATATTGAAACCGAAACAATACGTCACAACGATAACGAATAGCCAAAGTAATTACACGTGTTAAAATTTTAGTTATAAGAAATAGTATATGATAAAAAAATACTTGCTAATGTTTCTAAGCTAACAACCATGTTTTCATAAAATAATCAAGTTTCATAGAAAATAATGATTGATGATTCAGATCAAATTCCCAGTTCAGTTTTGGAAGAACTTGCAGGAGGATATGAATGATAAAACATGACAAATACAAACATGAGTCTACCGCTTTCATTTCTCTCCGGGTGGGAAAAACTGTGCAAAAGTCGCCAGGCAGATAAGGCTGGGAATATTATTGTAATATATTTTATTATTCAGTATATTTACTGGATATTCCGTTATCCGAATGAACACCAGGACAAATGATAAATTGAAATTACGGCTTTGGACACAAATGTCTTTGACACTTTACCGGCATAACCATAGGCATAGATACTGAGCCAAAACGTCGGTCCAAACGGTGTTCAATGGCACGAGGGATGAAGGGTTGTAGCGCTTAACCTGGTGGTTGAACAACTGGCGTGTAAGAATTTGGTACGTCATCTTAAGGACATTGTATTCGCAAAATAAGGTGAGATTTAACATTGTTTATGGTGATTGTACCTTACCAAGTATTTCCCTGTCCTAGCATAGTCAACAATTATCCCCCATTCCTGCTTATACTATAACAAAAATCCCTCTTTTTATTTAATGTTCCCATAGCTTATGATATACTTATTTGTAGGTATGATGTAGATTCGGGTGTTGTGGTTAGGGCAAAACACAGGATTAATCTCTTTGGATGTTTTTTCAAAGGATAAGCTAAATTATTATACTGAATGACAACAAATGACAAAATTAAAACATCCTCTGCAATCTATCCCCCCCCCCCTCTCAGAATAATCTTTCCCACTTGTCATACTGTCTCCATACCCATCTAGCCTTTTTGTCAGTTTAGTTTGTATAGGTAAAGATGATTTAGTTAAAACTTAATACATTGTTTGTAGAATGAATCAAATCGACATTAAGATACTTAAATGTACCAGTACCATTAGTATATTTTAGTCAACCAACTTAACGGAGACTTCATACACTGTAACACAAACACTATGAACTACTGAAAGCAAAGTAAAAATTTGCAAAAAGAATAATTTAATCATCACATCTATTGCTACTACACCTCCTAACAGTTGAGTTAAATTAACTATAATTCAAGAGTACATGAAGGTAAATCATAAAAGTTTACAGTCACATGTACAATGTAAACCAAAAGACAAAATGGAACATCGCAAGGAAAATAGTAGCTGTTATCATCATTAAACAGTACCAGAGGAAATAAAAAATCATCTGCTTTTGCAAGATTATCAGATTAAAGAAAACTATACTTGTATGGCTAAATAAAATTATAGTTTAGTTTCTCAGGCCTTCCCTCTTCTCTATATCATTGTAGTAAAACATCCGTCAATAGGCTTTTGGTTGAAAAACGCAAATAAACCCTGTCTTAATTTCTTTTTAACGAGAATTGCAATGTTAAAAAATGCCTTATAATTGTTCAGCTATAACAAGGTTAAAAATATGCCCTGCTCTCCCCCCTTATCACTACATGCATTTTCATAAAAATACAGAGATGATTAGGCCAAAACAAAATATATGTCTGTTTAAGGTTAGAGTGTGACAAAAAATAGTGTAGGTACGTGGACAAAAATTAATAAGCCGGATGTTTTATTAGGGAAATAATCATATCAGCGATATGCTTTTTTCCTAAAATTGGAATAAAATGGGTTAGGGTAGACACAAAAAAGGGTAGGTATGGTAACTTTAAAAACACATATATATATATTTTTTTGGCCCTAGTTGTTTTAAGAGTTTATCTGAATTAAGGATAAAAAGGGGATTTATGTCATTATGGCCAATACCATGGAAGAAAGCGTAAAATATGAATATCTTTTTTTCCAATACCATGGCAGAGTAGGTACTTTGAGGCATATGGCCCCAGGGTCCTGAAACAAAAATGGAAAGTTGTGTAGAACAAAGATAAATCTTCAAAATACAAAATACAGATAAAACACACTGCATGTCAAAACCAACCATTCTTTTATAAGGTGTAATTATGCAAATTATACACTTATTGAATAAATTATATTATCTAATGTAGAGTATATCATGCGACTTGTAGAGATAATGCTTCAAACAACATGCGAGACTGGTCTGATACAAACTGGAATCACTGCATTTATATACAGCATGTTTATTGTTTTTTTTTTATTATTTCTACGTATGGATTCGGTAGTTTGTTGTAAGCCATGTGCAGGGATTGTTGTGGGTTAAACTAGTGTCAACAGGTAAACAAAATGAAAAACTTCCAGGAGGATTTGTTATATGTTGTTAAAATTGTTTTCAGACAGAACTGTTTAAACATTTTAAATAAGTCACTTTGTTAGACTTCAAACACTAATTTTAAATATTATAAACTCACTTGGACCATTACTAGAACTGTGATAATATTTTTGTCAATGATATTTTGCATTTGATCAGAAATGCCTATTGTTAATACACAGGTACTTGAAATGATAGTGAACACAATGCTCATGTAAACATGATTCATTGTCATTAAACAATTATAAATGTATTATTACTGAAAAGTTTTTGGAACTTTGACATACCAAACTTACCGCGCATACAAAATATCATAAGCCTACTTTAAAAGACAACAAAGATATGGCCAAGACAAAAAAAAAAAACTATCACATTTATTTGACCTTGAAGTCAAATGTCAAGGTCATACAGAGGTCAAAATAGTACAAAACATTTTGTTTATGGTCAAGTACCTACATATTAAAAATCACAACCCGAGCTCAAAAGACAACAAAGGCATGCTCTAGATGATAAGAAGATAAAAAAATCACTTATGTGACCTTAAGGTCAAATTAAAAGGTGATACAGAGGTGACGATAATATGCAACACCTTTTCATATGGCTCTGTACACACAAACCTAACAAATAACACAAACCTAGACAAAAAGATTAATAAATTGGACAGCTGGAATTAAGTCTAACAATTCAATTATTTGACCTTGACGACAGAGGTCAAGGTCACATGGAGGAGCAGTTTAATGTTTTGTGCCGTATGATATCTATATAGATTTAATTAAAGGTTTAACATAAACTAATCTGTCTAGTGATCATGTATGCAATGCACATGCCACAAAATGGGCAAAAACCTATTTTCACCAAAAGGTGGGTGCAACAGTGTATCACTCAATTTGTTATTTGCATGGAAACCTATAACAAAATTATATGTACAATGTATATGTGTTATTTTATTCCCAGCTGAAAACAAAACTTTTACTGACACAATTTTTTCTATGCCTCACTTAACTTGAATTTTGTCAAATTTACCAGATTTCACTAACAGGTAACTGGCTATAATTTATTGTTTTTGGAAAGTGGAAAGTGACATAAAAATGTACCTGCACTATTAACATATGAATTAATTATGAAATAATTTTATTTAGAGTATGGTGGTTTTTTTATTTTTGATTCAATAACGACCACGTACATGTCATGAAAGAGATATTTTTGGATTGCAGAGGGAGACAATGTAAATAGAAAAAATCTTTAATAATTGCCAGGAAACATACTCCCAGATTTTGATGTTTTTTAGGTACAACCCAAGGAAAAACAAATATAAATTTCAGAAAAATTCACTCCCTAGATTTTTTTTTATCAATCGTGTCCTTACCTATCTTAAATACAAGCACACCCTAAAACACGAAACACTTTATTTCTGCGATTTCATGAAAGGTATCGTGCAGTCACTATGATCTTACACTTTGAAATAAATACACCTATTAAAATATCGAAATTATTTGAGCAATTTCGTACAATACCAACATGACATAACAGACACAAAATCTCAACCAATGACCTTTAAAGTACAAAAATTACAGAGGTGATAAATAACTGTATTTCGATGATGATTGATGAGTCGATATTTATAAAATATCACCGTTACTATATTGCATTTAAAAAAAGCTGATGGGTGAAACCAGTTCTTTAGATAGATGTATTATGTATTAAATAATTAGTGCAAATGAGGGTGTGAAGAGTTCAACAGATAAGAAAAACATCCATTTCAGTGCCGTATTTCCCCCTTCTTTAAAGCATTCTCAGAATTTACAAGGAGCACGATTTTTATCTTTTTCCAACGGAATGAATCTGCATCATTTAATGGAGTAGAGCATGCTTACACTTACAAAACACTTGATATCACTCTCGGTTTTTTACGAGTATTCATATTGCTAGTGCTTTTATTTCTGTGCAGTGTTATTCTAATTTTGTTCAGTTTATTTTATGTTTTTTTTATTATTCTTTTAGTTATAAATATATCGTTGCGGCGTATGTTTGTTATGTTCCATTCTTTTGACGTTTTCTTTTCCTTGGAATTTGTGAACTTTTTCCACTGTTGTGTCGCTTTAGTATTCTTTTGCCGATATATAGTAACAAGTTTTAAACACAATTTGCTTGCATATTAGACCAATTACAGGAGTTCTTGAACAAATTACCGGTAGGGTCAAAGGTATGTGTATGCTAACATAACGAAATACATAATTTAAGGCAAATGGGCCGATTTCAATATTTTAGAACATCACAGGAAAGTTGCATGATTAGTAAATACTTTAAAACAATAAAATTCCATGTGACTTTTTTGGTAATTTAAACCCCTTAATTAAAGTTTTTTTAGTATCCGCAACTCGACTAATAGTTGATTAATGAAAAAAAATATGGAATGAATATAAATAAATGCATACTTTTTCAAAAGTATTATGCAGATATATTTTATATCGCATTTTATAACATAAAATAACAGTATCTTTTCTATATTGTGTTATTGATTGTCTTTATTGATTTAATTTATTTATTTATGTATTTACACGTTTTATCCTTTATATAAATATACAATGTTGATTTTCATTGCGTTATGGATTTTAACAAATTATCAACGTATATATATATACGATTTAATATTTCTAACTGAACGACTTCAATGTCCGGCGACGTTCTAATGATATAAAAACAAGATAATTGCCTTCACATACCTTATTCATGTTATTCGGATACTCGCATAAATCTTCTCATAATTCAACGGGAATATGAAAAAAAGAACCCGTATGCAACAAAGTTTGCAACTCGAACTCCAACTCGAATGTTGCAACCGGAAATAACCAGTAACCATGGATTCGAACCAGAGATCTGGATGGAACCAAGGTTTGGAACCAAATTTCCTGACTTTTTATTTTTCTAACGTATTTCCAATATCGTTTGTTTATTAATATATTGTTATATATTTTTTTTGGTACACATATCTTATAAATGACGGGGCTGGATGGATTAACTCCAATAATAAAGTCTGTTAATGCACACAATAAAATTTCAAGCGAAAGATTTAAATTTTATTTCATTTTGATGAAAGTTAGTCCAGAACTACTTAACTCCAAGGCAGTTGTCAAAAGCAATAGTAAAAAAGGGGAAGTCCATATATAAACAGGCAAACACCAGAAAAGTGGAAATAAGGGTAATGGTCCTGCTTTGGTACAATCATTTCCAATGGAAATGGTGGGTTAAACCAGGTTTTACATCGCGCTAAACCTCCCGCTTCCATTACGCTTAAACGTAAATTCGCTATGGAACAAAGTCGGTAAAATCAGTAGTCCAGACAGTATTAAGGTATTAAGAAAATCCCCTTTTTATAATCATCTTATTGGAAACAAAATATTTCTCAATAAGATCTTGATATCTGAAATAAAACTTTTTTAAGCAGCTGATGAGACGTATTTTCTGATAACCTTGATTAAAAAGCCTGTCTCTCCGACAATGGTGGCGCAACAAGAAGTCTGTATAGTGTCTAATGGCTCTAGCATGTCGTATTAATTGAGAAATATAAAGACCATATGCTGCGCATACAAATAAAATTAGACGACGTCTCGTTTGTCATATAATCTAGTACTGATTTTTTTATTTAGATTTTAAATTCGGATATGTTGTTTCTGAATATATGTTTGCATTCAAAATATGTGTAATCAAGGACTCTTAGCCGACACGTAGATGTGGCATTATATTTAACTACGAGCAGTACAACAAAATCAAACTATAGCACATTATCAATGTATTTGCTAATTGTTTTACGTAAGCAGCCCTATTTTATAGAACATGTCTATTTGATGCTATCTATCAAGTTATTGGTAATTTTAGGGGAAATTTCATATATCAATTTTTAAAGTTTGATAATCAGAGACCTGTATCTACGGTTATGTTATCTGTCCGAAAGGTACGAAAAGGGCATATTTGATACAAAGAATGTAGTGTTCAGACAAATCAGGTTGAGAATATGTTTGTGATTTATTTTAAATATTGAACTACTGACAACAAATCTGATGTGCCTATGTTTTTAGGGAAGAAAGGGAATAAAACCGAAAACACAAAATAAAGTTTGTACTGTACTCCATCGACTTCGATAGCAATGTTCTCAATAAAGCTAGAAAGAAAATCAAAACGACGCTTTATATACTACTGTTTAAATCTTGGTACAGTCAGGATGTCATTGTTCAATCTTTTAACATTTGGCTATTTTGGAAAACTATCGATAACCTTATAAATTGTCTAAACACTATATATCTTAATTATCTTAATATCGTTGACCCCTGGTTTTTCACTTTACATGCCTTTGTCTTTTAATTTTTTTCCAGGGTGTTATAATTATCAACTTTTTTTCTTGTACTCGAATAAATCTGCAGTGTTAGGTATCTCATTGTTGTTTAGTTATATTTATAGTAATGTTTTTTATAGGATATCATGCATTGTCAACTTGTATAAATGGATTCATACATTATACTGAAGATTGTAACATGACCTCTTTTTGTATTTTATAGTTTCGATCCATGTTTTATTTTCATTTTTTACTATTTAAGTAATGATGATGTTACAAAAATTAGTTGAATTAAACCGTTTATCAAATAAGATATTCAAAATCCCGAGCTGAATTGAAGTGCGTATATTTAGATTAATCAAATATACACACAACAGATGATAAACATTTACAATGCATAGCGAACAGAGATCGTCTATTGATTCAAAACGATGTGTGCATCTTTAAAAGACTTGAACAGATAAATACTTTCAGATTCTCGGTTTAATAGGATTATTGCTACTTACTGTTATTGCATTTTTCCTCCAACAACCACCCGGGTTTACAATGGGTATCATTAGTACAAATACCCTCCGTGCGGTCACATACATTAGCAATACAGCCATCACATTTGTTCTCACAGTTTTCACCAAAATAACTCACATCGCATTCTACAAAATGTTAAAAAACAACAAACATCGAAACTGTAATATGATTGACTTATTTTTCGTTTAACCTCCAGAGGGCAAATATTCCGTGTTTCTTCAGGACGAAACGAATTCAAAACTTTATGAAACACAATTCAAATAGGGGTTGGTCACTAAGGGGAATCGATTTTGACTGCAACAGTAAAGGGATGGATGGTTGGGTAGCGCTTTTTTAGCCTTTCTTTAGCCTTCCATTAATTTTCTCTTTTTTCGAAGGGGGCTTTAGTGTGCAAGGAGTGTGGCATTCCTCCAGAGACCATTACCGCGGTCTGCAGTTAGGCTTTTCGTATTGTGAACAAGGAAGTAAGTAGGTTGCGATAAGAAGGGTGGCCATGAGTAAAACTTTGGGACCGAGTTTTGCAGGTTGTTTGTTGGGTACCTGGAGGAAAAGATGTTCACGAAATTTGATGGACCTTTTCCGCTTCTATAAGAAAAACACATAGATCATGTAGATGATATCGTCTGGGTGTCCGGTGTCTCTGGCATGTAACTCCAGACTTTTATCGATTTCCTCTCATCTTACCATCCCTCCATTAAATATACATTCTCTTTTAGCGAGTCGAAACCTTTGTCTATTACAAACCAACCGATGCACACTTCTACCTGACCCATTCCTCTTGTCATCCTAAGTATTGAAAAGATGTCATCACTAGTGACTCGATTTCGGTTTTGACCGGCCGTTTCAATCTTGATTCGTCTTAAGTAAAGTCAAGAAATATCAAAAAGATATTCGAAGGAGGGAACAATCGAAACAACCGTCAAACTCCGGAGAACAACGAAGACAGGACCTAAACAATACATGCACTACAATAAAACACTAAAAACATATGAACAACATGGATTCCATCAGGTGCTCCGAACGAGTAAGCAGTCTCTGCTTCCTGCAGGGCACCTACCATGCTGCCTATGTCAAATCTGTTATGAGGAAGGGATAACATGAATGGAACAGGTATATTTTCATTTGTCTTGATTTTCTGCGAGGTAAAAAAATTCAAACCAAAACAAGATATTCAAATAACTTCAAATCTGGTCATTTCAAAACGTTTGTCATTGATACAGTTAGACCTTTTTCAAAATAATTCTGATCCTTTCGGTGAGGATAAAAAAGATCTGAAATTTTTGTTTTGATCGGTTAAGAACGTCAAGATCATAATTTATGTTACATACTTTTTCATGTTTTATTCTCAGACTTCTCCATGAAATAATAGAGATTATCACCCTCTATATCTGTAAGCGTCGCCTTTGAATTGTTTCTGATCGACTTGTGAAAATAATGTTTTTATATTTCACGTTTTTCATACACAATATTTATACCGTGTTTAACATGTTTAATATGAAAATGAATCATATTAAGAAATATACAACATACCTACATGTATCACCGAACATTCTATGCGTAAATTTAATAATCCATGATATTTCAATTCAGAAGAGAAATGAGAAGACATCGGATATCATAGTTTTCATTTGCATTTTTTTAAATTAGATTACGTCACTAATCAAATAATATCGGATAATTGATCGCTCAGTTATTGACATCTGTGTATATTGAAGAACGCGTTTGTCGCTGCAATCTGCCGGAGAATTGTGGTTTATGTTTATTTAATTATTTATTCCAGTTGCTTGTTTAATTTTTTTTTTCCTTTAAATATTGAAAATTGTCTAGAATCTTTGCTTGACGTTTCCTAACATGATCAGTTAAACAGACGAAATAAAACGAAGATTAATGATAACAATACGTGATAGACTGAAAAGCGTATTACTTTTTTTCTGACGGAATACCTAGTAAATTTCCAGACCTTATAGATATTACTTTGAGTATATATTTATTATTTTCATTCTATTTTCGTTAGTCTTTTTTTGTCTTCTTTCACGAGGATTTTTTAGTAGAAATACAATGATTCATAGCACATTGATAATATTAATTACTCCTGTTTAGGATACATGCTTAATAAACACAAACTAATTAAAGAAATAAATATCTATCGGTTTTCGAAACCTGAAAAAATATCATTTTCAAATGAAATATATATATTTTGTACATTTTTTAATTAATTCTTAACTGAGAAATTTCTCATGCTTGTCTTTATTGCACCTAACATGCAAGAAATGTGCATGTCATTTAAAATAGCAAGCCAATTGGACAGGGGAAGTCCAAACACCGTACGGGCTAAGCGAACTTGTACCTTAAAAAAATACTTAGTCACATTTTAAATTGAATTTACATTTCTGAAATTAATATATCAGAATAAAACTATGAATTAAAATCTGGATCATGAATTTTTAGAAATAATGAAGTTGCGTTGATGGCATGATTATATTTAAAAAAATCCTGATTTTTAATTGATTGACTGTCGGTATATTAATTGCATATCGTCACAATTTCAATGAATTTCCCCTGGACATATGCACAAAAGTATGTACTCTTTTTTTTATTTACGGCTCGGGAATTTTTGCGGTCATTCAACTGTTACTTTTTTTTTAATACACAAATCAAAGCCATTATATAATATTATCCTCTTAATAGCCTAACATATTTAATTTACTATTTAAAACAAGTGAGTCGCATTTCATGGAAATGTCCGTCTTGATAAAACAAAGATGTGTAACGAAATGTTTTTCCTTTGCCAATTCAAATAAGATAATGTATATTGAAGTAAACGGACGATATTTAAAAGATATTAGATGTGTTGGAAGGTTCGTGCTTTTGTGAGTTAATAAAACTAGTAACTGCTATAGATGTCCCTTGATGCATTTTGTTCTGTTTTGTATCGACTCTCAAATGTACTCATTTGTTAATTTGCTTAAATCGTTATTTATTCCAACATCTTTGGCCTTGGGCATTGATTTTCAAATGAACTTATCAACCCTTCATATACTAAATAATAACCTCACATAGCATTTCACGTGATAGAGCTACTTGATTTATTCAAAATAGAATTATAAGCTTACAATATTTTATTTGTAATTATTCAAGTTTCACTAGCTTATAAAACATGTCTAAAGTTGATTGTATTAATTTATTTGATTGATAAATAACTACATGCAGTTTAATAACAGGCACACTTCATGGTCAGCCAATCCTGAAACGTACGGTGACCATATGGTGATAAGAGAGAATTTGACTGGATTTGATTTCCTTTAAACTGACTACCGCTGATACAAAGGCTGGTATTCAAAAAATGTTTGATCGTTTTATGACCGGCTGAACAGGTGTCATCTTAATTTCTGAGACATTTATAATCTTTTCACAACAAGAGCTGACATCTTTAACAAATCAAATTTATAATTCATACATATGGATATAATATTAAAATTTTATTTCAATATTTTTAGAATAATTTTGGAGAGATTTGTATAGGTAAATGTATATTTGCAAACATTTTGACCAAGTGAAAATACAAAATATAAAGTCAAATATACTTAATTTTACTTCAAGTTTGTAATTATTTTATTCTAAACATTGTTGTTTGGTTTATTTACATTTTAGCCAATGTGAAAGCCCCCTCATCCCTTGTGGTGTGTCTGACTTCTGTTAACATGATAATTAACATATCAACAAATTTGCAGAAAAAATAATTACACGTGTTGACGCTGATAGATCATTTCATTTTAATTATATATAGAGGATTTTTCAAATTTTAATATTATTCTAAAGTACGTTTTGAAACCAAACATTTTGAAATGTAATTCTATAGAGGATTTTTCAAATTTTAATATTATTATAAAATACGTTTTGAAACCAAAACATTTTCATGTTTTGATTTGTATCAATATGGCTGTGCAAAGGCTGCTCCTACTCGTCAGTCCTTGACAGATATAAGTGAGTAAAGAATTTATTTTGAGTTTTTGGATCTGATAAAATAATTGCTCGTTATATTTTGCTACAGATAATGATCTAAGTACGTTATTAACATGGAATGAAAAACAGACGTCACATTTCAAACATATTTTACCTTTACTACATGATGTTCCTTCAAAACCCTTTTCACATCCTGCCTTACAGTTTCCGGTAGACTTATTGCAAGGATAACCAAGACAGTAACATCTATCCTGGCAGTTCAATCCGTAATAAGTATCGTTGCAAGCTGCAAACATTTTTTTTTGTACATTTCCAATATGAGGTTAAGAAAATTATAAAAGTTGTTGATTTGGTTTCACAACGATTTCAAAATAAAACACACATTTAAAACATTGAAACAACGGAGTTGGTTAACGTATAATAACAAATGATTATATGATTTTAATTAATTACGATTAAATATGTATTTGTATTAAAGCTTCTAAGTATTTTTCATTTGTTTAGAATTGTGATGATTTTAGGTACCTCAAAGAATTGAATGTAAACATATGTAAAACTACTTACTCTCTTTACATTTTGGCCCAAATTTCCAGCCTGGTTTACATACAGTTTTGTTTTCACATAAGCCATCCTCATTGTCACACAAATTACCAACACATCCAATACAGGATTCTGAACATTTAATACCATATTTCCCGAGGCCGCATGCTAAATTTGTAAGATTTGTAACATATATAAGATGTCCTGTGTGTGTGCAATATAATCTGCTCTTCGTAATTTTGTGAAGTTTCAATATTTTCGGTCTTTAGCTGAACTGATGAAAGTAGCTTTTTCTTAAACACTGGGAATTTAATTTGTTATTGTATACAAATAAAAGAATAGTCAAAATTTCTTGATTTCAAATTACTTAAAATATATATATAAAATAGAAACACTTTTTACTTCTAACCTTAGAGCGGAAGTTTCAATGAATAAGTTTTAAAAACCACCATTCCTAAAAAAAATGATCCCTTGCAAAGATTATCGCATTGTTTACATTATTTCGCAGAGATGTAATTTTGTACCGTTATCTGTTTTACCGATACACAATGAACTAAACAGTAACGTCAAGAAATGCAAAAGAGATATTCGAAGGAGGGGAAATCGAAACAACTGACAAATTCCGGAGAACAACAAAGATAGGACCAAAACAATACAAGCACTACAACTAAAATCAAAAAGATATAAAAAAACATGGACCCCACAAAAAAACCAGGGGTAGACCAAGGTGCTCCGGAAGAGTAAGCAGTCCTTGCTTCCTGCATGACTCCCGCCATGTCAAATTAGGTATCAGGATTGGACAATATCAATGGAACAGGTCCATTTTACACTAGGAAACGGTTTTGTCATACCTCTCAACCAAGTCATGATGACGAACATGAAACTTTAATAAGGATGACTCCCCATTAGGAGCAAGATACCCCGTACAGAAATGCTTTGGAGCTACACTTAAAGTTTATCTAATAAGTTCTAATGACACGCTCCATCTGGGCAAATGATTGTCGGTACATACTTTATGGGAGTTGATTTAGAAATGTACGAAAACAATTTAGTTTCTAGAATTTATTTGAAGTTGCTGGTATTTTGATGTATGTATATTCTTTAGCAGCGTGAACAAAATCTACTGATATCAAAATTGGTAACAATTGTTATTTCTAAGATTCTGGATGATTTGTTAGTTTGGACCAGGTAACTAAAATGAAACAATTATGCAGGTATGCTTGTTAATTCTACTTACACTAGTGACAGAAAAAATCACTGAAAAGACAATGTCAATTTTTAACTGCAAATTACATTTCTTTTATTCGCAGCGATGTTAAGGTAATTGTTTTTTTTTTATTTCATAATATTGGGTCTATTCTATTTAAGTAAGGAATACTCTTCATATTTATTATATGAGTGTTATCGTTAACCACTATGATAATGACAATGACAAGAGGTACCTAACTGGTAATTATTTCAGTCACGTGATAGCTCATTTGCATGCTACAGCGAATTACCAACAACGGACCGGGTGTACAAATATTTCGCAAAAGTGCAAGGGCGTAGGGTTATCAGCTATTAACAAGAATATATACGATACATTCTATAGGACCGCGCCTTTCTGAAAAGTGCTGCTACTTTGTCTGTATTTGTCTATTGTTTATACAATTTGCCATGAAGTACTCCAATGCGTCAAAAAAACACGATTTTTCATCTTTAAATGCAGTTTTCTCAAAAACTAATACAAACCAGGAAAAGTAGCAGCACTTTTCTATTACCGCAGATATAGCAGATTTCACACATATTTATGTCTATAATGTCTGTTCCGCGTATGCCCATGCACTTTTCGATTTTATTTTATTCAACAACTCTACTCTCATTTCGTTCCGGATTTAAAGCGCAACGAGGACGATGGATTTCTAAGAGCGGACCGATGACCAAAAAGATATCCGGAATTACTGTTTCCATCTTTGTAGTCGGCAACCAGTTATATAAACTTTAGAAGCGCAAATATTATGAACATATTTTTAATATTGTATTGTTACCATATTAAATAAATAAATATTACTACTCTATTTGGTTCTCTGGGAAAAATCAATTTATATTCGGTTTAGGTTTACTGAAACTCAACACAAGAAAAGTAGGGGGGATGCACAATGGGATCTGGATAAATTATACATTCAGCATTTCACATATCATATCAGTATAGTAGATTTTTTCAAAGGATTACAAACCACCATGTTTCAGAATGATCAGATTTAATATTTTGGCCCCAGCAAAATGTATACAAAACCCCACATACATGTTTATGTATTTATACCAACCCAGTAGGACCATATGTCAAAATGTTACAAATATTTTTTTATTTTCAAATAAAATATTTGCTTTCATTTGTTGAAATCTCCCAAAATTTGACAAGGAATTAAAATTTTAAAGTTCAGAGATTATTTTTTTACTTCAGACTGCCAAATTTCACTGCAGATATCTTCTGAAACCAGAGTCTGGATGCAAAAGTTTATATGCTTTAAAATTGTGGACTACCGGTAATTAATCACTACTTGGGAGAAAAACTACCTTTTTTGCTTAGGAATAGATGTAACTTCTACCTTTATAAATGTATGAGCCTGTTAACTGTTCTGGTTCAATGTGTACATAAGACAAGGGTTTTACAGGAGTACATGATCATGGCAAAGAGGCCAATTCATGCAGAATTGATTCTGCACCTCTTACCATAAACATGACCTTTTATCATCCCCAATGCTCGGAGGCGGGGGGGTGTGTGTGGGTGTGTGGGCAACTCAATGATACTAGATACAGGATGTGCAGCAAATTCCGGTCAAGATTTTACAAAACTGGTGGAAGGATTTTAAAAATTTCTGCAGATTTCTATAAACCACTGAGAAGAATTCAGGTTGACTTTAAATATGTCTCATCATGATAACTGACTTTTATTATTTTTGGTTAATTTTGGATATGTAATTTTAGCTTTCCTGGATATTTTTTGGTCACAAATTCGATATGTGGATAATTTCGGATAGGGGTTTCAACTTCACCGACGCACCCCTTGGTCACAAAAAACCCTCCCCTCCCCCAACCCCAATGATGCTTGCACAATTGTTGGTTCTTGCTTTACTTGTCAACAGACTGCTTACTCTTCCTGAGCACCTGAGTCTACCCCCCATTTTGTGGTGGGGTCCATGTTCATGTTTTTAGTTTTTAATTGTAGTGCTATCATTGTTTTGATCTTGTCTTTGTTGTTCTCCGGAGTTTTTCAGTTGTTTCGATTTTCCCCTCCTTCGAATATCCCTTTAGTATTTCTTGACTTTACTTGAATGTTTTATCAAAGCCTCAAGTTCACTTACTACAGACCAAGAAATTTTATACAAATTCTTGCCACCTCATCTTTAAAAATAGAACTTGAAAAATCACTCAAGACACACGATTTTAATAAATCTATTAATAATAAATATCACAAAGTATGTCAATACTCAATTCAAAAAAATGAAACATGTTTTTTTCTGATATTTGTTTTAAATAATGATAATCATATCTGTTGGAGGTCCTGTCTCCTATTGATCATCGCACCAAACTTGCGCAGCGATGTTAAGGCAACTGTGTTTTTTTTTATTTCATAATATTGGGTCAATTCCATTTAAATAAGGAATACTCTTCATATTTATCATATGAGTGTTATCGTTTACCACTATGTTATTGATAATGACAAGAGGTACCTAACTGGTAATTATTTCAGTCACGTGATTGCTCATTTGCATGCTACAGCGAATTACCAACAACGGACCGGGTGTACAAATATTTCGCAAAAGTGTAAGGGCGTAGGGGTGTCAGCTATTAACAAGAATATATACGATATATTCTATAGGACCGCGCCTTTCTGAAAAGTGCTGCTATTTTGTCTGTATTTGTCTATTGTTTATACAACTTGCCATGAAGTACTCCGATGCGTCAAAAAAGCACGTTTTTTTATCTTTAAATGCAGTTTTCTCAAAAACGAATACAAACCAGGAAAAGTAGCAGCACTTTTCTATTACCGCAGATATAGCAGATTTCACACATATTTATGTCTATAATGTCTGTTCCGCGTATGCCCATGCACTTTTCGATTTTATTTTATTCAACAACTCTACTCTCATTTCGTTCCGGATTTAAAGCGCAACGAGGACGATGGATTTCTAAGAGCGGACCGATGACCAAAAAGATATCCGGAATGCGTCAAAAAAGCACGTTTTTTTTATCTTTAAATGCAGTTTTCTCAAAAACGAATACAAACCAGGAAAAGTAGCAGCACTTTTCTATTACCGCAGATATAGCAGATTTCACACATATTCATGTCTATAATGTCTGTTCAGCGTATGCCCATGCACTTTTCGATTTTATTTTATTCAACAACTCCACTCTCATTTCGTTCCGGATTTAAAGCGCAACGAGGACGATGGATTTCTAAGAGTGGACCGATGACCAAAAAGATATCCGAAATTACTGTTTCCATCTTGTAGTCGGCAACCAGTTATATAAACTTTAGAAGCGCAAATATTATGAACATATTTTTAATATTGTATTGTTACCATATTAAATAAATAAACATTAATACTCTATTTGGTTTTCTGGGAAAAATCAATTTACATTCGGTTTAGGTTTACTGAAACACAATACAAGAAAAGTAGGGGGGATGCATAATGGGATCTGGATAAATTATACAATCAGTATTTCACATATCATACCAGTATAGTAGATTTTTTCACAGGATTATAAACCACCAGGTTTCAGAATGATCAGATTTAATATTTTGGCTCCAGCAAAATGTTTACAAAACCCCACGTTTATGTATTTATACCAATCCTGTAAGACCATATGCTAAAATGTTACAAATAAATTTTGATTTTCATTTTCGAATAAAATATTTGCTTTCATTTATTCGGAAACCGATGTGTGAATGAAATACAGGAGTAAAGTTAATTCAGCTAGTTCTTAATACAACCAATGAAAAAAGTTTATTCGCGAAAGCCTCATATTGAAAAACAACAAACTGATTATCAAGGTGCGCTCTATAGGTAAACTTTGGCTCCAATTATTTATGTTTATGTCATAAAAATTACACAATTTTAAAGTTCAGAGATTATTTTTTTACTGCAGAGACTGCCAAATTTCACTGCAGATAGCTTCTGAAACCAGAGTCTGGATGCAAAAGTTTTCCATGCTTTAAAATGGTGGACTACCAGTAATTAATCACTACTTGGGAGAAAAATTACCTTCTTTGCTTAGGAACAGATGCAACTTCTACCTTTAAATGTATGAGCCATATTAACTGTTCTGGGTCAATGTGTACATAATACAAGGGTTCTACAGGAATACATGATCCAGGAACTGTATATATAGTATCATATGATCCCTGCATGATTATGGCAGAGGACAATTCATGCAGATTCTATACCACCTACCATCAACATGACCTTTTATCATCCCCAATGCTGAGAGAGGAAAGGGGGGGGGGGTGTATGTGTGTGTAACTCAATGGTACTAGATACAGGACGTGCAGCAAATTCCGGTCAAGATTTTACAAAACTGGTGGAGACTTCTGGTCAGGATTTTTTGACACTAGAGAATTTTGGGTCAGGATTTTAAAAATTTCTGCAGATTTTTATAAAGCACAAAGGAGAATTCAGGTTGCCTTTAAATATGTCTCATCATGGCTTTTATTATGAGATAATTTCGGATACGTAATTTTAGCTTTCCTGTATATTTTCGGGTCACAAATTCGATATGTAGATAATTTCGGATAGGGGTTTCCAGTTCACCGACACACCCTCGGTCATAAAAAGCACCCCCCCATTGATACTTGCACAATTGTTGGTTCTTGTCAACAGACTGCTTACTCTTCCTGAGCACCTGAGTCTACCCCTCGTTTTTTGGTGGGGTCCATGTTGTTCATGTTATTAGTTTTTAATTGTAGTGCTTGTATTGTTTTGGTCTTGTCTTCCTTGTTCTCTGGAGTTTGTCAGTTGTTTCGATTTTCTCTCCTTCGAATATCCCTTTGGTATTTCTTTACTTTACTTGTAAGTTTTATCAAAGCCTCAAGTAAAGATATCAAGTTCACTTACTACAGAGCAAGAAATTTCATACAAATTCTTGCCACCTCATATTTGAAAATAAAACTTGAAAAGTTACTCAAGACAAATGATGTTAATAAATCTATGGAAATATAACCGGTAATCAAGATAAAATTTTAGAATTAGAAATAAACTATTACAAAAACTTATACAAGTCTACAAATCCTAAATTAGAAGAAATTCAACATTATCTAAATGATAATAAAGAGAACATAAAACTTAAATCTAATGAAAGTGATATTTGTGAAGGTCTTCCTACAGAAGAAGAATGCACAAATGCCATTTTTAATATGAAATTGAATCGTTCACCAGATAAAGATGGGCTAACGGTAGAATTTTACAGGACTTTTTGGAATAAAATAAAAAAAATTATCGTATCAGTGTTCACTTATAGCTATAAGAAAGGGGAATTAACAAATACACAAAAAATTGGGGCTATTTCTTTAATTTATAAAAAGAACGATCCATTATCATTAGACAATTACCGTCCTATTACACTCCTTAATTGTGATGTAAAGATTATTGCTTATGCTTTGGCACAGAGATTAAAAAGAGTCCTACCAAGTATTATTAATTCTGATCAAAAAGGTTACGTCCAAAACAGGTACATTGGCTTCAATATTCGTCAAATACAAGATTTAATTGATTATAGTGAAAAATTTAATATTGACGGGGCTATTTTATTTTTGGACTTTTCAAAAGCCTTTGACTCACTAGAACGAAACTTTATGTTGTTAACTTTGAGAAAATTTGGGTTTAAAGAATCTTTTATACATTGGGTTGAAACTTTATATAAAGATACTAAAAGTTGCATACTAAATAACGGTTGGGTATCAGCCCCTTTTCAACAGGAAAGAGGAATAAAGCAAGGCTGTCCGTGCTCTGCATTACTTTTCGTGCTATCTGTAGAAATTTTGGCCACTAAATTAAGAGAAAATAATGATCTTAAGGGTATTACAATAAAATTAGATGGTAAAACATGTAGTTTAAAAATATGTCAACTGGCAGATGACACTACCTTGTTTTTAAAATCCAAAAAAGAAATCACACTTGCACTTAACATAATTGAAATCTTTTGTAATTTATCTGGCTTAAAACTCAATAGGAATAAAACAGAAGGAATTTGGTTGGGCAAGTTAAAACATTGTAAAGACAAATACGAAGGCATTAGTTGGGCAACAAAACCAGTTAAAAGTTTAGGAATTTATTTCGGTTACAACCACAACGAGTGTCAAAAACTTAATATAGAAAAAATATTAACCAAGATTGAAAAATTAATTTCAGATTGGAGTAAAAGAAATCTGACATTGATAGGCAAAATAACAATAATTAAAGCTCTGGCACTTCCAAATATAACTTATATAGCATCAAATACTGTTATTGTAAAAAAAGATTTACAGCACATCAAAAATATAATATATCAATTTATATGGAAAAGTAAACGAGACAACATCTCTCGAGATATATTAGTGAAAAATTATGATAAAGGGGGGCTGAAAATGATAGATATTGAAGCGTATATAAAATCGCTTCATGTTAAGTGGATAATTAAATTTATAAGTGAAAAAGAAGCTAAATGGACACTTGTTCCACACATATATTTTGACAATTTTGGAAAGGACCTCCTAATATTTAAAGCAAAATCAAGTGGTATGATAAAAACACACCAGAAAAGTATTAATTCATTAACGCCATTCTATCAAGAAATTGTAAAATCCTGGTATAGTGTAATAGATAAATCAGATAATGAACAAAAAAACTTTAGGGAAATAAGAAAACAAATTATTTGGGGTAATAATCAAATAAAATTTAATGGAAAATGTTTGTTCATAAAAAATTGGATTGATAGTAATATTACTTACATCAATGACATAATTGATGATTATGGCAACATATCAGAAGAAGTTATTTTGTCAAAATTGTCTAACAAAAGAAATTGGATATCAGAAGTAAAACAGGTCAAAGACGCAATCCCAAAATTTTGGAAAAAAGAATTAAAAAATGAAAATTCTTATAAATCAAAAGTTAATATAGATAAGAGTATTATAAATTCCATAAATGGTAACAAAATTTTTGAACATATGAATGATAAATCTATATATTCATACATACTTTCTGAAAACGATAAATCACCAATTGGTCTATTGAAATGGAAAGGTGTTTTTAATGAAAATGAATTTACCATGTATAGTAAATTCAAAAATACTCTCCTTTTATATTTCAATTTTTAAATGACAACAAATTAAAAATGTTCAAATGGAAATTGTTATATTTTATAATACCGTGTAAGAGTTTACTGTTTACATGGAAAATTGTAGAAAATAATAAGTGTAATTTCTGTAGTGAGGTGGAAAATTATGAGCATTTTTATCTTACATGTACTTACAATGATGTGTATTGGAATGAAATTAGGAAATTGTTTCGATATTTGAATTTTAACATCAGTATGTTTAATTTAAAAACTTTAGTATTTGGATATAAAATTAATGACAAAGACTATTATCAGGTTAATTATTTGGTGACACTTATTTACTTTAGTATTTACAAATCATATTTTGTATCCGATAAAAAAGAGAAACGAGTAGACACATTTCAAATATTTAAAAAGGAAATTTTAAGTATTGTTCAATTCAACAAAATGCTAAATAGACCAACATTTCCTATAGTGGATAAAGTATCGAAATATATTTCAAACGCATAGATGCAGATCTATTTATAGTGGCTACCATGTGCGAACATGTGGTTGGCCTAATTTATCATCAGTACCGTTAACTCACCTGTACATAAATATCTGAAGATTCCGCCTTTTATAAGTATCTTTCGAAAATATCCAGCTATACAGTAAATTAAACAAAATCCATACGATAATGCTGAAAATTTAAACTGAAAATCGACAAATTCAATCCAATACACATGTTTTTTTTCTCGATTTGTTTATCACAGGATGGTAGTATAATATTAGAAACTAATACGGAAAGGCTATGTAAAGAATTCGTAAAATTGTACTTACTAACATACTTAACTTTTACAATATATGGCTCCCTGGAGTATATTGTATTAATAAACAGGGATATCTAATAGTTCACTGGCTATTAGATAAATTGTTTTACAGTGAATATTGTGCAATAAAGAGAAGTTTAAGAGTTAAAAAAAAATAAATCTATTAATAATAAATATCACATAGTACGTCAATACTCAATACAAAAAAATGTTAACAATCCTTTTTCAAAATACAAAAATTTTCTAATAAACTGCTAAAATAAATGTTTATATTTATATCATTTTACATTTGTTAACCAGATGTCACATTCTCTACTTGTATTTGAAGTTGTCTCCCATATGCATAAGTCTTCCCCCAATGGTATCTTGTATTTACAAAGGACAAAAATTACTTTTAGATTATAGATAAAGAACATCAAAACATATAAACAAAATAAATATATAAATTAAATCTACTGATTTTTTGTATTCTTAATTAAAAAAACTATTTCAATGAACATTTTTCAAACTAAATATAGAAACTTTCATTCAGTTAGCGTTATATTTTTATCCAAAACTGATTAATCTTTTTCCGTAATTCAAATAAATCCATTGTTTTTTTTTCATTGTGTGATGAACATTTCAGAAACTTCTTTTTAAATCAAAATTTTTCAGGATTACTCCAGAAATGTCATTATGTATTTCAATTTTCAATTCATCTAGTCCAATTAAAATTCAATCTCTTGTTCAAACTGCTACATGTACTGCCATACAATGTATAATACACTCAGTTTTCTTCAGCTCAACTTTGTCCAACAGGATGGTAGTATAATATTAGAAACTAATACGGAAAGGCTATGTAAAGAATTCGTAAAATTGTACTTACTAACATACTTAACTTTTACAATATATGGCTCCCTGGAGTATATTGTATTAATACACAGGGATATCTAATAGTTCACTGGCTATTAGATAAATTGTTTTACAGTGAATATTGTGCAATAAAGAGAAGTTTAAGAGTTAAAAAAAATAAATCTATTAATAATAAATATCACATAGTACGTCAATACTCAATACAAAAAAATGTTAACAATCCTTTTTCAAAATACAAAAATTTTCTAATAAACTGCTAAAATAAATGTTTATATTTATATCATTTTACATTTGTTAACCAGATGTCACATTCTCTACTTGTATTTGAAGTTGTCTCCCATATGCATAAGTCTTCCCCCAATGGTATCTTGTATTTACAAAGGACAAAAATTACTTTTAGATTATAGATAAAGAACATCAAAACATATAAACAAAATAAATATATAAATTAAATCTACTGATTTTTTGTATTCTTAATTAAAAAAACTATTTCAATGAACATTTTTCAAACTAAATATAGAAACTTTCATTCAGTTAGCGTTATATTTTTATCCAAAACTGATTAATCTTTTTCCGTAATTCAAATAAATCCATTGTTTTTTTTCATTGTGTGATGAACATTTCAGAAACTTCTTTTTAAATCAAAATTTTTCAGGATTACTCCAGAAATGTCATTATGTATTTCAATTTTCAATTCATCTAGTCCAATTAAAATTCAATCTCTTGTTCAAACTGCTACATGTACTGCCATACAATGTATAATACACTCAGTTTTCTTCAGCTCAACTTTGTCCAACTCCACAACTGATAATTTTACATTTAATATGTTCAATTTTCAACAGGCTCTTTGGCTGTAACCTATCAACATCCTATTAATAAAAACGGAAAATTTTATATTAAGTATACATTTTGTACATCTACATAAAATCCTTGTGACTGTGACTGTACAAATTAGAATATACTTTTTTATCAGTAACTGACAAAGTAAAACATTTTTGTTCAAGTACAAGTAAATTGTTGGGAAATATATAATTTATTTGTATATGAGCCTTAGAAACAGGTGGAAATTTATAACATATTTGGCAATTAAAAATAAATGTATATTTTCTGACAATTTACAGAATGATTGTTGGTTTCTCCTGGCATGATCAGGTTTGTTTTCACCTTTGGGGTTCAATTTTTTCCAGGCAGAAATAAATAAACTGCTGCAACATGAGGGCATGATACACCTGTTGTCCAGGAAATAAAATTTCACCGGTTAACATATAGACCATTGATTTTGTTGCTTATTTTTTATGAATACCAGGTATGTCGCATCCCACTCTGGAACAGAAAATTGTAACTTCACCAAAAAGTATAAAGACTATCACAGCAAACAACTGTGTAAAGTTTCAAGTAAATATGACAATGCATTCTTAAGATACAGCATGCCATGTGAAAAATTTCCCCTTTTCTAATGAACAAAGTTCCATAACACTGAAATTTGAATGAATAAAATTCTATAACCGTCCAAAGTGTGAAAAATTGACAGTTTTCAACAATTTTTCAACGAATAAAGATCCATGTCATATCGGAATTTATGAAAAAAACAAAACAAAAGGGAGTTTACGTCAATAGATTTAAATGAGTCACCAAAGTTTTGAAAATTGATGAAAGCGTTTTCGAGTTGTTGTCCGAAGTGTGGACGACAGACGGAAACAACGGTATACCATAATATGTCCCGTCTTTAAAGACGGGCCCACAAAAATTAAATAAATTTCCTGTTTTGTTTTGTTGCAATTATTAATGTTGTTTTAAATTGTCTGACTGTCTATTAGAAACTGTTATAATATCATGCAACTTTCTTCCCCCATGTTTTTAAATAGCTTATTTTATGGAATTAGGAATGAAACAAACTCGATAATTTCCAGTGAAACAAACCTTTTATCCAACTTTGTAATGAAATGAATTTGTTTTACAGTTACAGAATTCTTTGAGACTGAAACTATTCACCAAAAATAAATTTTCCCTGGCCTAAAAGAATACCTTTTTTTATTCAGCAATGATAGATTTTTTTATTAATTGGGAAAAGTCATGAACATGGCACATTTCTAGCCCCTTTTTACAAAGATAATAATACAGGGAAAACATGACTTCATAAGCACTGTGAACAAAAATACAATACAGAGCCCCAGATAACGTGCCTATCAGCTTCATTTACGCATTGAAAAGTGGAAGATAAGCTTGAGAATTATTTTCAGGCCATCAAAGTTATGCTCAGTCCGAAACAACTATGCACAGATTTAACAAATCCGAAGTGGTATTGCTTACATATTTACCTGTAAGCTACATTAATGACATTTAGTTACAAAGAACTTTAATGTAAAATTTTATCAGTCACTCATCCGTTAAATGTAAGTCAAAGTGACCAAAATTAAGCAGTAGTATACCAAATACCAGAAATAATGTTACCTTGCATTTTGTCGTATCACATTTCTCGGGTTATAAACCTTTTCCTGTTCAGGGTTACACATGACAAAGCTTGAGGCTGTAAAATAAGAATACAAGGTACATGTTAAATAAATGGGTACATGTTGTAATAAGTGTAAGTTTGTGTAACAACAAACACATTTTTTTCAAAACAATTCTTAATTTAGGTCAAATTACATTTTTTATTGTGCTTTTTATTGACATGATAGATGTGAGTTGTCTCCCACGTTCTTACTGGAGGCATCTTTCACATGATGCAAACAACAGTTTTGAATAAAATTCTATAGACTCTTCCCCAAAATAATAAAAAACTGGAAGCAAATTGCCTAATTTGCTAATCATTGCACAGTGAATTTTTATGATTTATTATCTTACTTTATACTTAAACTTTATTCTAGTTGTACAAAAAGATCAGAAATGTGAATTTAAAACATAATTTAATATTATCTCAGGGGAGATTACTCTATTGGAAGCCAGCAAAATTAAAAAAAACTGTGTTTTAAAAACAGATTGATATAACCTTTCAAATACCTATAATAATACACCTTTAAATTTCGCACCTAAATCCATTAGATTAGTCTAGAATTAGCCAATACATGTATTTGGGATTTTGTAAGGGGGGAGGGACTGTATTTTATCTTGTTTATGTCACAGTGGAAATTTATCAGAAATAAATGTCACATAGTGGAAAAGTTTGAAAACAAAATCTTATTTGATATATATTGTTTTATAGGGGTTTAAGATACAACAAATTGGTCAGTTACCAACTTGCTTAACAGACACCATCAATTCCTTACATCATTTAGGAAACTGAAAACTGTTGTGTGCACATTAAATGAACAAATAGTCATTGGTTTTCTTAGGAATATACTAGACATTGAACCCGCGCGAGCGCGGGAAAATAAGCATTTTTCGTGGTGGCCATATTGATTTTAAAAAGTTGTTGCGGCCATGTCATTCATGGAACAGGAACTCCATATGGATGTTGTGGCAGGCTTCCCATAAACTTTTCTGTCAAGTAGGTGATATCAACCGGTCCCGTATCAACTGATAGTTTCATATATATGCTGTAGTATTCCAGAAATGGATGTTAATGCAAACTTTAACCAAAGTCAATGAAGCGTGAAATGTAGGTCAACGTGACCCAATTGTCATATGGCTGTTCGTTACTATTGAAGATGTATCCACTGATGAAGTAGACTGTATGCCACGTTGAATTACCAGAATGGACCTTAAGGTTCCATCAAAGTCAAAATCTATGACGAAAACAACCACAAAAATTGTCAATATTTTTATTGTTACAATTTATTCTGAACTGGAACTTTATGAAAAGCTTTCATTAAATACACATTTCATAATACATTACCTCTTTCCTTCGGAATAAATGTAAAAATGAAATTGTAGATGTAAACATTTCCTTCGTGACGGATGAATTTTTCAAAAGATGCCGTGAGTTAGGTAGAGCATATTTTTGGAAAATAATTGTTCCAATTGTTCCACTGTAATCATGGGCAGGGCAAGTGAGGCTTAATTTCACAAATATATCCAATAATCAGACGATAAAAGCATTTTTAGTGTGTGGCTCCGTGTGCTGTCCACGTTTATAAAGATGTCCGAGATAAATTTTGTCATTAATGATAAAGATGACCATTTGTTAAAAATATTTTAATTAGGGCTTACAGGGAATTGTATGGTAGAGGTATATTTAGACAGGTCACATGACAAATAATGTAAAAATAGATAATGGTTGGTTTTATCACTTTGTGCAAGGTAAATATCCGAGCAATCCAAAAAACAATTAAGTTAGGAATTCCTCTGAACTTTACCGTACTTCTTCATAATCTTCAAAGTTCATAACCTTTACAGTTAGGAGAAATTGCGTTATGTAGAAAAACAATCATGAATACATGAAGCGGAAATATCCGACTCGGAGAATGTTTTTAACTTGTTTTATGCTTCTTCCGTAATTTCAAACAAAAATACATTTAAAATATGTGCATACTTGTTTATTTAAATCAATGTGTTAAAATGATGCATTCGAGAACCTACTAAGGGATATGTTGGGAGAATTCATACCGGAAAAGTGCATACAAATTCCATTTGCACATAAACAAAACTGCAGTTTAAATTTATAAATGCAGATTGTCAAATCCGATAATAGCCTTTATAATCTGAACCATACATCGTTTATTTTGAACAATGCGTTTTGCCGCCTATTCGGCTAATTCGTAAATTTAGTATTATAGATATGTTCCATACACATTATTCTCCAAAATTTTTGTAACTGTTGAAGGCTTTCTCCTATTCAATATTCAGAAAAGGTTAAAGAAATTGTTGCTCATTATGTAAGGAAAGATAACTCATGCATATGGGAGACCACTCCAATATCTGCAAATAGGGAATATATGTATGTAATATATCAATGAAGTACTTTTTTCTAAGTCGATGCTATATGACTCTTTGAGTTTATAACTGCAATGAAAGTTTGTGTACAATGTATTCCTATTCAAATTTCAAATTTTCATGTATTTTCAAAATAATATAATCACATTGAACATATAGGCACATGGTTATTTTCATGCAGTTCTCAGTGAAGGATGTTTATAACAAACTAATATAAAAATACTACATGAAGGTTAAATTGTTATGTTTTGTTCATCATAAATGATGCATGGATGAATTATTGTTTAACGTCCAGTGGCAACCAGGTGCATATCAGAACGAGAACATGTTAATATGATATGAACTTTGTACTAGACCGACACGCTGAGCCAGATTTTTAGCTCACCTGGCCAAAGGCCATGTGAGCTATTGCCATCACTTGGCGTCCGTCGTCGTCGTCGTCGTCCGTCGTCGTCGTCCGTCGTCGTTAACAATTTTTCAAAACTCTTCTCCTCTGAAACTACTTGACCAATTGGAACCACACTTGGTATGGATGTTCTTTGGGGTATCCTGCATAGAACTGATGTGGGGATTTTTGATCCGTCGAAAAACATGGCCGCTGTTACTAAAAATAGAACATAGGGGTCAGACAACAGTTTTTCGCAAATATCTCAAAAATCATTAGGTTACGGCAAATTCTGGCAGAATGAAAGTGTTCAGCATGATGAGAGCTACCTGTGTGCTGATTTTCGTGAAAATCTGTCAACTGATCTTAGAGTTATTGCCCTTTTTTGACATTTTTGGCTTTTTTTTATGTTATTATTTCAAAAATCTTCTCCTCTGAAACTACTTGACTAATTAGAACCAAACTTGGTATGAATGTTTCCTGGGGTACCCTGCATAGAACTGATGTGGGGATTTTTGATTCGTCGAAAAACATGGCCGCTGTTACTAAAAATAGAACATAGGGGTAAATTGCTGTTTTTTGCTAATAACTCAAAAACCGTTACAGATATCGAAAATCTGACATGGGGTAAAATTGATCAGCATGACAGGATCTACCTACCCTGAAATTTTGAAGGAAATTTCAAAACCCGTTTAGGAGTTATTGCCCTTTTTTCGCCAAATTTTAAAAATTTTAACATTTTTCGTCATTTATCTCCAAAACTGTTTGAGATAGAAGTGAAATGTAAATTTGAAAAATGTTTGCCATGTTGAGATCTACCTACCCTGAAATTTTAAAGGAAATCCCAAAATCCATTTAGGAGTTGTTGCCCTTTTTTTGTCAAATTTTCAAAATTTTAACATTTTTGCATTTATCTCTTAAATTTTTTTTATTAAAAAATCTTCTCCTCTGAAACCGCTGGGCCGATTGATTTGACACTTAATAGGAATGGCCTATAACATGTCCTCTACAAACGATCCTCAACTTATTTTGATCTGACATAAAACATGGCGGCTGTCGTAGCTAAAAATAGAATATAGGGGTGCATGTGTTGTTTTTGGCTTATGACTTAAAAACTGTTACAGATATCAAAAATCTGTCATGGGTAAAATTGATCAGCATGACAAGATCTACCTAACCTGAAATTTCGAAGGAAATCCTAAAACCCATTTAAGAGTTATTGCCCTTTTTTCGTCAAATTATCATAATTTAACATTTTTTGTCATTTATCTCCAAAACTATTTGAGATAGAAGTGAAATCTAATTTGTAAAATGTTTGCCATGTTGAGATCTACATACCCTGAAATTTTGAAGGAAATCCCAAAACCCATTTAGGAGTTATTGTCCTTTTTTCGTCAATTTTTCAAAATTTAACATTTTTGCATTTATCTCCAAAACTATTTGAGATAGAAGTGAAATATAAATTGAAAAATGTTTGCCATGTTGAGATCTTCCTACCCTGAAATTTTGAAGGGAATCCCAAATTCTATTTAGGAGTTATTGGTTTGTGTAATTTGAGGTCGGGTTCTGTTACATTTATTTAAAGTTCACCCTTATTCCTGGTCAATTTTGTCAACTTCCTACCAAGACTACCACCATCAGGGAACATATTTTAACATTAAACCTTATGAACAATAAATCTTCAACAAATTTTCCCTGAACAATTCAACCAATTGCAACAAACTTGGTCAAATAGTTGATTAATTGTCCAATGAAAACCAGACTCCAGGTGAGCGATACAGGCTCTAGTGAGCCTCTTGTTAATGTGCTAGCTCACAAGGTAAATATCCGCAGGAAGACATATCACCCCACTCGGACACATTATACTGACTATCAGTCCTTTGCTCTTACTCCTATACATTGTAGGCTTTATGCCGTGTGCATGGTGGAGAAGCAGCAAATACCAATTTTAATGTCTTTGGTTTGACCCAGCCGGGGATCGAACCTGCGAACTTCTGCACTCGAGGCAAGCACGCTACCAGGAGACCATCGAGGCGGTTTTCATCATAAATGATATTTTTATTTCCTCATGTTTCCCTATGCAAGACCCTGTATTATAGGTGTAAAGTTTTACAACACTTTTAAGCACAAAAAAAACAGCCAATTTTAGAATTAATTCAAGAATGGTATAATGATTGTTGTCAGAATTTTAGAAAAGTGAAAGTTTTTGTGATCATCATTCTTTATGTTTTTAAGGCAAGGTGGGAGAACAAAGGGACAAGAGTCATATAACTTAATTTATACTCTTGGTTGGTTTTTGCATTGGCCCTTAGATATGGATTCAAGGTTGGATGTAGTGTTCCAAGTATCAATTCCATTTTATTTAACTATTCATATGGAATTTAATTTTTTACAAGCATAAATGTAACTTACTTGTCCTTTTTAATCTATTTTTTTTGACATATAACATCAACTTGTAATTAAAATATAATCTTTACCCTATAACAATAAAAAAAACTCATTTTTCTGTCAAAAGTTAAGAAAACTAGAAAATGTGTCCAAAAGACACGTCCCGCCTTAAAAACAATATAGGTTTGTAATATTGCCCTAAATAGGAAAGAAATATCCAGTTATAAAAGTGAAAAATGAAGTTTATAATGGGGCAAATATATGGTACAGAACTGTGTTGTACTTTAAAAGACCAAAACAGTTTTGTTTAAGTATCATTGACAACATGATTTCTAAGATATGAAGCTATGGCAGTATCAATTTGATTTCTTTTATTATATGTTCGAATGAGCAGATTTAAAAAAAAAAAAAATTCAAATGTACATTTTGTAAGAAATATGAGGAAATGGACTTAAAACATAAACCTTAAGCAAAGTCATTCGACAATGAAATGTAGGTCAATGTGACTATTTTATGGAATTCTTTACCAACAGACCTAAAGTTGAATAAAAATATAGAAACCTTCAAAAGAAGTTATACAGATTACTTAAAGCTCCGTGCAGCTTTCTAAATTTGTTAAATTAAAGTCACAGTATTGGAAGGCAAGATATTCTATTGCTTCAATGTTTATATTAAATGCATATAATTTTATTGATGATATATATATTTATATATTTATATTGATGGTCTACATGGTGTGGATCTTTGTAGAAATTGGATCAATGTTACATTAATTTATTCTGTGCATTGTATTAATTTATATTTTATTTGAGGGCCTTTGGGAAGATTACCTTTTTAATGCTAACTGTATTACCTCTTTAAATAAAGACATTACTTATTTACTTGCTTACCCAAATATTGCTGAATAGCGTAGTACTATATAAGAGGACTCTAGCGGTGAAAGGTCATTGATATATTACCATAAGATTCTGATTAATTGACCCTAATGTAGTAAAATTAAACCAAAGTCACTGAAGCATGAAATGTAGGTCATAGCAACCCGGTGTTGCTAAACTGCCTTGTACTATACAAGATGACTGTAGTGGTGAAATATCATTGATATATTACCATAGGTTTCTCAGAAATGGAGCTAAACGCAAAACTTAACCAAATTTAAAAGTACGGACTGACAGACAAGGGTAAATCAATATATCCCAGCCACATTCGTGGCGGGGCATAAAGATCTTGTTGCTGTGCATCATGCTGAGAATCAAATATTTTTTAAATATCCAATTAAATCAACCCCAAAACTCTAGCTCTCTAAATTATTTAAAGATTGACTGTAATATTTTTTTTCACTCTATATGAAAAAATATGTATAATGTTACCAGGTTTCTTGCAGATTGATATTGTAAAATATCAGCTGGCAGCCATTATATGAAGCCTTATTTGGCAAGTGAGCATAGCCAACGAGCCAAAGGCTTCATATTGTGATTAGCGGCTGTGTTTTACATTATTACGGTAAATACAGTATATATAAATGGACCATTAATATAACAAGAAGTTCTTGAAAGCTAGCACTTGTACAGGGCCAATGCCCTGTATTAAAACTTGTACAGGGCCGATATACAGAGCATCGGCCTTATATAAACTTCTGCTTCCTGTTCTCCATAGAAATACGTAGCTCTACATTTTGTTGCTGCTGAAAAAAAATAATAACCTTAACAACAATATATTTGCCCTGTATTTTATTTAATTAAGTTATAGAAGAATTACTGTAATTTTAAATCACTGGTTAAAGGTGTCACTAGAAATATTTATCTGCTGAGAACCTGATAATATTTTAGTCATTTTCTTAATCTTATTCTACGAATAAAAACTGCCTGCCACGAAATAGCCAAAATGTGCTGAAAACAGCATAAAACCCTAATCCCTTTTGGGATTCTGTGTCCAGAGCTATTTTTCTGACTTGGCGGCCAGTCAGAAAAATAGCTCTGGACACAGAATCCCAAAGGGGATTATATAAAACCGCAACTACATAAATAAACTTTGCACCAGCACCAGCATTTAGATTTTCTCTAGCCAACTTAAAAAAACAAAAACAAATCTCCCATTCCTTACCCTGGGGCCAATTGTCAGATCAGAGCAGGATAAAATGCTTATATTTTATTTATTATTTAGCTTTCAAAGTAAACTACAATCCCCTGGTGACAATAAAAAGAGGCTTTAGCCAAAGTTTGTTTGGGGAGATTTTTTTGGTCAATTACAAGGCCTGCATCATTGTTGTTCCTTCTCCTCGGCTGATAACACGTGAAATACATGTCCACTCTTCAAGCTTCTCAAAGATTAAGATATCCATATAAGGAAACTAGACCCCGCCTTCGTACGATGATGGACGGCTCAAGTTTTACCACATCAAAGACTTTTTCTCCAAATATAGACATGCATTGCGATGTACAACGTAAGGATATACGTTGTTATATCATTCGCATCAATCTCAAAGAAAAATTAACCGAAATTTTAACGTAAATATCTTTTCTGACGGAAACAACGCCGGCATTGACGTCCATGACGTAGCACGCAATGTTCATGAATATTCATGTTATTAGCAGGAGTTATCTCCCCATGACCAAAAAAAAACTTTGCCTTAACATAGCTGCGTGGGTTGTCATTATTTCCTTTTTTATTAAACGTTTCTAGAACATTTTTTTTTTTAATATCAAATTGGAGTGGCCATTTCAACACTTTTCTGGTATTTATGTTAAGGATCTATGAATTTTTTACATTTTTTTTGAGTTTCTTTCTTGAATTGTGAACTGTTGATCTCGTTTGAGGACAATGAAAACACTAGATACATTTGCAAGTAATCTTCCCAAATGTTTGTTCAATCGAATGGAATGATGTCTTATTGATGCTTAACTGATATCTTTTAATATTCATCAAGTAGAAAACAATTCCTCACAATAAAGCAATACGTCCATACAAAATATAAGAAATACACATGTGCAGGATTTTAAAGATATTTTTTTTTTATAAAGAACATCAAAACATATAAACAAAATAAATATAAATATATAAATTAAATCTATTGATTTTTTGTATTCTGGATTAAAAACAACTATTTCAATGAACATTTTTCAAACTAAATATAGAAACTTTCATTCAGTTAGCGTTATATAATTATCCAAAACTGATTAATCTGTTTTGGTAATTCAAATAAATCCATTGGTTTTTTTTTCATGGTGTGATGAACATTTCAGAAACTTCTTTTTAAATCAAAATTTTTCAGGATTACTCCAGAAATGTCATTATGTATTTCAATTTTCAATTCATCTAGTCAAATTAAAATTCAATCTCTTGTGCAAACTGCTACTGCGTACAATGTATAATACACTCAGTTTTCTTCAGCTCAACATTGTCCAACTCCACAACTGACAATTTTACATTTAACATGTTCAATTTTCAACTGGCTCTTTGGCCGTAAACTATCACCATCCTAATAATAAAAACGGAAAATTGTATACTAAGTATACATCTACATAAAATCCTTGTGACTGTACAAATTAGAATATACTTTTTTATCAGGAACTGACAAAGTAAAACATTTTTGTTCAAGTACAAGTAAATTGTTGGGAAATATATAATTTATTTGTATATGAGCCTTAGAAACAGCTAGAAAATTTATAACATATTTGGCAATTAAAAATAAATGCATATTTTTAAACAATTTACAGAATGATTGTTGGTTTCCCCTAAAATGATCAGGTCTCTTTTCACCTTCCGGGTAAATTTTTTTGCAGGCAGAAATAAATAAACTGCTGCAACATGAGGGCATGATACACCTGTCGTCCAGGAAATAAAATTTCACCACTTAACATATAGAACCTTTCATTTTGTTGCTTATTTTTTATGAATACCGGGTAGGTCACATCCCACTCTGGAACAGAAAATTGTAACTTCACAAAAAAGTATAAAGACCTTTAGACTATCACAACAAACAACTGTTTAAAGTTTGAAGTAAATAGGACAATGCGTTCTTAAGATACAGCATGAAATGTGAAAAATTCTCCCTTTTTTAATGAACAAAGTTCCATAACTCTGAAATTTGAACGAATAAAATTCCATAACCTTCCAAAGTGTAAAAAATCAACAGTTTTTGACGAGTTTTCAACGAATAAAGATCCATGTCATATCGGAATTTATGAAAAAAAAAGGGAGCTTACATCAATAGATTTAAATAAGTCACCAAAGTTTCATGAAAATTGGTGAAAGCGTTTTCAAGTTGTTGTCCGAAGTGTGAACGACAGACGGAAACAACGGTATACCACAATACGTCCCGTCTTTTAAGAGGGGCGCATAAAAATTAAATAAATTTCCGGTTTTGTTATAATATCATGCAACTTTCTTCCCCCTTGTTTTTAAATAGCTTATTTTATGGAATCAGGAATGAAACAAAGTCTTTTCAAAAATTTCCAGTGAAACAAACCTTTTATCTAACTTTGTAATCAAATGAATTTGTTTTACAGAATTCTTTGAGACTGAAACTATTCACACACAAAAAAATTAGCATGTTAGGGGAAACCAAAAATAAATTTTGCCTGGCCTAAAAGAAAACTTTTTTTTATCCAGCAATGATAAATTTTTTTTATTAATTGGGAAAATTCATGAAAATGGCACATTTCTAGCCCCTTTTTACAAAGATAGTAATACAGGGAAAACATGAATTCACAAGCACTGTGAACAAAAATACAATACAGAGCCCCAGATAACGTGCGTATCAGCTTCATTTACGCATTGAAAAGTGGAAGATAAGCTTCAGAAATATTTTCAGGTCATCAAAGTTACGCTCAGTCCGAAACAACTATGCACAGGTTTAGCAAATCCGAAGTATTATTGCTTACATATTTACCTGTAAGCTACATTATTGACATTACGTTACAAAGAACTTTTATGTAAAATTTTATCAGTCACTCATCAGTTAAATGTAGGTCAAAGTGACCAAAATCAACCAGTAGTATAACAAAATACCAGAAATAATGTTATCTTGCATTTTGTCATATCACATTTCCCAGGTTATAAACCATTTCCTGTTCAGGGTTACACATGCCAAAGCTTGAGGCTGTAAAATAAGAATACAAGGTACAAGTTAAATAAATGGGTAATAAGTGTAAGATTGTGTTACAACAAACACATTTTCAAAACAGTTCTTAATTTAGGTCAAATTACATGATAGATGTGAGTTGTCTCCCACGTTTTTATTGGAGGCATCTTTCACATGATGCATTGTGAACAACAGTTTTGAATAAAATTCTATCGACTTTTCCCCAAAATAATATAATATTGGAAGCAAATTGCCTAATTTGCTAATCATTGCACAGTCATTTTTTACAGTGAGTTTTTATGATTTATTATCTTACTTTATACTTAAACTTTATTTTAGTTGTATAAAAAGATCAGAAATGTGAATTTAAAACATATAATTTAATATTAACTAAGGGGAGATTACTCTATTGGAAGCCAGCAAATTTACCTTGAAACTGTGTTTTAAAAACAGATTGATGTAACCTTTCAAATACCTATAATAATACACCTTTAAATTCTGCACCTAAATCCGTTAGATTTGTCTAGAATCAGCCAATACATGTATTTGGGATTTTGTAAGGGGGGAGGGACTGTATTTTATCTCGTTGATGTCACAGTGAAAATTTAACACAAATAAATGTCACATAGTGGTAAAAGCTTGAAAAAAAATCTTTTATTTGATATATGTTGTTTTATAGGGGTTTAAGATACAACAAACTGGTCAGTTACCAACTTGCTTAACAGAGACCATCAATTTCTGACATAATTTAGGAAACTGAAAACTGTTGTGTGCACATTAAATGAACAAATAGTTATTTGTTTTCTTAGGAATATATATGTTCCATACACATTTATGATACATTTTTCTCCAAAATTTGTGATGACTGATGAAGGCTTTCTCCTATTCAATATTTCAGAAAAGGTTAAAGAAATTTTTCCTCATTATGTAAGGAAAGATAACTCATGCATATGGGAGACCACTCCAATATCTGCAAATAGGGAATATATGTACGTAATATATCAATGAAGTACTTTTTTCTAAGTCGATGCTATATGATCTTTGAGTTTAGAACTGCAATGAATGTTTGTGTACAATGTATTCCTATTCAAATTTCAAATTTTCGCCTATTTTCAAAATATCAGATTGAACATATAGGCACATGGTTATTTTCATGCAGTTCTCAGTGAAGGATGTTTATAATAAACTTATATAAAAATACTACATGAAGGTTACATTGTTATGTTTTGTTCATCATAAATGTAGGTCATAGTGACCCAAGTGTTGCTGAACTGCATTGTACTATACAAGAGGACTGTAGTGGTGAAATATCATTGATATATTACTATACGTTTCTGAGAAATGGAGCTAAATGCAAAACTTAAACTAATTGAAACGTACGGACTAACGGACAAGGGTAAGTCAATATACCCCAGCAGGGCATAAAAATCTTATTGCTGTGCATCATGCTGACAATCAAATACTAGTTTTTTAAATATCCAATTAAATCAACTCCAAAAACTATAGCTCTCTGAATTATTTAAAGATTGACTGTAATATTTTTTTTTCTGTCTATAAGAAAAAATACATATAATTTTATCAGGTTTGTTGCAGATTGATATTGTAAAATATCAGCTGGCGGTCATTATATGAAGCCTTATTTGGCAAGTGAGCATAGCGAACGAGCCAAAGGCTTCATATTGTGACGAGAAGCTGTGTTTTACATTATTACCGGTAACCAATGACCTGAAATACAGTATATATAAATGGACCATTTAATATAACAGGAAGTTCTTGAAAGCTAGCCCTTGTACAGGGCCAATGCTGTGTATAAAACAGAGCATCGGCATTATATAAACTTCTGCTTCCTGTTCTCCATAGAAATACATAGATCTACGTTCTGTTGCCGCTGAAAAAAATAATAACCTGAACGACAATATATTTGCCCTGTATTTTATTCTATTAAGTATGGTACTGTAATTTTAAGTCACTATAAATATATATCTGCTGAGAACCCGATTATATTTTTGTTGTTTTCTTAATTTTCCTCTACGAATAAAAACTGGCTGCCACGAAATAGCCAAAATGTGCTGAAAACAGCGTAAAACCCTAATCCCTTTTGGGATTCTGTGTCCGGAGCTATTTTTCTGACTTGGCGGCCAGTCAGAAAAATAACTCTGGACACAGAATCTCAAAATGGATTACGTAAAACCCCAACTAAATAAATAAACTTTGCACCAGCACCAGCATTTAGATTTTTTCTAGCCGCCTAAAAAAACAAAAAAAAATCCATCATTCCTTACCCTGGGGCCGATTGTCAGATCAGACCAGGACAAAAGTCTTATATTTTATTTATTATTTGGCTTTCAAAGTAAACTACAATCCCTTGGTTACCATAAAAAGATGCTTTATTAACAACTAAAAACTTAGCCAGAGTTTGTTTGGGGGGATTTTGTTTTCTTTTCTTCTTTTTTTTGGTGGGGGGGTGGGGGGGGGAGGGTGGTCAATGTTATGTTTAAACAAAACAAATATTTTTTATGACTTATCATGTTCTGATATTGGATTTTGTACTATTCTGACACAAATATTCTTTTTTTAAAGACAGTTAAAAAAAATGACAAACAACAGGCAGTGTCATTGTCAACAGTGAACAGGTGATACACCATTTCGTGTTCTGGACAAATGCATGTGGGTCATGTTATGAATGTTGCCATGTTGCTGATATACTTTACCTTAATATTTAAGATCAGCATAATCAGTGTTTGATCAATTACAATGCCTGCATCATTGTTGTTCCTTCTCACCGGCTGATACCACGTGAAATGTCTTCAAGCTTCTCAAAGATTAAGATTTCCATATAAGGAAAATAGACCCCGCCTTCATACGATGATGGACGGCTCAAGTTTTACCACATCAAAGCCTTTTTCTCCAAATATAGACACGCATTGCGATGTACAACGTAAGGATATATGTTGTTATATCATTCGCATCAATCTCAACAAAAAATTAACCGAAATTTTAACTTAAATATCTTTTCTGACGGAAACAACGCCGGCATTGACGTCCATGACGTAGCACGCAATGTTCATGAATATTGATGTAATTAGCAGGAGTTATTTCCCCGTGACCAAAAATAAAAAATGTTGCCTTAACATAGCTGCGCTGTAAATGACTGCAAAAATAGTTGCAAATGACTGCATTCGTTGTGTCAGACAAAATGTGTTGTCGTAGACATATTTCGTTGAGTGAATTATGATTAGGTGATCTGTTTAACGTTTTAAAGATTCAAATAATTTAATTGAAAAAATATTCTCTTATGAATTAAAATGAACGCATGTAGATATATTTTTCTTAGAGGATATACAAAATAATAAGTAACCTAGATCATGTGTATTTGACTTTTTAACATAATTATTTTTAAATAAAAATGTTCATAAAATATGAGTTGTTATGACATTACCAGCCTCCAAAATATAAACAACAGACACCTTGCTGTGATTATATCGCTGGGAGGTGTGAAAGTGGCTCACAGTTATATAGATAAACTTAATAGCAGTTCACAAGAGCCGGGGTTTAGGAGTTTTCAACTAATAAGAGTTCATTTGTTTTTTAATAGTTCAGTGATGAACTTATAAATTTATGTGCATTTTTTTAAAAATAACATTATTCCAGGTATTTTGCTGTCGATTGTATTTTCTTTTTATTTAGATTTTTTTATTAAGTTTTTACACATATTTTATAAATAAAGGAGCTGGAGAATTAAATCCAATTATAAAGTGTGTAAATGCACACAATAGAATTTCAATAATATATATTTATAATTATATTAAGGAATTCTGAAATTTAATGAACAAGAACAACGTTATAATGTTCCCTGCCACGTAGCAATACCCCCAACAACAAAACAATAATGGTATAACACTGAAATTCGAAATTGACCAAATTACATGAGATGAATTGTTTGACAAAGGAAAACTGTACCCTTAGGCTGTTCCTAAACCTCCCAAACACAGTGCAATCTTTCTACATCCAGTGTTTACTGAGATTATCCTGGACATTACAAACGTACGTTGGAGCGCGGGGATAATAAAACTATTCCGATTTGTAGGCGTGAGATCGCTTAAAAGAAAAATTTTAAAAATTTCAGATTTCAAAAGAGCAATAACTCCAACAATAATAATGGTACACACTGAAATTCGAACTGGACCGAGATAATACGAAATCACAACTATGATATAAATTTTATAATAATTCATTGAGAAATGTAGGCGTTAGAGCGCTTATAATGTCGGACGCACGGACGTACAGGTGGACGCCCCGCATTTCTATGGCCGCCAGCGCAAAATTCGTGATAATTTGGAATTCCAATATCAAACATATTCGAACGGATAATATCCCGAATAATTGTTAAGTATACAAATACATTGAATATACCTCTGAATACATTGTCAACAAAATCGATATGTTTAACGATCATAACTTTGACAATGTAGAAGTAATGGTACAGGGTTTAAATTTAATTATTAATGATGCTGCGCAAATTTTCCTTAAACAAAAGGGTCCAAGAAAACAGATGACGTCTAAGACTTTAAATAAAAGGAAACAACCAAAATGGTTTGATTCATCCCTTACTCATTTACGACTTCAATAAATAACAAAGATCTACCGTTAAAAATATGCTCCTAGATGCCGCATGCTTGACGGAAAAGCAGCAAATACCCATTTTAATGTCTTTGGTTTGACCCGGCTGGGGATCGAACCCGCGACCTTCCGCACTCGGGGCGAGCACGCTACCACGAGACCACTGTGTATACATGATTGAAGCTATTTAAACAGCTTCTTTAATAATAAAAATTGTTTAGCCCGTATCAGTAATTGTTTTATTTAATATCAAGAGTATATTATATTATAATTGCTACGTTGTGATAACGCGAAAAACGTTGTAAAACTAAAACCTCGACTGACATGAACAAAATACAACTGTTAGCTGAGTTTGGATTCCTGTTTGTTTTAATTATGTTGGTTTTTTATGGTTTTGTATATTAATTCATCATTATATCTTTAACCTTTTGTCCAACATTTTGATCTCGAGCACGGCTGGTGAGTTGCCAGTTTACGAGATGACCAAACAGTGCATCACGTTTATTTCGGTATTTTGTGATACATTTTAGTACAGTCCTTTGCGGTTAAAAAACGACTCACATTGGTCTTTTCAGGCATATTTACAGGAGTGTTAATTAAAAAAAAAATTATATGGCAAAATGATTTATACAGATACTATTCATTTAATTCAAACCATTGATTGTAATGACATGTGCTCTCGAATTTGACGGCCATAGCTTCCAATTTGAGAATTAAAGATTAAAACTGCGAGAAAAACTGAAGTTCCCCCATTGAAATCTTGATCAATATCAGCAATAAGTGAAAATTATGTGTATAGAATTAAGTTACGTTATATATATTTACATGTATTATATACAAAGAGAATTTCGAAATTCGGTGCACTTTAAGACTATAAGAAAGAAATTCTCATGAGAATGTCCAGTGTAAAATATTGAAAGGCAAAACAAGCATTCTAAAAATATTACTGAGCAATACAATGTTCCCTACCGGCTAGCTCTGTGAGAAAACACACCGAATGCTCCTTGACTATGTGAATCGGGCGCAGATGTGATTCATAAATATTCTGAAACTATGGTTGGAAAGGATACAATAATTTTAAATTGATCTGTAGCTCATCATTATTAGCTTATATAAAAGCATGATCACTTCTAAAAAAAGTCCGGAAAACTAACAAAAACAAGATTATCCCCAGCTAATTTGCTAGTATTTCGAGACTAGCCGGAAATTAATACTGAAAATTTACAGTTAAAAAATTGTAAAATTTGTGAAAAATAAGGAGAATCCTCCTCGTGCACTCATAAAGGTCTGGCCATAGATGGTTTTGGCTTTATCCCTTTTGGTGAGTTTGGTATTTTGAAATTTCTCTTCATCCTTGTGCAAATCTTGTGGATCTAAATTAGTATCAAAGAATTATACCAAAAATTAGATCAGATGGTCGAACGGATTGAAGGAACAAACTGAAGGACGGACGGACACCATTGTCGGTAGGGGACTAATAAGCTAAAACAAAATCAAAAATCAAATCATGGCTACTGCTACCACACCCTGGTCACGATAAATATTCTAAGATTTCATGATTTGATTGACCTGTTTATGAATTTAGACGGGGCTCATCGCACTGTTATATCCAACTAATGTGACCATATATGTCTGTATTTGATCTGTTCATTTCAGAGATTGACGTATTTTAATTATTCCCTCATTTTCACATTAGAGACACATATGCGTCATGTTCATTGGTCAAGGCCACAAAAAAAAAAAGAAAAAAGAAAAAAAAAAAAGAACTATTCAGTAAATTGTAGAAAATGCTCAATCCAAATTAAAACAAGAGAGCTGTCTGAGTGACAGAAAACCCGGTTTTCCTTCTATTTCATTTTTACTGAGTAACTTTTCTCCAACAAATAAGTCAAGGGTCAAGGTCAGATGTCCTTTAGTACACGACACATCATCTTGAGGTACACTACCACACATCAAAGATCTAAAAACTAGGTTTTAAGACAAAACAGTTACAGGTTGGACATGATTAGCAGTTTATTGACCTTGAAGTCAAAGTTCAAGGTGAACATCCTTAATATGCGACACATCATCTTGAGGAAACCTAAGTACCCAACCAGTATCTAAGGCCTAGGTCTTAAGGAAACAAAGATACAAATGACCAATTTATTGACCTTGAGGTCAAGGGTCAAGGTCAACATCCTTAGAATGTGAAACATCGTCTCCAGGTAACCTACCTACACACCAAAGATCCAAGGCCTAGGTTTTTAGACAAAAAAGTTACAAAAATGACCTATTTATTGACCTTGAAGTCAACGGTCAAGGTCGGTATTATTGGTACGAGACACATCATCTTGAGATAACCTACCTACACACCAAAAATCCTAGGCCTAGGTTTTTAGACAAAAAAAGTTACAGGCCGGACACGAAGATGATCTAAAATGACTTATTTATTTACCCAACAAAGGTCAAGGGTCAAAGCCATAGGTCAACATTTTTGAGACATGACACATCGTCTTGATATGACATATCCACATACCATAGTCCTAAGGTCTAGGTCTTATGACAAGAAAGTTATAGGCCGGACAAGATTGGCAGCCGACTGCCCGCATTCAGCAATTCAATGACCGGATTTTTCCAGAGGAAAACCCGGTTAAAAACAAATATCTGAGAACTTCTAAATACACAAAAATGATATTTCAACCTTCTTTACGGAAATGAGGACAACAGTAAGACAAAATGTAAGAAAAGAGATATTTAGTATACGGGTCTGTATCTATACTACGAAGACTCAATAGTCGGATATTTCTTGGTCTGAAAACTCAATAGCACAATAGTCTAAACACAATTTGACCCAAAAGTCATAAAAATTGTCCATCTAAAACGGACTGCTGCATCTCAAACCAAATCAATTGTGATGTTCTATATATGTGTAAATTGTTTAAATGTTTTTGCTGAATTCTATATTTCAAACCTAAAAATCTAAATAGGTGAGGACGTTTTGCTGATTTTTTTTCAGAATACAACTGCAGCAAGTGCCATATAGTTCTGAGCCAAACAATTTTGAAATGGGACCATTTATAGGCCCTTTGATTAAACATTTTGTCTTGTCCATCCACATAGAGTCAACAGTCAGGGGATAGGATTTTTTAAATGGTTTTGCAAGGAATTTGCTATTATTAGCAACGGTAGGCATATTGGTTTAAGGTCCATACGTCCAGACACACTTTTGAAAGCAGACATCCTCAGTTCGAGTCCACTAAAGTTTGATTTAAATTGCCTCAGTTTTATTAGTAGGATTCACGGAATACCACATTTATTTTCATGGAATTTGTTTGTTATGCTCCATTCTCATTAGTAAGTTTTTGATTTCCAATTTACTGACTTTTTTTCGGTTCGGTATTATTTTGCCGATAAATATTTAAGTAAAATATAATGACATACCCGTACAATGTATATATTGTTAAACGCCTATTTTTTATCGTTTTCTTTTCTACACGACAAAAATAATTTCCGGCGCGATATTAAAATCCGCAATACAATAAATCTGAGAGAAAAACAGCGCGAGTGTTGAAAATCTTAAAATGCCAACAATATTACAGATTGTATAGAATTTAAGTATACTTGCGGACTAACGATTTTTCGGACTATTGGATCTTTGGTCCAGCGATAATTCGGACTAATGAACCTTCGGACCAGTGGATCTTTGGACTAATGGCTCTTCGTACTTTAAAACGGGCCCCTACTGTACATTTGTGCATCATTATCTTTTACAAAACTTCCTTTTTTTAAATGAAGCTACACTCATTCTTATGAATCATGTAATAGGTCAGAAAGGAAAGAAATCCTAAACGCAAAATATATGACAATTGTGAGCAGCACTGAAATAACTATTCTCAGTCTTAAAGTTTAAACAATATAAACAGCAAATTAATTTTGTCAGTTAAACACCATCACAGTAACGAAATCAATGTGTATACCTGTGGTACAGTTGTAACCAATCCATCCTGGTTTACAGCCTCCGTTGACACATATTCCTGTCACATGATCACAAGGGGGGAATTACAATTTGCTGAACATTCTCGTAAACATTGACTTCCATATTTTCCATTTTCACATTCTGAAAATAGTTAAATAACTCAAAGTCATAATGCATTACTTGATAAAGGTTATGTATGTTTCGTGAGGAAAACATCTAAATGTAAATTTATATTAAAATAGGAAAATAAGACATTAATAATCTATACAAATTAAATAATACTTTTTTCACATTTTGTTCCAGTATATCCATCTGTACAACCATGCGTGCAGGTTCCAGTGTCTAGGTCACAAGGTCCTCCACACTTCTCTGGACATGACATGTTACAGTATTTCCCATACCATCCACTGTGGCATCCTGAAATTTGGGTGTCCATTATTATTTTAAAACTAGATGTTTATATAGAAAAGAACATAGGTGCATGCTTCTTTCTCATGAAGATAATCTCAAAAAAAAAACCACTGAGACAAAGACTAAAAGCTGGCAGTCTAAACTTATATAATTATATGTAAGAGTTCAATAAAATCCTTCAGCATCTAACATATATAGAAAACAAACGAAAAAAGAAAATAAATCGGTAGACTTCACAACATTTATTGTACTAGCGCTTTCACTGCTGTTGCAGATCTTCAGATAAATGTTAACTGACTTACAACGTTGACAATATTTTAACTATTGCAATAGAATACAATGCGGCTGGTGTCTGTTGTGAAGCATACACTCAAAACATTTAGATTCAATGCGTGCGGTGTGAGTTTTGTTATCATCTGGTTTCGTTGCAGAAAAATGTTTACTGGAATAAAGCTACACAGCAATATTTCGAATGTCTATTTGTATACAGGTTGGCCAGTTATGAGATCGTAGTCATGAACATTGCACCATAAAATAATGTGAATATACGTATACAGGTCACTGGACTATGAAAATGAAGTCAAGGCAAAATGATATCTGTAAGTCTGATTCAAATTTATACATACATACACACCGAAGTCTTTATGCTTAGAAAGAAACCTTAACATAAGAAATGACGCAAGTCAATGGACTGTTAAAATGAGGTCAAAGTCAACTAACACTTGCAAGGCTAATATCTGTACCTTATAATGCGTCGAACTCCACAAAATATAATGCACATTTCACTTATAGTTACTGAGAAACGGACCTATTCACGACAATACTACACAAATGTATCAGTCAGTCAACCTTGAAATCAAGGTAAAAGTCTAATGTATCCGCACACCAAATAATGTCCATCTATCCCTTTAAATTAATGAGAAAATGTTTTGAAAGTCACATGACCGTGAACTTGAGGTCAAGGTGATGTGACACCCGGCAGACTGTATGTGCACACATTGTATATTTAACACATTATTACAGATACTGAGACAGGTTCTCATCAGGAAAATGTGATACACATTTATCAAACTCAATCAGCTGTGAAATTGATGCACTGAAAATGGGCAAAGTGATTGGAAATTAGCTTAAATCGGATAAACAAGGGATATCTTACAAATATGTTTTCCGTAGAGAACTGACAATAATGCAAGATAAACTTTATATGTATGATTTAAGGAATTCTAATGTTGATGTTTACTATTTGGGTAATACGGTGCAGCCATAATTGTCACATTGACCTACACATTACTTATCTCGTTAGTTTGTTAGGGTCCATAAACGCCATCTTATAAATCGTGTATACTAGCCCTCTGCATCTCTGGTGCTTTATTTTGACAAAACAATCAAATAATTCGTTACTAAAATAAAGTGAAGTCTATTAATGACTTTTTCTGATTGTTCAACAGAGTTTTTACATTGAAATATGTTGCTTTGTGCAAGACATTAAGCAATATGAATTACATACAAAGATGTACTGGATTACTTGCCTAACAGATTTAAAATTTGCCTATTAGAACTGATATTACTGTACAAACCAAATTTAGTTCAAGTTTTCGGACAATGTAATTATTACAGAGCCCGAAGTTCTGTTCTTTCTCGGAAAATGGTTAAGTCAAAATTAGAATTGAAGTTAACGTCGAAAGCGAAGAAATAATTAAATTAATAAAGTTACTATATGTGCTATTTCTCTTTATTCTGTCATATTTTTATTATATGATACATGAGCTCGTTTTCGATATAGTCTCACAATGTCATCCAAAATGATAGGCGTCACTATAATTTTGTCTGTTTAAGGTCAGAAACAAACACATTTAATTAAGAGAAAAAAATGTACAAGCGTATCTGTCGTATCTGAACGCGCAAACGACGCTGATACACACAATTCCTGAGACTAGCCTTTAATATTCCAAAACGTGATGCAAATTGTCTCAAATCGCCTATTAACTAACACAAGCCTGTGCCCATAGAAAATGTCAATCTATTAATAATTAAGCATAAAATTGTGTTTGCTAACATAACAAGGGATTGCATAAAATCGTTTACGACAAAAAGTAAGTACATATAAATATTTAAGATTAGAAAATGAATGGTTATTTTCCGACAATGCCTATGTATTGTATACAGAAAAAAAAGAAATAGATATACTCGTATGCTTTGTAAATTGCAATGTATATATCCACAATTGTATTAAAAGTCTGATCCGTCCCAGGTGAAAATACCCATGAAAAAATGAGACAGTATCCATTTGTGAAAAAAGCAAATATGGTGATTTGAAGACACGAAAAGTATAATGTTCAATTTCATACTTTTTTTTCAAATTTATTTGATATCCAGAAAAGAGACGTCTTACGAAAAAAGTGTACACAAATAATTTATATGTGGATAATACTTACCAATAACTTCAATTTCACAAATTTGAAGCGCACTATTAGGTGGTAAAATGCGCACATATCTGCAGATTGTTTTATTGACAACAATATCGTGGCTAGGAAGTTGTCCATCGTGTAGTAAAATCTCGTTTGAATTGGATACATTCGTGCAATAAATTGAATACGTCTTCTCTTGATTACTTGAAGTATCTAAAATGAATTCGTAAATATAACTCAATATTTTTGCATTCGACATCTCTGGACTCTACACTAGCAAATACCACATTTTCAATTAAGATATCGATTGAAAAAACTAGTTCATCAATGTTTTTTCAAGAAAAATGTCATAGGTAAAGAAAAGGCGGATCTCGTGAAGAACAACTCTGATTGTGACAAAAAGTGTTCTGAAGATAAAATTACAAACATTTTAGATTTTCGCATAGACAACATATATGCTGAATTTGGCGGTAGAATTTTTCAACAAACAATTGGAATTCCATTGGGAAGTAAATGTGCTCTTCTCCTCGCCGATCTGCAACTGTATTATATGAAGCGGACTTCACCCAAGGGATACTACGTTAAAACAACGAGAAACTAGTCAGATCTTTGATATCACTTTTCGTTAGAAAGCTGACGTGATGTTTTTAAAACGACAGATTCCAAGACTTTCTACATCTCATCTACCCCAGTGAGCTTAAAAATAAGGATATTACAGATACATAGAAGTTCGTTTCATATTTGGATTTGTTTCTTGAAATAGAAAATGGGGGAAATTTGAAGACAAAACTTTATGACAAATGTGATGACTTCAACTTCTCTTTTGTCAGCTTTCCCTTCTTGAGTAGCATTGTACCAGCAACGTCTCTTAGCGTGTCCGATACTCAAGGGCATACGTGAGTTACCCTGACATTCGACGGAGGGGATTACTGCTGTGGCAAAAGCTTCTCGACCAGTATTTTATCAGGAATAAATTTATGTCTTCAATTCGGAACTGTTAGGGTCGTCGTAAGGAATTACCCGTTACAGGATTTCAATATCTAAGATGATGTTGGACCTTGTTCCCACTGTTGTAACATTTCATGTACCTCCCACGATTTGTGACTACACTGCAATGAACTTGTTGAACTTCACGACAGGTGCCGTGTACCAATTGCTTACCCTTTCGGAGCACTTGACTTCACTCCTGGTTTTTAAAAGAGTTCGTGTTGTTCATTGTTGTTTTTAGTTTTCAGTGTTTATTTTTTGTGCTTGTAGTTGTTCGTTTGTCTTCAAGGGTTTGTCTGGTCTGTCCAATGGATTACATTTTTTTATTGAGACTTCGGTATATTTGTCCTCTTTATAGAAATTTATTTGAAGTAATAAAAGTGTAAGTACATTGCCCTTGATCGGTAGCGAGAATTAACAACGGCAACCATGATGCAGTATTTATTTATAAAAGAGGGTTGTTGGAAATTTTCATGGATTTCAAACCTAGATTTAAAAATAAACATAAGTTAGTAATCATTATCTGAGGTTTATTGATACATGTTTACACGTTTGATATTTTTAGAGCGGAATAATTCTCATTTTCACTATTATATTTTATAGTTTTACTTCTTGTAATTGAGTAGAACCTTACGTATGTCGCAACCATATTAAGGAACGTCTAACACTTCATTTATATATATGTATTGATGCTGATAATATATATTTACGCAATTCTGTCGATTAAATAAAGAGCTACAACTGCGTTACATCTGTTAAGAATTAAATTCTGAAACGCTAAAACGTATCGATAATATACATAAATATTTTCGGACAACTCGGACCTTGGAGATTTGTGTGGATTTATTTTTATCTTTCTTGAACCTTTACATGTATTTTGTCGATTCGCCCTGTTAAGAATAATTTGAGAGTTTTGATTCACACATTTCTAGTCATAGACGATATATCATAAGCACACGTGTGTTGCATTCCCTCCTTTTCCTCTTCCTATTCCCATTTTCTGTGCAACACCCTACAACCTTCATTGTCATTTTGTTTTAATGTTTCATCATTTTATGAAAGAAATAAACGGAATATCATAATATTATATATCATAACTGAAAAAATAAACCATTTCAAAAATGGAGGTTAATTTTGGTGTGTTGTAGAGAAAAAAAGGTGCATATCCAACTATAGAAGTCATCAAGTGACTTTGGTGACGTCACACATCACCTATACCATGCCAAAGTAAATGGTATAGAAATGCACTTGGGTGATCAGGAATTGATAAAATAAACTACTTTTAAATCGTGCTCAAAAAATGTTGGTGCTATATAGGACTTCCTCATCTATTAGAAATATATTTATGCTAGTTTAAATTTTGGTCTTATCCCTTCCAAATGCTTTTGAAAATTTTGTCTTATTTTCTCGTTAAGTCCATATTGTTAAATCAGCGAACTCCGATAAATTGGCTTCTTTGTCGTTTTTAAAATAAAATTGCGATTTAACCAAAACTGATGGAAAAATTTTGGTGCTATGTGCTAATTAATACAATTATAAATTTTTGAAATATCGTAAATGCAATAATTATTATACCCTTCCATACTGATTTGAAAATTAGCTATTTTCGGAAAATCTGTTATTTTTTTTCAAGATGGAGACGATGACCGGAAATGCCACTAGGTGCGAAAATACAAACATTTAATGATTTTCAATTTCATATTTGCATCGAAACAAACGATTATGTTTGAAATATAAAGTATATATATATATAAATAACTGACATAACTTATTAATAAGTGTATAGTTTCCAATTGCACTGCATATTAACTTATCCTCGTCAAGGGCGATATAAATTATAAAAAAAAAATCGCACCTTTGCCAGTATTTAATACTATTAACGAATGAAAACTAATACAGATGACGGATCATTTCATATAGACATCATTTCTTTTCAATCGAGGATTTTATTATATGTTTGTGTGATGAGTGGTTTTAATAAAAAGGGGGATATGTATACTATAGATACTGATATATTACTAGAGACATATTGTTTTATGTCTCGGATGTTACTAATAAAGTATATCCTTTGGTATTCATACATCATATGTTTGAGTAAAACCTTCATAAAGTTTCGAAATATCGTAATTGCAATAGTTTAAATTTTGATTATATCCCTTCCAATTGATTTGATGATTAGCTATTTTGAAATGTGTTATTTTTTACTATTATTTTTCAAGATGGCGTCCATCCTAATCAGCTTACCTTGTCATAACAAAGTAAATATATATATACGAGTGATTAGAATTAATCATATAATATGTCAAGTGTTTAATATATAAATAACAAAAAGATAAATTATTAATTTAAAATAAATTAAAATTTTACTTATCTGAAATTTGAAATTATATTTCATCTCTGCATTCTTTGTGATCCCCCATTAAACACACATCCACCTCTTTATTAAAATGTTGCATTAATTATCAAAAAATGTAGCGTTAAAAATGAAATCACGCTGTTTTTGGTCAGCAAAAGGTTTACCTGTATACATACAATGTACCTGTGTACCTTAATTAAGGGTGGGAACAATAAACATCCGGACAGTCAAGGTACAATATACATGTCAAATCGTTAATTAGTTATAATTACCTGAAACACACAGCATGTTAATTGCGTATAACGAATTTCTTTACATGTAAATTTACTTCAGATAAACTCAAATAAATTTAACCCAAAAAAAATTCGCTTTTCTCGCTGCTTAAAAAATTTGCACCATTATCCTCCATCACGTGTAATTATGTACTTTTGACAGTTTATATAAATTGGTGATAAATTTCATATTATTAATTATTGTCACAATTTCATATATTAGAATTATAATCCATGTGAAATGTTACTTCATATTTCAAATAAAAAGTTTTTTTTTTAAGTGAAGACGTGGAGTAGGTGCTATAATCAATACAGAGTTATCGAAGTACGATGAATGCATGGCATGAACGGGACCAGTAGATTCCTGATATTGGGTAACCAGTTAATAAGTCTAAGCTGAGTCACCTAACATAATTATTACCGATATAGTTGCATATGAGATGCAACAAACTAAAGCCATTTCCCATAAACTGTATCAGTGGACAAAATTTGAACATTTGAATTATGCTATAGATGATGGAGGAAATTGAAAAACGATGCCTCTGCGATATAATTATATATATATATATATATATGTGTGTGTGTGGGTGTGTGTGTCTTGAATTAATTACAACTGAAAGATATTGGCTGCAAAATATATTGTACAAATGTAGCCAACACCACAGCTAGTAATGTTGGAAATTCTATTAACGCATTATGGGCTTAACTAAGTTATATAAACAATTCTTGCAGACGCGATATGATAAAAGAAATATAATTAAATAAAACTGTAAAATTACGGAGAGACTTCAAGCTATTATACAAAGCAAAATCGTTTAACTGTTTTTCAAATAAATAAAAAGTTGTAAATAAATTTACTGATCACACTGTTTATCATATTCGTTTTTTTATATTTTAAAGCAAACGTTAATAAAATGGTATTTATAGTCATCTAGCTTACAACGAGTTGTAACACTTTTTTCCAGCACGAAAAGTATAAACATTCATGGTTTGACTATGAATATCATCGTGTTTTACACCACTTTTTTCCTGCTCGAAAAGTATAAACATTCATGGTTTGACTATGAATATCATCGTGTTTTACACAACACAATTGTTTAGTTACTTTAAAAGTCAGATAGTCCTGATTCCGTATGGTGTATGTGTTTGTCTACTTTGTTTATTTCATTGTTTTTGGTGTTTATTAGACGGTCAAGTTGATTGATTTTTATTGGTCTTTCATTGTTCACCTTGCATAACAGAACAACACCTTCTGCTTATGGCACCTATCTCAGAACAGACCATAATTAGGTAGCTTAATAAATTATTTTGCATTTTGTAGATTGATCACACGTAGAATGTAAGTATAAAAAATTATTTTTAGCCATTCTATATATACGCAATAGTGATTGATCTAATAGAAGTAGTAATTGGGTGAATTCACGGTAATATGGATATATAAACACATATTCGAGAAGAAGAGCACAATTAGTGTCCCCTGGAATGCAGATTGAGATGTTTAAAATATCACATTGAAACCAAAACTGTAATTTCATACTTTTTTACATTTATTACTAAATGAAGGTGTTAATACAAAGTGGAAATCGAAATAAAAGAATTCTACATGTTTTTTTTTTCTTTCATTCTATTTCATTGAATTTGTATAAGTTTAGTCTTTTAAATTAATATTGACGAATTGGAACAGATGAAAAGCCAATTTTTTTTCTCTGGTTCGTTTATTTCTATTTAAAGATATGATATTTTGAATGGAATGGTTACATTGTTTTTTTATCTAACCACTGTTTATTGTCTTTTTCAAGTCTCATTCTCTGACTGATTATTATACTTATCAAATGTGTTCTCCATTATGCAATTTTCATCTGAAGTACTGTCGATTGGGTGGTGTTAAGTAATTTTTATGTCATTGATGACCTTATATATTATCAATATACATCTATGAATGGCATGTTTAATAATAAACATATGGTGAAAAAAGTATTTCACTTACCAATAATGTTAAAATATACAGCCTTTATAATACCGTAAAATCCAATATCAACTTCAATCCATGGGTTTGATGCGGTTAACTTAGTACATGAGGTAGGAAACCGATAACCATCCACAGTTAAAGGCATACGGATGGGGGGCTCACCTTGTACAGCTGGTCTGTTAAATGCAAGATTTGTATATTCTGAAAAACAATTACAAATAATAAAAATTACCATCGAAGAAAATATTACGTATCATTATCAAATTTTGATGTGTTGTATTAAATTATATTTGTGATAATAGTATGTATCATGCTTGTCACAGACATTAGTTTTATATGTTTTATGGCAATAAAATATTATTACAATAAATCATAATCAGTCTATCCAACCTATGGACATCATTGATACGAAGCTGGTTTGTAGATTGTATACAACTAAATTTACTTACTATTGTCACAGTATTTTCCATTTTGTCCATTTGTACATCCTATGTTGCAAGTTCCGTCGTTGCTGCAACTATTGTTCAAACAGACCCCAGAACCGCATCCCAAAACACAAGAACCATTTCCAGGAAAACATTGCTGATCAATACAATTTTCTGGGCAAGACTTCGAACAGTTTATTCCATATTTGTTCAAAGGACATCCTTCAGAATTAATTAAAAGCGTAGTGTTAACTATAGTGTTTATTGTTCTTTTTAAAATTCCGATTGATATTTTATAACGTTGTTACTGTTTGTTTGAATGACCTTGATTATGTTTGAAAAATGTCCAATCATACATGTATAGGAAAGACATCGTACAAGTTCACAGCCACTGATTGGACCCGGATGAAAAACATACAATAAGTCATCAATATAACATACTTAGATTTCCCGATTAACACACTTTGTATTTTTAGCCCTAGATATAAACAAAGTGAAATAAAACTGTCAAATTATCAATGTAAAAATTTATTTATTGGTAAATTCTAGATTTCCCTCAGTTCTTATATGCATTGTTAAATTATTATTTGTACTGTAAAACATAATAATTTTCCTTTTTATAAATTCCATCTATTCCCTCGTCATGATCATGAGAATGAGAGTAGTAAGAAATATCCTGGTATATTTAACATATTCAGGTAAGTGTCATTTATTCTTATTCCGGAGATTATTTCCTAAATTGGATTCTTGCGATGAATACTATTTACGTACTCTCGAGTTTTTCGAATCAGAAAAAGTGTTCTTTGAAACAAAACAAAACAAAACAAACAAAAAAAAACAACCCAAATAAATAAATCATTTATTTTAACTAAATTAGTCAATTTTTCTGCGCGAAAATAATTTTATATCCATTATTCATATGTTCATAAACAAAATCAGTGTCATCATTGTCACAGATAGTATAATTATGTTTTATTATTTATTTTATTGGACACACACTCCTCAATACATAACTCAGTCTGTGGCCAAGCACATGTACAATGTATGACTAAGATTTTCTTTGATTGGAAAATGTATGTGTGTGAACCATTCGCACCACTTGGTTTTCGTCTTTTTGAAAAAAGCATTAAACTTGCTGTAGGACATTTTGATGAGCAGTCGACTTTTTTTTAAACTTCAAATTTAAAAAAAAATATATATATATTATACAGAGGCTGAAAAGGTATATTTATTTGCTCGATTTGAATTATAAGAAAGACAGAGCAAACAACATTGGACAATTTTACCTGTCGTTTAACTGAGAAGAACGTGTTTATGAATGCTTTTTAAAAATGTTTTCAATAAATTAAGTCTGCAACGGTAACTATTTAAAATCTTTATTTTTCGTAAATCTGATTGGAAGGGATTATTAAAGTGTTGTTAATTCGGATGAAGTTGCTAAGTTCAAAGATTTTCCATGAATCTCCTTGTCACAAAGGAACGAAACTTGTGGTAAAGTTTGGTATTAATTCATGATGATACTGCAACATGACACATTTAAGATTGACCATATATACAGATATATATTTGTTTATACATTAACATCATTTATTACAATACGGCAAATAAAACGCATATTATACCTCTTCGGGGACCTCTTTTTTCTCTTACACAAAAATGTTCAAAATGTTTACTACATTAAGTTATGTTATAGATTAAGCAACTTACCATGTACTTCGACATAACACAACTCAACAAATGCTTCATAGGAATCTGTGTTATAAAACACAACTTTTTTACCAACTGCATTACAATCAATATTGAATATAAACTTTTGATTTTGTAGTGTGTCTGGATCTTTATAGCAAAGAAAACCAACAGGTCCTGTGGTGGGTACGTTTAAACTACCATTTGTTATATACAAGGAAAATCCATTAACTCGTTTGGGGACTGAAAAATTGTTAGAAACAATACATGTAATTAGAGCTTACCAAGTGTATACGTGTAGTCAACGACTATTTATTTGTATTGGGTATACCTTTATATCTACGACTTGTATGCAGGGAATAAAATATTGCTTTCCAGTGACATCAAAGCGATTATTAACTAAAACATACCATTTCACGGAAAAATTGATATAACGCCAACTGACCATTTCGTTATTTAAATTAAATAAAAAGCAAATGTATATGGTTGGTACCATGCGTACCACCTTGACATGACATGAAGAGTATTTCCTGCATGAATGTGATGGCTGTTTAAATACGTAATGAAACTGACGTCGCATTTTTCGTTGCTTCCGGGTTATTCAATCTCAGTGACTACGGCTAGAAACACCGATAACTGATACGTCTGCTTTTTAAGGGGTGAGCTACCTAAATGAGCTACATGGCTGATTTTCAATAAAATGTTGCATGACACTAGGTCATGTTTAACCGTTTATATTAAGTAATACATTTGTATAACATTCCCATTGAATTTTATTTCAACGGTTTAAAATTCATCGGGGTCATCAGATTCATTTTGAGTGTATTAAATTGATAATAACATGCAAAGTGAAAACAAGCGTATAAATAAAATATTAACAAAGAAACAGCATACCGTCAAAAAGTTGTTGCGCTATAAATATAGATAGTTAATGTTTTTACACATACAGTTGATTGATTTCCATTGCAAAAACGAGCCAGGTGACTCTATCTTTATATTAGTAACGATAAAGCAGAACAGTTAACAGAAATAACATAGAATAGAATTTTTACTAAGTGTAGATGTTTGCGAAATTACGATTTCAACTGAAATTATTTCATGTTTGCATGTGTCTCTACGTAAACTGTAAAGAAAATGGCGATTTTAAAGGTTGTAAATCAACATTTTCGAACAAATATAAAAGTTAAAATACATGTAAACATTAAATATATTAAACTTTCAATATTTAGATGGAGTTTGTGCTACTCTACTATTCATGAAATGTCGCAGTAAAGCGGATTTAGATATCTGTTAACTAAATGCCGGTTGTCTACTTAATTTATTGTTGATTTCAAACGGATTAACTTCAGATAGAGTAAATTAGATGGATGGATATATTTTTTTTTTATTTAAAAAAAGGAAGAGCTGCACAGGCAATTGTGTTTATCTATATGGTGCCAAAGCTGTGTTATTTTCAAACAGCAAGCACAACAACAATTAATTACATAAAAAATTGTACACAGTTAAATTTATACAATGAAGATAAATAAATGGAAATTTAAATCTACAAATGTTTTAAGTTGTTACTTATATTTAAAAAAAAGAGTTATTTTAATGTTGAAATGGTAGCCCCTGCGGCTGAGTTGTCTTATATTTTAACATGGGTATTCTCACTCATGATTAGGCTAATAGACATTATGCGAAATCGATTACTATACCGACGTCTACAAATACACAGATACACAGCAGGGGTAAACTCAAAATACCTTTACCTATAGGTAACTTTTTGATTGAGTCTATTTTTAAAATTTCAGCACGAGTTTGTTTTTCCTAAGCATAAACAATTGATATGACCAAAGCAAAAACGACCAATAAAGAAGTTGTTTTAATAGTTTAGACAGATTCCTATCAATTTTCAAGGTCAGAAGTCAAACGTCAAGTTCATCAGGAAATGTTGTAATTTGCTGTTCTGCCTCGCAGTGTCCTGGTTATAAACTAAAGTAAATGTCCGAGGTAACGGCTATGTTGAAGTTAAAGGCATATACATCATTAAGTTAATCCAGGTAAGTTTTCTCGCTGAACAGAGAAAATACCACAAATTTGAATAAAACGCGAAGAACTAGGGTTAAGGATAAAATTGTTTATCACTGTCGGAGCCAGACTTTAACTGATTATAGATACTTTGGTTTAACTTAAGGGAAAAGTTAATTTATTACCCAAGGGAGGCATCAAGACATTCATATTTTTTCTTTAAATTTGCGAAACACAGTTTTTCTGGCTAAATTGTGTCCTTGGATTTTTTTATAAACACATTAGTCCTGGAGAAAGGTTATGTTTTTGGATTTGAGTCCATGTGGTGGTATCAAGCTCGGGAAGGGGGTATTTTGGGTTAAAAACAAATCTGGATGGCTTGTAGAAAAGATAATCTCCACAATTACATTGCATGTCTTCTTCTGGGTTGTTTTCATTTTCGGCAGCACGCTCAAAACCAGGCTGTCTGTATAGTACAAAGCCGGTTGTTTGCATGTTCATTTGACATCGGTCGTCCTTTGCAAGTTTGTGCTGATTTGGCGCAAAACAATCAATAAAATCAATCGATCAATCAATCAATCTTTGGAGAATCTGTAAATTTTCAAATCCTGAAATTTTAAAAATGCCTTCCTCGTTCATATAAGGAAGAATCGATCTATTGTTCTATTTTGATGAGACAGGGGACTCTTACTGTTTTGCTTAAATTCAGTTTGTATATTACTGTACTGTTCTGGTATTTGTCTTTTTTATTCGTCGCAAGCTTGTAATCATACTTATATGACAATAAAGTTGATAGTTATTTGGATGAGCTTTCAAATATCTATCTGAAAGCAAGGTAAAAAGGTTATATTGTACGAAGACATTTTGGGTCCAAGTCTGATTCTCTCTTTTCACCTTTCGTACAATACACTGGTTACAACTATATCTTTATAGATTTATATTATCACTTTATTCAACTCCAAATAGCTTGTTAAGAATTTGTAGCCTCCGTCTTTTTACAATGCCTGTGCATAATGTAGTGTTAAAGAAATGCCACCCCCCCCCCCCCCCCCACGCCCCCCACTCAAAAAACCTCTAAACATTCACCGAAATTTTGATCCCAAAATAAACTACAAGCATTTGTACTGAAAATATCTGGGAGTCCCCAATCATTAAATCAATCATTCAGTCAATCAAAATCAGATAAGAAATGAAATCTCCGATATTTTTCAACCAATTTTTAAAACAAACTTAATGTGCGTTTTAAATTTTGAACATTTTAACAAAGAGGCGCATTGTCCTCAAAGGGCTCACTGGAAGTTACATTATCTTGTATTTTGAGACGACCCCTAACTAAATGAGTCGGTCACGCTGTAGAAATCGGTGTAGATGTCGGTATAGGGAATTTCGTATGATGTCTAATAAGTGTGCAACTATTCTCATTCAGATATCTTGCTTATTTTAAACATTCCAGTTTCGTTTACAATGACTGTTAAGTTCCTTTCTTTAATTAATCAAGGATTTATTACGTATTATATCATATTGAAACACATATGCTTTCACGTGAACATTAGACCTATTCCGGTAGCGTCCGTCCGATTACAAGTTAGAGATATTCCAATTTCCAAAACTATCTGAGACAATGTAAGAGAAAGTAAAATAGATAGCTACAGTACTGATCCTTTAAAACATCACCCTCAAGCAGACATTTGAAAGAGAGATGATGACCCTTCCAAGTTAGACCACAGATTATGACTGGTCCGTTTGGTCATAATCGCTGCATAAAGTTAACTTGAGGACAGAAGTGGTCTTAATGACTGTTCTTAGGACCACGACTAAGACCGCGTATGGTTACGTACTTAGGACGGAGCATTCGCACTACGTTTGTTCTGGCAACCGTTTTCGTCCTGAGGACCAAATCCGTCTCTGCTTTAGAACGGCGCATGCGTAGTATACCAAATGTACTTGAATTCTTGAACTGGTCATCAAGACGGCGTATGCCTATTTTAAATTATTTAAATCAAAACAAATGATTTGCTTTCCATACGTTGATCTGACTTTGTTAAAATGTTTCATATTAATTAAATTATGGAGACTTACAAAAATATTCGTATTTTAATTAGTATATATAATTTTTAGGCAGCGTTGTTCTCTTTAACTGTAATTTTTATCTTTATTTTTCCAATGTATTTATTTATCATACCTTATTATCCTACGTAGCGAATAATAATTTTCATTTATTTTTTTTCTTATTATTTCAGTTTTTTTTTTATTATCATGTGACTTCTAGGTTCGGTCTTTGTTAGATATGTTGTTCCTATCAGATTAATTTGTGTGATATAAGATAACTGTGACTTTTTTATATTGAATTTTGTTCTAAAGGGAAAATTCAAGTCTTTTCAAACCTGACATATGCTTATTTTATGTTTTTATGAAGTTTTGACATGAATTTAGTTATAGTTCATACATTTCTTACGGTATCTTAAAAGGCTTCTCTGTGACTGACCGTAATTCATTTTAGATGATTAAAATTTAATTTCACTTTGAAAAAACAAAAACATTAGCTTTTAAACCAATATTATGTTCATATTTAGTCAAATTATCAGGGTGTGCGATATAAGACAATCGTGATTTTTGTGATAACAGAAGTCTTTTCTGAAGTGAAAATACAAGTTTCAAACTCGCCATATACTTATTTACTACCTTTAAGAATTGTTCATATGAATAAAGTTCATAAATTTGCTTCGGTATCATCAAAGTTTCTCTGTCACTTACCGTAATATTTGCTTTATAAGAAAAAAATAAATTTCAGAAAGAAAACACACACAAAAAAAAATTTTCAAACATTTTAAGGATGATAGTTAGTTAATTTTAGCAATACAACATTGTGTGATATAGGATACATATGGTTTTTTGTTAAAATGTTACTAATGTTTAAAGAAAAAATACAAGTTTCTAACTTGTCATATGTTTTTTTTTTACTTTCATTAATTTTGATAGAAATTTAGTTAATACATTTGTTACCGTATCCTAAAAAGTCTCTCTGCGGCTTACCGTCGTACTTTTTTAATGAAAATAATTTCAATTTTACAGTACAAAAAGAGAAAATTTAGCTTTTCAACCGATGTTAGGTTGATACTTGTTAAAATGCTACTGTTTTCTCAGAAAAAAAATACAAGTTTCTAACTTGTCACTTGTCTACTTTTACTTTCATTATTTTTTCATAGAAATTTATTTGATAAATGTTGTTATGGTATCAAAAAAAGCATCTCTGCAGCTTACCGGAATTTTCAATTTCACAATGAAAAAAAACACAAAATTTAGTTTTTCAACCAATTTAAGTTCATATCTAGTCAAATTAAGCAATATCATGGTGTGCGATATAAGGCAAAGGTGATTTTTGTTACAACATGTAAAAAGTGTTTTTTAAAGTAAGACTTGACATATGGTTATCTTATACATTTATGAAGTTTTTACATTATTGTAGTTCAGAAAATTACATACGGTAAATCTGCGATTAACCGTAATACTTGTTAGGTAAAAAAAAACAATTTCGCCGTAGAAAAAAAACAAAATTTAGCTTTACATTTTAAGGATGATGCTTAGTTAAATTTAGGCATACAAAGAGGGTGACATAAGACGTTAAAAGATCGTTTGATTGTACCTTTCGTGTTTTTTAAAGTCAAAACATAAGTTTCAGTATTGACTTGAAATAAAATGTTATACTTTTTATTGTATATTATATTTCAAAACTTATAATCTATATTTTCTTTAAATAGTAGCAACAATAATTCATTTTATTTATTTTATTTGACAATGGGGATACCTTTTTCTGCATTAGAACTTATTAAATTTAAAACCAAACATATCAATATAAGTATTTTATATTTTTGTAAGGAATATTATTTACTTATTATAAAAATGATCAACCAATAATAATACAATATTTTATTTATCCCTGGGTATTCGTTTTTCGTCCTAGGACCGTATTAGGACGGCACATGCGCATTTAATAGAGACAATTATTTTTTCAAATCTCTGGTTTTGTGACGAGAACAGCGCGTGCGCAGTTGACCAGAGATTTGAAAAATCAATACAGCAGAGATTAGGACTGGTCTAATCTCTGCTTTCAAATCTCTGGTTTACAGGACTGGTCCTAGCGTTTCTAATATCTGGTTTTTGGTTCTGAAGCAGAGATTTGAACCAAAGATTATGTTAACTTGAATTTAACTTGATGTGATGTTTTAAATGAGCCGTACTGTATAGAATAATTAGAACTTTTTTGTTTTGTTCAGTATATTTTATGATAAAATAAAGAATAATGTTATATCTGTTACATGAATGCTGTATCGTTTGAAGTTTTGAAACCAAAATAAATAAGAACAAGGATTCTATCTAAATTGGTAACAATTATTCCAATTACTTAAAATATCACTTACACGTATCCCTGGTATATAAAATTACTGTGGTTATGAAAAGAGGGTTTACAAAGTTAAGACTCCACCAAGCAAATTTCGTTTTAGTTGGGTTTGTATGTGAACATCCAGAAGACCAATTTGTTGAAGCAGGCGGACTAACTGCTCTATCTGCGGTATATCCTCTGTAATTTGAGATTTGGAATGCCGTTCCTTCTGGGGTTAGATTCTCTACAAAACATGATTAATTATGCTTCATTATATTACAACACACGCAAGATTTCAACAAAATATTATACCTCAGTTATAAAGGTGATTTTTTATTTTTCACTTGAGGCCGACTTAATAATGACAATTCACATCCAAGAATAGAGTAATAAAATTTCATTCATTACACCCAACACACTTTCAAAATAACAACTTTAGCTGCCAAGCCCATTCATTTAACCATGGAAGGGGCATAACAGAATAGGTAAATCATTTAAAAACTGTGAGTATCAAGCAAATCTGCCTAAGAATTGGAACATTGTTTTATCAAGATACCTAAAATTCATCAACTATAATAATGACACTGGCAGTGGTGAAACATTTATTCCTCTATAGACGTAACCCCCCACCCCCTTTTGGATGATTGATCGAATAGGATAATGCTCAGTAGGTAAATTGTTGCATGTTACCTTGACGTCAATCTTGTTATTATAGGAACTACACAAGATAGTTGATGACAATTCACCATTTCCATTTATTTTTTTGTTATCTATTGTCGCATGAGCTGTTTCGCAACATATTTATTTTTTTAAACAATATTATTTCATTACTCAATTTTGTTTCACCTGATCTGTCTGAGCCTTGTGTCGCCTGAATCACGTCGGAAATATCAATTACGTTATGTTTGTCAGGCATTTGAAATTATATATGCATGTCCTGTTATAAAGGCTGACCTATTTCATACCCAACGGTGTGGATATTTCTCATGTTTTAAGGATTATTTTTTTACACACAATTTAAAAACAATCTTATAATATAAAACAACTTGTAAAAAAAGAAACATTACATGATAATTTATTTCCAATGGACACAGTATTTCGAAACGTCGTAGCAAGCTTAAAAATTGTCCGATACTTCTTATGTTCACAGGGCATCGTTTTCTCGTCCGATTTTGTAAAAAAAAACAAGATTTTTTTTCGCATTTTCTGAGATTTTAAAAACCACCTTTTTTGCCAATTTTTTTTTTAAATTGAAATGTTCACATTAAGTTTGAAGCACGAATAATGTCTCATTGTCATATTGTTCGTTTCAATAATACCGGACTATAAAATTTAGATTTTCCAATTCTAATGATGATTTTGGTCCTGACTTCTGCGAAATTGAATTTGAGCCTTTCGATAAAAAATACAGATTTTATACCTGTTCTTGTTATATCAGATTATCGGGATCAATCAAATAATTTTTACTGAATGATAACATTTAGCAGAATAATTTTCCTTTTTTTTAATCACTTTCAATATTCTATGATAAATTTGGATTTAAAGGTACGTAACGTTTCTTTTTTCATTAGTATATATAAGACTGAAATATTTAACTATACACCTTGAAACCTTGGTATATTCTATAGTACTGACATTGCCACTACTGAATAGGGGCCTCGGTGGCCGAGTGGTCTAGGAAGTTCTTCATGACTACTACGGATCACTAGCCTGTCAACGCTGGGGTTGTGAGTTCGAATCTCACCTGTGGCGGGGTTTGTTCGACTCCGATCTTAATTGACAAAGATTGCCAATTTTCCTACCGAAGGTCGATGGTTCTGTCCGGGTACTCCGGCTTTCTCCACAAATAAAAACTGCCCGTTGCGAAATAGACAGATGTGCTGAAAACGGCGTTAAATCCCAACTAAAAAAAAAAAAAAAAAAAAAATAAGCCACTACTGAATACAGTTCTATAATATATAACGTCCGTCTTCATGAACATAAACAAAATGTAATTGACTGGCCTTATGCAAATTACAGGGGCAATTTCTCTCGATAATTTCAATAATATAGAGTAATATTATAAAAGAATATAAAAATATTTGTGCTCGGCTCGAAACTGCGGTACAATTTTCATTTTCCAATGTTCCTTAGCATTATACAAATATTGTCTCTATTCTTCTATAGTAAATTTTTAGTGCATACATACTATATGAATAAATCAGCTCGTCTACCCACAATTTAAAACACAATTATTACTTTGTTTTATTGAACTGATCGAGTGCAGATAACCATTTCATTTTTATAATGTTTATTATATGTAAGGCCATCTTATGTTTTGTATTTCAATTAACCATGTACAATGTACCACATACCCTAGAAAAAAATATTTACAAATGTACCACGAACACTATACCATGTACGACGTACGTGTAGCATACAGGGCTTACAAAATGTACGTGTACGATGTACTTAGTTTTATAACGATAAATAATTAATGTCGGTGTACATTGTGTGATTTGCGATTTAATCAGTTATAACCTGGAACCATTTATGACAGTTCTATCCTAGATTCATTTATGACAGTTTTATGTTGAAAAACTCCAGACTTCACGATTTTTCTGTAAGTTTGAAATAGCAATTAGATGTGTCTAAAAAATCAATAAGGATCAAGTGTTCGGAAACAGAACTTGCACACAATCTGTTAAGTCACATTTATTTCTGGTGACGTCATATATGATGCAAAAATCAATGAAATTGACATGAAAATTGGAAAAAAAACATCTCTATCAAAATATTTGGGACATTTCAGCAGTTGAAATGACTATAATTCATTAAGACTACTGGAAACAAAAGGTAGTGTAATATGTTTTACTTTAATTTTAAAAGAGCATCTGAGATATTCCCGAAAAAGCACTTGCAGTTTGTAAAAAACTACACTAGAAACGCCCAGGGCAGTTCTACTCTAGAACCATTTGACCATACCGCAAAAACTAATGGAGCAAAAACTAGAAATTACATTTGTTCAAATCAAAAATTTTGGAATTTTTGAAACATAGAAATTACCAGAAATAAATAATAAAAGTTGATGCCATAATCTTCACATCAACTTTCAATATACCGAGTTAAAAACATAATTTACAGAGTCAAACAATTCTAACCTAGAACCACTAATGCTATTTCTACCCTAGAACCATTCTGGGTGGTTCTGCCATAGAACCAGTTTGGAAATTCTTCCATAGAACCATTCTGAACAGTTCTACTCTAGAACCATTGAGGACAGTTTTTCTCCAAAACCATTTATGGCAGTTCTACCCCAGAATCATTTATAAAAGGGTTAGTTCTATTCTAGAACCGTTCAAGAATGGTTCTAGGGCAGTCATTACTGACAGAATTGTTTAGAGGTTAGATAGATCTCAACTGTTTAGAGCCTCGCTATGGATAAATAGTTGACATACGTAGTTCGACGAATTTTTATTAAATGTTTTACAGAATTTTCATGTTTGCTGCAGATTTGGTAAATTGTAGTGAATTTAATTTATTAACAATAGAAGGTATCGATAAATCATTCTGAAGGTGAAGTGTACGTAATATATAGTCTCGGGTGATGATATTTGAGATTAACAGAAAATTTAGTTTAGGTGCTATATAGTACAATTAAGACTTATATATCAATACATGCATATACAATCATACCAAACAGAGCACAAAACGCTCAATTGTTAAAGTTTGTTACATATTATGATCGACATTGACAGATTATTTGTGCTTTGGCTTTGCGCACTCTAGCTAGGCAGTTTTGTTGGATCCCCTTTTTCAAATAACCATAACATATAGTTTCATTACCGCTGATTATCATAAAAAGTAATAATAAAAATCATTTTTTTTTATTACACATTATTTTGAATTTAAAGACGTCATTGAGCATAAATATACAACAGGGTGTTTCTATCACGTCCGCAAAAAAAAAAACAACAAAATCCAGATCTCATTAATTTATAGAAATAAAACTCGTACATATATTTATAGTCTGAAATTGTTTCGACGAGCCTCCACTTCCTTCATATCTTGCTGGCTCTCTCCTTTCTCCTGCCAATCAAAATTTACAGTAAAATATATTATTTCAGGATCTTATAGGGGTAGATTGGTGTTTCTTATAAATATTTGGAGCCTAAATTTGAGGGTTTGTACAGTTATAGTGCTCACTCAAAGTTCCCTAGTTTCCTAAAACAGATCATATCATACATGTTTATGGGCCGACCATTTAACTCCAAGGAGGGGGGTGGGGTATGTTTCTTTCCTAAAAAAATAATAATATGATCACCAATTTGATGAAAATAAATATTGTGGTCAAGCAGATGGCAAAAAAAAAGCATTCTGCATCCAGATTTTCCCAATAGCGTATAGTGTTGAAATTAAGAAAAAAAATAATTTGATTGATAGCGCTGAAAAACTAAAGTTAAATTGTTGGTCCCTTACATAAGATTCCAACACAGCGGGATTAAAACAATTTATTATTGGATGCTCATGATCAGAAAACGTCCCAAAAAGAAAACAATAAATTACGTAACTATCCATTTACTGGTGGTAGAACCATATTATAACAAAATTAAATATTTCAACTTGAAATTTTAATAATTTCTTTTTTGAAAAATACCCTAATGAGTGTGTTGGGAGCAACACACATCTGTACATTGATATCCTCCAAAAGTTCAAAGTTCAAACTAGAAAATACTTTCATGGAAAAAATTTCTTCGATCAGCTCTCAATATAATTACGGTCGCATGAATGTGAAACATATATAAATTTTAAAGATAAAAAAATAATGTTAGATCTGTTTTCTTGCCCATTTCATTTTAGGAAATCAACATCAAAACGCGATCCCGCAATACTGTCGATCCGCTTAAACTGCATGGCTCTTTCAAGAGTGTACGCGTTAAACAGTGTTTGTATGCATGTAGAGTAGTTATTAATAAATAATCTTTATGAATAAGTATGTTTAATATCAAATGTATATACATAGGAACACTAAGAAACAAAACATTTCTTTTACCTGGAAACGTCGTCAAAAAGGATCCGCCGTGAGCGACATCGCCGTATATCTGGCATGACGTTGCTAAAATATCGAAGATTTTTCAAAGATTTCCAAATTTTAATGTATAACAGCTTAAAAATTAGCCCTGTTGTCAAGGACGTTCTTTGCATCAATCGATTCGGAATTTATTTCTAAATGTGTTGTTAGTTGTTTTTTTTTAAGTTACGGACCAGTTACTGAGAAAATTAATAAAAACTAAAATTACATGACTATTTTCAATGAATTTCCCTATATATTTAATGTAATTTTGATGCTACAGGAGCGTTATTTGGACGACTGATATCTAAAAAACTAAGTCGGTGACCCTATTATTTTTTTTACATTTTCTGTTGTACTTCCGATAGCCCTCTCCATATTAAAAGAAAATAAATAAAAACCTTCCACGAAGTGGTTAATTTCGTACACACCTTAAAAGCCATACATTGTACATACAAATAAATTCGTCTACGTAATCTTGCGTAGTTTATACACTTCTTAAAATTACAAATGTAACAGATGATTTTATTTTTTACACAGAATAAATAATTCAAATACACAAATGCAAATAGATATCACTTGCTTTGTCCTGCAGCTTTATAGATGGATGTTAACATAACAACTAAAACACTCCAATGGAACTCCATTGTACATGTATACCTGTTAAACAAAATCTGCATAAGATGACAAATTATATCTGGCTTCTCTTCTTTACATACTTCTTAAATAGACAACGAAAGAGGGCGGGGTTCAACTTCAAGTTATTGTCTTTATGTATAGATTAACTTGAAATGGAACAATGTCGTCCCATGAGCATGGAAATTCCTGTTGTGGTATTTGTTCAGATTATCAAATCAAAATCTTCATATTCTATCGAATTTGTATAAATATATAAAGTAAATTAAAATCTTTCTTTGAAATATTATCAATGCTCCTCAATTTCGTAAGTGTTTCCTGGAATAGTAATGTCTAAATATAATTTTTTTCATCACACTATTTAACAGGGAAATATACAATCATGTATATTCTTATTAGTTGCAGAATTGGAGCTTTTAGGGTTGATCCCGTTAACAGGATTGGAGAGTAAGACGAGGAAAAAACGATCATGTTCTAATAATCATTAGTAAAGCTGGTCACGGTTTGACCTCAGTTTCAATGACAGCAATCAAGTCAAATGACACCATATTTTTGACACAAAATTTGCGATATTTAATAGTGTAAATTATTTGCGAACGGTACTTTCGTTTTGTTTTTTCTGCCATAAAATATGGGAACAATTCTTGAAAATGTAAACTTTTATCCTTGTATTTTATTTAAATATAAATTTGTATGTGTTTCAAAAATCGTCCCTGAAATCGGCTGTCAGATTTGTCACTTTTCAGCTGAAATCGTTAAAAACGCCGAAAAAACACTGGAAACAACGGTATGTATTCCATAAGATGTCAAGTTATTTTCGATCTGAAGCGGATCTTTCACAGATAAAACATTATTGACATTTTACAAGAGTAGAATTTAGAATCATAAATGTTCTTTTTTATCGTTATATTTGCGCTAATCCTGAAATAATTTTGGTATTTTTGAGGTCAATAAATTTTCTTTCTGATATTTTTATAATCTGTTTGCATAATTATATTTTTTTACGTGAAAAAAGTAATCAGAAATAAAACAAGTGTCAGGCTTCACTAGCAAAGAGGACAAATATACCTAAGGAGCAATAAAAAACGCAATACATTAGACAGACAAAACCCGGGAATACTTATGAACAACCACAAGCACAAAACATAAACACTAAAATCTAAAAACAATGAACAACACGAACTCCTATAAAAGAAGTGGACTCAGGTGCTCCTGAAGGGTAAGCAGTTCCTGATCCGTATATGGCACCCGTCGTGAGGTTCAACAAAGTCAATCTGGTGGTAGTCACAAATCAATATTTTCCCAGCCATTGTTAATTTTCTTTTTTCCCATGTTTTAATTAAGGATTTCATTTTATCTATTTTAGGTTCCCCATTTAACTTTTCACATTCGTTTCTGTCATGACCAAAACAAATGCCTAAAGCTTTAAGGGGTTTGTCCGTCCAGCGTATGTCTTCAATTTTATCCTTGCTATTTCTAAGCGCCCCAATCCAAATTCCTTCTGTTGTACTCCGATTTAACTTCGTTTTTGAAATACAAAAAAGTGTTGTATCATCAGCCAATTGTGATATTTTGATGCTATGTGTTTTATTATCTATAGTAATCCGAATACCTTTTCAGAGGTTTGCCTTAATCGCTCGGCCATAATTTCAACTGATAAAACAAAAAGTAGAGCAGATAAAGGACATCCTTGACGAATTCCTCTAGAGTTTTAAAAAAATTCGGAAACCCATCTATTATTTATAACACATGTCTGTATTCCCTTATATAGTGTTTCTACCCGCGATATGAATGATTCATTAAACCAAAATGCTTTAGAACGCTTAACATGAATTCCCATTCCAGAGAATCAAAAGCTTTAGTAAAATCGACAAATATAATAGCCCCATCTATTCCGTGTGATTCTTCATAGTCGATTATATCTTGGATTTGCCTTAAATTAAATCCAATAAAACGATTTTTTACATATCCGGTTTGATCTTCATTAATTAGTCTAGGAAGAAGCCTTTTTAGTCTCTGTGCCAAAACATGAGATAGTATTTTCAAATCTACGTTTAATAATGATATCGGACGATAATTGTCTAAAGATAATGGGTCATTCTTTTTAAATAATAAAGATAGAACACCTGTTCGTTGGGTATACGAAAGAAGTTTTTCCTCGTGTCCCCTATTAAGAACTTTTACTAAAATTGTTTTTAATTTTTCCCAGAACGTCTTATAAAATTACAATGTCAAACCATCTAGACCAGGTGATTTATTTAGCTTCATCATGTTAATAGCATTAGTACATTCATCTATAGTAACCTCCCCGTCACATTTTTTAAGTCATCTACATTTATCTCCCTTTCAATAACAGTATCAGCTACACACTTATGTATCAAATTTTTATCTGGGCACGTAGTTTTATAATAATAATTTATGATAATTTTTTATCATCTCTAAAATTTGTTCCTGATTCGTTGTTATCTCGTTAGTTTCGTGTTTAAGTTTGTTAATAGATTTTTTAACTTGTCGCTGTTTTTCTAATCCTAGAAAATAAGCATTATTCTTTTCCTCTAGTTCTATCCATTTTTCACTTGATCTAATTTGACCCCCCTTTGCCTTATATTCATAAATTGTTTCCAGTTGTAACTAATTGTTTTATATTATTTGTTAGTTTTTCATCTTCGTTTAATTGTGCATCCCTAATGTCGTAAAGCGCTCTAATTGGCTTTCTAATTTTCTTGTTGTCTCCCTTCATAATTTTGATTTTCTTTTACAATAGAGAATAGATTCGTCTCTAATTGCTATTTTAAGATTGTCTCATAATAGACGGATATCGGTAATGTCACTATTGATTATTCGACTTTCGAACTTATCAATTACTCTATTGGTTGTTCTTTTAACATATTTTGACGAACTTGTTCGAATTCTACTGCTGATCAAACAACTCTGGCTTGCATCCTTTCATTCCAAAAACTGGTTATAAACCTGGCTGGGGAAATAATTACGAAGTTGAAAGTTATTTAAAAAACTGTACAAATCAAACAGGCCATGCTTCAGCTAAATACTGAAACCCATTATGAAGAAATAAATCAGGCACATAATGATGAATTTGACACATATATCAGGAAAAAAATATTACACACATTAGGTCAATAATATCAGATAACACTCATGTATTTAACTAATCACAATTAAAAGAATCGGCATATTGTACTTATTACCAAAAATTCATAAACTCCAATCCGACATAACAGATAACATTCATGCATAAAACTATTAAAACGTTAAACCTTCCAGGGATACCAATATTTTCATTGTGCGGAAGTTCCTTGGAAAGAATAAGTCATTGAATAGACTATTTTTTACAGCTTATTGTATCCGATCAATGGACAGATATAATAGTCTAGTGGAATCAGAATAATTGATCACTTTATTGTAAAGGCGTGAACCTTGGCATAGTGAAAGATTAAGAGGTATAGACAAAATTCAGATATGGAACAACGAAAAAAAATCCAATATGGCCACCATATTAAAGATGGTCGACATAAAGTACTAGGCATACAACATCATACACTTGAAGAAGTCTACCAATTTGCAAGAGTTCAGTAGATATCACAAATTTAAGGAAATACAACTAAGATATGCCAATAATTATTTGTTGAAACTTTATGTATACAACAATCATCAAAATGGCGTCCAAATTCAAAATGCCACCGTCAATAATGTCAGAGTTTAACAGTATTCGTATATATATATACTATCAATGTGGAATAGAAAGTTAACAAATCCGTGAAATTGAACATTTGATTAAGACAGAGGCCTACACTGTATTAATTATATTACGGGATATAGTCTATGTTTTCAAAATGGCGGCCTCATTCAATATGGCGCCGTTAAAATTTGACTGTTTTTTTTTTATAAAAATGTAGTATAAAAATGATACCCAAAAAAATGAAACATTTATTTCAATACAAACACATACCAACATATTATTTTTTTTTGTAACAGGTGATATAAACTATGAAATAAAAATGGCTGATACAATTCAAAAAGGGGTCTCTGATAAGGTCTAATATTAGACAGTTATAGTGAATGTTCACATGACTTGAGAAAATCTTTCAATTTACTTGGAATGACAAAATATTTATTAAACATTACAATGATACACATCCTGTAACGTAAAAGTTAACACCCCTAGCGTCCGTACATCGTAAGTAAATCGTCCATACATCGTTTGTTTAGCGTCCGAACATCGTCCGTACAACGTCCGTTCAGCGTCTGTACATCGTTCGTTCAACGTCCGCACATCGTCCGTGCATCGTTTCGTTTATCGTTTGACTTAATGATAAATCTCAGCGTTTGGTGTAAAACAGCGTTTAGCGTTTCGTTTAGCGTATGGTTTATGATATCGTGTATCGTATGGAAAAATTGTACCGTTTAGTGTTTTATTTAGCGCATGGTACATCATTTGGTAAATGGTTTCGTTCATCGCTTCGTTTAGCGTTTGCTTCAGCGTAAATCGTTGGTCCGGCGTATCCTACGCTGATTGGACGTTTATTATGGAGACCACGCCTCTTCTATGTGAAAAAAATTTTTAGCCCCTCCCTTTTCATAGATAATACAGAATGTATAGGTCACATAATTAAAAATAAAGATAAATAATAATAATAGTAATAATAATAATAATAATAAATAAATTAATTAATTAATAAATAAATTAAAAAGTCAACAAAAAATGAATATTAGAGGCCTACGATTAATGATTTCAACTGAATGTTCTGTAAAATAAATTCATTATACATTAATTTAAGGTTTGTTTTAAATTCCAATAATATTTACAATTGTATTTTTTTTTATATTCCATCGCTAGAATTTTTTGATTCTAGTTTAAAAAAAATAAGAAATGATTGAAACACTTTTTGCATTATTCATGAAAGAAATTTACGATTGTTTCCGAGTAAGTCACCAAAATAAGGACATCTTTTACATAGAAACGAGCATCACAGAGTATTTATTGTTTAGAGGTACGAATTCTTTTATTATATGGTTGCGTATTCTTCGACAGTGTCTTGGAAAGTGAATTATTAAAAGTGTAAAGCCATATGTCATTCGTCGCTTCGCACGTATATTTTAGTTTTAATTTTCATTATAGATGTACTTGTATGAGTAAAACTTCCCTCACTGTAGGTATACAGGCATTGTTAAAAAAACTTAATTACTGCCAATCTACTGAATATACATGAAGTAAAATGAACAATTGACTTTATTTCTTTCTAGATATTAATATTGTCAATGTTTATCATATGTTTGGTACTAAATACAGGAGTTTTGAATATACGATAAAGCCCATGATGTTGGTCCGTATCTGACGTCTATGACGTCATACCCTTAATCGAATGGCTTACCCTATATTGCATACCCTTTATCGCACGGCTTACCCTTTATCACATAGCTTTTTTCAATTTTTTTCTTGTATTTGTTTTTTTTCTTTTGGGGGGGGGGGGGGGGGGGGCGAAATTTTGTTTGAAGGGGAGAGGGGAGGGTCATATTTAAAAAAAAACAAATGTTGTTATATTTTTTTCCCGATTATTTGACTTTTTTCAACCCCTCTATTTTTAAATAATTTTGACAAAATATTTTCCCAAATCAATTTCATTTTTGGCAGTCGACTTTAATCTGGAAAATTTGAAGTCCTCTGTTTAAATATATGATAAAGTGTATAAAACATGTTAAAATCTGTATCACATGCTGTATCAACTTCGACCAATATCAGCCCTCGGGTCAAGGCCCTCTGGCTGACATTTATTTCTCGGGTTGATACAGTATGTGATACAGATTTTAACATATATTATTCTCTATATATTAACAAAATTTAACCAAAGACTCTTTTCATCGGTACGTCTAAAAACCGCATAGGCTGGGTTTATTGCACTTAGCCGATTTTATGCATAATTTATCGATTTCCAAGCGAGTGTTGAAGATGTATGTCTTGAGTTCCGCGGACAAATTGTTAAGGCAACATGGCTACCGTACTAACAGGTTTCGGGCAATGTGATCTGCATTGCTTTGCTATGGACATGGATGGGATATGGACACGTTCAATTCTCCTTCAACTGACAAGGCAGCATTGACCTAATAAAAAATCTAATGATAATGTAATAATCAGGCGCGCTTTTAAGAAGAACACAACGGTTATATGGGACAAAGATGGATGCATACTGGAAGCATTCAGACAATTAAGTTGTGGTTTACATTACGAAGAAATCGAAACCTTTCATATAGATTAAAATAAAAAAAAACACAATGAGCATGGTGTACAAAATGCATCGTGGAAACTCCATTGATAATAAAACATTCAAATACCTATCAGGCAAAAATGGTATGAGAGCAACCGGTTCTATTTGCGTCAAAAAAAATACACAAATTAGATCCGACACTCATTGATATTATGCAGGAAAAAAAACACTTTACAAGGGAGCTAAGATTAAAGGTAGAACCATCGTCTCACTATGTGGTGTCTACACAATTGGAGCGAGTAGAGTTTTCAAACGTCTACTACCAGCAATGCTCCAATAACCTACATACATTAGAGATTCCATAGATTTCATTATTAAAATCAATATCATACAGATCCCTCGAAGGGCCAAATTAGTAAGGCGTGACCTAGAAAATGTGTACACGAACTACACACAAGGAATTGATCAAATTGGTTTAAAATCTCAGGCATATTACAGAGCGCAGCGAGCAGGAATTTCCGATTCCTACCCTGGAAGATGTATTTGGCGCTATTAAAAATCATATTAGAAAATAATTTAGAATTTTGCGATAAGACATTTCGCCAGCCCACCTGTGTTCTAATGGGAAACTCCTTGGTACCTTAGGGTGTATAAAAATTATTGAGAAAAAATATATACAAATACATCCAGACAAAGAGATAAAGGAAAGGTCTATGCTTTTGCAAATACAGGGTTGATGTCTTCCTGGTTATGGATTATGAAGATCAGGACGTTGTTGAATTTTTCCACCAAGCTAACAGAAAGGATGACTTTTTAAATTTTACGTTTGAGATGTCTGACAACCGAATGATGTTTCTCGACACACTATTATCCCGGGCGAAAATAGGGAATTCTTGATATTAAAGAATATCACACACAAAAACATCAAACTACCACCCATTCTCTGCCTTTAAGGGGTTCATAAAAGGGGAAATGATCAGGTGTAAGATATCTACCAATAATACATGAGATTTCCAGAGGCAGTGCAACAACTTCAATGACCGAATATACGAAATCCCTGAAACTGAAAGTATAAAAAGAACGTAGAAGAATAAGATCGGAATGACCTGTTGAGGGTGAAAAATAAGACCACAATTTAGCCTACAAGTTTAACAGCTTAGGTGAGCTATCATAAAACACTGGCGCAGTATAGTTAATGATGAGCAAACAAAACACATTTTTGTAAATAAACCAATTATTCCGTACAAACGAAATAAGAATTTTAAAGTCCCTGACAAGTTAACATACCTTAATCGACAATTCCGTGATTTTTTGCGCCATCGAATGCTCTATGAATTTCTGGATTCGTTTTGGGTAACTGACGCATATCACGCACCCATCATGAATAGTTGGTGTATCCCAAAGCAGAAACATCCTAGGGATGATCTTAGAGATAGATTCAATATATGACAAAAAGTTAGCCTCACGTATAGACCTTACAAATATCGATACTGTCAATTCAAATTGCATGGTAAAATACCAGAATTTAAAATGAGGAGATTCTTTAGATCGTTCCAAACACCACTTTTCGAATTCTAAGATTACCTCACCATCACTCAAAGAATCTACTGGCAGTAAACGTTTGACATTGAACGGTAAAGTGTACATACTGTAACTTGGTCTGCTCTACGTGTTTTTGTAACTTTAAAAGCCTTCAGGAATGAATCTGCTGTTCCGCGTGATATAACCTGGGCATTTTCTAAAACAATAGTCCATCCACTAACCTCAAGCCAACTACCAAGGACTTTGAACGCAGCCATTTCTGTGAGTAGCCGCCGAACATCATGACAAAGTCTTTCTTACTATACATCTGAGACCAGTTCGGTTGAAATAGTTCTGCTACTGTGAAAAGTGGTTGGTTGGTCAAAACCAACAATGGGAGTTTGACATGAATTTAGCTTTCTTACAGGGCTACGAATAATGTTCAATGAATGTCGTATCATTGCAACATATTTAGCTTGCTCGTGAAACAGAGGTAGAAGGGCAGACACTGTTGGTAATTTATTCCCATCTGGCAACGATGAAGCATGATAGGCGGACGATGAAATGTTTGTCCCACCTTTAGCTTTAACACTTGAATTGTACGCAACATGTTTAAGCCGTTTGATTTCCCCTTTTGATGCAGCTGGGAATGAAGACAATCGATAGTTCTCCTTAACTAATGTGACATCTGGTTTACTGAATCTCAGTACAGCTAGTGGAAGATTCGAATAACTCTCAGGTAAAAGGGGGACTGTCTTTGACTTGCATTTCAAAATAGTTTCAGATTGGTAAAATGTTTGCAAATCTCCTTGAACATCCTTCGAAATTTGTGGAAATAAAGATATACCGGTACCATGAAGCGAATCTTTTGATGATATATTGCTTGGATTGTGGTCAATGTTGTCTACAGCAGACGAAGTAAATATAGTAGATGGGTAGGACAAACAATACCTTCCTGGATACAACGACGACAAACATCATTGGCCATCGATGTAGACATTTCTAACACTCTGTCGAAGAAAACAGATAGTTCAGGTTTGAAGAAAGTGTCTACTAGATCACGTTATCTAGTCTTACAGTGGATCATGATACCCAAATAAGCTCAAACATGTTCGTTCGTGTGACGGTTGGATTGCTTCTTTGTACTACTATACACCAGAAGCTGTGCTATTGTTAATGTCGAATGTGAACGATCCTAAATGTTTGGTCCAAACTGAATCATACTGATCAAAGAAAGCATTCCTGACATTCCTTCGTTAAGGTTCCGTTAAATATCTTTACGAACAAATGTGGTATTTTTGATATGTTGACAAACTCGTTATCAAAGTCTTCCAGGCAGACTCTCTTCAATGCAGGACCAATTTCATCTTTGAGGGCAAGAATGTTTTCATGGCCTTGCTTAAAAACATCTAAGTGAGAGAAATTAGATACAATTGTGTCTTTCAATCGAGAACTATTAACTCGAGATGAAACATCTGCACCAGGACATGTTACTCATTCCGTATAAAGTTTACATAGATCTGACAACTTGTAAACACTTCGCATGACCTTGATTTATCTATATAAGAGACTAGTTCTGAGAGTTCAATACCATTGATTTGCCCTTCATTCTTAGAGTCACCGTTATCATTTTTCATTTCAATTCGTGATGCACGATACTAAACATTTAGAATAGTACTTTGCTTCCTGCAAAATTAGATCACAAGCGCTTAAATTTGCAAGTAACAACGTGTCATTTAATTTTACTGCATATTCGCTCACACGTGTATCTTGTCCAAAAGTTGAGGACTCATGAAGTGCTTCTTTGGCTATGTTCATTACAGACAAAGCACACAAACGGGTAATTAGTCGACTTTACGGAAAAGCTATGTCTACGTTTCTTTTTAGATGTGGTTGCTATATCATCTATTCTCTCATTTGATGATCGTTTCTCAGCTCTATTTAACTTTGTCCTGTTCAGTTTTAAGATGCAAAATTTGCGCCAACATGATTTGTGTTCAATAAAAGACTGTGCTATTCCAGATCCCTCATCTAATTTGTCAAGGCACACACAAATGCCTTCAGGCATCAATTGAATTGTTGTGCTTGTATCGAGACGAGGATTTCATTTTTTATAATCATAATAAAAAGGAACTAGTACGACAATTTTTTTGAAATAGCGAATACTGTTCATTCATTACAGAAGTTTACATTTGAAATATCAGACCATAGCTTGGAATTTTTAGATGTAGCTGTATTTAAAGGATAAAGGTTTCAAAAGATATATACTTTAGGTTTAAAGTTATATAGAAAACCTACGGAAAATCATCAGCACAATCCTCTTCCGTGTTTAAAGGATTAATGTTGAGAGAAATAACTAGATTTATTATATTTAACAACAATAAGAAAGACCTCAAACCTCGAGTTGAGATATTTATTATGAATCTAACCAAAAGGAGTATAAGTAAAGTCAAGAAATACCAAAGGGATATTTGAAGGAGAGAAAAATCGCAACAACTGACAAACTCCTGAGAACAACGAAGACAAGACAAAAATAATACATGCACTACAATTAAAAACTAAAAACATATGAACAACATGGACCCCACCAAAAAACCTGGGGGTAGACTCAGGTGCTCCATTCGAAATTGAACCTTTAATCAGCGAAAAACGTAAAATTTTTAGAGAAAGAACAATAGAATATAATACGAAAAAACAAATCTAAGATAAACATCCCACTTGTATTCAAAACAAAATATAACCCGACTCTTCGGTAAATAGGAAGGGTTATTAAGAAGCATTCATATTTTATCCAAAATGATAAAGAGAGAGAGCAACATAATCTTTAATAGACCTCCTATAATTGCATATACAATACACAAAAATATAAAAGATTATCTCACATCAGCTAAACTTAATTAAATTATCTATATAAAAGTAAAATTCTTTTAAACGAAACAAATGTAAGACACCTTTTTATGGAAAGAGACCACCGCTGCGTTAACATTTCTCTTCTATTAAAACAGTTTTGTGATTGGCGTCAGCAAATTTTCATGTCTTTATAAATGAAAGGCTAGGGGGTCTGATGAGGATATGGCTTGGTTCCTAAAACCTAAACCGAAAAAGCGATGTTCTACTCGACTAGTAGTATTGGAATTATAAATTATAAATGACACAAATGCTTAAACAACAAACATAGTTAAATTTAAGGCTTGTCAGAGCAGTTTAAAAAACGAAAATGTAATTGTCGAGAGTGGATAAATTTCATGATTAACGATTGAAGAGTATTCGAATCACCTTCTCTAATGTCAATGTAAAATTCCGAGAGATCTTCCGAACCACTCACACACATACACATCTAACAAAATCATTCTGACCATGGGACATAAAATAAAAAAAGTTTGAAACATTTTTCATGTCAAATTAAAGGATAAATTCTCGTCATAAAAAAATATGTTTACCATTTTGTGCAATCAAAATTAACTTTATTAATAAAAATTATGCCACCTGCTGTCAGTGTTAGACAGTTACACATAAAAGAAGAACATGCAGCTCCATTTTTATTCTGTTATATTATTGAAGTATGAGTTTTGTTTGTTTCTCTTGTTTGTTCTGTTTCAGAACCTAAGTGCATTTGATGAATATTGGCAGATATTTCAAAACATTATTACATATTTTTGTGTTAAGCAGTTGTAAAAAGGAAGTAATAAATGAATGTAAAGTTTCTTACCTCTTCCTTGTAGTTTACGTAACACTGTAGTTATCAAACAGGGGTATTTAAATAAATACAAAAACATAAATACTTCATAAGTGCAAAATAAAAACCACGTTGTTCCAACCTTCTTTGTATTTGTGCAGCGATCAGGTAAGTATATTGACAACAATTTCAGATAATTATAATGTACTAACAATAAATTCTATTTTGTTTGCATCTTACTTAAGCAAACAGAATTTGGAAAACCCACTATATAGATGCTCCTTCTTCAAACGAAAATGTAAAGAAAAAAGGTAGCGTCAATTGCCATCTTTGTACATGGACATTGACAAGTGTGGACGATTAAAACCATATTCTTTTGATTATTTATTTATTAAAAAAAAAACTTAATTTTGAGTTGTTCAATTGCAGTAGTAAATTCACTAGAAACTCAATTTTGATCTAAAACGGCGATTCTGGTTTTGTTTATTCTTATGTAGCCCGTATTTTTCAACAAAGTAAAGATAACAAGATCAAATCAAGATATCTTGCCATGCAGTCAATCAAGATTGGTCAAAACCAATATAGAACTGTTCAGCACAGGTATTGTTAAACATCGAATAATTGATTCCTAACTTTTATGAACTGGTCTTAACCAATCTTGATTGACTGCACCTGTAACGTAAAAGTTAACAACTCCAACGATGAACAAACGATGTACGGATGTTGTACAGATGATTCACAGACGCTGAACGAACGATGTACGGACGATGTACAGACAATGAACGGACGATGTACGAACGCTGAACGAACGCTGAATGAACAATGTACGTACGATGACCTTAGACCATAAACGATACCATGAACGCTCTTTTAGCGTATAACGTTTCCTTTAGCGTGCATGGTATGGTTTATCGTACATCGTTTCGTTTAGCGTTAATCGTTTTGATTACCTTATGGTATGGTTTATCGTGAATCTTATCGTTTATCGTATATGGTATATTTTTGCGTTTTCCATATAAGGTCATTTTTAGCGTTTGCCATATATGGTAATTTTAGCGTTTGCCATATATAGAAGTTGTTTGCGGGACAAGAATATATTTAAAAAAACTTTGAATAGATTTATATTTTACTGGTTTTTTTTATTGTTTTTTGGTTTTGATTTTGTTTTTGTTTAAAATAGATTATTAGCAATTGTAGTATTGTCATGCTTAATACAAAGTAAAGAGATGTTGACATAGTATTAAATTATATGCATATCACATTATACATGTTCTCCATGCATGAATAAATATTCGGAATTGGGGTTTATGTCAGCTACCGTTCATTGTTACGGGTTATTGTGATTTACTAGGTCCAACAATTAAATACATATTTTCTCCCAAATGCTTAATTTATTGTATACATATACAAACGCAGGGTGGTTAAGGCAATGCTCCCGATTTTTTTTATAAGTGGGAAGTAACTCCGGGTTAACTTATTATATATTCATATATTCACGCTATGGCGGCTTGAGAATTGAGCGCGTCTGTTGACAGTATAGCGGATTTCAATTTACACACGGATATTGGAATTGAAAATTATTATCCAAATGATGCTAACTTAGTTACTGAATAAATCAAATGCAATAAATTATATGAATTATAAACTAGATTTTCAGGATAGCGGTGTTTTTGCTCCCAATCGTCTGCTATTTAGCCACGCCTACTATGACAGTTCGACCAATCGGAGGCTAATCACTGTCGAGTGGACGCTTGGATGGCAAAGGCGAAGAGCACTTGCAAAGCAAATTAATGTACCAAAGTTATGAGATAAGCGAGGATTTAAGAAATGTCACTCTCTAGATAAGCGAAAAAGGTAACATGCACACACGGGTCTTGCTACATTTTATTTTAAATAATGTTTAAAAATGAATATAAACAAACTATGGACAAGGCAAATTCAACCACGTGCTTCCAGTCTGCGCTAATTACACAATATTATGCCAGGTGTGTACACACGAGACACAGAAGTCTAAATTCTATTATTTTGTCATCTCTGTTTTATCAAAACTGATGACGATCATTACAAAATCTACGACGTGCTGCAATAATTGCCGCTGTCTACGATCCTGACATATTAATTTTGTTTGATGTATTGTGACATGTTGCACCTACATTTCTAGATATGAGGCAGGGATAATTTGTTATTACATTCATTTTTCAACGCATCATTATCCTTCGGCTCATCTGAAACCATTGATGTTTGTGTAGTCATATGATGATTTCATTGATATATCTATAACTAATATCCAGAATGCTGCACACATCCTTGTCCAGGTTAGAGGAATTTCCAGCATAACATAATTACAGTTTTGGCAATGCTAGGTCATAAAGTAGTGACACTTGTCACATATGCCAGTATGGCCATTTGCACTCTTTGTGACAAAAAAAATGTGAACTATTAATCTACATGTTTATTCTACAACGATGCATGAGGACAGTCTCTTGATTGTAGCAAATAAATCAGTTTTAAAGTGTGTTATGATATTGTAATTATTATATTTATTTATCTTGGCCTAATTTGTTTTGCGTAGCCTTATAACATGTATACTATGTTTACATAATACTTATAGTTGTTTACCAAATAATGTTATAACTGCGCAGTTTAGAAATCACTGGAACAATAAAAGATACTGATGGAATAACTAGAACTTTCTATTTGACTTACGTAATAATTATGGTGTGATTCGAACTTCTACCGTATTCCAGAAGTTTCCGTTCTACAGTATATATATGGACACGAAAGTTAAACTTGCAGAGCATAGCATATTGGACCGTACATAGACATTCTTGTGTTCTCAGCTGTTGGATTTATTTACGTTTCACACATCGTACTTGACAGACTTTATTTTCGTTACATCATACTAGATTGTGACTGATTGGATATAATATTCCGTTTGGATTCAGGCAACAGTGACCAGAATTCCGGATCAAGAAAAAACAGGATTTTGAACAGTTAAGTTGACATTTTTATTTTTGTGTAATACTTTTTGTAAACTTTGTATATAATAAATCTTGTTAAATTTTATTATTGATTTGTGTCTTTTGTTGGCTATAAATTAAAGGTGATTTCGGCCGTAACAGAAATTGGGGGCTCGTCTCGGGATAACGTTAATATCTTAATAAAATTTTTTCAGTATTTTTATTAGAATTAGCCAACAAAATTCTACAAAATGGAATTTGATGCTGGTAAATTTTTGAAAACGCCAGACCTGGAAGGGTTTGATAAATTAAAGAAAGAAGAATTAGTGTTGCTTGCTAAACATCTAAAAATAGATTTTAGAACATCTATGAGAAAACAAATTATAAAAAATTTGGTAATAGACAATTTAGTTGATTTAGAAATTTTTGGTGAAGATGCTCTTGACCTCAAGGTCGAAAATGTTAATACTTTAAAATTAAAACAGCTTGAATTAGAACACGAACTTAAATTAAAACAATTGGAAAAACAATTTGAAAACGAAGTTAAATTAAAACAATTAGAAAAAGAAAAAGAAGAAAAACAGGCAGAACTTGAAATGAGGGAAAGGATAGAGATGGAGAAAATAAAAATGGAAATGGTCAAAGCTGAAAGCAACACTAAGTCAAAATCAGAACAATTTGAGGCAGCAAAAAATATACGTTTGGTTCCTAAATTTTGTGAAAAAACGGTGGATAAATTTTTTCCACAATTTGAGAAAATTGCTCAAAATCTGAAATGGCCAAAGCCTTATTGGACTACTATGCTGCAAAGTGTTTTTGTGGGCAAGGCCGCTGAAATTTACTCAGCACTCTCTTCAGAAAAAAGTTCTGATTATGACTCTGTTAAACAGGAAGTTTTGAAAGCTTATGAGCTAGTGCCAGAAGCATATAGACAGAAATTTAGGTCTTATAAAAAGTTTGAAACACAAACCTATGTTGAATTTGCTAGGGAAAAAGAAGATTTATTTGATAAATGGCTTACGTCGAAGAAAATAGATAAAAATTTTGATAAATTAAGACAATTAATGTTATTAGAAGAGTTCAAGCAGTGTGTTAATTTAGACTTAAAAACACATTTAGACGACAAAACTGTTGAGACATTGCAAGAGGCAGCTGTTGTTTCCGATAATTATACCATTTCACATAAAAGAAGTTTCAAAGGTCAAAATTTTAATATTTCTAGTGGAAATTACAAAAATCAAAGCACTGAACGTACTGATATTAAGCCTGTTGCACAGAATAAGAGTCCGTCTAGTTATAATATGTCTGGTCCAAAATTTGATACTTTTGAGAAGAAGTCACTAACTTGTGCTTATTGTAAGAAAAATGGTCACCTGATGGCTGATTGTTTTAGACTCCAGAAGAAGAATGAAAGAGATCATAAGCCCAAGTCCAGTGCTTGTACGACACCCGTTGTTACCAATAAGTTGGAATGTCCTGCGAGTCAGGCTTTTAAGTCCAGTTTTTGTGATTACATGGAGGATTATAAGCCCTTTATGTCTGATGGGTTTGTTTCTATTGTTAATAATACTACTCCTCAGCCTATTAAGATTTTACGGGACACTGGAGCTTCTCAGTCTTTGTTGTTAGAATGTGTGTTGCCTTTGTCCGAGAAGACGTCCGTTGGTGCCTCCGTTTTGTTACGAGGTGTGGAGTTAGGTTGTATAGATGTTCCCCTCCATCGTATTTATTTGAAGTCAGATTTAATTACTGGACCAGTTGTTGTGGGTGTTCGTCCTACTCTCCCTGTAGAGGGTGTTTCATTATTGCTAGGAAATGATCTAGCTAGGAACAAAGTGGTTGCTGAACCAATTGTTACAAGTGAACCGGTGGTCGATGTTAAATCACCTGAAGATGATGCTGAACTGTATCCAGCTTGTGTTGTTACTAGGGCGATGGCAATAAAACAACAAGACGAGGATTTACAAGAAGGCCAGTATGATTATATGGACCTTTCTGACACTTTTCTTGCCGACATTGAAGGTCCCGGTACTTCAGAAAAGGCCATAATAAGATCACCTGGTACTAACAAACGTGTAATTATGCCATGGCCAGACGTGAACAGCCATTCATTAGACAAAAGAACATTTAGGGAAGAACAGAATAAAGACCCTGAGGTTCTTCAGCTCTGCAAGAGGGCTCTACCCCAAGAAGAAGCAGACAAAGTTGCCGAATGTTACTACCATCAAGACGGCATTTTAATGAGGAAGTGGAGGCCCCCTGATGCTATCCCAGAGGAGGAATGGAGAGTGGTATACCAAGTGGTGGTGCCTAAAGTCTATAGGCAAGAAATTATTGGTCTTGCCCATGACACCCCCTTGGTTGGACATTTAGGTATAAGGAAGACTTGCCTTAAGATCTTGCAACATTTCTACTGGCCCAGACTTAGAAATGATGTCACAGAATACTGCAAATCATGCCATATATGCCAGGTTGTTGGCAAGCCTAACCAGAAAATACCACCAGCACCACTTCTGCCAATTCTAGCCTTTGAAGAACCTTTCAGCCGAGTGCTTATTGATTGCGTTGGACCTTTACCAAAGACCAAGACTGGAAACGCTTATTTACTGACGATCATGTGTACATCCACTCGCTTTCCTGAGGCTATTCCCTTAAGGAATATTAAGACACCAACTATTGTCAAAGCTCTTATCAAATTTTTCACATTAGTAGGACTTCCTAAGTCTATACAGTCCGACCAGGGTTCAAATTTTATGTCAGGTTTATTTCAGCAGGTCATTTACCAGTTAGGGATTGCTCAGTATAGATCAAGTGCTTATCATCCAGAATCTCAAGGTGCCTTAGAACGTTTTCATCAAACATTGAAGAACATGATTAGGACTTTTTGTCTTCAATTTGATAGGGACTGGGATGATGGTGTTCACTTTCTACTTTTTGCGGTCCGAGAGGCTGTTCAAGAATCCCTTGGTTTTAGCCCCTTTGAGTTAGTGTTTGGTCATTCTGTAAGGGGACCTTTGAAATTGATTAAGGAAAAATGGCTTACTGAACACACTGACTTGAATCTTCTAGACTATGTATCTAGATTTAAAGAAAAATTGTATACTGCTTGTCAAATTGCTCAGAAAAACTTAAAAACTGTACAGAATAAGATGAAAATATGGTATGATAAAGATGCCAGGGACAGAGTTTTTGAGCCTGGTGATAAGGTACTTGTATTTTTGGCAGTCCCTGGGCATCCTTTACAGGCTAAATACTGTGGTCCTAATACAATTGACAGTAAAATCAATGATTTGAATTATATTGTAAAACTCCAGGTCGGTGTAAACAAAATAGAGTGTGTCACATTAATATGTTAAAATCATATTTTGAGCGTACTAATGAAGGTGAGAGTAAACCAGTTGCCACTTTAGCCATGGTTAAATTGGAGAACGATCATGACCAACCAGATATAACTGAACCATCTTTTGATTCCAAGACTATGGAACAAATTGTTAGATTGAAAAATTCTGAAATTTTATCAGATCTAGACTCAAAACTTGCACATCTGACTTTCGATCGCAGAGAAAAATTGAAAACTTTGGTATTTTCTTTTAAAAATCTTTTTCCAGATGTGCCAAACAAAACCACTGCTGTTTGTCATGATGTTGATGTAGGCGATGCTTCTCCAATTAAGCAACATCCTTACCGGCTCAATCCACTTAAACTTGATGTTATGAGACAAGAAATTAGATATATGCTTGACAATGATATTATTGAGCCGAGTAACAGTGAATGGAGCTCTCCTTGTCTTCTTGTACCCAAACCAGATAAAACCTTTCGTTTCGTTACTGATTTCAGAAAAGTCAACTCAGTTTCAAAATCTGACTCCTATCCGATTCCAAGGATAGAGGATTGCATTGATAACATTGGACAATCAAAATTCGTAAGCAAATTTGATTTATTAAAAGGTTACTGGCAGGTCCCCCTGACACCGAGAGCTCGTGAAATATCAGCTTTTGTCACACCAGACGGCTTATTTCAATATACTGTCATGCCGTTTGGTATGAAAAATGCTCCAGCTACATTTCAAAGAATGATCAATAATGTTATAAAAGATTTAGACTGTTGTTATGCTTATATTGATGATCTTATTGTATGTAGTGATAGCTGGGAAGAGCATTTAACACATTTATATGATACTTTTGATAGATTGTCACAATCAAATTTGACTGTTAATCTTGCTAAAAGTGAATTTTGCAAGGCCACTGTTGATTATTTAGGGCATACAGTTGGCCAAGGTCAAGTGAAACCTATTATGGCTAAAGTGGATGCAATTACCAATTTTCCTCCTCCTACAAATAAAAAACAACTTATGAGATATTTAGGCATGATTGGATTTTACAGAAAATTTTGTTCAAATTTTGCTACTGTTGTTCAACCATTGATCTTTTACGGAAAGATTCTAAATTCATCTGGAGTGATAATTGTCAAAACGCTTTTGAAAAAAGCAAATCACTTTTAATTAACAGTCCCGTTCTTATCACTCCAGACTTTAAAAAGCAATTCAAACTTGCCGTTGATGCAAGTGATGTAGGAGTTGGAGCCGTTTTATATCAAGAAACAGATGATAATGTTGAGAAACCTATATCATATTTTTCCAAGAAATTAGATAAACATCAGAAAAATTATTCCACTATTGAAAAAGAATGTTTTGCACTGTTGTCTGCACTTCAACATTTTGATGTATATTTAAATCCCACTATGCATCCTATTCTGGTTTATACTGATCATAATCCTCTCACCTTCATACATAAAATGAGAAACAAGAACCAGAGGTTGACTAGGTGGAGTTTATTGTTACAGGAATATGATATTATTGTAAAACATATTAAAGGTAAAGATAACGTAATAGCAGATGCTTTATCTAGATCTTATTAAAACACTGTATACATACTATATATTTTTGTATATATTGTTCATGAAGTTCTCGTTACACTCAAACTTCTTTTAAGGGGGGAGGTGTTATGATATTGTAATTATTATATTTATTTATCTTGGCCTAATTTGTTTTGCGTAGCCTTATAACATGTATACTATGTTTACATAATACTTATAGTTGTTTACCAAATAATGTTATAACTGCGCAGTTTAGAAATCACTGGAACAATAAAAGATACTGATGGAATAACTAGAACTTTCTATTTGACTTACGTAATAATTATGGTGTGATTCGAACTTCTACCGTATTCCAGAAGTTTCCGTTCTACAGTATATATATGGACACGAAAGTTAAACTTGCAGAGCATAGCATATTGGACCGTACATAGACATTCTTGTGTTCTCAGCTGTTGGATTTATTTACGTTTCACACATCGTACTTGACAGACTTTATTTTCGTTACATCATACTAGATTGTGACTGATTGGATATAATATTCCGTTTGGATTCAGGCAACAGTGACCAGAATTCCGGATCAAGAAAAAACAGGATTTTGAACAGTTAAGTTGACATTTTTATTTTTGTGTAATACTTTTTGTAAACTTTGTATATAATAAATCTTGTTAAATTTTATTATTGATTTGTGTCTTTTGTTGGCTATAAATTAAAGGTGATTTCGGCCGTAACAAGTGCACTCGTTAAAAAATATTATTGTACCAAACATGTATGATACATCTACAAAAAATTAATAATTGCGTTTCAAAGCTTTGCAGTTCAGCTCGTAAGCCATACATGGTGACTGTCTCATACAGATTTTAAAAGGGAGATAGTTTTAGCTGCCAAGTTTATGACCACCAAATTGACTGAAACTATGAACAGATTTATAACATTGGATACTAAAATATATACCAGTATTTACAAAGGTTCCATAGGGAACAAATAAACAATGCATGAAATCATTATAAATTATTAACATTTCGTACATTTTTTATGACACCCTAGATAATAGTTAGCCATTGAGATGAACTCTGAAGACTGCCGATGGTCTTTTGTAAGTACTGACCTGATGTGGACATAGATATAAAAAGGCAGACAAGCATGCATGTGCTATATATATAGTTTTAATGGCAATTTTTCTAGGTCTGTTTTATTTCATGTCCTAGATAAAAATTTTTTTAAAATATGTAGATGATAGTTTACCTCAAAAATCAACACTTTTGAAAGTTAATGGGTATTCCTACTCTTCTGTTTAATTTTTCAGGTAAAACAAATGTATACTTGGTTTCTGCCTTTTTGCAGAATAAATAAGGCAGATAAGTAAGTAACATGATTTTATTTTGAAAAAAAAACTTTTCACCTTGAATTAATAGGGATATGTTTTGGACTTTTAACACTGCTAAACAACAAATATCTGAACTTGAACGCTGCATATAACCATTAGTGTCCATTAAATGTGTTTGGGTTAGCATGGAAATTTAGGTAAGATATAAATGACCATATATTTTGGCCTTAGAAGTTTATGTGACAGAAATCTTTCCCTGCTGAGAAAGTTGCATTATCAATAGCATTCAGGGCAAAACGATTCAAGTTTGAAAAGTACACCCTATAAGCTGCAGCCCTTTGGTATTTTACTGCTTAGAAAGGGGAAGTTCACAATCGGAAAATTAAATGTATCATGTTCGTCATAAAGGTTTGATTTCAACCGTAAATTATTATGAAGTACAAGTATAGATATGACGCAGACTTGGTGTGTCTGTGGTCTCTTTAATTTCAAGTTCATTGGGATAGATGAGATGTAGATAATCCTTAAAGTAGGGATTATCAAGTGACAAAAAATCATCGATATAGCGGAAACCGACATTAAAGGACCGGGAAAGTACTTTCGAGTTAGTGGCCCCTGTAAAAATTGAGCTTCATATGAAATCAAGAACAGGTCGGCCAAAAGCGCCCCACAGTGTGACCCCATTGGGATCAAGATATATAACCTAATGCATTCTCTGTTATCAAGTCATTGGGGATCATTGACTTGATCTTCAAAGGTTTCCTTTCTATATCCATGGTTAAATATTTATTTCGATTCCAACATCACATACGTCAAACTGCTTTTTGGCAACGTAATAGTAAAGTTTCCCACAAGCTTTAATGACGTAATATTTTGTTTATAATTTGCGTTGTATAATGGCATCTTCACGTCTGAATTCCTAGGATGCGGCGTTACAAAATGTCGTAGAAAATTTTAGAATACATATAATTTCAGGGTGGCTTGAGAGTATCATAATATTACCACGGATAGGTTGTCGTTCGTTGTAAAATATGTGGATAATGGGCCTGACTGTGGTAAATTGTGATGCCATCGCGAACTATTTCTCAATTAGACTAGTACATTTTTATCCTTTTCCTTCAGCAGACTATTGCTATTAATATAAACGGTTGAGGTGAAACAATGACGGTTCTCAGAGGACTAATCTTTGTCAAAATTAAACAATCGGTGGTAAAAAAAAAAAATGATTAGCAGCACAGATATCGATGTTATTTTGAACACTGTACATGTATAATACAGTTGTATTGCCGTGAATTTATAAGGATGCATAAAAATGCATGCAATATATTTACCTTACAGACCAATTGCCTTCAATTTCATTGGCTTTACTATGATTTAACAGCCCCAGTTCTACTTACGCAGTTATTGATGGATTGTTTTGTTAATCAAAAATTGTTAATATTCTTATATATGTTGGCATTTTAGTGAAATCAAAACACGAAAACTTAGTCGTTTACTCAATCTGCCTTTTGTACTAACTTACTTTGTCCTGCAATCTCAGATATTGGTGCTAGTAAGACAATCAGATCAATTCAGTAGAACTTCATTGTTATACCTGAAAACAATTACAGAATCCAGTACTGAACCCAAAACTACATGTAGACGAAGCGTTGGTGTTGATAAAACTAGAGGCTCAGAGGGCGGAGCCTGTATTGCTCAACTAGCAGAAATGAGAATTGCCCATGGCGGCCATTTTTGTCGCATGATCTGGACAAAATGAGAATACTTTGTAAAAAACCTCCCACAGACACTGCTTGTCAATTGTCGTTTCATTTGGCCAAGCAGTTTCAGAGAAGAATATGTCTTTATATCAGCCTATCATAAACAAGAATTGCCCATGGCAGCCATGATTGTTGTCCAATCAGGATGGAAAAAAAATGGTTTCATAAAAGACTTTCCATAGATTCTTCCTGTCATGGTTGGCTGACAGTTTTGGCCAAGTAGTTTCTTTTTTTTTAAATCAATCAATGAGAATAAAAAATTGCTCATGGCGGCCGCGTTTGTTGCTCGATCGGGACAAAATAAAGATATTTTATTAAGGACCCCCCATATATGCTTCTTGCTAAGTTTCGTACCATTTGGCCCAGTGATTTCAGAGGAGAAGATTTTTTGATATCAGCCAATTAGAAACAAGAACTGCCAATGGTCACCATATTTGTAGTCCGATCGGGACAAACTGAGGTGACTTTGGACAGAACCCCACATAGGTGCTTGCTGTCAGGTTTCATTCCATTTGGCCATTTGGAGTTCCAGAAATTGTTTTTTTTAATCAACCAATAAGAAACATGAATTGCCCATGACAGCCATGTTTGTTGTCCGATCGGGACAAAATGAGGAAATTTTGTAAAAAACCCTCCTATATATGTTGCCTGTCAAGTTTAGTTTCATTTGGCTAAGCAATTTTAGAGGAGATTTTTTTTTATATCACCCAGTCAGAAACAAGAACTGCCCATGGCGGCCATATCTGTAGTCCGATTGGGACGAAATGAGGAAAATTTATATAGGACCTCCCATATATTCTTCGTGCAAAGTTTTGTTCCATTTGACCTAGCAGTTTCAGAGAACATTTTTGAAAACTGAGCCAATCAAAATCAACAATTGCCCATTGCGGCCATGTTTGTTGTCCGATCAGGACGAAATGTGCAAACTTTATTAAGGACCTTACATAGATGTTTCCCGCCAAATTTAATTTCATTTGGCCAAGTGGTTTCAGAAGAGAATTAAAATGTGAAAAGTTAACAGACGACGGGCGCCAAATGATGACAAAAGCTCACATGGCCTTTGGTCAGGTGAGCAAAAAAGGACCAAAATGCATGAAACGTTTGATTGTCAATGTTTCATAGTCAATTTGAATATGTCTGTCTAATTGTCGAAATAGTTTTTGTAGACATTCGTAATATTCTTAAATTTGACACGAATGGTAACTTTTTTCTTTAATTTCACTTTAAAAGTCGTTTCTTCCATGAGCGTTTATATATTATACTGGAACATATATACATATATGTAGATGCAATATCCAGACCTTAGAGGTATCAAGTTAAATAGAGTTACTTTAATTTTAAATTTGTAACATTAATAATGGAATGCATTTGTTTTCTTTATTTGCTTTAAACAAATACTATAAAGTGATTGTTTAATAGTCATCATTGATGATATATCAGTTGTTAAAGAAAATATTCTAAGACCGTTTTCATAAAGATGTAGGTAATCTCGTTGCCAAATTATTATCTTCATAAAGAACAATAAACTATCGCATGGCGTTACTAAAAGCTATTGCAGCAACTGTTTAAAATTACAAATACGTGTTGTACTATTTACAAAGGAACAACAGTTACTTTAATTAAACACCTCCTGATTGTTTTTCAACATGCGATTTTATTAGGTTATGCTACGTTTCATTATTTTCTAGCAACGTTAATACAAAAATATCAAACCACATTACCCGAGGCAGCATGGAACTACAACAGAAATTTGGTGGAAGCAGAGGAACAAAACTGTAAAGCATTTCAATTGAGACTATGTAATTAATGACAATAATACGCCATCGTGTTGATCATTACATAAGATCAATGAGCTATAGGAATACATTTGTACCAGCTTTCCAAGCATTGAGAAAACAGTAAAACAGACATATGCATATAAAATAGTTTAACAGCAATTACACCTTATGTTAGAATGATGTAATCCGATTGGTTCATTAGATTGGTATTTTTCTAAAATAGTATGCATTACAAACGATTTTAAGGTAGTGGGGTATTGTATCTCTTACGTAGTATTTGCAAAAAATACTCTTATCCGACTGGACGCTTAAAATGTCTACATCATCACTGCGTTTTGGTATACGAGTTTGTAGGGCGAGCATTTTATTTTGACATTCGGTGTAATTAGACAGATACATGTACATTATGTTCTGGAGGTCTATTTACGATAAATACCGGTCTAGAGTCGAAATTTTCCTCGCCCGATTGGCTCGGGACATTTCAGGTCTCTCGGCTGGTATTTTTCTGTTCAAAATATAGTGCGTATTTATCAGCAGTATCTAAGCAGTTTGTTAATGACTGTGTCTACCAGCTTGTATAGCAACAGTTCGTACATGTCAGTACCTTTCTGTTTTTAACGTGTTTCAATTAAGGAAAATTCTGCATGGCGCTAAACCCACTGGTTTCTTGATGTTTATTCGTTATGCATGATTATATCTCAATTCAGAAACTTCCCTGGGAATTAACTACAGTCTCTGTTATATAAATGCTGCTTTATTTATAGGCACATTGTTTAACGTGCCTTACATCTATGTTTAGATTTATATCCGGTAAATAATTACAATTTTGATAGACTCTAGTACATATTTTCTGAAGACTCTAACAATAATATCTCTTAAAAAGTCACTACATTGACTGTACAATTAATTATTGTAGATGAAGATTTTGCAGAACCCTTCTGTCAAGAACAAATTCGCATGTACCAGGACAGCATATTAATAATTATATATGAGTTAAAATATACAAGGTATAAAAATTTTCAACTGACCTCTATCATTTCCAAAAAAATAATTTCCTCCTGTCAAACTTTCATAGTCTGTTTTATTCCGTGCGTACTGAACTGTAATAAACAAATGAATACGAAAAAATACATGGTATTTAAATAATCATAATGTCGTTTTTTGATTGGTGATTTATTCATTCTTTTTATAAAACCTCGTAGATACAATATTCACATGAATTACATTCAAATAATATATTAAAATAAGACGAGGAAGTTGTGCCGTTTTATGAATAAATATACTGTACGTGTTGTGCTCCAGTTATTGACTAAATATGACATTATATAATATCTTTGCATGTTGTCTCATTTTAGATGTTTCCATTATATCGAATAAGAAAGATATACAGATGAATTGAAATTTTTGATAAAACTGATGATTTATATTTCAGAATCACTAATTACCCCTTTTGCCTAAGAACACGTGGTTGTAGTACCGTCGTTTGGTGTGTAAATATCACAACTAACTTTTTGCACATCCACAAGTGTGATAAAAACTCATTTTTCAACATAGTTTCTGTTGTGATTATCCTATATTTGCCGTACGGTTTGTAGATTTGATATGACATATCATTGTTAACATTTCATACCATCTGTTTTAGTTATTCGTGCATCATGCTACCATTTTTGATACAAAATAATGCAGGATTTTGAACAAACTGAGATATGTATATATAGATAAATACATTGAGTGAATGAGAGACATTTATTATTTTAATATGTTCATAACAGTTTGTTTCGGATTTATTGATATTAGAAGTTTCTGAGTATCATTTGATACCTGGACTTGACACCTCACTGAATTTTTCTAGTTCGTAATATGACCAGTGTTTTTATCGGATAACCTAATGTCATTCCCTATCTTTAGTAGTAGTTCATAATTCTAGAGCTTTAGTTTCTCTGCTGTCTTGTTCTAATTAATTCGCCTCCTAACTGTGTTTGGAAAGGCGAAGTATTGTAACCGTACCATGTTTTCCGTCACAAATTTTGTCGCGGTCGTTTGGCAAAACTGCTGCATATTTAGCCGTTAAAATTTACATGTGAATAGATGTTAATGTGGAATAGTGCACCTCGTTATACGGTTTTCCATGTATGAAAGGAAAATGTGCTTAATTAGTCTGTTAATTGTCTCTATGAAATGCACTACGTGCTATTTATAGATTTTAAATTGAGATCGAGGCTGCATATCATTTGCTTAATTGTGTTATAAATAAATACAGTCTATGAATTAATAAATTTCTATGAAATTTCGTGTACTATTTATTTTCTTATTTTATCAAATAACAATCAAAAAGGTTTTATTAACTTTAAAATTTACCAATTGAATCACGCGCTGATTTGAGTATGTAGTTATTTTTATTGCGAATAAATTGGGTCAACACATACTACTGCTGGTTTATAAATAGGTATAATCCAAACTTATATAGCCGTGGAGATATGTTTCTATAGAATTTGAAATAATAATGTGAAAGGGACAAATGGAATTATTTGCATTAATAGGAGCATGTTCAGCAAATGAAAGGTTTTCGACAGTTTCACAGGAGAGACGAATTTGTATTCAGTAGAATACTTCCAATTAGTTCTGTTATGTTTATTATCTGTGTTTTTAGTCTTTTTGCTATACATGTATCGTGGTGGAATTTGTTTGTTATATTCAATTTTCACGAGTTTGCTTTGACTTTTGATTTCGATCTTAAAGATTTTCCCACTGTTTGTCGCTTTGTTATTTTTTGACGATGTTCATAGCATTTATAAGATAGCCAACACTTAAAATAGCTATAATAAATACATAAATGAATAAATAAGTAAAGTCAAGATATACCAAAGGGACATTCTAGACTTAGGTGTTCTGGATGGGTAAGCAGTCTCTGCTTCCCGCAGAACACCCGCCATGCTGCCCATGTCAAATCCGGTATGAGGAAAGGATAACATCAATGGAACAGGTCCATATTCATTTGGGAAACGATTTTTATACCTGTCAACCAAGTCATGATGACGTCCATAAAACTTTAATTATAATGAATAAATAATGAATGCGTTGAAAAAAAAATAAACTTAATAAATAAGCAATTTAAAACAGATTGTTTATATATGATTAAAAATTAACAAAGATGCCAGTTTTTAGATACTAGCTTGCAATGGTACATGAATATTTACTGTTACAGTGTACGATTATTAAATTACATGTACGTTAAAACTACTACTTCGTTCAAAACTGTTCTTAGATTGTCGTTTTAGAATTTGAATTGTTATCCTTCATTTTAGGCCTTCAGAACAACCGATGAGTTGTAAATCGACGAAATATGAACACCTTGTATATCAAATAATGTATCATAGAATGATTTATTACAAAATTGAAGTCAAACTTGTAAATCAATTAATATTTATTTTTGTTATAATATAGTTAAAACTGTAGAATTAAAAGATCAGTTACAAATCACTAACGTTACTCAAATGAAATTCATATATGTAGAAAAACACTAATAATAAAAACATGTATAAATTATATTTACAGGAAAACAACAGCTTTGAAGAAACGCACCATACAAGAATGTTCTTAGAACTATCCATAGAATATTCACATTCAAAGAATAAACTGTCACGTAAACTCTAAGATTGGGTTATGTTAAGTCTTTGTTCATTTCACCACCCTAAAAATTCTGCGGGCGTCATTGTGAATTGATTTGCTGTTTGAAGTTTCTATCTCTCGTATGAGACCAACCATCCTTGCTTCAATGATATCTCATTGTATTTATCTCACATTCGTCTACTTATTATCTTAAAATAATTTAGTTACTTTACTTGATTTTGTCCTCATCAAGATCAAATAACATGATAAAGATTAAATCAATTTCATAATAGAGTTGAGAAGGATAATTCGTAAGTTTAAAACAGGAATGCTTACTTTATTTCTCATTAGGAAGTTAGTGGATACAAGTACCTAGGAAATACATGTAGTAAATCATTTCTTTGAAATCAGCTACATGTGTATATAACCAAAAATAATATAACCAAATGAACTATTCATTTCCGATTTTAATTGGTTATGAGACAAAATGTGATAAATAAATTTGATCTTCTTGGAAATTAAAGATAAAACAAGAATATATAGCATGTTTAGTCAAATTATATATTATGTAAATATGTAATATATGTTATAAGATAAATGGTAAGTAAAAAATATAGATAAAAAACTGATTAAAAATTCCTAAGCTTCATGATTAATTTTAAAAATTTAAAATAATTATAGTGAATTATATTTGTAAAATATATTAGAGATTAAGATACATGGAGAACAAACAATATAATTTTTACTCATTATTAGTATATTTTATTCTCTTGCTATCTACATTGCTATCATGCACTAGCAATCATCCACAGTAAAATATATACACATTAAGTATTATATTTCACTTGGCAACTTCTACATTCATATAGACCGAATCTTCTTCTAAATATTCCTTTGTGCAACGATAACAATATTCATATTGGTCCTGAAATACAGTTTGTTCAATGCAATGAAAATCATATCACTGTTTGAAATCAGAAACTATGACTTTATATTGTGTGTTATGACCATTTTAGATATAAGCATACAAAGCATAAGAAATATCAAATACATTTATAAGTTACTAATAACTTTATGCGACTTTGTTCCAGAATAAATTGAACACAATTGAAAAAAAACACATGTAGGATTCGACATATCAGCACATCTATAGTTTATGGTCGGTATTTTTTTTTTATTTGAAAGTGTATACTATCTTCATTTTGTTTGTATTTTCAATCTATATTTACACTATCAGTCAGTGATTATTGAATGATAAATATACTTTTCTATGTAAGATCTTGTTATGTATCCGATGTAGTAGGTTTTTAATATTTGGTATATTTTGTTTCAAATATCACCGAAAGTTGTGTTATATGACAAAGTTTCCAACTAAGATTTTTTTCAAACTGTCTGTAAAGTAAATTATCATTATTTTCAGTCTTGTCTTTTTTTTAATGAGCACGTTTTCAGATATATGTAGAACAGGACTTAGATTCTATCAAGTTTCGACATTTGAAATTAATGAGACGATGTTTCACTGATCAAGTTAATATATACCAAATATCCAAAAATTTTGATTGAAAAAAGAAATGAATGTTTCGTACAAAATTAGACATGAATTCTGGTCTTCTCGTCTGCATGGTTCTGACAACTTGGAATATGTCAACTTCATCATCCATAGTCATCTTCTTTATAACCAAACCGAGTGCTAAAGCCAAGCCACTTCTTGTACACCCATCTCTACAAGAAGGGTACACGTATTAAGGATATTTAGATTCCTTTTATAATTATGTCATTGGTTAATGACATACCAGATAATTTTTAATTTTCGGATCCTATTATATTCCACATACGAATGCACAAATACAAACTACTGCAATTGATGTGAATTTGCTGTTAGACAACATTGTGTTTGTAGTTTGGTGTTCGTCTGACATAAAGTTTGAGAACATTGCAATTAAATTATAAATGGTAATAGATGTATAAGACAATAAACACAACACAACACATGTATCATTAAGCTCATTGAATAACAGTAAGTGTGTTTGCTAAGACATTTTATTAGATCGTATGTCTTATTTTCGTACTTCCTAGCACGATATTCATTATTCTGTTTTGCTGTCGTTTGTTTTTTTTTGTTATTTTTTTTTTTTTTCATTTTAAACAATGAGATTAAAATCCACATTTTAGAAATACTTGAAGGTTTGCCAAGTGAATTCTTGTGTATTTCTTTGTTATGGTGAATTCGATTTTTTTTCAAAATATTTATATTGATTTAGCAATCAATTAAACTTAATTGGAAGACTTACCTACAAACAATAACAACTGGTCCTTGTTTGTTACATTGATGTCTTGATATGCGTTTGAGAAGCCTAAGAATAATTTGTGGAGAAGGTAAGGCATTTTGTTCACCTTTCCATTCTGTTGTCTTCAAAACAGTTATTGTTCGTGTATCGTTCTGAAAATATTACACATTTCACAGAATTAACAGGAACAAACAACACATATCTAAAATAAAAGCTTCATATGTATTTTTTCGTGTATTTTGTCTTACCAGCCTTTTATTCCATTCTGCGGTTACAGCTTTTTTAATTGTGCACTTAATATGGTCTTTTCCCAATATTTAATTGGGAATTCATTTTATAAAAATTATATATTTGTTTATGACTATGTACACACACCTCTCGATATGGCAGATAAAATGGAACCCCAATATTTAAGAAAAAGAATTGCAAATGCCGTATACAATGAAGGTATAGAAATAAAAAAACTAGACTGAGGCAGTCGGAAAAGACAGCTATCCACACACTCCCCACATGTTGTATCCCTATGCACCTTTTCACAATTATACCTTTGAATACAGGCTCAAATTTTGGGAAATATTAAAATTCTGAAAATAAATAACAATCCAAAGATACTTATATTAGATCTTGTAAATTGATACTGTATACGACGCATTTCAATGAGTTACCTTTCATCAGCAGCATTAAAACCGAATGAACCCTTAGTATTTCTATTATTTTTGAATTTTGCTAAATACTGGTAATTTCTGTAACAAATCAATGAATAATCATGTCAGACAAGTCTGACGACTGGGTTGGCAAATATCCTCGGGGACCTAGGGTCCACCAGCAGAGGCATCATCCCAGGAGTTTCAAAATAACAATCCAAAGATACTTATATTAGATATTGTAAATTTATACTATGCTGTATACGACGCATTTCAAGGAGTTACCTTTCATCAACAGCATTTAAACCGAAACATTTGGAAGACCAAAAACCAAACTTATATTAAACAAGAAGTACTCAACCAAAAATACCGAAATAGGAAGCCAAATTTCAGCTAAGGAGATCTACCATGTGCAATACAAGGAATGAACCCTAAGTATTTCTATTATTTTTGAATTTTGCTAAATACTGACGACTGGGTTGGCGAATACCCTCGGGGACCTAGGGTCCACCAGCAGAGGCCTATTGCACTTCTGCATACAGTGTATGACAATACTGTATAGAAATAAAATGCATACAATGAAAAAATCAAAGAAAACTTTCAGTCACCAACTTATAATTCCCAATTTTTGAAATTCGACACCTAAAGGCCCCGATTTTAGAAAATTAAAATTCTAAAACCTTATTGCACATCTATATACAATGTGTGACAATGGCGTAAAGAAATTAAATAATTACATAAAATGAAAAATGAAAGAGGAGTTTAGGTCACAAGCTTCAATTCCTAATTTTCGAAATTTGACACCTGTGGGCCCCAATTTTTGAAAATCAAAATTCTAAAACCCTATTGCACATCTACATACAATATGTGAGAATACTGTATAGCAATTAAATGCATGAAGCTAAAAATGAACGAGGAGTTTAGGTCACAAGAAAGTGTGACGAACGGACGGACAGACGAAGTACGGGTATAATGATACAGGATGCTATAAAATTTCCGTCCAAATGAATTAAAATGAAGAATATTTGTGTCTAGTTGTTTAAGCACAGATGAGAAACAAAATAACTTCTTAATTGTCCACTACTTCATGTACTTCACCCCGCATTGATAATATACTTTTCCAGAGGTGTTTTTTTGCTATTCAAATCAATTATAAAAAAAGAACCAATTATGTTTCGAAAATAATATCTTACGTGCTGAGCTAAAAGAATTTCAGTCTCGTCCTCTGAATGGTCTTGTGTTTTTCTAACTCTTAATTTTTTGAAGTCACGTTTTCCATCACCCCATAATGCAGTAGTCTGTAAATTAAATATAGTCCACTGCATGTTCACTTTTTATATCAAATTTCCCAATATACTAATAAACACGACTTGAAAAAAAGTATTTTAAAGGTTTTTGTTAACAAGAATTCAATTAGGTATTACTCTAATATGCTTAATTTAAGTCTGAAGATAACTTCAGGGAAACGAGAGACAAATTCCAAACGATAACACCATACAGTACTATAAACCATGTTCCACTGTATTGCCGAAGTAGAAACTAATAAATATGGATGTTTGTATGGTCGTTTATGGGTAAATTGGTTGATTCTCTTAGGTGTACGTCTTAAAAGAACGGAATTTGGAACAAAGAAATAATTAATTGCTTTGTACAGTGCATTGGTGATCCAGGCTGTAGATATATTTTGTCGTTTATTAAATACTGGGCCATTTTTACAACCTTTTAGCGTTCACATCATGTGTAAATATTAATCGTATTGTAAGAGCCTAAACCGTTTCCATTATTAAGTATTAGTTGTTTATTTAATTCAATGGTGTTCTAATTTAAACCAAACCCTGTCAAAGGAGTCAAGGAAAACAACAATAGAACTGCCATGTTGGTAAACCATTGTCCAGAAATCAACAACTGTATCCTTCAGGGGGAACTGCGTTACAATGAACTTGCTTTCCACTGAATATCCCTACAAATTATAATGTTACGAAAGGACTTGTTGTTTTATGTTCAGTGATACATTGTTGTTAATCATAATTTGATATTTATGTTAAGCATTTGTTTCTTAAAAACAGTATTCTCGGGGAATTCTAAGCGACACAGAAATGTACACCCCAACCTTTCTCATAAAGTGTACAATAATAAGCAAACTGGGTTTATCTAATGAGAGAGGAAAAGTAAGATTTCTCGTCCGTAGGAGAAAAGGTCAGCACGAAGAAGTGTCAGTTTTCTGCAGTTTATACACGCCGTAACTGAAGTTCCCGTCATTAAACCATATCTTACGCCAATGTTTATTCTATTTATAACTTCAGATAGAGAATTCTACTACAGAGATCAATTTAATTTTCTGGCACAAATTGGCATACATGTAAATTGGTCACAAAGTCCGTTTAATAAGTTATATGTATATAACAACAGCCGTTTTTTTTTTTCTTAAAAATATAATGTTTTATTGGTGTATCGTAGTATAAATTTTAACTGTTCTACATGCATTAGATAAAAATCGGTTAATTACACATCTTCCTCGACATTATATTCTAATAAGAATAAAAACAGCATTTAAATAATAATTGTAAAATACTCACAGGGATTATTATAGCATTTATATAATCATTCCCACTTGCATCGTAGGATGTCAGATATGGCCGATAGTCGTTGTCTAAAATAATTTAAAACAAGACTCGGGAATAGTATGCATTGATGTAATATTTTTGCAAAGGAAATTTAATTGCAATTTGCCAATTTGCATTTCTGAGGTAAGTCGGATTTATTTACTAAAGAACATATATTTAAAGTGGACATAAAATATAAACAATATGTCATGTAGGTTCTGCAATACACCATTAATAACTAAATGTTTTCTATTAGAGAACAAATACAAGTCATTCAATTAAATTTAGATTTTGTTGAATGTCTTGTCAAACCCGGTTTAAAATGTAGAGCAACTCATTTCTTCAGACGGTTCTAATTTTATATTTTGAACTGAACGACGTACATTTAACTGAAATGCAACATGTACATTTCATACGTTTGTCGTTGCCACTAAGACCCGTCTGTTATTCATTAATGAAATTCGATTAGCTATATATTATTACTGACAGAAAGCGGCCGTCGGTAGTAGCATTTTCAGACATTGTGCTCTATTTATTGAAATTTGTTTTTCTGTGTTTTTTTCCACCTCTGTGTAAAAAAAAACAACGAAAGGTAAAATATACTTTTATTCGTATTTCATTAAACTAACATACTTTTAATTAATTCCTTAATTTATGAAAAAGATGTTGGACATTCTTACGTGGCAGTATATTGTTGACATAATTTTTTCTTTGGTTTTCACTAGCTTTTCCTACTGAAAAATCCTTTAAACACTGGTCGTAAACCTTGTAACCTCTATTAAAAACAAAGACAAGCAGACACATGTGTAAACACTGATATACCAAACGTCTAACATTCAATGTAAAAATGTAAAACAAATGTTTAAAATCTCAATTTGCAAGATATTTTTAAAAAGTTTCTATAGCATTGTTATGTTGAACGATATATTGTTTGTGTATGAAATCTGCTGTTAAGGTAAATACTTTTAATTTATACAGAACAAATAAGCGTCAAGTATTAAAGAATATAGGTGACTTTGCAGTTGGGTTTGACTTCCCATTGGTAGCACAGTTGTAGAATATAAAATATTTTAATACATATTATTTAATTTTATTTTGATTCTTTAATAGGTTTTGTAGGAGTTTGTGTGTTCATTGTTTTTTTTTTGTTCTCAGTGTTTATTTGTTGTGCTTGTGGTTGTCCATTTGCTCCCCGGGTTTTGTCTGTCCAATGGATTACGTTTCTTTGATTTGCTCCTTTGGTATACTTGTCCTCTTTAAAAGATATGATTAACGAAATACAAAATAAATAACATCAACACAATTTACTTTTTCCCTTTTTTTATTTAAAAGTTTTACCTGAAATTCTTGTCGAAGATTTGTTTGGTTTTTCGGAACTGTCTGCTTGAAATGTTTTTCGATGTATTCACTGAATCCAGTATTTGGAATAGAGGTGTCTGGTACAGAAAACAGTTCCAATAAAGCTTCATATACAGCAATGTACTGATCCTAAACGTGATGTATATGTAAATAAAGTAATTAGAAATAGCAAACAAGGCGTTAAAACTGAATTTTAAATATTAAGAAAAATGTATGTAATGAATATAACTATGACATTCTGTTTGTAAATAAAGACATCTCGAAATACATGTATGGGTAATTATTCAAGCATGCCCTCGAGAAGCTTGTTTTTTCTCTTGCACCTGATGCACTTTAGATATTTTTGTGAGCTTCATGTCTACCATTTATTAACATTATCACTGAAATGTTTTCCTTTGAACAAAAGTAAACTATTATGCTTTTCGCCTCATATGATTTTCTATTGTTGATCTCATCTCGTGATAGAATTCCAAGACAAGATCAGATTAAGAAACAATGTATCGAAAAAATATAATATACTCTTTTCTGTAGTTTCTCAAAAAGTTATAAGTGCTTATTTATTTGACCTTATTTCTTAATTTAATTACTATTATACTTACAACTGTCTGTATCATATTCATCCTGTCTTTCCTCATCATCTTGATGTAATCCATTTCGTCAACAAATCCAGTTATCTTTCCGTTTTCATATAAGGCTTCTAAAGCAATGAATGTCCCTGTTCTTCCAATACCAGCGCTAAGGATGATTAGAAATGAATTCAGTTACAGTATCCTGTTCAAATCGGGAAGATTAGTACATAATACAAGTCTAATTCCAAAGGACTTCGTACACTTGACCCTACAGAGGGAATGGTTTCAGGGACTTGTTACAAAACCTAATTTTGAATAAATGCTATATCCAAGCCCCTATTTAATATGCCTTGTCCGATAGTGAGAGGGAAAAAGAGCCCTATCACGCCCCTTTCTTCCATTACAGAAACTAAATCTCAAATAGGATATAGTTTGAAGAAAAAATGTTTTGGAAATTTATTTGAATCTTGTGTAAGGAACCATTATCAAAAGGTAATCTTAAAGTTTTCAACACTTAATATAGATATGTGTATATGTTTGAGTATTAGTTCATGTCAATGCACACATACCTAAATGCACCTCAGGTTTTTTATTTGTGTATCTTTTATCCAACAAATGACTTTTTCGTAATCTTAATTATAATAATATAAATCCAAACATACACATTTTTATCAAACACACAAATCTACAGATCCCAGTCAATACCACGAATTAAAATATCCAAAAACAAAGTTTTTTTTTGTTGTTATTTTTAGTTTGGTGTTCGTAGAGTACTGTAGTTTATACTTTTAAAGTATCATATAACTGTTTAATTTGTTCATAAATATAGTATAAATTTAATTCGACACACCCAAAAATAAGTTCAGGGAAAATAAAAAATATATATTACTATCGAACAGAAAAACTTAATTCAAATAAAATGTGCAAGGGGGCAATTGCCTTGGTAGTAAGTCGCCCCTCAAACTAAACTAGTAGTAGAATTAAACTACTTATATTATACAAAAAGCAAATTTGGCTCGCACGATTTTACTTTACACCTCAATGATTATATTTTGCTAATTTTGTTAAATGTAATATATTGACTTGAAAACTATTAAAAAATATCTTTCGTATGGCATTGCTTACCTTCCCTGTTATATATTGTGCAGTTTGTTTTGCCATACCTTAGACGATATAAGATCGTGCTTAATTTTGAACCTGTTTGTGGCTGGCTCATACAATTAAATAATAATTGAATACTACATCTTAGTATGTACAATGGAATGGGGCCTTAACAAAACATTAAATAGTTTTGCCCTAATCATCGGGTTCAAGTAATTACCTGCAGTGAACAATCATAGGCCCTGAGAGATCTGTTCTTCCAACCTTAACCTTTCTATAAAAGTTAACCAGTTTAATTTTGTCCGGAACACCATGGTCTGGCCACTGTGTAAAGTGAAACTGCTCTACAGTTCGTTCTTCTTTTGTCTATAAGTAATAAACAGATAAGCATACATGTATAAATAATCAAATGAAATCCATTACTATAGCCTTAATTAAACTACAATATCTATAACGTACATAGAATATCGTTTTATTTTTGTGTAAAAAATTCCATTACAAACGAAAATAGCAAAACTGGAAGAGTGCTAAGCTCAGTGTTTTTCATGAACAACATGAAATCCTATAAAAATCAGGAGCGAACGCAGGCGCTCCGGAAGGGTAACAAATCATGTCTTTATACAGCTCGCGTCTTGACGTTCAACAAAGTCAATCCGGAGGTAGTCTCAAATCGGCGATGGTACATTGTACATGGAATGCTACAATAGTGCAGCATCTTAGATATTGGAACACTGTCAATTCGTGATGACAAACGTAAAATTTCATAAGTGATGACATCCTTTATAAAACCTTGGTTAAGAAGCTTCTGTGACAGCAGTCATTCTCTTTGGGTAACTCACGCATGCTCTTGGATATCGGATAAGCTGAGAAACTTATGCAGGCAATGCTGGTATATTGTGATAAAGTTTTGTCTTCACTCATTGTCTATTTAAAGAAATAGATCCAAATTTGAAGCGGACTTTGATGTATATTTAGTATCCTTAATTTCAAGTTCATTGGGGTAGATAGGATGTAGAAAGTCTTGGGATTGGTTGTTATTGAACGGCAACACGTCATCTATATAACGCGAAGTGAAATTAAAAGTTCTTTTTCAAATAGTAGTCCCTGAATGAAATCCGCTTCACATGAGTACAAAAACAGATCGCGGAGGAGAGGAGCACAGTTGGTTCACATGGAAATGCCGATAGTTTGCTGAGAAATTCTACCGCCAAATTCAACAAATTGGTTGTCTATGAGAAAATCTAACATGCTTGTTATTTCATCTTCAGAATACTTTTTGTCAGAATCAGAGTGGTTCGTCATTCCTGTTTTCTACTTTAAACTAGAAATGTTTACATGCGTGTGCAATTTTTCTTTAAAAACATTCATGCACTAGTTTTTACAATCAATATTTTAATTGCGAATATGGTATAGTAGTGTAGAGTGTAGAGATGTCGAATGTTTTTATGATGTTGCATGAAGCCAAGAAATGATTTTAAATATTGTAAATTTAGCTGAACCTGCAATATACCTCTGTTTAAACGGATTCTTATGTTGACTTTTTTGACAAGCCCAATTGGACAATAAGGGTGTCTAGCTTTTTCACAATGATTGAATATTTCTTGGGCTAGTGTATTATTCATATCAGACCAACACCTGTCAGTTATGATTACTAAACAGTTTTCGTTTCATAGCTGAATTAAGATACTTTCCTAAACATTGGAGTATCTCGTGGCGCTTTCACCTATAGTGAAAATAATACCTATTACATAACCAGTATTGCATGAGAGTGGTGTGTGCAGTTACTTTTAGCTAGAATCGAAGTATTTGTATTGATAGTTGTTGATGTCATAAATGATTCAAACTTCCAAAGAATCAAATGTATTTCGTGAATTATACAAATCAAGTTATTTCTACCAATAAGTGAAATTGAAAATAATTGGATTCTTTTGTATTTTGGCACTGGCAATGGAACTGATTGAATTTACAAATTTTATCTACTTTACAGTCCTCAAATAGTGAGTGGTTTTCCATTTTCTTTCATTGTCACATTTTAAACTGCTACACAACATTTTCTCTCATTGTTTCAAAATTTTGATTTTTCGACGCCATATTGATCAACTGTCTGTGTAATCTAACATGATTTGAAGAACGAGACCACGTCACTACGTGTAGTAGCTTCAGAGCAGAAGCAGACTTTCTTAATTCTATCAACAACGTTTATTTAAAGAGGACAAATATACCTAAGGACCAATCCAAAATTATTAAAGGACTACGCAAGGTTATAAGAACAATAGGGGATGGGCAATGACGACAACTGCCGAAGGCGCAACGTAAAGTAAAAGGCTCGTATGTGTTTATCCACAATAAACTATAGAAGGGGATGCATCATTGTTACTTTATATTTGAAAGCTTCTGTCTCTATTACCGTTGCATTAAACACTTTAATTTCTCTGTACACATAAATGGAGTGTTCAACTTCTTTTGTCATAGACAAGTTGTAATTTTCCAACGTGAGTCCTTCACTTGTAGACTCTGGCCAATATTGCTCGCATTTTTTCTACAATAGCCATAACATTATGGTTAGAAAAAATTATAAACATAACATTATAGATAATATAGTTTCTCTCCTTTGTATAAATAGTTTGTATTAGTAGTACATATGCCAAGTTACTAATACATATACAGAGGATATGCATATTTTGTGGATTTAATTGTTTAAAGTAAGTGGAATGGAAAGTCTCCGTTAACTTGCATAATTACACATTTTATATTGCTGTACATTAACACTATTTTTTATATCAAAGCTGAGATATGTTGGTTTTCAAATAATTTAGTACATTTGTGTATAGAGAATAAGTCAAGTGTGCTGCATGTTATAGAATGATACAAAATTAGGATATTTTTTACTTGCCCCTTTCTCCTCTACCAGTCTTGTAACCATAACAATTTTACCAACTTTTTCCTGCCATATCATGTGCCAAAAATCCCGTAGTGTATTTCCTTTCGGACCTATTTAACAAAACAATTTTCAGAACAGAAAAGAACAAGGTGTGGACTAAATGCATAATAAAAACAAATTTTGTTAAAATATTGCACAACAAGGAAACATTTGGTGATCTCATAACCAGGAAAGCCTGACCGCGGACCATAGTGAGTTAAGTGTTTTGGGAATGCCGAACTCCCTGTAGGTTTTCGCAAAAGAGTTGGATGAAGACCGCAACAGAAGGCTACATTACCCAACCCAACCATATCCAACCACGTCCTTTAACAGTGGTAGTCACAACTGGTGCCTCTTTTTTGTCCTGCCCTATCCCTTTTTGAATTGTTTGATCAATTGAACTGTTTTTTTTTCTGAAAAAAGCATGAAAAAGTCACGACTGGAAGTTAAAAAAACAATCAATAAATCAACATTTGGTTATTTACATTAATGTCAATCGATACATCAGCTATAAATAAAGCCTTTCCGTGTAAAAATTATTGGCTATCTAAAAATGAAATATAAATTTGGAGTGTTTCGTGTTACCTCATTTTATAGTAACTAAAATTAACGGCAAATCTACTTTTCATGTTTGTCATTATTAAAAACAGTTAAAATAAACATACACATTTAGCTAGTTCTTAGGAAAACAAAAGTTTAAATTTATGTTGTGTCCTTGATTTTAAAACAATATTATAAAAACCAACAATCTCTGGTAAAAAGACAAACCTTGGGATGCTATATACGCTTTTTTCGTTTGATAATTCTGAAATAAATACGTGTATTAATTATAAATTAACAATGCAATGCCTTGAAAAAAAAACAGCTTATCTTCATCATGGAGTGGTCGCAGAAAAGGGCTGGTAAGCCGCTATATATAAGCACCGATTGTTTTTTTTTTTATTTTGAATGGTTTACCTACTGCATTTTACTATCTTCCATTTGTAAAGTTTACAAACAGTGTTATTTATATGTTGTAAATTGGTATTTAGTTTTCACATAACTCGAATAACAAAATCCTGACTAGAATTTCCTGCCAATTTCTTTTATCATCTAATATACTTTTACCAAATTATCTCTCTGATGAAAAAAAAATATATAAACTATTGAATTTACAACTGTGCCAATGGTATCTACAATTTAACAAATCTTAGTTTTATACTTACATCTATGTGGCTTGCATTAATATAATCATGCAGAGTGTCTCCCTTTAAGATAACTCGTGAATGGTCATCTGTAACAAAATCCTCAACTATAGATATTTCACATATATGTTCTAACTTGTGAATGATTCTGCGTTAACATTCGTATGAAGAATAATTTACCGAAGCGTTAACACGTAATAACAATGAAACTAGAACTAGAACTAGAACTAGAACAACCATTCAACTCTACCTTTATTTATACAATTTATGCATTTTCTCCAAAATAAGATTCCATCAAATAAAGTTATTCCACTATTTTACGTTTCGTCTTTACAAAGAGTTTGAAATTAAAAAGACAGAAGCAAAGACTTCCAACTTCCCATTGTGACATTCCTTATTTTCGTGACAGTATACAGATATCGCATGCATTTGATAACTGTACATATACATCTCAGATTATATAAAAGAAGTAGACTGAGTGTGGTACAAAACCTATTCGTACCGGGTTTGTTAAAAGAGATTGCTGTCATTAATAACTGGGAATTTCCAACCCTCATTATAATAACAATTTAAGAATACAATAAGAGACATTAAACACTCGTAAAACATGTTGTTACACTCGACACCACTACAAGATCTGCCTGGATCATACAATGGATGCTCATACGCACCAGACTTTATTGGTTCATGGTAGGTGTATATCATGTTATGTTGTCCAAAACTTGTAGATTACAGTATACCCGTATTTATATTGTATATTTATGCTCCTGGGATTGCTTCATAATCTGTTAAAACGGTGTTGGAATATTGTATATGTGTTAGGTTTATTTATAGCATACATATACACTAAATCTATATATGTACACATATTTTCTTAGCTATTCAGTCATTATTTTGACCAATCACTACAAGTTCTTGAAAAAAATCCAGCCAGGTAGCTGCTTACATGAATTATGTACATCAGGTTACTGAGAGGTATCTTAAAGACAAATACATGTATTTCGAACCTATCATCAGTTTAAAATGGTGTCTATTGTTTTTACCGAGAAACTGGTCTCTATTTTTATATTAAGTGCTATTCCTGAAAAAAAATAATTGTTTTTTACATTCACTTACATGGAAATGTAGTTCGAAAGCGGTTTTTCGTCTTGTTTTCTGGTTTTTTACCATTCTCGTGTTCAAATACACAACCTTTTAGCAGTGCCTGAAAAAAAGAGTAATAAAAAATATTATCATAATGATATTTAATAAATGCATGTATTTAACTTAGCTACTGACTACTGAAAAGAATTTCATAAAATAGTAATAAACTTACATTTCCGGTTCAAAATTTGACAAAAATTACCAAAAACTTCTAAGGCTCTTCCTGTTGATGCAGAGGTGGCCCTTAGCTGAGTTTGGACACCTGTTTGTTTAAATTGTTTTGATTGTTGATGGTAGTGCTTATTAGTTTAACATTATATCTTTAAACGGTTTTCCAATATTTGATCTCAAGAACTGCTGATGAGTTTTCGGTCAACGAAATGGCCATACAGTGCATCATATTTCGGTATTTTGTGATACGTTTTATCATACATCTGTGAGACTTTCTCAGATAAAATTAATAAACAACCCGGAACGGGTTTTGCCTCACCTCTAAACCGTTTCAGGTTCAAATATTGAACAGGAAAAAAAAAGAAATGCGATTGATTTATTTTGATTGACACTCAATGTAGAATAGTTGTGTAATTTAACTATTGTCTATCGGGTAAAAATGGTGTCTTAACTATCTAAAACTAAACGTGAAATTAACAGCAGTACACCACAAAGTGGTTGTTTGTATTATCCACTGTGCATAATAAGTTTTTGTTCTTTATTTTTGTTTTGTTTACTTGCATTCTATGAATAAAAATGTATGAACATTACACGTTAATAACATGTGTAAGTTCAGAAAAGCAAATTTGCTGCTACCAGTGAAAACAATCACAAATAGAAAGAGTCTTACAAGTGTACATAATTAATTATTTCCAAATGTCTTACTAAAAATGTAATCTTCACCATTATAATCAGAGGTTTTTGAAAAGCCAAAAAAGATAGAACCTTAACAAAAATAATCAAAGGGGTCTAAACAGTTTAGCGCAGCAAGTATGGCCAACTTCCGGTCAATAAATGTAAACTGCACTTTCAACAGTAATTTTAACTTTATAAACTGAAAATTTAAATACATGTATCTATACATGCAACTAAACATCATGTCATAGCCGGAGCAATAACTACCGTGTCTTTACTAGCCAATGATTACGAGTTGTTTCTCTCCTTTTTACCCTTGGCAGATGAGCCATAATTTTGGGTTTGTGTGATATTATGTTCATTCGATACATCCGAGACTAGCTGCAAAAAAAAATCAGAATGCATCGATGACACGTCGACAGTGCAATAAATACTATGGAGAATCGCGTTGAAAATTGCAGATTTTGCTATGAGACTCTCAGACCTAATACACAAATCACAATATTTGCAGAAAAAATTGAAGTTTTAGGTAATGTGCCTCGTTCAGACGATAGAAGGCTAAAGTACTTTGTGGGTTCTGTTTTACGAAGTGGAAACATTATATTGCGTTCATTGGTCACTAATAATGCCATGAGAGTGGATAGACCACTGTCAGTCGCAAGATGTCGCCGTCAATGGATTACAAATTCTGGCTTAATCTACCATGGGTGAAGAAGAGAGAAGCCTTTTGTAAACCTTGGCGAGATGAGATGTGAATACTGAGGAGAATGCTACTCACTGGGACAAAATCATGCAATCATAACACATACTGATATTACCCATGTAATGCCAGTTGCAATAGGACATCTGGTAAAAGATCGTTGATAAGAATTTTGATGCACACGATTTTCAAATTTCGTCGATTTTGACTTTTGTGATCAAGGATTAAATAATATTTTTTATACCAATTTTGATGCACAGCATGTGTACATTTTGTCGTTATACTACTCAACAGTTGTACCATGGCCTAAACTGGTGAAAACTTAAACAACAATCTAAAAAGTTTAAGATCAAATTTAAAAATGCCAAAATGACAAAAAAGGGGTGAAGCCAAAACCATCTAAGGACAGAGGTATGCTAGAGGGAGATACTCCAAGCTTTTCAAGAATTTTACAATGTTGTAATAGAATAATTTGTAGTATCAATTTCGGGCTGGTATCGAAATACTAGCAACTTAGCTGCGGATATGTTGAAAACGAAATCAACAATCCAAAAGTTGAAGGACCAATTCAAAATCCAAAATGGCCAAAATGGTTAAAGCTAAAACCATCTAAAGACGTAGCTATGCACAAGCAAGATGCACCTTATTTTTCACCGATTTTAGTTTTGTAACAGTAAATACCAGGAATCAATTTCAGTCCAATTGAACCAATGTTTAGTTAATATCGATTATTCTGTGTACATGTCTTTAAGATATATGATTAATAAAATGAATTTTATACTCCCCGTTCCACATAAATGTACCTAGCAGCGCGAACGGAAATATGCAAGCGTGAAGAATTAACAAATCAAATGTCATGCAAAATAATTGCAAATATTTACGAAGAATTTGCAAATTCAGACTAACAATTTTTCATATTATATTCCTAAATATTAATGTTCATATAAAGTAAGTATTGCAGGTATGTGCTCTAATAACAAGAGCCGGGCGTAAACAGGAACATTGTCATACGTCTAAAGTGTTATACCTCATATTCTATTTTGAAGCCTTCCGTTTTGTGTTTATCGACTATGGCCTTCATCAGGTTTTCTACTGGTATTTTGTATTGATTAGAATCTTGATTAAGAACAATATTATTGTAGACACACTCATTGTTGTCTCTTGGCATATCTTCCTCTTCTTCATCGTAAATTAGTTCGCTTGAGAGGGCAACTCCACGATTGTTAATGCCTTTACCTTTAAAAGCATCGATATCGATTTGAAAAAAAAAAATTTAATCACAATCTTAAGATATTACGAAAAACAACAATAGGTCAAACATGAAATACAAAATATGTGTTTCAATGATAAATTATATTAATGTATTAAGTCATTTTGATTTATAAGCGAGTGTTATTCATTACATATATGAAATCAACACAGTCAAAAAATGTTGTAAAGTTTTAAAAAAAATAATATTTTTTAAACTCAATTTAAAAATGCATAGATCAAATTTGATTTAAGTTTGCAAAAGAATTAAATGTGTGAATAATTACTTTTTCGGAGATTTGTGTTTAAACTGTGGGTTTGTTGGGCTTTGCGATATTTCAGCACAGATTCCTTTCTTCCTCCAATTCGCCGTCTTCTACAAGAAGGGATAGATTCATGTAAAACAAATGATCCGGTAATTTTAATAATTCAAATGAATTCGTTTAAAGAAGAAGGAAAGATGGATGTAGTGTATATAAATTAATATCAAATGAGAATAACTCCAAAATATATTATCTATTTCACAACATACGTACAATTGTTAAAAAATCTTGACATTAGAAAATTCTATTAAACTGGCATTTCGATTATGTTAAATTGTCTATAATGTCACGACCAGTAATACCAAAACCTTCATACAAATGCAGGATAAACCAAACTCAACATGCATATATATATTAGACTGTTTTATTTTTCTATTGATAAGATGGGACTTCAAAGAAATTAGCTAATTAAAACAAAGACGTCGCCTTAGAATCATCGACATTTACCTGTCATACATACATAATGAGTAATCTTGTACCTACTTTACATAAAGCAAAATGCCAAATATAATGACGAGTAGCAGAAATAATGAAACCCCAGCTCCTGCTCCAATAGCGACAGTCGAGTCGGGATCGTCTTCATCTACGTCACCAACTAAAATAAAAACAAAAACTAAATACAATCAAATAATACAATAATGAATAAATCTCAATACCACTAATATAAGCTGGCAGAGAAGGTATAAAATGTCAAAGTATTTCCCAAGGTAACCAAGAGAAAATACATAAACAAAACTGCATGATTTTAATTAAAGCCATTAAAAACCTTATTTTAAAAGGAAAGAAGGAATGGGACGATAAATCAACCATCTTTATGTTAATCTAACAAAAGCTGGTGTCATGCGGTGTTAACTTAAATGTTGTAGAATACTGTTTATAACCTGTGTATAAGCAATAATAAACTAGACGTCGTTTGTCTAAAATCTAACGTTATTTCACAAATGTTGTAATTATATCATTGTTTAAACTGTCTGTCTTTCATACTGAATATTTCATCTATTTCTACCTTCCATTTGAAGAAAACAAATATTAGATTCTGCATTCAATTATGTTGACAAAGACTTGTGCTTTAAAATTCTAACAACGTTATATATATATATATATATATATATATATATACTGTAAAAATATTCTATAATATATAATTTAATTTAATTTTGTACAAAACCTCTGCACATTCAATATAATCAACTGATAATTTCGAAATTGATTACTCATGTTACTCTCGTCACACTTCGGTCCTGTTTTCCACCCAGGTTTACATGTTTGTGCTATCATACAGAATCCGTCAACATGGTCACAGAGGTCTTCAACACACCCATTACATGATTCAGAACAGTTGCTACCATATGTTCCACTACTACACTCTGAAATCGATAAAATATTTATAGTTACATCTAGTTTTTTACTTTATAAAATAACATTAAATATGTTTAGTATTCAACTTAGTATGATAAAAGTGATGTCATTTAAATGATACTTAAGTATTTAGATCTTTTCATTCATAATTGATCTATTCTTTCCTCATATTCCGTTCACATTATACATGTATGTATATATTTAAGTATTAGTACAAATTGTTTTATTGAATGGATATGGAATGTTTTTTTCTTTACAAATTTTTTTATTAACTTGTTGAAAATTCTGCCTTTGTAAAGAGGACAAATATACCTAAGGGTAGAACAAACAAAAAAACGCAATCTATTAGACAATAAAACCCGAGGAGACAAATGAACAACTACAAACACAACAAAAACACTGAAAACTAAAATCACAATGAATAAACAACATCAACTCCGAAACCAGGTGCTCCGTAGACGTGTAAAATATGTCTAGCTTATTCCGTACATTATCAAACACGGGTTCATTGTACAAAAGGAATTCATCAACAGTAATTATTTAAATCAGATATAGTTTACCATGATTTTGGCTAAGCCATAAAGACCGTTTAATTCTATTGCTCGTAATGTTCCTGTGTTTATAGTGGGCTGTTTAAAGGTTTGATTGGGACTAGTGGACTGCGAGTCATCGAATAAATCATCAATTCCTTTAACCAGTAGCCATTGTTAGCATAAACACTTTGAATTTTCTATCTTCCTTTTGGACTAGCTAAATGTCTAACAAATGTCTAACAAATGTTGGTTCTGTTAATAACTAATGCCTATTATTATTGTTTTGTTTCCCGTTTTTTCTTCTTTTTATTTGTTGTTGTTTTTTGTTTTGTTTTGGCTTCCTACTGTTTGCTTGCAAGTGTAAATGATTACTGTAAATCCAGACCTGCGCATGGTACCCTTGGAATTAAATGTATAGTTATTGTTATGCCCAAAGACGGATTTGGCTTTTCCCTTTCGGTGATATGATAATTTGGAGTTCATCATTATTTATTACGAGTATGTGGTTTTCAACATCTTGAGCACTACTGATGAGTCGTGAATCGACGAAGTGTGACATCTTGTGTAACTAAATTGGTTACAAAGACTTTAGTATTACCACAGAATAAAATATCCATTTCGCATAGATATGTCCTTAAGCAGTTTACGGTCCTGTCATTAGATATTTTAAGATTTGTTTTTAAACAATTTGGATGATTGTTTTAGTTTGCAGTATTGTAGGCCTTGAACTAAACGGATGAGTCGTAAATCGCCATCATGTGCATGAAATCGGTATCGAAGAATTTCGTTGTAAAAATATATATATCCCATAAAATGTAAGAGGCAGCAGAATAACAGACATACGCTTTCAGATTAAAACAAGTTGTGTGTTACCTACTATTGTTGCATTTTTTATTATACTCCCATCCAGGTTTACAATGAGTACCATTTGCACAAATTCCTTCTCGGCGGTCACACATATCAGCAATACATCCCTCACACGTATCATTACAGTTTTCACCAAAATAACTCGCATTACATTCTACAAAACATGAAATAGAGAATAAATAAAAACTGCAACAAGAGTTTTGTTGGTATTTATAAAATTAGTTTCCCTCCAATTCTATATCATATAATGTCATAGTATAAAACAAAGTTCTTTTCTACTTTACGCAAATTCTGTAGGCAATACAATAACAATATATTGATATAATTATGGTAAAGATTCGTTATAGCAAAACGTATCGGGCAACTTGGGGAAAAAAATATTAGACCACTCCCGATGAAAAAATCTTGACATTAATTAGTAATCTTTCGTTACAAAAAATATTGTAGTACCAGATACTCTAGTTGACAAACAATCCAACACAGCTGTGACCTACAAACCCACACTAGTAATTGAATGTGAAATCCCACAATAGAGTAAGAGAACAGGGCAAGACATGTTTCCGAAGGATTGTTACACACTTTGGAATTTTGTTTCTAATTGTTTTTGTCTTGATCCATTATGTATATATATTCCTGTATTTGAGTTATGCTATGAAAAAATAACAGCCGTGGACTAAGATTTATACCTAGTATTTGTTTATTCCAGTGGGCCGTCATGAAAGATCTTGCTCTATTATGATGTTGAGACGGGCCGACACGTGATTTTTACCACAAATCGTCATTTGTGTATGAAGGAAGGAACATGTTTTCATCAGTTTAATTTGCACTGGAAATACTTTAGGGAATTAACATCTGATTTTGTCAAATGAGTGTAATATTACGGAAAAATCCGAGGTATGTCCGTTATGTTATGAGATAAAATATTTCAAAACTTTCTCGTTTTAATCTTCAAATATTCATTATCAATGATGTTAATAATTGAACATGAACAGTTTTGTATACAACATATACTGTATGTACGTGAATGAGATAGTAATGTTTATACATACATTTACCTGAATATAAATATGTGCGAACTATCAACACATATGTTTAGTATACGGAAATATAAAACATACATGTATTTAACAAATATTATTAACAATGTAACTAGTATTAGTGCTACGTGTTTTGTATTAAGACATTGAATATTTTAATAAAATGAAGTGATTGAACTCCACCAATCTGTAGTTCCCGTCTTACGGTTTGATGGATGATTTGGTTAATGTTTGTCAATGAAATAGTGTTCGTCGAATGGGCTAGTGCATGACCGTGCATCATGAGATTGAAAGCAATGGCAGCTTTAACCTTTGAAACAAAGATGTTTTGAGGCAGTATTGGTCTTTGATAACAACGAAAAATTTTAATTCTAAAGTACGTTTTGAATCCAAAACATTTTGAAATGTAATTCTATAGCCTCATGGAGTCACTGTCTTGTTTAGCAGTTTGTTAAGTTCGAGTTTAAGCAAATTACAACAACTACTAATTACAACAACTACTACAAAAGTGTAATTTGTAATTTATGTGTTTTTGTTTGCGTAATTTAACATTTTCATGTTTTGATTTGTATCAATTTTGCCGTGAAAAGTCCTTGACGGATATAAGTGAGTAAAGAATTTATTTTGAGTTTTGGGATATGATAAAATAATTGCTCATTATTGTTTGATACAGATAATGATCTAAGTACGTTATTCGGGTATTAGCAGGGAATGAAAACCAGACGTCATATTTCAAACATATTTTACCTTTACTACATGATGTTCCTTCAAAGCCTTTTTCACATCCGGCCTTACAGTTTCCGGTAGACTTATTGCAAGGACCACCAAGACAGTAACATCTATCCTGGCAGTTTAATCCGTAATAAGTATCGTTGCAAGCTATGCAAAAAAAAATGTTTTGTACATTTCCAATATGAAGTAAGAAAATTATAAAAGCTGTTTTTTTTTATTTTCACAACGATTTCAAAAAAAAAAACATTTAAAACATTGAAACAACGAAGTTGATTAACGTATAATAACAAATGATTATATGATTTTCATTAATTACGATTATATATATATTTGTATTAAATTTTCGAAGTATTTTTCATTTGTTTAGAATTGTGATGATTTTAGGTACCTCAAAGAATTGAATGTAAACATATGTAAAACTACTTACTCTCTTTACATTTTGGCCCAAATTTCCAGCCTGGTTTACATACAGTTTTGTTATCACATAAGCCATCCTCATTGTCACACAAATTACCAACACATCCAATACAGGATTCTGAACAGTTAATGCCATATTTCCCGGAGCTGCATGCTAAAGTTGTAAGATTTGTAAAACATGTAAGATGTCGTCTGTCTGTACAATTTAATCTGCTCTTGTAATGTTGTATTTTCGGTCTTGAGCTTAACTGATGAAAGTAGCTTTTTCTTAAACACTTGGAATTTAATTTGTTATTGCATACAAATAAAATAATAGTCAAAATTTCTTGAATTGAAACTACGTAAAATATATAGGTATAACTTTTTACTTCTAACGTTAGTGCGGAATTTTGAATGAAAAAGTTTTCAAAAACACCATTCCTAAAAAGATATGATAACTTGGAAAGTTTATCGCATTGTTTACATTATTTCGCAGAGATGTAATGTTGTACTATTATCTGCTTTACCGATACACAATGAGCTATATATTTTTACGTCAAGAAATGCAAAAGGGATATTCGAAGGAGGAGACATCGAAACAACAGACAAACTCCGGAGAACAACAAAGACAAGACCAAAATAATACAAGCACTACAATGAAAACCAAAATGATATGAACAACATGGACCCACCAGTAGGGGTAGACTAATGTGGACGGAAGAGTAAGCAGTCTCTAGTTTGTTAGTTTGGATCAGGTAGCGAAAATGAAACAATTATACAAGTATGCATGTAAAGTCTACTTACACTACTGACAGAAAAAATGACTGAAAAGACCAAAGTCGTTTTTTAACTGCAAAGTACATTTTTTTACTGTAAATGACTTAAAAAATAGATGCAAATGACCGCATTCGTTGTGTCAGACAAATTGTGTTGTCGCAGACGTATTTCGTTGAATCACTTATGATAAGGTGATCTGTTTAACTTTCATGGTGTTAAAATTCAAATAATTTAATTGCAAAAAATATTCTGTTATGAAATAAAATAAATGCATGGAGATATATTTTCTTAGAAAATATACAAATATTCAGCCAATGTCACGTGTATTTGACTTTTTAACATAATTAGTTTTAAATAAAAATGTTCATAAAATATGAGTTGCTATGACAGTGCCCACCTCCAAAATATAAACAACAGACACCTTGCTGTGATTAGTTCCCTGGAAGGTGTGAAAGTATCTCGCAGTTATGTAGATAAATTTAATAGCAGTTCACAAGAGCCGTGGTTTAGGAATTTGAAATAATAAGAGTTCATTGATTTTTTAATAGTTCAGTGATCAATTTATAACTTTATGCGCATTTCTTTTTTTAAATAACATTATTCTATGTGTTTTGCTGTCGATTGTCTGTATTCTTTTTATTAAGTTTTTACACATATTTTATAAATGAAGGGGATGAAGAATTAAATCCAATTATAAAGTCTGTAAATGCACAGAATAAAATTTCAATGATATATATTCATAATTATATTACGAAATTCTGAAATATAATGCACAAGAACAACGTCCTAATGTCCCCTGCACATAGCAATAACTCCAACACAAAAAATAAAATAAAAATAAAAAATAACGGTATAGCACTGAAATTTGAACTTGACCAAATTACATGAGAGGAGTTTCGTGACAAAGGAATAATGTACCCTTAGGATTCCCCATCTGCGCTATTCAAATTCCAAAACCTGTGGCACAGTCCTCACACAGTGCAATCAATGACCCAAGTTTCATCTTTCTACGTCCAATAGTTACTGAGATCATCCTGGACATTACAAACGTAGGTTGAAGCGCAGGGATAATAAAATCCATTAAGATTTGTAGGCGTGAGATTGCTTACAAGAAAAATTGACAAAATGTTCAGAGTTCAAAAAGGAATAACTCCAACAATAATAATGGTAAGGCACTGAAATTCCAACTTGACCGAGATAATGCGAAATCACAACTATGATATAAATTTTAATAAAATTCATTGCGAAATGTAGGCGTGAGAGCACTTACAATGACGCACAGACATACAGGTGAACGTCCGGCATTTCTATGTCCCCGCAGCCCAAAACTCGAGATAATTGAGAATTCCCATATAAAACATATTCGAACCGATAATATACTGAATAACTGTTATGTATACAAATACATTGAATATACCTTTGAAGACATGTTCAACAAAATCGAAGAGCTGAATGATTACTACGATTGTATTTTGCTGCATTTCGTCACTTACAATATAGGTAGTGGTACTCCTGATTAATGTGAAAATCTCATTGAAAGCTAGCCCAGCATTGTGAATTTGCAAATATTGTTTTATTGTCATTACCATTTCAAACAGTTAGAGACAAGGAATCAAGGCTTGGCACACAATGTGGACGACCACAAGGTCGAGTTTCTAAAGCCCAACAATCAATGCCTCCTTTTTATATGCATTCTTGGGGTCCTGATTTCAATCCCCCTATGTGCCAACCCACATCTGGAGAAGTATGAATAAACAATGGATTTGTAAATTTGCTCTAGATACAAGTTTCTGTTTCTATATAATATGGGTAGGACAACCCATATATTTGGGACATAGTTTACAAATGTAAATGATTATTATATACTGAACCGCAAAAGAAACGTCGCACAAAATGACATGTTCACATACATTTATTTCAAAGTGACATTTATATATTTTAAATTAATTTTTACAAAATTTAATGAATGATTTACAGTCTTTTTGTTACAATGTTCACAAAAACATCACAATTGTCGCAACGTCACATGTTTTCAATGCTGTGCTCCCACGTCCGTTAATAACGTGTATGTCCTCCACCGGCACCAATTACTGCGGCACATCTTCGGTACATGGAGTTGATGAGCCGATTAATAAACGCCATCGGAATACGTGCCCATACTCTCTGAAACGCTTGTGAAAGTTCAGCTGCAGTTGTCGGACTTAGCTGCTCATTATTCAACCGTCTTTGAACTTCGTCCCATAAATGTTCAATAGGGTTTAAATCTGGACTCAAAGCCGGCCAATCCATAACATTAATGTTATTCTGCTGTAGGAAGTCTCTTGTGGCTCTTGCGGTATGCGCACGTGCATTGTCCTGTTGGAAAGTCTTGTTTTCATGACGTGCGAAATGGGGCTGAACATGGGGTGTCAAGACTTGGTCGATGTAACGGGCAGCTGTTACGCCATTTCCTCTGCCTGGGCCAAGGTTCTGAAAGATGACTGGACCAAGTTTAACGTTAAGGCCGATTCCACCCCATACCATGATGCTAGGTCCTCCCCACGCGTCTGTTTCCAGAATGCAGCTGTCTTCGTAACGTTCCCCGCGTCTTCTCCACACTCTGGTTCTGCCATCGGCTGTTGAAATGCAGTAACGGCTTTCGTCAGAGAAGATGATGGTACGCCATTGTCGATTTCGCCAATTCTGTCGCTGAGTGGCCCATTGAAGACGAGCTTGACGGTGTCGAGGAGTAAGAATAGGTCCTCTTGCTGGACGGCGACATCTCATGTTTCTAGCAGCTAATCGCCGACGAACCGTATCATCACTTATGGGTCGTCCATGTGTTCCAACAGTGTTTCTGGCAGTTTCGGCAGCTGGGGTGAACCGATTCATCAAATGGTGACGATCAATGCCTCTACTCTGTCTAGGGGTAGTGACTTGGGGTCTACCACTCCGTGGACGGTCATTTGTGCTGTTTGTTGCATTGTACCGTGTCCGTAGACGTTCAATTGTTCGAACAGCACAGTTGAAGTCGTTGGCAATAACTCTGGCAGATTGCCCAGCATCCAATCGACCAATGGCCTGTTCTCTCTGTTGTGGAGTCAGACGTGGCATAGCTTCTGTTTCAACCCTGATACTAACACTCTTTAATTTTCTCCGGCCTTTTAACCCATAAAGGAGCATGAATTTCACGAACATTTAAGATTTAAGAAAAATTACCGCCAAGTGTGTCCCACGAGCGGTTTTAGGTACGGTCGCTCTACGATATCAACTGAAAATTATTCAACCGAAAATTTAATTCACAGGTAATTTAATCTTACCTGGTGATGTAATCGTAATACTGATTATATAAAAATCATTAATTAATATTTATTTTGAATTTTGCTAACATTTTGAAAAAGCGACGTTTCTTTTGCGGTTCAGTATACATGTATATCTATACCAGTTTATGTGATTATTATCATGTCTATGAATAATTTTTTGAAGTAGGATCACTTTATCCTTTTTTTATATGCAAGTGGGAGCAGCTTACCATCTTTAAGTCCTACTTTTGGTCTTAATAGTTATTGGATGTATTAAAGTGTATTAAGATACACATGCACATGCAACATGTAATTTGATAACAAAAATAAAAATACAAAAAATGGATTATCTCCCTTATAACAAAAGTAATAGAATAATAATCGCTGAAAAATAATAGAAGTAACAGAAAGTTGTGGCTGTTCAATTGCACTTTAAATGTGTTCATGTAAAATTATTGCAGGTACTCTTTTGTTTTGTATGTTGATATCACAATGTGTTCATATGAGATGAAAAAGCATCAGTTGCGCATCTGTTGTTGGAATATTAACGGATATAAAGGTAAGGGGTTTTACAAATACAGTGATCCAAGATTTATAAATGAAATTAAGAGTAAAAATATCATATGTTTAATGGAAACCCATTGTTCACTTGAAGATTCATTATCCCTAACAAGTTTAAAACCGGTTAGCCTGATCAGGTGGAATTTCGATACTTAAATTTGAATTACGACCTGAATAAAACAATGAGTATGCTTGGTTAAAACTCACTAAAAAACTTTTTTGGAATGAAATTTTATGTCCCATGTACTATCCTCCTGAAAATTCATCTTACATAGAATATCTAAACAAGGACATGTTTGATTTATTAGAAAAAATATTACCAATTATTCTAATCTTTGAAAAATACTTTTGACGGTGGACCTGAATGCAAGAACTTAGATTTTATAGGGGAAGGTGAACCAACACAAGGTTTACCTATATTTGATGATATTTCACCAGATATTGATTTACCCATTAGATACAGTATGGATAATGTGTTGTCCTCAAGAGGAAAATTTCTAAATAGTATTTGTATTCAGTCCGGTTTGCGGATATTACATGGATATTTTACTGGTCAGTTAACTTGTCACACAACAAATGGTAGCAGCGTTGTATACTATTGTATATCATCTTAATTTTTAATTAAGAGTGTGTTATGTTTTAAAGTACACACTTTTTAGGATGTTTATCGGATCACTGTCAAATCTCAGTCATGTTAAATGTCAATTGTAATATAAACCATTTTGATCATAATAAGACCCAATTAGAACACCCTATAGGATGAAACTTCAATGATAAACTTTCAAAATGCCTTATCATCATTCCAATTCAAAACAAAATAAAATATCTTAACAAATGGTGCAGGATTTAAATTTAATTATTAATGATACTGCTAATATTTTCCTTAAACAAAAGAGTCCAAGAAAACAGGTGACGTGTAAGACTTTAAATAAAAGGAAACAACCAAAATGGTTTGATTCATCCCTTACTCATTTACGACGTATTTATAATAAAAATCTACTGTTGAAAAAAATATATTAAAGATCCTTTTGTGCGATCTTCTTATTTCCCATTATTAAAGTTATATAGAAAAAAACATGGGTCCTTTCCCTCCTTATGTACCAATATGTAAAAGAAATGACACATCAAATTATAGAGACATCACTATTGAAAGTGCATTAGGAAAATTATTTGCAAAAGTTCTCAACACTCGTTTGGAAAACTTTTAAAATAAGACAAATATTAATTGTCTAGAAGAAATTGGATTCTGTAAGAAAAGGCGCACTGCAGACCATATGTTTGTCTTAAAACATTAATTGACAAATATACACAAAAGGGATCAAAGGTCCTTTTAAAACGTTTTATTGCCTTTAGACTATTGACTCAATCAATTGTAAATATTTTAATTATTCATGATTATTCTGCTTGTAATCTGCATCTAAATAACATAATCATAATTTTTTAATGCTGATGTAAGTTGTGGCTTTCAAATTGACAGGAAGTAATTAATTTTAGAAGACAAGATGTGTCAAATAAACATCCTCTAAAAAGTTGTAAAACAACAGGTGACTGGTAGTGCGATCAAGATACATGTATATGAAATTTCTTTAACTGTGTATACATGACTGAAGCTATTTAAACAGTTTCTTTAATAAAAAAAATGATGAGCCCATATCAGTTATTGTTTTATTTATTGTCAAGAATATATTATATTATAAATGCTCTGGCAGTCAGAGTAGGTTGTGATAACGAGAAAAATGTTGTAAAAGTAAAACATCGACTGACATGAACAAAATACAACTGTGTCTGACCCAACGCTAAGAAAGGCCGAGGTGGTCATATTTTAACCATAGCAGCAAATGTTTTGTCTGGCACAACGTTTCCAGTTATTTGCAAATATTTGTGGAGATATTTAAAGCGCATCAAATTTATTTCGGTATTTTGTGATACATTTTGTTATTATCACGGGGTCTATGTCACTGATAGTTTTAATGTTTCCGAGGGCATTATCAGCTCAGTAGCTATTTTAATAGTGTTGGTTGTTGATGGTTGTGTCTATTAATTCATCATTATATCTTTAACCTTTGTCCAACATTTTGATCTCGAACACTGCTGGTGAGTTGCCAGCCTACGAAATGGCCATACAGTGCATCACATTTATTTCGGTATTTTGTGATACATTTTAGTACAGTATCATTCGATCAGCGTGAAACTCAAACTTGATCTGTAGGTTACCATTATAAGCTCACACGAAATATGCAGATCTTGTGCATCAAAATTGGTATCAAAGAATTATATTTTAAAACATTGCCGCTGCTGCTGGTTCCAAGTCTCCGAGATTATCCCCAGCTCATTTGTTAGTATTTCGATACTAGCCCGAAATTAATACTGAAAATTTACAGTTACAAAATTGTAAAATTTGTAACAAAAATGGAGAATTTCCCTCGTGCACTCATGAAGATGTGTTCTAAGATTGTTTTGGCTTTATCCCATTTGGTGAGTTTGGTATTTTGAAATTGCTCTTCATCCTTTTGAATAGCAGTTTTAGTTTTCAACATGTTAGGCCTTGAGCACAACTGATGAATCGTAAATGGACGGATGGTGCAAATCTAGTGTATCAACATTAGTATCAAAGAATTACACCAAAAATAAGATCAGTTGGTTCAACAGTTTCTAAATTCTATATTTCAAACCTAAACATCTAAAAAGGTGTAGGGAGTTTTGCTGATTTGTTGTTTTTTCAGAATATAACTGCACCAAGTGCCATATAGTTCTGGGCCAAACAATTTTGAAATGGGACCATTTGATTAAACATTTGGTCTTGTTAATCCACATAGAGTCAGGGGAAAAGATTTTTTTTAAATGGTTTTTCAAGGAATTTGCTATTATTAGTAACGGTAGCCATATTGGTTTAAGATCCAGACGTCCAGACACACTTTTGAAAGCAGACATCCTCAGTTCGAGTCCACTAAAGTTTGATTTAAATTGCCTCGGTTTTATTAGTAGGAATAACGGAATACCGCAGACAATCGTCATGTTTTATTGTGATACATATCGAAACATATCTAAGTATTTGATATAAAAACTAACTAAACAAATTTAAAAAAAACTGAAATTAAAGTTTATACAATCAAAGATACAATCTAAGAACCTAAAAAGAAATTGATTTGACCAATAAAAGCGGCTACAAAAATTTACAAAAATCAATATTTCAAGTGTTCAATTTATGCTTCTCCTGCATTTTTATTTTGTACACAGAAACACAGGTTTTCCAAAAGTATCGTATCGAATTTTACCCTTATTTCTCGACAGAGCGAGCTTTATTATTTTAGTCATTCCACAATTTTTACGGTCGTGTTGACAAATTGATTGGCCGATACACAGTTTTTATATCACGTATGACTTCAGTTAAATTTCACATCCTTCTGGAACTGACACTTGATGGATCACCTGACCTCACTCTTGGTTTTAGTGAGAGTTCACATTGCTAGTGCTTTAATTTCTTCACTGTCTTGTTCTAATTCTGTGTAGTTTATTATATCTTTTTTATTCCTTTAGTTATACATTTATCTTCGTGGAATTTGTTTGTTCTGCTCCATTCTAATGAGTAACGTTTTGATTTCAATATTACGCACTTTTTTTCGGTTCGGTATTCTTTTGCCGATAAATATTTAAGTAAAATATAATGGCATACCCGTACAATGTATATATTGTTAAACGCCTACTTTTTATCATTCTCTTTTCTACACGACAAAAATAATTTCCGGGCGCGATATGACAATCCGCAATACAATTAATCTGAGAGAAAAACAGCGCTAGAGTTGAAAATCTTAAAATGCCGACACAATTACACATTGAATAGAATATTTAAGTACACTTGCGGATTAACGATAGTTCGAACTAGTGGATCTTTGGTCCAACGAAACGTCGGACTAATGAACCTTCGGACCAGTGGATCTTTGGACTAATGGGTCTTCGTATTATAAATCAGGTCCCTAGTATACATTTGTACATCATTATCTTTTACAAAACTTCATTTTTTTTTTTAAAATGAAGCTACAATCATTCTTATGTATCATGTAATAGGTAAGAAAGGAAAGAAATCCTAAACGCAAAATCCACAAAAATATATGACAACGGTGATCAGCATTGAAATCACTATTCTCAGTTTTAACGTTTAAACAATATAAACAGCAAATTAATTTTGTCAGTTAAACAACATCACAGTAACGATAACAATGCGTATACCTGTGGTACAGTTGTAACCAATCCATCCTGGTTTACAGCCTCCGTTGATACATATTCCTGTAACATGATCACAAGGGGGGGAGTTACAATTTGCTGAACATTCTCGTAAACATTGACTTCCATATTTTCCATTTTCACATTCTGACAATAGATAAATAACTCAAAGTCATAATGTATTACTTGATAAAGGTTATGTATGTTTCGTGAGGAAAACATCTAACTGTAAATTTATATTAAAATAGGAAAAGAAGAAATTAAAATTAAATAATACCTTTTTCACATTTTGTTCCAGTATATCCATCTGTACAACCATACATGCAGGTTCCAGTATCTAGGTCACAAGGTCCTCCACACTTTTCTGGACATGACATGTTACAGTATTTCCCATACCATCCACCGTGGCATCCTAAAATTTGGGTGTCCATTATTATTTTAAAGCTAGATGTTTACGGGATTTGTTTAAAATATAGGTGCATGGTTTTTTCTGATGATGATAATCTCAAAAAGCTACTGGAGACCAAGGTTAAAAGCTGGCAGTCTATACCTATCAGAATATATATATTTTCTTTATGTAATACAAAAAAATCAAATTGTTTAAACATCACTTGTTTGTTCTACAGCGAAACACTTTTATTTTCTTCTATTTTATTTTTAAATTGCATCATACAATTTATAATACGCTGCAAATATTTTTTTTTATATAAGTATGGATAAAGTATGCGTACGATACATGCTAGTAATATATATTATTCGTTTATAGGGCTTTAACTGAAATAATTTCGTCACGAATACACCAAAAAAATGTTTGCCTTACATGTAAATACTCGACAAATTTCCATACATGCTTTCATCAAACAAAAATAGAATGAAGCATAATTAATAACTATATATATATATATATAAGAAAACAAACGAAAAAAAAAGAATAAATCGGTCGACTTCACAACATTTACTGTTGCAGTTCTTCAGGTATAATGCTAACTGACTTACAACGTTAACATTAGAATAACTATTGCAATAGAAATTGAATATAATGCGGCTGGTGTCTGTTGTGAAGCATACACTCAAAACGTTTAGATTCAATGCGTGCGGTGTGAGTTTTGTTATCAAGCTACACAGAAATATTTCGAATGAACATTGCACAATTAAATAATGTGATATACATATACAGGTCACTGGACTATGAAAATCAGGTCAAGGCAAAGTGACATTTGTCAGTTTGATTCAAAGTTATACATACACACCGAATTTTTCATGCTTAGAAAGAGACCTAAACATAAAAAAATGACGCAAGTCACTGGACTGTTAAAATGATGTCAAAGTCAAGTAACAGTTGCAAGGCTAATATCTGTACCTCATAATGCATCGATCTGCACACAATATAATGCACATTTCAATTTTAGTTAATTAGAAACGCACCTAATTACGAAAATGTTACACGAATGTATCAGTCAGTCAACCGTGAAATCAAGGTAAACGTCTAATGTATCCGCACACCAAATAATGTCCATCTATCCCTTTAAGTTAATGAGAAAATGTTTTGAAAGTCACATGACCGTGAACTTGAGGTCAAGGTGATGTGACACCCGGGAGACTGTATGTGCACACATTGTATATCTAACATATTCTTACAGATACTGAGACAGGTTCTCATCAGGAAAATGTGACACACATTTATCAAACTCAATCAACTCTGAAATTGAAGCCCCTGAAAATGGGCCAATTGATTGGAAATTAGCTTAAATGGAATAAACAAGGGATCTTTCAAATATTTTTTCCGTAGAGAACTGATAATAATGCATGATAAACTTTATATTTATGATTTAAGGAATGTTATTGTAGATGTATACTATTTGGGTAATAAGCTCCAGCCATAATTGTCACATTGACCTGCACATTACTTATCTCGTTAGTTGGTTACATGTAAGGTCCATAAACGCCATCTTATAAATCGTGTATACTAGCCCTCTGCATCTCTGGTGCTTTAGTCTGACAAAGCAATCAAATGATTCGTTACTAAATTAAAGTGAAGTCTATTAGTGACTTTTGCTGATTGTTCGACAGAGGTTTTACATTCAAATATGTTGCTTTGTGCAAGACATTAAGCAATATGAATTACATACAAAGATGTACTGAGTTACTTGTCTAACAGATTTAAAATGTGCCTATTAGAACTGATATTACTGTACAAACCAAATTTAGTTCAAGTTTTTGGACAATGTAATTAATACAGGCCCCGAAGTTCTGTTATTTCCCGCAAAATGGTTAAGTCAAAATTAGAACTGAAGTTAACGTCGAAAGCGAAGAAATAATTGAATTAATAAAGTTACTATAAGTACTGTTTCTCTTTATTCTGTCATATTTTTATTATATAAGACATGAGCTCGTTTTCTATATAATCTCACGTGTAATATCATCCAAACTGATAGGCTTCACTATAATTTTGTCTGTTTAAGGTCAGAAACAAACGCGTTTAATTAAGAGAAAAAACTGTGAAGCCTTCTGACACATTTTCATCCTTTACAAGCGTATCTGTCGTATCTGCACGCGCAAATGACGCTGATACGCACAATTCCTGGGACTAGCCTTTAGTGTTCCAAAAAGTTATGCAAATTGTCTCAAATCGCCTATTAACTAACACAAGCCTTTGCTCATAGAAATCGTCAATCTATTAATAATTAAGCATAAAAAATTTGTTTGCTAACATAACAATGCATTGCATAAAATCGTTTAAGTACATATAAATATTTAAGATTAGAAAATGAATGGTTATTTTCCGTCAATGACTATGTATTGTATACAGAAAAGAGAAAAAGATATACTCGTATACTTTGTAAATTGAAATGTATATATCCGCAATTGTATTAAAAACTTATCCGTCCCAGGTGAAAATACCCATGAAAAAATGAGACAGTATCCATTTATGAAAAAAGCAAATATGATGATTTGAAAACACGAAAAGTATAATGTTCAATTTCATACTTTTTTATGTTTTTTTTTTCAAATTTATGTGATATCCAGAAAAGAGACGTCTTACGAAAAACAGTGTACACACATAATGTATATGTTGAAAATACTTACCAATAACTTCAATTTCACAAATTTGAAGCGCACTATTAGGCGGTAAAATGCGCACATATCTGCAGATTGTTTTATTGACAGCAATATCGTGGCTAGGCAGTTCTCCATTGTGTAGTGAAATCTCGTTTGAATTGGATACATTCGTGCAATAAATTGAATACGTTTTCTCTTGATTACCTGAAGTATCTAAAACGAATTCGTAAATATAACTCACTATTTTTTGCATTCGACTTCTCTGGACTCTACACTACCACATACCACATTTTCAATTAAAATATTGATTGAAAAAACTAGTTCATCAATGCTTTTCCAAGAAAAATGCCATATGTAGAGAAAAGGCTGATCTCGTGAAGAACCACTCTGATTGTGACAAAAAGTGTTCTGAAGATCAAATAACAAACGTGTTAGATTTTCGCATAGACAACATATCTGCTGAATTTCGTGGTCTAATTTTTCAACAAACAATTGGCCTTCCAATGGGAATTAAATGTGCTCTTCTCCTCGCCGATCTGCTTCTGTATTATATGAAGCGGACTTCATTCAATGGATACTACGTTAAAACAATGAAAAACTAGTCAAATCCTTTAATATCACTTTTCGTTATAAAGCTGACCTGATGTTTTTAAAAACATTCCAAGACTTTCTACATCTCACCTACCCCAGTGAGATTGAAATTAAGGATACAACAGATACATCGAAGTCCGCTTCATGTTTGGATTTATTTCTTGAAATAGAAAATGGTGGACATTTGAAGACAATACTTTATGACAAACGTGATGACATCAACTTTTCTTTTGTCAACTTTCCCTTCTTGAGTAGCATTGTACCAGCAACGTCTCTCAGCTTGTCCGATACTCAAGGGCATACGTGAGTTACCCTGACATTCGACAGAGAGGATTTCTGCTGTGGCAAAAGCTTCTCGACTAGAATTTTATCAGGAATAAATTTATGTCTTCAATTCGGAAATGTTACGGTCGTCGTAAGGAATTGACCGTTACAGGGTTCCAATATCTAAGATGATGTTGGACCTTGTTCCCACTGTCGTATCATTTCATGTACCTCCACCGATTTGTGACTACTACTGCATTGACCTTGCTTACCCTTTCTGAGCACTTGACTTCACTCATGGTTTTTAAAAGATTTCGTGTTGTTCATTGTTGTTTTTAGTTTTCAGTGTTTATTTTTTGTGCTTGTTTAATTGTCTTCCAGGGTTTGCCTGTTCAATGGATTACGTTTTTTATTGCTCCTTAGGTATATTTGTCCTCTTTATAGAAATTTATTTGAAGTAATAAAAGTGTAAGTACATTGCCCTGGATCGGTAACGAGAATTAACAACGGCAACCATGTTGGAGTATTTATTTATAAAAGAGGTTTGGTGGAAATTTTCATGCATTTCAAACCTAGATTTGGAAATAAACATAATCTTTGAAAAATCATTATCTGAGGTCTATTAATACATGTTTACACCTTTGATATTTTTATAGCGGAATAATTCTAATTTTCACTATTATATTTTATAGTTTTTCTTCTTTTAATTGACTAGAATCTTACGTATATCGAAACTGTATTAAGGAACGTCTAACACTTCATTTTAATATATATTGATGGTGAGTATATATATCTACGCAAATTCTATCGATTAAACAAAAAGCTACAACTGCGTTACATCTGTTAAGAATTGCATTCGGAAACGCTAAAATGTATCGATAATATACGTAAATATTTTCGGACAACTCGGACCTTGGAGATTTGTGTGGATTTATTTTTTTCTTTCTTAAACCTTTACATGTATTTTGTCGATTCGCTCTGTTAAGAATAACTCGACAGTTTTCATTCACACATTTCTATGCATAGACGATATATCAAAAGCACATATGTGTTGCATTACCTCCTTTTCCACTTCTTGTTCCCATTTTCTGTGCAACACCCACCTTCATTGTCATTTTGTTTTAATGTTTCATCATTTTGTGAAAGAAATAAACGGAATATCATAATATTATATAGCATAACTGAAACAATAATCAATTTCAAAATGGAGGTTAATTTTGGGGTGTTGTTGAGAAAAAAGGTGGGATGCAACAACCTGAATCCATTTTCAAATAAACTGTGTCAGTGGACGAAATTTGGACATTTGAATTATGCTATAGATGATGGGGGAAATTGACAAAAGATGCCTGTTCGATATACTATAAATCGTGCTGTATTCCCCGAATACTGGATAGAGAGAGAGAGAGAGTTTAAGGGGTTGAAAGAGTGGAGATATAAAATTAACGTCTTCGTAACCATTTAGATGTCGATTTTAGTGTCTCTCAAATCGATAGATATATAACACATGATAATATATAATCTTTAAACATCGATGTATAATACAGAAAAATCTCAACCTTAGAAAATGGTGAAATTTCTACTTGAATGGAGATAAGAAAAACTCTTCTGTCTTTTTCGGATACCCGTTATTGCTCAGGTAGTTTCATATATATATATATATATATATATATATGCCTTGAATTAATTGCAACTTAAAGATATTGGCTGCAAAATATATTGTTGTACAAATGTAGCCAACACCACAGCTAGTAATGTTGGAAATTCTATTAACGCATTATGGGCTTAACTAAGTAATATAAACAATTCTTGCAAACGCGATTTGATAAAAGAAACATCATTGAATAAAACTGTAAAATTACCGAGAGACTACAAGCTATTATACAAAGCAAAATTGTTTAACTGTTATTCCAATTACGATGCAACAGCAAAGGCATTCATAATGTAAAACTGCTTTTAGTACAAAATGTAAATGGTTCATCACAACAATCACAACAATTGTAGTTTATGAATATACAAACACATAATCGAGAAGAAGAGCACAATTAGTGTCCCATGGAATGCAGATTTAGCTGTTTTAAACACTTCCCACTTTTCATAAATATCACATTCAAACAAAAACTGTAATTTCATACTTTTTTACATTTATTACTAAATGAATACGAAGTGGTAATTAAAATAAAGGAATTCCACATATTGTTTTTCTTTCATTCTTTTTCATTGAATTTGTATAAGTTTAGTCTTTTAAATTAATATTGACGAATTGGAACATATGAAAAGCCTATGTTTTTTCTCTGATTTGTTTATTTCTATTTAAAAATATGCTATTTTGGATGGGATGGTTACATTATTGGTTTATCTAAGCACAGTTTATTGTCTTTTTCAAGTCTAACTCTCTGACTCTGATTATTATATATATCAAACTTGTTCTCCGTTATGCAATTTTCAAATGAAGTACTGTCGATTAGGTGGTGTTAAGTAATTGTTATGTCATTGATGACCTTATATATTATTCATATACATCTATGAGTGGCATGTTTAATAATAATCATATGGTGAAAAAAGTATTTCGCTTACCAATAATGTTTAAATATACTGCCGTTATAATTCCGTAAAATCCAATATCAACTTCAATCCATGAGTTTGATGCAGTAAACTTAGCACATGATGTAGGAAGACGATTACCATCTACACTTAAAGGTATAATGGTGGACGGCTCACCTTGTACAGCTGGTCTATATAATGCAAAATTTTTATTGTCTGAAAAATAATTACAAATAAACAATGATAAGAATTATTATCTGCAAAAACAAAGTTTTATTATCAAATTTTGATTATTTGTAATAAATTACTTCTGATATAATGATATACACTACAGGACAATAATTCATACTCAGTCTATTGAACATTTAATAGAATTGATACGAAGATAGTTTGTATGTTTTTTTACAAACTGACACAACATACATATACTTACTTTTGTCACAGTATTTTCCGTTTTGTCCATTTGTACAACCTATGTTGCAAGTTCCGTCTTCACTGCAACTATTGTTCAAACAGACACCAGAACTGCATCCCAAAACACAAGAACCATTGCCAGGGAAACAATGCTGACCAATACAATTTTTTGGGCATGACATCGAACAGTTTATTCCATACTTGGTCAAAGGACACCCTGCCGATTTAATTTAAGGATATTATTAACTTTATTTTTTCTTCTCTAAACTATTTAAATTGATATCGTCTAACCTGCAAACTGTACAATCTCGATTATATCTGACAAATTACGATTATGCCACCAATGCAAATAACTGATATTATTAGATATCCGAGTAAATACATAGATGGACGATAATTACTACCCGCTTATGATCTAACTTCTACAAGTTCACAGCCGGCTGTAAATCACAGTACTTAGATCCGGATAAAGAACATGATGTCTCCTTGTCAATATTTAACATAATTTAATCTTCGATTATTCTATTGCATATTAGATATACTTTTCAGAGGGTGAAATTTATTAGGACAGAGTTTTAACACATCAACGTTAAACATTTCTGTTAAATAGTGCAGATAGCATACATGTCTTACAATATGGTTGAACATATATTTTACATGTATACGTTAATCTAAAAGCATTTTTCAATTATTCTACATTGTATCCAACTTTACGTTTCTGTATTTAGTATCCTTATTAGTATCCTTCCCTCATATTCTAAATGTGTTTTTATCAATTATCCTTTATTGAGGGGGCAAGATCTTTTTTTGTTAAGGTGTTTTGGGCATTTTTAGACTTTTGTTAACTGTCATTTTGCAAATGTATTTGCTGTTAACTGTTATTGACTAATTAGCTGTGATCTGTTTTCTTAAAATTGACATTGTTGATAAACGGTTATTATAAAAAAAATTGACACCTGTTAGCTGTTAACGGTCAGTACAGTGTTATCTCTTACTTCATATTATTAACCCCTTTTAAAATCTCTAGAATCAATGCGGATAGAGGACCATCTCAGTGTTCTCAATCAGAGAATCATCAGAGTTATAGAGTATAATGCAACTAAGCATAATGCACGGTAAAGAATAAGAATACGATCTATAAATTTAAATGTACACAATCATGTCAATTTGTTTGACGGTTCAGTGATCATGATACACATTAACACGTGATAAGTATTTATTTTAATTTTGTGATTAGCAGATCAAGGGGTCGGATTAGACAGGAATTCATTAGGTATTACTAATAACATCGTGGGTTGAAAACACTGTCGGATAACGGAAGTGACAGGTTTTGGAATACACAAGATTTTTAACACAGATTCTAATAGGCATTTTTTGGGACCGGAATTTTTGTCGGATGTCACAATTTGTCGGAATACCCAGGGGTCGGATTAAGCAAGTGGCACTGTACTATAATGAAGCTATTTATCTTCTAATACTTATAAAATGACATCAGAATCCGATGATAAGAACAGATATAAAGTGTTCATAAATTAAAATTCATATTATAAAATCAATTTGCAGTATCTTCCTGAGTTTTTCCTTTATATTGAATCGTTGATCGTTTTGAAGCAAGATTACATTTTTTCTTATCAGCCAATTAGACTTCTCACGAATTAGCGAAATACATTTTGAATAATAATCCATATATTTAAGATTTATTTGTTTATCGTCTATCTCGTTTATTATGTACACTCTTTCGTTTTACAATTAAAAATTCCGACATTGCAGTAAAAAAATGAACTTCATCCTAAAAAATATCATTTTTACACTGTTTACATTATCGTTAATTAACCTGTATCCCCAGATGATTGCCTAATTTAATTTATAATCTGTGTGAACTTATTCTTTATTTGGTTAATCAATTTTTTTTAAACTGCCATGTGATAGATAATGTTCTAAAGACCAACAAAAATTCCCTTTAAAGGTTTTATAAGTCTTGAACGTATTACCATAATGTTTGATTCTATAATCATTTAATACCTCCTCCTTCCAAATATTCCATATCTTATATACTTTGGTTTAAATTTGTTTAAAAGAGATGTTTTAATATTAGATTTAAATTTAAGTTTATTTCTAATGTTAAATTCTTAATAGTCTGCTAGTTGCTCAATACAAGAGTACCAGCTACTTTTTATGTTTTCAATTCAATAACGCTTCTGACAATATTCGAGTGTATAATAATTAATTAATTAGGGTTAAAAATGCCTAATAATTCACTGCAATGAAGGAGGACTGGCGTCGTCGTATGGTCAAAAAAATGAAAAAGAGTTTTTAGTTTAGGTCGATTATCATTAATGTTTTTAGTAAATTTCAATATGGCCCTTAATCCCCTATTATAGAGGTCTTATTTCGCTTTAAAAAAGTCTAATTTATAGTAAATACAATACCAAAATACTTAATTTTTCGGCATCTTTCAATGGCCATACCATTTAATGAAATAACCTATTTTCGAATCTTCCAGTATTATTAAATACTAGAGACTTGGTTTTGATCATATTAATCTCTAGTCTCCATTTTTTTCAATAAGACGTTAATTTGTCCAAACAATTCTATAACATGTCCGATGTTTTTGAAACTAATACACTATCAGCATAAAGGAGACAATTTATATACAATGAATTAAGTTTTGAGGGTGAACAATGTTTGTCAAAAATATCCAGTAAATCATTAATGAAAAGTTAAAAAAAGGGGTTTCATTATCCCTTTTGCGTACTCCGATATTAGACATAAAAGGTTTTGTTAAAAGATTGTTGTTGTTTTTTACACTCGATTCAGTTTTGCTGTATATATATTTTATTATATTGTAAAATATACCACCTATTCCGTTTGGCCTGAGCTTATAAAACAGACAATCTATACTAACAGATTCAAAAGCCTTTTTTTAAAGTATATAAGACAATAAAATAATTTCTTAGAGGATGACATCTTATATGTATCAATAAGAGTCTTGAGGACACACATATGATCTTTTGGCGACTACCAGCACAGATGTCAATTTGTTCCTTGCAGATTATATTTCTGGATTCAAGGAATTTTTCTAATCTAGATTTTAAAGTCTTTGCAAATAATTTTCTAAGACAAATTGATACTGTTATCCCTCTATAGTTGCTTGGGTCGTCTTTGTCCCCGTTTTTGATTAGAGGGACAATAATACCTGTACCACATAAATTTTGAGTTTTTACTGATGTTAAAATATTATTAAATAATTTATTTATGCATTTTATAAGAAAACGATGGTAAGATTTTATCATTTCATCATGATTTTTTGTTTTTAAGTGAGCTAATGGCTTTAATAATTTCTTGATCAGATATTTTAAATCTAATTCTGTAAATACTATTTTTCTTTTTCAAGTTCACTTACAAACTCTTTTATTTCACTAAATTTTTTATTATGTTCATTAGATTTATAACTTTTTTTTTTAAATAATTAAACCATTGATTTCCAGAAATATTATCAGTAGAATTGACTACATTTGTAACCGAAATTTCCTTTAACAATGACCAATTAAGATTAATAGGTTCTTACATAAGTTCTTGGGAAAGACCGGGTGATCTTCCACGAGTGATAGAAATTTTATGTCTTTTCGCGAGTGGAGCGCAGCGGAACGAGCGAAAAGACACAAAAATTTCTATCACGAGTGGAAGATCACCCAGGTTTTCCCAACAACGCATGTAAGTACCTGTTTCTTCCGTAAACAGCCTCGACTTACACCATCGAGACCCCCGTTAGACCCGCCATTCATCCAGAACTAATTTGCATACGTTACTAGGGTAATATCACTGAGCGCTATTAAAAATATATAGGTCATAATATATAAGACTTATATGACACCAATCAATGGAACCGTCAACATTTGTTTTTTACACTTGTGCTTTTTTAAATATTTTACTGGAAGATTTAAAACAAATCGTAAATTAGAAGGCATTGTGAAAATGGAACTACTTTTGCGCATGAATTACCTGTGGAAGAAGTTAGGTCAATTAAAACGAAGCGGCTGAAAGAACAAAATGTTTAATTACAACATTTTACAGTGAAATTAACAAAGAATCAATTGCTTGATGTCAAATTTACTGACGCTGGGACATGGATAGTTCATCTGTTCTCTGGAATGTGACTTGAGGAGACTGTTCACTGACAAGACTAGGATTTTGAACAGGAAAGTTAATTGTCACAGATCCATGAATGGTGCAGTTGTTTAGAAACGAGTATGGCGACGGCCCTGTCACTGGTGCAGAGGTAAGTGTTTTTGTTGTCTTTGCAGAAATGTCAAGTTCTGTTGAAGTTTTAGTGATTTTTACTTCGTTGCCACTGTCGGTTAAAATGTCAGAGATTTCGTTCTGGCGTTTTCTCGACATTTGTGCATATGAATTGATGGAGGCTATATTTTTGTGGCCTGAAATTTGGACAATCTGGCGATCGGGTATGTTACTATCGGCCAATTTAGTGAGGAGATGTTTCCTGGCGCTAGTATTTGTCAATCGCTTGTCGCTATCTATCCCGGATTCTTTAATCATTTTAGGCATGATACTGGATATTTTGTTTAAGCCCATAACTTGTTTCTTAAACCAGATTCCACTCTTTTGGAACTGGACATTTGTCTGAATGTAGAATTTATCATTGTTTTTACACATGTCTGCTGGTCTCAGGCTTTTATACAATTTATACAACGCGACGGGGCATCTTTCATCATCTGTGGCATAGATTTTTGGATTTAGTGATCTTGTGTTTTTTACATCTGCCCCTGTACGTGTTTTGGTTTGTCTTTCTCTCACTAATTCCAAGTACTCTTTATTATTGATGTCTTTTTTAAGGGCGACGTCACCCCAGCATAAGTTGTAGTGCTCAGTGTTTACACGCATACCAAAATGTGTGGTGAAGTGCCACCATAGTGTGTTAATTACGGTGTCTGGGGTTGTGTTTCCTAGGAGATTTTTATCATATAGTACTTTTATCTCCTCATCGTCGATAGGATCCGCTGTTTTTGGTCCATTTCCTTTTCCTTTTTTTTAAGATCCATTAACTTTGCCTTTAGAATTTCTCTTGATTCATAAAACTCTGTGTCTTCAGTAATTGACTTTGAATAATTTTGTTTTCTTAAATGCCTTTCAAGACTTTGCTGGATGTTTTTAAGATAATTAGGTTCATATTCATCTTCATTTTTTTTTCTTATTCCAAGAAAGAAGGAGCATAGATATTCATTCAGTAATGTTGGATCTAATTTGTCGATGTTTGAGGAATCATTTTTAGTGGCAAGAATGTAATCTTGAAATAGTTGAACATGTTGCTTTGTTTTATTTTTTGTTCTTTGATTTTCTTGTTCACTCAGAAATTTTGTGAAATCTTCTTTTTCAAACTTGAGGAATCTGGAATTTTCTGTTTTTTCTGATTCATTTGGTTTAGTTATTGTTGCTGCTGGACGTGCTGGTTTAGACTTTCTATCATGGAATTCATTATCTGTAACATAGATGTAATGCTCCGGATCAGAAATTTAGTTTATTATATTACACTACATATTGTTACGGAAATTCTAATTTTGTTTTTGACTGGATGCAGTTATGATTTTTATGAATATGAAAGTTCAACATTATTAACAGGATATTATTTAGAATTGGAATTATTTCCAGATATTTCATCAGATTTTCTGATTTCGTAAAAAAATTCTGTGCCATGCACAGGATTTCATCAATTTTTCTGTGCTGGGTACAAGTTTTTACAAGATTTTCTGAGTTGACACAGGATTTTAGAAAATTTTTCTATCTTTTGAATTTCACTTTAAAATTGCAAATATCATAATTGAAAATAATTCTGATTCTAAATAATACCCTGTTATTTTTCTTGGGAGTATCCCAAGAATTGTGTTAACTTTCATGTTTGTTGTCAGACAAATTATGCCTGGACATTTGATTATTTTGTCTTGAAATTAACAGCCTATGAAATAAAAGACTAGGTACATTGTATGACGACCTATTAAGTTCTTATTTGGCCAGTTTTTTAGTAATGGTTGAATAATGGTATTTATACAAATAACACATGTTCAAAATTGAAAACCGACCCAAATCTATGAAATAATGAGAAACGAAGAAATTGTTTATATGGTCATTTATGTTTTTTCCTTATTTTAAATATAAAAAGGTCCTCATCATACCTTGTCTTTTACTTTATTTTGTGCAAAAATATTTTTATTAATAAATTTTAACTACATGCACATTGACCTAGAAAATAGCAGTTCCAGTAGTATAAGTAATACATCTGATTACAATCAGAAGATTGAGGTTCAAATCCTCACTGGAACAGATTTTGGTCAATGTACATATTAGGGTGGTGTTTTTTATAAAACTTTTACACACATGCGTTTTTATTAAACAAAAAAAAATGTGTTCCGTGTATTGGTTTAGAATTTTTGATATTTATTATTTGATGGTGTTTTAGTTTTTTTCTGTCAATTCAGAGGATCATCAAATCTCGCAGCATGTACATTGATGTTGGTTGCCCAGCAAAAAACATTCTTTGGCAAGTCACCAACAAATTCTTTCACATAGGCATGAATAGAGTCTTCTCCTTTTTTGCATGGTCTGCTCAAGGAGTTGAATGCAGAGTGATCACAGTAAACAAGTATCATATTTTTAAAATTTTGTACTATTGATTACTGTAAATTCAGAAATTATTGTGATGTTTTTATTATTGTGAAAAATGCGACTGGATCTGAATCGCAATAATTTAAACTTGCATTTCAAATTCTGATAATATGAACTCTACGTGTCAGTTCCTGAAATCGCAATAATTTATCTTGCATTTTAGACGGTCAGTCGAGAATAGTTATAATAAACGCACGCAATAATTTCCGAATTTACAGTATTAGATTTTGAGTTGTAATCTTGATCTTAATGCACATCAAAATTCTGTTCATTGAAAGATATAAATTCTTCATACATGTACATATTTTATTATGGGTTTCCTATTTAGATCTCAAGCGTGCCTGAAGAAGGCAAGTCCAGAAATGATGTCATATGCAAAGATCACCAGGTTGAATTTGATGACTTTTTTTTTATAATGTATTGAAATGTATAAACATTTGATTTTCTGGGTGGTGGGTAGGGGGTTTAAAAAAATATTTTGGCTTTTCAAGTTTGATTTTATTTTTTAAAAAAATGAATGGCCCACTTTATGGCTGATTAAAAACAGGTTTTTTTACATTATGCTGCTGTCACACTGTAAATCCTTACAAATACAAAATTTTGCAAATCTGAAAAGGGTGGAAAAATTCTGATGACAATAAAGATCAAGTACCCCCATACCCAGGAAATCAAATGGTTTGTGCCCTTATTTTTTAAACCTTTATGATTTAAATAATATGCTATGAAGAGGACATTGATTTTATTTTTATCATGGGTACCTTTCTCATTTAAACAACTTAATTCCTCATCTGACTGTGATGGGTTTAAGAAATCATCATCATCACTTTTGTCTACTGGTTCTTGTGTACATAATTCGTGTTTGAACACTTTCTGGACCTTTCCAGTGAACAATGACTGGACAACATAGTGCCCAGCAAATCCAACATAGGGTTTCTCGAAGTTCACAACTTTGGATTTTTCCCCTTTGTAGAAAACAACTGTTCCAATCGCCAACGGCGACTGCTGAGAGGCCATTTTTCCCAGTGTTTGAAAACGGGCAGACGATACAGTAGATAGGAGGTTTTTGAAAGACTGTTCAAGTTTTTTCATTGTACATTTGTAAAACAAAGTTCTGAAAGGCCATTCTTTATTATTATATAGAAAATTTAAGACGAGAAGGAAAGGAAGGGGCCATTTTCAATGCCGATGGCCCTGTCTTCACAATCCCTGTGCATGATTTTTATCATTTCATGAATGCTTAATATTCTTTATTTTCTTTTATTTATAAATGTTGTACACAAGATAACGACCGTATACAAAATAAACGTCGGCAGACAAAAACAACAGGGTCCAACACGATCGCGCCATTCTCAATGTAAACACATTTTGGAACTACTTTTTTTACCATGGTAACAAACAGCGATGTTACAAGCGTTCTGATTGGATATCATATCGAGTGAAGATGAGTGCACGCGACCTCATCTTATCTCAGTCATCTTCACTCGGAAACGACCATTTACGGAAGAATGGAATTATTTGCATGAAGATTTTCAAGTTCATCTATTATTTGTTTACGATACAGTCTTTCTTTGCGTTTCCTTGTCTTCCTGTATAGTTTCAAGTGGTGTTTCTCTCCCCATACCTTTAAGACCACAAGAAGACAACATGAAAAAAACCCAGACGGTCCAAATATAAAGAATCAAGAGATTATAATAGAATGCTTAGTTTCACATGTTTTTAACCCACAACAGTTAAATGGACTTTTAAAAAACAAGGTTACCGATAATATTCTCTTTAAAGGCTGATATCTAATGAACGTTCAGTTCAGTTGTTAACTGTTTTATTTTTTATTTTCGAATACACGTTTCCTGTTTCGTCATTCAAATTGCTGTTATCAATATTTTAAAATAACTGTTATCTGTTTTGAGCAAAATCAAAAAGTGTTAACCTGTAAATGGACCCCCTCTTGTCCCCTCCCCCTTTATACTGTAGAAACATAATTTAGTATTATCGATTGTTTATGATTGTTAAAGACGTTATTATGTCCCCTTACGAAGTGTAGTGGGGACATATTGATTTCAATCCGTCTTTTGTTTTTTCTCTTTCTTTTTTTTTTTTGGTGGGGAGGAGCATATTGTTTTTATTTTGTTTCTTCTGTATTTTCAATCACTTTTTTCGCTTGTATTCGCTGTCATTTCTGAACCTATCAAAACGAAACTTGGCACTAAAATATAGCTCCATTAGTAGATTCTCAGGCTGATTGTTCAGGAAACATCTCTTATGCTGTGCATAACAATCAGTACTAGTTATGTCCACTCGACGAAGTGTAGGGGGAACATATTGTTTTTACTCCGTTTCTTCTTATTGTTTTTATATTGTTATTATTCTTTCTTCACTTATTGTTTGCTGGTGTCCTCGGAATTGGCTGAACCGATATGTAAATGAACATTGTCACAAAAATAGGGCACCATTAGTAACGTTTTAAGCTGAGAGTAAACATTTCAAAAAGGCAATGGGAGGATGAAGGAATATCTGTTATGCTGTACTAGATATGTATTGTTTTAACTCCGTTTTCCATTATTACAATGTTCTCCCACGAAATGCAAGAAACTTTGCACACTGATAGGGCATCGTCAGTAGATTTGTAAGATGATTTAAAATTTTCAAAATGGCAGCCATTAAATATTTAAAACAGGAAAAATTCTGAACAGCTTCAAGTTTAGCGAAAATTGGAAAAATCAAAAATAGTTGCCCTTTTCAAACTGACCACCATATAGGTTGAAAAAAAAATCGGGAAAAAAATCATTAAAAGGTTACCAAAAAAATGTTCCTACTGAAATAATAATTTATATTTGGGGCAAAGGTCGGGGGAAAGAGGGACATACTATTTTTCTCTGTTTCTCCACTGTTATAATTATTGTTATTATTTGTATTATTTGTGTTTCTTCAGTAGCCGAGTTGTTCAGTAGTGTACATGGAAACATCTCAATCGACCGAAACCAAACGTGGCACAAACATATACTTCCGGTAAGCCATAGTAAAGTGTTCATCTATGGGTATGAGGTTTTGATTACTCAATTAATTTATTAAAGTAATAATTTCTATGGATTTGTTTATATCTTTGGTAGAAAACATCGCTAGAAAAAAAATGTTACGTTTCGATTGGGCTTCTCATTGTAATTTATAAATATCTGTCAAATCTAAGATAAACCATATCGATGACAAGGTTGATCAAACTTCAAAGTAAATCCGTACCATAATATTAACACGTTCTATATTCAACTTTCGATTTTGTACGCATTTCACAAATAATAACTGCTGTCTTTATTATTGTAAGTTCTATCTATTATTCTTTTTTCCTTTAGAAATTTGAGAACCCACTTGAGAAATTGTGTTTTTCCCCAAATCCACGAAAATTGATGCCTACGAAATAACTGAATTGAAGTTGTGCCTTGTTATATTGAAAAACACAAAATGGCCACCATATTCCAGATGGTATCCATTAAGTTTTTTTAAACATTATTAAAAAAAAATAGAAAAAACATTCCGGACGGCTCCAATTTTAGCGTAGAAATGTTCAGACCATCAAAAATTGTATACATAACAATTTTGAAAATGGCCGCTGTCTTAGTTGATCAAAATCTGGAAAAATCATGAAAAATAATAAAAAAAAACCATTATTTCGGGGGCTAAAGTTGCTATTACGCACGTGAGAACATCTGTTATTCTCTGCTTTACATTCAGTGCTAGTTATCTATTCTCTTAGCTTCACACAAACCCTCATTAGACTGAACGTATTAAATAACATTGATCATGTTATATTCAACATAGTTATTCATACTTTATTTCTTTAGATTATTTCGCAATTGAGATTCTTGCAATGACTATTTTTCAGCTATTCTTAAGTAATAGAATCAGAAAAGGTGTCCTCGGAAATAAGACTAGTTTTTATTTTAGCTAAATTATGTTTTTTTTTTTTGTTTGCGAAAAAATATTATAAATCAACCATTTTCATTTTTGTGTAAACGAAACCACTTCTATCGATGATATAGAAGTGTTTTATCTTTTAAACAAAATAAAGTATACTGACAATTTTTCCTAAGTAAATTATTCGGGATCACATACAGGTATTGTTAAAATTTCAATGGAAACAGCTATAAGGTGTTTCACTTGTATACAAAAACCAATTTTAACCTGTAATGAAAACAATGTTGTTTCATACGCATCGATTGCAATTGATTTCATTTACTAATATCAATAGAAAGTAAGGTCAAGATAAATAGACTAAAAAGGTCAATCGACGAAATTTTATTGCTGCATGGTCAAATGCGTTATGTATATACTATCTCCACGGAACAGTGCATTACTGAAAATGTTTTATATTGGTAGATTGGGAAATACACAAAAAACATCATTTAACCTAATACCATGCGTTACAATTGGTCATGATCAAAATGTTTAAAACTTTTCAAGTTTGTCTAAAAGTGCACTCTATTAAAAAATGATGAACTATAAAAAAGATGAAAGAGATTTTAAACTTGATTTCATTATTTAGATAATATAATAATGTCTTGATTATTCTGTTAAAACTTAGCATTATCAAGACAGATTATTCTGACTATCGTTTCATATTGATTATGATGGTGTCCTTTCTAGTCTATTTCCCACAAACAATTATCGGTGTACTTCTATTTTCTAATTTGTAGCTCAACTGGTCAAAGTTCATAGGAGATATTATCACCACTTGTCTTCCTTCACTTAATTTTCCAATAACATTTTTACAATTTTGATTTTTTCCTGAGAACTGCTAAGTAGAATTTAAACAAATTTTGCTGCAATGAGCCTTCTAAGGCCCCAACAGGGCTGTTACCGGTAAAAAACAAGAAAACCAGATTCAGATTTTCTGATCTTTAAAAACTTCTCGTTATGTTTCTTTAAATGTCCTGAACAAATCTCGTTATATTGTGCCGATGAAACATCCCAGATGGACGTCCGCTCCAGTCGTTCTAAGGGAATGCATTTAGTACGCAAGTGAATGTTTATACTACTTACCATGTACTTCGACATAACACAACTCAACAAATGCTTTATATACATCTGTGTTATAAAACACAACATCTCCTCCTACTGCGTAACAATCAATATTAAATATGAATTGCTGATCATTTAGGTTGTCTGGATCTTTAAAACAAAGAAAACCAACAGGTCCTCCATTGGGTATGTTCCCTGTATTAACATTCGATACATACAAAGAAAATCCATTCATTCGTTCAGCGACTGTAAAAAAAAATGTCTTAATGACAACATCTGTACATGTTTGTAAAACCGTCTCCTATCTGAGCAGTACCGTGTAAATGCACATAATTGTAACTTGTATCTCTTAATGTTTATTATTATTACATTAAGTATTGTGAAATACAAGGGATTTCCGAGTTAAATAATTCATCAAGTGAAATCGAAAGTCATATTTCATTATAGAAAATTGCCGTCGCAAACGACGTTGCTATACAATGGTCGACACGTAGTAATATGAAAACCATAACCCCTTGTATTTTCTCGTTATATCTTCTGAATACATGAAATATTTCAGTGTACACATCCTGTAACGTAAAAGTTAACAACTCAAACAATGAACGAACGCTGAACGAACGATGTATGGACGATGGCCTTAAACCATAAACGATACCAGGAACGCTCTTTTAGTGTATAACGTATGGTTTAGCGTTTCGATTAGCGTGCATCATATGGTTTATCGTACATCGTTTCGTTTAGCGTTGGTCGTTTTGATTATCTTATGGTATGGTTTATCGTGCATCGTATCGTTTATCGTATATGGTATATTTTTGCGTTTTCCATATAAGGTAATTTTTAGCGTTTGCCATATATGGTAATTTTAGCGTTTCCCATATATGGAAGTTGTTTGCGGGACACGAATTTTGAATTAATTAAAATAATTTATATTTTACTTTTTGTTCTTTGGTTTTTGTTTAAAATAGATTATTAGCAATTGTTGCATCATCATGCTTAATACGAATTAAACAGATGTTGAAATAGTGCTAAATATATGCATATCACATTATACATATATATAATTATATAACTATTCGGAATTGCGGTTTATGTGAGCTACCGTTTATTGTTAGCGGTTATTTTGATTTACTAGGTTCAAAAATTAAATACATGTTTTCTTACAAAGTTTTAATTTTATGTATACATATAGAAAGTTTTGTTAATGTAGCACAATATACAATGTCCTGTAGAACAAGCAGGTGTGAAATTATAATTCGGTGTATTGAAATCATAGTAGCGGTTCATATTGCATTACATGGAAATGCCTTGGAAATATTAAAATTGATTTAATTAACGAGTTGTTATTACACTGTCCACATGGATAAAAGTATCGGCTGACGTCCTTCTATTATTATATTTGTAATAGGTGTGAAATTTTTTCACAGTTAAGAAGATTTACGAGTTTGCACTTGCACAAGATTTTCAACCATATCCAAATTTAATGAGTTAAAATATTTCATATATGAATGCATGATAATCAAATGATAAAAAATTTAAGATAATGAATAAATAAATATTCGTTTATTAAAAAATATTACTTACCACATTTTTAAATTGCTGTAGCCTTGCCTACTAATTTTATTTTAAAAAGATATAAATAAATGACACCATAAGTGTTGAAATTTGTCAATAAATGATTGATTTTTCAGCCAATAGAGTCTTTTACTGCTTTTGTTTTATTTAAAAAAAGTTCAAACAAATTATTTTAGCCCATTTTTAATCTTATATTACTCTATAAAAGAATTTGTAAAATTTTATATTTTCTTGTTACTGAGCGTTTATTTCTATTTGACATTTATTGAATTGTAGAGTTTAAAATTCATTCAGAAGTGCGTCCTTACACGTGTCATCTTGGTTGGTTATCGTACATTCTATTAATTATATACAACATCATTATCACATTTGTAGATTATGAAACACTGGGTGATCCCTTGAACTTCATTTTCAGGTATATCTGTATAAATTTTAATTAAATGCGGGTCATTTTATTGCATCCTTAAGGATATTATGGACAATTACTGCTTCAATAGCCGTAGTCAGTTACCTACCTTTTTTCTGTTTATATCGGACGATAGGGACAGGGTAACTCACAAATGACCAATTATGACATTTGGGTCCTCAAAAAGCCATAAATTAAAGTACGAATATTTTGTACATTTTTGTTGATTTACATAGCAATGTCTTAGCATGGAAAGCAAAGAATAACCGATTTTCAAATAATCGAAGGGAGACAAAAAACATTTTATTAGTAATATTTATGCTCCATGTTACTTTATATAGATTTCTTATTGCGTTATTCTTTATGGAAATTAATATTCTATTGAGCTAGCCAAAGACAGCCCTGCTTATTGCATTTGATCTAATTGAGCAGAAAAGGTTAGTTTAAAGGATATTTTATTTTAAAAAGGGAGGACGTATAAACACCGCATAGGTCGAGTTAGTGCACTTAGTCTTTTAAAAAGCAATTAGCTGTAATTTAAATGACTCTTTTCTTTTTTTACACTTTTGAAATATATATAAAAAAAAAAAAAAAAAAAAAAAAAAAAAAAAAAAAAAAAAACAATAAATCCAAAGTAGTTTATAAATTTGTGAAGTTTAATGAAGTTTTACGATTTTTCGTAGCGTGTGCCGAATTCTATCAGATTACCACCGGGAGTAATTAATTATCTGACTGATAAGGGATTTGTCACCTTTTATTATCACCTATTAAATGCCGATAAGAACAAATATACAAGAAAGAAAACAATTATACGTGTATGTAATGTTTATTTAGAGTACATATATGAAGCTATTTGCAACATATAACAAGTGAAGCTCTAGCAACTTTGTTTTGACATGGTGACTATTTTATGACAATTTTAAAATTGTAAAAAAAAATGGAATTGATCATGAATAATTGTATTTCAGAAACATGTCGTTATTAAATTTATTTATTAAAAAATTGTTATTCTGGACAAAAACAAATGTATATCATACCGGTCAGGAATTTTCTGACTTTCAGATGCTGGAGAAAAAAGAAACCGTCGTACATTGTCCTTTGATGAGTCGTTTTGTCCTTCTATGGGTTTTTGGATTCCTTTTTGGTACTAATATATTCTCGAATATACATATATCTTTTTTTATAATTTTTTATAATCGTGGTTTATTTGCATAATTTTGATAATGAGAAATAGGGGAGTTAGTCTTTTTTACCTGCATGGAAGGAAAGGGAAGGGAGGGGGTTGAATAAAATGATTGGGGATCTTTTTTTTTGCCTGTACCAGGTGCATTTCATTGAACGAATTGTTTTCAATTCCGTATATGTATATATGTGACTGATAAAACCAAGTTCACAGATCACACACCAGGCCTCGTGCAGGGCCAAAAAGGTTAACAGTTACAAAACCAAATGGTTAAGCTTCCTATTTCGTCTAAGTGCATTTTGAAGGGCTAAGTGCAGCAAGCCCGGCTTATGCGGCTTTTAGACGTACCGATGAACAGAGTCTTTGTTTAAATTTTGTTAATATACATTGATAATATTAATATCTAGAAAGACAATGCCTAAATACATACAGTGAGGGAAGTATTAATACAAGTAGATGTATAGTGAAAATTAAAACTAAAATATACGTGCAAAGAAGAGAAGAATGACAGATGGATTTACACTTTTAATCCACCTCCCAAACATTATTGAGGAATACGCAACCATATAATAAAATAATTCGTAACTTTAACATGTTTAAGCAATAAATACTCTATGATACCCATTTCTATGCACAGGATGCTTATTTTGATGACTAACTCGGACACAATCGTACATTTTTTCATAAATAATGCAAAAAATGTTTAAATCAAATTGTTTAACTTGAATCGAAAAATTATTGTGATGAAATATAAAAAAATATCTATAATTGTAAATATTATTGAAATTTAAAACCTTAAATGAATGTATAATGCATTTATTTTGCAGAACATTAAGGTGAAGTCGTTATTAAGGGGCCTATAATATTAATTTTTTTTATTTTTTTATTTATGATTATTATTGATCTTTATTTTTAATTCTGTGACCTATACATTTCTGTATTATTTATGAAAAGGGAGGGGCTAATGTTTTTTTTTTCAAATAGAAGAGGTGTGTTCTCCATAAACGACCAATCACTGTAGGATACGCTGAACGAACGATGTACGCTGAAGCAAATGCTAAAAGAAACGATGAACGATATACCATTTACCTAACGATGTACCATACGCTAAATAAAACGCTAAATGGTACCATTTACCATACTATAACCCATATTATAAACCATACGGTAAACGAAACGCTAAACGCTGTTTTACACCAAACGCTGACATTTACCATTAAGTCAAACGATAAAGAAACGATGCACTGACGATTTACGGACGCTGAACTAACGATGTACGGACGCTGAACAGACGTTGTACGGACGATGTACGGACGCTAAACAAACGATGTACGGACGCTAGAAATGTTAACTTTTACCTTAAATTATGTGTAATGAACAGAATAATTAATGTCGAAATTCGAATACCAAAGATCCACAACTCGCGACCGAAAAACACTAACAATTAATGTGTTGTTCCGTCACGAGTTGTATATGTTTAGGTATTCGCAGATTTCAAGATTAGTTTTACTATACATACATGTAATAGCTAGCAAGTAGGTCACTAACAATATTTGAATACTTAAATATCACATTTTAGCGCAAATTTCCAAAGTGAAAGTCCTTGAAACAGTTTTTAAAGTAAGGGAACATTCAAAATCAAATTTTTGCTTTAAGTGAGTTAATTTATAAAAGATTTACCTTTATATGAAAATGTAATGGTTTAGGTTCTTCTTAGCAGTATTTAAAAAAAAACACATTTGGATAGCGCAAATCGCCTCTATAAACGGATTTTGAAGGTGAGAGTGAAGTCAAGAAATACCAAAGGGGCATTCGAAGCAGAGGAAAATCGGAAATAGCTGACAAACTCCGGAGAACAACGAAGACAAAACCAAACAATACAAACATTACACTTCAAAACTTAAAACATATGAACAACATAGACCATGGATATTTTAATGATAAAGCACAAAATGTCTACTGTGAAACATTTATTATTCGTTGTACGACAATTTTCGTGGATTTCGAGGATAGCCTAATAGCGAATTTAAAAACCCAACGAAATATTCATGCCAATAACTTTTATTACACATTTCCAGTATTTGCGCCGAAGCCGGAACAAACTGGTTATTACATATATATTTCTGTTGAAATTTTATACATGTATTTCAATAATCCTTAAACCACATGTATACTACAGTGATGAAGTATTTGTTTATTATTTCAACAACATTTATTAAGCGGCTTTCGAGGTCAAAGGAATATCTGCTTATTATCCCCGCACTTCGAATGAAGTTCGGGGATAATTTTAATCGGTCTATCTGAGAATCTGTAGGTCCGTCTGTCTGTCTGTCCGTCTTCCCTTTGTCCGTCTGTCTGTCCGTTATATAATCTTGTCTCAAGAACTCACCGTTCATTTTTAACTTCATACATTTAATTTCTATCCAGTATTGTCACAAACTGTATGTAGATGCACTATTTTAAATAAGGTTTTATAGTTTTGATTTTCAAAAATTGCGGCCCACAGGGGTCGAATTTCGAAAATTGGCAATTTAAACTTGTGACCTAAACTCCTCATTCATTTCTCATTTTATGCTTTTAATTTATATACAGTATTATCACATACTGTATGTAGATTCGCAATAAGGTTTTCGAGTTTTGAATTTTAAAAATTGGGGTCTATATGGGTCGAATTTCAAAAATTGGAAGTTTAAGCCATGACCTTAACTCCTAATACATTTTTTCATTTTATGCTTTAATTTCCATACAGTTTTGTCACCTACTGTATATAGATTGAAATAAAGTTTTAGAATTTTTATTTACAGAACATGGGACCCACAGAGGTCGAATTTCGAAAATTGGAATTTAAGCACGTGACCAAACCCCTCATTCATTTTTCACGTCATGCATTTAATTCTATATAGTATTGTCACATACTATATGTAGATGCGCAATAAGATTAACGAATTTTTATTTTCAAAAATTTGGGCTCACAGGGGTTGAAGAGGATAAATATACCTAAGGAGCAATAAAAAACGTAATCCACTGGACAAACAAACCCGGGAAGACAAATGAACAACCAGAAGCACAACAAATAAACACTGAAAACTAAAAAACAATGAACACCACGAACTTCTATAAAAACCAGGAGTGAACCCAGGTGCTCCGGAAGGGTAAGCAGTTCCTGCTCCGTGTGTGGCACCCGACATTTCGAAATCTGTAAATTTAAACTAAACTCCTTATTCATTTTTCATTTTATGCTTTTAATTTCTATAGAATATTGTAACATACTGTATGCAGTAAGGTTTTAGAATTTTGATTTTGACAATTTGAGGCCCACAGGGGTTGTATTTCGGAAATAGTTAATTTAAACTTGTGCCTTCAACTTCTCTTTTGTTTTTCCTTAAGATTAAGCAAATTTATTTGTATATAATATTGTTCTTTATTTTCTGTAGATTTGCGAAAAGGTTTTTAATTTTGAAAACTATTACGGGTTCAAATTCTGGGACCGAAAATGGTGAAATTGATAAGTTTGCCTTGTCTCTGGAAATACTCATTCATTTTTTGTTTCAGTGGTTTCATTTGCCTATAATATTTTTCTTTGCTATGTGTAGATCTGCAATAAGGTTTTCAATTTTGATACTTGATTTAGGGTTCCAATTTTCAGACTGAAATTGTGAAATTGCTAATTTTATTGGTGGTAGCAATATACCAGCATCGCCTGCTATGGCTTCTACGTTTCTCAGCAGATCCGATTTATAAGGCATGCGTGAGTTACCCTGACTTTCAACAAAGTGTATTACTGCTGTCACAAAAGCTTCTTAACCAGTGTTTTATCAGGGATAAGTTGTTGTCATAACTTTGGAAATTTTACGGTCGTCATAACGAATTGATTGACAGTTACAGTGTTCCAATATCTTAGTGTGCCTCCATCGTTTTGTGACTCCGACCGGGTTGACCTTGTTGAACTTCACGATGGGTGCGTATACGGAGCAGTAACTCCTTACCCTTCCAAAGCGCCTGAGTTCACTCCCGGCTTTGATAGGGGTTCGTGTTCATTGTTTTTTTTAGTTTTCTGTGTTTATTTGTTGTGCTTCTTGCTGTTCATTGTCTTCCCGGGTTTGTCTGTACAATGTATTACGTTTTTTTATTGCTCCTATAATTGTCCTTTTTCTCACTGTTAATTCTTTTTTTTTTTTTTTGACTTGTGCAGTGCGGAGTTGGACATCATTTCTGAAGGTACCAATTTCTAGTTAAAAATATATTTCTAGGTATTATAAGATCAACCTATTAATCAACATGTCTAGCAATATTTCGTCGTTTACATCAAACAATGATCTAGTCATTTTTGTTTTCGCTTGTCGGGGCAAAATTGAAACAAACATTGGATATTTCATAATTTTCCTCTCATTCTTTTCCATTTTCTTTTTATCGTTTGACTGGTTGATTGATTGGTGATTGAATGTAGTTTCAGGCATTATTATTTTGGCTATATCGTGACGGAGGAAACCGGACCACTGGGACCGTACCGCCGACCTTGAGGAGGTTACTGACAAACCTAATCATTACGGTTGTATGTCGAGTGCACCTTTTTTGTTGCTTGCAAAGCGGGTACGAACTCAAAACGGAGAGGTGATAGTCAGCAGTGATATTGTATACGTAAATCAACCACCTTATCTATGCGGCCACCCCATCTTTTGTTGTGTTGCTATCCTTTATTTTAGTTGGAACTAAAAAATTGTACAGCTTCTATATGTCGTTCTGAAGCGGTTTTATACTTGTTAACGTTATCGTCTTTGTCGTAAGACTTTAGTGTTGTTATATTATTTGTTTTCGATTTTTGTTTTTTTTTCTGTTCTTCGTTTTGTTTTTGTTTGTTTGTTTTTTTTTATGTTGTCATTTTTTATTAAATTATATTTTCTCCTTCATTATCCTTTATTATGTTTGTAAAAGAAGGAATCAAACAACAATAAACAATGTTTATATTGTAAATTCCCTAGAAATTACCAACAAGAAAGAAACATTACAAATTAAAAAGACAAACGTACCTAAAAAACAAAAACAAAAAGAACATCGAAACAAGCAATATAACAACCTTACGACAAAGACAGTTGAAAAACTAAACCGTTCCACAACGACCTATACACGCTGTGCAATATGTTACTCCCAACTAAGTAAAGGTTCAGAGCAAAAGAAAAGATAGAAAGGGCCCCTGGGTGCCCCAATGGTTAATGTAGTTGGTTTACCTATACAATCATTGCAGCCTATCACCTCTACGTTTTGAGCTTGCGCCCCGTTTTGTAAACGAAGAAAAAGGTGCACTCGACATGCAACCGTACATGATAAGGTTTGTCAGTTGCCTGCCCAAGGTGAAAATAGTGCTGAAAGTGTTATTAAACCCATCCAATCAATCCTTCAATCAAAAGATAAAAAGAAAATGGAAACGATCGAGAGAAGAAATGATGACATATTCATTTTTTTTTCAAATTTCCTCCCAAAAGCGAAAATTATAACGACTATTTAATTTTTTGATATAAACGACGAAATATTGCAAGAAATGTTGAAATATAAGTTGATCTTTTAATGTCTTGAAACATGTTTTCTAATTAGCATATATTCCTTTGACTTACAAAGTCGCTAATTAAATATTATTCAAACAATAAACAATAACTTCATTATTGTGATATGTGGTTTATGTATAATTAATATATAAGAATTTAAACAAATATATTTGTAGTTACCAGTTGGTTTCGGTTTCAAATTCGGTCTCGATTTCGGTTTCGGAGCAAATACTGGAAATGTCTATTACGAAGAGGTATCGAAATGTTCGGCGTCATTGCCATGCATGCTAGCTCATTGTTCGACTTTGTACATTCAAACGAATGAGGAAGTAAGAATGACTTTGTTATCAGGGGAGAACAATAGAATAAAGAATTGAAACGGGGAATGTGTCAACGAAACAACAACCCGACCAAAGAGAAGAAAACAGTTCAAGGCTACCAATGGGTCTTCAACTCAGCGAGAAAATCCCGCACCCGGAGGCGGATGTTCATTTAAGGCGATGTTTGCCATGATTATTATAAAGTTTTTATTATTCAAATAATGTTTTGATTAGTAATTTCTTTGTCTTTGTTTCTAGTTTTGGTAGCAAATATCGTTGGTGCAATATTATATTTTGATTAAGGCTTTAATTTTAATTTCTCAATACTGTAAATTCGGAAATTATTGCCATGTTTTTATTATTGCGAAAAATGCGAAAGAGCTGTAATCGCAATAATTTAAACTCGTATCTTGGAATCTTTTGTATGAATAAAGCGGGATTTTTCTCAGTATGGCAAAAATTAAATCGCATTTTCGTCTAAAATGACAAAATCGCAATAATAAAGCACACAATAATTTCTCAATTTACGGTATTAATCAAATCGTAGACAAACAATATCGATTACCTTGTGATTACGGTGTCTTCTGGCTATTCCAACATTTTAAAATTTCATATTCTCCAACATGAGAAGAACAATAGATGTTTTTACAATGTATAGTGTTGTTATAACAATTAGTTCCTAATTAGATTTACAGGTAAAGGTAAAAATACATGTATCAAAACTTAATGTTGGATTAGATTCTGAAGTAGATTTGTGAATATATTAGATATTAAAAATGATAATAATTCAGCATAATATTTTCTAAATGTTATAATTTTAGTTGATATGTTGAAATAAAGATTAATCAAAGTATATTTATCATATTAAATTTGTTTATGACGTTATTGTATTCAGTTGGTATATGGAGATGTTCAACCCGTGATTGTCCTGCAATTATCGACACACGCAACATTATCCTAACCAAGGTTACTGTCAACCACAACCACCCATCAGAAAGATCAAAGTTGATGATTTGTTGCAAAATATAAAACCAAATCCAGACTAGAACTTACTCCGATTCGAACTATCTATTAAGAAGAATTGGTAATCTACGCAACAGGGAATGGAATCACGACACACAATAACTGGTGGAGCATATACCAACCTTCAAATCTTGTAAGGACAAATTGTATGATCAAAGACACAAGACACTACCAGCACTACCAACATCTGTAGCAGATATTGTTGTCAATGGTAAATTGACAGAAACTACTACTGGACAACTCTTCCTACTCGCAGATGATGACGAACATGGCCGCATGCTTATCTTCAGCACCAAGGAAAATCTAAACCACCCAAACATCTTCAACATGATTAAGCTACTGCAACACGAAGAAATCCACTCGTTCACACTACTTCATTACAGAGCTGGAGAAAAACTGGTACCCAATAAAAGAAGGTTCAGAGATATAGATAGCAGACTTGCAACCCTCAAGACAATGTTACAGGACCCAGAGATCACTGTATTAGAGTATGCAGATGCAGCATTACATCTCGTACATATTGACTGAAATGTTGTGAATATGACTTTAATTTCATTGAATATCTTGCAATTAATTTGATGATGACAATGTATAATTTTCCATATTTAATTGATGACTCTGATAATGCACTCATTATTGTGTTTTTCAACATTTTGATATTAACTTGATGTGTTAAATCGATTTACATGCCTATGTTAATAAATTGATATTAAACATGAATTGTCTTTTAGTCTTTTTTCCTACCTGTCTATCCCCCATACCAATTTAAAAATGTTGTTACAATACAAACAAACTTAATCCTTTGTTTACACAAGAATTCTGGCTAATCCAACACATTTTTTTCACCATTTCAACGAAATTCCCAGTATACTGTTAACATAAAAATTCATTGCATACAATCCTTTTCTATAGAAATTAGGTAGATATTTAAGCAGAAAATTGGATGGTTACGAGAGAAACAAAAACATTATCTTCTCAACTCCTTTGGTAGTAAACAAAACTGCATGTAGGTAAAAAAAAGCTTTTTCATTAAATAAACTAAAAAATCTAAATGCAAAGTGCTTTGAAAAGAAATGTATACATTAGAGTGCATATATAATGTACAGGCTTGTAACGCATATACGGAAGTGAAGGTAAATTCCCAGTTCAATTGCTACATTTGTATTTAAATAGGCTTATTAAGATTTTTTACAACGAAATCAGGCTTATAAAAAAGGTTTTAACTACCATTATGTGACATGTTATAACGAAGACATTTGCTGAGCAAACAGATTGTTTGCTATGTCAGTTATGAACGGACGATCACATATATTAATGGTAAATTTGACTTGACACTTCGTTATCAGTAATTGAAAAGTCAATAATTCAATCTTTGTTATTATAAATTCCAAACACAGGATTCGCATCAAACAAAAAATAAATCCATGAAACGAATATGCATGCTTTCTATTAAAATTCATTACAAAGGAAATATTATATATATTATCTGGAAGTTCTTGATAACCACAAGACCGTTCTCCATTCGTTTGGCATTTCTACAAAGGTGAAGAAATAGACCTTCCTGTTCTTTATTGGATTCCTAAACTACATAAGAATCCGTCTGAACAAAGGTACATTGCTGGGTCAGCTTATTGCTCTACAAAACTTCTTTCAAAGATTTTAACATTCATATTGACATGTATTAAAGACGGCTTTCACAATTACTGTGAAACATCACATTCCACCTGTGGCGTCAATCAGGTGTGGATTCTTAAAAACTCCAAAAATTTACTTCAATATCGAAAATCAAAATCTTTGGCTACATGCAACAGCATAAAAACATTCGACTTCTCTACACTCTACACTACCATACCACATTCTCAATTAAAAGATCGCTTAAACCAACTAGTTGATCAATGTTTTTTCAAGAAGGCTTATTTCGTGAAGAACCACTCAGATTCTGACAAAAGGTATTCTGAAGATGAAATTACAAACGTGTTAGATTTTCTCATAGAGAACATATTCGTTGAATTTGGCGGTCTAATTTTTCAACAAACAATCGGCATTCCAATGGGAACAAACTGTGCTCCTCTCCTCGACGATCTGTTTCTGTACTCATATGAAGCGGACTTCATTCAAGGGTTACTACGTGAAAACAATAAGAAACTAGCCGAATCCTTTAATTTCACTTTTCGTTATATAGATGATGTCTTGTTGTTAAGTAACGACAAATTCCAAGACCTCCTACATCTTATCTACCCCAGTGAGCTTGAAATTAAGGATACTACAGATACACCAAAGTCCGCTTCATATTTGGATTTGTTTCGTGAAATAGACTATGAGGGACATTTAAAGACAAAACTTTCTCACAAACGTGACGACTTCAACTTTCCTATTGATAATTTTCCCTTCTTGAGAAGCAATATACCAGTATCGCCTGCATGTGGCGTGTACGTTTCACAGCTTATCCGATTTTCAAGGGCATGCGTGAGTTACCCTGACTTTCGACAAAGAGGATCACAAAAGCTTCTTAACCAGGGTTTTATCAGAGATAAGTTGATGGCATTACTTAGGAAATTTTACGGTCGTTATCACGAATTGATTGACCATTACAGTGTTCCAGACTTCCCCCGGATTGACTTTGTTGAACTTCACGACAGGTGCCGTATACGGAGCAGGAACTGCTTACCCGTCCGGAGCACCTGAGTTCACTCCTGGTTTGTATAGGAGTTCGTGTTGTTTTTTAGTTTTCTGTGTTTATTTGTTGTGCTTGTGGTTGTTCATTTGTCTTCCCAGGTTTGTCTGTCCAATGGAATACGTTTCTTTGATTGTTTCTGAGGTATATTTGTCCTTTTTATATTGTTAATTTCTTTTCCAAAATTGATGTTTCATAATGTTCCAGTTATTGATACTTACATGTACGCCTGAACCTTTTGAAAACAGAATAATGTTACTTTGTGAGATACATCATTCCCATTAATAATACCCAAAGGAGCATGTTAGTGGCTTTCTTCCCTTCGATTATAGACCATTTTGCAGATTATTATTTAAGTAAAAGTGTACATGTTGTAATAATTCTGTCGCGATAAAGCTCATCCAGACTTTATGGTAATTACAATTCAAACAAATTGAATATACAATTTTAAAATGTGGAATAGAAGTGATAAAGACGTGTTACGAAAAGATATATGTATGTACATGACTGTACTTTATATCTACACATAGAAACTCACGATTTCAGGAAGAACCATATCAAAATAGCTTAGCAGTAATCAAAGTAATAATTAAAGTCAAAAGTCGATTATCGTCCAATATTTTAACCGATTATTTTTCATAATTCGTTTTCAATGTTTTATCAAAAATACATCATAAGACTAAACCGGTCTATTGTTGTCGTCAAAACTGTAAAACAAAATAGTAAAAAAAAAAAAAACATTTGATAATAAAGAGAATGCAAAAGGCAAAGGAAAACCCGTATTTAAGGTGCATGTGAAATATTCCGTTGTAGTCCTGTCATGCACTGAAACTCTAAATACGAATGGCGTATAAACTCAGATCAAACCCAAGGAGAGAAGACGAAAAATATGAAAAAAATGTGAATGCAAGAATTATTGGATTGTCACGTTATGTGGCGATTAAAACATGTTGGAGTTATAAGAACGTGATATTTTCATGCATAAGAAAAATAAATCCGACTGTATCTTCTGAGATGGTACATTTTTTACCTGCCTTTGAATTGAATTAGACAAAAAAGTATATAGCTTGTCGTAACATGTCTATTAAAAGATATGCTGTCCTTTGAAAACTAGATTAATTTAGGCGGTTACTTGGAAGGTGATTGCAGGTTGGAAGTATTCCAGTATATTACTCTATCGGAGAAAAGGCCAGAGAAATCAACGAATAAACTACGAAGAAATGTTGAGCTGTATGGTTTGCGTCATGTCTGTTACTTTTATATATTATCAGTAAGGGTTTTAAAACAAAATGCAACAAAACGACTTTAACTAAATTGGTGATGACTTGACCATTATTGGCAACATCACTTTACAATGTTATCTTATATACATTGTTTGCGTCAACCGAGAACATTTTCGACACAAAATACAACTAATGGTTCAGTATATAACTGACATGGCATAGTGTGCTTTGGTTATAAAATTCAAGTACCCCAATTAATCCTCTGTTTTACATTATCTGTTTTTGTTCAACAAATGTTGGCCCTTGTTGTAATTAAAAGTGGTACATTTATTTTTTTAGTCTATAAAGCACTAAACAGTACAGACAAACTCTTCTGCAACTCCTCCTCAACCATTGTTTGATGTTAGCCGGCGATACAAACATCCAGAAAAAAAATAAAAATTAGACGTTAGTATATTATAAATATGTATGTATTAATATACCACTTTCAGATAAAAAAATATTTACTTGGTTTACCAAATCTTGACTAGCGGTAATATACATGATTAAAAATGTGTGAGTGCATTCCTACCTCCTTGGAATCAATCAACTGTTATCCTGGTGTTAGTTAAAATTTTACTTACAATTATCCCTGTAATATAACATTACTGTGGTTATGAAAAGGGGATTTGCAAAGTGAAGTTTCCACCAAGCATATGTATGCGGTCCTTCTCCTGTATGGGAGCATCCAGAAGACCAGTTTGTTGAAACAGGCGGAGTAAGTGCTCCTTCTGCATTAAAATCTCTGTAAGTTGTGCTTTGGAATGCCCTTCCTTCTGGGGTTAGATTCACTAATAAAACAGGTTTAATTATTTTATATTGTATCAAAAAGCACCCAACATGTCAAACAAATATTATATCTCATCCAAGCAGTTGCATATTTATTTCTACCTATAGGGTATAGATGCGATAGAATATTTGATAGAGAAATACCCAGACGCTATACATAATCTTTTTTCCATTGACTTCATACTAGAAGCTGTCCGTTTTATTTTAGAAAATAATTCTTTTTACTTTGACGGAAAGAATTATCTGCGAACTCGTGGAACAGCGATGGGTACAAAATTTGCACCTATCTATGCAACATTAGTTATGGGTTTTTTTGGAAGAAAAAATATATCAACAAGTTGAGAATGAATTCGGACAGGAATTCTCAGCCTTTATTAAAAACAACAGGAAACGCCTTTTGGATGATTGTTTCATCATTTGGACTAAATCCGATAACCAACTTGAGAGATTCACTGTGATGCTCAACAACTTACATGATTCAATAAAATTTACGCAAGAAACGAACTCCACTCGTTTACCGTTTTTGGATGTGTTGGTCATGAATAATCGCGGTAGAATTTCAACAGATATATTCTACAAGAGTACGGATACGCACCAATATTTGAATTTCAAATCGTGCCATCCAGCCCATAGTAAAAGAAACATTCCGTACTGCCTAGCTCGCAAAATATGGAGTGTTACAAGTGACGAAAACACAAGAAATGAACGAATAAAAGAGCTTGAATTCTTCTTACGTCAACAAAAGTATCCCCAAAACCTTATAAAACACGGGATTCAAATCGCGAAGGGACATCCGACGAATGAGTTACTTACAACAAATACCCGGGAAAATCCCAGAGAATCAAATATTCCATTCGTAACTACGCATAACCCATGTAGCACCAACATTTTCCAAATAGCAAAATCGAATTTACCTATAATTACTCAAAATGACTCACTGAAAGCTCATATCAATGAAGAAAAAATTATTCAGAGCAAACGTCAGCCTAAAAACCTCAAACGTTTATTAACTAAAGCAACATTCAATCCGCTAGACAATGAAAATTGCAATATTTCCAAGTGCAAAGATAAACGATGCGGCACATGCAACTACATACAAACTGGATATTCAATCACCGCAAAAAATGGACTGTAAATCCTCCAACCTAATATACTATATTAAATGTGGTAACTGTGAGGAAAATTACATAGTTGATAGAATACGTGACACTGCCTACAGACAAATTCCATTAAGTGCACATTCAGATACATGTGCAGGCGGGGTTTTTAAAATGTTTCCATTTTATAAAATGAAAACCAGTGATGAAGCTTTTGAATGGACGTTTATTATTATACGTTATTCCAGAGCTTGTGACATATACATTGACTTCCTGGACAGAGCTCGGCTCCTGACAGGAAAGTTGCTCAGACAGGGGTACGTTACTCCTAAGCTGAAGTCATCCTTATTAAAGTTTTATAGGCGTCATCATGACTTGGTTTACAGGTATGAAAAAACCGTTTCCCAAATGAAAATGGACCTGTTCCATTGATATTATCCCTTCCTCATACCGGATTTGACATGAGCAGCATGGCAGGTGTCCTGCAGGTAGCAGAGACTGCTTACTCTTCCGGAGCACCTGAGTCTACCCCCGGTTTTTTGATGGGGTCCATGTTGTTCATACGTTTTTATTTTTTAATTGTAGTGCATGTATTGTTTTGGTCTTGTCTTCGTTGTTCTCCGGAGTTTGCCAGTTGTAACGATTTTTCTCTCCTTCGAATATCCCTTTGGTATTTCTTGACTTTATTTATAACATATCTTTATTATTTTGCTTCTTATGCATTGTTATACATTAATTATTGGATATTTTGTTCATCAAGATTCATATTTAATTCCCCTTCTATTATTGTAACGTCACAGTATTTATAACGTTACCATTAGCCACCGTTGTCATATACAATTATCACCTGATAATTATACATAATGCAAATCAGCAACTTTTGGGTTAGCATTATCCACATTGCATGCATGTATGATATTGATTTAAATTTTGCATTTTATTAACTTTCTAATCTCTAGTTATTTTATTTTTTTTTTTTTTTTGGCCTACGTGGAATTTGCAGTGTACTTTGAATGCGATCGATATTTATCGTTTAACTGAATGCGTGGAAAACACAGGTGGATAAATCATATTTTATTATGATGGTGCGTTGTTATCTGTTACCCACGCGATGAATTATTTGTCATTACTAATTCCCAATCATATGATATGAACAAGTGTTACGAGAAATTCTTTTATTTGATTGGCCTTGATCCAAACGTCGCTGTTTTCTGATTGGTTGAAATCTGCGCGGTCATCGTTGAAAGCCACCTTTGCATAGCAACATTTGACGTCACAGAAATATGAACATTAAGATTTCCCGCAGGTTGGACGCCGAATCGCAAACAAACAAATATTCGTGAAGAATCATATGAGAAATTGGTTGAACAACTCGTAAAAATTAGATACCGCTTGATATCAACTATTGTTATTTGATTTGGACATAAAAATAAACTCGTCAAAGGATATCCAAATTAAGCAAGCTAATTTGATATAAAGCGATATCTCATTCTCACTCATTGTGAAACCTATAATTAATAGTATCCAGTATCTGTGACTTTTATGGTTCAACTACTTATTATCGAAATGTTTTAAGGCATGTTCATAGTTGCAGATTGTGTAAAATTAAGTTAATTATAATGTATACAGAGGTTGTCGTAATACTACAATCTAATTTTCTAGTACGTCGTATTGAACTTCTCTTGTATTCTCTTTCTGTTCCTTTTCTCAGAGCGTATGTAAACAGCGATTTTAAAATTCCATATTCAGTCAACGTCTCGAATTACTTTCCTGGTCCAACAAGTGAATATAACATTTTATTAACCAGCTATTTCTAATTCGGATGGTCCCTTCGAGTTCGGGCAACCGAGCATCTACTGTACCTGACATGGGAAGGTATTCCTGATACCATATATACAAATAATCTACGTAATTAACATTTTTATCCTTCTATTATTTGTCTTCGATAAATTTGTAAACAAAATAAGAGAAGAATTATGTATTTATTCATTATGCGTAATTTATACACTACTTAAATTACAAATGTAACGGATAATTTTACTTTTTTATACATATAAATTATTTAAATACATACGTGCACATATTTAACACTTACTTTGTCCTGCAACTTTATACACGGGTGTTAATATAAAAACTAAAACACTCCAGTGGAACTTCATTATACACCTGTTAAAAAAAATCTGTATTCTAATATTTTCTAATATTCAGTGTACATCCGTGTTGAATATGGATATATTAGTTCGAACGTCACAGACTAGAGACGGCTTGTTTGAGAATGTCTTAGTAAAGTTTCCCACAAGCTTTACCGATGTCACAGTATAATTTGTGTTGTGTAATGGTGTCTTCGTGCCTGAATATATGCCGATATTTTACCACTCGTTATCGCTCGTAGCAAAATATTTGGCATAAAGGGCCTACCGGTGGTAAAATCAGGATATTTTGGGGTCATCGTGACTTATAACTCAGTCATATATATTCTGTTAGATATATAGACAATAACTGTGAATTGGCTTGCTATTAAATCGATATACAGATGAGGCTTAGAATCGGGCAAAATGCGAAAGTTTCCCGAATTCGTGCCGAAATCGAATTTTATGTCAACTCAATGCACTGTCGTTGTCTTTATACTGCAATCTTTGAAGACATTGGTTGATATTACTACCAATGTCAAGATTATTTTAAACGTTTGTTACCCCCAAAAAGCCCCTATTGATTTGTCGGGAGAACTCACCATTTCAAAGATCGATGTGCAGGTATACCATTGACAATTACATACGATTATTTTAAATAAAGGACATTTCGGTGCATTTTTTTTACAACAATAACAAATAAGTAAAAAGTGAATAAGTATTGAGATTTTGTAAGTTTGTTCATTTCAGTTGCGTCATTCATGTCAAGTAGTTGTGGCCTACATGTTATGTACTGTTAGTGACCGTATACCACTTGCAATATACTGTCAGTGCATTTTGACTGCAGTATAAAACAAAAATCTGCGATTACAAAGTTTGCCTTGTTACCCAACTAATGTTGGGGTTTGGCCTTGTACCTTCGGGCGTTGCACCCTGACAGCAACTAATATGAATGTAGGTTGCCTGGTATCACATGACTGAACTCGAATGTGAAACTTAACCTACGGCAATGACGCGTAGGAAGTAGGTCAGAGTGACCTAATAATGATAAGAGGCTGTGTTACTTCCCCAAATGCACCTTTTCTTTGAATAACAGTTAGTTTAAAGAAAATCTACACCTCATCTATTCCAGTGAGCTGACAAGAAAGGAAACTACAGAAACGACTAAGTCTGCTTCATACTTGGACTTACACCTATCAAAAGACAATAGTGGGTGGTTGAACAGTACATTATACGACAAACGTGATGATTTTAATTTTTAAATAGTGAATTTTCCTTTCCTGAGCACCAATATTCCTACACCACGTGTATATGGTGTATACATTTTTCAGTTGATCAGTTCTGGAGCTTGTGTTCACTACAATGACTTTCCTGAGCGAGCAAGGACGCCGACAAATAAACTGCTCAATCAAGGATACATCCAACCTTGACTAACATCATCACTTAAACAGTTTTACCGTCGACATCATGATTTGGTCGATTGTTTTCAGGCGAGTGTGTCACAAGCGATCATTGACATATTCCCTATGTGATTCAAGTTCTTTTACCGATTTTGACGTAAAGACCTATTAACGACAATACATTTGTAGCATGCGAAACAGTATATGCTTACCCTTCCGGAGCACCTGACATTACTCACAAAAAACTATTGGCAATCTAACATATATATTATTACTGAGCCGCAGTCACTTTAAATGTGAAATTACAACTGTTACCTTAATTAGGTCTACATTATATTAAAAACCTATGTCTGCATTCAGTATTTTTTATTCTTATTTCAGTAAACCATTACTTTAACAGTTTTTAATATTTGTATTATTTCGTCAACCAGAGGCTCCACTGAGCCTGAAGTGGGCCCATGTCAGAGCCCTTGTAGGATGTCAAAGGGGCGAATCCCCCGGAAGCTTCGCAAATATATGCAAATTTCCTATAAAATAAATCTTCTGATTTCCTGACATAAAAACATTCCCCCGTATTTTACCAACCCCCCCTCCAATCATACAGATATTTTTATATTTTGAAACCTCATGTAAAAACTTATCTACAATGTTTAACACGGTTATAATAAGGTTGGAGCGAAAAAGTCATTATTTTTTCAGACAAATTGGTAAACAAAAAATTGGGTTTCTTAAAGTGTCTTAACATTGAAATTACAGGCAAGAAGAGGCTTTAATGTGCAAAATTCAAATTCTTAAATTTATCTAATGAGGCGACAGATCAGAGAATGGCACAATCATTGCTCTAACTGTGAACTTATTTTTCGTTGCTTTGGAAGGAGATTTCTTTTCAGATATTTCCTTTGGCCACATAAAGAACCGAATTTTCAATATAAAACTCAAACTTTACGTGACACAGATCCATTATCTATAATTCAATATAAAATAAAAAATTTCGCGTTTTTTTTCGACGTCTATATAATGAGCAATGTAATTATCTCCCCCTTCTGTTGTTTCCATTGATGACCACTTCCATTGCAAGATGTCTCTATCCTACTGTGTGTACATTGATAAATAAATATGGTTCCACAATGAGAGAGAGTTAGATATTGCTTAAGATCAACTGGGTTACATGTATTTAAGCTGGATTTAATGATAAACGAGCCTTTGGAGAGATTATACAACGATGACAAATTGATTATAAAATTTATCAACTCGGCGTGAATCGGCGTCCGGGCTGAGGTTGGGCCACTGGAAATCATAAATTAAATTATCAATTGCTCATGGCTGTATATGAATCCGTTTATGCAGTTCTGTTCAGGGTTATTAACTGGGGAAATTTTGCTGTGTTACATGTGTAATTGAAGTAGTTGAAAGACATTGTGTTTGGAGATAATCAATAGTACCCAAAAAGGGCGAAGAGGGTTCCTGTAAATTTGCATTATACACACACAAACACACACACACAAACACCCACGAAAAAAAATCATTCTGACCACGGACGTCCAAAAAGCTTGAAACATATTTTGTCCAACACATTTTTTTTTACCTTTTTTGTAAAATTAAAAATAACTGTAATAATAGAAATATTAGACAGTTTTTTTTACACAAAACAAGTAGCTGCATTCTTATTCAGTCCTTCAGTATACATTAATTACGACATAAAAATGAAAAAAAAAAATAGATAGCTGATAAAAATATTGCAGATTTTTTTAGGTTAAACGACTTACCTTAGTACCTTAATCGTGTAGCAATGTACATTTGTATAATGAATAGGGATATTTAAATTTTAACAAACACACATATCTTGTCAGTATGAAATACAACCAATTGTTCAATTTTAAACCGTTATTGTATTTGTGCAGCGACAAAGCACAGAAATCAATTTAGTCTCGCTACAAATGATGTACTGGTCTGCATTCTAAATTTAAAAAAAAGTTCTACATTTTATGTCTAATTCATTCAAGAAAAACGTGAATAGCAAACTCTCAATTTAGATACTACTGTTCATGAGTGCTTCATACGAAAACGTAAGGGTATGAAGTAATTTTCAATGCCACACCAAAGCATAAACCTGAACATAAATATGTGAGAGATTGAAATCACTTATTAATATTAACAATTTTCAATTTAATCATAGTACTTAATACAGTCATTATAATTTGAACGTATGAAATACAACCAATAATTCTAGTTTAAACGTTCATTGTATTTGTGCAGCGACAAGACACGAACATCAATTTAATCTCGCAACAAATGATGTACTTGTCTTAGTCCTAAATTTAAAAATGCCGATGTCTAATTCACTTGAAACGATGGTAAATTGCCCTCGTCCAATAGAATTGCAAGTTTTGCACGTCTTAACTGTGAAGACCTAAGTACATCATGGTCTTAGTAGGGGATCATTCTATTGTTCAACAACAGTTTTACACAATGGGAAACATAATTAGTGACAAATGCCCTAAGGTATTTCTAATACCAGTAGTTGTCCTTTGCATAAGGGAAGAAATAAAGAGAATAATCATAAATAATCAACTGATTCCTAAACTGATAAACAACAAATTAATAATCATATATGAATTATCAAAATATTTAGTTCAATCTCCATGAAGGCGCTTTCCATTTTTCAATATAACAATCGTATTAACACTTCCCGGCACAGTAATGGTTAACGTGTGTTCATCAGTTTCTTCTCGATTCTCCTAGTTTTTACCGTTTTCATTTTTTTAGAAATAGATAATACATATGTTTTAAATTCTATAACCCGTCTATAAATAACAATAACAATACACACTATCAATGATAACAAAGGTAAATTTATCAAAAATTATCAACATTGCAGTCTAACACTAGATGACTCACCTGACCTCGATTTCATGCTTGAGTGACTTGCATTTCATGTTTGCTATCAAGTCCATTTGTGAGCATATGATATGGCTAGAACGGCTATAATTGTTCTAGAGAGTTCTTGTTGGGTATTTGCCAGCCTGACACCCTTAAGATGATCTTGGACACATGGTCAGAACTATTTTTCTTAATGCATTTCCTTTAAGTTACAATCTGAGGTGTCATATTATTTACTCCATGTCTACATGTGTTCTCAGGCGAGACAGTTAGCGAGTCCACTCCTGCTCAACTATTCAGACCTATAAATTCTAGTTAGCTAGAACGGTTATACAGCAATTTAATATATAAGACTATAACCAAACTAAGAAGTGAAGCGTTTTTTTTCTTCTTTTTCTTTTGTTTTCGTTTTTCTTTGTTTTTCTTTTTTTTACGAATAACCAGCATGATATTAATCAGATGAACAGGTTATGAAAAGGTTAACTATATTCTGAAGATTTAAGTTTAATCCGTTTATGCCGAATAGGAAACATAGCAAAGGTTGCCCAAAGCAACAAGTTAAAAGGTGATAACACCGAACACCAAACCCTCTTAAAAGAAAACAAAAGTATCAAGAAATGGATACGTACAATCTTTAACTGCATGTTATATAAATAAAAATTCGAAAAAATATAATAATAATTATAAAGATCAAAACAATTAAAAATGCTGATATTAATTCTCGATTTGGTCGTCATGGGCTGTGTACAACGAGAGAATTGAAATGTTTTTATCCAAAAAAAATTAATAGTCGGAGAACGTAAAAATATACTAAAAGAATTCACACCCGTTACAAATTTTGGTTTTATGAATGCTGTGCAAAAAGCAGTCACCTGTTTTCCAAAAATATTCACCATGTAATATTACGTTATTATTACATAGTTGTTTCTGTATTGTCCTTGTTATTGGTCAGAGGCTTGCTGTAATGACCTTGTTATTGGTCAGCGGCTTGTTGTATTGGCCTGGGGTGGAGCCGATTGTCAATACAGCTAGCCGAGGACCAATAACAAGGCAAATACTGAGAGCAGAATTATCGCTTCAGTGTCAAGAACCACTTCACGTTCCTATGCATTGATGTCGTTTTTCTTTCTTCAACCGAGTCAAGTTAATTAATCACATGATCATAACGTCATAGAATTGTATGGTCTGTTTTAAGGCGTCACGTTGCTGTAGATCAACGTCGCCTTCCAATGTCATTCTTGTCGGTTTAATGAATGAAATGTTTGCAACATCATTTATGGAAACCGAAATACTTACTACAACATTGCTTCTGCTAACAAGGTTGAAAACGTTAATCTATTTGCTTAAAATTTCAGAGCTTGAAAAAAAGATGGTACAAATTTGTGATTAAAGAAATACTGGAAATTTGATTTAAGACTCTGACTTTCTCAGGTTTGTCATTTGACTCGCCCTGACGGCCTTTTATTCTATATGAACTGTGTGCAGTTTAGAATCAAAACGATAAAAAATGAGACCAAATCAAAGCACGCTGTCTCACATTGAACTGATAAACTAACTTTCGATATTTTCAGCACTAGAGAATTGGGAAGATGAATAATTGTTTTTCTCCTATTCTTGACATGTTTAATCCTTTGGCTAAAAATACATAATATTTTTACCCACTTCATGGTGATTAAATGGCTGCATAGGAATTCCCGCGGTTATATCAGGTGGAGATATTCCATAAATCACTCGTACCTGAAGGAGAATCTATATATGAACATGATTGAAATTATTCTCACAAGTTTTGATTTTAATCTTGTTGTCTTAATTTTGTCTGAACTCCAAAGGTTGTAAAAATCAATACTACCGAGGTTTAAGGTTTAAAGTTATTGCACCCTGGCTTTTTGGTTAGCTTCGTTACAGTTTTTAAACAACACAGTATGGGTAACTTAACGTTGTTAATTGTTTTCTATTTATGTCATTTGTTTTTAAAAGACAAGGAAGTCTATTTAAAACAGTATTTTGTTAGTTTATGCGAGCTAGCCGAAATCTTTTATTAGTTGATATAAAGTTTATTTTAAATCTGAGTGAGTTATTCTCAAACAGAACGATTGACGTCACATTAACATCGGAATAGAAATGGATAGATCTAAGAAGTCGTTTTACCATAAACTTTGCAATTAATTCCTGAAATGAAAGCCATCCATCAAATTTATACAAGGAAATTCAAATTTTTACATTTGGAGTGAAAAGTGTGATTTGTAATGCAATATATATTGTCGTTTAATAGACCGACCGCATCTGACCTACACCTACGAGAGCATTAGCTAGGTTTACATTTAAACGAGCACATATTGAACCTGATATCTAAAATATGTACCGTTCAGTCTAATTTTGCAGTTCTAGCAAACAGTCAACTGGTTTGTAATCATACTGTATTGGTTTCTAAAGCGTGGTTTATAAATCTGATTGGTTGATTCGTCATTGTCATTGTTGAACCCTACTGTTAGTCAATTTGTTTTTCAAATTATTGCATCTCATTTTACGATTCACAGAATTTCCAGCTGTTCATTTCATATTTATATTTACACAAAATTTAAAATGCACTCTTAGGTACACATATCATCACAGAGTTATAGTTGTCCTGGATATATTGTGGTAAAGGTTTGAAAAAGTTTTCTATAGGTTTTTTTTATACTAGTATAGAACATTACATTTCAACGTTGTCAACACTCTTGTGTAACAGTATATAATAACTATTTAATCAAATTCTTCTTTGTACTTAGTCTCCAATACGGCACTATCCGATTGTACAGCCATATATATTTACAGGTGAACTCGTGCCAATCTATTGAACTTTCAGGTACAGATCCGTGTATAAATCAGACAATTTGATTTTTTGTTAATGATTGATTGATTAATGTTTGACTTACGACCAAATATATCATGGTTCTTCAGGACAAGCACAACCTATGGCAAAAATTGCGGATACTTTGCTAATTTGCATAGCGGCCGTTTTGGAAATTCATTACAAAGCATTATACTTGCCCAAAAATAGAAATGTACATATTCAAATTCTTGTAATTCATAAGCAATTTGTCCGCATTTATGTACATTCTACACAATATTAGCTTTCTTTTCGTGTGCAAAGGAATATTGTCAGCATTGAAAACTTTCCGCCAAGTCCGTTTAAAAATCTGATGCGTAACCGTAGTATAACTGCTATATAAATTAATCAAAATTAGTGGAAACTGCAAATTCAAACAACAAATACAGATACAAGGCGAGATCATGCATAATTTATCCGCATATGGAGAACCACTTTGAAGGATGAATTTTATAGGGAAATAACTTTTATCTCACCTACTTCCATAACTTTTCGGCCAAAATGTTTTTCAAACATGATAATTCAAGTGCCATAGCGTAATCTTTCAAATCTGAAGCCTTTCCCCTCAGAATTAAACAAACAATCTGTAAATATTCGCCAAAGGAAGTCTTCATAGACACATTAGTTTAAGAGCACAGACGGGAAAAGACTTGATTAACCGTAATTAAAACAATTTTATCATTTTCGATCTACAACTAAGGGAGGTAATTTGTTTGAAAGGGCTGAAGTCACGTGATCCAAATGCCATGAATAAAGTACCCAGCTTTTGCCATATGAGTTCAACAAGTTATCAAACCTATTTCAAAAAGGGGTGGAATGGGACACAAAGAGGTTGGAACGGGACGGATAAGTTAGCCTTCCCTAGCAGGTATTAGCATACTCTTCGAAAAATACAAAGGGGGTCTTAAACGTGAAGGAATCGTGCCTGTTTTTTTTCTGTCTGAATTGCATTTAATAGCGAGCGCTGTGAGCGTTATTTGGAACACAATTTTTCGTTCGCCGGAAACGGAAGTAAGTAAAGTCAAATTATAACTTTAGAGTCAGAATCCTGATACCGGAAATGAGTTTCTGAGGGCTATTGCTATGCTCGCATCATTGGTAACGCCAGCACCATGTTATACATAAAATTCCGGATTAAAATATTTACTCCTATTATAAAAAAATCCTATAAAAGTCTCATACTTCCAGTATATTCGATATACAGGTCATTTTCAAACGTTTTTTTGATAAAAAAGAATTAACGGAAAATATTTTAAAAAATGTTGATTATATTCAATTATTTTAATTCTACGTTATGAAAAAATGTCATTAAAACTGTAAATGCTTACCTTGATCATTTGAGTAAGGATTTTAAACTGACTTTGGAAGTATTATCACAGGTAAACTTTTCACAAATTCCACATTATACCCGATTTCTCGACCATAACAACTGGTGCATTATATTTGTATTAACAACAGTATTTCTCGGAAATGTGTACTAATTAGTTAAGGGGAAGTTTGTAAAATGAAATATGAAGATATAGATATTATTCAACTGAATAGAAAAAATATCAAATATCGAATATGAAAGGAAATTGTATCATATAAACAAACAAACTAAGGAAGTATATTACAGTAGGGTGGGGTGAAGGGGGGGGGGGGGGGGGGAAATAACCCGAACATAATGTAAATATTATAATGTCATATCATCTCTCAAGGAAATGTTTTAATAATATCTTAAAATATAAGGTTTTTCCGAAATATTCCCATTCAATTTTCCATATTTATTCATCCGATGACCATGTCTTGGTATTTAGAGATGCCGTGTAGTTAACTTTATTAGTTACAAACTATTTAGCTGAAAAATATAAAAATATTGATTTTTGGCTCCATTTCATCCAAATCAGTTTCAATATCTGAAAAAAACTAGGTCAAAAGGCATATCAATATCGCAAACAAATCAAAAGAGGAAATGTACTGTATCGTATTTGTTAAAACGAAGCTTTGCTTTGTTAAAGACCTTCACAGTCAAATTAAAGGGTATTGAGTATGCATTTTTAAATCTTTTTCTGTGGAACTACAGGGCCGGATTGAAGCAAACTTGGCATAAATTGTTGTTAAGTGGTCCTCTTTCAGAATTGAGATGACCCGGACTGTCAACAGAGTTGGCCGCCACAGCAGAAGTTAGTGGCACATCTCCTTGTCATAAACTACATGGCCGGTTGGAATCAAACTGCAGAAATGGTCTATAAATGGTCTCTGTCCGATTTATGTCTGATATCCTCGTTTGGCAACCAAGATTGCCGCCACAGCTGATGTCAGTTTAACATGGGATTCTAAAACTTAGTTAACAATTGGACCCTATGGGAAGATTCATTAAAAATCTTCTTGCTGAAACTACTGAGCCAATTGGAACCATACTCGACAGGAATTGTCTTTAGGTGGTTCTCTTTCAGAATTTTGTCAGATGATCCCGAATGTCAACTAAGAAGGCTACCACAACCGAACTTAGTTTGACATAGGACCGTAGGGGAAATTAATTTATTTTTTTTTGTCTGAAACCATTGAGCAAATTGGAACCAAACTAGGCAGAATGGTTTCTGATGGTCCTGTTTCTGAATTGACCTAAACTGTCAACCGCCGCCGAACTTAGGACCCTATGGAAAATTTCATGAAACAAAATGTTGTTGTCTGAAAGCACTTGGACAATTGGAACCATAACTTGCACCTATGGTTATTAGATTGTCCTCTTTTAGAATTCAGTCCAGTATTACAGTCTTGCGTTTCTTATGTGCTTTATGGCTGTTGATTAGCAATTTGAATCCAGGTGAGCTATACAGGGTCCTAGAAGCCTCTTGTTACAGCATATGTTGTTTTTACATTTAGTTTTCTTTTTTATTTCGGCTGTCCCGGTAATTCATCTTTTTTATAGGTTCAAGCATGTTAATTCTGTTGATCTAATAGCAGTAAAATTAAAAAAAAGTATAATTTCGGTATAAAAGAAAATTTATGACACTTGATAAAAAACGTAAAATATAAATCACTTTTCAATAAGTAAATATTAGTATATGCACGTATTTAGTACAAGGACGATGTAAAGTATGTTTGTCTTTATGAATCAATGCAATGCTGTCCTTTTTTTCTATCGTTATGCCATTATCTAAAATTTATATTTACCCACAAAATTGTTGTTAATCTTATTATTAAGGAACGAAATAATAATTTAAAATTTTTCGCATGTTAAACAAAAAAAGACAAACAACATTATGAATTCTTTTGTATATACTATGCCTTGATCAAATATAGAATATAAAGTATACTGAATCAGGTCAAAGAAGGAAATAAACTGAAAAAAACCCAATGACAAAGAAATAAGTCAAAATATATTAACAATAGAAAATTACATTTAAATCTATCAGAAAACTATAGGTTACGTGTCTATAAGACATGTATGCCCCCCCCCCCCCCCCCCCCCCCCGTCTTCTTGCACACAGAATACCTATCTATTATTTATCAATGTTTATGACTGGATTTTTTTATAAATTATTTCAAATAAATATACAAGTATATTAAACTTTCATTCCTTAAATTAATTTTTACCCAATTAAAAATAATGAAACCACCGTAAATTATGTTTCCTAAAACCGGTATATTTTTATGGAGTCACTGAAGCATACGTGGACTTGCATGTTGACTATTTACTTTGATTTAAAGATGATGGTAGTCTAAAAACATCATAGGTTCTTTTTATCAATGCAAAACAAAATATTAATCAAGGTAATCAAACCATACAATGTTTGTTGTGGCGACTCAAACTTAGCTGCCCTGTGATGTATTACATCGATATATGAGTGTAATTGTGAAATATCATTTAAACGATTTATTACCTGATAAATCCACTTTTAGTGCATCCGGGTAGAAGTGTTCATGTTAATGCGAACTATTTTTCCACGTATAGCTGCTTATCTTTACAGATAAATCATGCGAAAAACAACGGCAGTTGTGTAAAGCAACAATTTTGACAATGTTTGACCAGGCGTCATCTTGATTTTTGAACGAATTCACGGTTGCCGATAAGTATGTTAAATATTTCTTGAATAACACAAATCGACTATTATCTAGAAATAATTCACGAGGTTATAGAGTTGAAGTCGTTTACACATGGGCTGGACCTTCAAATTTGTTTTTTTTTTATATTCGAATATACGGGCCCAGACCATGTATAAATTTCGTCAATTCTCTAGCCCCTATGAATTATTTTTTAATGAATACATTCTCTTAGGTTTTCAATAATAAACCTAAATCCATACATTTATTCAAAGCGCTAAAGCATAAAATGCAGGTCATGATCGCTCCAATGTTGATGGATTTTGTTGTATTGAAAGATGAATGAATAAGAATAATGACTTGATGTTTTAACAGATTTCTGCGAAATGGACCTAAATGAAAAAACATAACCGAGTCATTCCTGTGGGAAAATATTGGTCATTATAACCCACATGTTATGGAAAGGGATTCCATAATTTTAGAGGGTAATATTGGTTAAGAATCCTACATATATATATATTTTTAAATTGGATTCCTCGGATATTAGAATAAATGCAAAAATTTATAAGAGCCAGACATGCATTAAACACTGTTAAATTTTAACACATATCGCTATGGAGAAATTCATTAAACACGCAGGTAGGTTAAGGCTGTTCCTTGAAAATACATTGATTATAACATACAAAAAATATTGACTTTTAAAGTCTTTAAAATCTATTTAAATACATTAGAATCATAAACATAAGCGATATGTATTTGTTTATTATGTCCCGAAGATCAAACTTCTACTTTCGTTTTATTGTTATATTTAGGCAGTGCTCGATCACGTGACTTTTTTCCCCCCTTAATGTCCTTAATGAAAAACTGAAAAGTTCTAGCGTTTGCCGAGACATGATATGTTTCTTGTTTATATTAATCGATAGATAATTTTTGTCTCTTTTAGGAAAGTGCTATGCCAAGAGTGAAAATACCGAATATATTTTTTAATTAATAGACAAATGCTGCAATTCATGGAAAGTAGGACGTTGATCCCACTTTGAATGCATCGTTTTTCTATTTGAATGCGATATGATGTTCGGCATAGCAGAAAACATAAATTACAGTTATATTGGAGTTTGTCCATATTCGACTTCATTTAATCAGAGGAGTGGACACGCTAGAACTTTTCGTTTGAAGTTAACGTCTGTAGCCTCGATTATACAAAATGGCGAAACGCCCAATACTGTAAAGCGCACCAAAGACTTGACGTCAGACTAAGGGGAAACAACCATGCATAAGTTTTTTGGCGCTGGAATTTGAAAATTATTTATCGCATACTAAATATGGTTATAAAATAAAATTAATGAATATTTTTCTGAGTTCTAAATGTAATATTTGCTTTAATCGAAGAAATTTTAAAAGTCAACAATCCATGTATATTATACCTATTGACGATTGCATAAAAAGGGGGGAGGGGCACATTGCCAATAAAATAGAGTGCACATCCTATACAAAAGAATGTTGATATATATTTCATACTGAGTTGATAACTTTTCTTCTTTCATAAGTTAAACTTGCTAAATTAAAAACTAAAAATATTTTTATATAAAGTATGTCCTTCTTTTTATCCAAGAGAAAATAATATTGTATCACCTAAAAAAAACTTTGCTAACAATTAATACCAGGATAAGGCTTGTAAAAATCAGGAAAAAAATACTAGACAGCTGTTTTAATTTTTTCTGCACATATTTTTTTTTTTGGGGGGGGGGGGGGGCACAAAAAAAAAAAAAATTCTCTTTTTACTTTGAGTGTTTTACAGTGATTTCTATCCTAATTCATCAATATAATTTCCTTTGTTGCTGTTTGTTTTTATTGGAATTTTTTGGAGGGAACTTGTTCTTCATTCTCTGCAGACTTCCTTCACTTGCTGGATTCCTCAAGAAGAGTCTGATTTGAAGCTATTGAAAGACTGTTTTTCTTACCATTTCACATTTACTACTCAGCCAACTTAAATATTTGTTGCCAAGATCCACCTATTCAATTTAAAAGAAGGCAAAATTTATCTGAAACATCTCATATGAGTCAAATTATGACATATATATAAATACCAATGTGATCCTGTGAGCAAAGGCGACAAAGGATCAGTATGTATACGTCTGAATGCAAATATTTCGTCGAATACAATCTTGAATTATTTTAACCAATCTCAACATGAATTTCTGTAATTTTGCAAAAGTTATCATATCCAGGGCAACAAAAGACAAGACATCAATAGATATATTTAATAATGGATCTGACAAAAAAAATGACAAAAAACCAGCATTATACAACACATGTCTATCATTTGCTGACAGATATGATAATTATCAAATTTTTATGGAAAAATATAACAAAATGCATCTGATTTCAAAACATTTTTCAAAAAAGTTCCAAATCTACAAAAGTATGTGTATGAAAATAAATTCGGTGCAGAATCCACAAGAACACCAAAACAGATTCTACAACTCCATAATGTATGCTTCAAGTTTTCCATCTTGTCAAAAACCCTCTTTAGCAATCCACACAAGTTCCCTCCAAAAAATTTTTCGGTAGTCATTATCACAGTCTTGTAACTCATTTACCGGAGACACTCCGTGTTTTCAATACTAAATCCATCCTAACTGAACAGGAAGAAAGATCTTTTGGAGAACTCCGAGCTGAACGGACCACAAACAGGAAACCTGGTCAGATCATTCAAAATCTAATGATACGTTTCCATGCACAACAAAATACAGAAAATCGATTTGATTCATTTAAACAACAGGATTCAATGATCAGCAAACAAGCTCAATTTCTGCCTAAACGAACCCGGACGATCATTACAAAAAATTTCATCCAAAATCATTCGTATCTTCTTCAATGTCATCTCTCGAGAATTGCAGATTTTCTACTGCCTGGAATAAATGTATGGTGGCAGTTTGAAAATGATGATCTTGTTTTCTTTGATGGTGAAGATGACCCAAACTTTAAAGACGAAGGAGCACTACCAGAACACTTCCGATTCAAATCTGTAAAAGAAGAGTGTCATCATGTGAAAAATATATGGGATGAGTGCGTCACCAAGGTCAAAGCATAGACACTTCTCCTGCCAATAAGTAGATTAAAGACCTACAATGAAAATGGAAAAGCGTCTTGGTTTTACCTTGAGAATGCAAACAACAGTTTCGTATAAAATTCCAGTGATTTTTCCCTAAATATATGATGTCATAGGTATGGAATTCCCTCTATTTATAAGTTCTAGATATTGATTTCTGATTGTTTTTTGGTTTCATTATTTAAATTAGAGTCTTGACTTTATTTTAAGTTAAAAAAAATGCATGAAATGTAAAAAAGTAATTATTTTCAGAAAAGTTTTATTAATGGGAGACTACTCTGAAAACATCCAAAAATAGTGTAGGTGAAAACACAACATTTTTATACCACTTCGTGTAGCAATTTAAAAAGGCGGCGAATGTACCCTGAAACTACATGTGCTGAAACCAGTTGAATGTGTACTTTGGAAAACACATATACTCAGTTCTCTAAATTACGCAGGAATCTTTGCTAGGATGCTCTGAGGTTGGTCTGTTTTTGAAATATTTGAAGGGGGGAGGCCTATTTTTTGTCAGTTATCTTTCTGTAATGGTAAGAATTTGGAAAGGAATTCCTTAAAAATACTTATATACAGTGAAAGCTTGAAGAAATATGTTTTATTTGATATATGGTTGTCTATGGGTATATGATACAGCCGATTGTCCAGCTATCAATCTTTTGAGTATGTTCCTTCAATTCATGACGTCATGAAAAGTTCTAAGAAAAACTGTTGTGTGCACTCTTGAAGAGAAAAAAGACAACCAGGGTCAAAGTATGTTAAACAAAACTACTTACTGTATGATGAAATAATTCCATTGTTTTAAAGACCCTTATAGGCCGTACAAAATTACTTATAGACTTGAATGAAGAAAAGAGCTATCATCTTAATATAAAAAATAAATTTTAACAAAAATTTCAATTACACATCAAATCATGAAGTTATCTATAATACTAAATTTACGAATTAGCCGAATAGGCGGCAAAACGCGTGATTCAAAATAAACGATGTATGGTTCAGATTATAAAGGTTATTATCGGATTTGACAATCTGCATTTATAAATTTAAACTGCAGTTTTGTTTATGTGCAAATGGAATTTGTATCCACTTATCCGATATGAATTCTCCCAACATATCCCTAAGAAGGTTGATTTAAATAAACAAGTATGCACATATTTTAAATGTAATATTATTTTTGTTTGAAATTACGGAAGATTAATAAAACAAATTAAAAAAATTCTCCTTCGAGTGAGATGTTTCCGTTTCATGTATTCAGGATTGTTTTTCTACAATAACGCAATTTCTCCTAACTGTAAAGGTTATGAACTTTGAAGATTATGAAGAAGTAAGGTAAAGTTCAGAGAAATTCCTAACTTAGTTGTTTTTTGGATTGCTCGGATGTTTACCTTGCACAAAGTGATAATACCAACCATTATCTATTTTTACATTATTTGTCATGTGACCTGTCTAAATATCTCTCTACCATACAATTTCCTAGATAAAAATATTTTTAACAAATGGTAATCTTTAGCATTAATGACGAAATTTATCTCGGACATCTTTATAAACGTGGACAGCACACGCAGCCACACACTAAAAATGCTTTTATCGTCTGATTATTGGATATATTTGTGAAATTAATCCTTGCTTGCCCTGTCCATGACGACAATGAAACAATTGGAACAATTATTTTCCAAAAATATGCTCTACCTTACTCACGGCATCTTTTGAAAAATTCATCCGTCTCTAAGGAAATGTTTACATCTACAATTTAATTTTCATACCTATTCTGAAGGAAAAAGGTAATGCATTATAAAAATGTGTATTTAATGAAAGCTTTTCATCAAGTTCCAGTTCAGAATTAATTGTAACAATAAAAATATTGACAATTTATGTGGTTGTGTTTTCATCATAGATTTTGACTTTGAGGGAACCTTAAGGTTCATTTTGGTAATTCTACGTGGCACACAGTCTACTTCATCAGTGGATACATCTTCGGTAGTAACGAACAGCCATATGACAATTGGGTCACGTTGACCTAAATTTCACGCTTCATTGACTTTGGTTAAAGTTTGCATGACCATCCATTGCTGGAATACTACAGTATATATATAGACATGAAACTATCAGTTGATACTACCTACTTGACAGGAAAGTTTATAGGAAGCCTGCCACAACATCCATATTGAGTTCCATGAATGACATGGCCGTAATAACTTTTTAAAGTCAATATGGCCACCAAAAAAAAAATGCTTATTTTCCCGCGCTCGCGCGGGTTCAATGTCTAGTATAAATTAAGGTCTGTCATTTCACATACATGTATTCACTTACCAGTAAAATTTATCTGTAATAATTTAATAAAGTCAACCAGTTGCGATAGAATTCTTTTCCAAGCTGCATCATTTATCTGTAAATATACAATATTTTTCTTAAAAATTGATCTACTCAACAAAATACATATATTTACTTAGCTTTCAATCATGTAGAGTTACTTCCCTTGACATTTTATAAATTTCTTGAAAACATGACATTTTAAAGATTAAAATAACACTTTTTTCGTGCCCATAATTACAATAATCAGCATCCAATAATTTTATAATAGCCAAAATTGACAAATTACAACGTAAAATAACCTTTGTCAATTTTGGCTATTATAAAATTTTTGGATCCTGATTATTGTATTGTTATTTTACTTCAAAGTTTATACATGTATACACATGAATCTGGTGTAAAATCAACACTTTACACATTTTTAGATTAACTGATGTATTTTTCGAAATTATTGTGACTTTTAAATGCAGAGTAACCACCAAATTGTTCAGCACAAATATTTTTTTTCACATCATAATAAAAAAAAATGCAAAAATGATAAATCCAATATCTGAAACTGAGATTTCAGCATTTTCTGACCAGGTTTGCTTAAGTCATACAATTAAAATCTATTAGAGAATCAATTTATTTCTTTAATTCAGCAGGGAATTCAAAGTAACCAAATTTCGTATAATTAGTATTTCAAAAGGAATTTCATATGCCAGGTATTAGTTACAGTCCATAGACTTTTGTAGTAACTACAGCCAAAGTTTTCTAACACAATGTGCATTATGTGTAATGAAATTAGGTTTACTTTTCACGGTTTTCATCTATTTTTTTATATATATCATTTTTTCTCAAAAGTAAGGAATGTATGGCCATGGGTTCATTTATAATCACGAGCTTAAGGACAAACATTGAAACATTTATTGTTGATTTATAAATTCATTTTAGAAAATAATATTCTGACACTATTGAGGTCGGGGTTGAGGTAAATTAGTGATGTGATAGTGTATATAAAACTATGAGTATGAGTACAAGAATAAGAATATAATTTTATTTCCAATCAAGGGCCCAATAGGGACAAAATATTTCAATGATTAAGAACAATAAGTATTGTCATAAGCCAGACAAGGGTATATCCTATTTATATCATTCACTCTGAAAATTGCAAATGGAAGGTTTTGATAAATTTAGGAAAGGGTCTTTCATGAATAGCACCTTGTGTGATAAACTATGATAAATGCAGGATATCTGGTTACCTTTTATGGCATATATATAATGATATAAATAGATATACCAACTACAGTTGATGCATCTCTGATGTATATATATAATTATAAGCCTGATAGTGGTATATCTGTTTTACATCATGCATTCTTTGAAAAGTGCAAAATTGGAAAGGGGAGATCTTTGCAAATTTCAGCTTATATTTTTAACAAACTAGGAAAGTTAATTAAATGTCCATTACAACTTGGAACAGAAAACATTGAGAGTCCTAACATATATAAATATCTAGGTATCACATTTACATCAAGTGGAAAATTTAAGCAATGTAAAGATGAATTATATAAAAAATCTCTTAAGGCCTGTTTTAAATTGCAGCGTTGTTTGTCTTCATCAAATCCAAGTGTCTCAACTTTATTACACCTATATGACCACACAATAAAGCCTATTGTATTGTATGGTAGTGAAATTTGGGGCGTGTTTTCCCCTGAATCTTCTGCTTGCAAGAAAAATAATGATTATATATTGGAAAAGGTATTGTCAGGTGATATTTCTGAGAAATCACAAATAAAATTTTTGAAATATGTCCTTGGTGTTAATAAAAAATCCAGTAATATAGCAATTATGTCTGAGCTTGGCAGAATCCCTGTATATTTTACTATTATTTTGTCAATGTTGAAATATTATCATAGACTAGAAAATTTAAAGGAAGGTCTATTGTATGATGCCTATATATGTAACAGGCAATTGCATTCTTGTAAAGTTAATACTTGGTATTCTAGTATTATGTTCATATTGAAAGAGATAGATTTACCAATATCAAATTTAAAGGAACTAAAATTAGGTCGTTTATGCAAAATTGTTAAAAATAAACTATCAAAAAGTTTCTTCAATTTTTGGGATGGCTTTAGAGAAAGTAGTTTAAATTCTGACAAAGGGAAATTATTAACATACTTCACTGTCAAAAGATGTTTTGAAAGAGAGAAATATCTTGATTTAAATGATTTTAAAATTAGACAATCAATTTGTAAAATTAGAGTTAGTGCTCATTGTTTAAAAATAAAAACTATATGCTAAAAATTATATTGAACGTTCACAAAGACTATGTACTAAGTGCATACTCGGAGAGGTTGAATACGAGGAACACTTTTTAGCTCAATGTCCATTGTATGAAAATGAAAGAAAAGTATTTTATGAAAATATATCTTTATTTTGTAATAATTTTGGGAACTTGAATAAAACAGCAAAGTTTATTTGGCTATTGACTAATGAAAATATTAATGTCCTAAAAACATTGGGTATATAAATTTATAAATAAGTGTTTAGAAATAAGAAATTATATATAATAACATGCAAATATTTTAATTGATATATTATGATAATATAGATATTGTGCATATAGTATGGCTCTGACCTGACTGCGGTTATTGTGGGTTTAAATATATATATGTATGTAAACTGTATATGTGTAACGGTTTATTTTTTCCGGTGTGAAATTATTTCCGAACTCGTATATTAATACACTTCTGACGGAATAAAGTTGGAAAATATTTCATTATATAAAAATTAAGATTGCTATAAAATATTATCTGATTCATATTTTACACAAGATCATCATTTGACGGTCGGAAAATATTTCACAGATATATGAATATCACAGCCGGAATAAATTATCTCTTACATATGTACCTCCAATGATATAAATCATTTGTATTTGATTGCTTGCTCTTAATGGGCCCTTAATTGGAAATAAAATTCTTATTCTTATTCTATTCTATGGTAATGGTAGGAATGCAGAATATCTGGTTTCATTTTCTGTCATCTTGGAATAAATAAGTTTGTTCTCTTCATCAATGAATTTAAAAAAAAAAAAAAAAAAAAACAACCTTTTTTCTAGCTGTTCATGAGAAAATTATGAAATTCTTATCCAAATCTTAAAACAACCAATGGAAGAATCATAATGACCTGAATTTTGTTAGTGTCAGTGACAGTGATGAGGTAACACCCCCCCCCCCCCCCTTTTTAGGAATCCCACAGTGCATGAACTTCAAAAACAGATATACAAGAATATTTTTTTTTAATTTTTGGGACTTTACTTGTAAACTGAACTTGCTTAGGGTGATGCGGGTAATGCATAATCCATGTACATTAAGAAGAAAGCTCAATATTGACACACGTGTTCCCACGTGGACGGTCACGGTAGGCAGATTCAACAATTCAAGGGTAGTTTTAAATAATGTTTGACAAATTTTACCTGATAAAAGATGTATATAAATATCATCCTGGCACCAATTAGATCAATCAAACATCTTAGCAGGAGAGCAAAATCTCTAAATCCCATTCAGCTACTCGGCGTCATAGCAGGTGCTTCTAATATATTTCCAAGCTTCTCAACGAATTAGTTTTTCGATATAAGGAAATTAAACCCCGCCTCCCCATTTTGTCGCCTGATTTTATTTTCTGTACTTTGTGGCTTTTATTGACAGCATATTGGATACTTTCCCATTGAAATTGGTATATATAATTCAGGTTCATCATATGATATCAAAAGTCACGCAAAAATAACCGTTCAATAAATAATATCGTAGATTTTCACGCTTCCAAGACAGAAGACGCCGACATTGTCGTCACGCCATTACTAATAAATATTCATAAGCGCACCAAGAGTTACCTCCCCATTGAAAAACAGCCTTAACATACCTGCGCATTTTCTTGATTAAAACCACTAAACCTATTAGAACTATACTTGGCAGAAATGGTCTCTTTCAGAATTGTGTCCGATGAACCAGAATGTCAACCAACATGCCCACAACATCCAAACTTAGTTAACAATAGGACCCTATGGGACGATTCATTAAAAATGTTTTTTTTTCTTTTTTTTCTGAAACTACTAAGCCAATTGGAACCATAATTGGCAGGAATTGTCTTTATGTGGTTCTCTTTCAGAATTTTGTCAGATGATCCCGAATGTAAAGCAAGGAGGCTACCACAGCCGAACTTAGATTAACATAGGACCCTAGGGGAAATTAATTTAAAAGTCTTCTTATCTGAAACCATGGAGCCAATTGGAACCAAACTAGGCAGAAATGGTTTTTGATGGTCTTTTTTCAGAATTGAGTCTGATGACTCGAACTGTCAACAGAGATTGCCGCCACACCGAACTAAGGATCGTATGGAAAAATTCACGAAACCAAAATCTTCTTGTCTGAAAGCACTTGCCCAATTGGAACCAGAATTGGCAGCCATGGTTTTCAGATTGTCCTCTTTCAGAATTATTTCCAGTACTACAGACTTGTGTTCCTTGTGTGCTTTTATGGCTGTTAATTGGCAATTTGAATCCAGATGAGCTATACAGGCTCCTGGGAGCCTCTAGTTAAAGAATGTGTTGTTTTTACATTAGTTGTCTTTTTTATTTTGGTTATCCGGGTCATTCGTCTTTTTAGATGTACAAACATGTTAATTCTGTAGATATAATCTCAGTAAAATTTAAAACGTATGATATCGGTAGAAAAGAAAATTTATGACACTTGATAAAAAACTCAAAGTATAAATCAATTTTTAAAAGTAAATATTAGTATATGCACGTATTTAGTACACGGAAGCTGTAAATTATGTTTCTCTTTATGAATCAATATCATGCTGTCCTTTTTTCTATAATTATGCCATTATCTAAAATTTATATTTACCCACAATATTCTTGTTAATCTTATTATTAAGGAACGAAATAATAAATCTAATTTTTCCGCATATTAAAAAAAAAAACAAAACAACATTCTAAATTCTTTTGTATATACTATGCCTTGATAAAATATAGAATATAAACTATACTGAATCAGGTCAAAGAAGGAAATAAACTGAAAAAATCCAGTGACAAAGGAACAAGTCGAAATATATTAACAATAAAAAATTATATTGAAATCTATAACAAAAGAGATTACTTGTCTATAAGACATGTTTGTCCCGTCTTCTTGCAGATAGAATACCCATTTATTATTTATCAATGTTTGTGACGGCATATTTTTTTTAGTTATTTCAAATACATGTACAAGTATATTAATTTTTCAGTTCTTACATTAATGTTTACCCCATTAAAAATAATGAAACCACAGTAGTAAATTATGTTTCTTAAAAAACGGTTGGCTATTTACTTTGAACAAAAGATGACTGTAGTCGAAAAACATTATAGGTTCTTTTTATAAATGCAAAACAAAATATTAATCAAGATAATCAAATCATACACTGTTTGTCGTGGTGACTCAAATTTATCTGCCTTGTGATGTACTACATCGTAATATGAGTGTAATGAAGAAATATCATTTAAACGATTTATTACCTATTTTATTCAAGACATGATTTTAAAAGGACAAATTACATCACAATAGAAATGGAACGACCTAACCAATATCAGATACATATAGGACAACTAAACTAAACAGAATTCAGCGTATTTGTCATATTAGAATAGAAATAATTCAGGAGGGTTATAGAGTTGAAGTCGTTTACACATGGGCTGGACCTTCATATTCGTGTTTTATATTCCAATTTGTAATTGTCTTCAATTCTGTGGCCCCCGTGAATTATTTCTTAATGAATAACATTTAAACGATTTATTACCTGATAACTTCACTTTAGCTCATCCGGGTAGAGGTGTTCGTGTTAACGCGAACTCTTTTCCACACAAAGTTGCTTGTCTTTACATAGAAAACCTGCGATAAAACCACAACAGTTGTGTAGAGCAATTTTTTGACAATGTTGGGCCGGGCGTAATCTTGATTTTTGAACGACGTGACGGTTGCCGATAAGTATGTTAAATATTTCTTGAATAACATAATTCGACTATTATCTTATGAAAATATTTTTATACAAGACATGTTTTTAAAATGAGAAATAACATCACAATATAAATGGAACGGCCAAACTAATGTCAGATACATATATGACAACTGAACTAAGCAGAATTAGTGGATTTGTCCTATAAGAATACAATAATTCATGAGGGTTATAGAGTTGAAGTAGTTTACACATGGGCTGGACCTTCATATTCGTGTTTTATATTCAAATATACGGGCCCAGTCCATGTGTAAATTTCTTCCATTCTCTAGTCCCCATGAATTATTTCTTAATGAATATCATTTAAAAGATTTATTAACTGATAAATCAACTTTTAGCACATCCGGGTAGTTTTGTTCATGTTAACGCGAACCCTTTTTCCACACAACGTTGCTTGTCTTTACAAAGAAATCATGCGATAAAACCACAACAGTTGTGTAGAGCAACAATTTTGACAATGTTTGGCCGGGCGTAATCTTGATTTTTGAACGACGTGACGGTTGCCGATAAGTATGTTAAATATTTCTTGAATAACATAATTCGACTATTATCTAGAAATAATTCATGAAGGTTATAGAGTTGAAGTCGTTTACACATGGGCTGGACCTTCATATTCGTGTTTCATATATAAATACACGGGCCCAACCCATGTGTAAATTTCTATAATTCCTTAGCCCCCATGAGTTAGTTTATAATGAATACATTCTCATAGGTTTTTCAATAATAAACCTAAATGCATAAATCTATTCAAAGCACTAAAGCATACAATGTAGGTCATGATCACTCCAATGTTGATGGATGTTGTTGTATTGAAAGACTGAATAACTATAATCACTTGTTTTAATAGATTTCTGAGAAATGGACCTAAATGAAAAAAACATAACCGAGCCATTCCTGTGGGAAAATATTGGCCATAATAACCCACATGTTATGGACAGGGATTCTATAATTTTAGAGGGTAATATTGGTTAAGAATCCTATATAATATTTTTTTTTTTAATTGGATACCTCGGATATTAAAATAATGCAAAGCTTTATAAGAGGCAGTCATGCATTAAACACTGTTAAATTTAGCTGAAAATGACACTTTTGATCATCTCTGTTACGTGTATATGGATAATGAAATGACATAATATCAATGTTATCTCCCAACGAATTTCTGAGACATTTTCCGAAACACAGAAAAGCCAAACCAAAAGGACGGAAAAGGCTAAATATATATTAAATTATAGTTTACATCACAAAAAACATACGAGAAGACAGAGACAAGGAAATTGAAGAACTACAAAAATTAATATACTGAAAAAACTTAGTGTCTTGATCCTCCACAAGGGTGAGCTTATCCTGATCACCGATCACCTTGAAAGTGGTAAAATACATTTTTACAAGCATTTCTGTATACATATAGTTTCTCCTTCATGTACGTGTGACTTATAGAATTTCTCCACCCTCAATAATTAAATTTTCGATTTTCAACACGCGAGCCTTTAGCGAGCGTGTTAAAATCTAAAATGTATCTATTGAGGGTGGAGGAATTCCATAACTCACGAGTAAAGTGAAGGAGAATCTGTTTCTCCTATGACTTTCGACAGAAACCTCAAAAAAATGTTGTTGCTATGTAGTTTGTTTACATAGACGTCAATTCGGGACTTTTCTAGTTTACCGTTCCAATAACTGTAGAAAAAAGGTCGGTAATTCCCACGAAGAAATTTAACCACCGGGAAGTGGTTAAAGATATTATGTAATTTATCCCACGTCAAGAATAGGAGAAATGTAATTATTCATGTGGACAGTTATGTCAGTTAATAATTAGAAAAAATTGATGGACAATATAATTTTGCACGACAAATGTAAAATGTTAAAGTGCCCTACTGTATCAATTTAATGTATTGTATTCATGTTTTATTAGGTAGTATGTAATTATTTAATGCGACTCTGATTTTGTTGGTTTTGTTTAAATGATCAGTGATGCAATAAATAAATCAACATATTCTTTTTCAACTTCCTTTTCAATGTCCTACTGTTTTAAATATTTATCATGTAAATAATAAATTTGTATTTTTTTTTTTATTTGTTTATACCGGTTACTCTTTTTAACCCCAACACTGATATTGATAAACTTGCAACAGTGTTTTTAAATAGGAACTCCTATACATTTCTTGTGTAACAGTATATAATAAATATTTAATCAAATTCTTCTTTGTACTTAGTCTCGAATACGACACTATCCGATTTTACACTATATATATTTACAGGTGAACTCGTGACAATCTATTGAACTTTCAGGTACAGATCCGCGTATAAATCAGACAATTTGATATTTTTTAAATGATTGATTGATTGCTGTTTGCCTTACGACCAAATAATTCATGGTTCTTCATTAGAAGAAGAACATATGACAAACTTGCGGGTACTTTGCTATTTGCATAGCGGCCTTTTTTAATTTCTCTGACGACATTCATTACAAAGCATTATACTTGCCCAAAAATAAAAATGCAAATATTCAAATTCTTATAACTCATAAGAAATTTGTCCCAATATACGTACATTCTACACAATATTAGCTTTCTTTTCGTTTGCAAATGAACATTGTCGGCATTGTAAACTTTCTGCCTAGTCAGTTTAAAAAACTGAAGCATAACCGTAGTATAAGTGCTATATGAATTAACCCAAATTAGTGAAAAATGCAAATTCAAACAGCAAATACAAATACAAATCGAGATCATACATAAATTGTTCGCATATGGAGAACAACTTTGGAGGATGAATTTTATGAAGAAATAACTTTTATCTCACCTGCTTCCATAACTCTTCGGACAAAATGTTTTTAAAGCATGATAATTTCAAGTCCCCCATAGCGTAATACTTCAAATCTGAAGCCTTTCCCCTCAGAATTAAACAAACAATTTGTAAATATCCGCCAAAGGGAGTTTTCATAGACACATTAGTTTAAGAGCAGAGATAAGAAAAGACTCGATTATTCGTAATTCAAACAATTTTATTATTTTCGATCTACAACCAAAGGAGGTCATTTGTTTAAAAGGGCTAATGTCACGTGATGCAAATGCCATGAATAAAGTACCCAGCATTTTGCCAAATGAGTTCAACAAGTTATCAAACATATTTCAAAAAGGGGTGAAATGAGGACACAAAGAGGTTGAGGGACGGATAATTTAGCCTTCCCTAACAGACATTAGCATACTCTTCGAAAAATACTACAAGGGTCTTAAACGTGAAGGACATGAACTGTTTTTTTTCTTTCTGAATTGCATTTAATAGCGAGCGTTGTGAGCGCTACTTGGAGCTAATTGGTCATTTAGAAAAGTCTTTGTTTAATGCAATCCAAAGTGAATTTATTTATTGAAGCGAATATGACCATATTGTTCTACATACTAAGGCTAGAAAAGGTTTGGTTCGCCGGAAACGGAAGTAAGGAAAGTCAAATTATAACTTTAGAGGTAGAATCGTGATACCAAAAATGTGGTCACCTCAGCACCATATTATACATAAAATTCAGGATTAAAATATGTACTCCTATTATCCAAAAAAAATATGTAAAAGTCTAATATGTCCAGTATATTCGATATACAGGTCATTTTCAAACGTTTTTTTTTCTTTGTTTTTTTTTGATAAAAAAAAATTAACGGTAACTATTTTTTTTTAAATATTGATTATATTCAAGTATTTTAATTCTACGTTATGAAAAAATGTCACTAAAACTGTAAAGGCTCACCTTGATCTTCTGAGTAAGGATTTAAAACTGACTTTGGAAGTATTATCACATGTAAACTTTTTCACAAATTCCACATTATACCCGATATTACGACCATAACAACCGGTGCATTATATTTGTATTAACAACAGCATTTCTCGGGAACATGTACTAATGAGTTAAAGGGAAGTTTATAAGATGAAACATGAAGATACAGATATTATTTAACTGAATAGAAAAAATATCAAATATCGAATATGAAAGGACATACTATGCCTTGATAAAATATAGAATATAAACTATACTGAATCAGGTCAAAGAAGGAAATAAACTGAAAAAATCCAGTGACAAAGAAACAAGTCCAAATATATTAACAATAAAAAATTATATTGAAATCTATAACAAAACTAGAGGTTACGTGTCTATTAGACATGTATGTCCTGCCTTCTCGCACATAGAATACCCATCTATTATTTATTAATGTTTGTGGCGGCATGTTTTTTTTTAGTTATTTCAAATACATGTACAAGTATATTAAACGTTCATTCCTTACATTAATTTTCCCCCCTTAAAAATATTGAAAGCACAGTACTGTAGTAAATTATGTTTCTTAAAAACGGTGTATTTCTACGGAGTCACTGAAGCATATGTAGACTTGTATGTTGGCTATTGACTTTGAACAAAAGATGGTTGTAGTAGAAAAACATTATAGGTTCTTTTTATAAATGCAAAACAAAATATAAATCAAGATAATCAAATCATACACTGTTTGTCGTGGTGACTCAAATTTAGCTGCCAGTGATGTACTACATTGTAATATGAGTGTAATGGTAAAATATCATTTGAACGATTTATTACCTGTTTTATTCAAGACATGCTTTTAAAATGACAAATTACATCACCATAGAAACGGAACAGCCAAACCAATGTCAGATACATATAGGACAACTGAACTAAGCAGAATTAGCCGATTTATCCTATAAGAATAGAAATAATTCAGGAGGGTTATAGAGTTGAAGTCGTTTACACTTGGGCTGGACTTTCATATTCGTGTTTTATATTCGAATATACGGGCCCAGCCCATGTGTAAATTTCTTCCATTCTCTAGCCCCATGAATTATTTCTTAATGAATATCATTTAAAAGATTTATTACCTGATAAATCAACTTTTAGCACACCCGGGTACTTTTGTTCATGTTAACGCGAACCCTTTTTCCACACAACATTGCTTGTTTTTATAAAGAAATCATGCGATAAAACCACAACAGTTGTGTAGAGCAACAATTTTGACAATGTTTGGCGTAATCTTGATTTTTGAACGACGTGACGGTTGCCGATAAGTATGTTAAATATTTCTTGAATAACATAATTCGACTATTATCTAGAAATAATTGATGAGTGTTATAGAGTTGATGTCCTTTACACATGGGCTGGACCTTCATATTCGTGTTTCATATATAAAATATACGGGCCCACCAGCCCATGTGTAAATTTCTTCAATTCCCTAGCCCCCATGAGTTATTTTATAATGAATACATTCCGATAGGGTTTTTCAATAATAAGCCTAAATGCATAAATTTATTCAAAGCACTAAAGCATACAATGTAGGTCATGAACACTCTAATGTTGATGGATTTTGTTGTATTGAAAGATTAATGAATAACCATAATCACTTGTTTAAATAGATTTCTGAGAAATTGACTTAAATGAAAAAACATAACCGAGTAATTTCTGTGGGAAAATATTGGTCATAATAACCCACATGTTATGGAAAGGGATTCTTTAATTGTAGAGGGTAATATTGGTTAAGAATCCTCTATAATATTTTTTTTTAAATTGGATTCCTTGGATATTAAAATAAAGGCAAAACTTTATAAGAGGCAGTTATGCATTCAACACTGGAAAATTTAGTTAAACATGAGACTTTGATTATCTCTGTTACGTGTACATGGTGAATGAAATGGTATAATATCAATTTTATCTCCCAGCGAATTTCTGAGACATATTCCGAAACATAAAAAAGCCAAACCGAAAGGATGGAAAAGGCCAAATATATAATAAATTATAGTTTACATCATAAAAAACATACTAGAAGACAGAGACAAAAAATATTATACTGAAAAACTGAGTGTCTTGATCCTCTGCAAGTGTGAGCTTATTCTGATCACCGATCCCCTTGAGAGTGGTAAAATACATTTTTGAAACCATTTCTGTATACATGTAATTATTCATGTGGATATGTCAGTTGATAAGAAGATAAAATTTATGGACAATATTAATTTGCACGACAAATGTAAAATGTTAATGTGCCCTATTGTGTCGATTTAATGTATTTTATTCATTATTTATAATGTAGTCTGTAATTATCTAATGCGACTCTGATTTTGTTGGTCTTGTTTAAACAATCAGTGATGCAATAAATAAATCAAGAGATTATTTTTCAACTTCCTTTCTAATGTCCTACGTTTTTAAATATTTATCATGTAAATCATAAATTTGTAGTTTTTTTTTATTTGGGTATACCCATAACTCTTTTAACTCAATCACTGATGAGTGTCTTTAAATTCTATGCAGCTGATTTCTAGGTTCTGTTCTGGGGGGGGGGGGGGGGGTAAAAACTAAACATTAAACGTTGTGTCTGAAATTTCTTTCACTACTTCGCCAATTTTTAGGTAACAAGTTATGTCACAAAACGTATAGTTACAAAGAGAGGCGAATTAATCAAATACGTGAATCTAAATAAGGTTATATAGTTGATGATTGCTATGATATTAATGGTATACTTGTATACAATATAGAATCATAAATAATTTATCTCGGAAATCTTATATTCATTGGTAAACGAAGTCTTTTAAATTTTGGGAGGGGCGGGAAGATAGGCGATCTTTGTTGACATATTATCACGGTATCTCGCTTTCATCATTCTGGATTTTCTGATTAACAACCACGTATGGTAAACAGGGATGTTCTTTAACTAACCTCAGCCTAATCGTGTATAAAGAGTACAAATATACCTTAGGAGCAAATCAAAAAACGTAATCCATTGGACAGATAAACCCGGTGAGATAAATGAACAGCCACAAGCACATCAAATAAGCACAGAAAAATAAAAACCAATGAACAACACGAACTCATATAAAAACCAGGAGTGAACCCAGGTGCTCCTAAATTATACACCAGTAGTTGAAAAATAAAGTAGAAAAATGATATCAAAGTTTGAATATTAGTAAAAAAGTAGTCTAATTTAATAATGTAAGAGCATGTTACCTTGGCTCAGGTGCATTTCATTTAAAAATTTTAAACATAAAATTAAACTTATGACAGTTTTATAAAAATATGCATGTTCCCTCGTTGTTTTTATAGGATTTCATTTTGATAGATAACCATGTCAGCGTTTGTTTTGTTATTAGCGATTGATTCATAAACATTTGTATCATTTTGTTTATTGTTAGTTGTATCTTCTGGTTTGGTATCGATTCCATTTTCAGACTGCGGCTGCACGCCATCGTATACGTGTTCAGCTGTTCCAGTATTTATATAGCCTGTTTCTTTTCTGTCATCGATATTCATGTTTTGAAGATCTGAATATAAAATAAAAATATTAACGTTTAAAACAAACCGGATGTCGGAAGAATATTTTAGGTAGTATACAAGGAAGAGATGTCGTATATTGTTCTCTCAAGGAAGAGACACCTACAGTTGATAAGAATACGGAATGACACTTTGTTTTTTTTTTTATTTATAAATAATTATTTATGTTGGTCTTTACTTTAATGGTTACAATCAGTTTTTTGTTAAAGTTCAGACAGTCTATATAGTTATGAATAGTCACTTTTCGACAATAATGGGTGTAATGTCTTAAAATCCTCTACATCTCCATCAAATTCTTCATGCCATCTCTTTGAAACCATATTATAGTACTTTTTCCTGTAATTTTGTTTAATTTTCGGGGTCTACATTTATGTTTCGTCAGTACTAATATTTACCGTATAGTATGTTTGTCAAATGACATTATTCACTGACTTACACTTACTGTTCATTCAAAGAATACACAAAAAATCATATTGATTTTTAAATTGTTTCGTCAGTGCTAAAAGTCAGAAGTTATTCTTATGCACGCTAATTTGAGGTTATAATACACATTACGTTTTTACATGAAATATGCGTGGTATGATCAATTTAACAAGCAATTCACTACCAATTAAAGTAAGATTTGTAAAGTGTGTCCGCTATATCATTTCCAATGGTTATAGTTACCTGTATAACAGGAACTTTTACTTCTAGGTGTATTTTCATATTCAGAAGTGTGTTCTGTTCCACGACATATACCATTTCTACTATTACGCTGCCTGTAAGATAAACGTTATCCTGCAGTCGCTTGTTTAAAGTTAAAGCTTAATGCTATGCATGGAAGTGCTAAATATACTTCATTAGTTTCTTAACTTTAAAATTTCAGAGATAAAAGCTACAAACATAATAATGTTTCTTACTTGAATGCAAAGTTGAATTAAAGTACCAATTTTAGGATGGTGTTTCCATTCCATCTAACACTGAACACGAGACTCCTGGTATTAATTCTTTTTAAATTGCAGTTGGGGTACCGCCCTACGCTTAGAAAATTACATGTAAGTGAAAGTATCGAAATATATGATAGGGCTAGTTGTTGATTCCAGTAGAAGTACAACACATTTGTTATGTCATAATATGATTATCACAAGCTAATACTGAGTTTAATAAAGTTTTCTTTTTGAAACAAGGCAGCAATAACTATTGAATATCAAAGTGAGTTATGTTTGAAGAGTTTTAAACGTATCTTCTTCAGGACAAAAGTATCAAGATACAAAGAAAAAAATGTTCAAGTATATCACGATTACATAGAGCATATACTGTGATTTTTTGATTAGTAGGAAACGTGCTAGCGATTATACCATGAAAAAGTATTAGAAAAAGGTAATGCGGGAGTTCCATTTAAACTGATTCTAATATATGTACGAAATTACATGTCAAGTTTAGTAGCTAAGAAAGTAATACCCACCTTAAATAAATCATCGTGCTCAGTAAAATGATAATTAACACAAATAATGAAACACCAACTCCTGTTCCAATAGATGCACTCGAGTCTGAATCTTCTGTCATGACACCAACTATAATGCACGAATAGGATAATACTATTATATAATAAAGAATAAGTATAACTAAGAATCGTATGGAAATGAATAAATCTAAAGCACCAAAATCTCTCTCATTGTAAACATATTAAGATAATGAAATATCTGATGAACACTTCAAAAGTATAACAGAAACTAGTAAGAAAGCATACTGAAGAGGCAGATACACTGTAGTAGAAAACGAACTGTAACGTCAGTTCCACTATAAACTGAACACTGTTTTGTGAAGTGTTTGCTTAAATGTTATAGATACATAGATAATGAACCTGAAGCATGTATATAAATAATATTAAACAGTTACTTAATTTTAGTATAGTATTAAGGGAATAGATAGGATTCGGGTGTATTTTATATTAATATACATATCAGGATTAGATTTAATCTTGTATAATTCGAAGTTTTCTTATAAATATTCTCCTTACTCTCGTCACATTTTGGTGAGGTTTTCCATCCAGGTTTACAAGTTTGGGTAATACTACAGAAACCATAAACGTGGTCGCAAAGGTCATCGACGCATCCGTTACATGATGCAGAACAGTTTCGACCATACGTTCCACTGCTACATTCTAAAACCATGATACAATGCGGTTTAAGATCACATTAACATTTTTAATTCTATTAGGAATAGTTCTGATTTTTTACAGTACGGCTGGTATTGCATTGAATGGTTTAATGGTAAAATTTGTCTTATACCTTGTTTTAACATTACTATAAAATACTTTTATTGACAGGGAATCACGCTATCTCTTCTGTTCACGTGTTGATGTAAAGTGTGTTGATTTATTGACAGGGAATCATGTTATCTCTTATGTTCACGTGTTGATGTAAAGTGATTCAGTAATCCGAAATAATTAAATTAATGCAGAGGGAATGTTCACTAAAGTATAATATGGGAAATTAAAATATTAATTCAAAATTCAGGTTTTGGATAAACTTTTTTGACTTTTGGTTTTATTGCTAATAATCTTTTATATTCGTATTTTGAATTTCCGAGTTTTTTGTAACGCGAGTACGATGAATGCATGTGTACCTGAAGGTTTATCTATCCAGATGGTTTAACTTTCTCTTAGATGATGTAGCTGATGATCGTTTTTTATTATTGCTCCGCAATTGGCACGAGTGTTGGTGCAATTGTTAGTTGATTGATTTTAAAGTTCAACTTAAAATAGTGTTTTAACTTCAATCCTAGTGTAACAAAACATGATAAGGTTTGTAATGGGCCTCTTGTTTCTAGTCTTCGCAATAATTTGATGTTTATCTTTTATTTTATTTGTTGTCGTGTTTGCTGTTTTTATTTTTAAAGTGTTGGGTGTGAACATGTCCTGGTGAAGGTTAACCCGCCATTTTGAATTTATAGACATTTTTTCAAACTAAATGAAACCAAGGATACTTGGCCTAAAAGGTAGACGTGTCAATTCTATTGAAGTGTGAGCAGTACAACCAATTCAGTCTACAAGTACAACATATATATGTATTTTTGACCACGTTTAGACTCAGAATTTGTGCTCAAGATCAAATATACTGAAAACGAAACAATACTTCAAACGATAACGAATAACCAAAATAATTATACGTGTTAAAATTTTAGTTATGAGAAATAGTGTATGATAAAAATACTTGCTAATGTTTCTAAGCTAGCAGCCATATTTTCACAAAGTAACCAAGTTTCATTGAAAATGTTCAATTTATGATTCAGAACAAATTCCTAGTTCATTTTTGGTAGAACTTCCAGGAGGATATGAATGATAAAAACATGACAAATACAAACATGTGTCTACCACTTTCTGTTCTCTCCGGGTGGGAAAACATAACAATCCACAGATACTAATATTAGATATAGTAAATTTATACTATGCCGTAACGACGCATTTCAAGGAGTTACCTCTCATCAGCAGCATTAAAACCGAAACATTTGGAAGACCAAAAACCAAACTTATATTAAACAAGAAGTACTCAACCAAAAATACCGAAATAGGAAGCCAAATTTCAGCTAAGGAGATCTACCATGTGTAATACAAGGAATGCACCGTTAGTATTTCTATTATTTTTTGCTAGGTACTGGTAATTTCTGTAACAAATCAATGAATAATCATGTCAGTAGTAGTCTGACGAATGGGTTGGCGAATACCCTGGGGGATCTAGGGTCCACCAGCAGATGCATCATCCCAGGAGTTTCAATATAACAATTTAAAGATACTAATATTAGATATAGTAAATTTATACTACTGCGCAAAAATCGCCAGATAGATAAGGCTGAAAATATTTTTCTATTATTTTTCAGTATATTTACTGAATATTCCGTTATCCATATGAACACAACGACAAATGATAAATTTTAAGAATGTACGAAGAACAAAAAATGTTGATTAAACTAGAGGCTCTCAAGTGCCTATATCGCTTACCTGGATTTAAATTGTTTTCTAAACGTTTCTATATGTTAAACAAAGTCTGGCAGTGGTTGCCATCTTGACTGACTATCGGGATCATCAGACATAATTCTAAAAGAAAATCATCTAAGAACCATTGCTGCCAAGTCAGTTTTAAATTGGTCCAGTGGTTTCAGACAAGAAGGTTTTTCAATGAATTTTCACACAGTGCCCTATATGTTTGATTGTGGTGGCCATCTTGGTTGACAGTCCGGGCCATTAGACATAATTCTGAAAGAGAACCATGTAGGCTTAAGGACAATATATACCAGGTCTAGTTCTAATTGGATCATTGGTTTCATACAATAAGATTTTTTAATGTTTTTTTTCCAATCGGGTCCTACGTTAAACTAAGTTCGGCTGTGGCGGCCATATTTGTTAACAGTAGGGGACATCGGACACAATTCTGAAAGAGAGTATCATTGCTGCAAAGCCTGGTTCCAATTGGTCAAGTGGTTTCATAGAAACAGGTTTTTGAATGAAATTTTCTATAGGGCCCTATTTGAAAAAAAAAGTTTGGCTGTGGCGGCCATCTAGGTTGATAGTCAAGGTCTTCAAACATAATTCTGAAAGAGGACCATCAAAGGACCATTGCTACCAGGTATAGTTCTAATTGGGTTAGTGGTTTCAAGATTTTTAAATTAATTTTCCAATAAGGTCCTATTAAACTAGGTTCAGCTGTGGTAATCATCTTAATCGACAGTCGAGGTCATCGGACACACTTCTGAAAGAGGATCATCTAAGGACCATTGCTACCAGTCTAGTTCTAATTGGCCCAGTTCTTAAAGATTTTTAAATTTGATTTTCCAATAGAGACCTAATTTAAAATTTGACTGTAACGGAAATCATTGTTAACAGGCCGGGTAATAGGACACAATTCTATAAAAAACAAAGGACCATTACTGCCAAGTCTGGTTCCAATTGGCCACGTAGTTTCATAGAAGATTTTTGAAATTAACCTCCTCTTTTCTTTTTTAAGTAAAGCCATTTGGATTGGAAGTGGCGCATGGCGGAAATATTTTGGAAGGGGACTACCCAAGACCCATTCCATCAAAGTTTGGATCCAATTGGCCAAGTAGTTTGAGAGGAGAAGATCTTTAAAAGAACGGTTTACTCCGGAAGACGACAGACGACGGACGCCAAGTGATGGCAATAGCTAAAATGTCCTCATAGGCCAGATGAGCAAAAAATCTGTGTACGTCTTAAAAGCACTGAACACATAAGTAGTGTCAGGATTCTCAGGTTTACTAGGAAGATTGCTACCTACTTTTATTACATTTTTCTTCATACTCCCATCCAGGTTTACACTGAGTACCATTTGCACAAATACCTTCCAAACGGTCACAATCATCATCAATACAACCGTCACACTTATTATTGCAGTTTTCACCAAAATAACTCGAATTACATTCTACAAAATGTTAAAATGAGAGATATATAGGCTACAGTATTTGTTGACAAGTATATACATTGAGAATTTCTGAAAAACCCTTATCATCAAATGATATAATGGAAAAAAATAGTTTTTGATTGTCCTCACTAATATGAAATTGTGAAATACAACATCACTCTTTGTTTTTATAGCGATACAAAAATTGCAAATAAAATTGCAAATAAAACAAATATGACCTGCAAAGTAAAACGATATTACTCTTCTTGTTGAGAAATTTGCGATAAAACGTATTTGTAGTATGGCTTTGTACATTCAATTCTGAATTTATTTTTGACGAAACAAAACCAAACTGGTCACGTAGAAAGGTACAGGTAATTCATACCCGCACATATACGTTAGACAACTATTGCAAAATAAAAAAGAAAATGATAAGGCAGTTGTCGACAGGGACTACTGAGTTGACAAACCTCGACAGATAGTGATGCAAATAGCAGGCTATACAAATTAATTTTAGCATTTTACCTTTGCTGCAGGATTTTCCTTCCCAACCTTTTTCACACCCTGCTTGACAATTTCCCGTAGTCTTATTGCAAGGACCACCAAGACAGTAACATTTACTCAAGCAATTCACTCCATAATAAGTATCGTTGCAAGCTTTGTGAAAAAAAACACGTAAGTGAATTAAATTACTTCTCACTCGTATGCCATTCTACCATTTTAAAAAAGAAGCTTAGAAAGTTCTAAAAATCATTTAGATAATGTTAAGACCATTTTATAATACAACATATTTAAAACTTTGAAATAACGGGTATGATTGGCATCTATCATGTCTTTAAATCGAATGTTTACTAATACATCTAAGTATTTTAAATTATTTTTTCAGAGTTCTAATGAATTTAGTTATATTCCATTCACATTGTCACATAAATTACCAACACATCCAATACAGGGTTCTGAACAGTTAATTCCATACTTTCCGAGGCCACATACTAGATATAAAAAACATATATCGAAACTGAAAATGGTTGTCTATAATTATAATTCTATTTGTTCTTTGTTATTTTGGATTCTAGTTTCATTTTTCAATATTTTCGTCCTAAGATTACTACATGAATTACTACATGAATGTAATTTTACAAATAGGTTAATGTATATATAAATGTATGGAAATAAACCAATAGGCATAATGTATTAATTTCAAGTCGGTGAAAAATAGATAGATAATTACATTGTAGTAACATTTATTAAAAAGGTGAACCATTTATGCCATTCCAGTTGTACCTTGTCGTTCACATTATTTCATAGAGACATAATTTTATACAACTATTATGTGTATTTTTTCTCATACATAATTCCCGCTTTACAATGAGTAACATTAATACAAATTTCATCCTGAAAGTGACATATTTCAACAATACAACCGTGACACTCACAGTTTTCACCAAAATAACTCGTATTGCATTCTAAAAAACGTGAAAACTAAGGATGTCAAGCCTGTTATAAGAGGTTGGTTGACAACAAATATATATTCAATCAGTTTCTTTGCTTGTAATGTTATGATACAACACTAGAATATAATAGAAAAGTCTGTTCTACTACCTTTATGAACATTTGGGGGCAATGCAATAACAATATATACGAAAAGCGATGATAAATAAAATAATGATCATAATTGAAAAAAGTAAAGGATACACACCATCTTGACTTTGACATGAAGAAATATTACAATGTAAATATATTGAGGTACCAGAAGCTCATATTGACAATAAATCCACCATAGTAGCTATCAGATGGGGCACATATACAAAGATAAAAGAAGACGAAAATCGTGCTGCATTCCGAACAGATTCAGACCTACAGTACGACTCAAGTTAACATGAAGTGGACGCTGGTTCAAATCTCTGCAACAGGAGCAAAAACCAGAGATTAGAACAACTAGGACCAGTCCGGGGACTGGTCGACTAGAGATCTGAAAGCAGAGAAAAGGACAGGTTAAAATCTCTGGTCTGACCAGATATAATCTAGGCTAATTGATTCTTCAAATCTCTGGTCCTATTTACTCAACTGCGCAATCGCTGTTCTCAAGACAAGACTAGAGATTTGAATAATAATCGTCTTTGCTAAATGCGCATCCACCGTCCTGTGACGGTTCTATGATGAAAACAGATTACCCGAGGATAAATAGAATGTTATTATTTTATTATTTTTGGTTAATCATGTTAAAATGAGTAAATGATATTCCGTGCAAAAATTATAAAATATTTATATTGATATATTTGGTTTCAATTTCAATAAGTTCTAATGTACACAAAGTTTTTCCATTAACATTTTTCCAGACAGTTTAATCCGTTCCAAGCCATGCAAAATAAAAAAAAAATTGTTTGAAAAATCTTGTTACCTTTTCTATTTATTTTTATATGAAGTTAACTTGTATATATAATTCAAAGATCGTTTTATAATTAACATATATTTAAAACATGGAACAACGAAGATAATGTACTTTTGTGCGATTTTATTTTGTAAAATCATTTTTCACGGATCAGATTGAAAACACAAACGTTATTCCAGGTTTGTATATTCTCATTTGCAATAACACAAATGTCATCGTACATGAAAATATTACCGTTTGTTTTCTATTTTGAAATCAACGGTATTCATAAAATCATGCACAGACAGTTACCACCTACGCTTGTTAACAAATGTACACAATAACCAAAAAAGCCATTGTAGGCCAATTACTGTGTACAATAAAACGTCCAGCGACCTTCGTGTGGAGACAAATCCCGGTCAGTGCTAACACCTAACAGTACAACAATTTTGTCCGCCATCTACATTTCCATGGTACTACAGACAATGGGTCATAACTTATAGTAATGTATAATGACAAATGACTAAATGGTTTTCGTGTAACGCGTGTAAATAATACAGTATTTACTTATGACGTGTCATATTTACACTTTGAGCATCTAATTAGTTTTCATATTTTTCAAGCATTCTAATGATTTTAAGTTCAGGAAGAGAGAACATGCCAAAAAATGGAACACTACTTACTCTCATTACATTTTGGCATCCATTTCCAGCCTGGTTTACATGCTGTATTGTTATTACATATGCCATTAACATTGTCACAGAAATCATCAACACACCCAACGCAGGATTCTAAGCAGTTAAGACCAAACTTTCCGGGACTACATTCTATATGTAAATATGAAAAAAGTATATTGAAATGGCTCGTTTATAACTATACAATTCTGTCTGCTCTTGGCATTTTTGGGTTCTTGTTTTATGTTTTTTCTCTGATAATTCGTAAAGTACCCTTTTCTTAAAAACTGGAAAGACACAATACGTATTGCTTCTACCAAAAGATTAAATATTCCAGATGGAAGACAGTAACCCTGGATTGAATAGTTGAACTTCTAATCGAATAAATTTTGAAATTCTAGTGAATGTAGAGCTTTAACTCTCGTTTCCTCTACCTGGATTATGGATATCGTTTTAAGGTATTTTGGGGTCTTTTGTTCACGATATTATTATCTTTTGTCTTAATTTTTACAAAGTTTTTGGACAAAGGACTAGATCACTGACAGACAAAATGACTATAAAGAGTAGGGAGGGTCGATTATTTTCGTCAAACAAATACAAGGACCCTTTCGACGTTGTAGCAGTATAGGTCCAATTGTGACAACCTTCTCAAAGCTGAGACAGAATTACACAAATTGTGTTCATGCCAGAGAATTTTTTAATTTTACTTTTTGTTTTTGTGGGGATAAAAGCACGATCTTACAATCTGACCATTACATTTCCTTGAAGTATTCTTATCCAACATTTTGAGGTTATCCAACGCATTCAATTTTACAAAATGATCTGTCATTATTTGTAACTAAACGAATAGACAAATCTGAGTGTGTAATTTTGAAATGAATATCGTTTCAAAAACAAGTTTATAGTATCGTTTACATTATTTTATGAAGATATAGGTTTTTACTGGTATCTGTTGAAGCGGTGCATGATTATCATGCCCGTGGAACTAAAATAAAAGTTTGTTTAATCAATTCATATGGCACTGTCTACATGGAAAAAATGATCAGCGGTACTTACTTTATTGAAGTTGTTCCTGAAATGTACGCAAATAATGTTGTTTATAAAATTACTTTAGTTTGCTTATATTTGTAAATATCTTGAAGCTTGACACATCAACGTAAAATCCACTGTTATCAAATTGATAACATTTGAGATATCTTAGATTCTGGATAACTTGTTAGTTTGGTTCAGGTAAATAAATGTGAAAATCTTGTACATGTATACTTGGTTGGAAATTGTACGTATGATGTTTATATTTTGTCTTTTAGAAATGATATGTATATTTGATTTTTGTTTGGTTAACGTTCAGTGGCATATATGTCATTCTTGTTTAGAGTGAGAACCAACTAAATTTATCACAGAATTACAGCTATCTGGATGGGATACGAAGGGGACTGCCATTGTAAAAGGAGGATGATTTTATTGCGTCGGATAATGAAACGAATGTGGCGGCTATCAGCTTAGTATTTTGTCGAAAATTATAGAAGGGGTAGGGCATTCCCCAAAAACTTACTCACAATGTTCCGAATCAGGCTTAAATTGATGACCTGCTGCAAAATATTTATCATATTCATCAATACGTTATATTATTTAAAGAACTCACTTTCAATTATAAAATGTCAATACACTATGGATTTAAATTCTAAGAATGACCGTTATGGTAAAAAAATTGAAGCAAATATCTAAAATTATATAAACGGACCAAAACAGATAAGGCTTAAAACAAACCTACCACAAACTGATTTCAATATATATTTAAGATATAAAATTTGATGGACTATTTATGAATAATGACGGACCATTAAGGGCTCATTGAATGGTCTTTGCAGGACTACTTAGTCTATGTTTCGTCTGTTTAATTCAGACATTGTTATCTTCTACCAACAAATTTAATAAATATCCTTCCTTTTTCATATTGAGGAAATTTTTATGTCCAATTATCAAAGGTCAAGGCCCGAGAGTAAAGAATGAAAAACAACAATTCATAAAACCAAGACAATATAGAATCCAACGTAAATAATGGATATTTCTCTCTGGGGAAATAAGGACAATTAAAATCTATGAGCTAGCAAGTGAACATTATTTCAAAAGATGGCAGTATTATTATCATATACATGTACATTGTGTAGGTAAGAATAAAAAAGGAAAATAATTCACTAATAAAAAATCCACAATTTACAACATAGTTAATCTTTGAGAAATTACAATATAAACTGATTTTTTTTAGTTTATATATACTTTTTAACACCTAATTAACAATAAAACAATGCTTATACCTGTGGAACAGTTATAACCAAGCCATCCTGGCTTGCAGCCTCCGTTGGCACATCTTCCTGTCACATGGTCACATGGGGATGCATTACAATTTTCTGAACACTTTTGCAAACACTTACTACCATACTGACCATTTTTACATTCTGAAATCATTTAAAAGTCTGGAAAATAACTTGATTTCATATGCACAGTAATTGATAATTGTCATGTTTAGTATTATACATTTAAGGTAAATTCATATTAAAATAGTAACAGAAGCAATAGATTAACGAATCAAAATTAAATGACACCTTTATCACATTTTATTCCAGTATATCCGTCTGTACAACCATGTATACACTCTCCTGTGTCTAGATCGCAAGGTCCTCCACAATGGACTGGACATGAATTGTTACAGTATTTACCATACCATCCACCTTGGCATCATGAAATTGGGTTGTGGATTATTATTCTAAACCTCTATTTGCAGGATTTGTTTAAGCTATTGTATTTGCAGGCTACTTCGTATTGGTGTTGGTCTCAAAAGCCCATAAAAGACCATGTGTAAACACTCATAGGCTATACATGTAACTACACCAGAAGGTAAACCTATATTTAGACACTCTTGACGATAAATTACCCTGACTACCTCGAAGTGATTTAGAAATTAAAACATCTAGTTTTAGTATTATTCGTCTTTTATTAAAATACAATACAATACAGACATACACATGTAATACAATATTCATTTAATTAGAAGATATGAGTTTGATCAGAGGGGGGGGGGGGGTATAATTTCAGATTTTATGATTATATGATAAAATTTGATGTGAGATATAATATTTCATTGACCTTCGATTCAAAGAAAATTAACAGATCTTTAAAGAATACCCCTCTAAGAAAAAATAAAACAGCCCAGCTAAACACCTGTCTTCACATGCGGACAGGTAACCTCGTGAATCGAAAACCAAATCCACTGGCTTTCAATGAAGCAAAATTGAAATAAAACACAACAATTTTCTAACTTATAATAATATTATTCTGTAGTTCTGAAGAGATACATGATTAAGATCAAAACTTGTCCGAAAGTTGCTCATTTAAAAGTTCACCAATGGAAACGGCACACTTCCAATTTTTTCCAGTCTGTACTGTAGAGCTCAAAGTTTATGAAGCAAAAATTCACATATCCTGTCGTCATCCTGTCGATTTTAATCAGATGACCCCATGGAATCTCTCTGAAAGAAAATTCAGATATAACAAATATATAATATCAAGATTAGACAAATAAGCAGTGCGTTGGTCGGGTGGGAAATGCATTATTACATCTCACATCAATCTTATAATATAAGCAATATTTCATTTTAAATTATATTTCTTAGATTTTCTGTGAGATATAATAATGCATATTTAAAGCCGACACTTACTATCTCAAGATTTTATCAGCAAAATCATTCCTGTCTTCAGTCCTAAAATACAATTTATGGAAAGTACCTGAATTTGTCCAATCAGCCATGGACATCATATTATCTACACTTAAACCATGTTGGGCAGCTTTACTGATAGAAACCATACGACAAGAATGGGCATTGAACAGGGACATATTAATCCCTGATTCCTTCATAATCCCTTATACCCAGTTACTTATGGTTTGTGGAGACAGACCTTTATATGGTTTCCTTGTAGAACGTAGAAGAGGATCTGGGTCTGATTTAGAAACGGACCTCATGTGAGAGGTTTGCTTTTCATATTCAAGTAAACATGACACTACACACAATTTTCTCTTATTAAAAGTGTAGTACTGTACAGTCTTATTTCTACTTTTGTTACTGGAAAAGACCAGGAAGAACAAACTTAATGCATTTAATTTCTTTTGACATAAAACGTCTATCAAGCTTAGCTATTTCAGAAACCCTTTTAGGGGCAACAATGGCTAACAAAATTGCTGTTTACCAATTAGTTTCAAAGGAAGATTTATATTGGCAGGTTACTTGCTTAGATAACAGTAAATTTGAATCCCACGAAAACTGGTATTTCAGAAGTGATGTGTTTTTTCTGTAAAATACAGGCATACCATCTATATGAGGCAAAACAGACGACATTGCAGATCTGTGTACATTAATGGTCCTATACTGATAGCCCTCATTGAACATCCATGCAACAAAATTTACGACAGAGGTTAGAGATGCTGTAAACGGGTCAATTTCCCTCCCGACACACCAGCTATGCCATTTCTTCCTTGCACAATCGTAAGAGGACTTTGTAACCGACTTCCAGGATCCCAAAAGTAATCTTAACCTCTTGTGAAATTCCCATTGCTGAGACCTTCCACCCTGCCAGATATAATGAGCTGTTCTGAATCAGGGGGTTAGGCCCTTATGTAGGTGACGGTAGAGTTTTGTTATTCATTGGTAACAGCACTGGAAGGTCTACTGACAACTGGAGAAGAATTGGATACCAGGCCTGTGACTGCCATGTTGGAGTCACAATCACAATCTGACACTTTTCCTCCCGAACTTTCATCAGACAAGCTCCTATTAAGCATAAAAGCACAACCCCTTCTCCCTGACCAAATCTTGAGAAGTGCATCTACTGCTGATGCATGAGGGTCTGGTTACCAGCTGAAGTACTGGTTCACGTGTGGAAACACATCTACTTTGCATTGGCCAAACAATGTCATTAGACTTTTGAAAATACATTGGTTCAACTTCGAGCTGTTGCTATCTGTGAAGTTTCTGCTTTCCTAGTCTGCAATCAGATTGCATTTCCCTGGGATATATTCTGCTGTGATTGTTAGATTCGTCAAACACCACTTCCAAACTTGAATTGTTAGTTGTATAGTGGTTTGATACAGTCCCACCTATCTTGTTTAAATGAGCTGTTGCTGTCTTGTTGTCCAGCAGTATGATAATATGTTTGTTTGATAGGTTCTTTGAAAAAAATTGTAGAGCTAAGAAAGTTACTTTTAATTCTACATGGTTGATCAGGAGAGACTTTTCTCAACTATCCAGACACCCCCTATCATAACCCCTTGTCGTGTGGCTCCCCAACCGGACTGACTTGCATCTGACTGAATCATAATGTAAGGGTCTGGGTTCCCATGCAATTGTTCTAACCTTGCAATCAACCAAAGTGATTCTGTTCTTGCCTCCTGATCTAAGACGACCTGGTAATTGTAATGACCTCACGTATGGAGGGCTCCCTTTTCAGGATTTGTAAATTGCGATAATGAAAAGCCTGGCAGACCTGCGTGGTTGGTTGCGGTTAACTGGCCTATAATCTGAGCTAATATCCCTCACTGAAACCCTTGGTGACTTTTGTGTAATTGTTTGGGTCTACTGCTATGCCAAAGGGGAGGGACCGAATTCAATGAATTTCATCCTTCAAAAAAAATTGAGATATTTTTTGATTTGCTATGATATGGTCAGAGTCAAAAAAGCTTGTTTCAGATCTATTCTCAGCATCCAGTCTTCCCCATTGAAAAATCCTGCAGTAAATGGGTACTTTCCTGTGCCCCTCCCCACCCCCACCCCCCGCCATTTTTTGGGCCAGCAAAATACTTTTTATAAACGAGTCGTTCGTCATAACCGACTCGGTTATTACATTTATTTCCTGACTGAAATGCGACTGATTTGGTAGCTTTGATTGAACTGGGGTTGAAATTAGATCTAACTGAATACGTTTTATTGACTGAAGAACCCATTTGTCTTGGGTTATAGAGTCCCAGTTTTTTATGAAGTGACACACCTGTCCCTAAGGGAATGTCTGAAGAAACTAGCTATAGATAGGGGAGTGAACATTTTTGTATTCCCACATGTAACACTGTGTCTAAACTTACCGCTATAATTTTCGGCAGGATTCGCCTGGTTCTTGTACTGGTAAGATGACCCCTTGATCTGCCTGTTCTAAGCCTGGGTTGTAACGGTCTCCCTCTCTGGACTGTGGGATGGTCCTGTCTCTGGTCTGCAAACTTGAGGTTGTTTGCAGGCCTGTTCTGAATAGACTTAATATCATCCCTGTCTTTTTGAAACCTCTGCCATACTTATTCCTCTTGTAAACGGAAGAAACAAGTAAGTCTCTTAACTGTTTGTCATCTTTACTCTCCTTAGCCAAGTGCTTAAGGAATTTACGACCAAAGAGCCTTTGCCCTAGCTAAAGCCTTTTTGTCCCTCTTATCGGACAACAAATCAACAGTATCAGGTAGGGTTTTCCCCATTGTAGCCCCTCTTCTCTCTTAATTAAATTAAATAAAAATTATCATTGTCTGAAAACTGTCTGAATCATACTCGGAACTAGAGCTAGAACTAGAGCTACTTTCACTATTACGTTCGGATCCCGATTCCTTACTAAATAACAATCCAAAGATACTAATATTAGATATAGTAAAACATACCTTGTTTCCCTCAGCACGATGCGGATTATACCGACCTTTTCCGGATTGTAAGCACAGAATAGAGACCTTGGTTTTCTGAAGACCACTGCCTTCGTGTTTCATCTTCAGTGTGGTCCACTATTTAGACTGTATCCAGTGTAGCCACTGTTTCATTACCTGAAACACGCGAAGAGTCCAAAGACTCAACTACCGATCGGCCAGGACCCGCAGGATCCTCCACCACAGCAGATGTACGACCGTTCTCGATATTGACCCTATTGGGAATATCACCAGATTCCTCTTCATTTCTACGACTGGGAGTAGAACGACATGGCGTTGGCTCCTTCAACCGAACGATTGCCATGGTTCAGAAACAAAAAGTACTAGGATACAATTCAATTAAAAGAAAGTCTTTACCCTCTGCGAGCTAAATTGAAAGCCAGTGGGTTTGGGTTTTCGGTTGACGAGGTTACATGTCCGCATGTGCAGACATGTGTTCAACTGGATTGTTTTATATTTTTTTAGAGAGGTATTCTTTAAAGAGATGTTTATTTTCTTTGATTTGAAGGTCAATGCATTATTATATCTCACAGACAATCTTAGAAATTTAATCTTATATTGTCTCCTCTTTTTATGTTTTCCCATGTTTCTGTGAGATCCAGCTTAGAACAAATGCTCACACAAAAATGATAGTGTTAAATACTTGCATGTACTTTCACACTACTTACCAATAACTTCAATTTCACAAATTTTAAGCGTATTGTCAGGTGGTAAAACACGCACAAATCTGCAGATTTTATTCAAGGCATCAATGTCCTGGTTGGGCAGTTGACCTTGGTACAGTAAAATCTGGTTAGAGTTTGATACATTCGTGCAATAAATGGAATATAATTTATCTTTGTTATTTGAGGTATCTACAATATAAATAAATAAATATACTTCTAATATTTTGTATAGTCTTTTATTGGAAAATTATAAATAATTTTGAGTCAAAATTGTCGACTGAGGTGTATGGATATTTTATGGATCTTAAAGACATTATTACTCCATATGAAGCAGAATAATTCGCAAGTCAGAAGATTTCCATTGAATCTCATTGAGTAAGTTCAAATACCGGGAAGACTACAATAACCCTTCCTTATTTGAAAATTCATGTAATTTGTGCATCAGTAGTCTAGCACTATTCAAGAAATTACATGTCCTGGGAAATGTAAACATGATATGCCGATGATGCTGGAATGTTGTCACTGATATACGGGAAGTTTAAGTTCTTTACATTTTAGCATGTTTTGATTTATTTCTTAAACTGTTTGGATTATTATTTTAGTTTTCACTATTTTACACCTGAAGCAGTTTTAAGTAGTAAATCGTCGAAATATTTGTATAATTGTATTTATTAAAACAAAATGTGAATTGTTACATATTGTATGGTGGAGTTTGATTTCGATTACATAACAAATACGTTGCATGAATTCGTCTTGAGAGCATTACAAAGTTTTTAGGTTTAAACGAGCACATTCTGACCGATACCTAAATTAACTTCATCCATATTTTCAAGTTCTAGTAGCTTGTTGGTAATAATATTGCACTGGCCTTTATAGTATAATTTATACACAAGAGTGTCAGGATAGATACGTTGTATGTTTGGGTACCTATATAAAAGGTTTATCCCCACAATTGTTCAGTATCTTAACAAAGTCAGTTAATCCGGACTCTATAGCGTTTTCGTTTTGTGATTTGTTCTCTTTTAGGCTATTTCTTGCCCGAGGCCTGTTTGTTGAGTGATTCATTGGCATGTCATTATCGACCTTTCCTGTTATTAATTTTGTTTCTTATCTTCACCTGTTTACATAAACTGATCCTGTCTATTGGTGATAAGTGATCATTGTAATACAGATAAAACTTGGAGCACTCTCCCCGTTAATTTATTAGATATGATGTCTATAACAAACTGCCATCAGATATTTTTTAGATGTATATCTTCACATAAGAATTTTTATAACTAAGGATCATTTCCTAATCCACATTTTTTTCCTGTATTCTTTTTCAGATTACTATTACTATTTGTATATTCTTAATTAAAACTTGAGAACTGAAAAACTGGTAAACCGATTTTCATCTTGACCGGCCATTTCAATCATTAATTGTCTTCTTGTTTCCTGATTTTTCGCGAGGAAACTATTTTATACACCAAAACAAGATTTTCAATCCGCGTTTACGATCAAATCGATTGTATTTAACTATTTATAAATCATAAGTTTTAGATATAAAAATACCACGAAAAAAAGTATTTCACTTACCAATGATGTTCAAATATACAGCTTTTATAATGCCGTAAGTTCCAGTGTCAATTTCAAACGATGAGTTTGATGAAGAAAGAACAACACATGATTCGGGGACCCGATTGCCATCCACAATTGACGGGATGAGTCTGTACGGCTGAATTTGGATGGCTGGGTTATTTAATGCAAGATTCTCATAACCTGAAATAGAAGCAGAAAAAAAATTATGAAAGCTGATAAAATTAAATTTGTGTTTTTTGTGTGATAATCTTCTAATATGAAAATAATATAAACGTATAACTATTCCTAACCAACCTGTTCAACATGTTGATAAGAGGAAATAATTTATTAGAACTTGTAGTTTACACTTTTAATACATACCAACAAAATAAAACTATACTTACTTTTATTACAATATTTTCCGTTGTTTTCAGGTTTACACCCTCTAGTACAAGTTGCGTCATCATGACAGCTATTATCCAAACAGAATCCGGAACCACATCCAAAAACACATGAACCATTTCCAGGAAAACAATGCTGATCGATACACTTTGCTGGGCAAGACAAAGAACAGTCCCTTCCGTACTTAGTCAACGGACATCCTTTAGATTTAATTTTAAGAATATTATAAATGTATTTTTTTTGTTTTTCCTATAAAATCATATGGCTTGATATATGGATTAAAAAAGAGCAATTGCTTATAATATACAAATACTTGATCCGTTATCGCAATGCATAATTACAACTTTGACCTGTAATCATACAAAAAAGAACAACAAAAAAGATAACAGGATAGGCTAACAATGACATATCAATCAATCAAAGCAACCGAACTGACAGAACGCCCGACAAAAATAACATAAACGAGTACAAAACACAAACATGATCACAACAGAAAACTACTAAATCACAAATACCATGGTCTATTTATCATGTGATATCTTAGTTAATTTTTCTGATACTTCAAATTATTTGGATAAGTTACATTTGTACATAAACAAATAACAGATTTCAAATGTTCTTTTCATACACTGGAGTCCTTTGAAATAGAAAGGGCATTCTTTAAAAAAAAGATTAAGTGATTTTTTTTACTAAGAAAATAAACAACCCCATCAGAGTAAACTTTCGCCATACTTTTTATACTTTTTTTCTGGTTAATTATGTTGGTCACTTAATCTTAGGATCAAATGGGATGAACATTTGCTTGAATAAATGTGTTTTGATTCTTGAAAGTATCTAATTTGTAAAGAAGTGGGAGTCTATACTTTATGGTGTGTAAGCTGTATCGAGAGCTATTTCACACTTCTATGGTATCTTTTTTCAGTGCATCGAATTCAATTTAACATTAATTTTTTCCTGGGTCTTTTTTTTTGGAATAAAATGTATCCTTAGTACACTCTTTGAAACCAGTGATATTCTAAAACCATAGAGTCTCAAGAGCCTGTATCGCTCACCTGATACATCAAAACCAAATTTTGTAGAAGACTCCTAAATGAGGTTTCCAGCAAATTTTGTTTTTAAATGTTTAAGTGGTTCAGAGAAGGAAGAATTTTAAAACATTTTCTCCATATGGTCCTATGTTAAAGAATATTTTGGCTCCTAAGAAAAATCTATTTGTAAGTATTCCCCATATGGTTCTATTGTAAACTATGTTCTTCGGTGGTGGCCATCTTGGATGTCAGATTGACACAAAAAAATCAAAATTAGTAGAGGACCATCCTAGTAACATTCCTGCATGATTTGGTTTAAATATTTGAGACGATTTTTGAATAGAAGCTGTTTGTATGTATTTCCCATAGGGTTCTATGTTAAACAATGTTCCACGGTGGAAATATTGGATTTCGGATTAGCACCAAAAACTCAAAACTTATTGGGGACAAATCTAGGATCATTTGTGCATGATTTGGTATGTTTGTGTGAGACGGTTTCTGAGAAGCTATTTGCATGTATTCCATATAGGGTTCTATGTTAAAATATGTTCCACGGTGTCAGCCATCTTTAATTTCAGATCCGCACCAACAATTCAAAATTAGTAAAGAACCACCCTAGTACCATTTGTGCATGATTTTGGTATGTTTGTGTGAGACGGTTTTTGAGAAGTTATTTGTATGTATTACCCATAGGGTTCTATGTTAAAATATGTAACACGATGGGGGTAATCTTGGATTTCATATCAGCACCAAAAACTCAACATTAGTAGAGGACCACCCTAGCATCATTTGTGTATGATATGGTATGTTTGTGTGTGACGGGTTTTGAGAAGAAACTATTTGTATGGTTCTATGTTAAAATATGTTCCACGGTGTCAATAATTGTGGATTTCGGATCCAAAAGCTCAAAATTAGTAGGGGACCACAATTCAATCTGCCAAGCAGTTTCTCAGAAGTTTTTTGAAATTTCAGCCAATCAGAAAGCATGTTTCCGATCAGCACCAAAACCTCCAACTCTGTAACGTACCACAGAATAAACATTCCTGCCAAGTTTTGTTCCAATTGGCCAAGTGGTTTCAGAGAAGAAGATTAAAATGTGAAAAAGTTTACAGACGACAACGACGACAACGACGACTACGACGACGACGACGTACGCAAAGTGAAGAAAATATTTCGCATGACCCTTTGTGTTAGGTGATCGAAAAAGACCCGGGAAAAAATTAACGTTAACTTGAATTCGATATATGTAAAAAAGATAAACAAAAGTATACATCAATTTGTTCTTAAACGGCATTTTCTTTGGTTTTATTTGACCTATATTTTTATGATTATTACAGTTTCCATTGTTACATGTATGAAAATGGTGACCTTCAATGTTTTCATTGTAACGTTTAAAATAGTAAATGATGACTTCTTTTGTTTATAACATCTGTTTTGAAGAATGTAGAATTATTATACACTGGAAATTCATACGACTTACCATGCACTTCGACGTAACATAACTCGACAAATGCTTTGTATGAATTCGTATTGTAGAAAACAACAGATCTTCCCAATTTGAAACAGTCAATATCAAAAATAAATGATTGGTTTATTATAGTTTCAGGATCTTTATAACATAAATAACTTTCGGGTTTTGCATCAACGTTTAGAGCTGAATCATTTGTTATATACAAGTAGAATCCATTAATTCTCTCAGGAACTGAAAATATAAAATTCTTAAAAGTAGCATACTCATGATGTTTTATCACACATTATAATAAACATAATACACACACGTCTAATATATACCTTTAAAGAAATAACAACGTTCGAATTGAATCAATGTTGGAATTAAAACAAAATTCAAACTTAGCAAACTTTTAGGATCACTGAGACCTTTCTTTAATGCTGTCAATATGAATGATTGTGATCTTGAACTTCCTACTGTAGAGCAATGCATGTAAATAAAAATTACAATACAAGAAACATAAGGTAGAAAAGTATGTTATACAATTTTCATATCATAATTAACAATTTAACAATTATATGCAAAAAATATATAAAGCACTATGAAATAGTGATAAAAAAGATGTAACGTTATACAATATCTGTGAAGATGACAGATGATCTTTTTTCAAAAACATAGTTTCAAAAAAGCTAACATCTTCAGCAGGGACAATCTCATTTAATATAAAGAAAAAGAGACCACAATCAGAATCCCGTTCGTTGCAACGTACCATCCTAGCGTGCGCAATATCTCTAATACCATCACGACACGGTGGAAAGAATTTGAAAAAAAACTCTGACCTTTCAAGACTTTGCCCGTTTATGGAGTTCATACTACCCACAAATTTGAAAGATATTCTTGTTCGAGCCGATATCACCAACAAGATATCAGCATTTACCGGCAAATGTCAGGCTTGTTCAGATAAAAGATGTAAGACTCGCTACCAGATGCTATACACACAAAGCTTGAAAAGTCACACTAATTAAATTATACAGAAACTGAACTAGCACTACAATCAAACAACGTAATCTACATGCTTGAGGGTGCGATATGTAATCTGCAGTACATTCGAGAAAGTAAGCAAGCTTTCAATAACAGAACAAACGAACATCGACTACTTACGGCAACGTAATCCATCGGACGGACAAACGCGCTTCCTGTGGGATAACATCAATGGAACAGGTTTACTTTCATTTGGGAAACGTTTTTTTCATACCTGTCAACAAAGTCATGATCACGTCCATAAAACTTTAATAAGGATGACTGCAACTTAGGAGCAACATACCGCTGTTTGAGCAACTTTTCTATCTGGAGCCGGGCTCTGTCCAGGAATGCAATGTCACAAGCTCTGGAATAACGTATGAGTTCTGAAATATACACTCCATACACCGGCGCCTTTGGAATGTTGCCGTTCAAAAATAGAACGTTGACGATGTGAAAGTCAAACTCATCCTGTTTGGCGTACTGTCTTGTACTCAGCCTTCCGCTGGTGTAAATATCGAGGTGAATGTCAGATAAGATGCAGACGCGTCATGCTTTATACTCACATGAAGTCGTGTGTTTTGGGTTGTAGTTTACATTTTCTATCTATTGGATCAATCCGAGGCAGTTATTTCACATATTTTTCAACCAATGGACGTCCGTATAAGTTTAATTTTAATTATTAAAGTGCATGAGACCCCTTAGGGCAACACCACCTAGCATACAAAGCATGATGATTAAAACGTTAGGCCACACTGGCAACATATAATAATTGTTTCAATGAGCTACCGATGTACAATTTATATGTACACATGGCGAACTACATGTACGATACAATTGACCATTCACAAGTGACATGTGTTATATCACTATTAACTCTAGTTTGATCATAAACGGCCATTCTGGTCTTGTTTATTCTTATTTAGTCTTGTTTTTTTTTTTTTTTTGCATGTCCATATTTTTAAAAAACGTAAAGAAAACAAGATCATATCAAGATGTCTTGCCTTGCAGTCAATTAAGGTCGGTGAAGACCAGTTTAGATCAGTTCACCACAGGTATTGTTAAACATTAAATAATTCATTCTTGACTTGTATGAACTGGTCTTAACCTGTCTTGATTGACCGCAAGGCATTATGTCTTGTTTTGGTCTTGTTATCTTGATTTTGTTTGAAATGTCAGAAATGCTAAAAATCAAGACAGTCAAGACTAAACAAGATGGCCGTTTAAGATCAAACTGCCAGGGGTTACTAGTACTTCAGGAAATGTCAACAAATTCTTGAAATTATATCCATTCTATCTGATAATTAGGAATTCATATTCCAAAAAAGCAACGAATAGAAGGAATTTTTTGTTTGATTTATTTTTTCTTCGTCTTTTGGATTATAAATTCATTTTGTGACATCAAACAACATAGGAGGGTATTAATATCACTCAAGATGCTCTGATATACTTTTTACCACTGATTAGTAAGTGTTTTCATTTACTGTCAAATCAAAACCCAAAAATATAGAGAATTATATATGTATCTATAGAAAACAGCATGAAAAAAAAATGCTCTACAACACAGAAAACATGAGAAAATAAGACAAATGTATTCTTGCTTCCTGAAAAACTAGTAATTTTATTTGTTTTTATTGCTTCTTTCAGGTAAGAAAAGTTCTGGTAGTAGGCATATTTTTTTTTAAATATTAGCAACAATAATACCATGTTTTTTGTTTTACGTCTGTGGGATAGACACCTTAGTACACATGGTCGAGTGTGTAAGAGACCGACTAGCATATTTTACCGAGACTATCCTCTCAAATGGTGTCGATAGGTCCCTGAAATTTTCTTGTCGAGCGAGAATCGAACTAGGGACCTTTGATTTTGTAGTTTGATGCTCTAACAACTACACCACGATACATGATACAACCTTGTCGTTGTCGATTTCCGAATGGATTTGATCTTAAAACAATACGTACCATAAAGGAAAGCCACTTTTAAACGGTCCACATTAAACCTTTTTTTCATCAATTAAAAAATAATTATTTGCATATATTCTATTTTTTAAAGGGAAATTCATTAAACTTTATAACAGAACTGTGAAATTATATCTTAGATTTATTAACAATGAATAAATCTGTTCATGTTTTTTTTATTTATTAGCTGTGGCATATTAACGAAAAATTATATAGATATAAGAATAAAGTTGTCAGTAAAATAAAAAAATTCCACCACAATATTTTACAGCTCCTTTCATAAAAAAGACAACATGTCGTGAGGTGCGTTCCACAAATAACTATGGGATCTCTTATTTACCTTTTATCTACCACATATGTACAATTTTTAATGGTTTAATTATAATTATTTCTAAAAATATTTCATATATTTCTTATATGTAATATAATATATAATATAGTTTATTAACTGTTGATATTAATATTAATATAAATATGATTATTATTATTTATTCATTTAAATAATAGTTAAACCATAAGTGAATAAAAGGAAGCCTGTTAATATTATCTATGTAAAATAGTTGTACATAAATTATATTTATAGTATAATTTGAAGTTAATCTGAAAAAGGTAACTCTAAATTTATTACTTTGCATACATATATAATATTTATTAGGTCAATAAATTGTTTTTTAGTGTTCTATATCATTTTCAGTAAATACATGTATATGTGACTTTATCAAGAAAAATATTTAAATATGTTAGATTTCTTAGGTAAATAGAGAGGTAAATAGACAGTTAATTTTCTCGTAATCCCTTGTCTAATAAGATGTTGATTTAACACAGTAGTCGTCCAGTATGCCATTGGGCATAGTATTCAAACAATTACTTATGTATAAGATGTACCATGAAGATATAAATTTATAAATGATAGTTGTAAAAAAAGACTTCGGCAGATTTTAAGAATAATTTAAGGTATTTTTTTACAAACAAGTTAAAGTTAAAATCTATCTTTAATTTTCAAATGTTGTATGCAAGTTATATGATCATTTACTTTTGGAAACATTTTTTTCTATTTTTTTTTTATTCACTTAAATTGAATAATTTACATTAGTAATAGAAAAGATTAGAAACTTTGGGGGTTTATTAAAATCAATATTTTCAAATATTTGACACCGATGAAAGTTCGTTTCAACAATATTTTAATAAGGGTTTCAAATATGATCAGATTTGAATTCACACGTTTTATCATCGATTAAAGAAATCTTACGTTACACGATTCAAATCCCACCTTTCTTACAACACGCAAACCACAAACACACGATTCGCACGTTGCACGAACGTGATTCACACGTTACACGAATTTTTTTTATGATTTACACGTTAAAGCAAGTGTAATGAGCAATGTTAAGATGAGCTAAATATTTCAGAGATGAGTCAATTAAGTACTAAGACAGAATCCTTCATGATATATAATTGATAGTAGATAGATTTGTAACTCCATTTATTTGCAATAAATATATCAGAACTATTTACTATGTTCTTAAAATCTCTTCTGTCTGTTTCTTCCTCCAAAAAATGATTACTAAATTAATCCTAATATTCATGTAATTCTTTATGTAATAATTAATTGTAATTCATTTATTATTATTATTAAAATACATGCAACGCATATTGCGCATTTCGTATGTTTCATTGCAAAATTTAAAAGCCGGTAATTTAAGCCAATTATTCTAAATTTCCCCCGTGTGGGTCCAGGGGACACAATATAATAGGCCCACAGCTCCTCAGCTTGGCGTAAGAGGCCCCTAAAGAGGCGACATGTTTGCCGTGTGTCGCAAACCCGTGTCGGTAATAGGGAGTGTTCCTGGATGGCCGGAAAAACGGTTCCGATCACCATCTGGGGCACAATCTTTACCTAGACGGGAGGCCGGATGGACCCGATTCGGTCAATCGGCTGGTCACATCAATCCCTTTATAATAGATAATATCTTTATTTTTACCCTTAAAATTTGTTTAACATAATTCCTAAATTCCTGATTTATTGGATTGGTGTAGGCTTATAGGTCAAACCTCAACAGGCTCAAATGTTTTAACTTTAGATAAACTATTTATTATTTTTTGTTGTTTAATTTTATTTTTTTTCTCAAAATTCATAAGCAAATGAATTATTCTGTTTTACTATTATCAACTTTACTAATTTTGGATTATTTGAACAAAATCATATGACTTTTGTATAACCTGTTCAAGTTTTGGCAGAATGGTCCCGTTTCAGCCAACAACTGGTCATGTCTAGCCCTCTGCTGTCTTCTCATGGTTGTCTTCTCATGGTTGTGTGGATACCCGTAAGGATAGAGGACGGGATCCTGGTGGCTGAAACACGCCACTTTGGCCCTTACTTTATCTGAAACGGGAGGTCGGATGGGCCCGGTCGCGACCAATCGGCTGGTCACGCCAAGCCCTTGAACTGTCCTGTTACCAAAATGTACAACAATAGTACCATTTACACAGGACGGTTTAAGCAGGCGGTGGCTTATGGGTCAATCGTGTAGATGTTACTTCGGACGGTTGTTTCGTCAGGTAACCCCTGGCACGAAGCTTGCGTCCGAACAGAAGTGCTCTATGCGAGTATCTTATCCCTGTAGCCCTAGTGCTTGTCGCATATGCGGCAAGTATACATCATATTGGTGCTGCTCCGAGGCGGGCGGGGAGCAGGGGTAACGAATTATTATGCAATCACCATGGCTTCTCCAGAAAACCCCCCAAAACCAACAAGTTCGAAGAGAAAATTCAACAACAGTGACGACGAGGATCCTCCAACCAAACAAGCAAATACAGCCCCGGACACTTTCGCAAGATTTATTGTATTGACCGCCGTAAATCCTGAAAAACAAATTACCAAAATTTCGCCCTTTGTACTTCAAAAAAGAATACAAAGCTATGCCGGTCAAGTAAAAAAGGTATCTAAATAAAAAATGGCAGTTTACTAATTGAATGTATTAGACCTCAACAATCAAAAAATCTTCTATCTCTAACCAAAATTTCTGATGTCCAAATCACAGCCACTCCACACAGAACACTCAATTCATGCCAAGGAGTTATTCGCGACAGAGACCGTGATCTATCTGATTTATCCGAAGAAGAAATCTGTGCAGAACTTGAATCTCAAAATGTCTCAAAAATCAAACGGTTTACCAAAAAATCGGAGGATAAGATCATTAAACTCAACACATATCTCATTACTTTCAACCTCCCGAGTGTGCCGGAGCATATCTTTATTGGACCCTACAGAATCAAAGTTGACAAATACGTACCTAACCCTACTCGCTGTTTCAAATGCCAAAAATTTGGACACGGTAGGAGTTCATGTAAAGGTACGGAAAAATGTGTCAAATGTTCTGTAGAGGGCCATTCCAGTTTTGATTGCGACGGCCACATCAAATGTGTAAACTGCGGATTAGATCATATGGCGAATTCCAGGAACTGTCAATTCTACATTAAAGAACTTGAAATACAGAAAACAAAAGCTGAAAAGAATATTAGCTACCAAGAAGCTAAACGCCTGATCTCTGCCGCGAATAACTCTACTCAAGCCACATCCTATGCCGACAAAGTTAAACAACCCCAAAGCACTCGATCTTTTGCAACTCAAACTGATTACACATGGCCTGTTGAATCAGAACTTCCAGTTCTCCTTCCTCAACCAAATTCCTAGAAAGGGAAAACTTCCCAATCTACACAGTCTAATTCATCACAAACATCTGGTACTCTACCTACAAAAAATCAACCAAAATCATCAGCTAAACACAGAACTTCCACATCTTCAGATAAGAAATCTCAAAAACCCCCGTCTACACAGAAAACCACAAGATCCTCGTCTTCTGATAAGTTAAAAAACAAAAAACTTTCTAATCGCCAAACGAAGGCTGACAAAAATTTTAAGTTTAACAGGTTTAGAGATTTGTGCTCAGAGTTTGACGACGAAGTCGATCAAGACTCTGACCAAATGGATACAACTCCCACTGAAAATCTGGAGTCAATCTGGGGTGATCCTTTAGTTCCATCGAAGGATTCTCCTCCATCAGCGATTGACTCCCGCGCTTCGAGTAGCTCAAACGAACGATCCAAAAAGGGTTACTCCCCCATCCGTCCACCTAAATAATGAACAATATTATCCAATGGAATTGTCGAGGTTTAAAAATAAATTTAATTAAACTATCCTTACTTATCCAAACCTTCATTCCTGTTGCCTTTTGCCTACAAGAAACTCATTTAAAGGAAAACGATCAAGTAAATATAAAAGATTATTCTCTGTACAGTACCCATGTTAAGAAGGATGAAAGGGCTGCTGGCGGCTCTTCTATCCTTGTTAAGAATGGTGTAATTCACAGTCAAATAAATCTAAACACTGACTTACAGGCAGTTGCAGTTCGACTTTCTCTGAGTAAAACTATAACTTTATGTTCTGTTTATATTCCTCCTAATTCTTCCTTAAATGTTTCTCAACTAATAATACTATATGGGGCAGTAACTCTTTAAATGATAAAGGCAAGAGGATTGAAGATTTTGTAAATCAGGAAGGGCTGTGCATTTTTAATGATGGATCAGACACCTACCTCCATCCAGGAAATGGTGCTTATTCCGCTATTGATCTAACACTATGTGACCCTTCGTTATTATTGGATTACTCATGGCGAGTCCATGATGATTTGTGTGGAAGTGACCACTTTCCAATTATTTTGGAGAATCTATTTCCAACTTCCTCGGAGAGAGTTGCTCGCTGGAAATTTGACAAAGCCAATTGGCCTTTGTTCGAACAACTCTGCCGAGATGAACTGAGAGAAGATACTTTCGACAGTATTAGTAATCCAATTCTCAAATTTAGCGAAATGTTGGTATCGATAGCGGAAAGAACCATTCCTAAAACCTCGACAAATCCAAAACAACCCAGGAAACCATGGTTTGATGATGACTGTGAGGATGCGAAGAAAAACAGGAAAAAGTCCGAACGACGGTTCAACTTGCATCCAACCCAAGGTAATTTAAGTAATTTCCGTATATTCCGTGCGAAAGCACGTCGAACATTTAAACAAAAGAGACTAAAATCTTGGCAAAACTTCGTCTCTAAAATAAATTCCCATACACCAATGAACAAAGTTTGGAATTTTATTCAAAAAATTAAAGGAAAAAACAGGAAAACTAATCTTCACCATCTCAAAGATGGACAAACTCTTTTGACATCTCAAAACGACATCGCTCAAAAACTTGGTGGAACCTTTTCTAAAAATTCCTCTTCTCAAAATTATTCTCAGGAATTTCAACATATTAAAAACCGAACAGAAAAAACTAAAATCAACTTTCGATCAAAAAATTCTGAAGACTACAACCGCCCTTTCTCTTTAGATGAAATCAAAAACTCGCTGGCAAAAGCACATGACACAGCATGTGGTCCTGATGATATTCACTATAAACTTTTGAAACATCTTCCTGATACTTCTTTAAAAACTCTTTTGGATCTGCTCAATAATGTCTGGGAATCTGGTGACTTGCCTTCCATCTGGAAGCTAGCCACAGTTATCCCTATTCCAAAACCTGGGAAGGATCATTTTGAACCGTCGAATTATCGGCCAATTGCCCTCACAAGTTGCGTCTGTAAGACAATGGAACGGATGATCAACGACCGCCTTGTCTGGTTCCTTGAGACGAATGGTCTCCTGTCCAGTATACAGTGCGGATTCCGGCAAGGCAGAAGCACGTTGGATCATCTTGTTCGCTTCGAATCATTTATACGCAACGGGTTTGCTAAAGGTGAACACGTGGTGTCTGTCTTTTTCGATCTTGAAAAGGCGTATGACACCACTTGGAAATATGGTATTTTAAAGGATTTAAACGATATGGGGTTGAAAGGTAGGTTACCTACATTTATCGACAACTTTTTATCTGACAGGGAGTTCAAAGTCAGGGTCAATACAACATTGTCTGATCCGTTTGAACAAGAGATGGGTGTACCCCAGGGAAGCATTCTCTCTGTTACTCTCTTTAGTATCAAAATTAACAGTCTTGCAAAAACCTTGCAAAACAATGTCGAAGGCTCTCTTTATGTTGATGACTTTTTGATTTGTTGCAGAGCTAAAAATATGAACAGCATAGAACGTCAATTGCAGTTATCACTTAATAAAATTGAAACATGGGCAACAGAAAATGGATTTAAATTTTCTGCATCAAAAAGTCTCTGCATGCATTTCTGTAATAAAAGAAAATTACATCCAGACCCTGAACTCAAATTCTACAACGTTCCTATCAAAGTAGTTAAAGAAACGAAATTCCTTGGGTTACTTTCTGACAGTAAACTTACCTTTCTACCCCATATCAAAATGCTTAAAGCTAAATGCTTGAAGGCATTGGATATTTTAAAAGTTGTTTCTAGCACTGACTGGGGTGCTGATAAAAACATTTTGTTAAATTTATACCGATCACTTGTACGATCAAAACTTGATTATGGTTCCATTATATACGGATCTGCTCGCAAATCCTATATAAAGATTTTAGATACTGTTCACCACCAAGGCCTACGTTTGGCCTTGGGGGCGTTTAGAACGTCTCCTGTGGAGAGTTTATATGTAGAGGCGAACGAGCCGTTTCTTTATAATCGTCGGATAAAACTTGATTTACAATATTTAACCAAGCTAAAAGCATATCCTTCAAATCCTGCCTACGACTGTGTTTTCAATCCTCTCTATGAGAATATATTTGAACATGAAAATAAAATTCCTCCGTTTGGTATCCGGATGAAACCACATATTTCGGGTTCTAACATCAACCTTGATGAAATTGCCCCCATTAATATACCTCAATCACCATCTTGGCTTGTACCCAAACCAATGTTTATTTTTGACCTTAGAAAACATAAAAAGTCCGAAACAAACCCTATTCGTATTCAGCAACACTTTGCTGAAATAAAATCTAAGTTTGAATTTCATGCCTTTATTTATACTGATGGGTCGAAGGACGGAGACAAAGTAGCTGCCGCTGCTGTCTATGGACAGCAAGCAGCAACTCGCCGTCTTCCATCCTCCAGTTCCATTTTTACTGCTGAAGCCAGAGCCATAATTCTTGCTTTAAAGTTTGCTAGAACATCTGAAAAACTTAAATTTCTTATTTGTTCAGATTCACTTTCGTGTTTATTGGCTATCGAAGGTCAGAAATATAAAAACCCTTTAATTGCCCATATTATTGAATTTTATAAAAGACTTGTCCAAATGGGCAAAGAAATCATTTTTCTCTGGGTACCAAGTCATATTGGTATTAAGGGAAACACAGTCGTAGATAGAATAGCGAAGGATGCTTTAGAAGACCCCATAACTAATATGTCAGTGCCTTACTCTGATTTTAAACCTTTAATATACAAATATGTTTTACGTCTGTGGCAGTCCCAGTGGGATCTGCTTACAGACAATAAATTACATTCTATAGAGCCAACTGTTGACAAGAATGTTTGTTTCTTCGGAAAAAGCCGTAGAGACCAAGTTGTGTTAACTAGATGTCGGATTGGCCACACCAGGACGACTCATTCTTTTATTTTAGAGAATGAGCCGCCTCCTGAGTGTATTCCCTGCCAATGTCGACATAGCATTAAACATCTTTTAATTGACTGTGTAGATAAATCCGACATTATTAGTCGGTACTACACAGTCAACAATATGAAAGATTTATTTACAAAGGTTGCTGGCAACCGTATTTTACAATATTTGAAAGACGTCGGACTGTATTCAGGAATATAGTCTGCCTGCATTCCTGAATAGAGTCCAATACCTTTAAATGTGTTCATATGTTTTGCATGTTATTTAATAGCGTATCTGTGATATTATTTTGAAATTTTGTTTGTTATTTTGCAAAGTTCGTCTGTGATAATATTTTACATAGTGAAAGTTTGTCTCATATTTGTTTTATTGTTTTATTTTCTCCTTAAATATTATTTGTAAATAGTTCTTTTGTTTTAGATAGTATTTGTTTTAATCAAACTCAATATAATTCGTTCTCGCCGTGATATGGCTTAAATGTCGCCCACACGGCGTAAAACAATATTCAATCAATCAATATTCTGAATTTTTGTTCAATATAAATATCTACTGCAGAGAAGTGTCGTGTTCAACGCCACAGACGTCAGTTTCCTTGTAAAACTGCAACAAACGTTAATATGTTTAACTTCAAATAAAAAGTTCGTTAATTTAAAAAATGACCATATATTGATATAAAAAAAATGATATAATCCCTGGAAGGTTTTCCGAAGATATTTCAGCATGTATGATAATGTAAATTTTTATTATGGGTAACTTTTTTTAAGGGTTGAAAAATTGTTTAAGTATTTTTTATTTGGCGGAAAACATAAGATTTCATTTAGCTTTATCTTGAAAACAGTTTATTGCATTCTATTTTGGTCACAACTTTTAAGAAGTATTTTGGGGGATGAATTTCAATTAAAAACTCTGAAACTATTTAAATAAACGACAATTATACTGTGATCATGATATCACAGCGATAATATCGCAAAGATTTTCCATGAGAAAACATCTAAGTTGCTAAAATTTCCTGCTCTTCTTTAAGGATTCTCTAATTTATCGAGTCTAAAATTTCAATCAGGAATTTTAGTAAGGTAGAAGCTCAGACCTGTATCGCTCACCTGTCGTGAAAGCCGTTTTGTATTTATGTACCTCAGAGAAGTCGTTTCCCCCTACATGTATCATTATGAAGTGTGGTATGCCTTGTAGTTACCAGTTTTTCTGAATCAAGGTCCTTCTACTTATAGTTCAGCATATTCTAAAATTCAGTGGTTCTCCAGAATAGTGTTGCATGTATTTCCCACAGGAACTTGTGTTAACCTAAGTCCTCTGCTAGTGGTCATCTTGAATGAGGGATTGGAACCAAAGTAGCAACACTTGATTATGAGGAACATTCAGGCCATGTTTTGTTTCAAGCATTTCCGCAGTTTTGTAGATTTTTGTTATAACCCATAGACATTTTCTATCAAGTTTCGCTCTACTACAGCAGTTTCAAAGAATTTGTTTTTAAATCAGTCAATCAGAAACAAGAATTACTCATGGTGGCCATGTTTGTCGCATATTCTGGACAAAATGAGGAAACCATGTAAAAAGCCTCCAACGGATGTTTCCTGTCAAGTTTAGTTCCACCTGGATAAGCGGTTTCAGAGAAGAAGTTTTCTTCATTTCAGCAATTCAGAAACAACAATTGCTCATGGCAACCATGTGGTCGTCCAATCAGGATGAATAAAATTAATTTCATAAAAGACGTTCCATATTTGCATCCTGTCAAGTTTGGCTGACAGTTTTGGGCAAGCAGTCATGGCAGTTCTAGAGAGATTGTTTCTTAATCAACAAATGAGAAACAAGAATTGCCCATGCCGGTCATGTTAGTTGCCCAATGTGGACGAAATGACGAAGTTTATTTTCATTAACCGCCTTACTGTATGAGTGCACCCTGAAAAGAAACATCCCCGACATTATCTTCAAAATAATTACCTGAAAATTCAATTTTTAAATTAATCTTATTCTATTTGTTATATTACCTTGAGACACCGAATTTCAGAATTTTTACCCTCATTGTTTTATATTTCGATATTACCAAATGAACTAGTTGAATATGAAATAATGTAATCTAACAAAATAACGATTATTAATACATAAAGTAGTCAACGTTATTAATATTCTAACTGACCAGTCGCATTAAATTGACATTTTGCACATATTCGTATTTCATTGTTTAAAAGCTTACTACTGCTTGAAAAATCCCAGTAAATAAAAAATGAGTATACATATAACAGCTAACATTAGAACAGTAGACCAAAAGTTCTGAAATAAGTATCATAGTTTTGTAAAACAAACAGAATAAGATTTTTGAAAATTGGAATTCTAATTAAGTATTTTCCAAAATACATAAAAGTCAAATGGACTATAGTTGTAAAACGTATGTTTTATAGTACATGTGGTATATAAAAACAAGCTTAAAAAATAGCTAACTAAACTGGAATCATTTAGCCATGATATCAAAGGATCAAAACCGCCTCGGTGGTAGCGTGCTCTCCTCGATTGCGGAAGGTCGTTGATTTGATCCCCAGCCGGGTCAAACCAAAGCCATAAAAATGGTATTTGCTGTTTCTCCGCCAAGTACGCGGCGTCTTGGAATAACACCAAAGGACAGGTTTATAATGTGTCCGGGTGGAGCGATACATATGTGTCTTCATGCGGAATGTATATATCTATTTTAGACATGTACATGTATGCACACATGGCAAATGTTCGTGAAACGACCTGTCTTATATTAAAGGAACGGCCAACAAATACATGTACTATCAGTCTTATACACCAGAAATGTATATTCACGTTAAAAAACCACAACTAAATTGAACGCGTGTTGGTCTAGTGCAAAGCAGAGTTTATATTCATATCATGTGCACCCTGAAAAGAAACATCCCCGACATTATCTTCTAGATTCTAGTCCTAAAATGCATTTAATATTTGCTACTGCATGTTGATAAATAGTTCAGCCATCCATCCATTAAAAGATCAATGTTGGACATAAGTTTTCAGATAAGGTGGAGGTAAGAGGTAAAAAGTGTTGATATTCTACATTTACTGGATTCGTATATTGATTTTCAGAATTAAGCATGTTCAACATTAGAATGTGACAATGGCCCATCGTTGGCCCAATTCCATATATTGTTGTTACATGTATAACGATGGACCAATGTAATAAATGTTTTGCATGAAATTTGATCAATACTTTGCAAAAACTAATATTTTTTATGTTAATGACCCAATATTATGTGGACAGTTTACTATACATGACAAACACTGTTCGGTTGCCATGATATCCAATATGTGATGTCGCAAAGTTGGATAAATATATATGTGTGATGTGGATATTCCTAAGTATACATGTAAAACATACCCATTAAAGGAGCTACTTGGAAAAAGCAGGCAGGCTGAATTACACCTTTGTGGCATTTTCAAACTATATTTCCACCGAGCTCATGGCAGCCCAGTACAAGACTTTGTGAAGAAATTCAATTGAAACTAAATATCCAAAATAAAAATTCTAAAACATACAACGAAAAGTATTACTGTAAACGGATACAGGTACATAAAACATGTTTGCTCTCAATTTTGTTTTATTTATTTTCTTAATGCTATAGTTTAGATAATCGAAAACATATAAATAAAATCATTGTTTCACAGGCTATCACATCGTCCATAGGATTTGTTGATACATAGGAGATGATCGACTCACAATGATGGGACTACCGAGTTACTGTCACATGTGCACTTCCTATAATTTGATTTCTGATTCACTTTCTAAGAATTTTTCGGGCCATGAAGCATCTTGAATATATATAATTCTGCTTCTGGAAATCAAAACGTTTCTGTTCTACGAATTGCATAAAATTTAATTTACGTGTAAATTTGTATTATTTATGAAATCCTTTTCAGTATAGTATATATAATCCCGCTGTGGAATACACATTTTTATCAACACAACTTTGTAGTTCATCAAATGGTATCATGCAGGTGTTTTGGGTGTCACTCCGTTTTAAACTTCACAAACATAAACGACTGTAAAAATGTTTATCTGCTGCATTTTTCAGGTCCATCACAAAATATAATACGATTCAGGGCATCTCTGCACATCTATCAAAATACTTAAATTTTGGTTGTTGTACTTGTTTCCAAGATTGATTTCTGTAAAAAAAATTGTATGATTGAATATTCTCATATATTTGGTATGCTCAGGCAATTTTGTAAAACAATACTAACAAGAAGGCTTACACAATTTTAATTGATGGTTGGGGGAGGGGGGGGGGGGGGGGGGGGGGGGGGGGGGTTGATGGGTGGTGAGGGCCAGATATCCTACAAAGTAAATTTGATACAATGGATGATAATGATCCATGTGTATATTAATTACATGTGTTACAATGTATTGTTAGACAATTAAATCAATCAATCAATTTGAATATTAATATTTATTTTGTCTTGTTGTCATTGTTAGTGTCTAACGATGTTTAATCAACAATTTATTTACATCTATGATCAACGATTTTGCTTAACCGTCTCTGTGCCACGGGCCACTTTTGGGCCACTTTTTTCATACAACGTTCACTGCCACGGGGCCACTTTTGGGCCATTGTTTTTTTTCTTGACGTTAAACAATGGGAATAACGTAGCATTACTATGACGTCCCAAACTTCATTGCTGTGTACACAGTGACGAGGTTTGGTAAGGGGCATCTCAATAATGAATCTAAAACTTTTTTCCAAAAATAAGCAGTTGATAATTACGTAGCATTTGATGGATGCATGAATTATTGTTTAAGGTCCAGTGTAAATTAGGACACACGTAGTATTTGAATAAACATAGATACGTCCGGGGTAATAATCCCTCTTTCCAGGTTTAAAACTTAAAAGGGCAAAATTCCATGACACTTTTTTTAAAAAACAAATCAGATGTACACTTGACTCTCGTTATCTAGAACACATTTAAGGCGAAATTCCGGGTAACTCAAATTATCTGTTTGGACCCGCAACAGCAGTAACTATACAGATTTCTCCTGATATCTCGAATTTTTATGCTTAAGTTGAACTAGATTTTCAGGTCCAAATGGATTCGACATAATGAAAGTTGACTGTATATGAGTATTACCATAATCCTGACTTTCTGGCCATCTTTAATGAAATAGCATGGATTATTTACCACCACCCCCAATGAAATTGTCTCTTGTTTTTATTTATTTTTGTAAATACTCAAATTTTTCGCAACAAACTTTTATGAAATCAAATTTTGGTCAAAATGTTCAAATGGATATAAAGAACACTGAAATGTGTTGACATAGTGGATGAGGAAAGCTGGATGTGAAATTGAAGATATATACTTTACATGTACATTTCTATTTTACCGGCAGTACTAACTCATGTGAGTCATATCTTTTTATCAGATAAAAATAACAATACAAAAACAAAAAAAAATATATACAACATTTCAACAAACAAAACAAAACATTCTAAAAAAAATATCCTTTTTTAAATGGCATATCCCTTTCAAGTTTTTTTAATTCATAGATTTATTATTGGTCCAAAAAAGTTTTAACCATAGCACAAAGTGCTCATGCCCAGCACTGATGCTAATATGCACGCTTTAGCAATGGATTTTGAATTAATACCAAAATATTTATAATTATTTACGGGGTACTTCATAAAAAGAAATCTCAACCATTTTATATAACGTAGGAAGATAACAAGGGTACCTGCATCATTTGCAAGTTCCAAGACTTCGTGAAAGTTTATTATCACAAGCAGTCATGACAGTATTACAAAAATCACTGCAACTAAAATTCACAGAGGATACTCTAAATTTATATATGGTTATAGGGTGGGAATCTCAAAGTTTTCAAATTTAAAAAGACAAACATATTTTGAGAGGCAGGACATAATACCCACGAGGTACCCCCACTATACATCAACGAATGTGTATACTAATAAGGAGAAAAATATATGGTTATAGGGTGGAGATCTCTACCATTTCCAGTTCGAGATCATATCGCAATCTTATTCCATTTTTATTTCCGAAATTTATCACTTTGTGTTCCTTCAGATAGCTGTTTATTATTAATAAATAAATATTATTAATTTCTACACGGCAGTAGTTAATTCCCCAATGATTACTTTTGATAGCAACTAGCGTCCCCGATTTTTTCTGATTTTAACTTCTATCCCGATTATTTTGTGCAGTTTTGACCTATGATTCTATAGACTTGGATCTCTTTTCTTTTTCATTTGGAGGGGGGGGGGGGGGGGGGGGTATTCCGAGATTTTAAGTATGTATCATTACGGAAAGCATGTAATAAGTTCAAAATTGTACCCTGCGCACAACTGATGGGTTGAAATCGACGTAATTTGCACCACAATTTATATCAAAGATTTTGTTAAATTCAGTAAAAAAATGACAAAAAATGAATGAGGTCATATAGCTATATATTGATGCATACATGCCAATGTTCCGGATTTCTCCCTGAACCTGAGGAAATTTGACCCCATTACCGGGTTACTGGATGAACTGTAATATTCTCCGGGATTTCTAAATTTCCCAGGGATTTTTTCAGTGCTTATACATCGTTTAATGGTTTAAAAAAACTATCTGTTTGATCTGATAAAAAGCTGACGGTTATGAAACTTCATTGGTAATACTTAATTCACATTTTTGCACTCTGGAAACAGCTTCCAAATACCTTAAAATCGTTTTTGGGTGGGGGCTTAGCCCTTGACCCACCCCCTGTCGATTTTATCAAGGATTCTAGCAAAAATATGTTGGCAAGTATATAGATGTATTAAAGAATATTCCATGAAATTTAAAATCTCGAAAATTGTCCATATTCAGATTCAATATTCCCTAATTTTACCCCTTTTATGGAAGCTAAAGCTGTGCCATTGTTAACGTCATACTATTGTGAACGTCACTGGACAATCGGCAGTAAAAAAAAAACAGGTTGGCACTGAATTTATATATTTATGAATTTCCTGTGGCAGTGAAAGGGTTAAGGAACGTCATGTATTTGTAGCTTAATTATTCGAAAACACTCAGTATATATAAGTTTTAACTCTTAACTTTGATAAATGAAACAAAAGATCATACATACAAGACTATAGCATCACAAATACATTATACAACTGCACATAAACAATGATGTTCAGATTTACACATTACAGCTAGAATCAAGGCTATATACGTATACACATGCACAGGTTTCGAATTACTTACCAAACCTTAACTTGGACTTCCACTGAACCATCTAATTATATAATGAAATAAAGCAAGTGGAACTGCGTATATCAGCCAGCAATATCCTTCTGTCCCGGATTTTGAAATTTGAAACGGTCCACAATCACGTGACGTAACAAGGCTGAAAACCCGGAAATCATGACGGATATCGGTTCCGCGTTTTCGAAAGTTATTTTTTCTTTATTTATATAAGCGAACTATTCAAATATATAATATTTCGTATCAATGATAAATTTATAAGCTAATGTTTAAAGATATTTTTTTCTTTTTTTAACAATCCTTTGATAAAATGTCCAATCGATCATACTTAACTCTTACTTATTCAATAAGAGTTATTCATTAATAAAAATCTTTTTTTTTATTATTAGTAGTATTATTATATTCAACTGGGTATTGTATTTAGGCACTGGATAATATGCAACTTTTTTATCATTTTTTCAATATTGATCGGAAGTGTTTATAGTTTTTCGCAGATGTATCTAAGGAAACAGTCAAGTATCTAACAATGTATCTTAGCTAGATAATAGAAAAGTTTCCAACAAGAATCAACTGACGTTGATTTAGATTAAATGCTGCACTGACTGTTTAACATTTATGTCCAAAATCATATCCCAGATACTATGATATATGTATGCAGTAGTAAATACAGCCAGAAAGAATTTCGTCATTTTATCTAGTTGCTTTGATCCAATATCACATGTCAGGTACTTGAAGACATAGAACCAGTTAATCCTTTAAGTATTATTGTGAGAAAGGCATGTATCCAACAGTAATTGGGTCAGAGTGATCTAGATTGCATGCTAAACTGACTTTGGTTTAACTTTATGTATAACATTATCATCAAACTTTTGTGATTTTTAGAAGATACATTTAATCTTTACAAGAATACCTTAAAGGCATACGATACAGTTCCGATCTACTATTGATTTTTCTTTGAGATTTTGCAAATTAGTAGTTTTTCCACCGATCTATCTAAAAATGCAAAGAAAATTACACCTTTAAGGTTCAATATTCGGTATTTTTACTAAAATTTTGCGAATATCGTCTTTCTACCTATTTCTATAAAAATCAATTACTTTCTTGTTTTGAAAGATACATACATCGTTTTTTTTTTTTTTTTTTTTTTTTTTTTTTTTTTTTTTTTTTTTGCATAAAGAAGTTAAGTATCTATTCTCTTCCGACAAATAAATTGTAGACGATTATATGCTACAAGATTTTTTTCATATTTTCAACATATATGTATATATGATATATGACCAAAAAATTAGAATTTAGGCACGATATATTAGTGTACTGCAAAAAATCTGCTATCAATAATTTATTTAAAAATCGTTTAATGATGTCATTATAATTTACTGTTGAAAGCAGTTTCGAAATTATTCGGTGCATTTGCTAATTTTTTAGATTTTTTGAAAAAAAAACTTCATTATTTAGGCATTCATACAAGTTTTGATTTTAAGTGGGAAATAACGTGCCATCATAACGCAAAAATGGAAACTGCCTGATTCCTGTATAAATAAAAGGACTGGAATCACTCTCTTTGTGAACATTCTTGATAAAACTATATATATTTTACAACAAATTTATTTACTGCATATTTTGTGTTAAATGTTGTGTCACCAGTGGAACATAATACTGTAGAATGCGTTGCCTCTGTCAAAATAATTTTTATAGCAATTATTTTTTTCCAAATATTTCAACGACAATGACAATTTAGTTTTTATCAAAAGCTATGTTGAATATAACGTATCTGATTAGCGTTTTTCATATGTGTGTCTAATTAGTATTTGTACTTTCTTCTGAAAAAAAGCGAATCACTATAGATTAGGAGGTCCGAGACATTAATTTTGTAATTCAATTGTTTATTAGATGATGTACAGAAATGTAAACAAATTTGCGTGATACATGTTATTTGTACACTGTCACTTCCTTAAGATATTCATCATTTGAACTAAGCCCTCATGCCCCTTACGAAAAAACTTTCCGCCATTAAAACCCCACTCTTTAAAGAAGCATAAAGCGAATACCGTTAATTCTTGTGGAACACTTGAGTTCATCCCACTTTTGGTGGGGTTCTTTCCTGTTGCTCGTTGCTACGTGTACTGTTTAGTATTTTGTGTTATGTGTTGTTTATCTTTTGACTGTCTTTTTGGTGTTCCAGGTCTGTTTTTTTTTGCACAGATGTCCGCTTTGTGACACTTCAATCGGTATTCTATTTTTTTTCATTGAAGCTATGAATTCTGTGTATTATGTAACCTTGTTTCTCCTATACTGGACGTGTTTATTCGGTGGGATAAAAATACTTAATATTTTTAACCACTTCCCGTTGATTGAATTACCGCCGTTTGTTCTACTTTTATTGGAACGATAAACTAGAGAAGTCCCGAAATGACGTCTATGTATACAAACTACATAGCAACGACGTTTTCTTGAGGTTTTTGTCGAAAATCATAGGAGAAACAGATTCTTCTTCAATTTACCCATGAGTTATGGAATATCTCCACCCTCAATAATTAAAGTTTAGATTTTAACACGCTCGCAGAAGCTCGCGTATTGAAAATCGAAAATTTAACTATTGCGGGGGGGGGGGGGGGGGGGGGATTCCATAACCCACTCGTACCTAAAAGAGAATCTATATTTCCCTCATTCATTTCCTCTAGGAAGACTTGTAACTTTTCACAAGTACCACCAGTGACGTAATGTAGTTTTCCGCGAAAAGAATTCGCCCGAACTAGCGATGTTGCCAACGGGAATGGAAAAAATTAAGGAAAAACAATTTCACCCTGTTCCGCGAAAAGTTCTGGTTGGACGTTAGGGACGCGATTATCTCCCCCCTAACTGTATCGTATGCCCTTAAATGCCTCCAGTTATTCAGCATGTTTTAATTTCAACACAATATGTATTTAAAGTTATGTCTTCTAATTATTAATTATACAACTGAATAAAAGGTAACAAATTCACAATATGTTCCCAGTAATATTGGTGACAATGTGCTGTCCACTGTTATTTTTGGTTGGTAGAAAATCGCAAGATTAAAGTTGACAGAAACAATTTTGATAATTATTGAAACATGCAAAGTTTTATTTCATTAAACTCAATTAAAAAAGAAACAATTGATAGTGTTTTTAATATTTTTGAGGTTTAAATCCATCGTTCGAAAACTGTTTTAGGAAGAATTAAATTATAAGTGAACCTGATATTTTATACAATGTTGATTACATTATTTGTATTTCATTTGTACTGAGTCAGTAAGGGGACGATGAAACTGCATAATTGTTGATTACCTTTTTTTATCAACAGGGACAGAAATTAGCCTATAGAGAAGACAAAAACGTGAAAAATCTACTATATTGATCATGGAGCTTAATAGCTGACGGGAAACAGAAAATCCCTTTAAAACATGTGTACAATATATTGCTTTAGTTTATTCAAGTATATAGTTTAAAAATAAGACATTGAGTCCAAATTAGCTGATTATCTATGAATCAAATTAAAACATGGATTGCATTATCGGTATTTGTTACTAAAAGGATACAAAGAAGAGTTTTTTTCTGAATTGATCACAAAAAAAATTATGTACCATTTTTCAATGAATAATCGTTACTGAATAAAAATACAGTGTGTATATTTTTATTACGATGTCTATTTGGTGTAAAAAAATATCTGATATTTTTTTAATTCCAGAATCAAATAATAATGTTTTCACATAATGTTCACTGTTGTTCTCAGCTGCCACATGTTAATTATCAGTGCTTATTTTCTGTTATTGAATTTGGTGTAATATGTGCACATTTATTTCAGGTGGAATATTATAATATGTCACAGTTTGTAACAAATGGTCCAAAATACATCCAAACTTTATAAAATTTTGTTTTTAATGATGTATACATGTAAATTGCTCTTTATGATACCAGTCTTGACGCATTGTATGTACAGGTGCAGGAAACTGGTGTCGTATCAGTAGTGCTGGAGGTAAAAATTAATAAACTATAAACTTAAATGTTGTACAGCAAATTAGAAGTACAAAGGGTCATGCGTTCTTATCTTATCTTAACGGTCAACTGTAGATCAGTGGTTTTATCCAAAATTAAAACAAAGCCTTAACACTTGGTTCAACATTCCACCGCTCTACCAAATGATTAAAAGTAGAAACAATGCTCGGCTCGTTAAATCATATGGGTTCCGGAATTGACACCCAGTTGGTGCTGTAGATAGTTTTGAGAGACCAATCATGACAGAACGCGCTTTAAAAAGGGCATAATCCGCATGATATATTTGAGTGTTGGGGGAGTATGCACTTTTTAAATTAGAATCAATTATTTATTTTCATGAATCTTAAAATTTTAGATCATTGTTCGAATTTCAATTTTTATGGGTAGTATATCGGCAAAGCCACATAATTCGATTTGCGCAGCGTGTCGTCCTGAATAGGAATAAGAAGCTTAAAAAATGTTACACCTTAACTCGATATTTTTTTCAAATAAGTTTAAACTATGAAATGTACTTGCGTGGTTTATGTTTGAAATATAGTTCACATATATTCTTATAATTTATTTGATTTCTGTACATGTTTGTAAAATATACTTGCTCTGGTGTAAGTGTGAAATATGACTTACATATATCTCTATAATATATTATGATTTTTGTGATGACAAAAGACTGATTAAAAACTATTTTCCACCAAGCGACTTTTGAATCTCCTTCAGTATGTGAACATCCTGTCGACCAATTTGTTGAAGCTGGTGGTTGAAGTGCCCTATCTGCAGAATATTCTCTGTAAGTTGAGCTTTGGTATGCTTTTCCTTCTGCATTTAAACTCCCTATAAAATTAACTAGATACATTCATGTGAATTTCCAATATAATCTGCTATTAATTATATAAATGTATAATATATTGTCCAAACATTTTAATTTGATGATCGACACTAAGATAAGTAGATAACTATTTCAGAATTACAATGTTCGTGTACATAACAAATACACCAATGGTGTGAATAGATTTCAAATATCAAAACAAACACTACATAGGGCACCTCATTAGATGTAAAAGAGCACGTCTTCTATCAAAATGTATTGGAAAAACAGAGTAACTTATATATTACCATTTTGAGCACTATAAATTCAGGGTTAACCAGCACAATAAAATTATATTAAATCCAAAACAGAAACTGATCAACATTCGATCTTGTAAAGATTAGGAACTATTCTATGCAGCCGTTGAATTGAGACTAGCAAGATACTGCTATTCTAAATAAAAATAGATAAACATTTAACCTGTTTTGTGATCTGACGATGGTTTGACAATAATTGTCCGGCAACGTTAATACTCTGACAAACATAGACCCGAAGGTAATCAGGGTCATCATAGTCTATTTAAGCGTAGCTTTCTGTCAACTTTTAATCTTGACAACGGCGAATTTTTATTATAAGCTCTAGAATTCAATAATAGTATACCCGAACCGATAAAATCCGAAACGTCCAAGAGCAAGTCGTCATCTAAATCAGTTGCACGCGTTGCATCAGAATGAGTAAGACGTATTTTCAAATAAACCCGGAACGATTCCAAACGGGACAGGTGTGCAAATCCTGAATTGTTACCATACAGAAATGTTGATGTTGTTTGTGTAAATTAATGGTAGATCGAGATGATTGGTGTATGTTTATGCATGGTCAGTTTTTAACTTAATTTCATACCTTATAACATTGAATCAAAGTGTAAATTTGTCATTGGGTTATTGATATGCAAGAAAGAATTCAACCACGATTTGACTTAAATAAGGGTTAAATAATTAACATCACAAAACAGCCTTTTGAAAATCATAGGAAAAAAAATATTTACACTTGATTGATGGATAGTAATGCCTCAGACCGTTGAATATTTATGGAAATATGCACATTGATGCCATAATAAATTTTAATAAATCTAAATTTCATCACTGGAGTTTCGATTTCTTCGTCTCGGTAAAGACAAACTGAGTTTGACTCCCACCGTTGTATCTGTAAATGCTTATTTTCCAGCCCCACTGATTTTTTGTTTTTTGTTTTTGTTTGTTTTTGTTTTTGTTTTTGTTTTTGTTTTTTTTTTTGTGGTGGTCACTGGTACAAATGTTGTAATATTCTGACCCTCACAAAAGTAGTATATTGGGACAGTTCAAGTCGGATTTGAGACGGTGGTGCGAGGTGGAGCCGGGTATGACGTCACAATAAGTGATGTCAGCGGAACCGGTAGTCACAGGACGAGAACTGAAAATACCTGGAAGTGGTTTCCACGCTTGCGCAACCCCATATTAGTAGATTTTCCTGCCATTTTTCCATTATTTGTTTACGGAAGTGACGACAGTCACGTGCCTGGACCCGGATGTGTAGTATGCGCATGTGTAGGTGGAACCAAAAGTGATGTGACCGGAACCTGAAGTCTCTGAAAGTAGTGGGTTTTCCTGCTATTTTTCTTTATTTTTCTACGGAATTGGCTTCAGTCAGGTGCTGGGACCCGGATGTGACATGCTTGACCGGAATTAAGATTTGATCTCCCCTTTTCCTGCGCTTTTCATTCTCGGTCGTCTCTGGTTCTGTCATCAGTCTGTATAGGGTAAGGGACTCACATGGCATCAGGGATCGATACTTTTACTGTTATGACGAAGTCATAGAGAATTCGAAGTACAGAGGGGTGTTTGGATTATCTCCTCTTTCCCTGCTCTTCGCTGCTCTGTTCTTGCTCTGTGCTGCTCATCTCTACTCTTCTCTTGCTCATCGCTGCTCTTCACTGCTCTTCTCTCTATCCTTGCTGTTCTTCTCTTGCTCTTCGCTTTTCCTTTGTTGCTCAGAGCTGATCTTTGCTGCTCATCGCTGCTCTTCATTGCTCTGTTCTTGCTCTTCGTTTCTCTTCTCTTGCTCTTCGCTGCTCTTCTCTTCCTTTGTGCTGATCATCGCTGCTCTTCTCTTTATCATCGCTGCTTCTCGCTGCTCATCTCTTGCTCCGCGCTGCTCATCGCTGCTTTTCACTGCTCTTCACTTGCTTATCGCTGCTCTTCTCTTCCTCTTCGCTGGTCTTCTCTTGCTCATCGCTGCTCTTCTCTTCCTCTTCGCTGCTCTTCTCTTGCTCATCGCTGCTCTTCTCTTCCTGTTTGCTGCTCTTCTCTTGCTCATCGCTGCTCTTCATGAGAGGCGTTTTCGATTCCATTTATACGTGTATGTTGTATGACGGTCTGCAAACAACTGATGAAATTAAACAAAACCTCTGATTATATTTTCTTGAAAAACTTTCCATTGGCATCATACTGACGAAAATTGCTTTTGTCTATTCATTCAGACCACACAGTTTGCTGCTCGTCATTGCTTTTTGCTGCTGATCAATTAAATTTCATCAACCGGAATACTCACAGAAAGTAAACGAACAAGTCAAAGCCGGAATTGAAGAAGAAAAGGCAAGCTTGGCAGCATATAGGGACATGTTTAACTCACACAGAGACGAAATGCGAAAGCATTACCTCGGACTCTTGTCCTGGCATCAAAGCATGAATAAAGTCCTCGTACATAGATAGATCAAGAAAACTTCTAATCACCGGAGAGAAGAGGAAGACTACGAATCAAAAGAATCATGGGAATACGCCCTAGAAAAACGAAAATATCTGTTTAACCTGTATTCAACGACTACGACCACTACCATCTGAAAACAGATATGACTCTATGTAGGAATTGGAACTATTAGAAACAAATTATAAAGAAAAACAGAAGAAAGCAAAAAAATGGAAGGAGGGGTAATGCAGCCTACATATGTTTATACATATATAGCCAGTCACAAGCCTGGAAAAATGCAGAGTGGCCTAAAAAACAAGGGATGGCTAATGCAACCTATCTTATGACTGCCAGTAACAAGCCTAAATAAATGCAGAGTGGCCTATCAAATGACCCAGATTTAAGAGTGCTCTAGCACAGATCCAATCTTTCACTAACGATAATCGACCACCGCTAGCAGCAGCAGCAAAAATAGAAATGAGCAGTGATGAGCACCACGGAGCAAGAGAGGAGCAGCGATGAGTAGCGAAGACAAACAGAAGAGCAGCGAAGAGCAAGAGAAGAACAGTGATGAGAAGCCCGGAGAAAGGGAAGAGCAGCGATGAGCAAAAAAAGAGCAGCGATGGGCAAGAGAAGAGCAGCGAGGAGCAAGAGAAGAGCAGCGATCAGCAGCGATCAGCAAGAGAAGAGCAGTGTAGAGCAGCGATGAGCAAGTGAAGAGCAGCGATCAGCATTGATCAGCAAGAGAAGAGCAGTAGAACAGCGATGAGCAATGAAGAGCAGCATCGAGCAATGAAATGGACCACCGTTGCTAAGGCGATTACTAAGGACACCAGTCTATTGACCTAATGGTGACAGCATTGGCTGGAGGTAAGGGGACATAATCCAAAAGCAGCGATGAGCGAGAGAAAAGCAGTGAAGAGCAGCGATGGGCAAGAGCAAAGCAGCGATGAGCAGCCTAGATCACGACAAGAGCAGCGATGAGCAAGAGAACAACAGCAATGAGCAAGATAAGTGGAGTGAAGAGCAGCGATGAGCAAGATAAGAGCAGTGAAGAACAGCGATGAGCAACTAAAAAGCAATGAAGAGCAGCGATGAGCCTCGAAGAGCAAGAGATGAGAAGCCGGGACAAGACGCGCAATTGTTTTCCTGTTACAGAAGTCATGAAATAATAGGCTGCCATTAAGTCTGTAAGTTTCGTTGAAACATGGGAGATGGCTCAAAACGATCGCCATACACTGGCACATATCCAGTTAAAATTTCGGGATGCGATGTCAGTCTAGTTTTTTTAGTTAAAAAACAATAATTTTTGTCATTTTACTTTATCATATATGTAAAAAATAATAATTGCACAAGATATACATTACATATGGACTGTTGAAACATGGGAGATGGCTCAAAACGATCGCCATAAACTGGCACATATCCAGTTAAAATTTCGGGATGTGATGTTAGTCTACTTTTTCCGAAATTTGACAAATAACGAGCCATGGTAAAAAAGTTTCCTTCCGCAAAGTAAAATGTACCTCTTAAATGCTCTCCATGTAGATTAAAAATATTCTTGGTTTTATTTATTTAATCCTTATTTCTATGGCAAATCCCTCAGGTAAATACACTTTTAAAACAACACTAGTTATTCAGTTATCATGGTTGGTTTTGTTACAGTAAGTCCATATATCATTTTTTATGCACTTCTTTCGTAACCCTCAGTCCAAAGTTCATTGCAGGTATTCAGGTATTCAGCCAGTTAGGAACAGTGAAGAGCAAACGATGAGCAAGTGAAGAGCAGCGAGGAACAGCGATGAGCAAGAGAAGAGCAGTGAGGAGCAGTGAAGAGCAGCAAAGAACAAAGAAAAGCGACGATGAGCAAGAGAAGAGCAACGAGGAGCAGCGATAGCCAAGAGAAGAGCTGCGATGAGCAGTGAAGAAAAAAAGAAGAGCAGCGATGAATAGCGCGGAGCAAGAGATGAGCAGTAATGAGCAAGGGAATGACAGTGAAGAGCAGCTGTAAGCAAGATTACAGCAACAATGAGCAGCGAAGAGCAGCAATGAGCAAGAGAAGAGCAGCAAAGGGGAGCGATGACCAAGAGAAAAGCAGCGAAGGCAGCGATGACCAAGAGAAAAGCAGCGAAGAGCAGCGATGAGCAGCGCGGAGCAAGTGATGGGCAGCGATGAGGAAGAGAAGAGCAGTGAAGAGCAGCGATTAGCAGCGAAGAGTAGCGAACAGCAGCAATGAGCAAGAGAAGAGTAGCGATGAGCAGCACAGAGCAAGAGAAGAGCAGCGATGAGCAGCGATGAGCAAGAGAAGAGCAGCGATGAGCAGTGAAGAGCAACATGGACCAATAAAATGGACCGCCGCTGCTAAGTCTGTGGCTAAGGACACCAGTCCATTGACGTAATGGTGACAGCATTGGCTGGAGGAAAGGGGACATTATCCAATCCTACCTTTGGCCACCCTTGAACGAACGGAAAACAAGCGGAACGAAAACCGCGAGAAAAGGGAGAGATAATTCAATCAACCCTCTGTACTTCGAATACTCTCAGACTTCGACATAACACAGTAAAAGTACCAGTCCCACTACTTCCGGTTGTGCATTTGCGCAAAACTTCCGGTTCCGCCTACAAATTTGTAGACGACAAATCCGGGTTCCACCACGTTACAAATGTCACTTCCGTTAAAATAAAAAGAAAATAGGTGGGTAAAACCCACTACTTCCGCGCGCAAAGCACTTTCGTGGACTTCCAGTTCCACCTACTGTTACACTCCACTAATTATCTTAGTTTCAGAGAAATGCACTCCAAGAATTTTATTAATTATTAGAGTTGGTAAAGTTTGACTACATGATAGATAAATAATAAATGTCTTAACCTCAAAATTGTAATATTGACTGAAAGAGGATAGATTTTAGTTTAAAAAAATATGAAAACATTAACTGAATTTGCTTCTGACAAGTAATGGGAGGTCATAAACTGGAACTTGTGAATTGACATGTGGTGTGTAAAACTTTGACAGTGATAATCGGCACCTGCACTGGTAAGTTAAATTGCGAAAAAAAGAGCCGGACAAGTAAACCTTTTTTTTCCCACATATGTAATAGAATTTTATGCAGAATCTGAAAAATTAAGTCTCAATTGGATTGAAACGCTGCATCAGACCTCAATTTTAAGCCGAAGTGGAGTGAAATTTAACATTTTTAAAGCTTTTTTTATGATAATTTTTGAAATGTTGCTATGCCAACTAGGTTTCCATGGATATTTTTTATCTATTTTATCATGATTGAAACACTGCTAACATAATGGCCTTTCAAAATATATATATATGTATATGGGTATTATTTACTCTGAAGATGGCACAAGACCATGACATTTGTTAGTTCACTTCACATAGAAAATGGTACTATTAATTTGTGGAGTGCAACCTACACATGCACATACCACACATCCAGGTCCAGACAGGTGATTGGCGTCAGATCGGTAAACAAATACCGGGAAAATGGCGAGCACTATTTCGCGCACACCACTTCGGGTACTTCCGGTTCTTGTAACGTAACTTCCTGTACCGGTGACATCACTTCCTGTGATGTCGTTTCCGGTTCTGGGACGTCATATCCAGCACTACCTCGCTCCACCTCCTCAAATTCGACATGAGCTGTCCCCATATACTACTCACAAATCCTACAGTTATTAATCCTTAGGCGCATTTGTACTATACTTAATTTCTAGGCAACACATTGATTTTACAGCTCATTGGTCCGACAGTCTTAACCACGTAAAACATTAATGTTGACTGGGAAATGTCTTGATACATTTAGTAAAGAAGAAAATATTTAAAAAATGTTCATTTAATACACCCAAATAACCGTAACATTGGCTTTATACCTGAGTATGTTGAACCTATATTTCTTTGTTTGCGTGATTTTTTAAAGGGAAATAGGAAACACTGGGTATCCCAAGAAACTGGAATACTTAATTTCTTATCTTAATTAAAATGATTGAAAATTGGTTTAGTATTATATAACATATAGGCAGGTTGCGTGTACGTGTTACTTGTAACTCAACATTGTCCCTATTCACTTAGGCCTACATCATGTAGGAATGAAAAGAATTTTCCTCCACTTAGCTGAATTTCTGCTCTACTCTTATTCGTATTGTTATAATTTTCTATTTATCTAACCTTAAGCTGTGGTGTACTTTTTTTTTTTTTTTTTTTTTTTTCATTATACAATCTTTAAGAAAACATGTCCAATTTATTGCGATGTTACAACTGATATGCCTCTGTTTTTCTCACAACTGAAATCTGTCCAAATGAGATAAAAAATAATGCACTGTCAATGATTAGAGTCATGCCATCCATGTGGTACTAGTATTGAGGTTATGAAGCGATCACATGATTTTTCATTGTAATAACAGTAGTTAGCAGGGTCAAACTAGACCACTGATTCAGCACTTCCTGTAATGGATTTATATTTTTTCATTTGATTTTTCTAATTGTTAACCCTGTTTTAATTAGTTCTATCAAGTTTTTGTCTAAATATAATATTTTTTATCCTGTCAATTAATTTGAGAACTACGTTAGCAGATTTTAAACTTTCTTTGAATTTTCAATGAGATAGATGGTGTATGTTCTTATGTAACTGAGCTTACTGAAGGTCACAACAGGTATATAATATGAATGAAAATTTGAACTCATTAATAATTGGTTCAGTGTATATGTGTTACCCTTTCAATAAATGAGCTCGTTAAATGTGTTGCATAACGACTTGGTTTTTAAATGACTACCGGTGTGTAGATTGCACGCATTGTTTATGTAGGCTTTGGTTGTTTTATTTTGTGTTTTTATTTGTTAAAATTCCGTTAGTCGCTTAAACATCTTATTCAAAGGCAAACGATTGTAATTCAAAAAATTGTGACGAAGTTACGTGACGCTAGGTGATAATGATCCTTGGGCATCTATTTAGATAGGTATACTCCGATTTTAATTGCTTATTGCTACTTAGATCGGGTATTGTTGGTTAGTTTGTGGAAGTAGTGTATTAAATATCATTGTTTTGTATTTAATCATATTTGTTAGTGTCGGAGTTTGATTAATTGTTTTTGCTTCGTCAGTATTTTGGTACTTTTATTGAACATGTGTGAACACATCGTCATGAGTCAAGGACAGATTATTGTAGATGTATTTTTAAATAGGACTAGGGAATTCCTGTATGGTATTAAGTACAATTTTATGGTTCGAGATTTAAGCTGATGTTTAGCACGGGTTGCACGCATCATTTAATAGAATATAATTGGGATTTTTTTTGTGTTGGTGACACAAAGATGTATTTGATATTCAGAGTTTTTATGTAATTTTTCTATTATCGAAAATTTTATCGAATGTTAAAATAAAGTTTAGGAACACTTTATTTTATGTGAGAGAACGAACATTTGAAATGTACATGGAACTTTCCGTTTCTATTCCAATAGAAAGTTTATACAGAACTAGAATATATTTGTCAGGTATTTTACGGAAAGCAGTCCGGTACATATATGCCGTGGTTGTACGTTATATATATATTATATTGAAAGTTTGCAATATGTATGCAGATGTACATAACACATGTTACACAAATATACGTTTTACATATACGACGTATGAACATTATAGTAAAGTTCAAATCTTGGGATTGTAGTTATGTGGATTTAGATTGGAAATAGATGACGTATTGAAATAAGACGGACATGTCTCTGTGAGATGGGAAGCGGGAGGAATTGAATAGATGACACATTGAAATAAGATGAAGATGTCTTTGTGAGATGGAAGCGGGAGGAAATTAATGTGTTGACACCGTAAATAGAATATGGCGAGTCGCTCAGTTGGGAGAGTGTTATACGGTGAACCATGTAAAACTAGGACGATTTCAAAAAGGACAGTAGCGTTTTGACAAGTGACTTTAATGTTTCTTTTTGTTTTGTAATTGTGAATTTTGTTTTACTTTTTTGTACAATTTTGTTAATTAAATGTATATTTTTTTAAATAGATGTTTGCAAGCCGAATTACATATACTGATCTAGATTTACAATCACTTGGTCGTCCGTAACATTTGGTGTCAGAAGTGGGATGTATGGTAAGCAATTATAGACAAAATTTGTTTTTGTAAAAGAAAAACAATAATTAATATTTGTACTTTGTATTTTTCAGAATTGTTTGTACAGCAATACTGAGTGGTAGCAGTCGGATAGAGTTCGAGTCTATGCAAAATAAAGTCGGTATATTTTAATGCTATGATATAGTTGTTTAGGCCAAATGAATGTTTGAGTCTGAAGGTGTGTCTTTAATTTGTATTGTCGTGTTCAAAATATGGAGTTTTTGAAGGATTTGGTTGAATTGAGCAAGTCATTAGGATATGAGGGTAAAGATTTACAAAAATGTGTTGCAAGTGAGCAAAGGTAGATTGGTGGATGAAAGACAAACCGGTTAGAGAGGTGGGAAAAGGAGAAACAGATGCATGAGGTATATTTGAAAGAAATTGGTCATAAGTATAAAATAGAGCTGTTCATGGTGATAGTGGTAAGGTCAACCCTAGTAAAATACCGAAGTTACCTCCATTTGATGAGAGAATAGATAATATAGATTCTTATTTAAGAAGATATGAAACAAATTGTCGCACTAATGTGTTGTTGGATTAATGACACGCAGACTAATGTGTTGTCCAATCAATTGTTATGGAAGTAATGAGCTGTCGGATCAATAACCGTCGGACCAACAACTGCTGCACTTTTGAATGTCTAATTATTCAGCTTTTGGAAAAAATGTTTGCTGTAGACATGAGCTGTCCGACCAATCACGGTCAATGCACTGACATATTTGACAGTCAACAAGCAAACATCTCAGATTTATAATATATTTTTTCTTCCCTCCAATGTCTATATTTATTTAAAACTTTTTGAGAAAGATTTCAGGATTTATTTGAATATTTTTCAACGAGCATACAGTTAACAAAGACAATATCATACGTTGGAACACGAAGAACATCGGCCAGGCCTTACTTGTAACAGTAAAATTGAAAGCATGATCTTTTGTAAAGTATTACCCATATTTATGTGATTTGTGACACGGAAGGAATAAGCGATTTATTCATGTTATATAAATGATATTATACTTTAAGAATTCACCCCAGTATAAGTAAACACGTGTATCAAACTTACTTTGTCCTTCTCCTATCGACACGAGTGCTGACAAGAGCATCAAAACAATCCTGTATAAATCCATCGTTCTATCTGAAAAAATGTTCAAAGAAAACTAAATGGAACTTCTAACCTATTGATATGTGAAGTCAAGAAATACCAAACGGATATTCTAAAGAGGGAGGGGGGAGTCGAAAAAACTGACAAATTCCGGAGAACAACATGGACCCTGATGAATATGATACATATTGTATTGTGAGAACAAATGCAAGTGAGCGAAGTGGTGATATTTTACAGCATCTCAAAATTAGCATATGTACTATTTATAAAAACTTACAAATTAACCTTATATATGTGTTTTAGTTCAATTGTTTCAGAATTTTATTATCTCTCATGTTTTTGTTACTACAGACAGGACAAAATACCCGAAAAGACCAAGGACAATCTTTTTAAGTGAAAAATGCAATGAATGTTAAACTACATTGCGGAAATTTGCAACTAAAAATTTTGTAGTTGCAATTTTCCGCGTGTTAAATTTGAAAAAAAAATAACATCTGTAACACATAGACGTAGTAATGCTCCAGTCATTCTTTTATTTTGCAAACAGTTGTGGAATGTTCAGGGAAGTGGTGGTTTTGTTCTACTTTTTGGTTTTCGGACATACTAATTTGCTCTTCTTGTTGAAGGCATAAATATTTTAGAAGCTACAACGTGTTGTTTACATGCATACTTATACATGTTTACCCTTTTATACACATTTTTGACAGACTTTTATATGTAAATGCCATGGTATGATATTTTGAAATGCCTTTTTGCTCAATAATATAATAATAATAATAATAATAATAATAATAATAATAATAGATTCTTTATTTAAAGAGGGTAACTCAATTAGAAGTAGTCTAATTTTCATTGAGGCCCTCAAACAAAATACATGTATACAGTTAACATTCATACATATACAATATATATTACTAGTACATACACAATTCAATCATTCAAACGTACAAATGGCAATAAATGGCAACAGTTGGTAAAGTTTTGATTAAATGTTCTTATTCTTACAACAATAGAAAGAAAACAAATTATTCGACTTGCATAGAATTTTCAAGAAAATGATTATAAAAATGTTTCTTAAATTATTCCACATTACGAATTTTTTTTATTTTGAGTGGTAAATTATTCCATACCTTTGTTGCAGAATAATGAAAAGATTCGTCAGAACAGTGCAACCAAGATCATTATGATTTGCTAGTGTTAGTACAGTCTCATTCTATGTAAACACAAAATAACAGAAGACATAGAATCTGATGTAAGATTTATCGGCATTAGGGCAGGAATTTTAGATTTTCAATGGTCATATCTTACTGTAATCACCGTTTGCAGAATTTGATTCCGATTTTTTGTGAAAGTCTTGAACAAAGTTTTTCAATTTTTTTTCCACATATTACAGTCTTATTTTAAAATGTGAAAAATCTTGATTGGCAAGAACTACTAGCTGACCACAACATGTGACCTTGGTCATACTTTTGATGTAAAGGTTATTCATTTAAAAATTAATGTACATCAGTATGATTTTATACTGTCAATTCCCAAAATATTATTTTATTAAATACTCTTTTGTTTTTTAATATAAATTAAGTGTGCCATTTATATAAGCTTACATAAATCTCATAAACTGAGACCTTTTGTATAATGGCATTTAACAGAAAATTGTGTTTATTTGCTAATTTGTTAATTCTCAGTTAAATTTGACAAAACTGAATGTTTTTTCAAGATTTTGTGTCATTCACATGTATCACTTTAGAATTTGTAATATTTGTCTTTTTAAAAGTAAGTTAAATGTTAAAAAATATTTGAAGGATAAAAAAAGATTCACACATGTATGTCAGAAAGATTTTTTTTTAATTATTTCCTCAATGTTCCTTGCATTGGAAAATAAATATTCTACATCATTTATGTGTTTGCCATTATACTATGAGTTGAAGTTTATTCAAGTACATAACTGTAATGTTTAGAACTTAAAAAAAAATAATAAATAAAAAAAATAAATTTATGTAACATACACAATAATTTAATTTATCTTAAAATTTAACAAATCATGATGATTTTAAAATAAGCTTACATGAATATGTCAGACATGAAGGAAGAGACATTTAGAACTTGTGAAGTCTGAGATTAAAGAGGACACAGGTCCGATTTGTATCAGTTTATTTTGTTATAGTGGATTGGGAAACATATATTTATCCGTATCCACTGTGTGGGTTGCAAGACTGACCCTTGTAGTAGCATTTGGCTATTCCTTTTTTTATCTACATTTTAACATGCTTAGGTGGAAATATTGTATTGTATTTCAGTGAAGATTTGTGATCATTAATACTATCTGCCTACTCAAGCTTTGTACCTTTTTTCAGATAATTGAAGTTCTGGCTTGAAAGTTACAGAAACAGAAAAGAAAAACACTTTATGAACATTTTAATGTCAATTATATATAATGGTTGTGTGATAAATATAGAACAAACTAAGGGGTGGATCCAGGAACAAAATCATGTATATGGCTATCAAAGGGAGAGGGGGCGGCGGCGTACGATCCTTATGCCCTCTGGATCCGCCACTGTTAATGTCAATTGATATCTTATCTCAAAAAAGCCAATATGTAATTTCAATATTTTGAATTTTTCCTCAGTTATTTTTAAAATTTCCAGTGTTCTATATGTTCACATTAATTTTTGCACAATTATTTATAAATAATATAAATTCCTGTTTTCTAAATCTACACAAGATGGTTTAGTTTTATTCCATTTTTTGGTTGATGCATATATCAAATCAAGTCAAGCTCTTGTGATTAAATACCTAACTTGATTTTGTTTTTTGGTTTTTGTCTCGCCTGCGACGATATATAGGTACTACATTCTGGCGGCAGCGTAAATTTTTTAAAACTTTAATAACTTTGCACATGTAATACATACAATTAGGATTTATGGTCCACAATAAATGACAGATTGAGAAGAATCTACTTGGCTTAAAGATGTTACTTGTTTCAATGTTCAGAGGTTAAACTTGAAAAAAAAATTAAAAAGTAGTTGTTGATGTTTGAAAAAATATGATTTTGCAATTGCATAATAAATTAAAGAGGGTTAATCTGTTGTATATACTTACAAGAGTGGACACACTAAATATCTCTCCTGAGTACGCAAATGGACACAAAATAGATTATCTGATGCCCGACATTGCAAGTCAAAGGAAAATAAAAAGAAATAGTCAGGCAACAATTGTCTGAAAAAATCTCATGCATACCATTCAAGCCTAAAACTGTGTCCAAGGTCAGCAGACCCGGTCTCATACAGGTATGGATCTAACAAAAACTATCTATAGACCAAAAATGGTGGGTCTACATACATTTTATTATTACATTTGTTGAGAAATGAACTTATTTGTAAAAATGGGATGAGAGTCACTAAAGCCTAAAATTGTAGTCAAGGTAAGGTGTCAGAAAGTTGCCAAGAAGTTATTACAGACCATATACAGTGACTATAGGCCTTATAGCTACAAAGAAATTGACTTTATCATAAAAATGTGTGAAGAGGACAAATATTCCTAAGGAGCAAACCAAAAAACACAATCCATTAGTAGTCACAGGGGTCACAAAACTGGGCGATTAGGGCGATTACTGTAGACAAACCTGGGAAGACATATGAACAACCACAAGCACTGAAAACTAAGAAAATTAACAGCACAAACTACTAAAAAAACCAGGAGTGAACTCTGGGGCTCCGGATTGGTAAGCAGTTCCTGCTCCATATATGGCAGCCGTCGTGAAGTTCAACAAAGTAAATCCGGTGGAAGTCACAAATCGGTGGAGCTATATAAAATGTAATGTCAGTGGGACAGGTCCAACATCATCTTAGATATTTAAACACTGTAACGGGCAATCAATTCGTGATGAAGACTGTAAAATTTCCTAAGTAATGACATCAACTTATCCCTGATAAAACCATATTAAACCCTGTGAAATTCAGGCATAGGTCTCAGACAGCTGTGTACCCAACAAGGACTATTGTTATGATATTGTAATTATTATATTTATTTATCTTGGCCTAATTTGTTTTGCGTAGCCTTATAACAGGTATACTATGTTTACATAATACTTGTAGTTGTTTACCAAATAATGTTATAACTGCGCAGTTTAGAAATCACTGGAACAATAAAAGATATTATTATACCTTAGATATATTTTTCTATAATAAATACATGCACAATAATTTCACTATTTTTAACATTTTCAGTGATTTAACTATTTTCCCCGGTCACCGGTCAATAGTTTCCAAACTATTTTCCCTCAAAAAACTATTTTCCCTCTTCAAGTTACGTTGTTTCGCGGATTTTTAATCCCGGGCACGGGATTGGCTGGGAGGTTTTAGCCGACCCGTTCGGAAGCTCCCGCGTTCTAGGTTATCGTCAATGCTGAATCCCGAGATGTAATTAAGTATTTAGAAAAAGGGATATGTCATGGTGAGAACATGAATTTAAAAAAAAATAATGGACTCTGTCACTCGATCATGCATCTCGGGTACGTACACATGACTTAAATTTTGCCTTAATTATCTCTTGTGTTTCTTTCGGTATAATAAAACACTTACTGACTGAGTAGTCGGGGAATAGTAAGTTTATTGTCCCTCTGAACAACTATTGCCCCTCGGCGTTGCCTCGGGGCAATAGTTGTTCCTCGGAACAATAAACTTACTATTCCCCTCTTACTCAGTCAATAAGTATATACTAATGGAATGACTAGAACTTTCTATTTGACTTACGTAATAATTCTGGTGTAATTCAAACTTCTACCGTATTCCAGAAGTTTCCGTTCTACAGTATATATACGGACAAGAAAGTTAGACTTTCAGAATATCATTTATCGGACCAGAGATAGACATTCTTGTGTTCTCAGCTGTTGGATTTATTTACGTTTCACACATCGTACTTGACAGACTTTCATTTTCGTTACATCATACTAGATTGTGACTGAATGGATATAATATTCCGTTTGGATTCCCGCAACAGTGACGAGAAGAATTCCGGATTAGGAAAAGACGGAGGATTTTGAACAGTTAAGTTGACATTTTATTTAATTTTAATTTAGTTGATTCAGAAATTTTTGGTGAAGAGGCTCTTGACCTCAAGGTAAAAAATGTTGATGCTTTCAAATTAAAACAGCTTGAATTAGAACATGAACTTAAATTAAACCAATTAGAAAAAGAAGAAAAACAATTACAGGCAGAACTTCAAATGAGGGAAAGGTTAGAGATGGAGAAAATAAAAATAGAAATGGCTGAAGTAGAAAGCAATACTAAATCAAAATCAGAACATTTTCAGGCAGCAAAAAATATACGTTTGGTTCCTAAATTTTGTGAAAAAACTGTTGATAAATTTTTTCCACAATTTGAGAAAATTGCTCAAAATTTGAAATGGCCAAAGCCTTATTGGACTACAATGCTGCAAAGTGTTTTTGTGGGCAAGGCCGCTGCAATTTACTCAGCACTATCTTCAGAAAAAAGTTCTGATTATGACACTGTTAAACAGGAAGTTTTGAAAGCTTATGAGCTAGTGCCAGAAGCATATAGACAGAAATTTAGGTCTTATAAAAAGTTTGAAACACAAACCTATGTTGAATTTGCTAGGGAAAAAGAAGATTTATTTGATAAATGGCTTACGTCAAAGAAAATAGATAAAAATTTTGATAAATTAAGACAATTAATGTTATTAGAAGAGTTCAAGCAGTGTGTTAATTTAGACTTAAAAACACATTTAGATGACAAAACTGTTGAGACATTGCAAGATGCAGCTGTTGTTTCCGATAATTATACCATTTCACATAAAAGAAGTTTCAAAGGTCAAACTTTTAATACTTCTAGCGGAAATTACAAAAATCAAAGCACCGAGCGTACTGACTTTAAGCCTGTTGCACAGAATAAGAGTCCGTCTAGTTATAATATGTCTGGTCCAAAATTTGATACTTTTGAGAAGAAGTCACTAACTTGTGCTTATTGTAAGAAAAATGGTCACCTGATGGCTGATTGGTTTAGACTCCAGAAGAAGAATGAAAGAGATCATAAGCCCAAGTCCAGTGCTTGTACGACACCCGTTTTTACCAATAAGTTGGAATGTCCTGCGAGTCAGGCTTTTAAGTCCAGTTTTTGTGATTACATGGAGGATTATCAACCCTTTATGTCTGATGGGTTTGTTTCTATTGTTAATAATACTACTCCTCAGCCTATTAAGATTTTACGGGACACTGGAGCTTCTCAGTCTTTGTTGTTAGAAGGTGTGCTGCCTTTGTCCGAGGAGACGTACATTGGTACCTCCGTTTTGTTACGAGGTGTGGAGTTAGGTTGTATAGATGTTCCCCTCCATCGTATTTATTTGAAGTCAGATTTAATTACTGGACCAGTTGTTGTGGGTGTTCGTCCTACTCTCCCCGTTGAGGGTGTTTCATTATTGCTAGGAAATGATCTAGCTAGGAACAAAGTGGTTGCTGAACCAATTGTTACAAGTGAACCGGTGGTGGATGTTAAATCACCTGAAGATGATGCTGAACTGTATCCAGCTTGTGTTGTTACTAGGGCAATGGCAAGAAAACAACAAGATGAGGATTTGCAAGAAGGCCAGTATGATTATATGGGTCTTTCTGACACTTTCCTTGCCGACATTGAAGGTCCCGGTAGCTCAAAAAAGGCCATAATCAGACCACCTGGTACTAACGAACGTGTAATTATGCCATGGCCAGACGTGAACAGCCATTCATTAGACAAAAGAACATTTAGGGAAGAACAGAATAAAGACCCTGAGGTTCTTCAGCTCGGCAAGAGGGCTCTACCCCAAGAAGAAGCAGACAAAGTGGCCGAATGTTATTATCATCAAGACGGCATTTTGATTAGGAAGTGGAGGCCCCCTGATGCTCTCCCAGAGGAGGAATGGAGAGTGGTATACGAAGTGGTGGTGCCTAAAGTCTATAGGCAAGAAATTATTGGTCTTGCCCATGACACCCCCTTGGCTGGACATTTAGGTATAAGGAAGACTTGCCTTAAGATCTTGCAACATTTCTACTGGCCCAGATTTAGAAATGATGTCGCAGAATACTGCAAATCATGCCATATATGCCAGGTTGTTGGCAAGCCTAACCAGAAAATACCACCAGCACCACTTCTGCCAATTCCAGCCTTTGAAGAACCTTTCAGCCGAGTACTTATTGATTGCGTTGGACCTTTACCAAAGACCAAGACAGGAAATGCTTATTTACTGACGATTATGTGTACATCCACTCGCTTTCCTGAGGCTATTCCCTTAAGGAATATCAAGACACCCAACTATTGTCAAAGCTCTTATCAAATTTTTCACATTAGTAGGACTTCCTAAGTCTATACAGTCCGACCAGGGTTCAAATTTCATGTCAGGTTTATTTCAGCAGGTCGTTTACCAGTTAGGGATTACTCAGTATAGATCAAGTGCTTATCATCCAGAATCTCAAGGTGCCTTAGAACGTTTTCATCAAACACTGAAGAACATGATTAGAACTTTTTGTCTTCAATTTGACAGGGACTGGGATGATGGTGTTCACTTTCTACTTTTTGCGGTCCGAGAGGCTGTTCAAGAATCCCTTGGTTTTAGCCCCTTTGAGTTGGTGTTTGGTCATACTGTAAGGGGACCTTTGAAATTGATTAAGGAAAAATGGCTTACTGAACACACTGACTTGAATCTTCTAGACTATGTATCTAGATTTAAAGAAAAATTGTATACTGCTTGTCAAATTGCTCAGAAAAACTTAAAAACTGTACAAAATAAGATGAAAATATTTTATGATAAAGATGCCAGGGACAGAGTTTTTGAGCCTGGTGATAAGGTACTTGTACTTTTGCCAATCTCTGGGCATCCTTTACAGGCTAAATACTCTGGTCCTTATACCATTGGCAGTAAAATCAATGAGTTGAATTATATTGTAAAAACTCCAGGTCGGCGTAAACAAAATAGAGTGTGTCACATTAATATGTTAAAACCATATTTTGAGCGTACTAATGAAAGTGAGAGTAAACCAGTTGCCACTTTAGCTATGGTTAAATTGGAGAACGATCATGACAAACCAGATATAATTGAACCATATTTTAATTCCAAGACTATGGAACAAACTGTTAGATTGAAAAATTCTGAAATTTTATCAGATTTAGACTCAAAACTTGCACATCTGACTTTCGATCGCAGAGAAAAATTGAAAACTTTGGTATTTTCTTTTAAAAATCTTTTTCCAGATGTGCCAAACAAAACCACTGCTGTTTGTCATGATGTTGATGTAGGCGATGCTTCTCCAATTAAGCAACACCCTTACCGGCTCAATCCACATAAACTTGATGTTATGAGACAAGAAATTAGATATATGCTTGACAATGATATTATTGAGCCGAGTAACAGTGAATGGAGCTCTCCTTGTCTTCTTGTACCCAAACCAGATAAAACCTTTTGTTTCGTTACTGATTTCAGAAAAGTAAACTCAGTCTCAAAATCTGATTCCTATCGGATTCCAAGGATAGACGATTGCATTGATAACATTGGACAATCAAAATTCGTAAGCAAATTTGATTTATTAAAAGGTTACTGGCAGGTCCCCCTGACACCGAGAGCTCGTGAAATATCAGCTTTTGTCACACCAGACGGCTTATTTCAATATACTGTCATGCCGTTTGGTATGAAAAATGCTCCAGCTACGTTTCAAAGAATGATTAATAATGTTATAAAAGATTTAGACTGTTGTTATGCTTATATTGATGATCTTATTGTATGTAGTGATAGCTGGGAAGAGCATTTAACACATTTATATGATACTTTTGATAGATTGTCACAATCAAATTTGACTGTTAATCTTGCTAAAAGTGAATTTTGTAAGGCCACTGTTGACTATTTAGGGCACACAGTTGGCCAAGGTCAAGTGAAACCTATTATGGCTAAAGTGGATGCAATTACCAATTTTCCTCCTCCTACAAATAAAAAACAACTTATGAGATATTTAGGCATGATTGGATTTTACAGAAAATTTTGTTCGAATTTTGCTACTGTTGTTCAACCATTGACTCATCTTTTACGGAAAGATTCAAAATTCATCTGGAGTGATAATTGTCAAAACGCTTTTGAAAAAAGCAAATCACTTTTAATTAACAGTCCAGTTCTTATCACTCCAGACTTTAAAAAGCAATTCAAACTTGCCGTTGATGCAAGTGATGTAGGAGTTGGAGCTGTTTTATATCAAGAAACAGATGATAATGTTGAGAAACCTATATCATATTTTTCCAAGAAATTAGATAAACATCAGAAAAATTATTCCACTATTGAAAAAGAATGTTTTGCACTGTTGTCTGCACTTCAACATTTTGATGTATATTTAAATCCCACTATGCATCCTATTCTGGTTTATACTGATCATAATCCTCCCACCTTCATACATAAAATGAGAAACAAGAACCAGAGGTTGACTAGGTGGAGTTTATTGTTACAGGAATATGATATTATTGTAAAACATATTAAAGGTAAAGATAATGTAATAGCAGATGCTTTATCTAGATCTTATTGAAACAATGTATACATACTATATATTTTTGTATATATTGTTCATGAAGTTCTCGTTACACTCAAACTTCTTTTAAGGGGGGAGGTGTTATGATATTGTAATTATTATATTTATTTACCTTGGCCTAATTTGTTTTGCGTAGCCTTATAACATGTATACTATGTTTACATAATACTTATAGTTGTTTACCAAATAATGTTATAACTGCGCAGTTTAGAAATCACTGGAACAATAAAAGATACTAATGGAATGACTAGAACTTTCTATTTGACTTACGTAATAATTCTGGTGTAATTCAAACTTCTACCGTATTCCAGAAGTTTCCGTTCTACAGTATATATACGGACAAGAAAGTTAGACTTTCAGAACATCATTTATCGGACCAGAGATAGACATTCTTGTGTTCTCAGCTGTTGGATTTATTTACGTTTCACACATCGTACTTGACAGACTTTCATTTTCGTTACATCATACTAGATTGTGACTGATTAGATATAATATTCCGTTTGGATTCCCGCAACAGTGACGAGAAGAATTCCGGATTAGGAAAAGACGGAGGATTTTGAACAGTTAAGTTGACATTTTATTTTGTGTAATATTATTTTGTAAACTTGTATATAATAAATCTTGTTAATTTTTATTATTGATTTGTGTCTTTTGTTGGCTACAATTTAAAGGTGATTTCGGCCGTAACACTATCTATAGACCAAATATGGTGTGCTTAGGTATTACAGTTGCTAAGAAATGGACTTAACCATGAAAATGCGACGTAGGTCTTTCTACTATGAAATTGAGGTCAAGTATGAACATTCAGGTGTCAGACTTGACATTTACCAATCAAGAACTATCTACTGACAAATATGGTGGGTCACGGTATTATAGTTGCTGAGAAATAGACTTAACCACGAAAATGTGACAAAGGCACCCAGGCATGAAATTGAGGTCAAGGTCCCAAGCCAGCTGTCAGACTGGCATGTATCTACTAAGAACTATCTATCGACGAAATATGGTTGGCCTGGGTATTACAGTTGCTAAGATATGGATTTAAAACGAGATAAGGGTCACAAGACAAGTATACTGCGCCAAATGTTATACGATAAGGTATCTGAGGACTAAAAATCTTTATTGTAGGTATTATTTATTAAAAAAATGCAATCTCTCCCCCCCAAAAGCCATCATTATTTATGATAAATTATATTTTTCAATTATATACTTTGAAACAGTTGCTTTCCAACATATCTTGTAATCTATATAAATGTCATCATCCAAACATAGAAATGAGAGCAATTTTCCAGTTTTCAGCAATTTTATCTGAAAAAAACTATGGTTTTCCCCAAAAAATAACCATATTACATATGTTTTTTAACTTTATTTTTTAAAAACACTTATTTTCAACATATTTGGTAATCTAGTAATGGTGTCATCGAATACAAATTGCAGCTAAAACTATTTTCCAGTTTTCAGTGATTTTTCAATAAAAATGAAATTTTCCTCAAAAAAAGCAATCATAATTTATGAAACATTATATTTTTCAATAAAATAATTTGAAACAGTTTATTTCCAACATATCTTGTAATCTAGTTTATATGTCAGCGTCCAAATAGGGAAAATAGGGCAATTTTCCAGTTTTCAGCAATTTAATTTCAAAAACCAAGATTTTAACCATAAATTACTACTCTTTTACATGCGCAGTCTTGGTAGACTTTCAGAATTCATTTTTAATTGTTTATCTATGCCAAATACAGGTAAAAAAAACCATTCTGTTGCAAACTGTGCAGTCTTTTTCATAGATTTACTAAACTATTTGTAAAAAGAGTGTTTATTCATTATTGTTGCCATTTTCATAATTATTTGACTTTATCTGCTTAGTTTACAGATAGATTAGGAGATACCAGCAATTTTCTTTTTGTTACTTGAAGTTGCAGTATTGGCCTAAACTTCTATTTAGATAGATGGGTCCAAACTGTTGTTCTTTGTTTGCTATGGATAATTGAAAATTACTGAAAAACACGTTTCATTGAAAATCCACCGATTGAGCCCATATATTGAATTTCATCATTAAAAAGGTGGCAATGATAAAAAATTACATAAAAACTATATTTTCTCAGTCAGTATGTTAGTCTGGGCTGGAAAAAAATAAATTGCAAAAATTTTATTTTTTTTCATTGAACACTTCTGCCTGGTACTTACTGGCATTGCCTCTTATCAGTTCTCTAACGGAACGTTTGATAGTCAAACTAAGAAGTAGATACATTTTCATCATGTTTTACGAGGAACTGGACAACAGATAAATTGCTTTATAAGAAGTAAACTTGTTTTTGATGATTTTGAAATCGGGTTAATACAGAATGGTAAATGTATGCTGAAAGAAACAAATCTCTTAAAGACAAGTTACTCTAATAATATTAGTTGATAATATGAATAAAAAGAACAGGCTAAAATGCTTCTATACGAGTGGCTCTCGCACCAGCGAAGTGGAGAGGAGAGGGATTAGGATAAGTTGGTAAAACTTGCTTTCCATTCCATTATACATAAATCAGTTTAAACTAAACTAACAAAATAAATAGAAAACGAAAATGTTTTACCAAACCAAATCGAGATCTAGATCAAAACTGTTAAGCGCGTTTACGTTGTTTTACTACAAGAGTATATTGTTCTTCACGGGATGTAGTTATGCAGGGAATACGAATTAAGGAGCACATGCATAATTTCACGCGGATGAATGCTGCATAAAAAATTCCGAGAGCAGGGTTCACTTCCTTTGCTCCCCGCAGATCTAATGGTTAAGTGTTCTTAAATATTTTCGAATTATGTTTCGCTAAGATTTTGTTATTTGTTCTTGATTGCAGGGTCAACGAATTAATATCTGTCCTATGAATAGTTAATACACTCTTTTGAAAAATGGGTTTTTATTGTATATTGTAAAGGAAGTACATCTCAGTTGAAAAGCTCTTCATCAAGACACTGTTACTATATTAAACCGTAGAGGATCTGCATTTCATTGCATGACTAACTGCTTTGTGACTAAACTACTTGCAGAATAAAAGGTGTCTAAGTGGTTTTCTTCCTAAATATATACACTTTACAGTGTTCAATACTCAATTATTTTACTTCCCTTAACTCAGAGTTTGATATATTTCCCTTTGCGTATTTAAATCTTGTCAACATTCCCTAAGGCTATTGCATCGTCTTTAAACAGATGCATTCTTATTGTAATTTTCGGTTAATTTGTGTCAAAAGACGCATCACGTGTCGTTAAAAATATATGTTATATAATTTTGTCAGCAATTAAATGCCCATTTAAATTTTTTGATTTAGAATTCTTTTCAATTAGAACTTATAAATGCTAATGCATTGTGTCATCTATATTTTAATTAAGTAAAAGATGAAACCATCTTGGCTTATGTATTTATGTACACACAAAATGTATTAACTACAGTGCGGATCATTTAAAACATCATCCTCAAACAGATTTGAAACAGATTATGACCGTTCTAAGTTAAGTTGGATCAGAGCTTGTGACTGGTCTGTTTGGTCATACACTCAGAATAAATTTAACTTGAGGACAGACCTGTCTTAATGACTGTTGTTAAGACAAGGCCCAGGACCGCTACTGTTTTTGTCCTCAGGACGGGCCATGTGCACTGTTTGTTCTCGCGTCATTATGACCAAATACCTCTCTGGTATGGTCATAAAGACGGTGCATGCGCAGTATATCAAATGTACTCCAGTTCTGGAACGGCGCATGCGTAGTTTGCATTTTTTAAATCAAAATAAATACATGTGAATGGATTCAAAGACCGGACACTTATTCTTATAGGAGTTATCCCCCCGCGTCCCCTTTTTGTTGTTATCGCTATATCTCTAAAACCGTAAAAGATATCGACCCAAAATCTTTTGCAATATCTTCAGTGTATCTGTGCGCAACTTTGTTCCATTAGTCGGAAAGGATCTGACGACATTTCATAGGAGTTATTTCCCTTCAAACGACTTTCACTTTTGGTGTATGATACAAATTGTTATTTAGAGTTAAGATATCAACATGAAACTTTATATTTAGGGTCCATGACCCCTAACAAGGAAAATGAGGTCAAGGTCAAAGGTCAAGGTCAAGTTCTAAATTTCGAGTTTTGCTTGTTATCGCTTCTCCTCTGAAACGGTAAAAGATAGCTGATAAAATGTATTGAAAAAATGTTAAGGACGTTGAGACCTAGCTTTGTTACATTTGCATAAAAGTTGTATGACGTCATTTTATAGGCGTAATTGCCCCCAGAAAGTTTAAATTTTCGGTTTTTCGTTTATGTCGCAACAATGGTACATGATAAAGGCATGGGGTCTTTTGTTCTGACATCAAGAATTGATAACCTTCAAATTGGCATCAAGGTCAAAGCTCAAGGTCAAGTTCTAAATTTTGACTTTTGCTTGTTATCGCTTCTCCTATGAAACGGTAAAAGTTAGCTGATAAAACGTAAAGGAGAAAATGTTAAGGACGTTGAGACCTAGCTTTGTTAAATTTGAGAAAAAGTTGTATTACGTCATTTTATAGGCGTAATTGCCCCTAGAACGTTTAAATTTTCGTTTTTCGTTTATTTCTCAACAATGGTACATGATAAAGGCATGGGGTCTTTTGTTTTAACATCAGGGATTGATAACCTTCAAATTGGCATCAAGGTCAAAGGTCAAGGTCAAGTTCTATTATTTGACATTTGCTTGTTATCACTACTCCTCTGAAATGGTTGTAAATAGCCAAGGAAATGTAATGGTGGAAATGTTTAGGACGTTGATGCGCAACTTTGTTACATTTGAGTTAAAGTTGTATGACGTCATCTTTTGAGAGTAATTGCGCCTAGAATTTTCAAACTTAAGGTTTATAACTTGATAATGGTACATAATAATGGCATGGGGTCTTCTAAAATGACCTAAACGACCAATGACCTTGAACAAGGTTACAAGGTCAAAGGTCAAGGTCATGACCTATATTACGGATTTTGCATTTTTTCACACTTTATAAGTTTTTTTCAGATTTTTAAAGCAATTAAAGCTATTGAAAGCGTGAAATTCAGGCACTACTTTTGATGACGTCATTTCTGTCAACGTTATTATTTCTGTAGACGTTTTCAGACGTTTTGGATATATTGGAATGTTAATTAATGTGACAATGTTACAACCCATGAAAACGTCTAGAATTGTTAATTCATAAGGTCACATTAATGAGGTTTTTGATGTTTATAGTGCAAAAAAGTATAATTCATCACAAACATTTAGTTAACAAGAAATAATTTTTTTTCTTAGTTATTCAAACTACTAGTCCATATATTTTTTTAACAATTGTGAAATTACCTATCATATCAAACCAGAAGTGATATTTGTAATATGGGAAGTAGCATAATACCTCCCTTATTTCAGTACATAGAACCATATATCTGAAATCACTGAAAGTTTAGCTATGCTCTAAAACCAACAATTACATTTTAAACCTCATTTTTTTATCAACAAATCTGTAATTGGGGTGGAAAGACCTTCAATTGTTCTCTTAATTATATTTGATTTCTTTTGGGGTGGGAAGGGGAAAAAATAGAATTGATTTTATTTTTCACTTTACTTTTTTGGTCATTTTGACATTTTGTAAATGCAAAAACCTTAAATTAAGAAACACTTGAAATTAAAGGATTTGCTTGTCATATTATTAGGAAACAATCATAAAATGTATGTTTATTGGTATGATTGAATTTCTATTGAAAATGTCCAATTCCTAATGTTACATGTATTTATATGCATGTGTGGTGCATTTCAATTTTGAATCTTATCTTCCAGGTTAAAACATTCTTGCATAGTCATCTTAAAGTTTCCTTCTGCTGCACTCTTTGTGCAAAAAACCTTATTATTTTTTTCCCATTCTTGCTGCATTTCCGCAGTTTTTAGACCATTGGTTAATAATTATTCAATTCCCACGGGTATGAAAAGTCTCGTGCAATTTCCCCAACTGCTTTTCACGGATTTTACTTTTATCGGAATGATAAACTAGAGACGTTCCGCAATGAAATGTTCTTGAGAATCAGATTCTCCTTCAATTAACTCATGAGTTATGGAATTTATCAAGCCTAGATAGTTAAATCCTAGATTTTAACAGGCTTGCTGAAGCTCGTGTGTTGAAAATAAAAACAATTAAGTATCTCGGATGAAGAAATTTCATAACTCACTCGTACCTGAAGGAGAATCAATGTTTAACCTCAAAACGAATGTATTTGTTCTACAGAATTAATTAAAAGTAAATGCATGTATTTCGCTGCATTGCATAAAATATTTAATAATTAAAAACAACTAAAACCACCCTGACTGATATATTTTCTTATATATTGTATTATTTACCAATCTTGCTAACTGTTTATTGAAGTCACACCTGGGACAAAATACCTTACATCCGTGCTATGACTAGCAACAATCATCAAATTGCAAGCCAATTTAAGACATACTGTAATGTGTTCAGGACATGTTTAGATGACACTAATTCCATATAACATGTTTTAAACAGCTGGAGGATTTTTTTTTAGTGGTATCGGTATTATTCGTAAATTTCCTTTGATGAAAACAGGCTGATAATTATAATAACATGGACTGACACAGAGAATAGAATTTTCGCGTCAGTGTCAAGGGTCACGTCACGTTGGTATGCATAGATATCATTTTTCTTTGTTTATGCCAGCCAATTTAATGAATCAAATGATCATAACTTCATTAATGTAATATCAATATTTACTTCCACTTTACGTTCGCTGAAAAGGCTACTCTTTTTATTTATCTTAAAATTTCAGACCTAAATAATTTGGTAAATATTATCGACAAAAAGAATAATGGCAATTTATTTTCTGATACTTACTTTCTCAGGTTTGTCATCGGACTCGCCCTACTTGTTCATCGCATAATAAACCTGATAAATCGAGAAAAAAGAAAAAACTTGTCATTCTTATATATTTACTGGATACTTCGTTTGTATTTCCTTTGATCGTATAGGTTCCTACTGTCAGTACCATGGACTGGCACCAGGAATTAGATTATTAGATCAGTTTCAAGGATGAGGTCACGTTGCTGTTCACCAACGTCGTCTTCTAGTGTTCATTCGCGTCGGTTTAATGAATGACATGTTTGTAATTTCAATTATGGAAACCACACAACTTACTACTACGTTACTTCCTCTAAAAACGTTAAAAAACTTTAACTTACTTTTTTTTATTTTTCAACACTTGAAGAAATTACTTGTACAAATTGCCGATAAAAGGAATACTTGACATTTGTTTTCAAATGACGAGCTTGGCAAAAAACATACTAGATAAAGTCAGTACGGAAAAAAATTCTATTATTCTATATGCCGCCGTGTTTTCAAATAGACACGCCTATACAGCTCTGGTTATCAAAGTATTTGTATCCGAGTACAACAGCATATAATAACTATTTAATCAAATTCTTCTTGGTAATTACTATATAATCTCGAAAACAGCACTGTCCGATTTGACAGTACTATATATTTACAGATGTAAATCCGCGTATAGATCAGACAATCTAAATTTTTTTTGAATGATTGATTGATTGACTGATTGTTGTTTGCCTTACGACCAAATAATAAATGTTCCTTCAGGATAAGTTCAACAAGTTATCAAATCTATTTAAAAAAGGAGTGGAATTTGACACAAAGAAGTTGGAAGGGATTGGATAATTTAATAAATAATTTAGCGTTTAACGGAAAAATACAGAAAGGGTCTTAAACGTGCAGGGATCGTGCCTGGTTTTTTCTGAAATGCATTTAATATACATAACAAATCTGGATTAAAATATGCACCTCTATTACAAAAAAAAAAAAAAAAAACAATTAAAGTCCGAAATGTCAAGTATATTCGACATACGGGGTCTTTTGAGACGTTATTTTGATAAAAAAAATAATGGGCATATATTTATGGTAATGTTTTTTAAATTTTGATTACATTCAAGTATTTTATTTCTACGTTCTGAAAAATTGTCATTAAAATTGTAAAGGCTTACCTTGATCTTCTGGGTAAAACTGATTTCCGGAGTATTACCAAACATAAATATAAAGTTGACAAAGTTTTCTATATGTTTATTTTATACGTGTGTATAACATTCAATTTCAAAGTTGTCAAAATTCTATATTGATAAACTTGCTATCCTGACACTAGTGTATAAATTACGATCTAAAAACTAATACAGTATGATTACCAAATTATCAAATTCTTCTTTTTTAAGAAGTATTACAGGTAAAGTGTTTCACAAATTGTACATTATACAAAATTTATCATCTATGACAACGCCTGTATTATGTTTGTTCAATTTATTGAAAAGAAGGAAGGTGATTTTTCATGATTTATTTTCGTATTAACAATAGAATTTGTCCGAAATACTGTTTATGAGATGAAATTTCCAAATACAGAAATTATTCAACTGAATAGAGAAAATATCAAATAAGGAATATGAAAGGAAATTGTATAATACAAACCAATTAAGGGAATATACAGTAGAAAGGAGGGGGGATAATAACCTGGTCATGATATACACATTATAAGGTCGTATAATCTCTCTCAAAAAAAAATTAATAACATCCTCAAATTGCAGGTTTTGTTCTTAAATAACCCCGTTAAATTTAAATAAACCAAATTATAAATATTATAATTGATGTTTGCTACATTTGATAATTAGAGAGCCATGTAGTCAATTATCTTAGTTAAAAACCTTAAGGCTAAAAATATGAAGGATTTGTGGGTCCATTACATCAAAGTCAGCTTCAATATATGAAAAAACTAAGTCATGAAGGGATAACCATAAGGCAAAATATCACAAACAAAAAATCTATAGAGGAACCGTACTTTATCGAATTCGTTAAAACAAAGCTTTGGTTTGTTAAAGACCTACGTAAGAACATTAAAGGTATTGAATAGACGTCCGTGAGTCCAAAATTCAAAATGTGCAAAACCTGCAGATATCCAAAATATTTTGGTGAGAATTTGCATATCCTATTGCTTTGAATTTGTATAATTCCTTTTTCTTTTTATCTAACCTGGCCTAAAAGTCCTTGTTAGCTTTGCAATCACCTTGCGTTCGTCGTCTTTCGTCTGTTCGTCAATTACAAAAATATATTTTCCTCTGAAAACACTCAGCCAATTTTGACCAAACTTTAGTCGATGATCCTTGGGTGTCCGGCATCCCCGAAAATAGAAAAAAGGGATCAGTTTTAAAAATCTTCTTCTGTGGATCAGAAGGGCCAGATTGAACCAAACTTGGCTGAAAATATTCGTAGGTGGTCCTCTTTCAGATTTGTGTCTGTGATGACCCGGACTATCAGCCACAGCTGAACATATTTTAACATTGGACCGTGTGGGAAAATTGATTAAAAAAATAAATCTTATCTGAATCTACAGAGACAATTGGAACAAGACTTTGACGCAATGGTCCTTAGATGGCTTTCTTTCAGAACTGTGCCCGATGACCCGGACTTTCAACCAACATGGCCTGCTCATCCCGAATGCGGATGGTCGCGAGTTCGATCCCCGTCCGGGTCGAACCAAAGACATTAAAATTGGTGCATTTGTATTTGCTGCTTCTCCGCCAAGCACGCGGCATCTAAGAGTAAGAGCAAAGACCGGTCGGCTCGGAGTCAGTATAATGTGTCCGAGTGAGGTGATATGTATTCGTACAAAGCAGGGATCATATTCATTATCATATCAACATGTTCTCTTCCTGATATGCACATGGTTGCCACTGGACGTTAATAAATAAATTAACTTCGGATTGTATAATAGCTGCCCCCATTAATAAACTTTTCTAAATGACCCATTTGCTCCAACTAGCGCTAATATGAGACATGTGACAACAATAATTCATCCATCCATCATCCGAACTTAGTTTAACATAGGACCCTATGGGAAATTCCATTCAGAAATCTTCTTGTTTGAAACCACAGAGCCAACTGTAACCAGACATGGCACCATTGGTCCTTAGCTGACCCTCTTTCAGAATTATGTCCGCTTGATTTGTTAATTGTTTTCTGTTTCTGTCATTTGTTTTTAAAAGACAAGGAGGTCTATTTAAAACAGTATTTCCTTTGTTTATGCGAGTTAGCCTAGATCTTTTTATTTGTTGAAATAAAGTTTATTTTAAATCAGAGTGAGTTATTCTCAAACAGACGTCACATTAACATCGGAATAGAAATGAGTAGATGTAAGAAGTCGTTTTACTATAAACTTTGCAACTAATTCCTGAAATGAAAGTCATCCATCAAAATTATACAAGGAAATTCAAATTTTTACATTTGGAGTGAAGATTGTGATTTGTAATGCAACATATATTTTTGTTTAATAGACCGACTGCATCCGAACTGCACCTATGAGAGCCTTAGCTAGGTTTACATTTAAACGAGCATATATTGAACCTGCTCTCTAAATTATGAACCGTTCACTCTAATTTTGCAGTTCTAGCAAACAGTCAATTTGTTTGTAATCTTACTGTCTTGGTTTTTAAAGCGTGGTTTATAAATCTGATTGGTTGATACGTCATCGTTGAGCCCTACTGTTATTCAACTGGTTGTTTTTCAGATGATTTCATCTCATTTTACTATTCACAGAATCTCCAACTGTTCATTTCATATTTATATATAAACTTTAAATTGCCCTTTCAAGTACATGTATCATCATAGAGTTATAGTTGTCCTGGATATACTGTGGTAAAGGTTGAAAAAAGTTTTCTATAGGTTTATATTATACGTATGTAGAACATTACATTTCAACGTTGTCAAAACTCTATATTGATAGACTTGCAAGCGTGTTTCAAATAGGAACGCCTATATAACTTTTCTGTAACAGTTTATAATAACCATTTAATCAAATTCTTCCTGGAACGTAGTCTCGAATACGGCATATACGATTGGACAGCCCTATATATTTACAGGTGAAGTCGTGACAATCTATTGAACTTTCGGGTACAGATCCGCGTATAAATCAGATAAAACTTTTTTTGAACGATTGATTGATTGCTGTTTGCCGTACGACCAAACAATTCATGGTTCTTCGGGACAAGAACAACATATGGCAAAATTACGGGTACTAATTTGCATTGCGGCCGTTTTGGATTTCTCTGACGACATTCATTACAAAGCATTATACTTGCCCAAAAATAAAAATGCAAATATTTAAATTCTTATAACTCACAAGCCATTTATCAGCATAAAGGTACATTCTACACAATATTAGCTTTCTTTTCGTGAACATTGTCAGCATTGAGAACTTTCCGCCAATTCAGTTTAAAAAAAACGGAAGCGTAACCATAGTATAACTGTTATATGAATTAAACAAAATTAGTGCAAAATGCAAATTCAAACTACATATACAGATACAACGCCATATCATGCATACATTGTCCGCATATGGAAACCACTTTGGAGGATTAATTTTATGAGGAAATAACTTTTATCTCCCTTGCTTTTCGCCAAAATTTTTTTAAAACACGATAATTTCAAGTCTCCCATAGCGTAATACTTCAAATCTGAAGCCTTTCTCGTCAGAAGTAAACGAAAAATGTGTACATATCCACCAAAAGAAGTTTTCATAGACACATTAGTTTAAGAGCAGAGACGGAAAAATTATCCGTAATTCAAGCAATTTTATCATTTTAGATCTACAACTAAGGGAGGTAATTTGTTTAAAAGGGCTGGTGTCACATGATGCAAATGCCACGAATAAAGTATCCAGCATTTTGTCATATGTGTTCAAAAAGTTACAAAACCTATTTCAGAAGGGGTGGAGTGGGACTCAAAGAAGTTGGAAGGGGACGAATAATTTAGCCTTCCCTAGCTAACATTAGCATGCTCTTCGAAACGTGCAGGAATCATATTTTTTTTTCTTTCTGAATTGTATTTAATAAGCGAGCGAAACTCGCTCCTAAATGTATCAAATTTCGGATATATATATGTATACATGATAAGGGCCAAGCATTCTACAATTGAAAACGTTTCGGCCAGATGGCGGCAGTCGCTGCGTCCATCGTAACCTCTCTGTCATTCTACAGTAGGGGCCTTAAAAATGTCCAAGAAGTTACGGTTGGTGAAACCGGAAATTATCTCTAGGCGCATGTCCCATGAAATCACTAGTTCATTCATCCCTTTATTTCTCGGACCAATTTTGGTATTTACGTCCAATTTAATTTGTCAACCTAATTCGATCAATCTAAATACCAAAAATTAAAAGACGGCACAAGCTTCGCTCGCTCCTCAGGTCGCACATGTCTCATATTAGGAAGAGCGCCGCGAGCGCTAGTTGGAGCAAATGGTTTATGTAGAAAAGTTTATTAATGGGGGCAGCTATTATACAATCCGAAGTTAACTTATTTATTAAAGCGAAAATGGTCATATTGTGCTACATACTAAGGCTAGAAACGGAAGTAAGTTAAGTCAAATTATAACTTTGTCATTAAAATTGTAAATGCTTACCTTGATCTGTTGAGTAAGGATTTAAAACTGGCTTTCGAAGTATTATCACAGGTAAACTTTTTTACAAATTCCACATTATACCCGATTTCTCGACCATAACTACCGGTGCATTATATTTGTATTAACAACAGTATTTCTCGCACATGTGCACTATTGCGTTAAAGGGAAGTTTATGAGATGAAATATGAAGATACAGATATTATTTAACTGAATAGAAAAAATATCAAATATCGAATATGAAAGGAAATTGTATAATATAAACAAACAAAATAAGGAAGTATATTACAGTAGGAGGGGAGAAAATATAACCCGGACATAATATAGATATTATAATGTCATATCATCTCTCAAGAAAATGTTTGAATAACATCTTAAAATATAAGGTTTTTCTGAAATATCCCCGTTTAATTTTTCATAATTATTCATGCGAAGAGCATTTTTTGATATTTAGAGATGCCATGTAGTTAACTGTCTTAGTTACAAACTATTAAGCTGAAAAATATGAAATTATTGAATTTTCGCTCCATTTCACCCAAATCAGTTTCACTATCTGAAAAACTAAGTCAGAAGGCACATCCATATCGCAAACAAATCGAAAGAGGAAATGTACTGTTTCATATTTGTTAAACCGAAGCTTTGATTTGTTAAGGACCTTCACAGGAAAATTAAAGGGTATTGTGTATGCATCCATGAGTCCAAAGTTCAAAATATGCAAAACCTGAAGATATCAAACAGCTTTAGGTGAACATTTTCGTACTTTACTACTTTTAATTTGTACAATATCGTTTCATGTTTAGCCAACCTGGCCTAAAGGCTTTGTGAGCTTTTGTCATCACTTTGTGTCCGTCCGTCCGTCTTTCGTCCGACCACAATCATAATTAAAACTTTGGTGGGATGTTCCTTAGGTTGCCCTCTTCAAAACACATGTCCGGCATTTTCGACTTCCAACCGACACAGCTGCTGTTAATAGAAAAAAGGGCGGGGGGTGATTTTTTTAAATCTTCTTCTGTGGAACTACAGGGCAAGATTGAACCAAACTTTGCAGAAATTGTTGTTAAGTGGTCCTCTTTCAGAATTCAGATGACCGGACTGTCAACAGAGTTGGCGACCACAGCAGAAGTAGTGGCACATAGGTCCCTATGGTAAAATGTATTAAACAATCTCCTTGTCTGAAACTACAAGGCAGGTTGAAATCAAACTGCAGAAATGGTCTATAAATGGTTCTTCGTCCAATTTGTGTCTGATAACATCGTATGTCAACCAAGATTGCCGCCACAGCTGAAGTTAGTTTAACATTGGATTCTATGGAAGAATTCAATAAAAAAAATCCCGTCTGAAACCACAAAGCCATTTAAACCTTGACTTGCAGCAATGGTCCTGAGGTGGTTTCCTTTCAGAAATTTGTCCGCTGACCTGGAATGTCAACAAAGATGGCCGCCACAGCAGGCTCATGACCTGCAATGAACTTTGACCTGAGGGATACGAAAGAAGTCCATTAAAAAAAATTATAATTGCACCATGAGATATGAACCTACTGTAACAAAACCAACCATGGTAACTGAATAACTAGTGTTGTTTTAAAAGTGTATTTACCTGAGGCATTTGACATAAAAATATTGAAAGGAGTAAATGAATAAAACCAAGAAAATTTGTATTCTACATGGAGAGCATGAAAGAGGTACATTTTACTTTGCGGAAGGAGACTTTTTTACCATGGCTCGTGATTTCTCAAATTACGGAAAAAGTAGACTGACTTCATACCCAGAAATTTTAACTGGATATATGCCAGTGTATGGCGATCGTTTTGAGCCATCTCACATGTTTCAACGAAAATGCACAGACTTAATCGCAGTCTATTATTTCATGACTTCTGTAACAGGAAAACAATTGCGCGACTTCTCCCAGCTGGATTTTGTTTAACATAGGACACTACGGGGAAATTCAATTAAAACGTTTTTTTTTTGTATTAAAACAACTAAGCCTATTAGAACCATACTTGGCAGAAATGGGCCTCTTTCAGAATTGTGTCTGATGAACCAGAATGTCAAACAAGATGGCCACCACATCCAAACTTAGTTAACAATAGGACCCTATGGGAAGATTCATTAAAAATTGTCTTGTCTGAAACTAGTAAGCCAATTCGAACCAAACTTGACAGGAATTGTCTGTAGGTTGTTCTCTTTCAGAATTTTGTCAGATGATCCCGAATGTCAATTAAGAAGGCTACCACAGCCGAGCTTGGTTTAACATAGGACCCTAGGGGAAATTAATTTTAAAAACTGTTTGTCTGAAACCGTTGAGCCAATTGGAACCAAACTAGGCAGAAATGATCAACAGAGATGGCCGCCACAGGCAAACTTAGACCCTATGGAAAAATTCAGGTATATTTATATCTACAAGTATGTAAATTCTGTAAATTTAATAGCAGTAAAATTTAAAACGTATGATTTCGGTATAAAAGTAAATTTATGACACTTGATGAAAAACTCAAAATATAAATCACCTTTTAATACGTAAATATTATTATATTCACGTATTTAGTACAAGGAAGCTGTAAAGTATGTTTCTCTTTGTGAATAGATACAGTGTTAATCTAGAGAATAATTTGTTGTTAATCTTATTATTAAGGAACGAAATAATAATTTACAATTTTCCGCATATCAAACAAAAAAGACCAAGCAACATTCTATTGTATGTACTATGCTTTGATAAAATATATAATATAAACTATACAGAACCAGGTCAAAGAAGGAAATAAACTGGAAAAATCCAGTGACAAAGGAACAAGTCCAAATATATTAACAATAAAAAATTATATTGAAATCTATAACAAAACTAGACGTTACGTGTCTATTAGACATGTATGTTCTGCCTTCTTGCACATAGAATACCCATCTATTATTTATTAATGTTTGTGACGGCATATTTTTTTTTTAGTACAAGTATATTAAACTTTCATTCCTTACATTAATCCCCCCCCCTCCATTAAAAATATTGAAAGCACAGTACTGTAGTAAATTATGTTTCTTAAAAACGGTGTACTTCTACGGAGTCACTGAAGCATATGTGGAGTTATATGTTGGCTTTTGACTTTGAACAAAAGATTATTGTAGTCGAAAAACATCATAGGTTCTTTTTATAAATGCAAAACAAAATATCAATCAAGATAATCAAATCATACACTGTTTGTCGTGGTGACTCAAATTTAGCTGCCCTGTGATGTACTACATCGTAATATGAATGTAATGGTGAAATATCATTTGAACGATTTATTACCTATTTTATTCAAGACATGCTTTTAAAATGACAAATTACATCAAAATACAAATGGAACGGCCAAACCAATGTCAGATACATATAGGACAACTGAACTAAGCAGAATTAGCGGATTTGTCCTATAAGAATAGAAATAATTCAGGAGGGTTATAAAGTTGAAGTCGTTTACACATGGGCTGGACCTTCATATTCGTGTTTTATATTCGAATATACGGGCCCAGCCCATGTGTAAATTTCTTCCATTCTCTAGCCCCATGAATTATTTCTTAATGAATATCATTTAAAAGATTTATTACCTGATAAATCAACTTTTAGCACATCCGGGTACTTTGTTCATGTTAACGCGAACCCTTTTTCCACACAACATTGCTTGTTTTTATAAAGAAATCATGCGATAAAACCACATCAGTTGTGTAGAGCAATAATTTTGACAATGTTTGGCGTAATCTTGATTTTTGAACGACGTGACGGTTGCCGATAAGTATGTCAAATATTTCTTGAATAACATAATTCGACTACTATCTAGAAATAATTGATGAGAGTTATAGAGTTGAAGTCCTTTACACATGGGGGGGGACCTTCATATTCGTGTTTCATATATAAATATACGGGCCCACCAGCCCATGTGTAAATTTCTTCAATTCCCTAGCCCCCATGAGTTATTTTATAATGAATACATTCCGATAGGGTTTTTCAATAATAAGCCTAAATGCATAAATTTATTGAAAGCACTAAAGCATACAATGTAGGTCATGAACACTCTAATGTTGATGGATTTTGTTGTATTGAAAGATTAATGAATAACCATAATCACTTGTTTTAATAGATTTCTGAGAAATGGACATAAATGAAAAAACATAACCGAGTAATTTCTGTGGGAAAATATTGGTCATAATAACCCACATGTTATGGAAAGGGATTCTATAATTGTAGACGGTAATATTGGCTAAGAATCCTATATAATATTTTTTTTTAAATTGGATTCCTTGGATATTAAAATAAAGGCAAAACTTTAAAAGAGGCAGTTATGCATTCAACACTGTTAAATTTAGTTAAACATTAGACTTTGATTATCTCTGTTACGTGTACGTGATAAATGAAATGGCATAATATCAATTTTATCTCCCAACGAATTTCTGAGACATATTCCGAAACATAAAAAAGCCAAACCGAAAGGACGGAAAAGGACAAATATATAATAAATTATAGTTTACATCATAAAAAACATACTAGAAGACAGAGACAAGGAATTGGAAGAACTACAAAAATTAATATACTGAAAATCTGAGTGTCTTGATCCTCTGCAAGGGTGAGCTTATTCTGATCACCGATCCCCTTGAAAGTGGTAAAATACATTTTTGAAACCATTTCTGTATACATATAATTATTCATGTGGATATGTCAGTTGATAAATAGATAAAATTTATGGACAATATTAATTTGCACGACAAATGTAAAATGTTAATGGGCCCTATTGTGTCGATTTAATGTATTTTATTCATTATTTATAATGTAGTCTGTAATTATCTAATGCGACTCTGATTTTGTTGGTCTTGTTTAAACAATCAGTGATGCAATAAATACATCAAGAGATTATTTTTCAACTTCCTTTCTAATGTCCTATGTTTTTAAATATTTATCATGTAAATCATAAATTTGTAGTTTTTTTTAACCCATTCACTGTTGAGTGTCTTTAAATTCTATGCAGCTGATTTCTAGGTACAGTTTTGGGGGGTAAACACTAAACATTAAACATTGTGTCTGAAATTTCTTTCACTACTTCGCCAATTTTTTGGGAACACGTCATGTCACAAAACGTATAGTTACAAAGAGAGGCGAATTATCTCGGAAATCTTATATTCATTGGTAAACGAAGTCTTTTAAATTTTGGGAGGGGCGGGAAGATAGGTGATCTTTGTTTACATATTATCACGGTATCTCGCTTTCATCATTCTTGATTTTCTGATCAACAACCACATATGGTAAACAGGGATCTTCTTTAACTAACCTCAACCTAATCGTGTATAACGAGTACAAATATACCTAAGGAGCAAATCAAAAACGTAATCCATTGGACAGACAAACCCGGGGAGATAAATGAACAACCACAATCACATCAAATAAACACAGGAAACTTAAAAAAACAATGAACAACACGAACTTATATAAAAACCAGGAGTGAACCCATGTGCTCCTAAATTATACACCAGTAGTTGAAAAATAAAGTAGAAAAATGATATCAAAGTTTGAATATTTGTAAAAAAGTAGTCTAATTTAATAATGTAAGACCATGTTACCTTGGCTTAGGTGCATTTCATTTAAAAATTTTAAACATAAAATTAAACTTAAGACAGTTTTATAAAAATATCCATATTCCCTCGTTGTTTTTATAGGATTTCATTTTGATAGATAACCATGTCAGCGTTTGTTTTGTTATTAGCGATTGATTCATAAACATTTGTATCATTTTGTGTATTGTTAGTTGTATCTTCTGGTTTGGTATCGATTCCATTTTTAGACTGCGGCTGCAAGCCATCGTATGCATGTTCAGATGTTCCAGTATTTATATAGCCCGTTTCTTGTCTCTCATCGATATTCATGTTTTGAAGATCTGAATATAAAATAAAATATTGACGTTTAAAACATACCGGATGCCGGAAGAATATTTTAGGTAGTATACAAGGAAGAGATGTCGTATATTGTTCTCTCAAGGAAGAGACACCTACAGTTGATAAGAATACGGAATGATACTTTGTTTTTTTTCATTTATAATTAATTCTTTGTGTTGGTCTTTACTTTAATGGTTACAATCAGTTTTTTGTTAAAATTCAGACAGTCTATATAGTTATGAATCGTCACCTTTCGACAATAATGGGTGAAATGTCTTGAAATCCGCTTCATATCCATCAAATTCTTCATGCCATTTCTTTGAAACTATATTATAGTACTTTTTCCTGTAATTTTGTTTAATTTTCGGGGTCTACATTTATGTTTCTTCAGTACTAATATTTACCGTATAGTATGTTTGTCAAATGACATTATTCACTGACTTAGACTTACTGTTCATTCAAACGATACACAAAAAATCATATTGATTTTTAAATTGTTTCGTCAGTGCTAAAAGTCAGAAGTTATTCTTATGCACGCTAATTTGAGGTCATAATACAAATTACGTTTTTACATGAAATATGCGTGGTATGATCAATTTAACAAGCAATTAGCTACCAATTATAGTAAGATTCGTTAAGTGTGTCCGCTATATCATTTCCAATGGATATAGTTACCTGTATAATGGGAACTTTTACTTCTAGGTGTATTTTCATATTCAGAAGTGTGTTCTGTTCCACGACATATACCATTTCTACTATTACGCTGCCTGTAAGATAAACTTTACTCTGCAGTCGCTTGTTTAAAGTTAAAGCTTAATGCTATGCATCGAACTGCTAAATATACTTCATTAGTTTCTTAAATTTAAAATTTCAGAGATAAAACCTACAAACATAATAATGTTCCTTACTTGAATGCAAAGTTGAATTAAAGTACCAATTTTAGGATGGTGTTTCAATTCCATCTAACACTGAATACGAGACTCCTGGTATTACTTCTTTTTAAATTGCAGTTGGGGTACCGCCCTACGCTTAGAAAATTACATGTAAATGAAAGTATCGAAATATATGATAGGGCTAGTTGCTGATTCCAGTAGAAGTACAACATATTTTTTATGTCATAATATGATTCTCACAAGCTAATACTGAGTTTAATAAAGTTTTCTTTTTGAAACAAGGCAGCAATAACTATTGAAGATCAAAGTGAGTTATGTTTGAAGAGTTTTAAACGTATCTTCTTCAGGACAAAAGTACCAAGTTACAAAGAAAAAAATGTTCAAGTATATTACGATTACATAGCTAGCGATTATACCATGATATAGTATTAGAAAAAAGTAATGCGGGAGTTCCATTTAAACTGATTTTAATATATGTACGAAATTACATGTCAAGTTTAGTAGCTAAGAAAGTAATACCCACCTTACATAAATCATCGTGCTCAGTAAAATGATAATTAACACAAATAATGAAACACCAACTCCTGTGCCAATAGATGCACTCGAGTCTGAATCTTCTGTCATGACACCAACTATAATGCACGAATAAGATAACAATATTATATAATAAAGAATAAATATAACTAAGAATCGTATGGAAATGAATAAATCTAAAGCACCAAAATCTCTCTCATTGTAAACAAATTAAGATAATGAAATATCTGATAAACACTTCAAAAGTATAACAGAAACTAGTAAAAAAGAATACTGAAGAGGCAGATACACTGTATTAGAAAACGAACTGTAACGTCAGTTCCACTATAAACTGAACATTGTTTTGTGAATTGTTTCCTTAAATGTTATAGATACATAGATAATGAACCTGAAGCATGTATACAGATAATATTAAACAGTTACTTAATTTTGGTATAGTATTAAGGGAATGGAGAGCATTCGGGTGTATTTTATATTAATATACATATCAGGTAATATTTAATCTTGTATAATTCAAGGTTTTCTTATAAATATTCTGCTTACTCTCGTCACATTTTGGTGAGGTTTTCCATCCAGGTTTACAAGTTTGGATAATACTACAAAAACCATCAACGTGGTCGCAAAGGTCATCGACGCATCCGTTACATGATTCAGAACAGTTTCTACCATACGTTCCATTGCTACATTCTAAAACCATGATACAATGTAGTTTAAGAGCACATTAAAATTTTTAATTCTATTAGAAATAGTTCTGATTTCTTACATAAAATGGTTTAATGGTAAAATTTGTCTTAGACGTTGTTTAACCTTACTCTAAAATACTTTTATTGACAGAGAATCAACTTATCTCTTCTATTCACGTGTTGATATAAAGTGATTCAGTAATCCGAAATAATGAAATTAATTTAGAGAGAATGTTCACTAAAGTATGATATGGGAAATTAAAATAAAATTTAAAATTCAGGTTTTGGATAAACGTTTTAGACGTTTGGTTTTATTGCTTATAATCCTTTGTATTCGTATTTTGCATTTCCGAGTTTTTTTGTAACGCGAGTACGTAATAAGATAGATACATGAATGCATGTGTACGTAGAGGATTATCTATCCAGATGGTTTAACTTTCACTTTGATGATGTAGCTGATAATCGTTTTTTATCATTGCTTAGCAATTGGCATGAGTGTTAGACGGTGCAATTGTTAGTTGATTGATTTTAAAGTTCAACTTAAAGTAGTGTTTTAACTTCAATCCTATTATAAAAAGAACATAAGGTTTGTAATGGGCCTCCTGTTTCTGGTCTTCAAAATAATTTGACTACTTAACTCCAAGGCAGTTGTCAAAAACAACAGTAAACAAGTGGTAGTCCATATATAAACAGGCAAAAACCGGAAAAAGTGGAAATAAAAGTAATGGTCCTGCTTTCGTACAGGCATTTCCGATGGAAATGATGGGTTAAATCAGGTTTTACAGTGCACTAAACCTCGCGCTTCCATTACGCTTAAACGGGTTCCAGTATATTGTAATATAAACAGATAGCGTAAATTCGCTATGGAACAAAGTCGGTAAAATCAGTAGTCAAGACAGTATTTAGGTATTAAGAAAATCCCCTTTTATAATCATCTTATCGGAAACACAATATTTCTCAATAAGATCTTGATATCTGAAATAAAACTTTTCCAAGCAACTTATGAGACGTATTTTCTGTTAACCTTGATTAAAAAGCCTGTCTCTCCGACAAGGGTGGCGCAACAAGAAGTCAGTATAGTGTCTAATGACTCTAGCATATCGTATTAATTGAGAAATATAAACACAATATGCTGCACATACAAATAAAATTAGAAAATTCTCGTTTGCCATGTAATCTAGTACTGAGTTTTTTTTTAATCAACGACTCTTCGTATTAATTGAGAAATATAAACACAATATGCTGCACATACAAATAAAATTAGAAAATTCTCGTTTGCCATGTAATCTAGTACTGAGTTTTTTTTATTTAGATTTTAAATTCGGATATGTTGTTTCTGAATACATGTTTATATTCAAAATATGTGTAATCAACGACTCTTCGCCCACACGTAGATGTAGCATTATATTTAACTACGAGCAGTACAACCAAATCAAACTATAGCACATTAGAAATGTATTTGCTAATTTTTTGACGTAAGCAGTCCTATTTTATAGAACATGTTTATTTGATGCTCTCTATCAAATCATTGTTAATTTTAGGGGAAATTTCATAGATCAATTTTTAAACTTTGATAATCAGAGACCTGTATCTGTCCGAAAGGGACGAAAAGGGCATATTTGATACAAACAATGTAGTGTTCAGACAAATCAGGTTGAGAATATGTTTGTGATTTATTTGATAAATATTGAACTACTGACAACAAATCTGATATGTCTATGTTTTTGGGAAGAAAAGGAATAAAACCGAAAACACAAAATAAAGTTTGTACCGTACTCCATCGACCTCGATAGCAATGTTCTCAATAACACTAGAAAAAAATCAAAATGACGCTTTATATACTACTGATTAAATATTGGTACAGTCAGGATGTCATTGTTGAATCTTTTAACATTTGGCTATTTTGGAAAACTATCAATAACCTTATAAATTGCACAAAACACTATATATCTTAATTATCATTATATCGTTGACCCCTTGTTTTTTACGTTTACATGCCTTTGTCTTTTCATTTTTTTCCAGGGTGTTATAATTATCAAACTTTTTTTTTCTTGTACTCGAATAAATCTGCTGTGTTAGGCATCTCAATGTTGTTTAGTTATATTTATAGTAATGTTTTCTATAGGATATCTTGCATTGTCAACTTGTTTAAATGGATTCATACCTTACACTGAAGATTGTGACATGACCTCTTGTATTTGATAGTTTCGGTCCAGGTTTTATTTTTATTTTAACTATTTAAGTAATGATCATGTTACAAAAATTAGTTGAATTAAACCATCTATCAAATAAGATATTCAAAATCCAGAGCTGATTTGAAGTGCGTATATGTAGATTAATCAAATATACACACAACAGATGGTAAAAATTTACAATGCATGGCGAATAGAGATGTTTGTGTCTTTAAAAGACTTGAACAGATACTTTCAGATTCTCAGTTTAATAGGATTATTGCTACTTACTGCTATGGTATTTGTCCTCCAACAACCACCCGGGTTTACAATAAGTACCATTAGCACAAACACCTTCCCAGCGGTCACATTCATTAGCAATACAGCCATCACATTTTTTCTCACAGTTTTCACCAAAATAACTCACATCGCATTCTACAAAATGTTTAAAACAGCACATATCGAAACTGTAATATGATTGACTTATTTTTAGTTTAACCTACAGGGGGCAAATATTCCGTGCTTCTTCAGGACGAAAACAATTTATGAAACACAATTCCAATAGTGGTTGGTCAAAAAGGGGAATTGATTTTATCTGCCACAGTAAAGTGATGGATGGTTGGGTAGGGCCAGCCTTCTGTAGCCTTCCATTAACTTTCACTTTTTTTCCAAAAATACAGAAGGGGTCTTTAGCGTACAGGGAGTGTGGCATTCCCCAGACACCATTACCGCGGTCTCCGGTTAGGTTTTCGTACTGTGAACAAGGATGTAAGTAGGTTGCGATGGGAAGGGTGACCATGAGTAAAACATTGGGACCGAGTTTTGCATATGTGTTTGTTGGGTACCTGGAGGAAAAGATGTTCACGAAAATTGATGTACCCTTTCCGCGTCTATTAGAAAAATACATAGATAACGTAGATAATATCGTCTGTGTGTTCTATGACTCTGGCATGGAACTCCAGACTTTTCTCGATTTCCTCTCATCTTACCATCCCTCCGTTAAATATACATTCTCTTATAGCGAGTGAAAACCTTTGTCTTTTACAAACCAACCGATGCATACTTCTACCAGACCCATTCCTCTTGGCATCCTAAGTATTGTAAAGATGCCATCACTAGTGACTCGATTTTGATCTTGACCGGCCGTTTCAATCTTGATTCGTCTTAAGTAAAGTCAAGAAATACCAAAGAGACAGTCAAAGGGGGAACAATCGAAACAACTGACAAACCCCGGAGAACAACGAAGACAGGACCTAAACAATACATGCACTACAATTAAAAACTAAAAACATATGAACAACATAGCCCCACCAAAAATAACCGGTGGTAGACCCTGGTGCTCCAGAAGAGTAAGCAGTCTCTGCTTCATGCAAGACACCCACCATGCTGCCCATGTCAAATCCGGTATGGGGAAGGGATAACATCAATGGAACATGTCCATTTTCATTTGTCTTGATTTTTCGCGAGGTAAAACAATTAAAACCAAAACCAGATATTCAAATCACTCCTACGATAGGATCGTTTGCAGCCAATCAAGATCGGTTCAGTTCAGATCAAATCTGATCATTTCAAAACGTCCGTTAATGATTTATTTAGACATTTTTCAAAATCATTCTGATCCTTTCGGTGAGAATAAAAAACAAGCTGGAAATCTTTGGTTTAATCGGTTAAGAACGTCAAGATCATAATTTATGTTACATACTTTTTTGATGTTTTATTCTCGAACTTCTCCGTAAACTAATAGAGAATATCACCCTTTATGTCTGTAAGCGTCGGCTTTTAAAGGCGTAATATGTTTCTGATCGTTTTGTGAAAATAATAAAATTATATTTCATGTATTTGATACAAAATATTTATACCGGTGTTTATGAAAATGAAACATATTAAGAAATACACAAAATCTTATACCTACATGTATCACCAGAAATTCGATGCGTAAATTTAATAATCCATGATGTTTCAATTCAGCAGAGAAATGAGAAGACATCGGATATGATAGTTTTGATTTGCATTTTTTAATTACTCCTGTTTAGGATACATGCTTATATAATAAACACAAACTAATTAAATAAAGTAATATATGTTGGTTTTAGAAACCTGAATGAAATTCATTTACAAATTAATTATATATAATTTGTACCTTTTTGAATTAATTCTTAACAGAGAAAGTTCCCATGAACGTCTTTATTACACCTAACATGCAAGAAATGTGTATGTCATTTAAAATAACAAGCCGTCCGGGCTAAGCGAACTTGTTACTTAAAAATAGTCACATTTCAAATTGAATTTTAAATTTCTGCAATTAATATATCAGAATAAAGCTATAAATTAAAATCTGGATCATGAATTTTTAGAAATAATAAGGTTTTACATTTTATTTATTCCCACGAGCAAGGATGGCATAATTATATTTAAAAAAGATTTTTAATTAACTGTCCATGCTGTCGGTATATTAATTGCATAGCTTCACAGTTTCAATAAATTTCCCCTAGATATATGCACAAAAAAATGTACTCTTTTTTTATTTACGGCTCGGGGATTTTTGCGGTCACTCAACTGTTATTTGTTTACATACACAAATCAACGCCATTGTCAAGAACAACCGAGTCATGGCTATTTATAAGACTAAGTAATTCAAGAAATACTGAAAATTTAACAAAATTTAATAAACTATATACACAATTTAACAATGTTCACCAATATAAATTATCTAAAGTACTTCCAGTAAAGAAACGGACAACGGACGGACGGACAAACTCCAACACTGGAAATTCCACCATTAAAGTTTCAAATCAGTTTTACAGCTATAAAATCGAACAAGTCCACCATACGGTATTAGGTAAATAAACGAGTATACTCAGATGCAACAGGCTATGTCCACCATACAGTTACAGTCAAAGTAAGCTTGGACACACTCCAACATGAGTTAACGTAAAGGTACTGTTGTACAAAATACTGCCGTACTACAATGCATACTACTACAAGGCCATAATACACCGTATACTACTACAAGGCCATACTACACTGTATATATACTACTGCAAAGTCATACTGTACATTATGGGACCTATGAAATATATGACAATTTCATAACGATACTATTTTGAAAACATCTGACAAACTGTAAATTGCATAACAGTTCAAATATGTCAAAATACATGTATGTAATACACTCCGTACATAAAATAGTACCAAATAACGTGACTGTGTCGCATATACTACTAATATACTGATTTACATACAAAATTACTACTCCGTGCGCGTTTGCACATATATACTACTACAATGTGTACAAGTATGTTGCACATTTTACTACTCATACTAAATTCTTATGAATTTACGGTTTACACAAAGCAGTTTACCAGTAAAATGTTAACTTCCGTGCGGTAAACAATTTTACAAACTGTCGTAGATATACTCCGAGCATAATACACTCATTACATCTCAAAAATACGTAATACTAATACACCATGCATAGTAAAGCACCCAAAAACAGTATTTCGTACGTATAATAAAACTAGCATTCAGTAAACAAATTGAATATTAACACGTGTACAATAAATGTATGTAAAAACGGCGAAAAAAGTATAAAACATGTAAATTTCAGCGGAATGATGTCTGGCAGTTGTAGCACCGTTTAATATTAACTATATGAATAAGTAAAACTGTAACTTACCATAGAAGGAATGAGGATATTCACTCTATGTGCAGCACACTACACAAAGATGTGTGTCTATCAGTGACAATCGTTAAACTGAATCCAATAAAGAGATAAATTTAAAGGTACAGGTGTTACAGTCTGATGATTGAGGCATTGTAAAGGGTATTTAAATAAAAATCGATAAATATCCGACGCATCATAAAAAGACTTAAAACTAAATATAAAGCAGTCAAAACAAGGCTTTTGACAGCCATTATATAATATTATCCTGTTTATAGTCTAACATATTTAATTTATTATTTAAAATGGTGAGTCGCATTTCAGGGAAATGTCTGTCTTGACAAAACAAACATGTGTAAGGAAATGTTTTTACTTTGCAAATTCAAATGTATATTGACATAAACGGACAGTATTTAAAAGATATTAGATGTGTCGGAAAGTTCGTGCTTTTGTGAGTTAATAGAACATAGTAACTGCTATAGATATCCTTTGATACATTTTTTCTTTTTTGTATCGACTCTCTAATGTTACTCCTTTGTTAATTTGTTTAAATCGTTATTTATTCCAACATGTTCGGCCTTGGGCATTGGTTTTCTAATGAACTTATCAACCCTTCATATACTAAATAATAACCGCAGCATTTCACGTGTTAGAGCTACTTGATTTATTCAAAATAGAATTATAAGCTTACATGTCTAAACTTGATTATAATTATTCATTTGATTAATATATGACTACATGCAGTTTAATAACAGGCACACTTCATGGTCAACCAATCCTGAAACGTAAGGTAACCATATGCTGATAAGACAGAACATGACTGGATTTGATTTCCTTTAAACTGACTACCGCTGATACAAAGGCTGGTATTCAAAAAATATTTGATCGTTTCATGACCTGCAGAACAGGTGTATCTTAATTTCTGAGACATTTATAATCGTTTCACAACAGGAGCTGACACCTTTAACAAATCAAATTTATAATTCATACATATGGATATAATACTGAAATTTTATTTTAATGTTTTTAGAATAATTTGGGAGAGATATGTATGGATAAATGTATATTTGCAAACATTTTGACCAAGTGAAAATACAAAATATAAAGTCAAATATACTTAATATTACTTCAAGTTAACTTTGTAATTATTTACATATCAACAAATTTGCAGAAAAAGTAATTACACGGGTTGACGCTGATAGATCATTTCATTTTAATTATATATAGAGGATTGTTCAAATTTTAATTCTAAAGTACGTTTTGAAACCAAAACATTTTGAAATGTAATTCTATTTGCGCAATTTAACATTTTCATGTTTTGATTGGTATCAATATTGCAGTGCAAAGGCTGCTCCTATTCGTCAGTCCTTGACAGATATAAGTAAGTAAAGAATTTATTTTGAGTGTTGGGATATGATAAAATAATTGCTCGTTATGTTTTGCTACAGATAATGATCTAAGTACTTTATTAACATGGAATGAAAAACAGATGTCACATCCAAACATATTTTACCTTTACTACATGATGTTCCTTCAAAACCCTTTTCACATCCTGCCTTACAGTTTCCTGTAGACTTATTGCAAGGACCTCCAAGACAGTAACATCTATCCTGGCAGTTCAATCCGTAATAAGTATCGTTGCAAGCTGTGAAAAAAAAACATGTTTTTTTACATTTCCAATATGAAGTTAAGAAAATTATAAAAGCTGTTTATTTAGTTTCACAACGATTTCAAAATAAAACACACATTTAAAACATTGAAACAACGGAGTTGATTAACGTATGATAACAAATGATTACATGATTTTCATTAATTGCGATTCAATATATATTTGTATTAAAGCTTCTAAATATTTTTCATTTGTTGAATTGTGATGAGTTTAGGTACCTCAAAGAATTGAATGTAAACATATGTAAAATTACTTACTCTCTTTGCATTTTGGCCCAAATTTCCAGCCTGGTTTACACACAGTGTTGTTATCACACAAGCCATCCTCATTGTCACACAAATTGCCAACACATCCAATACAGGACTCTGAACAGTTAATACCATAGTTCCCGGAACTGCATGCTAAATTTGTAAGATTTGTAAAACATTTAAGATGTCATCTGTGTGTACAATTTAATCTGCTCTTCGTAATTTTGTGTTCTTGTGTTAGGTTTCAATATTTTCGGTCTTTAGCTGAACTGATGAAAATAGCTTTTCTTAAACACTGGGAATTTAATTTGTTCTTGTATACAAATAGAAGAATAGTCAAAATTTCTTGATTTCAAATTACTTAAAATATATAGGTATAAAATAGAAACGCTTTTTACATCTAACCTAAGTGCGGAATTTTGAATGAATAAGTTTTCAAGACCACCATTCCTTAAAAAAGAAATGATCCCTTGCAAAGTTTTATCGCATTGTTTACATTATTTCGCAGAGATGTAATTGTGTACTTGTATCTGTTTTACCGATACACAATGAACTATATAGTAACGTCAAGAAAGGCAAAAGGGATATTCATGCTACCCATGACAAATTAGGTATCAGGAAGGGACAATATCAATGGAAGATGTCCATTTTCATTTGGTAAACGGTTTTGTCATACTTCTCAATCAAGTCATGATGACGACCATGAAACTTTAATAAGGGTGACTCCCCATTAGGAGCAAGATACCCAATATAGAAATGCTTTAGAGCTACACTAAAAGTCTATTTATAGAGTTCAAATGACACGCTCCACCTGGGCTAATGATTGTCGGTACATACTTTATGGGAGTTGATTTAGAAATGTACGAAAACAATTTAGTTTAAGTTGCTGGTATTTTGATGTATGTTTCTATTTTAACAACGTGAACATTGGTGTTTTAAAATCAACTGATATCAAAATTGGTAAAATTTGTTATTTCTAAGATTCTGGATGATTTGTTAGTTGGATCAGGTAACTAAAAATGAAACAATTTTACGAGTATGCTTGTAAAATCTACTTACACTACTGACAGAAAAATTACTGAAAATACCAAAGTCGTTTTTTAACTGCAGAGCACATTTTTGTACTGTAAATGACTGCAAAAATAGTTGCAAATGACTGCATTCGTTGTATCAGACAAAATATGTTGTCGCAGACGTAGTTCCTTGAATCAATTATGATTAGGGGATCTGTTTAACTTTCATGGCATTAAGATTCAAATTAATTGAAAAAATATTCTGTTATGAAATAAAATAGAGATATATTTTTCTTAGAAAATATACAAATAATAATTAACCTTTTGTATTTGATTTTTTAACATAATTATTTTTAAATACAAAATTCTAAGATATGAGTTGTTATGACAGTGCCTACCTCCAAAATATAAATAACAGACATCTTGCTGTAAGTAGATCGCTGGGAGGTGTGAAAGTATCTCGCAGTTATGTAGATAAACTTAATAGCAGTTCACAAGAGCCGTGCTTTAGGAATTTTCAACTAATAAGATTTCATTGAATTTTTAATAGTTCAGTACTGAATTTATAAATTTCTGCGCATTTTTTTTTAAATAACATCATTCCATGTATTTAGCTGTCGATTGTCGGTACTTTTTATTTATTATTATTATTATTAAGTTTTTACACATATTTTATAAATGAAGGGGGTGGAGAATTAAATCCAATTATAAAGTCTGTAAATGCACACAATAAAATTTCAATAATATGTATTTTTAATTATATTAAGAAATTCTGAAATCTAATGAAGAATAACAACGTTCTAATGTCCCTTGCCACGTGGCAATAACTCAAACAACAACAAATAATGGTATAGCACTGAAATTCGAACTTGACCAAATTACATGAGAGGAGTTGCGTGAGAAAGGAATAACGTACCCTTATACTGCCTCTGTAGCCCGCTCCCATGGGCGCTATTCAAATTCGAACACTTTTTGCCCAGTCCCTACACACAGTGCAATCAATGACCCAAGTTTCATCTTTCTACGTCCAGTGGTTACTGAGATAATCTTGGACATTACAAACGTACTTTGAAGCGCGGGGATAATAAATTCCATAAGATTTGTAGGCGTGAGATCGTTTACAGGAGATATTGAAAAATTTTTCAGAGTTCAAAGAGCAATAACTCCAACAATATTAATGGTACGGTACTGAAATTCGAACTTGACCGAGATAATAGTTAATCACAACTATGAGATACATTTTATAAAAATTCAATGCGAAATATAGACGTGAGGGCGATTACAATGTCGGACGCAAGGACGTACAGGTGGACGCCCGGCATTTCCATGTCCCCGCAGCGCAAAATTCTTGATAATTGGGAATTTCAATATAAAACTTATTCAAACGTATACTATCCTGAATTACTGTTATGTATACAAATACATTTAATTTACCTGTTAAGACATGGTCAACAAAATCGCAGAGCTGGATGATGACTATGATTGTATTTTGCTGTATTTCTTCAACAACAATATACGTAGTGGTACTCCTGAGCAATGTCAAAATCTCATTTCAAAGGTTAGCCCAGCATTGTGATTTTGCAAAAATGGTTTTACCGTTACCATTTCAAACAATAAGAGACAAGGAATCAAGGCTTGGTACACAACATGGACGACCACAAGGTAGAGGTTCTAAAGCCCTACAATCAATTCCCCCTTTTTATATGCATCCTTGGGGTCCTGATATCAATCCCCTATGTACCAACCCCCCATCTTGCGAAGGGCAATTCCAGTATGAATAAACAATGGATTTGTAAATCTGTTCTAGATACTTGTTTCTGTTTAGTATATATATATAAGGACATTTTATGTAGGACAACCCATATATTTGGGGACTAGTTTACAAATTTAAATGATTATTATACATGTATGTCTACACTAGTTCATATGATTATTATCATGTCTATAGATAATGTTTTGAAGTAGGATCACTTTATCATTTTTTTATATTTAAGTGGGAGTAGCTTACCATCTTTAAGTCCTACTTTTGGTCTTTATAGTTATTGGATGTATTAAAATGTATTAAGATACACATGCACATGCAACTTTTGACATGTGATTTGATAACAAAAATAAAAATACAGAAATTGGATTATCTTCCTTAGAACAAAAGCAATAGAATACTAATTGCTGATAAATAATAGAAGTAACGGAAAGTTGCGGCTGTTCAATTGCACTTTAAATGAGTTCATGTAAAATTATTACAGGTACTGTTTTGTTTTGTTTGTTGATATCACAATGTGTTCATCTGAGATGAAAAAGCATCAGTTGCACATCTGTTGGAATATTAATAGATATAAAAATAAGGGATTTTACAAGTACAGTGATCCAAGATTTATATATGAAATTAAGAGTAAAGATATCATACGTTTAATGGAAACCCATTGTTCACTTGAAGATTCATTAACCCCAGCAGGTTTCAAACCGGTTAGCCTTATTACACCGAAATCTAAAGGCACTAATAAACGCTCAGGAGGAATTTTGATACTTGTTAAATCTGATTTACGACCGTAATAAAATTTTTGGACCATCAAAACAATGATTATGCTTGGTTAAAACTCACTAAAAACTTTTGTTGGGTGAAAGATGATATATTTTTATGTTACATGTACTATCCTCCTGAAAATTCATCTTGCAAAAAATATCTAAATGTAGATATGTTTGATTTATTAGAAAAAATATTACCAAATATTGTAATCTTGGAAAAATTTTTTTGGCGGCGGACCTGAATGCGAGAACTTAAATTTTATAAGGGAAGACGAACCAACACAAGGTGTACACATATTTGTTGATATTATCAGATGTTAATTTACCCATTAGATACAGTATGGATTATGTGTTGTCCTCAAGAGGAAAATCTCTAAATAGTATTTGTATTCAGTCCGGTTTGCGGATATTACATGGATTTTTTACTTGTCAGTTAACTTGTCACACAACAAATGGTAGCAGTGTTGTAGACTATTGTATATCATCTGCATTTTTAATAAAGAGGGTGTTATTTTTTACAGTACACAATTTTTTAGAGGGTTTATTGGATCACTGTCAAATCTCAGTCATGTTAAATGTCAATTGTAATATAAACCATGTTGATCATAATAAGACCCAATTAGCACACTCTATATATATGGGATAAACTTAACGATCATAACTTTGACAATATAGGAGTAATGGTGCAGGATTTAAATTTAATTATTATTATTATATGGCTATAAATAACTAAGATTTTGATTGGTTCAATCGGTACTTTATGGACATTGGTAAAATGTGATGATCGCCGGGCAAAACGTCACGCGAGGGTATCATCACATGTGGAAGCTTGAACGTGTACCTAAATATAACAAAAAAGGAATTTCCTTTGAGCGGCTTTTAAATCTGCATTCCTGATTGGCTAGTGTGTTAAGAATCGTCCAATCGCTGCGCCTCTTACTTTAACGTCTTGGTCAGTCAAAACACGTCTGCTGGTGAGAATGGCTGCGCCAGCTGGTCCGGACATAAAAAAAAGTTTGCTTCCCTAAATGACGATGAAATAACAGATTTATTGACCATCAAAGATGCAAAAAAGACCAGACTGGCGAATGAATCAGCGGTTAGAACTTTCCAAACATATCTACGTGAAAAATCTCAGGATGAAGACTTTGAACAAATGTCTTGCAGCCAGTTGGACTCCAATTCATCAAGATTCTACGCTGAGGTTCGGACCGAGAACGGTGAACTATACAAAAGTCAAGTCTACGTTCCCTTAGATACGGGATTAACCGACATTTAGCCAATGTGCAGGCGGGCAAAGACATTGTGAATGATAAGGTATTCTCGGAAGCAAACAAAGTGTTCGTAGCCGCATCTAAAGACTTGAAACGTCAAGGAAAGGGAGGCGTCACTCACTACTCTCCGTTGGAAATTTCAGATCTCCAATGCCAGTTTTTAACAATCGTTTCAATATAACTGTAAACTTCAACTTTAAACAATGTTAAATGAGAAAACCATGTCATATTTTTTAATTCGTTACATTTTTCACTTGTAACAATTGTTTATTGAAATATTATTGTTGAAAAAAATTATTTAGTTATTTCTAGTTTATAAAAAGGTGAAATCCAGTGAACCTAAATCATAACGGTATTCAAAGCCGTAAATCAAAGGACGAATACAAAATAGGTAAAACAACAAGACAACACAAAAAAGACGCAAAATGAGCACACACAGAACTAAAAAATAAATGAGCGACCCGGACTCCACTAAAAACTGGGAGTATGGACCAGGTGCACCGGTAGGGTAAGCATCCTCTGCTTTTATAGAAACACCCACTAGAAAAGGTTATTCAGACGTGTAATCGACGTAAAGGAACCTATAAAATGATTACTTGAAACAGGTATAATTTGAAAATATCTGTCATGAAGTTTTGGCTCAAGAGGAAATAATCAGACAAAAAAAAAAAAAAACGATACAAAAAATGTTAGTACAAACCATCATGTGCAAAAATACATGGAACATGGCCGGAAAATCATGATATTTCATTTCTATGAATATATCAGTTGTCTGGTCAAAATGGATGATGGCATTTACAGGTGTTATAGTTATCAATAAACTGGTCAACATTACATTTAAACATAGATGCTCAACTAAATACGCTATAATTGTAAAATTGTCTACATATATACACACACAAAAAAAAGAGTTCGTCGAATATTCTTCATGAAAATTCCAAATGCATGAGAAATGTCACAGAATGGTCTTGATGATATACAGTGTGCTGGCTTCAGTTATTTCCAAGTACAGTTTCAGAACAGGTTAGTCATATAATAAAACAATTGATGACTTTTGATTTCAGTTAATATCATGATTTATCAACCCTCAAGATCTGATAATCACCTCGGCCGATGGCCTCGGTGATTATAAAATCTCTCGGGTTGATAAATCATGATATTAACCTCATCCAAAGTCATTAATTGTATAATGATGCTGCTAAAATTTTCCTTAAACAAAAGGGTCAAAGAAATAGATGACGTTAAGTAAAAGGCCGATGGCCTCGGTGATTATCAAATCTCTCGGGTTGATAAATCATGATATTAACCTCATCCAAAGTCATTAATTGTATAATGATGCTGCTAAAATGTTCCTTAAACAAAAGGGTCAAAGAAAACAGATGACGTTAAGTAAAAGGAAACAACCAAAATGGTTTGATTCATTCCTTATTCATTTACGACGTCAATTAGATAACACAGATCTACCGTTAAAAATATAGTAAAGATCATTTTGTGCGATCTTCTTATTTCCAATTATTAAAGTTATATAGAAAAAGTCGAAAAAAATATTTCAGTTGAATTTAGAAAAGATGTGATCGACGAACGTGAGAACTTTCGGAAAGACAGCCCTAAAAAATATGAGGCCTTACGTTATGATATATTATATTGTTTTTTTTTCAAATATTGTGATACGAATTTGAAATTCATACGTCGAAATGTACTAATATCAGACTACTAAAAGTCTCATTCAGGGCGTTCACAGGTAAATTATCATGTTCATGTAATGCAATCACGTTAATTTCTGACCTGCTATAACACCGGTTTTATTATAATTTGAGATATATTGTAAAACTAGCTTGGACAGTAAAATTGAGGTACCGTTTTGGTCATCCAATCGTGTTTTTGCTTCGTCATTTGGTAAAACAAATAAAAAAAAATAAATCATTCAAAAATTATTCCAAGTCCTTTAACAAACCTAACAAATTTTTATTCAATTTCTAGTACTTAATGTAAACTTTTATTTGTAGTTGGATAATGCTCCCATTGTCAGCTTCAGTGTTCACAGAAAATGAAACTATTTGAATGGTGTCAATAATACCCCCCCGCTGCAGCTAGCTACAGCGGTTCCTTAATTCAATGAAATGCAAATAAACTAAGATAGCATAAAATTCGATGACCTTTAATTGAATTTAAATAATAGTAAAGTTATCAAATAATACAGTAGGTATCCTCTAAACAGGCCCCTCTGAAAACCGGATTCCTCTTCAAACCAAACGTTTTATTTTGGTCCGGAATTCTCACCTATATTTTCAATTAAAAATTCTCCAAAAACCGGCCCCTCAGAATTCCGAATACCGGAGAAAATTTGCAGTAAAGTAAAGTATTCTCTAACGGCCGAAATGATATGGTAGATAAATTCTTAGCATGAGATCAACACCTATGTGTGACAAAACCTAAAGGATTAGACAAGCATTTCTGTTCCGTTACATGTATTTCTCTTTTTGTGGTAGTTGATTTATGACTTCAACAGAACTGCATATTCATTTTTAATGTTAATAGTGAAAAAAAATAACAATGATAATAAATAAACCTGTAGTGCAGTTGTATCCAATCCATCCTGCTTTGCAGCCTACGTCAACACAACTTCCTGTCACATGATCACAAGCAAAGTTACAATTTTGTGAGCAACTTCGTAGACAACGACTTCCATACTGCCCATTTCGACATTCTGAAATAATTTATTCCTGTCTATCACATGTCTGTAAATTCTTGACTTACTCACAAAGCAATTAAATTCATAGATAAATATAACATGTTTACTAAAGGAATGCATATCAATTGAATTATTTTTGAATTACACTAATGTTAAAAACTTATACAATAATTCAGAATTAAATATCACCTACCTTGATCACATCTTTTGTCAGTATACCCATCTGTACAACCATGGATACAATTTCCTGTTTCGAGGTCACAAGGGCCTCCACAATGTATGTTACAGTATTTACCACCCACTGTGACAACCTGAGAAAAGATTCATTGTTTATTACAACAATTACATATTTCTAATACATGTATTATCTGTATTGTACTGACGCTACCTGCGACACTTAACCCCAACCATTTTTGATGACTGAAGTTTATTAATAAAATCATATTTGTTTGTAACGTACCCAGTCAAGAGTAAAACCTTTTAGTAATTGTCAGTATAATTTGCAGTAATTTGAAGTAAAAATAATAACAAATAATTGTGTGAAATAAAATTATTTCAGTAATTTAAGCTCCACAAAAACTGGATTTATCGCGGGTAAATTTAATTGCGTTGAGTTTGGTACAATGTAGAAAACTTGCACCAGTTACAACTAGTCTGACATGAAGAAAATACATGTTACAACATGAATAGGGTTGTCACAAAAAGATTTATACTGCTTCAACTACTGCTTCAACTATACACGAGTGCTGTGACATTAAGAAGATGACAACGTTTTTAAGCAATTTTCAACAATTTACGGACGTCAATTATTCATTTGCAGTTAAAATACGACTGCTCTTTGTCCTTTGGATCATTTAATTCATATCAGTAGATTTAAGTGAAGACTGGAAAATTTTCGACGGCTTTTTAAAATTCACGTCTTTCCTGAGTGGAGCGAAAAGACGATGATATTTAAAAAGAGGCTCTAAAGCTCTATCGTTCAACTGGTTTTAACTTGTCACATTAAGCAGGACTAAAAATTAAATCGTGCAGTCAATTTGGCTGGTTTTCCTATATGGTTCTTTGTGGCAGCCACTTAGTTAACAGTCTAGGTCAATGGACACATTTCTAAAAGAGAACCATCTAAGGGGCCATTACTGCTAGGTCTTGGTCCAACTGGCTAAGTGATTTCAGACAATAATATTTTTAAATGAATTTTCCAATAGGGTCCTATATTAAACTAAGTTCGGCTGTTTCGGCCATCTTGATTGACAATCCGGGTGATCGGACACAATTCTGAGGAGCATCTAAGGACCAATACTGCCAATTTACGTTCCAATTGGCACTGTTGTTTCAGACGAGAAGAGTTTTGAGTGAATTTCCCATAGGGTCCTATGTTAACCATCTTTGTTCACAGTCAGACATTGCTGTCGAGTCTAACTGTCTGTTTCCAATTGGTCAAGTGATTTCAGACAAGATTTTCAATGAACTATGCCATAGAGCAATATATGTTATACTAAGTTCTTTTGAGGCGGACATCTTGGTTGGCATCTTTGACATCCGGGTCATCGAACACATTTCTGAAAGAGGACCATTTAAGGACCAATGCTGCCAATTTTAGTTCCAAATTGGCTCTGTAGTTTCCGACGAGAAGATTTTTGAGTGAATTGCCCATAGGGTCTTAAGTTCGGCTGTAGCAGCCATCTTTGTTTAGTCCATGAAAGCAGACAGTTCTGAAAGAGGACATCCTAAGGACCATTGCTACCAAGTCTGGTTCCAATAGGTGAATTGATTTCAGACAAGATTTTCAATAAATTATCCCATAGGGCCCTATATGTTAAACTAAATTCTGTTGCGGCGGAAATCTTGGTTGACACCTGGGTCATCAGACACAAATCTGAAAGAATACTATCTAAAGACCATTACTACTAAGTATATATCTAATTGGTTTAGTAGTTTCAGACATGAAGATTTTAGAGTGAATTTCCCATAGGGTCCTATGTTAAACTAAGTTCGGCTGTGGCGGCCATCTTGGTTCATAGTCCTAGAAATCCGACATATTTCTGTAAGAAGACCTGCTAAGGACCATTGCTGCCAAGTCTGGTTCCAATTGGTCAAGTGGTTTCAGACAAGAAGATTTTTTTAATGAATTTCCCATAGGGCCCTATATCAAACGAAGTTCGGTTGTTGCGGCCATCTTGGTTAACTGTGCTGGTCATCGGACCTATTTCTGAAAGAGAACCTCGTCAGGACCATTACTGCCAAGTTTGGTTCCATATTGGCTCTGTAGTTACATAGAAGATTTTTGATTTCACCTCTCCCCTTTTTTTTCTATTTTAGTAACAGCAGCCATGTCGTTGGAAGTTGGGGATGCCGGAAATAATTTTGAAAGGGGGCTACCCAAGGCCCATTCCAACTAAGTTTGGTCCCAAATTTCAGATGAGAACTTTAAAGGAAAATGTACGTCAAATTTCGTCTTGAAAGGGCAAAAACTCCTATTAGGGGTCAATCAATGATTTTGGTCTTGTTGACTTATTTGTAGATCTTACTTTGTTGAACATTTTTGCTGTTTACAGTTTGTCTTTATCTATAATAATATTCAAGATAATAACCTAAAACTACAAATACTCAACAATGGGTTGACCGGTTCGTATGAAAATTTTTAATTGTCATATGACTAGGTAAATTCAATGAGCACAGTCTAAAACGTTAGATAACGTTAAGGCCTAATTGGTCGAAAGGTATCAGCATTTGTGAGCGGCGCGATTTGATTGGTGTAAAGCAGTGGAAGATGAGGCTTAGTGTTGTGAGAGATGAGGTCGGGTTAACCATTTTTTAACGGCTCATCTCGCATTGAAAATGACCATTTAGAAAAAAGAAATAAGTTATAATCCATTAGCTGTCTTATAATAGTAATGATAATAAATTAATTAAAGTCAATGTGTTTTGTCAACAAGAACAAGTCTCCTCCTGGACTGATCAAATAAATACAAGTCATTCTGGTTTGTTCTCTTAGAATACATATAGAATATTACATGGTGTTTTTTCATATCACACCCCATATCAACCTTAGACGCCCATATCAGTCCGATAGTTAAAGGTCGAGGGTCTGATATCGTTCAAGGGGTTGATATGTGGTGTGATATTAAAATATTCATATCATATTCATACATTTAATAGATGAATGGACATAAAATGAGTTTCATATCTAACGATGTTTTATATCGAGTAAAACATACCCTCTGTTGTGTTCATGTTTGTGTTTTGTACTAATTTATGTTAATTTTTTGTTCGGAGTTCTATCAGTTGGGTTGCTTTGATTGATTGGTATGTCATTAATAATCCTTCCTGTTATCCATTTTGTTGTTTATTTGTGTAGATGAGATAAAGCAGATGTTCACATTTCACCTCTTAGAGAAAGTGTTCCAGCGAATGGCCATATAATATTAATTCTCAGTTTAATTCGATACGGACGTGTCATCGTCTGCAATCCTGTATGTTGTATCTTGTGACGTAATTCGTCCATCACGTGATATCGTACGGTTGTGATACGTGATAATTATATATTTAATACTGAATATACGATAGATAAACAATTCTACCAAAATATGTACATGTGGTAATAATATTCACTGTACATTGTTAGATATTTTTTTAGGTTCAGTGTCATCTTAATTAAATAATAGTATAGCTGGATATAAATTAAGAGAGAAATTTTCCAATTCATCAGACAATTGTAGTATTTTAAAAATTGTAAATGTGCTGTGTTGTTCTTGTTTTTTTTTTTATCATTATTTATGATTTTTTATTTATTTTTTTATCATTATTTCTTTATTTTTTTTTGTTTTGTTTTGTATGGTTTGTTTAAATGTCGTAAGCACATACCGTTGTTTATACAGTACGAATAATGTAAAGTTAAAGTAAAGCGAAGTATAGTTTACTAACCTAGGGATAAAAAGTTGTTAACCTGTAGACAGATATTTTCTGAATTGTGTACAGATGCAACGTAATTAAACATGCCTCAAATTTAGTTGATTCACACTTTGGTAAAGAATATATATGAAATATGAAAACGAATTTTTTACGCTTTATTTTAGAATGTTATAAATTATGGTATGATTATTTTAAAAAAAATTTTTAATACTCTGTATATGGGCTTGAAATATTATACCAAACAGAAGAGCAATTTCCTAACCTTATGGTCTTCTTATTCTCATAAGTAAATTCAAGAAATACCTAAAGGGGTGTTCGGAGGAGGGGAAAATTGGAACAGTTGATAAACACCAGTGAACAACCAAGACAAGACCAAAACAATACAAGCACTAACAATTAAAAATAAAAACTTACGAGCGACATATCCCTGTCTGAGCAACATTTCTGTTAGGAGTCGAGCTCTGTATAGGAAGTCAATGTATATGTCACAGGCTTTGGAATAACGTATAACTTGTGAAATAAACACTCCATTTGCCGGCGCTTCTGGAATGTTGCCGCTCATAAATTAAAAGTTGAAGATTCGAAAGTCAAAGTTATCCCGTTTGTCGTAAAATTGTATTCAGCGTTCCTCTTTTGTCAATTTTCAGGTAAAGGTCGATATAAGATGCATTTATTAATTAACTAATTATTTCATTACTAAGTTCATTATCAGTTTTTTTCTAAATATTTACTAAGCACAACAAAAACACAGAATAAGAAACTGTCATCAATTTCAACACGAAGTCAAACGTTGAGTAAATATTTCCAAATGTTACTGTTAATGCAATCAATGTTATCTTCATTAAAGACGATAACCATTAAACACAATTATGCTATCAACCTATGCGAAACAAAAAAATTATTGTATTGTCGGGATAATTGAATTTTTTAAGAAAATTGAAATTAATACATGATACTACAATACAATCTGAAAATACAATGTTAACATGTATCATGACTAGAATTCACATTCAAAAAGCCAGGAAATGGAAAGGAGAAAAAAAAATGAAAAGTTTAATTTTCGTATTTTCGAATTTTCTTATGTATATTAATGACCTTCAACATTCGAATATCTCATTATATTTGTTCAATTTTATTGTATAACCTAAAGCTATGGACAATTCTAATATCTCCCAAATAAATGTAATGTAATAATGTAATGAAATCTCCTGTGTGACAAGACTGATTTATTAATATTACTTTAAGAAAATTTCAAAATATTCCCAAGCTAAACGTTCTTTGTCGAAATACATCGCTACTAATTTTAATTTTTAAAACACCATAAGAAATAACTTAGACACAGATCAGATTTTAACAACAACAGGTTTATCAACGTTTCAACCTTCCTATCAATGAAAGTACGTACATTAGAAAAAAATATATCAGTCTACTAACATGACTAATAATCCAAACCTCAGATCACCCTGCAAAAAGAATAATTTTTGGATAAAGTAATTGGGTACCGCTATGCCATATGGTTGCAATGATAAAATTGACAGTATCGGGAATCTTTGAAGCCCAAAATGCAGCGAAATCAATGTGATGAATATTATCACGCCGTAGACGCAGTCATGGTCATCGACATTACACTTCCCCAAATATCCATCACATTCGAACTAAATTATATTCTCTTCTTTTGTGTAAGGTTAGCTCTCTCTCTCTACAAAAAGCAAGGGAGCAGCAAATCAAGAATTTTAATTAAGCTGAATACAAACTCGTTGCTGTGGTATAGGATATAGCTTCTCATAGATCATTCAAAATAATTTGCATCCATAACGACGAATCTCACCAAAGGTCGATCCTTAAAGTTACCTTTGTTAATAAAAGCTTGGATGCCATAAGTCTTAGCAAATTCCTCCATATTTCAAATTCCAAACTGTTCCACTTATTTCTTATACTTATAGAAAAGCCATTGCAACCAAGATTTTCAATTGCAAACGGGCATTGCGGGACCTAAAGTCTAAACCCTCTGACTGCTCCATTCAATTATAGTCCTGTGGGTCATGTTATCACTGGAGATCTTAGTCAAGTTGATAATCAAAAGCCAACAAAATATGCTAGTTAAGGTCCCAAGAACCTTAGCAAATTAATTGGAAATATAATTCCAAATTGATAAATGGATTCTCATGAGGACTATGCCAGAAAATGGACTTCAAAGGAACAGGAACCTGATGACGCAATTTCAGTGTGGGTGAAGGCTATTAGGTCAATGATACAACTCCAAGGGCCTACGAGCACCAAAGCTACATCCATCTTTAGATACCCTAAGGTTGTTGAAAACTTGACTGGCCTCCATGACAAAAATGTAGTTGTCCTTGCGGACAAAGTCCCAATAATATCGTTTTTGTCTGCAAGAACTTTTATTTTGTGTGTCTTAGAAACGAATTGAGAATAAATAACACTGCGGGTAACCCAACTTATACACCGACCACACTCACGAAGCTCTAAGTCCTTGATCCCCACAAGACCGTTCTTCATTCCTTTGGTGATTCTACAAAGGGTGAAGAAATGGACAGTCCTGCTTTTTAGTGGATTCCTAAACTACATACAAATCCGTTTAAACAAATGTACATTATTGGGTCAGCTGATTGCTCTACAAAACCCCTTTCAAAGATTTTAAAATTCATACTGACATGTATTAAAATGGGCTGTCAGAACTGCTGCGAAAAATCATATCCCACCGGTGGCGTCAATCAGATGTGGAGTCTTAAAACCTCAAAACATTTACTACAATATCTAAAATCAAAATATTTGGCTACATGCAACAGCATAAAAATATTCGACTTCTCTACACTCTACACTATCATACCACATTCTCAATTAAAAGATCGCATAAAACAACTAGTTCATCAGTGTTTTTGCCAAGAAAAATGGCTAACGCAGGTATAAAATTCTAGTTTTAGGTAGAGAAAAGGCTTATTTCGTGAAGTACCACTCTGATTCTGACTAAAAGTATTTTGAAGATGAAATTACAGACATGTTATTTTTTCTCATAGACAATAACTCGTTGAATTTGTTAATTTTTCAACAAGCAATCAGCATTCCAATGGGAACCAACTGTGCGGCTCTACCGATCTATTTCTGTACTCATATGAAGCGGACTTCATTCAAGGGCTTCTACGTGAAAACAAAAAGAAACTAACCCAATCCTTTAATTTAACTTTTCGTTATATGGATGACGTGTTGTCGCGACATATTCGAATACTTTCTACATCTCATCTACCCCAGTCATCTTGAAATTAAGGATACTACAGATACTATTGTTAACTTTCGTGAGTAGCAATGTATCAGCATCGCCTAAGTTTCTCAGCTTATCCGACTTTCAAGGGTATGCTTGAGTTACCCTGACTTTCCAAAAAGAGGATTACTGCTGTCTCAATTAAAGGCTTCTAGGTTTTTATCAGAGATAAATTGATGTCATCACGAATTGATTGACCGTTACAGTGTTTCAATATCTAAGATGATATTGAATCTGTTCCCACTGTCGTAACATTTCATGTTCATCCACCGATATGTGACTTACGTTGGACTGACTTTGTTGGACTTCACGACGGGTGCCGTATACGGAGCAGGAACTACTTACCCTTCCGGAACACCTGGGTTCACTCCTGGTTTTTTATAGGGTTCGTGTTGTTCATTGTTTTTTTAGTTTTCAGTGTTTATTTGTTGTGATTGTTGTTGTTGATTCGTCTTTCGGATTTGTCTGTCCAATTGATTACGTATTTTTATTTGCTTCTTAGGTATATTTGTCCTCTTTAGTTAATACAAAACCTATGCTTCACGAGACGATGTGAATATTCCTGAGTCTTATATCTTTTACTCTGTTTCACTAAATGGATATCCTTCTAAACAAATATATAACATTATCTTATTTCTGAGAAAAGATAAGGCCTTAAACATAATAAATATGAATTAATCACTCTTCTTTGCTATTATTATTATTATCATTATCATTATAATTATTATTATATGGGTCCTGATAAGCATAGTTCAAAAGCAATGCACAAACCTCAAACTTTATAGTTTCTGACAACTCAAATTATAATATTAAAAAATTGAAATATTTTTTAATTGTTTGTTCTTGAAAAAATAAAACTTTATCAAAGATATTATGTCGATTAGAAATGGTGATTTGAAATATTTCAATCCGTAATATTAGCCAGAGGTTTACCTAAAGCAATTTCAATAAAAACATTAGCACATGGTACCATCATCTTGTAAATGTATTGCCAATTTCAATTAAACTCCATGAAGATAAATCTGAAGTTCTGAATATACCACATGAAATCTCTATTGAACATCTGAGTTAGTTTTCTTCCCATTTTAACGGAACATTTTCTCCTATGGTAACCATATATATTACCATTATTTTTCTATATTTCTTCCTCCCAGCGACAACTGTGTTGCAACCATACTGCATTGTGATTGTTAATTTATGCTTACATACATTAATGGACCAGAATAGGTATAAAGAGTGTGATTTTACTTATTCGATTAATTTATTTTTTATAATAAATTGAGAAACATGTAATACCAACCATGTTTGGCGGTTGAGAAAGCAGTCTATGTAGTGGCATTCTAGAATACCTTTGTTCGACATCTACAACGGAGTCTTTGATCTTAAGAAATGTTATCCCAAAAGAGTACGAAACTAGGGATTTGTTGGCTTTGAACCACACAACGGCACCCGGTGAATGATTTACTTGTTCATTTATCCTTAACTAACTTTTATATTGATATTTTATTTCCATTCATATTTCATTGTCCATTAGAATCTCGATTTCTCTAATACGATTGTGTCTGTAACATTAGTTCGAGGTATCGGTAGTTCGAGCCATCAAATTCCAGTTCCGAACCAGCGTTGTACTGTTTGTATTTAGTTCGATTCCTTTCCATGTTTGACCTTGTTTGGAGACATGGCTGCTACGAATTATTGTTAATTTTTTTCTAATTTCTGTGTGGAGTAAATCCATTTGTTGATTTATGTATATGTATATCTATTTTGTTTTGTTCAATGAAAATAAAACGTTATCACTGAGTTTATTGATCCATTTCAGTATCTTAGCATAACCTGGGACGTTGGGGGAAATAAAAGTCCAAGCAACAAAAACACATTATTCATAGTTTACTGCAGAGAACTACATGTAGGTTATTATCCATGTCAACATAATATAAAATCATTATAAATACAAAGCACTAATTAGAGGAACATTTACAATAATAGAAAAAAATCAATTGAAGACTGTTTTTTTCTGTAGTTAGTATTTCGTTTCTGATTTTGCTTTATTTTGATCAAGTTTAGCTAACCAATTTATTTTTCAAAATCTCTTAAGTCAACCGTGTTCTCATATAAGTATAGTCCAGAAATACCAAAGGGATATTCGAAGGAGGAAAAAATCGAAAACAACTGACGAACCCGGAGAACAACAAAGACAAGACCAAAACAATATAAAAAATACAGTTAAAACTAAAAACATATGAACAACATAGACCCCACAAAAAAAAAACTGGGTGTAGAATCAGGTGCTCCGGAATAGTAAGCAGTCTCTGCGTCCTGTAGGACATCAACCCGTGTTGACCATGTCAATTCTGGAAGGGACAACATTCATTTGGGAAACGGTGTTTTCATACATGTTAACAAAGTCATGATGTCCATACAACTTAATAAGGATGACTCCAACTTAGGAGCAACATACCCTTTTCTGAATTAACTTTTTCTGCCGGGCTCTGTCCTATGGGAAGAGTTTCTCATTTTTGAAACATCTAAGATGTTCAGATTTGCCAATAACTTATAATGGGATTTAACTGTGCCTGTCATATTAGAGCAATCTGACAGTAGGGAAGGAATCGACATTTCTTAAGTCGCATTCTTCATGATACAAACGATCAAAGAACTATTTATAAGTATTTCGGTATATTATGATAATTTCATAAAACTTACCAATAAGTTCAATTTCACAGACGTGTATCTCATTATCAGGTGGAACAAAACGCACGTATCTACAAACTGTGTCTGTAACCTCAACGTCATTAGTAGGCTTTTGGCCTTCGTAAATCACAGTCTCGTTTGAACTTGATACATTGGAACAATAAATATAGTAATTTCCCTCCTTATTGGGTGACGTATCTACAAAAATAATAAAATACTATTACTGAGTTGTCAAACGCTCCTGACTACTGTATTTATGATGAGATTTATAAGTAAGTTGCTTTGGCAGCTATGCATCTCCGTCAATAGTTCAGCATTATAGCAACTGCCATATAATTATACGGTTGGACATGTCGTGAAAAGCTGACCTGGTTACACAATAATACAAACCGATACCCTTTAAAAATGTTCCATTAGTGCCAGTGGGTACACTGGTAAACTTGTAAATGTATCCAAGACTGAATTTTTCAACCTCAAGATCTACCAGTCATTTAACACCGGTGTAAAAAGTACACAAACACTATTTATAATACCATATAGTCACGAAATTGGGCAAACATAACAGAAAGCTATTGATGACATTATGAGATCCTCTGAAAGTTTCATTAAATTCCATACATTGGTTTAGGAGGCGTTGCGGATGGCATCATTGTACTCTATCGCATTGAAAGTCAAAGTCCATTTTTTTTATATGGGAAACCCCAGATGTTTTTCAGATCAAAATCTAAAATAGGAGATGCACTACAGCATCATGTTATAAAGATCCTCTGAAAAAGTCATCAAATTCCATTCAGGGGTTTAGGAGGAGTTGCGGATGGCATAATGGTATCCCTATCACAATGAATGTCAAAGTCCATGTTTTGGTATGGGTAACCCCAAATATTCATCAGATCAAAATGTAAAATAGAAGGTGCATTATGGAATCATGTAATAAAGATCCTCTGAAATTTTCATCACATTCCATACAGTGGTTTAGGAGGAGTTGCGGATGGCATCATGGTACCCCCTATCACATTGAAAGTCAAAGTCCATATTTTTCTGTGGGAAACCCCAAACATTGGTCCGATGAAATGTTAAAATAGGAGGTGCACAATGCCATCATGGGATGAAAATTCTCTGAAAGTTTCATCAAATTCTATTCAGTAGTTTAGGAGGAGTTGCGGATGCAAAGGTCGGACGGACGGACACAACGAATACTATATACCCGCTTTTTTTTTCAAAAGCGGGGGTATAACTAGACAGCTATTGTCAGAAATCGAAAGTATACAATCAATCTATTACTAAATGTATCCGTAAAACAAAATGAAACTGACTAAGAAAGGTTAGGTTGCTGGCATAAATTCATAATTTTCAGAGTTATACATCGTGGAAGCCCAAATTCAGAAAATCTAAATAATAGTCCATTGCCCATTTATATAGAATGTCTAAATTGCAAACTGAAAAAGGATTTTAGGACACAATCTGTAATGCTCAGTTTTTAATTTCTTACCCCTGTGAACCTCAAGTTTTTAAAATAAAATTTCAAAATTTTCTAGGTTTCATTATTGTGCATATATATATGGTGTATAATAATCCAATTAAAAAATAAAATGTATGAACTAAAAAGGGAAATAGGACGAATTTTAGGTTAAACGTTTAAAGTCAAAATTTTCAAAATTCAACAACTATGGACCTTAAGGTTTGTAAATCTTTTTTGTAAAACCTTATTCTATTTCTATAGATGGATTATGACAATACGTAAAGAAATAATATGCTTACATTTAAAAAGTGAATAAGAAGTTTCGGTCACAAGCTCAGATTCACAATTTGTTCAGAATGTTCGAAGACTTATCAATCTGTATGTGACCAATGTTTCTTAAATCAAAATTCTAAAAGCTGTCTGTGTATCTACAGATAGTATGCAACAATTCTTTAAATAAATGAAGATCGATGCGTTTTCGTGTTGTAATACCACATTATTATTTGTTGTCCATTATATTGGGGAATAGCAGGTAGGATCGAAGGCATGTTAACCCGAACGCAAACATAATTCTAAAGAAAAAGCAATCGGTTTATTATTTGACCACCACACGCTCTATACCGAAACATATACGCCTGTTCAGGTTACAGAAATCTATCAACCGTGAATTTGCCCAACCATGAACAAAATCTGCAAACAGATAAATGACTATTAGCGTACACGTTTCTCAAACAAAAACTATGCAAGCGGCAACTACTCCTGCACAATTCAATAAACTGTAACACTGGTAAAATATTCAGATGACCAAGTGATGTCAAACATGATACCGAATATCAACAAAACCGTTTAAAGATGAATGATTATAATTAGTAGCGTTCACAAAAGGAAGAAAGAAAGAAAAATACAACCTTGCGGACGCTTTTACATCAATTACAGGCATTAGTATTCACGCGTCACGATATATTCTAACAAAGAAGGACCGCTTTGTTAGAGTAGATATTTTTTAAGTGAAATCTATTTCATGTAATCGTTGTAATAGAATACGGAATAGATGAAATAACAAAAGTCATCATTAAAATGTACAAATTGTTCAGTATCCTATACTGGGTGCCCTATACCGAATAAAAAGAAAAAATTACTACATCAGAGAGCTAGGAACCGAAATATGCTATGGTTGCAATGATATCATAAGAACCATAGATCGTTCATTCCTGGAAATTAGTTTTGTTACCAATGGCCTAGATGCCATCTTGCACAACAAACACGTAATATATGAAGTTCCAACTTATCTTAAAGACCAGTCAGTTCCCTTATATTTTATATCTATACCACACCAATTTCAACCACTGTTTGCTCCTGGTCCCAATCTCCATTTATTCCATTAGTCCTGCTGGCAACGAAATACAAAATTTGAATATTGTAAGCCCAGCCTATCAGCTGGAAACACCAAATCAAAATACTGATGGATGCACTTCAGGACTATGCCAAAAAATATGAAAAGAGAGAGAAGGAAGACGCCGAAACAATTTGGATTTGCGTCTGATCGATAAAGTCATTATTTATTGCTCCGTAGTCAAATCTGACAGTGTTTTTAACGACCCCGAAGTTCGATAAACACTGTCCTACCTCCATCACAATTATATCACTGTTCGAGGATAGACATCTTCAAATAACATCTTTTTGCTGCAAAAGCTACATTGAGTACCTGATTTAGGATATTGATATTCACAATTCACCTGGAAACCCTACTCACAACAACGACATCAAACGTACTTTTTGTTATAGCATAAATACTGTATACGACTCTTCCACATGATAAACTGAATTATGTTTTCGTGAGCTCATTTACCACTGTGTCTGCTCTAAATATATGCTCATCTGGTATCAGGTAAGGGAATGGAAAAACACATTGATTCTAAAAAGATGTAATCTGAAACTAGTGTTGTTAAAATGTTGGAATTTCTCTTCGACAGCATCTTTGTTCAGTTTGGAGGACATGTTATTCAACGGACGATTAGCATCCCAATGGGGACAAATTGTGCGGTACTTTCGGTCGACCTGTTCTTGTTTTCAAATGAAGTTAATGTTTACAGGGGCTACTGAATCGGAAAGAGAAGAAACAAGCCCAGTCCTTTAATTTCAATTTACGTTATACAGATTATCTTTTGTCATTTAGTATATATTATTTTAAGCATTACCTACATCTCATCAATCCCAATGAACTTGGAATTATAGAGACCTTAGACACACAAACTTTTCATACCTAGATTTGTAGTTATACATAGATAATAATGAGTGATTGATACACTACTTCTATAAACCCTAAAAAATACTTCCCACAGCCATAAATTACATGGAATATTTGTTTTGGTCTTAATAAAATACATTTACCTCTGAAAGTCGTTCATTTTCCTATACCCGAATAAAATGCTTCAACCAAAATAAAATAAAAACCAAAAATAACCAGAAAAAAACATTGGCAACTGTAATATTTGTTATTTGATTAGAACATGCAATCTTAAGTTTCGGACATTCCACAAAAGTAAAGTTAAGTCCAAATAAGCATGCAAGACAAGGTCATAGACTGCAGTAGTACAACCAACAAAGCTGGTGGAATGAAAAATTGTTTTATTTGTATGTACATTTACATGTTTGCATTTATGCAAATCATATTGCATATAAATTTGTATCTAATTTAGTCATATTTTTTTCAGCAAAGAATAAGATAATGATATAGAGTGCAATAGCATTAATTTATAGTTTTACTTCGTCGTGGGTGTAGGTACAATTATTTAAAAACTCAAAAGTTCACAAATAATAACATATGACATATTCTTTTAATTGCTTGATTCATTTTAAATACTTTCAGAAATCAGTATATTAGAATTTAAATAAACTAAGCGGAAATTCTAATACATGCTATCATGGCAATGGGGATTTTTTTAATTTGTTTAAAACTGCAGCCTTTATACAAAGTTGAATTTAAATGTTCAGTGTTATTATAAGATACTTGTTTAATAAGATAAGTGTATATGAATATTATGCCTGCACTGTGTTTACACGACAAATGATGGACAGATCGATGGACGGACGGACGATGTGGGCAATCCTGATCTTTTTCAAAAGAAAGAAATAATGAAAAATTGGAATTTTAATCAAGAAAATTCGTTATTGTCTTGTTGTTTTGCTTTATACTAAAATTACATCGAAACTAATATGATAACATAATCTGACAATAATGCCATTAATCCCATGCATCACTTACCGATCATATTCAAATATAAAGTCTTGATCACGCTATATTCTCCAAGATCAACTTCAAACCACGAATCAGATCCAGTAAGACCGGTACATGATTCGAGCGAACGACTACTATCAACAATAGCCTTTGCACGTCTATTAGACGGACCGAGATAGGCTGAACTATTTAAAGCAAGGTTTTTATGATCTGAAATATTGTAAAACATAATTACAGGCATAAAAAAGTAAATTTGATGTTTTAATTTTTGTTTTCCTGAAACCTCATTGTAATAGTCCACACTAATTGATTAATAGATACATCAAAGGTCTTGCACATGTGTGAGGTACATCTATTGCTCCAGAATTCAAATTAAATATTTTACTTTGCACTGGATTGTTTCTACCAGGTAAAACACGTGCAGTAAAGACAGACTTAAATATCGGGGATCTTTTTGGGTCATTATAATAACTACCAATTGGTAATACTAATTCGTGAACGAATAAGTGTAGATATCGCAGGTTGTTTGCACTTTGCGAAAGGCCACAACGAAACTGACTGCTGTGATTAAGGATTTTACAATGCACACAACTACGTCATGGCCCTAAAAACGTAAATAACTTACTTAAGTCACAGTATTGTCCATATTGTCCCCTGCTACATCCTTCTGTGCAAGTGCCATCACCCTCACACTTGCTTTGTGCACAGAATTCCGAACTGCACCCTAATACACATGTTCCATTCCCAGGAAAACATAGTTTATTTATACACCTAGGGTGGCATTTATCTGTACAGTGTATTCCGTAGAAACTAACAGGACATCCTGTATAATTATCATATTAATGATTAAAATAAACTAAAAAACTACTGTGACAGTGATCCAAACACTCCCCCGTGAGTATTTCAAGCACTAGCCCAGAGTTTAAAATGTAAAAAATCCTTACCATCGTTAAATAGAATAGATCATTCTATTAGGAAATTAAATCAATAAACTTAAATAAGCTGAAAGGTTGCTCCATATTTATAAAATTAAAATTATAAAATCTTATTACGAATATAAATAGTCTAAGGCAAAACTGTAAAAATGTTTGTGAAAAAGGAGTTTTAGTCAGAATCTTAAATTTACAATTTTCGATATTTGACCCCTGTGGGCCCTAAGTGTAAAAATATAAAACCTTATTGTGCATCTAAGTGTGTGTCAATACTATATAAAATACAGTTCTTAAATTAAAAGAAGTGTTTACGTCACAAGCTAGAATTCACAATTTAAAAAAATCGACGCATCTAGGTTCCAAGGTTTTAGATTGAAAATTATAAAACCGCATTGTGCATCTGCATAATATTCTTTATAGAAATAAAATAAAAAAATTGAAAAATGAAATATGATTTACATCACTCTAAAAATTTAACGCTCCTCACAATGAATTGATTGACCGAAACGTTTGAGACTAGATATCTTCAGTTATATTTAAGGCTTTCCAAAATAAAAAAAGAAATTCTTGGATGTCCTTTTTACCGGTATAAAATTGAAAAGTCCATCAAAATGGCAAAAACAACATTTTAGTCTATTTATTTGTTTAAATTGGTGATATATTTCAGAAAAGTAAAACCCAAAGAATAAATTTATTCCAAAGTACCAATAAATATATTATTAACATTAAAATCCATTATAAAATGTATCTTTCTGAGACAAATATATCAGAATAGATCTATTTTCAGGTCATGAACCATTTAAAAGCTAACTGCTTGTAGACTGAGAATAAATTTATTCTTACCTCTGATATGACCCAACTTCAGTAATAGCCATCTTAATTGTTTTGTTTTCTTCTTTTCCAAAAAATAAATTTATTCTTTAAATCCAAATGTACAATCTTCTTTTTCAGAGAATAAATTTATTCTTTAAACATCAAGGTACAATCTTCTTTTTCAGGGAATAAATTTATTCTTTAAATCCAAATGTACAATCTTCTTTTTCAGGGATAAATTTATTCCAAAATATAAATATACGATCTTATTATGCAAAAAAATATTTTTTTCTTTGATTTTGATATACAAAGACAATTTATGTATTCCTAGCATACATTTTTTTTCTGATCTTCATCATCATTCAAAACGGCCTCGGTGGTCTCGTGGTAGCATGCTCGCCTTGAGTGTGGAAGGTCGCAGGTTCGATCCCCGGCCACGTGAAACCAAAGACATTTAAATTGGTATTTGCTGCCATCCCGTCAAGCACACAACATCTACATTGTAGGAGTAATAACAATCGATTGGTCAGCTCGGAGTCAGTATAATGTGTCCGAGTGGTGTGATATGTCACTTTTTGTGACATATTGACAGGAGTTGGCATTTGTGAGACGTTGACAACTAATGCAAAGTATCACCATTGAACTCTGAAAAGTACAATGTACTGAAAATATAGCAAACACAGCTTCTGAGCGATCACCCATAGTCTTGAAATTTGAACTAAGCATATAAATTAGCTTGACCTACAAGGTATCAATTCGTAAAATATGTGACACAACTGTCGAAGGAGGTGAACAATCTCACAAAGTATCAGTATAAAACTTCAAACAGCTCAGAAAATATAGTGTGCATAATTGTGAAGCATGAATGCACAGTCAGACATCACCATAAATCTTGATTTGGGCCTTGATTATAAAAAAAACTGCTTATCAGTTGCCCTGTTAAATCTAACATTTATTCAACTAAACTATGATATTATGCCGTCCTTGTACTTATATAACTTATATCAGTAGCTAGCTGCTTCTTTGTGTTTTTCATTTATTAAGTGTATTTGCCAATAGAATATTCATATTATATTGCAATGTAAAGCGAGTGTTGGGATGGCGGCAATGTCTAAAAAATTATCATTCAGGCTTCTTGTGATAAATGATTTATTTTCTGTTTATGACAGAATCTTGTTCTAGTTTTATATTGGGTCATTTTCATGTCTTAAGCAAAAGTCCTTTAATATGCCAGAGATATATTTTGTTGCGCTCTTTATTATTACTGGTTAAATATTCCATACAAATTGCTGCAACCTAAAACAAGTTACATCATATGTAATGTTGTTATAAAGTCTTCTATGTGAAAAGTAATTAACTGAAATATACGCATCGACAAACTTTAATAAAATAAATTAGGCTATATTTTAGACATCCATGACATTTTCCATGCAACGAGAATATACGATACTGCATTAAATATTGAACTAGACTCTCAGGGGAGCCTGTTTTGCTCGCAATAAATCATTTGCAGACTTAAAGCAGAATAAATCGATTGACTATGTTCATCTTGACTGGCAGTCTGGAGAATAAATGCTCCCAAGTTCTGATTGGCACACTGGTTCCAAATTGACTACTGGTTTCAAACAAGAACGTTTAAATGTATTTTCCCACAGGCTGCTAGTTAACAATTTTGAATGGTCCAGGCCAACAAATAATATTCTGATAAAAGAACTTCTACGGACCATTTCTGCCAAATTGGGTTCCACTGAACTCACTGGTTTCAGTGAATTTTACCACAAAGTTAAACTATGTTTGCCTTAGATGGCCATCTTGGACAGCAGGCAGGATCACTGCATACAATTCTGTGAAAGGTTCAACTTAGGACCATGGCTTCTAAGTTTAGTTCCAATTTGCATACTGATTTCAGACAATATTTTTGAGGCAATTTTCCCATAGGGTTTAACAATGTTTTGCTCTGGCGCCATCTTAGATGGAAGTCTGGGTCATCGGTTAAAACGTTAACTAAAGGCTCCCAGGAGCCTGTATGACTCACCTGGACTATGTCCATCTTAACTGGCAGTCTGGGACTTTGCTATCAAGTTCTAACTAGCTCGCTGGTTTCAAACAGTGGTTTTAGTCAAGATTTTTAAGTAAATTTCCCATAGGGTACTATGTTTAACAATTTTCAGCGGTGGTGGCTATTTTTTATGGTAAGCCGGGCCATCAGATACAATTCTGGAAGAGGACCACCAAAGGACCATTGCTGCTAAGTTTTGTTCGAATAGGCTCGGTGGTTTCAGATATGAACAATACGTTAACTTCCCATAGCGTCCTATGTTAAACTATGTTAGGCTCTGGCGTTCGTCTTGGAACACGGGTGGGGAAGTTGGATAAAATTCTGAAGGAGGATCGCATAAGGACCATTACTGCCAGGTTTTCTTCCAATTAGACCCAGTGGTTTCAGACACGAAGATCTTTAATTATATTCTCCACAGGGTCCTATATTAAACTAGGATGACAGGTGGGTCATCGGATATACTTCTGAAAGAGGATCACCTAAGCACCATTGGTGCTAAGTGTTGTTCCAATCGGCCAAGAGGTTTCAGACAAGTAAATCTTTAATTAAATTCTCCATAGGGTTCTATGTTAAACCATGTTTGGCTCTCTCGGCAATCTTGGATGACAGGCCGGATCATCGGATATAATTCTGAAAGAGAATCATTTAAAGACCATTGCTGCCAAGTTTTGTTCCAATTGGCTCAGTGGTTTCAGTGATCTTAAAAAGAAAATTTTACTACGACGACGATGACGACGGACGCCAAGTGATGGTTAATGCTCAGATGGCCCCTTGTGACAAAGGATCTTGGATGGCGGGCGGGGTCAATGGATATAATTCTGAAAGAGGACCGCCTTAGGTCCATTGCTTTGGTTTCAGTGTCCTAGGAGAAGATCTTTAAATGAAGGTTTAAAATAAAGACACACTGACGACAGACCCCAATTGATGGACATTACTCACATGGACCTCTGCACCAGGGGAGAAAAAAATGAATGATTTAATATCTGAAATAATTGAATGCATCTTTTTGTAATTCATTACCATGTAAGAAATTTTTAAAGCACTCATGAATGACCGAAATACATTTGGTATAAAGCATGAAGGCAGTCGGTTAACGCCATTACACCCCTATGAACCTACTAAAAGAAGCAATCCCTTCTTATAATTACATCTGATAAATAGGAAGATTTTGGCAGCAATTGAAATTTACTACTTTCGGTACAACATTTTATCCCTGGGCCCCTATTTTTTCAAAATCAAAATCCGAAAACTTTATTTTACCTGTAAATATATATGACAATACTGTGCAAAATTAAATACAGAAAAGTCTAAGCCACAAGTTTAAATGCAGTTTTTTATAAATTCGACAACCTGCGAAACTAATGTTTGCAGTTGATCTACAGATGGTATGCAATCATTATGTAAAAAAAAAACGCCCCTTATCGCAACAATAGAAGATACATGTAAGAAGTTGACGGACGATCGAATGGAAAATCTTACCGTGTCACGTACGAACAGTTAAAGTTATAGTAGCTACGATTTAAAAAAAAAAAAATAATCCTTCAAAATGGTCTAGAATTTTTTTGTGTAAAAACCGATGTACTAGCATTAAACAAACCCTGTTTGAATTTTTGTCGGTGCGACAAAAAATAAATCTAATTCCTGCCCCTATTCATATGACATCAACATGACCTCTTACCGTGGAAATCGGGCGAAAGTTGCTGAAGAAAATACACAAAGTGAATAGTAGTAGAAATGTAGTCGGCCAAGATCGTCAAGTGTTTCTGCTAAAAAAAAAAGAAATTGCAAAGTGGTTTTTGCAAAGCCTGCGAAACGTATGACTTTTGCCAGTCATCAAATGGGCAAAAAGAGGCTGGGAATGAAATACATTATCATAAACTTCATCGATTGAATCACCACGTGTTTTGATATTTACGATTTCCTAAAACAGATCCTCAATGTTATTGTTTTACAGTAACTTACGCTAATTTTCTCAAAATGTGTGAAGATTGTAATTAAAATGAATAAAATAAATTTGAAATGGAATACAACGTTAAAGCTCTCACCTCTGAGATTTACAAATACGAATTTAAGCTCGGTCATTCACGGTAATACTTACCGATTGCCTCACTTCTAAAGACGATGTGAAATTAGTGTAATTACCGGGGGTGGATTGAGGGGGGGGGGGGGGGGTGAACTCTCTGGAACGGGGATGTGAGGAAATAGCCTAAGAAAAGGCACCCGAGCAAATACTAGAATACATGTTAATAATATACCCAAAAAAATAATTGAGATGAAAATACTTACCCGTAAAGCAGCCATATCAACAAAGTACACCAAAACTTGTGCTGATGTACAAACATCTGCGGAACTGAATAGCACTCAATTTACAACCCAAATAAATATTAGTTTTTTCAAAACGTACCCCGAATTAATACCAAAATTCATGAAGATTTCACTCAAATTTTCCGCACATCCCCGTATAGATTTTTAGAGATACTTTGAAATCACAATTTTCATAATATTTTATTGTGTTTGTTTGTTTAGATGGGGTGTTATGACGTTTTCAGCGAATTTGGCTAATTCGCGGCGGCTAGTTTTTATTGGATGAAGCCGGAGTACCTGGAGAGAACCACCGACCTTCGGTTGGAAAATTGACAATCTCTGTCAATTTAGATCGGAGTCGAACACACCCCGCCATAGGTAAGATTCGAACTCATAACCCCAGTGTTGACAGGCTAGTGATCATTAGTAGTAATGACGAACTACCTAGACTACTCGTCCATCGACGCCCATATTGTATTTTTGAACCAGCTTCCAATCCACAATGCATTCAATTACATGCGGCATGATTAACTCGATCGCGACTAAATCTTAAATAAATTGAACATACCTCTCAACTTAAATGAGTTCTGTGTAATCTTTCCTCAATTAATTATAATTTTTCTATCGATCAGACACGTATCTAAAGATTACACGGATGTAATAACGTGAACATGACCAATTCAAACCATATGATTGGTTATCGTTGTCCACAACCATTTTTTCCATTAATTCATCATGCACGTGTATATATTTGAGCAGTTTAACCCCGTTCTTTATGAATAAAAGAGAATAATCAGAGTTTTACGTAAACATGAATTGGGTATGCTTTATATATATATATTTTCCACAGCAAACTGCTTACCTTAAGCGATACAACAACAATACTTGTGTACAATAACAATGTAATACATATTTATGTAGGCCGCGCCATGTTGATTTTTTAATGACACGACGATTACCAATAAGTCTGTGAAACATGTGTTTTATTAATTATACCCCCGCAAACGGAGTTTGGATGTATGTAGTTTTCAGTCTGTCTGTCTGTCCGTCCGCCCGTCTGTCCGAAATAGCGTTGTCCGCAACTCCTCTTACATGATTCTCATGAAACTTTATGGAATGTTAGATCACTATCTGGAGATGTGCAAATTGTCAGGAATTTCTGTTTGAACAAGAAATGTAAAAGATATGGGTGTTTGGACTTAGGCAATTTTTATTCGTAGGAGAAATGAAATATGTATAGCAAATCAATGTCGGATACATAGGACAACTCGAAAGAGCAAAGGGGTTGGTCTTTATGAAATAATCGAATATGAAGTCCCAGTACATGTGTAAATGACTTCCACTCCGCAATGACGCAGGTAAAAAGTTTCGAAAATTAAGATGTGACCCATTTTTTGTCCCCTTTAAATCTTTAAAAGATAGAGATATTTAAGAGATAGTCAAAAAACGGATCTATAGAATGTTTCTTCCATTTCAATCAAGAAACATTGAAAACCAAATTCAGTTGAAAATTTTAAAATGTACACCAAAATTATAGAAAAAATACTTTCTTATCCCCACCTCAAAAAAAAAAAGTGGGAGCGGTCAGATTTACGAAAAATTATTCGTATATGGAGACCTTTGTGGTAAAATATTATAAAGATTTGTTTAATAGAACAAAAGTAAATGAGCCGAAAATTAACAGTCTACGGAAGCCAACACTGACGACAACGACACTACCATACTATAATACGTCTGCTCATATCTTTCTACACCAGGGTGAACACGTCGGGCTTAGTAGTTCATGGACATCACATGCTCATTGTCCACAGATGGACTGATAATTTTATGTACATTTCTCTTTTAGTTTTTTTGTTATTTTTGTTATGATACTGACGTAGTGTATCTGTAAATATAAATTATTAAACTGTAGCCTCTACGACTGGCGGCTTGGGATATTTTACCCCATCGCAACTGGTCATGTATTTAAGTAACTCATTTCCAAACAGATAGAAACAGCTATTAATAAAATAGGGAAGTATTAGATGTAACTGAGTTTCTGTGGAATGAAAAACTAACAACAAATAGTCAAATACTTTATTGAGAATAAATAAATATCAGAGTTTTTATTTTATGTGTAAGCTAGAGGTAAATTAAAATATGCCAAAATACTCAAATAGAACCCTTTCCTTTATAGATTTGATCAAATTATATTGTATTTTTATTTATATGATATGAAAACGAATAGAAATGGGGTTTGTGTCAGCATCCCATGACTAATGTAATGTCTTTAACACTCCACTTTCGGCAAAGAAGCAACATAACAGCGGCTAATGGTGTTTCATGTCGGATTCTTTATTGTCTTGCAATGGGAAATGCAGGGTGACTTTCTCCCAAGACCAAAATTACTGTAACAAACTTCTAATACAGCCTGCCGGTTGTACACGGTGTTAGTGCTTTATATTTGTGTGTTGACTCTTGTTCTGTTTCTCTTTGTTGTGCTTCTGGTATTTGGATAAACTAAATAAAATATGCTCCGTGGTTGTTGTTGCTTGTATTTCGCCTTATCTTTGGAATTCGTTAATATTTTATTGTTCCTGTAGTAGTTTGTTTGATTAAACATGTGACGGCACAAACAGTATAATCAGCAACAATATAAATCAAAAGAAAAGCTTGAATTCCAAATTTTTGAAGTTGAACACCTGTGTGCCCTTTGCTTAGAACATCACAAATTAAAAAAACCTTATTACCCATCTACATGTGGTTTGCAACCATTCTATATAGAAATTAAATTCCTAAACCCCCAAGGTGAAGGAGGAGTTGATGTCACAAGAAAGCGTGACGGTCGGACGACAATCGCTATATCTTCGAAAGTGGTGGGATAACTAGATATTGTACGTCTCTAAGACACGGGTGATCCGTCCTCCTGCACATCGAATCCCCGTTTATTAATTTAGTTAGTAAATCGTTATGAGAATTATTTTAAATATATATGAAGGTTTCCTAATATATCATACATATACTTTATATTTAACTAAGATGATTGCAGTTGTAAAATATCGATATATCAATACAAATTTTATTTAGACTAAAATGGAAAAGTTTAATGAAAGTCACTCTACCATAAAATGTAGTTCATATTGACCTAAATGTATATGAGCTGTGCTATACTATATAATATGACTTTTATTGAGAAATATCATTAATACATTATGATAGGTTCGTGCAAAAATTACCTAAATACCATCTCAGTTTGTATTTAATCATTATTACGAAATATGAAGTATGGATAATTTCAATTTTTCCACGAAATCGTTTGTTTTTAAAATTGTAATACCGTATAGACGGAAAATCATTTATATTCTTGTTCTTGAGCAGACCGATGTTCCAAGTTCATGAAATTTATATCGTAACCAGGGTATTTAACGAAAAAGGGGCGTATGTTTTACGTCATCCAATCAAAATGTATTGATATATAACGAGCATTAGGTAGTTTGCACCCGACGTCGCGATCGATGTCCCCCAATTTTACACATTTGTTATAGACTCGTGCATTTACTGTGTCTGTAAGTTCTTCAGCTAACGCTGACATATTTGTACACGAACGAACAGGCAACTTCACCTGGCAAACGACTAATTAATAATCACCCAATTATTTTGTAAAAACGAAAAAAAAAAAAAAAATGAACATTCCTGTAGTATGCAAACTTTCATTTTGTTCACAATCATCTTGCATAAAAAATTACTCTCCATAACTTGAAAACTGTAGGAGGAGTTATCCGACACATTACATATCACCATGCTTATTTCACCCAGAAACCAAAAACAATAATATTTGGAAACTCTTGGAGTATGCACACCTTCATTGTGTATTCAACTATCCAATAAAATAAAAAAATGAAATAAATAAACTATATTGAGGCAGTCGAAAACGACAGCTATCCCCGCACTCCATAGATTTTGTATTTTATTTACCGCTTCCACATTCATGCTAATGTTTGAATACAGACCCTTAGTTTTGAAAGTCAAAATTCAAAATCCTTACTACGCATGTGCATACATTTTGTGACATTATTGTATAGAAATTAAATGCAGAAATTGAAAAATGAAAGAGGAATTTAGACCACTACCTTAAATTCACAAAGCATTATCCACAAATATTCTTCGGGAATAATGAACATGTTAAATAGTGGTACGTGAGACTTCATTCTTAAATACACATAAACATATATACATTAAACCAACGTCTACATAATGAAATATGTTAAAACATTCAATAAAAGTGCATGAGGTTGATGTATGGCCCTTTTTATATATGACTAGTCGTATATAATAATCTCCCAAAGAAACACATTTTTTAGAACAAAAGACAAAAAAGAGCTTGTGACATATACATTGACTTCCTGGACAGAGCCCGGCTTCTGACAGAAAAGTTGCTCAGACAGGGGTACGTGGCTCCTAAGCTGAAGTCATCCTTATTAAAGTTGTATATGCGTCATCATGACTTGGTTGACAGGTATGAAAAAACCGTTTCTCAAATGAAAATGGACCTGTTCCATTAATGTTCTCCCTTCCTCATATCGGATTTGACATGAACAGCATGGTGGGTGTCCTGCAGGAAGCAGAGACTGCTTACTCTACCGGAGCACCTGACTCTACCCCCGGTTTTTTGGTGGGATCCATGTTGTTCATATGTTTTTAGATTTGATTGTAGTGCATGTATTGTTTTGGTCTTGTCTTCGTTGTTCTCCAGAGTTTGTCGGTTGCTGTGATTTTTCTTTCCTTCGAATGTCCCTTTGGTATTTCTTGACTTTACTTATTTAAAAAAAACCCTATTGTTTACACCAACAAATAGACAAAGTTTGGTCTGGTTTATACTGGGAAAAGGTACCTGTTCCTTTTCAGAAAATACACAATTATGAATTTTTTTCTCGTTTTATACATCAATCTCATGGTTTGACACTTCGTCACACTGTTATTTATTTATCCATGACAGAGTGTTAACATTCGAGATATAGCTTTATTTAATTTTTAAATATTGTGAAAATGCACACATGTTAAATGTTGGGGGAAAATGAACGTTTTGTGAAAACCGAAATGACACATTATTGTCTGTTGTGGTAATTTTCTTAATTTATAATACAATAAATATACAAGCACAGCTCAACATAACGAAGAATAATGAAGAATTGAAGCCGGAAATTGAAGTCACATATCACTACTGACATGACTGTATGCCATCTTTTAATATTCACAAACTACGTTTTTCAATTGAAGATACCACATGGGCTAGTTTGGACATATGATTAGATACAATTAATTCCATTAACCTTGCAGGTATCGATCGTTTTGAATGAAAGGTGCTTAAATTATCACCGACGAAAGAAAATGACGGGATGCGTCGTCCATCGATAGCAGATCTGTTATAATTTAAATTGACCGTTGATAATCGGATGTTGTTATATGCCAGATCATGAAAAATGCAAATCTGTATTTATATACGAGGAGTGAAAGTGTGGCATGTAATATGATTATACCGCGAATTTCTACGAGTGCTGGTTGTATAAAGTTAGTTACTTCCATCTCCCAATCCAGAAAATATAAATACGGTGACTATTTTTTTTTATTATAAATGAGGGCAATTTCTATATGTGTGATGACGGTTTCCCTGCCGATCTAATTTTTTTCCCCTTTACATTTTTATTGACTTTTTTGTAAAAACCCCGTTTACATTTGAGCACAACTGAGGAGTCGTAAATCGACGGAATGTGCACATCTTGTGCATCAAAATTGGTATTAAATCATTTATTGTAACCTACTGAAATACGACTGACGCATAACAATTTGATTTCCTATTCTTTGTAGTGATTTCTAGCTACGGTGGATTTATTTATTTTCGTGGTAAAAGGAAAAGGGGTATTCGTGGATTGTTATTTCATAATTTTTTTAATGGACATTTCATTCTATGGATCGTCAAATCGCGTATAACAACTCATAATTGCATCGTAAAGTGTTCAGTTTTTTATCCAAAAGAAGACTATTGAAATCCGTATTTGTAAGTAAATATTCTACGTGTTTACTACTTAATTGCAATTCTTTGAAGTAATAATAGATTTAGAAGATCATTTGAGGGAATTAAGACGCAATTACGATTTGAAATATTATACCCCAACTCTTAAGTGGGGCTATACTGCATTCTCTTTGTCCGTTCGTCCGTCTACAAACACGTTTTTTCACATTTTTCTCAGCTTCTACAGGGCAGAATGATTTCATAATTGGTATGTAGTTTTGACAAGATGAGTTGTACGTTGTCTCCTATTTATGCTCCGCCATGAATGTGGCTAAGGAAAATAGATTTGCCCTTTTCCGCCCGTCCGTACATACGTCCCGATTCGGTTAAGTTTTGCATTAAGCTCTATTTCTCAGAAACCTATAGAAGTATATCAATGATATTTCACCATTACAGTCCTCTTGTATAGTAAAACGCAGTTCAGCAACTCTTTGGTGGCTATGACCTGCATTTTATGCATCAGTGACTTTGGTTAAGTTTTACGTGTAGGTTCATTTCGTTGGCACTAAACATAGTGTATCAATAAAACTTCATCAGTGGATGTGCCTCGAGTAGTACTGAGCAGTCATACATAAAAAAGTAATTGGGTCATTATGACCTACATTTATGTTTGAGCGACTCTGGTTAAGCTTTGCGTTTAGGTTCATTTCTTTGGAACTAAGCAAAAAGTATCAATGAAACTTCATCAGTGGGTGTGCCTTGTGTAGTATTGAGCAGTCATACAATTCATTGTGTGATTATGACCTACATTTTATGCTTGAGCGGCTCTGGTAAAGTTTTGCATTAAGGTTCATTTCTTTTGAATTAAGCATATTGTATCAATGAAACTTCATCAGTGGATGTGCCTTGAGTAGTACTGAGCAGTCATACAATAATTGGGTCATTGTGACCTACGTGTATGCTTGAGTAACTCCGGTTAAGATTTGCATTGAGGTTCTTTTCTTTGGAACTAAGTAAAAAGTATCAATGTGCCTTGGGTAGTATTGAGCAGTCATACAAATTATTGTGTCATTGTGACCTACATTTAATGATTGATCGACCCTGGTTAAGTTTTGCGTTTTTAGATCATTTTTTTTAACTAAGCATAGTGTATCAATAAACTTAATCAGTGGATGTGCCTTTAGTAGTACTGAACAGTCATCCATAATTGGGTCATTATGATCTACATGTTATGCTTGACCGACTCTGGTTAAATTTTGCATTTCGGTTCATTTCTGTGGAACTAAGTATAGTGTATCAACAAAACTTCATCAGTGGATGTATCCTGGAGAGTACTGAGCCTTCATACATGATGATCTACATTTTAGGCGGGGTATCAGTGTGCTACAAACACAATTTTTAGTTTCAGTTCTGCCATACCCCAACTTCCTGTTTAACGGGACTTTGGCTTTGTAGAAGTACAACTTTACACATAAAAAATTATGTCACATTTTTCTCAGCTTCTACAGGGCAGAATGATTTCATATTTTGTATCTAGCTTTGACATGATGAGTTGTACGTTGACTCCTATTTTCAGTTCTACGTACGTTGACTCCCATTTTCAGTTCTGCCTGACCAAAATGTTTTACGAGCACTTCCTGTTGACGTTGTAACATGCCAAAACGTAAATCCGATTATAATCTTCCGTAACGGTTTCAACCTAACTTTGTTATTCTTTATTTTACGAAATAACGAACATATGTATTTGCTGTGGCGAAAATTGTGTCACAAGATTTTGCTCATATATCGTGTTTAAATGTAACATTCAATCAACATGTAAATTGGAAACCGGAAGTCAATACCGCGATATATTTTCACGACAAAAATATTGCCATCACGTTGCTTCCGTTGTCATCGTCGCAAAGTTTCCTTTAAGGATCTTCTCCTCTGTTACAGATAGCTAGGCCAGTTGGAATAAAACTTGGCTAAAATGGTTCTTAGGTAGTCCTAATTCAGAGTTATATCCGATGACCCAGCCCGCCATCCAAGGTGGCCACTAGCAAAACATAGTTTAACATAGGACCTATGGGAAATTTACTTAAAGATATTCCTGTCTGATTTCACAATTCCTATTGGAACAAATATTCACATCAATGGTCCTCTTTCAGAATTATATCCGATGACGCTGCTCGCCATCCAAGATGCCCACCAGAGCCGAACATAGTTTAACATAGCACCCTATTGGAAATTAACTTGGTCTTCTTGTCTGAAGCCACAAATTCAATTTGAACCAAACTTTGCAGCAATGGTCCTTAGGTGGTCCTTTTTCTATATCCAATGATCATGCCCATCATCAAAGATGGCTGCCATAAAAGAACATAATTAGTTCGCCTCAACGAAGTACTCCCGGCATCCACGTCCGCGTGTGCATCCAAAGCCAGTTCTCCTTTACAAGTTGACATAGGGTCGGTCATAAATTTTTGTTTGCTGGTGTACGTCGAAGAGACTAACCATGTGACATAAGATGAAGGTCATATGACCTATATACAAAGTGACCTACAATCATATTACTTGGTGTGAGGGTGCATCTCGGGGAGTAACACAGCCTACAACCAAAATTAAGTCACTCTGACCTACTTTTTGCACTTCATTGACTTAAGTTTTACGTCCGAGTTCAGTTATCCGATACCTAGGGACCTACAATCATTAGTTGGTGGGAGTGTGCATCTCGGGGAGTAATACAGCCTCTCACCAAAATTAGGTCAGTCTGACCTACGTTTTGCACTTCATTGACTTACGTTTTACGTCCGAGTACAGTTCTCCGATAACATGGGACTTACAGTCATATCACATGGTGTGAGGCTGCATAATAGGGAGTGACACAGCCTCCCACCAAAATTAGATCATCTTACCTACTTATCCCGCTTCAGTTACTTGGGTTACTTAGTTTTACGTCCGAGTTAAGTTCTCCAATACCAAGCAACCTACAATCATCTTTCTTGGTGTGAGTATGTATCTCGAGAAGTAACACAGCCTCCCACCAAAAATAGGTCACTCTGACATACTTATCGTGCTTCATTTATTTTGGTTAAGTTTTACGTCAGAGTTTAGTTCTCTTTTACCAAGCGTCCTAAAATCATATTACTTGGTGTCTTAACGTGCATCTCGGATGTAACACAGCCTCCCACAAAATTTGACCTACTTATTGCGCTTTATTGACGTTACGTTTTACGTCCGAGTTCAGTTTTCCGATACCACAGCTGAACATAGTCTAACATTGGACCATATGGGAAATTTAGGTAAAGATCTTGTCTGATACCACAAAGCCAATTGGAACAAACCTTTGCAGCAATGGTCATTAGGTGTTCATCATTCAGAATTGTATCCGATGACCAAGCAGGCCATCCAAGATGGCAGCCAGAGCCAAACACAGTTTAACATAGGAGGTCTTTCGAAAATTCACCGAAAGATAGTTTAAAACCTTTGAACAATTGGGCAAAACCTGTTAATTGTGGAATTTCAGACTGTCTGTTTTTCTTTCTTGTGCTGTTTCATTTTAAATGTTAAGTTGAAATGTGCTACATCTTTTCTATTATATTAGTTTTAACTTTTAGGGTACATGTACATATATTTTTTATGTTACTGTTCTTATGAATTGATTTTGTGTTTCATTGTTGTGGACTTTCAGTTTAATCCACTCTGTGTCTCTTTTGCAAATGTTGGCATTTTAATACAATATTACGAACCAGTAAGCTATGGTTGATTTTGAATTTGAAACATTTACATTTAAGTCATTCTGTTGTGAAGTTAAAAACAGAACAAAGCTATCTCATCTCAGTGTTATATGTTTGCAGTTTTTTCTCTTTTTTTTATTTTTTTTTTACAGATTCTCAAAATTTAATATGTTAAATAGCATTGAATAAACAATCTGTTGTGCTAGATAAGATAATATTGTAGCACACTGTTAACATCTTTAAGAATAAAATTATTCTCAGTGTCAAACATTTATTTATTTAGAAGACTGTTCAATACTTTGAAAATATATTAGATATTTAAATATAAGGATTATGAATAAATGTATGCTGTGCATAACAGTATTGTATATTAGTTATTAATGCATAATTACGTAATATTCAGTTTAGATAGGATCCATGTACAAATGTAACCTAAACACCACATCTGCATGTACTTGGAAATGTCAAAACATAGAAATATACTATTAAAAAAAGAAACGCGTCATCAATTTCTTGTATAACGTATAAGATAACCAGAGGCTCTCAAGAGCCTGTAGCGCTCATCTTGTCCATCTTGAGCAGGATTAAAATTTAAGTGTAGCAGTCAATTTGGCTAGTTTTCTCATAGGGTCCTATGTTAAACTAAGTTGGCTGCGGTGGTTATCTTGACTGATAGTCAGGGTCATAAGAAATAATCCTAAAAAATTACAATCTAAGGACCACTGCTGCCAAGTCAGGTTCCGATTGGTTAAGTGCTTTCAAACAATAATATTTGTCAATTAATTTTCCCATAGGGTTCTATGTTAAACTATGTTCGGCTCTGGCAGCCATCTTGGTTGACAGTCGGGGTATTCGGACACATTTCTGAAAGATGACCATAGAAGGACCAATGCTGACAAGTCTGGTTCCAATTGTCCCCGCGGTTTCTGGCAAGAATATTTTTAAATGAATTTTCCCATAGGGTCCAACGTTAAACTACTATGGACTGAGACAGCCATATTGGTTGACACTACATGTAATCGGACATAATTCTGAATGAGGACCATCTAAGGACCATTACTGGCAAGTCCGGTTGTAATTATCCCTGTGGAGCGATAATCGCAAATTTAGCATTTCAAAGGCGATAACTCCATAACAACTGATGAAAAAATATCTCGCAACCATATATATTTAGATTTAGGACACTATATTTTAACTGTTTAAGCCAGAATTGGAGGTCAATGATCAAGGTAATTGAAAAGTCCATAGCAACCGTCTTAAAGTCCCAAGCAACAATATATATTTAGAATCAGGACCCTATAGTTTAAGTGTGCAAGTCAGAATTAAAGGTCAAGGTACAAGGTCATAGAAAAATCAATAGCAACCGACTAAAAAGTCCCTAGCAACCATGTATACTTAGATTCGGGACATTATAATGTACCTGTGCAAGTAAACCAGAAAATATCAAAAATCAAGATCATTGAAAAAGGCTATAGCAACCGACGAAAAGGTCCATAGCAACCATACATATTTAGATTCAGGACTTTTAATTTAGCTTTACAAACAAAATGGAGAATCAATAGTCAAGGTACTTGAAAAAGTCCATAGCAACCACTGAAAAAGTTCGTAGCAACCATATATAATTTACCTATAAAAGTCAAAAAGAAAGTTCAAGAGTCAATTTTATTCAAAAAGTCCATAATACTCGACGAAATAGTCCTTAGCAACCATATTTAAGAAGGCCGGCGTATGGAGTATATATATTTCACAACTCATACGTTATTCCAGAGCTGTGAGATATAGATTGACTTCCTAGACAGAGCTCGGCTCCTGAAAGAAAAATTGCTCGGACAGGGGTACTTTGCTCCTAAGTTGGAGTCATCCTTATTAAAGTTTAACGGACGTCATCATGACTTGGTTGACAGGTATGACAATTCCGTTTCCCAGATGAAAATGGACTTGCTGCATTGATGTTGTCCTTTCCTCATACCGGATTTGACATTGGTAGCATTGTGTTGTCCTGCAAGAAGCAAAGACTGCTTAGTCTTTCGGAGCACCTGAATCTACCCCCCGTTTTTATGGTGGGGTCCATGTTGTTGATAGGTTTTTAGTTTTTAGTTGAAGTGCATATATTGTTTTTGTCTTATCTTCGTTGTTCTCGGGAGTTGTTTTGATGTTCCCTTCCTTCGAACGCCCCTTTCGTTTCTCTTGACTTTACTTATTTTATTCAGGACACTATAATATAGCTACAAAGCTCCATGGTCAAGGTCATTTACAAATCCATAGCAACCGATGAAAAAGTATCTAAAAACCAGTATTTGGAAAGACCTTAGCAATTGTTTTTAAAACAACTGTGTTTTATCTAAGGTCTTTCTAGTTTCCAACGGGAAGACATTACTGTATATCTTATGATTATTATTCTTTTTCTTATTCTTATTCTTTTCTGCCAAGTTTTCGAACTCTGCCCAAACACCTTCAACCTTGTTATCAGTCTATGACGGAAAACGTCACAGATAGAGGCAAACCGAAAGTTAGAAAATGTCGGACATCTCAAGACACAAGCGTGTTTTCATTAATCGAAACATTTTGACGACTACTATTAGAGCTACTCCCCCTTGAACAGTTAACGGAACACCTTAAGTTTCAAAAGTCACAAACAGTTAGTCGTAGAGACTTGGAACTTCACTGGACATACCTCGAAATTGACTTTAAAGTCAAAGGTCAAGGTCAAACTTGACCCCTTAAATTAAACCGTGTTATCGCTGTGTCTCGGAAACCGTAAAAGATAACTGATTTAATGTATCGAGAAAAATGTTCATCTTGTCAAATTTGTCGTGTTTCGGTCAAAGCGCTATATCGACTTGTTATAGGAGTTATTCGCCCTATTTATATTTAACAGAACACGTAAATGGTCAAAACTCATAAACGATTAGTCGAAGAGACTTTGCACCAATGTTCATCAGAGATAAGAGATAAAAAAAAACTTCAAAATGACCCCAACGTCAAAGGCCAAGGTCAAACTTGACTTCTGACCTTAAAGCTTGTTACCAAAACGTAAACGATAGCTGATGAAATGTATTAAGAAAAAGGTTTAGATTGTCAAGGTTTACAATTGTCTCATGGGTTCGAATCCGTACAACCACAACTTATATGGGTTAGTGCCCTGGATACTTTTATAATGTATTTTATATCTCGCAAACCATAATAGATAGAAAGAAAATGTCAATACAACAAATGATCAGTTTAAAAAGATCTAAATTTCAGTACCAAGGTCAAAGGACAAACATGAAGGTTATTGAAAAGTCCTTAGCAAAAGATTTTGTTTGTTTATTTAGTTGGGGTTTAACGCCGTTTTCAGTACATTTGGCTATTTCGCGGCGGCCAGTTTTTATTGGTGTAGGAAGCCGGAGTACCCGGAGAGAACCACCGACCTTCGGTAGGAAAATTGGCAATCCTTGTCAAGTAAGGTGGGGGTCGAACACACCCCGCCACAGATACGAACTTACAACCGCAGAGTTGACAGGCTAGTGATCAGTAGTAGTCATGACGAACTACCTAGACCACTCGGCCACCGAGGGCCCCCTTAGCAACAGATAGAGAAGTACCTAACAACATATAGATTTATGTTCAGGACACTATTTCATAGTTTTTTAAGTCAGACTGGAAGGTCTAGGGTCAAGGTCATCGAAAATGTCCTTAGCAACCTTCTGAAAAGTACTTATCATCCATATATATTTATATTCAGGACTCTATAATACAGCTTTTCAAGTCAAAATGGAAGGTTAAGGGTCAAGGTCATCGGAAAAGTCCTAAGCAACAATATATTTATTGTCAGGATCTTATATTTCAACTTAACAGATGAAAATGGAAGGTCAGGGGTGAAGGTCATTGACAAAGTCCCTAGCAACCATATATAATTATGTTCAGGGCAAGTATACAAGCAAAAAAGGTGATGGTTAATATTCGTAGCAACCACGCGAACAACACCCTAGAAACCATATAATAAACATGTGTGTATTAATACGAACATGAGATGAAAGGTCAAGTTGACCCGGGAAAGACCTAGCATTATGAACAATTGTCTTTCTAGTTCTTAATTACTTTTGTTAAAAGATTTCAATCGTCTTGTTTATACTTTAAATGTTTTAACCTACAAAGTTAATCAACAATTAATTTCGTATTAAAATCACCGAATTACATGAGGATTGGATTTCAATGAGATTTCATTTACTTACCATGTACCTCGACATAGCACATTTCCACATATGTTTGAATTTTCTCTCTGGAATTATAAACTACAACACCTTTCCCAACCGCTTGACAGGCAATATCAAAGAAAAACTGTTGATTGTTTGTAGATTGTGGATCCTGATAACAGAGATAACCGAGAGGTCCTCCAGCAGGTACATTTGAGGTACTTGAGTTTGTTACATACAAGGAAAATCCACTAACTCGATCAGCAACTATAAGAAAAAAACGTTGAGTTACATTCATTTTACGTATCGATGTAATTTAGAAAACATTAATGTTGATCTAATGCAGCCCCATTATTCCCACACCCATTACTTCCGACACCCTTACTTCGACCCTCATTATAAACCTAACACTCAATTGTCTAGAACCGAACATGCATATTTTAAAGTACAGATAGTTGAAAATACCCACACATGTTAATCTCCTATCAGCAAGTCTCGGAACGATTTGAACATACGGTATTCCACTTTAAAACTAACTTGATATAATAAATTTATGAAACTATTACACATTATGATGTCATGTGTAGATTGTATAAATATCATGTAAAAAAGACAAATTATTGTTATCTACGATCGCTAAATTATAGATTTCCTATTCTTAACCCTCGCTCCCTTCTTGAGTAGCAATATACCAGCATCGCTTGCATATGGCCTCTACTTGTCTCAGGTTATTACGTATTGTTTAACAGTTATAGTTTTCCAATAGCTAAGATGATGTTCGACACGTTCCTATAGTCGTAATATTTCATGTACATCCACCGATGTGTTACTACCACGGGATTGACTTTGTTGAACTTCACGACGGGTGTCGTTTTTTGGTGTGCTCCTTTGGTATATCTGTCCTCTTTATACAAAGTTTCATTCTTATAAAAGTGTTGAAGAAGGTCATTGATATGCACTTTCACAGTAAATTTGAACTTTTGTGTAGGCAAATTTTAGGATAAGTCTTGGAGAATAATTGTAAAAACGTAACAAAATGTACTATTCAATTGATTAAACAACTTCATGAAAATATTTGTTTTAAACCTGAGGACCTGAAAATGTTCCGAAAAGTCTCCAGGAGAAGTCTATAAAAATAAAAATCACAATAAATAATAACAATGGCATTTTTTGGAATTGATATCGATTCACTCATAGAGTCTTTGCATCGGAAATAAACAAATCTATTCTAAAAGCAGTTGTTGGTATGAAGCGGGTAATATGTTCGTCTCGTATAATTTATGATGGTATGATACTAAACCCCTAACGGGAGGGATTGCGGTTGAATTTCTATATGATAAAGACATAATCTTTCAATCAGTTTAATTGAGGTCTGGAGCTGGCATGTCAGTAACTGGTAGTAGTCCTTTGTTAATATAAATATTCATCATTTTTATTTTGCATCGTTTCTTCTGTTAGTCTTTTTAACACCGGACTCGGACATCTTTTGAACTGATTTTTTAATGTGTGTATCGCTGTGTGTTTGTTAATTCCACACTGGCTTAAGGTATAGAGGAAGGGTTGAGATCTCACAAAACATGTTTACCCCACCGCATGTTTGCAACTGTCGCAAGTCAGGAACCTCTAGCCTTTGTAAGTCTTGCCTGTTTTTTTTTTAATTTTGGTTTATTTGTATGTTTCGTAGTTGAGTGTGCCGTCCATTTCGCTTAACTAATATGCATTATTGTTTAGGGGCCAGCTGAAGCTCTGCCCCGGGTTTTCTCGCTGTGTTGAAGATACATTGGTAGTCTTGAGCTGGTTTCTTCTCTTTGACACATTCCCCATTTCCATTTCTATTCTAAGTACACAGTATAAGTTTAAGCACGCCTAAGAAGTCATTTGGTGATATTGTAACACATTTTAAATCAAAAGGAAAAGGTATGACTTGACCAGATATTTGGTCCGTTGAATTCCAAAATCAACAAGTAATGAGAAACTTACTATACGCTATCATTAAGTACTGTTAAAATGTTGCATTTTAAGGAGCATTTTTTGTTTTTACAAGACATTTCTGTAAACGCGGCAAAATGCTGTCAAAAATTGCTAATTTTGAAGAAATCAATGAAAACAGCCAGTTCTACCCAAATTGTATTTTTGATGTCAAATGGGGCTAAAAACGGCTGAAATCATACCATCTCCTTTATACATGAAATGATATCAATGAATGGTGTAATGTGTTTGCTTTTATTTCTTTGACGGATAGATGGAAGAATTATTGTTTAACGTCCAGTGGCAACCATTAGGTGCATATCAGGACTAGAACATGTTCATACGATATAAATATGATCCTTGCTTCGTAATAGAACGACACGCAGAGCCATCTGTACTAGCTCCGCAGGAAGACATTACACCACACTCGGACACTTTATACTGACTCCGAGCCGACCAGTGCTTTGCTTTTACTCCTAGATGCTGTGTGGATGGAGGAGAAGCAGCAAATTCCAGTTTTAATGTTGGTTTGAGCACTATACGACGAGACCACTGAGGCGGTTTTTATTTCTTTGAAAAATTTAAATCAATAAGATCGATTTTTAAAAGGGTATCAGTGTATTTACTTTCTTTTTTAGTAACATTTCTTATATAACTAGGTATTGAAAGTAAATATCTGACTGATTTATAGACATGAATGTAAGCAAAGTCAAAAAATACCAAAAAGGTAGACTCAGGTGCTCCGGAAGAGTAAGTTGTCTCTGTAACTAACTTGTCAGTTTTAATAAATTAATAGGTTTGATTTCGAAATCTGCTTTAATTTTAATCCGCACGTTTAGACATTATCTCCAACAAAGAAATCTCTTACAAAGTACACAATGTAAATCGCACTATTCCGTCCACGCAAACACGATCCATATACGATTTGTTATCAACCATCTGCTCAAATAGGATTTTGCCTACTGTAAAAATGAAACCATAACATAGCAGATTCACACTAGTATGAATGAATCTATAAATGCTCTTTATTGAAAGTGTGTATATAAAGTTTACAATTTAACGATTTTGTTAACGAGTATTGATTTACGTCGATCATATATGACGTTTTGACAAAGACCATAAGATCATCGTCGTCTTGATCAATAACATCCACAGACCGTTGATGTCACCTATTCTTTCAAGACGAATATTCTTGTTATCAACGAACATCGGACAAGATAACATATAACATATAATGTTAAAACATATCATTCACATGAGTATCACATCTGTCACAAAAAGCTTCTGTTATAAGATATTAACCTAGTTTACAGAGATACACTTGACAGTTAGTTTAAACATAGCAAATACGACATAAAACATGTCTACTTAAATTATTATGTATCTATGAAAACCGCATCAGTCAATTACGACGAATAAATATCTTCCACCATATATTTTGTTCATGTGCATTAACGGCAATTTTGTCAATATTTTTCCAGATAACAGAGTTTGGAAATGTACCACTAATAGTGTAGTCTAGCGTATTTATTACATAGTTACCTGTGATTACACAATATCCGAGTGAAAGAAAATATGGTAAATCACATGTGAAAGAACAGCCGGTAAAAACTATAAATAAACAACTTGGGACCGAATTACAGCTGTAAATAACTCGTTCGCTGCGCGCTCTCGTGATTTACTGCTTAGTCTGGTCACGTGTTGTTTATTTCTGGTATTTGAATTCAGCGATTAGTTATATTATCAATCTTGTTAAGCCATATTTCGTCATCGATTCAATAAAAAAAGTCACTCTACCTATAATTCTGATGGTATTATAGATGTTGAGTGCGTTACAGATCAGACCAGACGCACAAGATTCGCATGTTACACCTATCCAACACGATGCAGGTTAAATATTAGAGGATTTCCGATCGTGTGATTTCTACAAATTGAGTTTAAACTGAGTTTAAATACGAACGGCGTGTAACGAAACGATTTATTGTGTTGTTGAGGATATAAATGTAGGAAAAGCAGTGAAATATTAAGTATTAATTGTTACGTTTACCTGATCGATTATAGCATGTTAACCAAATTTATATGATAATAATGACTTGTCAGAAAAACACAATCGTATCTGACTATTCTAAAACAAAAGAAATCATCCAAAAGCTTTCAACTCTTTGAACAATACCTAGCGATAAAGCTTGCACGCTTTCATCATAGATTTAAGATGAATTGGTTGGTCGATTTTTTATTATTACAAATATTTATATAAACAGTTCATATATGAATATATATTAATTAGAAACATCTATTGCATCAATATACAACTGGGCGATATTCTAAACTCTTTAGAAATGTCCTAAGACGTCAGAGGAACTTCCTAGAACGGTTCTTGAGACTTTTCAACAGTTTATGATAGGGTGTATGTTTCCTGACCTAGAATCATTCTGGACAATTCCACCCTAAAACCATTTAAAACAGTCCTACTCTAGAACCATTCTATAGGGTTATACTCTAGAACCATTTCAACATTCAACAATAACTAATGGAGCACAAAGTAAAAATTGCAACTGTTCAAAACAGAAATGTTGAATTTTTAATATCAATATCACACGAAATAAGATAATCATCTTGTAGGCATAATTTTCAAATCAACTTTTAACATACCGTAATAGTTTACAGAGTTGAAAAAAATGTAAAGCAAAATTTCACTCACCATGAAGTGAAAATAAAGTTTGTTTTTTTACTTAAAACATCAAAATCTGTAGAATATATATAGATTCTCCTTCAGGTTCGAGTGAGTTATGGAATTTCTCCACCCGAGATAGTTAAATTTTCCATAACTCACGAGTAAATAGAAGGAGAATCTGTTTCTCCTATGATTTTCGACAAAAACCTCAAGAAAACGGCGTTGCTATGTAGTTTGTTTACATTGACGTCATTTCGGGACTTCTCTAGTTTATCGTTCCAATAACTGTAGAAAAAAAGGCGGTAATTCCCACGTAGAAATTTAATCACCGGGAAGTGGTTAAAGATATTATGTATTTTTATCCCACCGATTAAACACGTCAAGAATAGGAGAAAAATAGTTAATCTTTTATGCCATTTTAAAAAATGTCTTTTGAGAGACTGTAATAACTCTTAGAGTATGAAATAAATACAAAATGACCAGCATAATCATGATTTGATTTTATTTTATTTTCCATTTTCCAAATTATTTTAATCAAACATACCGTTTAATCGATATTATTTTTCTTAATTTAATTGATAGCTAGCTAGTATTCAATGATAGTTAGATACGAATGCTGGTAGCGATATTTGTGGCTTGCAAAAATTTTTCAAGAGTTGAACGCCAAGTTTTCTACATGTAGCTAAGAGTCAAAACGGGTTTCAATTTGTTGCCAGGCCGGGACTGTATTATAAACAAGATAGTTAAAGTTCAAATCTACGTTTAATTTCCAAATGATTTATGCAAATCATAGGTTTATAATCTTGTTTTTAATATATTTTTTAGACTATTTATCGTAAATAATTGGATAATATTCTTCTGTAACATAAAATAGAAACTTGTTTACCATACCAATAAGTATATATTTCCTGAATGTTCATGTGAAATATCTTATAAACGATATAAAAACGGACATTAAGGTGTATTTTCATGTTTTAAAAAACAAAATCGGTCTGAAAATCTTTGTTCATGATTTTTCGGGAAACTAAAGAACCTCGTTGACGTCATATTCGCGAAACAACTTCTGAAAAAAATATGCGCGACGTAAAATAATTTCTCAAAATAACCATGGAGACGACATATTTAAACAACATTTAGTCGTTTTTGTACTAATTCATGCGAAAATATAGACAAACAAAAATAAAGCGTACGTTTAAAAATTTGATTTAATCGTAAATAATGAAATGCAATGGGAAGATCGGAAAGAAGTCCCAGCAGACATTATCAGCACTGAGGAAAGACACATTTTGTTGATGTCACTTTTAGCAATTTCTTCATCATTCATTTAAATAAAACGCCATAATATAAAAAAGGAACACCAAATCTTAATCTATTAATATTTTGAAATTTTGAAAGCTAGTTAATAAGTTCTAAGCTGCCAGACGTTGGGAGAATTTGTTGATAAGTCCTGCTGACTGTTCAAAACTCCTGCTCAGCGCACGCACTTCTTGATACGAATGTTTCGCAGCTGCTCAAAAAGCTGATAGAATCACAGGGCAGGATGATAACAATAGTTTCTTGTGGAGTTTGGGGCGAGTGAGCGTAGTGAACGAGACCCAAGTCTTCATATACTGTCGAACGGGATAATATTTTACGATATCTAGCTGTCAAAATGCAGATAATATTTTTATCATCTTAATTACTTATCTGAAACGTAAATATTTGTAAACTTTCAAAATTCTTCCAAACTATCGCGGGAAAGTATGGATTCTTCATCGCAACGACAACAAGTTTTCCGTTACACACGTACGTTGTTTGCCATACCAATAAGTATATATATATATGTCCTGAATGTTCATGTAAAATATCTTAGAAACGTTATAAATACAAACAATTGGGTGTATTTTCATTTTTTTTAAAAACAAAATCAGTGTGGAAATCTTTGTTCATGATTTTCCGGGAAGCTAAAGCATAATTGGGAGAATTTGGGAGAATTTGTTGATAATGCCTGCTGAGCGCACGCGCTTCTTGATACGAATTTTACGGAGCTGCTCAACAAGCTGATAGAATCGCAGGGAAGGATGATAACAATAGTTTCCGTCCATTTTTTGTGGCGTTCGCTCAACCTTCACTTTTACATCAGCATCAAAAGAAAGAGCCTTAAATTTTGAACGAATATTTAAAGGCATTTATGTAACGAATCATACCCGGACAAAAATTCGGACTACTGGGCTGTACGTAAGTCGAAACAAAATTTAGAGCTGAATTTTTTTCAAATTGTTTGCAAAGGTTCGGGTATGGAAACCATATGGCCATAATAGCATGAACCATTTCAAAAATAAAAAAAATCAATAAAATATTTTAATTTCTTTCATTTGAAAATATCAAGACGGATTGGAATTCCTCTGACGTCAAATTGACTGTTTTAAAATTTATTGGTATCGTGGGACGTCGGACCACACTCCATATATTTGAATACAAAAGTGGGAAATATTGTAACAATATTTCTCAATGTCTTTGGATTTTATGTCAGCCTGGATGTTACAAAACATGATGATTCTTTTAAATGATAACTAATAACTAATAACTTTGAAGACAATATTGCAGGATGAAAAAAATATTTTTTTAACATGTTTAATATAGAATAATATAGAAAATGGTTGTATTAGGCTCGATACTGGAGGAAAATGTACAGTAGAGCATAGAATGTTCTTAAATGCTTACTCTCAAACAAATATTCTTTTTTCTGTAGTACACTTATATTGTATATATATTCTTTTATAATGTATTAAAATAGTCTATGTTTCAAGCAACAGAAATTCAGATATACATTATTTTTACGATATATCATTAATTCGGATATATTTGACAATAAAACCAAAATGAAGACCACCAATTGATGTTTTTGTCTTGCATGGCAAGTTTAACAGGGAAATGCACAAGAGTAAAAGCCCAGGCAAGGAAAAGGGAAATAATTGTTATACACATTACATGTCATGCATGTGAAACATGACATACATGTAATACGCCTAAAACATGGATAAACTTTGTATGGCAGTTGCCTAACATAAGACTATACTCTGACAGACAATCCGTGATAGCATCGAAACAATATACGTCCACGAAAAGGAAATATAGTTTTTCTCCATCTTAAAAGCATAGTGAAAAGTTTCTACTTAAAAATATTACTTACATTGGTCCCTGTGATATAATATGATTCTGGTGATAAACATATAATTATTAAATTGAATTTTCCACCAAGCTTCTCCATATGGATAATCTGTGTGTGAACATCCCGAAGTCCATTTTGTAGAAGCAGGTGGAAATAGTGCAAGACTTGCATTATAAACTCTGTAAGTTGAGCTTTGATATGCTTCACCTTCAGCTGTAAGATTTTCTTAAAAAAAAAACAAAAAAACAAACATAAATATACAATCATAAAAAGTTCCTTATTTTATAAAAGTGATGCTTGTGGACAAATTAATACGCGTTTCATTAGGGATTTTGAAGATTATAGTAAATCATATAACAAATCTGAGAACTAATCCAGTCCTTTCAAATTGTCAAAATCCATAACTTAAAAGTTCAACCATCTCAGGTATTGTTTTCATTGACCACTGAACCATTGGCCGAATAATAATAATAGTAATCATAATAATAATAATAATAATAATAATAATAACTAGAGGCAGACCTAAAAATTTAAGTGTTGCAGTCAATTTGGCTGGTTTTTCTAAAGGATTATATGTTAAACTAATTTCTGCTGTGGCAGTGATCTTGGTTGACAGTCCAGGTGAACGGATACATTTCTAAAAGAGAACCATCTAAGGACCATTTCTGCTAAGTCTTGTTCCATCTGGCTAAGCGGTTTCAGACAAGAAGATTTTTAAATGAAATTTCCTATAGGGTCCAATATTTAACAAAAGTTCGGTGTGGCAGCCATCTTGGTTGACAATCTGGGTAATCGGACAGATTTCTGAAAGAGGACCTTCTAAGGACCAATGCTGCCAAGCCGGCTCCAATATGTCAAGTGGTTTCAGACAAGACGAATTTTCAATAAATGGGAAATTCACTCAAAAATCTTTTCGTCTGAAACCACTAAGCCAATTACAATTAGACTTGGTAGCAATGGTCCTTAGATGGCCCTCTTTCAGAATTTTTGTGCGATGACTCAGACTGTCAACCAGGATGACCGTCACACCCGAACCTAGTTTTATATCAGGCCCTGTGGAAAAATTCATTGAAAAATATTCTTGCCTGAAACCCCTTGACACATTATAGCCAGACTTAGCAGCATTGGTCCTTAAGAGGTCCTCTTTCAGAAATCTGTCAACCTCTGATCAACCAAGATGTCTGCCACACTGAACTTTGTTAAATATTGGACCCTATAGGAAAATTCATTTAACAATCTTCTTGTCTGAAACCGCTTAGCCAGTGGGAACAAAGCAGAAATGGTGAATGTCAAGATAAGATGTAGACTTGACATTGTGGTATCCTTAATTTCGAGCTTTGGGATAGATCACATGTACGAAATTCCCAAAACGTGAATTGTTGAGTTATTAAACGACATCTATGTAGCGCAAGGTGAAATTAAAGGTACGGGCTAACTTATGTTTTTCCTTAAGATGTCCGCCAAGGAAGTCTGCCTCATTTAAGTAAAGAAACAAGTTGGCCAGGAGTGCCCCACATTTAGTGCATATAGAAATGCCAATAGTCGTTGGAAAACACGTCCACCAAATTGAACAAATATGGTGTCGGTCAAAAATTCATTCATCAGAATAATTTCGTCCTCTTTGTTGCTAGATTTAGTTGTTTTAAACAAAGTATGATTTATCTCTACCAATGACAAGGTGTGTATATCTACTGTTGTCATTTTTACTTTGAAAGCATCGATGCATCGAGCATTAGATCTTACAACTTCTCATTCAGCTGTGAATGAGGAATGTTTGTATAGAAGGTAGAGAAATGTTTTTTATGCTGTTATATCACATACAGAACGAAGAGTCATGTTTGTGAAGATTTAAAAAACCAATGCTCTTACAGTGAACAGAACATGTCATTCCTAATGATATCGAAAACATAAATCGCCCTGGCATTAAAACGGCAGATCGTAGGGGACATGACATGATTTTGAATTCAAATGATGTATAGGGAAGGCGTTGTAGCGATGATATAGTCAGGAAATAACAGCTTGGGCAAAACTCTAGATTTCCCGATGAAAGAGTTCAGATTCTAGTAAAATTCCATATGTCTTGAACATCCAATTCCTGTGCTGTCTCTGTTATTGCAAAGATAGATCTATTTAAGAAAAGTAAAATAAAACGAACTATGAAAATTTTATACACATGGTTGAGCGTGAAACGCACATGATTCGCACGATAAACGCACACGATTCGCACATTACACGCCAACCATACGATCCACGTTACGCTATTCACGATTTCTGATCGTGCGATTTATAAAAACTGTGTTTGTAAGTTACGAACGAAATATAACGAAACGAATAGTTAAATGTTATGCAAAAATATTAATATATATTTAAAATTGCATTTGATTTGAAATAAATAAGTGCGATAGAAGCAAGGCAGATTAATTAAACGGTTCACATTAAACCTTTTTCGTCAATACAAATATTTATTTGCAAAATAAACATTACGCCACAATTATGGCTTCTTTCAAATAAAAGACATCATGTTTTGGGGGTGTGTTCTACGAACTACTACTGGGCTAAAACAACATCTAATTAAACAAGTGATTAAGAGTTCCTCTGAACGGAGACGTTTTATCCGTACATCTACTTCAGATGTACAATGTTTAATGGTTTGGTTATCAGTTAAATTGTGACAGTATTTTATTTGTTTATTTATTAATAATATAAAATAAAATATGAACTGTTCATGTATAGAAATATATAGTTGATATAAATCTGGTTTTTTGTTTTAAATTATTTATTCATTTAAAATATAATTCAACCATAAGTGAATAAAAATAATTAATATTCTCTTTGTAAAACATTTGTACATAAAATAAATTTATAATATACATTGAAGTTTATGGGAAAATGTCGGTTTATAAGTGCTATGTCAGGGTCTTTTACGTAATATAAGTTGGTCGCTAAGGAAAATGGTCACGACTTTGGCCGTTCACCCTTGACTTGAATTGACTTGACTTGACTTAGGACAAGACATGCAATTAAAAATGAATTATGGAAGCCTTGTGTAATGACCTTGACACTTTACTGTGCTGTCAAATTGTAGATATTTCGATACTAACCATTGTTATCTTTACACGTTTCTACACAACTAGTACGGTTTTCAAAATATTAAATATATTAAAAGTGGTAGTGGCATTAACTCCTATTAAAAATGTATATCTTGACATTTTTTCCTATTTCTATGGTATTTCTAATTGTTACGGGTTTTGGCTTAATTTTATGATAAGTTCTTAGGCACTATTCAAGGTTGCCGTCGACCTTAACCTTGACATCATTTCATTCGGTCACATGTCTATAAAACATAAGTGAAAGCCCGATGTCCCTACCTCATGCTGTTTTCAAAATAAAAGTTCTGGTAGAAATTCAAATAAATTAAGGTAAGAAAATTAAAACAAGGGTTGGTTTGTCAAACATTCAAACCAACGCAATAGACCAGTCCCCAGATAGGTCCAATATTTTTTACCTTTCGGTTTTCCTCTACCTGTTATAGTTCTAGAATGATTTTGATAATAGTGCATTCCCCGTAACAAAAAAACGAAGGAATGATAATAAACAAACAAAACACAGAAAGATTTACCTTTTGATGGATAAAAAGTCCCCTCGAATTCTCGTTCTACACTTTTTACCCTGGATATACAAGCCTCGCAAGCCTATTCGCGCGAAAATTAATTTCGTAACACTTCGAGTTGTTGCAATATTTTTTGTATTTTTCCACTAATTTAACATCACATGTTAGCGATTCCTTAAATATCTTAAAGATATTGTGTATAACTTAACATATATAGATTGACTGGAAAGGGGGTCTGTTAAAAATCTAGCCTCGAGACTAAATTTCACTCGCCTTAAAGCCCGGGAAAAGACCTTTAGTTTTTACATATACCCCTCCCGGCCATTATAAGCATATCTTTTCAGTATATCTTACTTTGTCCGGATGATAAAGCCAAAAACAATGAGAAAAGACACAGTACCCAGGAAAACTTCATAGTTACCTGAAAAACATTTAAACACTTAATAATTATAAGTTTACATGTGGCAATTAAAAGTACTGTTAGGTGCAGACATAACCTCTCACCAAGTTAACTTATCGAAGTTCGTTCGACTGCTCTAGAACAGAATCCTGACTGATTCTGACTGCTATAAGCTGTCATGGTCAAGAACATCTCTAACCTGTCACGGTATAGAACAGATCTAATCTGTCATGGTCTAGAACATTTCTATAACCAATAATAGTCTAGAACAGTTCTGGTAACAGTCAGGATTTATAATAAATAAGAAATCCCAACTTAAAGTTTCAGTAAAGTCTCTTTCAAACACTATAAATAAAAATACCACACTGAAATAAAGCCGAGGATCAAGCTGTTCTAAAAAGCAGTCGTCGACCATTACTCCTCTGGTTCTTGACCAGAACTTTTCTAAAAAGCAGTCGTGGACCAGGGCTGCTCTAATTCTTGACTAGAGCTGTTCTACCTCCTGACCAGAATTGTTTTTGACAAAAGCTATTCTTCTTCCTGGTTGCTCTAAGTTAGAGCAGTTCTCAGAACTGCGCTGCAAGTTAACTTGGCAGAGAAGTTATGACTGGTCGCAACTGTAAAGGCGATGCAGATAATTCCGTACACCTTCGGCTTTAACCGACCTGTACCGATCATTTTTCAAGCAAAGAAATGTTGGTAAAATCAAAGAGTGACATTTGGAAATTATTTGTATATTTGATTTCCAAGAATGGCGAGAAAACAAATAAGATTTCAAAACTACATATATCTTTATCCTTACTAGATATTTATCAAATGTAATTGCATTGCAATTCTAGAACAACTTCCTAAGTTCAACGACTGTGAGAACGAAGTTTCTAAGATCTACACATCTACATCCTAAAATTAAATCCTAAAAATAAAACTGCGAAGGGTAGCGGGGCAGAAAATCACAATATTCCGGAACGTTCTTCGAAATTGCCGGGATAATTATTCAGCGTCAGATAGCAAACATATGCATGATATTTAGAATTAGAACAACATGTTAAGGAATCTTATATTCTACCCCTGTTATTTTGGCGGTAATGTTAAACACGGCGTCAAAGAAGGGCGTTGGTCTAAAGTTCAAGCTCACAGGTATAAAAATTTAACACAAATTTAACGAAGAAGTAATATTTCAGTTAATAAGCGGAACAAATTCTGACAAGTTTTGGACATTATTTCTAAGCTTATTGCAAATTCGTCAGCAGGAGGTTAGACGACAGTTGGAAGGTATGACTCAAAAGCAGGTTTGTCGAATTCTGACAATGACAGGAAGATTTTACTAAGAGAATCAAGAACCATGCAATGAATTAAGCACAAGTCACGCCGTAGTTATTATTACAGGTTACAAACTCGATATTTCAATCTATGAACATTGCCCCTAATCTTGTGTATGCTAATACTGTAGATTTCTATTGCACTATATGACGAGATAGCATTAAATCCTCTATGGAAGTGTTATTTCAGATTTGTTCGTTAAGGAGAGCGACCTGCAGCTACGAGAGCCTTAGCTAGTTGTACAATTAAAACGAGCATAGTGTGACCCTGCTTTCTGAACTATGCCCACTTTAATTTTCAGTTCTAACAAGCGACCGCCTTCTTGGTAATCATACTGTATTGGTTTTTATATTGTGTTGCATACACAAACGTGTCACGATAGATAATGGGGAGGTTTGGGTACCCGTAAAACCGCTTAACCCCACCACTATTCAGTGTCTGTACCAAGTCAGACTATCCTGACTCTATGTTGTTTTTATGTTTTATGTTATTTTCTGTACGGCGTTTTATCAGTTGGGTTCCTTTGATTGGTTGATATATATTGTTGACCACATTCCTGGTATCCAGTTTGTTGTTCATTCACAAATTCTGTCCGTCTGGTATCTCTGTTACGCTTGAAAATAGAATGAATTTTTTACGCTCATTAATGAATTGTTGGGAAATTACACTATACACGATTTTGTAGTGATAAGAATACGAAATTATCGAGATTTAATTTTTTTTTCCTAAAACGTTTTATTTAGGTTTTTTGTTGTTTTTTTTGTGTTTAATGCAAACTTGGTCACTGTGTGAACTTAATTGAGAGTTACAAACATACAATTGCATTTAAAGCTGCAGTTACCTCAATTGCAGACGTACTTGAATTTTCTTGCAGCATATATTTCGAAGGTACAATGATTCTTTATCTGGAACCGAACCTTTTAAAACTTCTACACTAGTATTGGAATTAAATTCGATATGGTTCTAATACACTGGTGTGTACTATAGTTTTAATGTTCGTAAGGTAGTCGTATGGCCCTTTTGCATTTATTTGGACATGTTGGATATTATTACATGAATTGTAGTTTCCGTGGTATATTGAGATGAATTTATCAAAAATATTGTGTAATTCCATACATTTTGAGGAATTACGGGAAGTTGTCAAATGCCAGAGCTAAGGCCCAGAACGGTTTCGGTTTCTCAATATAAATTAATTATGACATAAAGTCGGAATAAAAAATATGATATCTGATAAAGATTTTACAGATTTTAAGGTTAATCTGATGTAAAAAGGAAGTAATTAGTACTAGTTATCTTTTCTTACCTTTACTTTTTAGTCCGTGTACATGTTTTTCCACGGTAAGGGGTATTTCATTTTTTTAAAAAACACACATATTTCATACGTTAGTAATAAAAGCGTTTATTCAAGTTTTAACAGTCATTGTATTTGTGCAAAACAAGGCACAAAAGTCAATTTAATCTCGCAACAAGTAATGCACTATTTTCATTATAAATTTAGGAATTACCTGTGTGTAATTACCAACGAAAAATTTAAAAAAGAAATATTTAGATAATACTGCTCATGATTGTTTCTCACCAAAAAGTCAGTCTATCATCATAACTGGACCCTGTACTTAAACATAGATATGTGTCAATGATACAGTGCAACCTGCTTTATCCGGCACCTGAGTATTCCGATATTCTGTCTAATCCGACCAGTTTCTTTGGTCTTGTCCATATAACCTTATGTAAACACTATCTGAGTATTCTGTGAACTTATTTGTCGTTGCTTTGGAAGGAGATTTGTTTTCAGATATTTCCTTTGAGCAGATAAGAGAACCCAATTTTCAATCTAAAACTCAAACTTTACGTGACACACAACCATTATCTATAATGCAATATAAACTGAAAATTTTCGCGGTTTTTTGTTCGACGTCAAAAAATGAGCAAAGTAATTATCTCCCCCTTTTTTTGTTTCCATTTATGATAACGTCCATTGCAAGACGTCTGCTATCCGACTGTATGTACATTGACAAATAAATATAGGTTCCACAATGAGTGAGGGTTAGATATTGCTTGACATCAACTGAGTTACATGTATTTAATCTGGATGTAATGATAAACAAGCCTTTATAGCGTTTATTTAATATAGATTCTACAACGATGACCAATTGATTATGAAATTTATCAATTCGGTGTGATTCGGCGTCCGGGCTGGGCTGGGCTACTGGAAATCATAAATTAAATTATGAATTTCTCCATGGCTGTATATAAATCCGTTTATGCAGTTATGTTCAAAGTTATTAACCAGGACAAATTTGTTATGTTACATGTGCAGTTGAAGTGGTTAAAAGGCATTGTGTTTGGAGATAGTCAAATTTACTCAAAAAGGGTGAAGGGGGTTCCTGCAAATGTTTACATTATACACACACAAACACACACCAACACACACTCACACACCAAATAAAATCATTCTGACCATGGGACGTCCACAAAGCTTGAAACATTTTTTGTCCAAACAAATTTCTTTTTACCATTTTTTACAATAAAAAATAACTGTAATAATAGAAATATTAGACAGTTTTTTAGACACAAAACAAGTATCTGCATTCTTATTACAAAATAAAAAACCACGTTGTTCAAACCTTCTTTGTATTCGTGCAGCGATCAGGTAAGTATTTTGACAACAATTTCACATAAGTATAATGTACTAAAACTTAACTCTAAATTTAAAAACTACCTGTATCTTACTTACCAAACCGAAATTTGGGGAGAAAAAACTGTACAGATTCTCCTTCTTCAAACAAAACTGTAAAGAAATAAAATAGCGTCAATTGTCATACCTGTACATGCACATTTACAAATCTGAAGGATTAAAACCATTTTCTTTTGATTATTTATTTATTAAAAAAAAATAATTTTGATTTTTTCAAGTGCAGTAAGAAAGTAAAACCAGCTAGATAGTGAAGTAATATTGTCAACCACACAACAATATAAGACTACTAAAATGGCATTGTTCATTGTTAAAAAAATTCAAGTGTCAAGGGGAATTTGGGCCCCGTGGAAAATTGACACTTCGGACATTTTTTAACGTTGAAAGTGGACCCAACAACCATTGAATATTGACCATTTTCGTTGAAATTTAATCTTTGTCATCAAATATTGATTTCAAATAGGTCATTTTTCTCCTCTACAAGAATCAGATATGAATAATCTAAATGAACATGTTAACACGTAGTTAACATTTTATTTGTTCAATAATGATAGTAATAGCTCTTTTATAATTCCCAGTTTTTGTAAAAACAAACAAATGAATATTAGTGTTTGTTTAGTTGGGGTTTTTCGCCGTTTTCAGCACATTTGGCTATTTCGCGGCGGTCAGTTTTTATTGGTGGAGGAAGCCGGAGTACGCGGAGTACCACCGACCTTCAGTAGGAAAATTGGCAATCCTTTCAATTAAGATCGGAGTCGAACACACCCAGCCACAGGGAGATTCGAACTCACAACTTCAGTGTTGACAGGCTAGTGATCATTAGTAGTCATGACGAACTATCATGATTATAAACCAGTGTCGCTTGTTATTTGCGTTAACGTAGAATAGCAAAAATATGCCAAAAGAAGTTTAAAAAAAACAGACACCTTAAACCCGAAAACAAAGTCTAGAAACAAGATGATCTCTTAATGACATGTTATTCTATAATATTAATATATAAATAGAATTGAAAAAATAAATATAATTAAACCTCTTAATTTTACCAAAACAAACTGACATGTACATAAAAATGGTTTTATATTTAAGACATTCATTTGAAATTTGTTTTTCATTGCTTATTTTAATAATAATGGAAGAACAGCTCTTCACCAAGACACTGTATTTTTAATAAATGATATAAATCAAAAGATCTGACTATACTTAGACTCTATGACAAAACTACTTGCAAAATAACAAGTCTGAAAGTGGTTTTCGTTCTTACAGTACACATTTTACAGCTTTCAGTAGCCAATTGTTTACTCTCCTTAACGCGAATGCATAGGCACTAGGTTGATAATATGTTAATAATGGGACTTGCCAATTGTTGTTGAAATAATTGCCGGTGTTGTGTTTCTTTATCAATTGGCAATGTTACGCGTCCCGTTAACGGAACAAGATATGTTTACCCTTCCGGAACACCTGATGTTACTTCCGGATTTTAATGGGAGTTTACATTGCGAGTGTTCTAATTTGTGTGCTCTTTTGTTCTTTTGTTGTTTAGTTTACTATTTGTTGTTTTTTTTATTCTTTTAGTTATACATATATTGCTTGACGTTTGCTTGTGATTTTCCGTTCTAACGACTTTGTCTTGTCCTAGGATTTCGAATGACTGTCTTTTCTCATTGTTTTGCCGCTTTGGTTTTATTGTGTTGATATCTTCTTTTTTAATGTTTCGGACAGGCTGTGAATTTACTAGTGATCTTTGTGTCTTAAAAAATATAAATTTTCACTCGACGGTATTAGCAAATTTAAAATTTATAAAAAATTGACTAAATATTGATTCCATATTGATATTAATACATTTTGAATCAATTATTAATTTTGATAAATTTAATCCTACTGATATGTATGTAGGGTGTAATAGGTTCTTACATAAGTTCTTGGGAAAGACCGGGTGATCTTCCACGAGTGATAGAAATTTTATGTCTTTTCGCGAGTGGAGCGCAGCGGAACGAGCGAAAAGACACAAAAATTTCTATCACGAGTGGAAGATCACCCAGGTTTTCCCAACAACGCATGTAAGTACCTGTTTCTTCCGTAAACAGCCTCGACTTACACCATCGAGACCCCCGTTAGACCCGCCATTCATCCAGAACTAATTTGCATACGTTACTAGGGTAATATCACTGAGCGCTATTAAAAATATATAGGTCATAATATATAAGACTTATATGACACCAATCAATGGAACCGTCAACATTTGTTTTTTACACTTGTGCTTTTTTAAATATTTTACTGGAAGATTTAAAACAAATCGTAAATTAGAAGGCATTGTGAAAATGGAACTACTTTTGCGCATGAATTACCTGTGGAAGAAGTTAGGTCAATTAAAACGAAGCGGCTGAAAGAACAAAATGTTTAATTACAACATTTTACAGTGAAATTAACAAAGAATCAATTGCTTGATGTCAAATTTACTGACGCTGGGACATGGATAGTTCATCTGTTCTCTGGAATGTGACTTGAGGAGACTGTTGACTGACAAGACTAGGATTTTGAACAGGAAAGTTAATTGTCACAGATCCATGAATGGTGCAGTTGTTTAGAAACGAGTATGGCGACGGCCCTGTCACTGGTGCAGAGGTAAGTGTTTTTGTTGTCTTTGCAGAAATGTCAAGTTCTGTTGAAGTTTTAGTGATTTTTACTTCGTTGCCACTGTCGGTTAAAATGTCAGAGATTTCGTTCTGGCGTTTTCTCGACATTTGTGCATATGAATTGATGGAGGCTATATTTTTGTGGCCTGAAATTTGGACAATCTGGCGATCGGGTATGTTACTATCGGCCAATTTAGTGAGGAGATGTTTCCTGGCGCTAGTATTTGTCAATCGCTTGTCGCTATCTATCCCGGATTCTTTAATCATTTTAGGCATGATACTGGATATTTTGTTTAAGCCCATAACTTGTTTCTTAAACCAGATTCCACTCTTTTGGAACTGGACATTTGTCTGAATGTAGAATTTATCATTGTTTTTACACATGTCTGCTGGTCTCAGGCTTTTATACAATTTATACAACGCGACGGGGCATCTTTCATCATCTGTGGCATAGATTTTTGGATTTAGTGATCTTGTGTTTTTTACATCTGCCCCTGTACGTGTTTTGGTTTGTCTTTCTCTCACTAATTCCAAGTACTCTTTATTATTGATGTCTTTTTTAAGGGCGACGTCACCCCAGCATAAGTTGTAGTGCTCAGTGTTTACACGCATACCAAAATGTGTGGTGAAGTGCCACCATAGTGTGTTAATTACGGTGTCTGGGGTTGTGTTTCCTAGGAGATTTTTATCATATAGTACTTTTATCTCCTCATCGTCGATAGGATCCGCTGTTTTTGGTCCATTTCCTTTTCCTTTTTTTTTAAGATCCATTAACTTTGCCTTTAGAATTTCTCTTGATTCATAAAACTCTGTGTCTTCAGTAATTGACTTTGAATAATTTTGTTTTCTTAAATGCCTTTCAAGACTTTGCTGGATGTTTTTAAGATAATTAGGTTCATATTCATCTTCATTTTTTTTTCTTATTCCAAGAAAGAAGGAGCATAGATATTCATTCAGTAATGTTGGATCTAATTTGTCGATGTTTGAGGAATCATTTTTAGTGGCAAGAATGTAATCTTGAAATAGTTGAACATGTTGCTTTGTTTTATTTTTTGTTCTTTGATTTTCTTGTTCACTCAGAAATTTTGTGAAATCTTCTTTTTCAAACTTGAGGAATCTGGAATTTTCTGTTTTTTCTGATTCATTTGGTTTAGTTATTGTTGCTGCTGGACGTGCTGGTTTAGACTTTCTATCATGGAATTCATTATCTGTAACATAGATGTAATGCTCCGGATCAGAAATTTAGTTTATTATATTACACTACATATTGTTACGGAAATTCTAATTTTGTTTTTGACTGGATGCAGTTATGATTTTTATGAATATGAAAGTTCAACATTATTAACAGGATATTATTTAGAATTGGAATTATTTCCAGATATTTCATCAGATTTTCTGATTTCGTAAAAAAATTCTGTGCCATGCACAGGATTTCATCAATTTTTCTGTGCTGGGTACAAGTTTTTACAAGATTTTCTGAGTTGACACAGGATTTTAGAAAATTTTTCTATCTTTTGAATTTCACTTTAAAATTGCAAATATCATAATTGAAAATAATTCTGATTCTAAATAATACCCTGTTATTTTTCTTGGGAGTATCCCAAGAATTGTGTTAACTTTCATGTTTGTTGTCAGACAAATTATGCCTGGACATTTGATTATTTTGTCTTGAAATTAACAGCCTATGAAATAAAAGACTAGGTACATTGTATGACGACCTATTAAGTTCTTATTTGGCCAGTTTTTTAGTAATGGTTGAATAATGGTATTTATACAAATAACACATGTTCAAAATTGAAAACCGACCCAAATCTATGAAATAATGAGAAACGAAGAAATTGTTTATATGGTCATTTATGTTTTTTCCTTATTTTAAATATAAAAAGGTCCTCATCATACCTTGTCTTTTACTTTATTTTGTGCAAAAATATTTTTATTAATAAATTTTAACTACATGCACATTGACCTAGAAAATAGCAGTTCCAGTAGTATAAGTAATACATCTGATTACAATCAGAAGATTGAGGTTCAAATCCTCACTGGAACAGATTTTGGTCAATGTACATATTAGGGTGGTGTTTTTTATAAAACTTTTACACACATGCGTTTTTATTAAACAAAAAAAAATGTGTTCCGTGTATTGGTTTAGAATTTTTGATATTTATTATTTGATGGTGTTTTAGTTTTTTTCTGTCAATTCAGAGGATCATCAAATCTCGCAGCATGTACATTGATGTTGGTTGCCCAGCAAAAAACATTCTTTGGCAAGTCACCAACAAATTCTTTCACATAGGCATGAATAGAGTCTTCTCCTTTTTTGCATGGTCTGCTCAAGGAGTTGAATGCAGAGTGATCACAGTAAACAAGTATCATATTTTTAAAATTTTGTACTATTGATTACTGTAAATTCAGAAATTATTGTGATGTTTTTATTATTGTGAAAAATGCGACTGGATCTGAATCGCAATAATTTAAACTTGCATTTCAAATTCTGATAATATGAACTCTACGTGTCAGTTCCTGAAATCGCAATAATTTATCTTGCATTTTAGACGGTCAGTCGAGAATAGTTATAATAAACGCACGCAATAATTTCCGAATTTACAGTATTAGATTTTGAGTTGTAATCTTGATCTTAATGCACATCAAAATTCTGTTCATTGAAAGATATAAATTCTTCATACATGTACATATTTTATTATGGGTTTCCTATTTAGATCTCAAGCGTGCCTGAAGAAGGCAAGTCCAGAAATGATGTCATATGCAAAGATCACCAGGTTGAATTTGATGACTTTTTTTTATAATGTATTGAAATGTATAAACATTTGATTTTCTGGGTGGTGGGTAGGGGGTTTAAAAAAATATTTTGGCTTTTCAAGTTTGATTTTATTTTTTAAAAAAATGAATGGCCCACTTTATGGCTGATTAAAAACAGGTTTTTTTACATTATGCTGCTGTCACACTGTAAATCCTTACAAATACAAAATTTTGCAAATCTGAAAAGGGTGGAAAAATTCTGATGACAATAAAGATCAAGTACCCCCATACCCAGGAAATCAAATGGTTTGTGCCCTTATTTTTTAAACCTTTATGATTTAAATAATATGCTATGAAGAGGACATTGATTTTATTTTTATCATGGGTACCTTTCTCATTTAAACAACTTAATTCCTCATCTGACTGTGATGGGTTTAAGAAATCATCATCATCACTTTGGTCTACTGGTTCTTGTGTACATAATTCGTGTTTGAACACTTTCTGGACCTTTCCAGTGAACAATGACTGGACAACATAGTGCCCAGCAAATCCAACATAGGGTTTCTCGAAGTTCACAACTTTGGATTTTTCCCCTTTGTAGAAAACAACTGTTCCAATCGCCAACGGCGACTGCTGAGAGGCCATTTTTCCCAGTGTTTGAAAACGGGCAGACGATACAGTAGATAGGAGGTTTTTGAAAGACTGTTCAAGTTTTTTCATTGTACATTTGTAAAACAAAGTTCTGAAAGGCCATTCTTTATTATTATATAGAAAATTTAAGACGAGAAGGAAAGGAAGGGGCCATTTTCAATGCCGATGGCCCTGTCTTCACAATCCCTGTGCATGATTTTTATCATTTCATGAATGCTTAATATTCTTTATTTTCTTTTATTTATAAATGTTGTACACAAGATAACGACCGTATACAAAATAAACGTCGGCAGACAAAAACAACAGGGTCCAACACGATCGCGCCATTCTCAATGTAAACACATTTTGGAACTACTTTTTTTACCATGGTAACAAACAGCGATGTTACAAGCGTTCTGATTGGATATCATATCGAGTGAAGATGAGTGCACGCGACCTCATCTTACCTCGGTCATCTTCACTCGGAAACGACCATTTACGGAAGAATATTTCTTCTTACGTATTTAAATCTGGTTGACAATGCTTCAGGCTATTGCATCTCTTTTCAAAGTTTTATCTTTTCGTTTACCGTTCACATCATTTATTTTTTTTTCTTTAACATGTAATTGCGAGTGTACTTTGTCTTTATTAAAAGATATGAAAAGTCTGGTCCAAATCTTGTTTTATAAATTTTTGTTTTCACCATTTCGCATAAAATATCCTACCTAACGATTATGACTAGTAACGTTATTACCTCACTTGTAAACATTACATTTCAAACCAATTCAAGACCTACATGTGCGGCTGTTAGTGTGTTGTTTAATGTTACTTTTCTTTATTGTTTGCAAGGTCCAACTCAACACATATTATGAGACCAAATTCGAAAGAACACCCACTGACTTTAGACCCGCAAACACAAGTCTGGGTATTTTAGATAGAAAATTAAAGAAAAGATAGAAAATTATTTATAAACATGTATGAAATGATCTTTAAATGTATTTATTTTATTCAACCTCAAAGATTGTGAAAATCATTACAGGAAAAATCAAAGTACATGTATCAAACTAATTAAAGGACAATTGTTTTATGAACATGGGTTTCCCTGCTTCGCTGGCCATATTCTCTTATGGCTTTGCAGGTGGAAAGGAAAGAATGCCAGTGAAATAAACTCTAAGTTGGATGATACCAGATTGTTAAAGTGTTTTATATAATATTTTTGTTTGCTAGAAGTACTGATCATTACCTTGTCCCGGGACCTTCCTTTTTGACTTGTTCAATTAAAATATATGGCTCTCAACCTAAATGTAATAGTTGCTTGGGACTTTGTCCTTAGTTGCTTTGGACTTTTTCGATGACCTTGACCCCTGATATTCCATTTTGACTTGAAGAGCTAAAATATATATGGTCATGAAGACAAAAAAAATATATGGTTGCTTATGACTTTTTAAGAGGTTAATATGCATTTTTTAATTATCTTGACCCTTGAGCCTCCTATTGACTTGTACAGCTACGTTATCGGTCCTGAATCCAAATATATTTTGTTGCTAAGGCAATTCTTCGGTTGCTATGGAGTTTCAATGCGTTTCGACCCTAAGCTTCCATTTTGATATTTAAAAAAGTAGGGTCCTGAAATTAAATATATATGTTTCAAAATGGTTTCTGCATTGGTTGCTATGGACTTTTTCAATGAATTTGACCTATAACCTTAGCCTTTGTATCTAAAAGTAGGTGTTTTGAAATTGATCTTTTTTCGCGTTGACATTTTCTTCCTATCTATTATGGTTTTTGAGATGTAGTACAAAATGTGAAAACGCCATAGGCAATTACTCAATATCGACTCATCGTATAACTTCAGACATAATGAGAAAAATGTAGATATCGATATTCTGGACATTTTCCGAGAATTATATTTCACTTCTTTATGTTACGTTTTTTTTTGTTGTTTTGATAACAGAATTAAGTTCACCTGTCAAGGTCATTATTGAAGTTGACATCATTTAGTTTTGAATTTGGTGTAGAAAACAAAAGTGTAAGTTTTATACCTCTATCTTATTCGGTGTTTGAGAAAAAAGTTTTGGCAGAAAGTAAAATTGGTTAAGGCAAGATAACTCAAATAATACTTTGTCGAATCCTTCAAACCAAATAGGAAAAAATCAAGCCCATGATTAAACGAACGTTTTAACTTTTTACGTTTTCCTCTACGGATTACCGGTCTTGAGTTATTTTGATACCTGTGTTTTCGGTTTGTGGAGACGAACCGTAATATAGAAAACTTCCGACTCCCAGGGAAACTAGCCCGTGTCTATCCTATTCAGTAACCGAAGTCTCAAAGTGATATCTTGCGAAACCTTTTCTCGACAAGGCTTTGGAAATGTGGTGAAAGAAGAATGAATACATTTATAATAATTAATGATTCATTTCCACAAGCACAAATGAGAAGGTCTTTCCTTTCCAAACATTTTCTGTACCTCTTCTCAAAAGTTTACATACGTTTTGGGGAAAAACGAAACGTAAAAATTTGATGCATAAGTACCTATAAACCAAACGGTTTAAGGTCAAGGCGAAGTAATTGAACGCCCTCTAGTGTTCATTTGTTTACCGTTTCAAGGGTAACATCCCCTTATCATTGTTTTACGTCCTCGACTGATTGTCTGACGTCGTAGTCGTTATGACGTGACTTCGGAGGGGCAATGGCGTCGCTCCAATGTAGAAATAATGGTTGGTTCAGACGTACAGTTATTGCGCAACGCAAAACGTTTTCAAAACGCGTTGTGCGTTCACGCATCTCTTCATTTTAGCTAAAACTCATTAGAAAAGCATTATTTAGTCGAGTAAACGCATATTTAGACTAATTCGTTTAAGAATCACAAGTACGTGTTGTTATTTGTACAGTTAACATTCTGCAGGTAATTTGTATAGTTTAAATTTTAGGTATTTTTATAAAGTACAGTGTACTACCTCCATGGTATTACCACGCCTTAAGCCACACTTTTTCACATTTAGGTCACAGATGCACTATTATTGCTTTACTAAACATCTCAACTTCTTAGACATGTTAGAGGAAAGTAAATAACCTGAATGCATACACATGTGACGTCAAGTTGCGCATCTAACGTCATTTCTACTTTGATGGAGAAATAAAAAATATCCAGATGGCAGATAGCCAGTCTTCATTGTCCTTTTAAAAAATATTGATACTTTTATTTTTTATTAAATGTATTTGCAATTTCTTTGTTCTCACGAATTTGCATGGTGGAATTAATTCGTACCGCATCGGTATTTTTTCGGTATTTGAATATTGAGAATCTAATTCAATCGATTGAAATTGTGCGTATAATCAACATACAGACCTACCAAGGTTATCTTAATTTTATTTCCTCAAGATGCATTGAGAATGTACATTTATTATTATTTTTTTTCATTTTGGTTAATAATTAGGCCACACAACATTTATTTTTAGTTCTTTGGATTTCATGGTAAATATAGGTGCGAAAGAGCAAAAAGTAAAAAGAAAATTCTTGCGGACTATTTTTTTTTCAACCGAAGATCAAATTTAAGTGCGACCCAATTTTTAACTAAAGTATTGTAAAACATGGAAGAAAATCACATTTTTACCAAATTTTAGGAACCGGAGAAAAAATCTCCTTTTAATTTGTTGAAAAATGAAAAATAAGAGGCGAATTTTGAGCATTTATTTCTAGATGAAGCGACAAATAAATTTTAGCCCCGAAATCCAAAAACCTATAAATCAATTTTGTTTTGGCCTTAGTTGTTAGAGATTTAACGCCGAATATTTCATTCAAAATTATCAGCTTCCACTGTTTGAAAAATGTTTCCAGGCGTGAGTTATCCTTACGGTTCTTTACACCCCTGCTTATCTCTCGCATGCCAGAAGTTTTTGGTTAAATGCTTTAATTTTGTGATAATGACAATACCCTCTAAATTTAACTCACTTTGAAACAAAAAATGGTGTTTTCAAATTACGTGGAGTTTGTTCACTTGACGCAATTGACTTGAATTTGGAAAATACAAGTAATAAGTAACAACTCGACAAAATATATCAAAGATATTATTTCTTATACACAATGTATCTACATTCCATATAGCGGGGAGGATAAAAGAAAATGTAGGTTTCAAACGTAAGAAAGTTTTGAATGCGTAGTATTTTACGGGACTATAAGGATACAGTGGCAATACAAATCATCCATCGACATGAAAATCAAACACCGTCATTCAACAATTAATAGATAAAATCTGCAACTCCCTTAAGAAAGTTAAACAAAATATCAATTATTAAATAGAATGATAACTAAATAAATAAATAAAAATAAATAAATAATAAAAAAAAACATTAAAATGAAAAAAATTATATCAGATGAAAGGAAAAGGTTTTCTGTTCGTCCTGCAATTATTTTCTGCAATACATAAACGTTATCGAACGCCGGACGTCATGACGTTGCCTGAAAAATCACCAAAATTAGTACCTTGATGTTATCTTCAGCAGCAGATACCACGTAATCGAGCATGGGGACCCCCAAATATTTTTTATATCATCAGAAAGCGCGTGGATGAGGCAATATAATATTAGTTTTTCACGAAACTGTAGGATTAACATCGATTATTTTAATAGACTTTTGAACAAAATTTTCGAAAATTTGACGTTTTCCCTATATATCCTATGTTAAAAGTTAATTTCAGAACGCATTTTCAAAGGGTTATAGAAAAAAAATTAGCAGGGGTACCCCCATTTTTTTATTTCATATTCCAATGTATTTCGATTAGCTTAACATACTGACAAAAAATTAGAAATCTGTAGGATACTTTCAATTACTTCGCCTTGACCTTAAGACGTGTTTTTCTGTTTGATAGTTGGTTTATGATCAATCGTACATAATATTGGCAAGAGAATACCGAAGAGACATAACAGTGAGAAACGTCCACACCCTCGATTTTCAAGGAAAGACAAAGTCAGGTCAATGGAACACCACAAACAAACGCGACAATGTTACATGTATAACTAAAAAAATAAAAAAACGTATAATAAACTAACAAAACTAGAACAAGACAGCATAGAAACTAAAGCACTAGCAATGTGAACTCCCATAAAATCAGGGAGTGACATCAGCTGCCCCGGAAGGATAATCATGTCTTGCTCCGGCAACGGCTACGCCACATTGCCAGTGAAGTGTCGACCCATGTTTTGAAAACGAAGAATCCACACAGCTCTTTCTTGAGGTAAGGATGTGCATTCTTTGTATATTTTCATATTTTGCAATGATTATCATAGTATTTACAATAGGTAGGCAGCCATATTAATTTAAAAAAGGATGAAACTGGACACAATGAGGTTTAGACAGATCAGATAATTTAGCCGTCCGTAGCGTCATTAGTTTACACTTAAAAAAGTCCAGGAAGGGTCTTAATCGAACAGGGAGCATGGTAAGCACGTTACCCACCATCTTTTCCGTATCACGAGCAAACAACCACCGACAAAAGAGGATAGTTCATAGCAGCCAACTGAGGACGAGCTATTCAGTTCTTTTTTTGTTGACCTCCTGTAATCCATCAAAGGTGCCTATTTTTTTGGAATGCACTTAATATACATACACAAAATCCTGTTTAAAAGAAGTATCATATATATTAGCAGTACCTCTAGTATAAAAGCTTTCAGTAAAAATTTGTAAAATTTGCATTATGTTCGACAAGTAAAGGGATTTCAAACGTTATTTTGATGAAAGCAATTTTTATGGCAATTATTTAAAAAAGAAATACGTTGAAAATTTCATTTTCCTCGTTCTAAAACATGTTGTCGTTAAACGTTTGAAAAAGCTTACCTTGATCTTTTGGGCAAGGATTTAAAACTGATTTTCGAAGTATTACAACAGATAAGATTGTGTAATGAATTTTACATTATACTCAATTCTTCGACCATAAAAACCCCTGCATTATATTTGTTCCAACGAAGGAATATGGTTTCTAAGTAATTCTTCCCTTATTAATAACAGTATTTCTCCGAAATAATTATGATTTAAAGGGAATTTTATAAGATGAAATTTCCACATACAGATAGTATTTAACTGAATAAAGAAAATATCAAATATCGAATATGAAAGGAAATTTATAACATATAAAGAAATATATTACAGTAGGAGGGGAGATAATAACGTGGCTATGATATACACATTATAATGTCATATCATCTCTCAAGAAAAATGTTTAATAACATCATAAAATTTAAGGTTTTTCCGAAATATTATCGTAAGATTGAAAGAAACTAAATTATACAGACCTAATCATTGTAGCGATATTTGTCAGAATTATTTATTAGAGAACAATGTCTGGTATTTAAAAATGCAATGTAGTTATTTGTCTTAGTTAAAAACTATTAAGCTGAAAATAAGAGATTGCATTACACCAAAATCAGTTGAAAAAATCTGAATAACTAAGTCATGAAAGCATATTCATATGGCAAAATATCACATACAAAAATCCGATTGAGGCACCGTACTTTATCGTTTTAGTTAAAAAGAAGCTTCGATTTGTTAAAGCTCTACATGTAAATAAGAAAATTAAAGGGTATGGTGTAGGCGTTCATGAGTCCAAAGTTTAGTAGAATGAATCTTGGGCGGCCCCCTTCAAAATTTGTGTACGACATCCCCGACTTCTAACCGCCATGCCTCCTGTTACTGGACATCACAATCAATATGTGGTGGTGGTGTTTAGGGTAGTAAAAATCTTCTTCTGTGGAACTAAAGTGCCAGATGGAACCAAATTTGGCAAAAATGTTTCTTAGGTGGTCCTCTTTCAGAATTATATCTGTTGACCCGGACTGTCATGAATGTCGTCAGAGAAATACTAAATGCGCGCTATGCAAATGAGCAGAGTACCTGCAATTTTGCCGTATTAATTAGGCAGTTTTTCGAAATTCGAACCATGTTGGTCTATTTTAGAAAATCAAAATTCTAAAACCTTATTTCGCATCTGTATATGGTACATGACAATACTGTATAAAAATAAAATGCATCAATGAAAAAAAAAGAAAGACGAGTTTAGGTCACAAGCTTGAATTCCAAATTTTCGAAGTTCAAACAATGTGGTCCCCTTGTTTAGAAAATTAAAATTATAAAACCTTAATGCCCATCTGTAGATGTTATGCAATAATTCTACATAGAAATCATATTTCCTAAACCCAAAAATGAAGGAGGAGTTGATGTTACAAGAAAGTGTGATGGACGGATGGACGAACGGACGGGTGCCGGGCGGGCGGACAGACGGAGACGATCACCTTATCTCCGAACTTTCGTCGAAACTGTGGGGATAATAATAAATTCGATGTTTTATTTATACAATGTAATAATCTCTAACAGTGACAAGATGTATTTTTTTTTATTGTGTTTAGTGGCAATTTGGATTAATTTAGACATTTATATTTTAAAATTCATAACAATTAGCATCTGTCCGCTCAAATATTCTGTATTCTAAAAATATTCTTTACTAAACAGTTTTTAAAACTACTTACAAAAAATAATGAAATAAAACAATTAATTAATAAACCTATAACAACGCCTTGAGTAGCGAGTCACCAATGCTGAATGAGATAGACTAGTGTAAACATTTTTAAGGTGGGACATGCGTTAAGGGTTATCGATCTTGACTTTATCGTAGCGTACAGTGAATCGCTTGTTTTTTTTTAGAATTTGATACAACGGTTGTATAAACAGAAGATTACCGAATGACAAAATAAATCTGCATTTCCAGTTATAAAAATATGGCCCTGAAAAAAAGCGAATTAAATAAAATGAAACTAGAAAAATATATAAGGAAAACTAGAAATTTGGACTGTCGGAATCGACAGTGATCACCGCATCCCTGTAAGTAGTTAAGCTACTTACCTACAGTAAAAAATATAATACTTTATTCCAATCTAAAAATAGTATGCAATCATTCTATAAAGAAATTAAATCAATAAACCTAATGAAAAATGAAAAAAAACTTAGTTCATAATGTTAAACTGACAATTTATGAAATTTAGCCCGAGTGAGTCCCCCGATATCTAATTCATTGTTTTGCTACTAAATATGGTGTAGGAAATTACTATACATAAGCAAACTGAAAGTGAAGTTAATGTCACAAGCTTAAATTAAAAAATAAAATTTCGACCCATGAGGACTCCAATAGTAGAAAATTAAAATTCTAAAATCTTATTGTGCATCTGCATATGGTGCATGACAATAACGTATAAAAATGCATCAATTGACGAAGTTTAACCCATTGTTTAGAAAATAAAAATTCTAAAACCGTATTGCGCATCTACAGGTGGTATGCAACTTTTCTAAATAGAAATTAAATTCCGAAACCCAAAAGTGAAGGAGGAGTTGATGTCACAAGCACGTGTGACGGACGGGCAGACGGACAGGCAAGACGGACGGAAAAAATCACTATAAGTGGGATAACAAGTAGACGCAGTAAATCGAATGAGAAAAAAGTAACGGATCCACCTCAATCCGCTTTGCCGCACTTTGTATACAACGTATTCAAACAATCATTTACTTTTTAGTGTTTTCCACATTACATCAGATTCAAAGTAGAAACTGCCCCTACACCAAATGTATTTGATGTTTACTATTCTCTACTAAATATTACGGAGCACTATCTGTTTCTACTAACTATTAAAAGAAACTGTGTCTAACAAGGGGAGGAAAGAGTGTACGTCTTTTTTACTGCAAAATTTCTGTTTTTCCATGATTTTATGAAGATGATTAGAAAATATAACAATAACTTTACCCGTAAAATTCTTGTTCCCGAAAATTACAGGGCTTGCGGAAAATCTCAATCGTATTTGTAAAAAATCGATTTACTCGACTCCAAAATAACGAGCCCTTGTCGCGCTCCCAAAATTCCGAAAAAAAACCCCAAAAAAAACGACAGAAAACAACGCTAATAGATAAATGTAATCAACACATTGTTGAAGTTTTGGATATCCTTCCTATATTTAAGTTTAAATACCCGAATAGACAGTGTTTTCTAGTATCTGCTATTCCGGGCGATAATAACGGCGCAAAAAATACAAAACAGAACGTTGCTGTTTTGAAACAACTGATAATCAAAATACTGGAAAGCAGTGGCTGAACGATTGCAACTGTAGTTGTGTATAATTTCAAATTTAATTTTATCACAGATTTTTTTTAGTTATGTGAGATCAATAAGAGTGGATTTATACCTTTTTTCCCTGGAATATTGAGTTTTTTTAGAAATTACATTGCTGAGAAATGGACATAATCTCGAAAATGTGACAAAGTCAATCAAGCATGAAATTGAAGTCAAGGTCCAGATACAGGTTTCAGACTGTAATGTGCTTACTAAGAATTATCAATTGCCCAGGCATGGTGGGCTTAGGTACTATAGTTACTAAGAAATTGACTTAATCAAGATATGTGACACAGGTCACTCAACCATGAAATTGAGGTCAAGGTCAAAAGGTATGTGTCAGACTGACATGTACCCACCAAAAACTATCTATTTACCAAATATGGTGGCTCTAGATATTATAGTTGATGAGACCACGAAAATGTGACAAAGTCACTAAAGCATGAAATTGACGTCAAAGTCCCAAGCCAGGTGCATTAAAGACTGACATGCATGTACCCAGTAAGAACTATCTATAAAACAAATATGGTAGGCCTAGATATTACAGTTGCTGAGAAATGGATTTAACCACAAAACTTGGATTCAGATTATACATGTATGTTTATGAATTCAGTGAACCATGAAAACAAGGCCATGATCACCAGACAAGTATATTGCGGCAACTTTATACGAAAAGGAATCTGTCGACCAAAAATCTTAATTGTAGGTATTATGTGTGCAAAGATATTTTTTTTTAAATTTACACCGCCGTGGCCGACTGAAGGTAATACATATATCCCACGTCTTTTTGTCGCAGGCGTGACAAAAAATGTATTCAGGAAACATGTTTTTATTTCGAAAAAATATAATTGAGAGTAATTGTTGATTCCTGCTACAGATTTTCTTGAATATTGTAAAGAATGTAAACAAACAAAATAAAAGCCAAACTAGAAAATCCTACAAAATGAACCTACGAATAAACAAATATGATCCTCACTAAATTTTCAACAGAAACTAATGAAAATCACCACAAGTATACGACAACTTTCTTGTCACCAACACTTTCTGTCATTAAATCATAATTTTACTTCGCATGACATAAGAGTAATTTACATTAAAGGTGTCTGTGCTATAATTACGCTTAAATATAATTACTGTACACCTTATGACCTGTAAAAAATTTCCAAAGTTTAATATCGAAATCATTCACCAATGACGATAAATCAGGCATTTTGCACACCTTTTTGCTTTCAAATTAAAAAAAAACATTACAAGGTATGTATTGGACGATCTAACAGTTAACAATCATAAACTTGAAATGATTGGAAACGCCTTGGTAGATTTAACTCGGCAAGATTTCCACATTGTTGCCATTTTTGCACATGTAGTTTAGTCAATAATCGATTGAGCATGCCCGAATCTTTGTAGTTAAATATAAAAAAGGAATAAATAGTTCATCTTTCGGGAAGACTTTCATAGATTGATTTCTAAGTATTCAAACTTGAATTAATTTGGTTCATTTATTTAATTCCTTCTACGTCGTTGTGTGGTCCATTTTTTTTATTGATCATGTTGATCTATTTATAAGTACCAAAAGAAGACACCTATAACATCGAAATTATCAACACACAAACAACGCCACACAGAATGTTAAAGAATGACATTTATTTCAGGCATTACCTAAAATATTAAGAAATTGTGCATTAACAAATTTGTATTAAATAAGATCGTGTGTTGAAATTGCTAAAAAGAGTTAAAACTATCAAAAAATGTCCGACAGAGGCTGTTGTAAATTTCCGATCTCTGCATAAAACAATTAGACTCCAAAAGCTCATGTCTGAGTTATATTAATAGATAATCGTAAAGTATTTTTTCTCAAATAATGGGTAATAATCGTCAAATTTTTTAATGCGCAATTAGTTCTGACAATGAATTAATTTAAAAAGTAAAGTTCCCATCAACGAATACGGGAAGCTGTTTCATGTAGACTGCGTTGACTTCATTTTAATTCCTTGGTAATTTTGGTAAACGATAAAGTTTAATGTAAGTTAAAAATATTAGTTCTGATATTATTAACAAGAATAAGGTACTCGTGATTTACAAAATGCTGTCATCATTGGAACTACATTTTATGTACTAATACCCGATGGTATCGAAACGGCCACACTTTCGGTTTTGGAGGCCGATGCCATAGAAACGATTTGCAATCTTTCCAAAAAAATTGATATAACCGCTGATCAGTTGCCATCCTTTAGCTTCGGGCCGGAATATCTGCCAGAGTATTTGAAACATTCGGAACTAAAAAAAGGTGAATCTTAGCCCCTCTCAGCATGCAGTTATTCATCTTTTGTCTTCGACTTCTTCGCCAAATAAATATTTAAAATTATTAATTCAGTTGTAATAAAATTCGTAGATACCAATTTTGATGCCCAAGATGTGCACATTCGTTGATTTACGACTCAACAGTTGTGCTCCAGGTCTAGAATGTATAAAACCAAAAGGAACATTAAAAAATGCCAAAATAACCAAAAGGGGTAAATCCAAAACCATATAAGCACAGAGATATGCACAAGAAAGACACTGCTTAGCTTTCGCACTTGATTCTATACAGATTCAATTAATGATAATAATAAAAATTAACGATGAACAAACGGAAACTGTAAAATTGAATTCAGCAAATAATGCAACGTTTTTATCAATTCGATAAATTCGACAGAATGAGCACTGCTATGGTTAAAACTTTATCAAATGTAAAGCATAATAATGTCTGAATATGCAGAAGAAACTCTTACAATTTTTATTCTATAATTTTTTTATGATTAGTGTTTTTAAATTAAAGTTGAAATGCATATAACAATTCCCTCTATATATTGACAGCTAGTCATACGGAGTAACGTCAACATAGCAAAGCGTCAAAAGTATCACATTTTTATGCGTCCATACCACTTTAAAGTCAATTTCACAACAAAACAAGAACGGTGATTTTATATATATATATGTATATATATATATATATATATATATATATATATATATATATACACGGACAGATTTGCCGTTTCCTCAGGGGTCTTATGGTAGTTTCTGTTCAAAACAAAAATACTTCTGGACAACCGAAATCATGTTCGAAATTATATACCTTTTCCTATATAACTTTGTTAATTTCTCGCCATTTTTCGGATTTTAAAAGTAGAAAACCAATAAAAAATGGACGGTGACCACCATGTTTTATTTCATATTTCGATGAATGTTACCGACAGGAAAAATATTTTGAATTGATGGTCGATTTGGTATCGTCCCACCTTAATTTAAAATTCATTTAATTGACGTAGCGTGAATCAAAATTCTGGATAATTCTCTATTCTGTAGCAGAACTACATGTCTTTTATCTATTCATCCCATGCTTATACTCAGTGCGTAAGTTCTATAGAATCAAACGAACCATCTCGAAGAAGTGTTGTTTATACCGTTAAGCACCGTAAATAAAAACATCATTAAGATCAATGACTTTTGGCGGCTCCATCCATGTTTAGATAGACCGTATGGCGTCAGAGATATCTTGGACTAATTGCAAATTGAATAGAAAAAAACTATGTTTATACCAAAAGGTCATATTTCCCGGAGACATCAATATCACCAAGGAAGGGTTACACGGAAAACCAAAATCATTGTATCTTAAATATCGACATAAGTGTACCGAGGCGATAATTCATACGACCTAAATCCAAAGACATGTTTAAGCATAGTAACGCAGGAAAAAAGCATATAAGTGTCGGCCGAAGAATACCGAGCGGCAGACCAATGGGAACAGTCTACAAATTCAAAGTGCAGGAAAAAGACAAGTCAGGAAAATTGAACAAAAAAAAAACAAACGCCACAAGGATACATGTGTACCTAAAGGAATAAAAACCGTATAATTAACTAATTAAAAATAGAACAAAACTGCACAGAAACTAAAGCACTATCAATGTAAACTCCCATTAAAAACCTGGAGTGGCATCAGGTGCTCCGGATTAGTAAGTATGTCATACTCCATTAACAACACCCGTCACATTGCCAGTGAAGTGTCAAGTCTTGGGAGGTGTCAAGTCCGTGGGATGTCAATTTACAGAAGGAAGTGAAATCTGTCTGAAAATATCTAGTCTCATACGTTTCAAACTTTGATTGATGAATTTAATTAGACTGAACATAAATGCGTCTTAGAAGTTTATGTGACAGAAATCATTCCCCGCTGAGAAAGTTGCATGATAAATCACATTCGGGGCAAAAAGATTCAAGTGTGAAACGTACATCCTATAAGCTGCAGCCCTTGGTATTTTACTGCTAAGAAAGGGGAAGTTCACAATCGGAAAATTAAAATTATCACGTTCGTCATAAAGTTTTGATTTCAACCGCCCATTATTATCAAGTTCAAATATAGATATGAAGCAGAAGTTGGTGTGTCTGTGGTCTCTTTAATTTCAAGTTCATTGGGATAGATGAGATAAAGATAAAAGTAGGGATTATCAAGTGACAAAACATCATCTATATAGCAGAAACTGAAATTAATGGACCGGGATAGTCTTTCCGATTCAGTAGCCCCTGTAAAAATTATCTTCGTATGAAAACAAGAACAGGTCGGCCAAAAGCGTCGCACAGTTTGTCTCCATTGGGATCAAGATATATAACCTATTCTCTGTTATCAAATCATTGAGGATCATTGACTTTATATTCAAAGGCCCTCAGTCTATATCCATGGTAAAATATTTTACCACGGATATGTTGTCGTTCTTGGTTAAATATTTGGAAAAATGGGCCTGACTGTGGTAAATTCTGATGCCATCGTGAACTATTTCTCAATTAGACTAGTACATTTTTATCCTTCTCCTTCAGCAGACTATTGCTATTAATATAGAGGCTTGAGGTAAACAATGACTGTTCTCAGAGGACTAATCTTTTTCCAAATCAGTGATAAAAAAGTGATTAGTATGCATTTTGAACATACTATATATACTTAAGAACTTATTTTATTTTATAAAAAGTAGAGCAGCACAGATATCGATGTTATTTTGAACACTGCACGTGTTTAATACAGTTGTACTGCCATGACTTTATAAGGATGCATAAAAATGCATGCAATATATTTACCTTACAGACCAATTGCCTTCAATTTCATTGGCTTTACTATGATTTAACCAGCCCCAGTTCTACTTGCGCAGTTATTGATGGATTGTTTCGTTAGTCAAAACATACTTTTAATATTCTTATTATATATGTTGGCATTTTAGTGAAAACAAGACACGAAAACTTAGCCGTTTACTTAATATGTCTTTTGTACCAACTCACTTTGTCCTGCAGTCTCAGATATTGGTGCTAGGAAGACATTCAGATTAATCCGGTCGAACTTCATTGTTATACCTGAAAAGCATTACAGAATCCAGCACTGAACCCCACTGTACATGTAGACGTATCGTTGGTTTTGATGAAAAAGGATCAATTACATGAAACGTTTGATTATCAATGTTTCATACTCAATTTGATTATGTCTCTCTGATTGTCTAAATAGTTTAGTATGATATTCGTTATACTCTTACATTTGACACGAATGGTAACTATTTTCATTCCACTTGTCATATTCAAGTTTATATATTATACTGGAACATATATACATATATGTACATGCAATATCAAAACCGTAGAGCTATCAAGTTTTAAAAATGGATTTACTTTTTGATTTTGTAACATTAATAATAGAATGCATTTGTTTTCGTTATTTGTTTAAAACATACACTATAAACTGACTGTTTAATCGTCATCATTGATGATATTTTAATCAGGTGTTTACAACAGGATATTCAAAGACCATTTTTATAAAGATGTAGATTATCTCGTTGCCAAAACCGTATATCTTTAACTAAATATGAATGCCAATATTCAGTACTGTAGGGAACCACATATAATTATATAACATTGTTTTTAAAATTATATGCTATTTTAAAGTCAACCTTTTCCTGACGTATATTTACGTATATTTCATCTGTTCTAAAGCATTGCTGCAATTATACACTAATAACATCATAAAGATATTTAACAGTTTTAGTTTTACGTTCATGGAGAACAATTTACTATCACATCGCATTCCTAAAGGCTATGTCAGCAACTGTATAAAATAACAAATAAGTGATGTACTATTTACAAAGCAACAACAGATAATTTAATTAAACACTTCCTGATTGTATTTTCAACATACGATTTTATTAGGTTATGACACGTTTAATTGTTTTCTATCAACGTTAACAATACAAAAATATCAAACCACATTACCCGAGGCAGCATGAAACTACAACAGAAATGTGATGGAAGCAGAGGATAAAAAGTGTGAGGCATTTCAATTTAGACTACACATAGGTCATTAATGACAATAATACTTATTACATAACATCAATGAGCTATAGAAAAACATAAAACATTTACCAGATTTTCAAGGGTTGGGAAAACAGTACAGAGAGATATATACATATAAAATATATATTTACAATAATCACACCTTATGTAAGAATGCTGTAATCCGATTGGTTCATTATATGGGTATTTGTTAAAAATATTATGCATTACAAACGATTTAAGAGGTATCGGGCTATTTGTCCCTCTGCCGTGGTATTTGCGAAAAATACTTTTATCCTATTGGACGCTTGAAATATTTGCATCATCACTGCGTTTTGGTATACGAGTTTGTAGGGGGGGACATCTTACTTTGACATTCGGTGTTATTAAAGAGATACATGTACATCATTTTCTGGCGGTGTATTTGCGAAAAATACCAGTCTAGATTCGAAATTTCCCTCGCCCGTATTTTTCGCAGATAGCCCTCCCGAACATGATTTATCTGTTCATAATATAGTGCGTATTTATCAGCAGTATCTAAGCAGTTTGTAAATGACTTTGTTTATCAGCTTGTATAGCAACAGTTCGCACATGTCAGTCATGTCAATACCTTTCTGTTTTTAACGTGTTTCAATTAAGGAAAATTCCGCATGGCGCTAAATCCACTGGTTTCTTGATGTTTATTCGTTATGCATTATTATATCTCAATTCAGAAACTTCCCTGGGAATTAACTACAGTCTCTGTTCTATAATTGCTGCTGTATTTATAGGCACGTTGTTTAACGTGCCTTACATCTATGCTTAGATTTATATCCGGTAAATACTAGTAATTACAATTTTGATAGACCCTAGAACAATAATATCTCTTAAAAAGTCACTACATTGACTGTACAATTAATTATTGTAGATGCAGATTTTTCAGAACCCCTCTGTCAAGAACAAATTCGCATGTACCAGGACAGCATATTAATAATTATATATGAGTTAAAATATACAAGGTATACAAAGTTTCAACTGACCTTCATCATTTCCAAATAATGAATTTCCTGCTGTCAGACTTTAATAGTCTGTTTTATTCCGTGCGGACTGAACTGTAATAAACAAATGAATATGAAAACATACAGGGTATTTAAATAATCATAATGTCGTTTGTTGATTGGTGATTTATTCATCCTTTTTATATAACCTCGTAGGCACAATATTCAAATGAATTACATTCAAATAATAGATTAAAATAAATAAATAATAAAAATTATACTGTACATGTTGTGCTCCATTTATTGACTAAATATGACGTTATATAATATCTTTTATGATAACAAAATAAATTAGAAAAAAATCCACAACAAAATCTATGAAGTTAAAAAATTGGACCATGATAACCTAATTGATGTTTTAAAAAAAATGCGTGATGTACTTATCTTAATTACTGTGAGATTCTGTGATATACAAAAGACATTTAGAATAAAACTAAATATGAATGGCACATGTCATGCATATTGTCTCATTTTAGATGTTTAGATTATATCGAATAAAGGAAGATATACAGATGAATTGAAATTTTTGATAACACTGATGATTTTTATGTTAGATAATCACAATTTACCTCTTTTGTCTAATAAGACGTGGTTGTAGTACCGTCCTTTGGTATGTAAATATCACAACTAACTTTTTGCAAGTATTTGTTCTAGCGCGAGAGACTAACGTCAAAAGGTTAAATATTCAACCTATTTTCAGTTGTGATTTCATAAATAAATGCATCCGTCTTTTTAAACCACAAACCTAGGGGTTACCTTAAGATCTTATAAAACTAACGACTATTCAAAATGATTTTTATGTAAACGATCCTCGTTCGCCTAATGACTGGCCTCTCAAGAATACTGCTGGCTGCTATTTAACCCCTTTAAGAGACCTTTATACCCTTTATGGGAGCATTTTCAATTTTATAAAGCAACATTTTAATCAGTAGACAGGGATTATTATAACGTGTTACTGATGGTACGACTACATTTAACCATACGATCTAATTTAAAACAGTCTAATCAATTTGCACGTTTGTAGCTAGTCACCTTTTTAAGTTGTACTGACTTTCAACACTATTTATACACAAAAGGGTCAGGATATATTATGGGAGGTTTGATACTAATTAAACTGTTTTAACTTTAACACTGTTTAGTGTTTGTATCAAGGATAATTATTATATTCTCTATTGGTTCTTCGTTTGCCCTCGATTATCCTACATTTGCTGTACTGTTTGTCGAATTCATGTGACATGTCATTGTTAACGTTTCATGCTATCTGTTGAAGTAATTTGTGCATCATCCTTCCTTTTTGATACAAAATAATGCAGGATTTTGAACAAACTGAGCATATGTATATATAGATAATTACATTGAGTGAATGAGAAGCATTTATTATGTTGAAGTGTTTATAAAAGTGTTTTTGATTTATTGATACTAAAAGATTTTGAGTATCATTTGATACCCCACCCAACTTGACACCTCACTGAATTTTACTAGCTGTAATATGACAATTGTTTTTAGCGGATAATCTAATGTCAGCTTTCGTTTCTCTGCTGTCCTGTTCTAATTCTGTTATATTTATTATCTGTATTTTTAGTGTCTTTACATGTATCGTTGTGGCATTTGTTCGCTATATTCCATTTTCATGAGTTTGTTTATAATTTATAATAGCGATTGTAAACACATAAATAAATAACAAAATGAAGTCAAGATATTATACCAAAGGGACATTCGAAGGAGGGAAAAATCCAAACAAAACCAAAACAATATATGCACTACTAAAAACTAAAAAAATATGAACAGCATGGATCCCACCAAAAACCCGGGGGTAGACTCAGGTGCTCTGGAAGATTAAGCAGTCTCTGCCTCCTGTAGGACACACCATACTGCCCATGTCAAATCCGGTATGAGGAAGGGATAATATCAATGGAACAGGTCCATTTTCATTTGGGAAACGGTTTTTCATACCTGTCAACCAAGTCATGATGACGTCTATAAAACTTTAAAATGGAATATAACAAACAAAAAATAATGACAGAATTAATGAATCATTAAACTTAATAATTAACAGATTTAAAACAGATTTTTTATATATGATTACAAATTAACAATGATGCCAGTTTTTCCATGCTAGATTGCAATGATACCTGAATATTTACTGTTATAGTATGCGATTATTAAATTATTCGTACGTTAAAACTACTACTTCGTGCACAACTGATCTAAGATTGTCGTTTTAGAATATGAATTGTTATCATTCATTTTAGGCCTATCAATGAGTTGTAAATAGACGAAATATGAACATCTTGTATATCACCTAATGTATCATAGAACGTGTGTGTACAAAAAGGAAGTCATACAGGTAAAAAAATTAATATTTAATTGAGTTATAAAATAGTTAAAATTTTACAATTAAAAGATCAGTTACAAATCACCAACGCTATTCAAAAAAAAAAAAGAAAAAAATTACACATGTACACATAGAATAACACTAATAATAAAAGCTTGTAAATTATATTTACAGGAAAACAACAGCTTTGAATAAATGCACCATAGAAGAATGTTCTTATACAACTATCCATAAAATATTTACATTCAAATAATAGACTCGAATTTTTGCTACGCAAAAAAACTTTTTACAAAATACTAATACCTGTTATTGATTTTAAAACAAAATAAGTTGTTTTTTCAACACAACCCGCCTATAATTGATTCTAACAAAAGTTACTCTAGTACTGATGTTGTCAACATGCTGGAATTTACATCGGCGATATCTTTTGCAGTTTGGACATGTTTTTAAGCACACGACTGGTATTCCAATGGGGACAACCTGTGTGCTGTTTTTGGCCGATCATTGCTTGTTTTCATAATTTTACAGGGGATAATACGTAGAGGGGATAACAGAAGTTAGCCCAGTAGTTTAATTTCTTTTTACACTATATTGATGTTGTTCTGTCGATTGATAATCCTAACTTTACGGATGACCTATATCTCATCTATCCCAGCTAACTTTAAATTACAGAGACAACAGACACACATATACATGCTTTGTTTCTATAATTGTACTTGGACATAGGTAATAAAGACCGATTGAAATAAAAGCTTTCTTGATTGTGAACGTCCCCTCGCGTTGCAGTAACATATCAAATTCTCCAGCCTATTGTGTAAATATCACTGTTTATTTGTTACTACCATGTATGTGATATACGTGTATATACGAAAATGTTCTCTTTGGAGCGATATTGCTGTCTAATATGGGGTTATGATAAGTCTTTGTTAATTTCACCACTGTAAAAATTCTACGGGCGATTTGATTTGCCGATATAAAGTCTCCCGTATGAGACCAACTATATTTGATATCCCATTCAATGATATCCCATTGTATTTATCTGAAATTCGTCTACGTATTATCTTATAATAAATCAGTTATTGTACTTGACTTTTGTCCCGATAAAAATCTACTAACATAAGATTAAATCAACTTTACAATAGTTCAGAAGGGTGATTCGTATATTTAAAACAGGAATGCTAACTTTAATTCTCATTAACAAGTTAATGTATACAAGTAATTAGGAAATAAATGTAGTAAATTATTCATTTAAATAAGCTACATGTGTATATAAACAACACAAATATAACCAAATGAACTATTCATTTCCAATTTTAATTGACTACTGGACAAAATGTCATAGATTAATTTGATCTTCTTGGAAATTCAAGATAAAACAAGAATATATAGCATGTTTAGTAAAATTATATATTATGTACATATGTAATATATGTTATAAGATAAATGGTAAGTAAAAACAATTAGATAAAAAAAACTGATTAAAAAAATCTCAAGATTAATTTCAAAAATTTTAAATAATTGTAGTAAATTATATTTGTAAAATATATTAGCGATTAAAATACACGGAAAACAAATAATATAATGTTTACTCATTATTAGTGTATTGTATTATCTTGCTGTCTACATTGCTATCCCTCACTGGGACTGATCCACAGTAAAATGTATACATCTTAAGTAAAGAATATTTCACTTGGCAAGTTCTACATTCATATATACCGAATCTCCTTCTAAATATTCCCTTATGCAACGATAACAATATTCATATTGGTTCTGAAATACAGTTTGTTCAATGCAATGAAAAACATATCACTGTTTGAAATCAGAAACTATGACTTCATATTATAATGTGTGTTATGACCATTTTAGATATAAGCATAAAAAGCAAAAAAAAAATCACATACGCTTATATGTTTCTTACACCTTTATGCGACTTTTTTCCAGAATAAGTTGATAGATAGAAAATACACGCAGCATTCGACATATCAGCGCATCTATAAGTGTATTATCCGTAGATTTGTTTTATTTGAAAATGTATACTATATTAATTTTAGTTTAATTTTCAATCTGTATTTACACTATCAGTGATTAATGAATGATAAATATACTTGTCTGTGTAAGATCTTGTTATGTGTCCGATGTAGTAGGTTTTTAATATAAGGTACATTTTGTTTCAAATATCACCGAAAGTTGTGTTATATGGCAACGTTTCCACAAAAGTTTTTTTTCAAATATCTGTAAAGTAAATTTTCATTATTTTCAGTGTTGTCTTTTTTTCTAATGACCACGTTTTCAGATATATGTAGAACATGACTTAGATTCTATCAAGTTTCGACATTTGAAATTTAATGAGACGATGTTTCACTGATCAAGTTAATATATACCAAATATCCAAAAATTTTGATTGAAAAAAGAAATGAATGTTTCGTACAAAATTAGACATGAATTCTGGTCTTCTCGTCTGCATGGTTCTGACAACTTGGAATATGTCAACTTCATCATCCATAGTCATCTTCTCTATAACCAAACCGAGTGCTAAGGCCAAGCCACTTCTTGTACACCCATCTCTATAAGAAGGGTACACGTATTAAGGATATTTAGATTCCTTTTATAATTATGTCATTGATTAATGACATACCAGATAATTTTTAATTTTTAATTATATTCCACATACGAATGCACAAATACAACTCTACTGCAGTTGATGTGAATTTGCTGTTAGACAACATTGTCTTTATAGTTTGGTGTTCGTCTGACATAAAGTTTGAGAACATTGCAATTAAATTAAAAAAGGTAATGGATGTATAAGACAATACACACAACACAACACGTGTATCATTAAGCTCATTGAATAACAGTAAGTGTGTTTGCTGAGACATTTTATTATATCGTATGTCTTATTTTCGTACTTCCTAGCACGATATTCATTATTCTGTTTTGCTGTCGTTTGTTTTTTTTTTGTTATTATTTTTTTTTCTCATTTTAAACAATGAGATTAAAATCAACATTTTAGAAATACTTGACCGTTTGCCAAGTGAATTCTTGTCTATTTCTTTGTTATGGTGAATTAGATTTTTTTTCAAAATATTTATATTGATTTAGCAATCAATTAAACTTAATTGGGAGACTTACCTACAAACAATAACAACTGGTCCTTGTTTGTTACATTGATGTCTTGATATGCATTTGAGAAGCCTAAGAATAATTTGTGGAGAAGGTAAGGCATTTTGTTCACCTTTCCATTCTGTTGTCTTCAAAACGGTTATTGTTCGTGTGTCGTTCTGAAAATATTACACATTTCACAGAATTAACAGGAACAAACAACACATATCTAAAATAAAAGCTTAATATGTATGTTTTCGTGTACTTTGTCTTACCAGCCTCTTATTCCATTCTGTGGTTACAGTTTTTTTTATTTGTGCACTTAATATGGTCTTTTCCCTTTATTTAATTGGGAATTAATTTGATAAAAATTATATATTTGTTTATGACTATGTACACACATCTCTCGATATGGCAGATAAAATGGAACCCCAATATTTGAAAAAAAAGAATTGAAAATGCCGTATACAATGAAGATATAGAAATAAAAAAAAAAACTAGACTGAGGCAGTCGGAAAAGACAGCTATCCCCACACTCCCCACATGTTGTATCCCTATGCACCTTTTCCACAATTATACCTTTGAATACAGGCTCAAATTTTGTGAAATATTAAAATTCTGAAAATAAATAACCATCCAAAGATACTTATATTAGATATTGTAAATTTATACTGTATACAACGCATTTCAAGGAGTTACCTTTCATCAGCAGCCTTAAAACCGAAACATTTGGAAGACCAAAAACCAAACGTATATTAAACAAGAAGTTCTCAACCAAAAATACCGAAATAGGAAGCCAAATTTCAAATTTCAATCCAAAGATACTTTGATAATTAAATATATTAGATATTGTAAATTTATACTATGCTGTATACGACGCATTTCAAAGAGTTACCTCTCATCAGCAGCATTAAAACCGAAACATTTGGAAGACCACAAACCAAACTTATATTAAACAAGAAGTACTCAACCAAAAATACCGAAATAGGAAGTTAAATTTCAACTAAGGAGATCTACCATGTGCAATACAAGGAATGAACCCTTAGTATTTCTATTATTTTTGAATTTTGCTAAATACTGGTAATTTCTGTAACAAGTCAATGAATAATCATGTCAGACAAGTCTGACGACTGGGTTGGCGAATACCCTCGGGGATCTAGGGTCCACCAGCAGAGGCCTATTGCACATAGGCCCCGATTTTTGAAAATTAAAATTCTAAAACATTATTGCACATCTAAATACAATGTGTGACAATACCGTAAAGAAATTAAAAAATTACATAAAATGAAAAATGAAAGAGGAGTTTAGGTCACAAGCTTCAATTCCTAATTTTCGAAATTTGACACCTGTGGGCCCCAATTTTTGAAAATCAAAATTCTAAAACCCTATTGCGCATCTACATACAATATGTGAGAAAACTGTATAGCAATTAAATGCATGAAGCTAAAAATGAACGAGGAGTTTAGGTCACAAGAAAGTGTGACGGACGGACGTGCAGACAAAGTACGGGGATAATGATACAGGATGCTATAAAATTTCCGTACGAATGAATTAAAATGAAGAATATTTGTGTCTAGTTGTTTAAGCACAGATGAGAAACAAAACAATTTCTTAATTGTCCACTACTTCATGTAATTCACCCCGCATTAATAATATACTTTTCCAGAGGTGTTTTGTTGCTATTCAAATCAATTATAAAAAAGAAAGCAATTAAGTTTCGAAAATAATATCTTACTTGCTGAGCTAAAAGAATTTCAATCTCGTCCTCTGAGTGGTCTTGTGTTTTCCTGACTCTTAATTTTTTGAAGTCCCGTTTTCCATCACCCCATAATGCAGTAGTCTGTAAATGAAATATAGTCCACTGCATGTTCACCTTTTATATCAAATTTTCCAATATACTAATAACCACGACTTGAAAAAAAGTATTTTAAAGGTGTTTGTAAACAAGAATTCAATTAGATATCAATCTAATATGCTTAATTTAAGCCTGAAGATAACTTCAGGGAAACGAGAGACAAATTCCAAACGATAACACCACACAGTATTATAAACCATGTTCCACTGCATTGCCGAAGTAGAAACTAATAAATATGGATGTTAGTACTGTCGTTTATGGGTAAAGTGGTTGATTTTCTTATTGGTACGTCTTAAAAGAACGGAATTTGGAACAAAGAAATAACTGATTGCTTTGTACAGTGCATTGTGATCCAGGTAGTAGATATATTTTGTCTTTTATTAAATACTGGGCCATTTTTACAACCTTCGAGCTTCACATCATGTCTAAATATTAATCGTATTGTAAGAGCCTATATCATTTCCATTATTAAGTATTAATTGTTTATTTTGATTTAATGGTGTTCTAATTTAAAGCAAACCTTGTCAAAGGAGTCAAGCAAAACAACAATAGAACTGCCATGTTGGTAAACCATTGTCCAGAAATCAACAACTGTATCCTTCAGAGGGAACTGCGTTACAATGAACTTACTTTTCACTGAATATCCCTACAAATTAAAATGTTACGAAAGGACTTGTTATTTTATGTTCAGTGATACATTGTTGTTAATCATAATTTGATTTTTATGCTAAGCATTTGTTTCTTAAAAACAGTATTCTTGGGGAATTTTAAGCGACACAGAAATGTACACCCCAGCCTTTCTCATAAATTGTAGCATAATATGCAAACTGTGTTTATCTAATGAGAGAGGAAGAGTAAGATTTCTCGTCCGTAGGAGAAAAGATAAGCACGAAGAAGTGTCAGTTGCAGTCTATACATGCATACATACATACTGAAGTTCCATATCTTACGCCAATTTTTGCTCTTTTTATAACTTCAGAAAGAGAATTCTACTACAGAGATCGATTTAATGTTCTGGCACAAATTGGCATACATGTAAATTGGTCACAATATCCGTTTCATAAGTTATATGTATATAACAACAACCGTTTTATTTCTTAAAAATATAATGTTTTATACGTTTATCGTAGTATACATTTGAACAGTTCTACATGCATTTGATAGAAATCGGTTATTTTCTCATTTGCCTCGACATTACATTATAATAAGAATAAAAAACTGAATTTAAATGATAATTGTAAAATACTCACAGGAATTATTATAGCATTTATATAATCATTCCCACTTGCATCGTAGGATGTCAGATATGGCCGATAGTCGTTGTCTAAAATAATTTAAAACAAGACTCGGGAACAGTATGCATTGGTGTAATATTTTTGCCAGAAAAAATCCAATTGCAATTTACTAATTTGCATTTCTGAGGTAAGTGGGATTTATTAACCATAGAATACAGATTTAAATGGGACATCAAATATAAACAGTAGGTCATGTATGTTCAGCAATATACCATTAATAACTGAATGTTTTCTATTAGAGAAAAAATACAAGTCAATCAATAAAATTTAGATTTTGTTCAATGTTTTGCCAAACCTGGTTTCATATGTAGAGCAACTCATTTGTTCAGACGGTTCGAATGTTATATTTTGAACTGAATGTACGTACATTTAACTGAAATGCAACATGTAAATTTCTTATGTTTGTCGTTACCAGTGAGAGCAGTCCGTTATTTATTAATCAAATTCGATAACCTATATATTATTACTGACAGAAAGCAGCCGTCGGTAGTAGCATTTTCAGACATTGTGCCATATTTGTTGAAATTTGTTTTTCTGTGATTTTTTTTCCACCTCTGTGTAAAAAAGAAAACAAAAGGTAAACTATGCTTTTATTCCTATTTTATTAAACTAACACACGTTTAATTAATTCCTTAATTTATGAAAAAAAAATGTTTGACATTCTTACGTGGCAGTATATTGACAGAATTTTTTTTTTGGTTTTCACTAGCTTTTCCTACTGAAAAATCTTCATCTTTAAACACTGGTCGTAAACCTTGTAACCTCTATTAAAAACAAAGACAATGGGACACATGTGTATACACTGTAATACCAAACGTCAAACGTTCAATATAAAAATGTAAAACAAATGATTAAAATCTGAATTTGCAAGATATTTTTAAAAATTTCTATAGCATTGTTATGTTGAACGATATACTGTTTATGTATGAAATCTGCTATTAAGGTAAATATTTTTAATGTATGCAGAACAACGTATTAAAGAATAAAGGTGACTCTGCAGTTGGATTTAACTCCCCATTGGTAGCGCAGTTGTAGAACATAAAAGATTTGAATATATATTTAATTTTATTTTCATTCTTTAGTACGTTTTATGGGACTTCGTGTTATTGTTTTTAGTTTTCAGTGTTTATTTGTTGTGCTTGTGGTTGTCTATTTGCTTCCCGGGTTTGTCTTTCCAATGGATTACGTTTGTTTGCTTTCGCTTCTTAGGTATATTTGTCCTCTTTAAAAGATATGACTAAAGAAATACAAAATAAATAACATAAACACAATTTATTTTTTCACTTTTTTACTTTAAAGTTTTACCTGAAATTCTTGTCGAAGATTTGTTTGGTTTTTCGGAACTGTCTGCGTGAAATGTTTTTCGATGTATTCACTGAATCCAGTCTTTGGAATAGATGTGTCAGGTACAGAAAACAGTTCTAATAAAGCTTCATATACAACAATGTACTGATCCTAAACGTGAATGTATATGTACATATAGTAATAAGAAATAGCAAACAAGGCGTTAATACTGAATTTTAAATATTAAGAAAAAAGTGTGTGTATGAATATAACTATAACTTTCTGTTTTTGAATAAAGACATCTCGAAGTACATGTATGGGTAATTATTCAAGCATGCCCTCGAGAAGCTTGTTTTTCTCTTGCACTTTATGTACTGTAGATTGTTTTGTGAGCTTCATTTCCGCCATTTATTAACATTATCACTGAAATGTTTTCCTTTGAACAAAAGCAAACTATTTATGCTTTTCATCTGATATGATTTTCTATTGTTGATGTCATCTTGTGATATAACTCCAAGACAAGATCATATTAAGAAACAATGTATCGACAAAATATAATATACCCTTTTCTGTAGTTTCTCAAAAAGTTAGAAGTGTTTATTTCTTTTACCTTATTTCTTAATTAACTTAATTACTATTATACTTACAACTGTCTGTATCATATTCATCCTGTCTTTCCTCATCATCTTGACGTAATCCATTACGTCAACAAATCCAGTTATCTTTCCATTTTCATATAAGGCATCTAAAGCAATGAATGTCCCTGTTCTTCCGATACCAGCGCTAAGGATGATTAGAAATGAATTCAGTTACAGTATCCTTTTTAAATGGGGAAGGTTAGTACATAGCACAAGTCTAATTCCAAAGGACTTCGTGCAATTGATCCTACAGAGGGAATGGTTTCAGAGACTTGTTACGAAGCCTATTTTTGACGAATCGCTATATCCTAGCCCCTATGTAATATGCTTTGTCTGGTAGTGAGAGGGAAAGGGAGCCCGGTCACGCCCCCTTCTCCCATTACACAGAAACTAAGTCTTAAATAGGATATAGTATGGAAAAAAATGTTATGGAAATTTAGTGGAATCTTGTGCGAGGAACCATTATCAAAAGGTAATCCTAAAGTATTCAACACTTAATATAGATATGTGCATATGTTTGAGTATTAGTTCAGGTCAATGCACACGTACCCAAATACAACTCAGGTTTTTCACTTGCCTGTCTTTTATTCAACAAATGACTTTTTCTGTAATCTTAATTACAGCAGTATAAATCCAAACATAGACTTTTTTTTATAAAATACACAAATCTACAAATCCAAGCGAATACCACGCATTTCAATACCCCCCGCCTTCCCCCCAAAAAATGTTTTAGTTTGGTGTTCTTCGAGTACTGTATTTCACACTTTTAAAGTATCAAATAATTGTTTAATGTGTCTATAAGTATAGTATTAATTAAACTAGCCACACACAAAAATAAGTTCAGGGAAAATGAAAAATGTATATTACTATCGAAAAAAGAAAACTAATTTCCGATAAAATGTGGAAGGGCGCAATTGCTGTGATAGTAAGTCGCCACTCAAACAAAACTAGCAGTAAAATTAAGCTATTGGTATAAAACAAACAAGAGGCTTCCAAGAGCCTGAATCACTCACCTGTTATATTTTGTGTAGATCTTGCAACAATGATTATTTTTGCTATTTAATGTATACCGTCACAATTTTCTCCTTGATATTGACCTGTACAGCTAAAATATAGAATTCTGAACACAAATAGATCTGTTTGCTAGGGACTTTCTCATCAGTTGCTATGGGCTTTTTCAATGGCATTGACTCTTGACTTCCATTTTAGCTTCAATAGGTAAATTGTAGGGTCTTGAACCCAAATATATATGGTTGCTAGGGATTTTTTCATTGGTTGCTATGAACTTTTTCAATGACCTTGACTCTTCACCTTTCTTTTTGACTTGTACGAGTAAATTATAAGGTTCTTAGCCCAAATATATATGGTTACTAGGGATTTTTCATCTGTTGCTATGGTCTTTTACAATGACCTTGGCCCTTGACCCTCCATTTTACTTGTACAGCTACCATTTAATTTATATCATGTTATGCTCTAAACGAAACAATCTGTGACAATGTCAGACCATTATTTTCTGTCTTTCTAGGGAAAGACTCCTATAAGGGGAGTTATTAATAATAAAGTTAATAACCTATAACTGCAAAATTGTATTAAAATTAACAATTCAGAGGCAATAACCCAAAAATGGGTTGAGCGATTTGTCTGAAAACCTCATGGCATGTAGATCTTGACCTCAGAAACATTTTTACTACATCATATTTGCTCTAACTACTTTAGTTTTTGAGATATGGGCCAAAAAGTGCTTTTTCACCTATGCTCTTTTTTTTTAGCCACAACAGACATGTTTCTCGATCGACAAAAAAATAAAACATAAAATTTATACCACATACGCTAAGGATCCGCAAGCCTAAGTTTAGCTGTAATTGATTCTGTAGTTTTACAGGAGAAGATTTTTTAAAGTTTAATTGTCTTTAAACGGCAAAAACTCCCATAAGGGGTCAATTGACGATTTTGGTCATTTGACTTATTTGTAGATCTTACTTTGGTGAACATTTTTGCTGTTTACAGTTTGTCTTTATCTATAATAATATTCAAGAAAGCAACCTAAAACTGCAAATTTTCCTAAAAATTAACAATTCAGGGGCAATAATCCAACAAAGGGTTCACCGATTTGTCTGAAAATTCACAGCAGGTAGATCTTGACCTGATGAACAGTTTTACCCAGTCAGTTTTGCTCTTAATGCTTTAGTTTTTGAGATATAAGCCAAATACTGCAGTTTACCCCTATATTCTATTTTTAGCCATGGCTGCCATGTTTCTTGCCGGACAAGAAAATAAAACACAAACTTTATTTTAGACACCCTAAGGATCATTCAGCCTAAGTATGGCTGAAATTGGTTTAGTGGTTTCAGAGGAGAAGATCTTTGAAAAAGTTTACGACGGACGACGGACGCCAAGTGATGGCAAAAGCTCACATGTCCTTTTAGGGCAGGTGAGCTAAAAAGCACATTTTGCTCACATGATGTTTCTTGACACCACAATTAATATATGTTTGCCTTTTGTTAAACATAATATATTGCCTTGTAAAATATAAAAAAGATATCTTTCGTTAAGATACTTATCCACATCAATCTCTTTTTTCTTTTGTATACTCGTTTATTGTAAGCCTAAAAACCTTAAAGTAAGTATTGAATAGTTTAATAATGAGAGGAATTTGTTTCTCATCATCGTATTTAAGTAATTACCTGCAGTGAACAATCATTGGCCCTGGGAGATCTGTTCTTCCAACCTTTACCTTTCTATAAAAGTTAACCAGTTTAATTTTGTCTGGGACACCATGGTCTGGCCACTGTGTAAAATGAAACTGCTTTACAGTTCGTTCTTCTTTTGTCTACAAGTCATAAACAGATAAATATATTTGTATAAATAATCAAATAACATATATTTCTATATCTTGCCTTGATTAAACTACAATATCTAAATCGTATATAGAATATCATTAATATTTTCGTTTCTATTTGTCTTAATAAATTGCCTTTTAAATGCCTTTAAAGGTAACACATTTCACACGTATTCACATTTTCAGTGTTAGAACTACTTTGTTTTTGTGTAAAAAATGCTATAAACAAAAATGGCAAAACTGGGCGAGTGCAAAGCTCGGTGAACAGTGAAGAGGACAAGTATACCTTAGGAGCAAATGTAAAAAAAAAACAATCCATTAGACAGACAAACAAACCCGCGACGACAAATGAACAAGCACAATAAATAAACACTGAAAAGTAAAAAAACAATGAACAACACGAAATACTACAAAAACCAAGAATGAACGCAGGTGCTCTGGTACTGTAAGCCAGTCGTGAAGTTCAGTAAAGTCATTCCGGTTGAGGTACATTATATATGGAACGTTACTACAGTGTGAACAGGTCCTATTGGAACACTGTAGCGGTCAATTAATTTGTGATGAAGAACGTAAAATTTCCTAAGTGACATCCCTGATAAAACCTTTGTTAAGCAGCGTTTGTGACAGCAGTAATCCTCTTTAAGTAACTCACGCATGTCGGATAAGCTGAGAAACATATGCAGGCGGTGCTGGTATATTGGTACTCAAGAATGGAAAGTTAACAACAGGAAAATTTAAGTCATTACGTTTGTCATAATGTTTTATTTTCAAATACCCTCATTGTCTATTTCAAGAAACAAATCCATATATGAATCGCACTTCAATGTGTCTGTAGTATACTTAATTTTAAGTAGGGGTAGATGAGATGTAGAAATTCTTGGAATTTGTCGTTATTTAACGACATGTCATCTATATAACGAAAAGTGAATTAAAGGATCGGGCTAGTTTCTTTTTGTTTTGTTATCTTGCATGATATCCGCGTCATATGAGTACAGAAACAGATCGGCGAGGAGAGGAGCACATTTGGTTCCAATTGAATTGGAAAGCCTATCGTTTGTTGAAAAAGTCGACCGCCAGATTCAACAAGTATGTTGTCTATGAGAAAGTGTAACATGTCTGTAATTTCATCTTTACAGTACTTTTCGTCAGAATCAGAGTGGTTCTTCACGAAATAAGCATTTTCTCTACCTAAAACTAGAAATTTATACCTGCGTGTGCCATTATTCTCGAAAAAAAAACATTGATGTACTAGTTGTTTCAATCGATATTTTAATTGAGAGTGTGATATGGTAGTGTAAAGTGTAGAGAAGTCGAATATGTTGATGCTGTTGCATGTAGCCAAAGATTTTATACTACATATTGTAGTAAATTGTTTGAGTGTTCAGGAATCTACATCTGATTGACGCCACTGGTGGAATGTGATGTTTCACAATAATTCTGAAGACACTTATATAAATAAGAATGTTAAAATCTTTCAAGGGGGTTTTGTAGAACAATTAGATGACCAAGCAATGTACCTCTGTTAAAACTGATTCTTATGTTGACTTTTTTGAGAGGCCCAATTTGACAATAAGGGTGTCTTGCTTTTCCAGAATGATTGATTATTTCTTGGTTTAGTTGATTTTCCATATCAGTTATCATTACTAGAAACTTGTCCTTTCATAGATAAATTAAGATAGCATTCCTTAAAATTAGAATATCTGATGGTGCTTTAAATTATAGTGAAAATAATACCTATTACATAACTAGTATTGCATGTTACTTGTGCGTGTAGTTACAATTAGCTAGAATCGAAATATTTTATTGATAGTTGCTGATATCATAAATGATTCAAACTTCCAGAGAATCAAATGTATTTTGTGAATTGTCCCAATCAAGTTATTCCTGCGAATACAGTCCTCAGATAGTGAGTGGTTAGTAATTTTCAACATTTTTTCTTATTGTTTCAAAATTTTGACTCTTCGACGCCATATTGATCAACTGTCTGTATCGTCTAATATTACTTTAAGAACGAGACCACGTCACTAAGATTAGTGGCTTCAGAGGAGAAAGTTTATTTTTTTTTTTTGGTTTGGCCGACACTTGGTTAATGTTATCAACGACATTTATATAATCTATAAAAGGACTACGCAAGGTTATAATGAACAATAGGGGACGGGCAAAGACGACAACAGACCAAGGTGCAAAAGTAAAAGGCTCGTATGAATTTATACCAGATAAGCTATGGAAGGGTATGAATCATTGTTACGTTATATATAGGTTTCTGTCTCCATTACCGTTGTGTTAAACACTTTAATTTCTCTGTACACATAAATGGAGTGTTCAACTTCTTTTGTCATAGACAAGTTGTAATTTTCCAATGCGAGTCCTTCACTTGTAGACTCCGGCCAATATTGCTCACACTTTTTCTACAACAACCATAACATTATAGTTAGAAAAAAAATAAAAACACAACATTATAATTTAATATTGGATGTAACGCATCATTTGATTGAACTTTTTTTCGACTATCATTTCATAAACAAGATTATCTTTTGTACTATAGCGACTTAAAAGGGAAACCCGGTGTTTTAGACGTCAAAACACCCGCTGGATATACATTTTAAGGATTGAGAGTAATTTTGGTTTCAGTCTATTCTAAATAGCCTCAATGCACATGTGCACAAGAGTTATTTAGTTTGTCCCGTGTAATTGAGGTTATTTCTACATAGACTGAAAGCAAATTATAGCCAATCCTTAAATATATATTTTATTCCTGTCCTTTGTATAAATATTTTATGTTACTAATACATATGCACAAAGTTTACATATTTTTGCATTTAACTGTTTATAGTAAGTGGAATTGAATCGTCGCTTTTAACTTCCATAATTATTATTTTCTATTAATCTACATTAAAACTATTTTTATACCAAACACATGAAAGCTGATTTATGTTGGTTTTTAAATAATTGAGTGCATTTGTGTATAGAAAATAAGTCAAATGTATTGTATTTTATAGAATGATACCAAATTAGAATGTTTATTACTTACTCCTTTTTCTTCTATCAGTCTTGTAACCATAACAATTTTACCAACTTTTTCCTGCCATATCATGTGCCAAAAATCACGTAGTGTATTTCCTTTCGGACCTGTTTAACAAAACAATTTTCAGAAAAGAAAAGAACAAAGTCATGAAAGTGCGGAGTAAATTTATAACACAAACAACTTTTGTTAAAGTATTGCACATACAAGAGAAACATTTGGTTATCTCATAACACGGAAAGTCTGACCGTGGACCTGTGATAAACGTTTCTAAAGGCCGTTAAAATAAACATATACATGTAGCTCGTTCTTAAGAAATTATTATACTCCATCGTTTAACTTCAAAATAATATTATAAAAACCAACAATCTCCGGTAAAAATACAAACCTTGGGATGCTATATACGCTTTTTTCCTTTGATAATTCTGAAATAAATGCATGCATTGTTATACATTAACAATGCATTGCCTTGAAAGAAAAACTGATTATCGTCAAACAATTGTGAGACACTACTTATAAGCACTGATTGTTTCTATTTTGAATGGTTTACCTACTGCATTTTACTATCTTCCATTTGTAAAGTTTACAAACAGTGTTATTGATATGTTGTAAATTGGTATTTTGTTTTCACATAACTCGAATAATAAAATCCTGACTTTACTTTCCTGCCAATTTCTTTTATCCTCTAATATACTTTTACCAAATTATCTCTCTAATGAAAAATGTATATAAACTATTGAATTTACAAATGTGCCAATGGCATCTACAATATAACAAATCTTAGTTTTATACTTACATCTATGTGGCTTGCATTAATATAATCATGCAGAGTGTCTCCCTTTAAGATGACTCGTGAATGGTCATCTGTAACAAAATCCTCAACTATAGACATTTCACATGTATGTTCTAACTTGTGAATGATCCTTCGTTAACATTCGCATGAAGAATACTTTACTCAAGCGTCACCACGTAATAACAATGAAACTAGAACTATTCCTTTATTTATACAAGTGATGCATTTTTGCCAACAAGTTCCAAAGGGATTTATTCAACTATTTTACGTTTCGTATTTACAAAGAGTTTGAAATTAAAAAGACAAAAGGAAGGACTTCCATTTTCCCATTGTGACATTCCTTATTTTCGTGACAGTATACAGATATCGCATGTATTTGAAAACTGCACATCTCAGATTATATGGATACACCAGAGCCTGTGCCAGTAATCATATATAAAAGAAGTAAACTGTGTGTGGTAAAAAAAACTATTCGTAAGAAGAGATTGCTGTCATTATTAACTGAAAGTTTACAACCCTCGTAATAAAAACAACTTAAGAATACACTAAAAGACATGAAACACTCGTAACATGAGGTTGTGTCACTCGTTTATGGTAGATGTCTATCCGGTTCTGTTGTCCACAACTTGTAAATTATAGTATATCCGTATTATATGTTGTATATTTTATGTTCTAGGGTTTGCTTTACAACATGTTTAAACTGTGATGGAATGTTGTATAGGTGTTCTTGTTTGGTTTAATTATAGCATAATTATCAACTAAATACATATATGTATATATATATATATATTTTTAGCTATTCAGCAAATTATTTTGACCATAGGATAACTATAGTAGATTTATACGAGATTTAATCACTATAAGTTCTTGAAAATACTTCGTGCGATGTATGATGTACATTAGGTCACTGTGGCACCTCTAAAAGACAAGTATCTCGATCCTATCTGTGGATTACATGTATATTTACTTACAAGGAAATGTAGTTCGAAAGCGGTTCTTTGTCTTGTTTTCTGGTTGTTTACCATTCTCGTGATCAAATACACAACCTTTTGGCATTGCCTGAAAATAGAGTAAGAAAAAATAGTATCGAAATGATATTTAATATATACATTTGTATATATTAGCTACTGACTACTGACAACATATTTCAAATAGTAATCAATTTCTTTAAATATTGTTATTATCGATCTGTGGGACCTCTCGGTCAAAAGTGATAAACAACCGGGAAAGATTCCCTGGCCTCTAATCGTTGCAGGTTCAAATATTGAGCAGAAAAAACATTAAATGCGACTTATTTATTTGACTGAAACTCACTATTTATAGAATAGGGGTGAATTTTAGCTATTCTCTATCAGGTAAAAAATGTCGCCTTCACTATCTTAAACTAAATGTGAAATTAACATCAATACACTACGAAGTGGCTGTGTGTATTATCCTCTGAACTTAATTTGTTTATTTTCATTTTTGATAACTCGCATTCTACAGATACAAATGCACGAACATAACACCTCAATACCATTTGTTAGTTCAGAAAGTCGTATTTGTTGCTACCAATGAAAATAAATCACAAATAGAACGAATGTTATACATGTACGTAATTATTTACTACCAAGTGACTTACTGAAAACAGACAACTTAGATTATGATTAGAGACTTTTAATGTACATGCAAAACTCATCAATGAAATACTAGGCCACAATAAAAAATGGAATGTGAAAAACCCTTGATTTTAAAAGTCACTCAATGTCTTCTCAATGATCCAAAACCTCAAGCACAATAGCACAAGATTTATTTTCAAAATCAAAAACAGCAATTAAGGGTTTTTCATCGACGCATTTTTTAAATGTTGAGCATGAAAAACCAATATCCTATTCATGATTAGTTGAATTTTACAAGGAACGTAAGATGTCATGTTTACACCTACAAAAGGTTAAATACTTTTTTACGTCCAATGGCATTTTTTTGAAATAAATGTAATCTTCATCATTGTGTTAAGCAGTTTTGAAAAGCTAAACAATATCAGACTTAATTTTTTTAAACGGATCTAAACAGTTTAGCTCAACAACTATGACCAACTTTTCTTCAACAGTAATTCTAAATTTAGAAACTGAAAATTATAACACAAGTATCTAAACATGGGCTTAATATCATGCGATTTGCTTCCCTGCTTTTCGTCTTTGGCAGATTCAGCCGGAATTTGGGTGCGTGCCGTATTTATCTTTATTCGAAGCATCTAAGACTAGCTGCAAAACATCAGACTGCAGCGATGACATGTCAACAGTGTAAACAAATAGTATGGAGAAATGCGTTGAAAAGTGCAGATTATATGCTTAATTTGCCGAGGGTGATGAAGAGAGAAGCGATTCTTACATTTTTGTAACCCTTGGCTAGCGAAGATGTGAATACCCAGGAGAATGCTACTCACCGGGACAAAATCATGAACTCATAACACAAACTGATATAAACAATTTAATGTAAATTGTATAGGACATATGGTACATAATCTTTGAAAAAACATTTTGATGCACAAGATTTGCACATTTCGTCGACTTTTGACTCATAAGTTGTGATCAAGGGCTAAATGATATTCTTTAATACCAATTTTGATGCACAAGATGTGCACATTTCGTCGAGTTACGACTCATCAGTTGTGCTCAAGACCTAAACTATTGAAAACCAAAACAAAATAAACAAAATATTAGAGCAAATTAAAAAATGCCATAATGACCAAAAGGGGTAAGCCAAAACAATCTAAAGACAGAACTATAGAATAGGGAAGGAGATACTCCTTGATTTTCACAAATTTTACAATTCAACTGAGCTGTGGATACTCTTGGGTAACAATCCAAAAGTTGAAGGACAAATTAAAAATACAAAAATGACCAAAAGGGGTCTCGCAAAAACCATTTAAGGAGATAATCCTAGTTTTCACCAATTTTATTGTTTGCAACAGTGAATGTAGGGATCCGTTTCGGGCCAATTGAACCAATGGTTAGTAAATATCAATAATTCATTGTGCATAACGTTTAGACTTATGATTAATAAAATGAATTTGTGATTCCCAGTTCCACATCAAAGAAGCCGCTGGACAGAAAGGAAATATGCAAGCGTGAAGAAGTAACAAATCAAATATCATTCAAAATAATTGCAAATATACGAAAAATTTGCAAATTCAGACTCACAAATTTTCGTATTATATTCCTAGTACCGCAATAGTACCGTTCGTATTATGTAAGCATTGCTCTAAATGCAAGAGTGGACATAAATAGGAGCACTGTCATACATGTATGTGGAAACTGTCATACCTCATATTCTATGTTGAAGCCTTCCGTTTTGTGTTTATCGACTATGGCCTTCGTCAAGTTTTCTACTGGTATTTTGTATTGATTGGAATCTTGATTAGCAACAATATTATTGTAGACACATTCATTGTTTTCTCTTGGCATATCTTCCTCGTCTTCATCGTAGATAAGTTCGCTAGAGAGGACAACCCCACGGTTGTAAATGCCTTTACCTTTGAAAGCATCATTACAGGTTTGAATAACATTGTTTTAATCACAATCTTAAGAGATTACAAAAAACCAAAATGGCAAAAACAGAATACAAAATATGTGTTTCAATGAAATAATATATTATTGTATTATGTTATGTTGCTTTATAAGCAAGTAATGAGTTAATCGTAGGACCATTATTCATTACATATCTGAAAAAACACACTCAACAAATGTTGTAAACAATTTCATATTTTTTAAACTCTATTTAAAAATGTTAATATCAGATTTGATTTAAGCTTGCAAATGAAAGAAATGGATGAATATTTACTTTTTCGGGCATTTGCGTTTGAACTGTGGGTTTCTGGAGCTTTGTGATATTTCAGCACAGCTTTGTTTCTTTCTCCCATTCGCCGTCTTCTACAAGAACACAACGGATTCACGTAAGGCAAATAAACCGATAATTTTGATAATTCAAACATAGAAAAAGAAATCAATTCGTTTAAAGATGTAGGGAAGATACATGTAGAGTATATGAATTAATATCAAATCCAAAATATATTTTCTGTTTCACAACATACGTAGCATTGCTAAGCATTCTTGACAATAGACCATTCTATTGAACGGTCATTTCGATTATGTTTAATTGTCTATAATGTGATGACCCGTAATACCACAACGTTAATACGAATGCAAGATAAACCAAACTCAAAATGCATTTACATATATACAAGATTAATTCAGGACAATATACCTTTTTCAATTCATCAGATGAGGCTTCACCAAAATTAGCTAATTACAAGGAAATAAATCTCCTTAGATTATCGACAATTATACGTCATACTCGCTGTTCTGCTGTTTTCTGTGTATGTCTATTGTATGAAGTTAATGTTTTAATGAGTGATCCTTAACCTACCTTACATAAATCAAAGTCCCAACTATAATGACGAGTAGCAGAAATAATGAAACCCCAGCTCCTACTCCAATAGGGACATTCGAGACGGAATTTTCTTCATCTATGTCACTAACTAAAATAAAAAAAAACCCAAACAAACAAATACGAAAGAATCATCCAATAATGAACAAATCTGAATACAACTGCTATAAGTCTGCAGGGAAGGTATACCAAGGCAACTTATTTTTTAACGTTATTTTTAAAGAACAAAACTGAATGATTTTAATTAATACCAGTAAAAAAACCTATTTTGAAAGAAGAAGAAAAGAAAAGAAAAAAATACGATAGAACAACCATCTTTATGTTAATCTTACAAAATCTGGTGTCAAGATGGGTTAAAATAAATGTTGTAGAATACAATTCACAACCCAGTTAATGAATAATTATAAACTAGACGTTGTTAGTCTAAAATCTAACGTTATATAAACAATGTGTAATTTTATCATTGTAAAGATTATACATGTCTGTCTGAATAGACGTTTTATTTTGTCTTCCATTTGAAGTTAAAAAAAATATCAGATTTTGACTAAATAATTTTATAAATGCCTGTGTTATTCAAACTTTGAACAAAGTTTTGTTGATACTGGTATTTTGAACATTCTATAATTAGTAAAGTTAATTTTGTAATGTACAAAACGTCAACCCGCTGCACATTCAACACATTTAACTGATAATTTCAAATTTGTTTCGAAAAGAAAATGATTACTCGAGCTACTCTCGTCGCACTTCGGTCCTGTTTTCCACCCAGGTTTACATGTGTGTACAATACTACAGAGTCCTTTAATGTGGTCACAGAGGTCATCAACACACCCATTACATGATTCTGAACAGTTGTTTCCATATGTTCCATTACTACACTCTGAAATCGATATAATATAAACGTTAAACCTCTGTTATATCTAAATATAACATTGTTTATTTATTGCGACCATTGCATTGGACAATTAAATGGGGAGATTACCCAAAGATCCGTTTGATATTTATTTTTTCTCCTATTCTTGACATGTTTAATCGGTGGGATAAAAATACATATCTTTAACCACTTCCCGGTGATTAACTTTCTACGTGGGAATAGCCGCCCTTTTTCTACAGTTATTGGAACGATAAACTAGAAAAGTCCCTAAATGACGTCTATGTAAACAAACTACATAACAACGATATTTTCTTGAGGGTTTTGTAGGAAATCCTACGAGAAACAGATTCTCCTTCAATTTACTCGTGAGCTATGGAATATCTCCACCCTCAATAGTAAAATTTTAGATTTGAACACGCTCGCTAGAGGCTCGCGTGTTGCAAATCAAAAAGTTAACTATCTCGGGTGGTGCAATTCCATAACTCGTACCTGAAGGAGAATCTATATTTAACTTACTATGTTACAAGGGATGCCACATATACGATAATTAAGTCTTTAGATCTTTTCATTCGTAATCATTTAACTATTCTTTCTTTTTGTTAAAAAAACAAACCAATTTCCCCATTCATGTATACCATTAAGTTGTAAGGAGGATTTGTTTTATTGAATGGATATGGAATGTTTATCTTTTGATTTCTTGAATATTACCGCTGGTCACAAGCGAAACTTTTTTCGTATTTTTTGAAAATTGTGCTTTGTCAAAATTCGTCTAATATCAAATATAAAAGTTCTATATGTGCATTGTGCACACGAATTCATCAAAAGTAGTTGTTTAATTTAACTCAGGCATAATGTTATTATTTTCTTTAAAGTATAAATACATATTTTTATGAAGTTCGGACATGCATTTAATTCATATATTTGTTATGGTATCTCAAAAATCTTCTCTAAACATTTTAAGCATGGTACCTAGCCAACTTTACCATATCAGTTTTGTGCAATATAGGTTAAACATGTGTTAACGTTGATTTTTTATGCTGATATTGTCTTTTTAAGTATAAATGCAAGTTTGAAACCTGACATTATGCTAGTTTTATCCTGTTACGAAGTTTTGACATAAATTTAGTTCATACATTTGTTAAAGTATCTTAAAAGGCCTCTCTGAGACTTAGCGTTGTACTTTTTTATGAAAAAAAAATCTCAACAAGTTTAACAGTGAAAACAAATATAGCTTTTCAACCAATTTTAGGTAGATACTTAAGACAAAGAAAAACGTGATTTTTGTTGTAACACATGTGTTTTTTTAAGTACAAATACAAGTTTCAAACTTGACGTGTACTTATTTTATAGTTTTCGGAATTTTTTTACATAAATTTAGTTTAAAAAATTCATATGGTATCTAAAAAGCTGCTCTGTGGAAAAAAAACTGAAAACTTAGTTAAATTTAGCCATACAAGATTGTGAGATCTAAGAAAAATTAAAGAGGTTTTCGTTGTACCTAAAGTTTTTTAAACTTAAAATATGTTTCAACATTAATTTTCACATGAAATAATTTTGTAATTTTATTTTATTTTATATTTCCCAACTTAAAATTTGTTTTTTTTTCCTGAAATATTATCATCAAGAAATCATAATTGTAATTGATTTCACTTTACAATAGGAATAACTTATAGACTTGTCTGACATGATTATTCAGTGATTTGTTACAGAAATTCTCAGTATTTAGCAAAATTCAAAAATAATAGAAATACTAAGGGTTCATTCCTTGTATTGCACATGGTAGATCTCCTTAGCTGAAATTTGGCTTCCTATTTCGGTATTTTTGGTTGAGTACTTCTTGTTTAATATAAGTTTGGTTTTTGGTCTTCCAAATGTTTCGATTTTAATGCTGCTGCTGATGAGAGGTAACTCCTTGAAATCCGTCGTATACAACATAGTATAAATTTATCATATCTAATATTAACATCTTTGGATTGTTATTTTGAAACTCCTGGGATGATGCCTCTGCTGGTGGACCCTAGGTTCCCGAGGGTATTCGCCAGCCAGTCGTCAGACTTGTCTGACATGATTATTCATTGATTTGTTACAGAAATTACCAGTATTAGCAAAATTAAAAAATAATAGAAATACTAAGGGTTCATTCCTTGTGTTGCACATGGTAGATCTCCTTAGCTGAAATTTGGCTTCCTATTTCGGTATTTTGTCAACATACATATTTTATCATTTTTCCACAAGATATTATTTACTCATTTTTACATTAACCAATGATAATAAAATAATAAAATGTTTTTTAAACCAACATAATCGTTTTTACGTTCATAGACGACGCATGCGCATATAGTAGAGACGATTATTCGAATCGCACTTTTTGTCCAGAACTGTTTTTGCACGGTTGAACAAATTAGACCAGAGATCATGACTGTCCAGACTAGAAATTTAAACCTGTCCTAATCTCTGCTTTCAAATCTTTGACCAGTCGCAGGAATGGTTCTCGCTACTCTAATCTCGTCCCAGAACAGCGATTTAAACCATGAATTATGTTAACTTAAAGTTAACTTGTAGTAATGTTTTAAACGAGCCGTACTGCGGTTGACCACATCAGGGCTCTTACTAAGCTCTTACCATCTTTTAATTCTATTGCGCATAATGTTTTTGTTAGGCTGTTTAAAACTATAGTCACCAGTGCTCCTGATGAAGAATAACCCAGAAGTGGGCTTTTTACGAATTTAACTTGACGGTATAAAATTATTGACGAACTGTGAGTCCTCGAAGATATCACCCATTCCTTTACCCAGTAAGCATTGATTTGACTACCGTATAAATGTTAATTGTTTGTTAGAATAAACAGCTCGAAAGTTTGAACTTCCTTTTACAATAGCTGAAAGACTACGCCAGTATGGTTCTGTTGCTTGCAATTATTGTTATGGTTGGTTTTAGGTTATTTTTTGTCTTGGCTTCCAATCTTTTGTTTACAAGCTTATATGGTGACTGTTTATCCAGATCTGCGCATTTTAACTTTGAAATTAGTGATCGTTTTTCATGTGTTCATGTGTTTTGTTTAGATATCTACTTAACGTGAAGTGTACGTAATTCTGCGCCTCTAACGGTTAATGGGAACCAGACCGTGCGCTGTTAGAAGCGCGAGTTGCATTATAAATCGCAAAAAAAAATGATTCAAATATACCTGCAGTACAGGTCAAATGTTATTTTATTATTATTGGTTGATCATGTTATAATGAGTAAATAATATTCCGTGCAAAAATTATAAAATATGTATATTGGTATATGTTTGATTTCAATTTCAATAAGTTATAATGTACACAAAGCTATTCCTATTGTCAAATGAAATAAATAATATTAATTCGTGATGAAAATATAAATTATATGCTTTGAAATATAAAAAAAAGTATAAAATTTTATTTCAAGTCAATGCTGAAACTTGTATTTTGAAATTCAAAAGCACTTCAGGTACAATCAAAATATCTTTTAAAGTCTTATGTTGCACTTCTGGTATGGCTAAATTTAACTATGTATCATCCTTAAAATGTTTGAAAAGCTAAATTTTGTTTTTTTCCACTGTGAAATTGATTTTTTTTTATGTAACAAGTACTACGATTAGTCGTAGAGAAACCTTTTAAGATACCGTATGAAATTATTTTAACTACATTCATTTCAAAACTTCATAAATGTATAAAATAACCATACGTAAAGTTTGAAACTTGTATTTTTACTTTATAAAACACTTTTGTTGTAACAAAAATCATTTATGTCTGATATAGCACACCTTGATATGTCTTAATCCGACTAAGAATGAACCTATAATGGGTTGAAAAGCGACAGTTTGTGTTTTTGTACTGTGGAATTGAAAGTTGTTCATCAAACAAGTACTGCAGTAAGCTGCAGAGATGCTTTTTGGATACCGTAACAAATTGATCAAATAAATTTCTATAAACAATTAAGGAAATTAAACATAAGCATATGACAAGTTAGAAACTTGTATTTTTTCTTTAAAAACAGTAGCATTTTAATAGAAATCACATTTTTCTTATATCGTACAAGCTTATATAGGTAAGTTTAACTACATATCATCCTAGGGTATATGTTTGAAAAGCTAAAGTATTACGGAAGTTGCAGAAGGTTTTTAATATAACATATGAAATTCTTTGAGCTAAATTCATGTCATAATTCCTAAAAAATATAAAATAAGTTTGAAACTCGTGTTTTCACTTTAAAATACTCATCTGTTATAACAAAAATATTTTTTGTCATATATCACATATTCTGATACAGCTGAATTTGATTAAATATCAACCTAAAATTGGTGGTAAAGCTAAATTTTGTGTTTTTTTACAGTGACATTGAAATTACTTTCATTACGGTAAGTCTCAGAGAGATTTGTTTGGATATCATTACACTTTTATCAACAAAATTTCTATCAAAAGTTAAGGAAAGTAAAAAAAAGCATATGACAAAGTTAGAAACTTGTATTTGTTCTTTTAAAATCAGTAACATTATAACAAAATACAAATTTTTGTTATAACGCATAATCTTATATGGCTAAATTGAACTAAGCATCATCCCAAAATTGTTTGAAAAGCTGATTTTTGTGTTTTTTCTTTGTAAAATTTAACATTTGTATGAAACAAGTATTACGGTAAGTTGCAGAGAAGATTTTTAAGATACTTAAATTCATGTCAAAAATTTCTAAAAGTATAAAATATTTATCTATCAAGTTTGAAACTTATGTTTTCATTTTAAATTACACATCTGTTTGAACAAAAAACATTTTTGTCATTTTTCACACTCTGACAGAGTTGATTTTGATTAAGTATCAACCTAAAATTGGGTAAAAAGCTACATTTTCTGTTTTTGCACTGTGAAATTGATTTTTTTTTCATAAACAAAGTACTACCGCATGGTTAATCGCAGAGACTTTTTTGGATACGGTAACAGATTTATCAATCAAATTTCTATCAAAATTAATCGTCGAATTTTTAGCAACGCCATGCGCGATACATGGCGACGTCGCTAGTGACGTTCCTAGCTAGAAAGTAAAAAAAAACATATGACAAGTTAGAAACTTGTATTTGTTCTTTAAAAATTAGTAGCATTTTAACACAAGTCATATTTATCCTATTTCGCACAATTCAATATGGCTAAATTTACCCAAGTATCACCTTTAAAATGTTGGAAAAGCTACATTTTTTGTGTTTAAATTTAAATTTTTCTTATCAAACAAATATTACGGTAAGTGACAGAGAAACTTTTTAGAATTTCGAATCAAAATTATGAACTTAATTCATATGAAAAATTCTTTAAGATATTAAATAGGCTCATTTCAAGTTTAAAACTTGTATTTTCACTTTGAAAAAGACTTCTGTTATTACAAAAATCACTTTTGGCTTAAATCTCACACTATGATATTGCTTAATTTGACTAGGTATGAATATAATATTGGTTAAAAAGCTAAATTGTGTGTTTTTGCGCTGTGAAATTGAATTTTTTTCATCTAAAATGTATTACGAGCCTTTCAAAATACCGTAAAAAATGTATGAACTAAATTCATGTCACAACTTCATCAAAACATAAGATAAACATACATCAGGTTTGAAAAGTCTTATATGTTTACGGTAGAATGCAAATTATTATTCCCGTAGTAAGATAATAAGGTATGATAAATAAATACCATGCAACAATAAAGACAAAAATTACAGTTAAAAATAAAAAAAAAGTTACTAAAAATTATACATGTTATATATACTATAAAATACGAATAATTTAAGTTTGCATACTTTAATTAACATGATTTTTTTTTTACAAAATTAGCTGAACGTCTTGGAAGCAAAATATTCTTTGATCTAAAGAATGTAAACTACGCATGCGCAGTCCGATGACCAACTCCATAATTCAAGTACATTTGGTATACGACGGATGCGCCGTCCTAAATCAGAGACTGATTTGGTCATTAGGGCGAAAACGGTCACCAGAAAAAACTTAGTGCGCATGGTCCGTCATAAGGACGTAACCAGACGTGGTCCTAAGAACGGTCATGGGGACCATTTCTCAAGTCATAATCTCTGGTATAAGCTAACTTGGAACTGTCATTACCTCTGCTCGAGGGTGATGTTTTAAATGATCCGTACTGTACTATCAATTAAACGAGTTTAACGACATGCTTACCATTCCGGAGCACCTGATGTCACTACCATCTATTTATGAGAGTTCGCATTGCTAGTGCCTTAGTTTCTGTGCTGGGAAAAAGGGATAACACATTTTGGGACATTATTTAAGATCAAAGTTTTCCTAGCTGAAACTTTACAAAAAATATTTTTGAACGAAAATTGGTATAAAGAAATCCCAGTTCAATAAAGCAGCCAATTTAAGAATGGTCGGTTTGAAAATAAAAGCATTTTAATATTTAATTCTGACTTACTCTTACAGAAAATGTCCAAAAAGGAAAACAGATACGATCAATTAGTATTGGTGGCACAAGCATATTTTAACAAAATTTTATATTTAACAACATACATATGTACACTGTTTTTCAAGTGGCTCTCAATATAATTACACATGATTATGAAAGAGTTTCGGGAGAGAATGCGAAACATACATAAATGTTAAACATAAAAAAAAAATGATCTGTTTTCTTGCCAATTTCATTTAGGAAATCGATATCAAATCGCAACCCTGCAATACTTTTGATTCACTAATACTGCAATGCTCTTTCACGATATTAAAATGTTAAACAGTCGTTATGCATGAAGACTAGTTAAATAATTTTATGAATAAGACTAATGAATATCAAATATATACACATAGGAATATTATGAAATAAAACATTACTTCTAGCTAGAAACGTCACTAGCGACGTCGCCATGTATCGCGCATGGCGTTGCTAAAAATTCGACGATTTTTCTAAGTTTTCCAAATTGTAATGTATCCCAGCTTGAAAATGGGCCCAGTAGTCAAGGACTTTATTTGCTTTAATCGATTCGGACTTTATTTCTAAATGTTTTGTTAATTTTTGTTTTTTTAAGTTACGACCAGTTACTGCGAAAATATATCAAAAGTAAAATTAAATTTTCAATGAATTTCCCTATATATTCAAAATATTTGTTTATGTTATAGGGGTTGTTTCAACGACTGATATTTAAAAAAGAAAGTCGGTGACCCTATCATTGTTTTTACATTTTCACTTGTATTTCCGATAGCCCTCTCTACATAAAAAAAATTAAAAAAAGATATAAGGAGTGGTTAATTTGGTACACTTCACCTTAAGAACGATTAATACAAAATAAGTTTATTTCGCAAATGTTGCAAGAAAACGTTCTTGTGTTATAGCAGTGCTATATGTGACTGATTCAAATACTAATTCTACAAAATGTATTTTTTCCTCAACTCACGATTTTTTCTCGAAATTTGATTTTTACACTTTTTACGCCTGATTTTTACACTTTCTTAAATGTCGGTCACAATCAAGTTAACGATCTAAAAACAAATCTAAATAATACCTTATTTAACTTTAATGTGCTGAACTAATTTAATTTTTTCTTGGCCGATCTTGATTTACCGCCCGGGAGCAGGGGTAACTCTCCGGATTTTTAACCGGGGTGTGCGGAAATGGCTAACGAAAAGCTACCCGAACAAATACTACAATATCTGTAAATAATATACGGGAAAAAAGTATTTTGATGAAAATACCTACCCGAAAACAACCATCGCGAAAAAGCACACTCGAACTAAAACTGTTGTTAAAATTATATACAAATATCTGAGGATTGAATAACACTCAAAGTTTTTGTAAATACAACCCGAATAAATATTAGTTTTTTAAAACATACTCCTAATTAATACCCAAAATTGACGAAACACCCACCCAAATGTTCAGCGCATTCCGTATAGGTTTATACAGAGAGTTATCCTCGGGATTGAATGCAAGATATAAATGAAGTAAATATAAAAATGCAGGATTATAATCAGAGTTTTGGATAACAGAAGTATTACTGGTGTAGACACGCATGTAAAACACTGATATGATGTTACTTGTAGGTTTTAATTGATTAAAATAACGCAAAAAAATTCAAAACACTTTTTACAGTGGATGACAAGCCAAAATCGTTCTTGGTCATCAACATTCGTAAAAAAATAAATGTTTTATCGCTGAATCCATACCTCTCCTGATAAACTCCATATCTTCGAGGGTATCATCTAGCCAAAAATGTACACTTTAATTTTAGTGTTATAATAAAATATTTTTTATTGTGAAAAGATTAAGGGAAATTTCCTTTTACATATATAGTTCGGTCCTTAGACGGGGTTTGAGCATTCACTGTTGGTGATTTGGAATTTTTGCATATACTTTTTATTAAGTAGGATTGTTTTGATTTTCAACATTTAAGGCCATGAGCACCACTGGTGAGTCGTAAATCGACGAAACGCATATCTTGTTCATCAACATTTGTATCAAAGAACTGAGTATTAAATCTGAGTCAAACATCTCCCTTTATACGTCCTTAACGATGTTTGCTTTTCAGTTCTTAATCATTTGGCATTTTTGATTAGTTTGCAATTATTTGGATTATTGTTTTCGTTTGAAATGTTTTGCCCTAAGCTCAAAAATGTCTTTGTAAAATATCTCTACACCATATAATGTAAATAGCAGCAGAATTACACACACTACACACACGCCTTTTCAGATTCATACTACATTATTGTTTGCTACCTACTCTTATTACATTTTTTCTCCAACACCCACCCATGTTTACAATGAGTACCATTAGCACAAATGCCGTTCCAACGGTCACAGTCATCATCAATACAACCGTCACACTTATGATCACAGTTTTCACCAAAATAACTCGCACTACATTCTACAAAAGGTAGAATCAAGAATATATCAACAATGCAACAAGAGTTTTGTTTTATTTATATACCTATAATCTGCTTCCTGCCGTATCTGTATAATATAATATCATAACAACAAGAATATAATCATGATATTGACAAAAACATGACAAAGATTCATAGCAAATACTAAATTGTGAATTAAACTATGAATACAAGTAGCTGACAAAAGATGGGTTGCGATAATATAGATTAGCGGCACCCATCTATTACAAAAAATTAATTCCTACTAACCGTATATTATTACAAACCACCGGAAAGGTAAATCATTCTACTTGGGATAAAATGTGGGAGTTTACCATTTTAATGTAGAAGTAAGTGGAGATAACCCGAGAAAAAAGACCAAATGATGAGGAAAATACGTATATATGTCACGAAAAAGTAGATAATACATTTGCCTTGCACTCGGAACCAGCTTGAAAGTGTAGTAGCCTTTCTTTTTTTGGTTAATAAATGTAATAGCTTATATCTATATTGTTGTTTAAGTTTCTTTTGAATTACTGATATATTTTCCTACAATAAAATTGTCAGTTGAAACAGATTTGACGTTTACGTTATTTCATTTTGAAAACGGTCTTTCTTAACAAAAATACTTGTGAATATTTATGATATGTCATGTGATAATTTATTCTGTAATTTGATTGGTGCGCATTGGTCAGAGCGGTGATTTTGATTTTGATGAGAAGGGTACATATTTTTTGAAATGAGCAGACATGTTTGAATTTGCCGAATATTATTGTGCCTATATTGGTTGAAACTGTCCTACTGTTTGATCTTCTGAAACACTTGCATTGTATAAAAGACAATTTGACATTTTGACGTAAGTTGAAATTTATTTCACCAATCTCTAACATATTCTTGATATTCTTCCACTTTGAAAGACTGTTTTAGTATGAAAGATGAAAACCCCCCTTTTTGTCATAAAATGATGTTAAACACGTCTCACTTGGTCATTTATGAATATCTCGGTAATCAGTTTAATAAGTCGAAAGATTATTACACACATTCTGAGTTAATATACATAAATACTACTCAGATATTTAAACGAACGAGTATATCTGATTTTGATCATGTTGATCGTAATTATTGATTTTTATTAAAACCGTGTTACCGTACACAGACTAATATACTTGATGATACGTCTTATAAATATATATATATATATATATATATATATATATATATATATATATATATATATATATATATATATATATATATATATATATATATATATATATTGTATAAGTAAATATATTAATTTATCAATTAGCTAAATTCTCACATGATTTTTTTCTTGTATAAATCGTAACCTTGTATATTTGAACTATAAGAAAGATTTGTACATGTAATTATATAAATGTTATGTACAAGTAGTACATATAGTAAATATTGTGTATTGGTTTTTAGGACTTGTAAACCTATGTATAGAAGTGTTGTATCTGTACCATACATGCAGTAACTACCCTGCTCCACAAGTTGGAAAGGGATACTTTTTATTGTTTTTAATGTGTTTTGTTCATAAAGGTTGAATAACCGATTGATATATATATAAAAACAATATATATGAAAGGAGAGTTAATTCCCTTTATTATTGAAGCATATATCTTATAAGGTGATACATAGATATTCCGAATATATATACTGATTTTGTTAATTGCAAGAGTAGCTTTTATTCAGAGTACTGTAGTACAGTTTTGCAGTACAAAGAGTTTCATTCAAATCCGTAATTTAACAGAATTACGTACATGTGAAATTGTGTTGTTTCTATATATATTTTATGATAAAAGTTATTATGGAATACAACATAATATAATCTTAGTCATCTACTTTAGATTTTAATTATATTGCAAATCAAATGGTAACATTGTGTATTGTAACAGTTACCATTAACCCATATGTATTTTTGCTTATGATTTTACTATAATTGTAATTACAGGGTGATACATATATGTATATGTTACTGTTAATAAAGCATACTGAACCCTAGAGCTACTGTTGTTCATTATTGCCTAAAACCAGCAGTACTACAAAAGTGTCATCATAGATTAGATATACCATAGGCATTGTATATAAAAAGTATCAACCTGGTTCCGCATGCAAGGCATATAGCAAACTGTACACAAAGTTTTACAAATTGGTAAAATTTAATCTTTAAGATGTGTGCACTACATCATAAATATTCAGGTACGGCTAAACTCTATGGTTATATCTATATATTTCACCAAACCCTCAATGTATGGCGTAGATCTTTGAATTTCTGTCACGTTTAGCTCAGCTCGTAATTATTTGTATATATGAGTTTTTATGCTATAATGTTTCTCTTATATCCTTCATCTTGCACGCAGTTGGTTATTGGGTTTAAAGGAATGTTTTGTACAAAAATAGAAAATAAATAAATAAAAAGAAAATAATTAAAACAAAAACGTTCTGCAACGCCGAATAAATTTAATCATACATCCTAATGATACAACAAACTTCAACAGTTGTCCAAACTGTTTGACAGCGGTTTTGATTTTGCTTTGTACATATGGCATTAATATCAAAATTATTTGCTTAGCTTCTCGTGTTTGTTTTCGTTGAATGTCTTGCATCATAGCAAATAGTTTTCGTCTGCAATGTACTATTCGCGGATATTTTATCCATTGAATGGAAATTTTGCTACTTTCGTATGCTTTTTAACCTAAGTATTCATATGTTATGGTATTTAGAGTGAAATTGTATTCATATATTCTGCATTTCGTATTTTTATTCACAACTTCTGTCACTTGTATATATTGCTATATTTTATTGTCGCAACAAATAGTTTCTGCCCTAGCTCAGACTTGTTCTGTTTTAGAATTGGGTCCTCACCCCATCTTGTCAGAGGCGCCCATAATTTCCCGTATAGATAACGTTTTATATCTGGATAGCGAAATAAATTAATTTTACGGAATGTGTGACTCAATATATATCTTCGGTATAACGCTGACCTCTGCAAATCACGACTGCACAATACGGAAATCTTCCCCATGGCCGAAGACACACTGAAGTCTTCTGCATGGGTGATGTCGGGAGCTGCTGAAAACTTTTCTATGGAGTGCTGGGAAGCGAGAAACTGTCTCCTGATCGTAGTTTTCCCAACTTTGCTTAGAACGTGACTCAGACCTAAATAAGGACAAACCCCCACAACATGCATGGATTCTGAATTACATGCATTTTGATGTGTCTGTGAAGAGTATCTTTTTCTTAAAGGGAAATTAAGAGCATACTCATCATAGGTTTCAATTTTGTTGTAGTATATGTACATTGACCTCTTGTATCATGTTTTTTTTTTACTGATGTGTAACCTTCAAGGCATTGGTCCTAATATTTTTTGCTTACATCTTTTCGAATTGAAAAACAACCTCTGTGGTCTCGTGGTATCTTGCTCCCCTCGAGTGGGAAAGGTCACAGGTCGATCCCCGGGCCAGTCAAACCAAATGCATGTAAATTGAGATTGTCTGCTTCTCCACCAAGAACGCGGCATTTAGGAGTTAGAGCAAAGAACTGGTTGACCCGAAGTCATTATAATATGTTCTGGACGGTACAATTTTTTATTATGGAAAAATAAGGTAGACTAGTAGTGCTCAGCATAGAAACATATAATGCTCGATTTAAAGGGGGGGAGGCGAAAAACGGCCATATCACAACCCATCGCTGAGTTGGATTTTTAATGTGCTAGCTCACTAGGTAACTGTCCGGAGGAAGACATACCATCCCCACTCAGACACATTATGTACAAAGATGAAAATAATAAGAAAATCATTGTAGCATACCGAAACGAGTTAGGCCATGACGACCGGTTGGTATATGTTAGAAGAACTTTCAGCACTTTCATCACTTTCGGAAAGACTCTTATATGTACTAAATATATTTGGTCAAATTAATTCTATAGATTCTTTATAATCGTTGAAGCAATAGAATTTACAAGGATTAACACGATTCTGTTGTACAGATTATGTGGCGAAACTTTTCTTCCGATAAAATATTGTTTCAATCTTCCATTCTTTTCTTTCAGTTCAATATATTAATATTAATGGTCAACAAACTTTAGAATTTGGGTCTCGGTGGCCGAGTGCTCTAGGTAGTTAGTCACGACTACTAATGATCACTAGCTTGTCAACACTGGAGCTATGAGTTTGAATCTCACATGTGGCGGGGTGTGTTTGACTCCGATCTAAATTGACAAGGGGTGCCAATTTTAGTACCGAAGGTCGGTGGTCCTCTCCGGATACTTCGGCTTCTCCCACCAATAAAAACTGCCCGCCGCGAAATAGCCAAAATGTGCAGAAATCGGCGTAAAACCCCACTAACCAGACAAACAAACAAAACTTTGGAATTGTGTTTCTAAATTGTTTTCTCGGGATCCATATGTTTGTAAATATCCCTGAGTTTGATGTTCTAGGTACAACAAACAACAGTCGTGGCCAAATATTGTATAACTAGTATTAGTTTATTCGCGTGGTCACGACCGATTTCGTGCTATTGCGATGTTCTAACGGACCACCATGTGATGTTATCATGAATGGTTTATTGACAAAACTGACAGAATGCCGGACAAACAATAAGATAAAAATGTACAAAACACAAAAAAATAGAAGACATACTAAAGTCATCATAGAGTCAAGATAGTCTGCTTTGGTAAAGACTCTGAGCAGTAGAGAGGTTAAACCGGTTTTATTGGTACTCAAACCCCCCCCCCCCCCCCCCGTTTATTCTGACAATCTGGTGTATAAATTATACTATAAAGACCAATACAGTGTGATAACCAACAAATTAACCGCGTGCTAGAACTGCAAAATTAGAGTGGACGGTACATTATTTAGATATCAGGGTCAGGATTTGCTCGTTTTAACTGTAAAACTATCCAAGGCTCAAATAGCTGCAGGTTGGATTATGTTACTCTAGTTAACGAAAAACCTGCAATAACACTTCCATAGGCAGTTTAATGCTATCTCGTGAGAGAGTTTAAATAGAAATCGGAAGTATTCGTGAGCGGCCAGTACGAATTTAAAGTCTTCAAGCCATTGGGAGAAGGAACTGTTACAGAATTGCACAACATTTCATATTTGTACAATGGAGCTCTTACTCTGAAAAGATCTCAAGTAACTACCAAGCTTCTGTGGGTTACTATTACGTTCATTATAAGAGCGTTTAAAGAAGCCGCGTATTTATATAAAAAATGTTGATATTTATTATAAAGCTTTTAAAAATCATTAAGCAGCTTTTGAAATCTATAACCCTGTACTAAATTTGTTTAGTAATGGTATGGTTTTGCTCCATCTTCTAGCTGAGAGCAAATTCGTGCAAAACATACACGCTGAGATATGTACACTTGATGTGATGGTGCCAAAGTCACGTCTCCGTCAAAAAAGGGGAACTTAACAACAGGAAAATTAGGATCCTCTTTTGTATCATGTATTTTAGTACATATCTTTCCATGTTTGATATTTATAGTAAGATCTCAAAAAGTACAACACATACTATTCTTAGTAGCTTTGTTTAAATGCGGCTCTTTTTTCATAACGCCTCTTTTTGATAACGTATTTTGCATATTTAATAAACTGGGGGGTAGGCAACAGTAAGTAAATCATCAGGATACATGCAATTATTGTTAAAAATGTCAATCAAGTTCTCATGATTCTGTACTTCCCCTTTTAGGAGATTTTTTGTCATAAAAGACTGTTCAAAACTATACAAAAAAAGTCTGCAATAATAGGAGCACAGTTTGTACCCATGGAAATCTCAGTGACCTTTTTGTTTATTTCAGTTTAGTCATGTGGTTTTGTCAATGCAGCATTATCGAAAGTCTGAGGTATGTATGTTAATTTATTAATTAAAATATCCTCTTTTCATTATAAATGATCGTTTGATTTCATGTATTGACACGTGTATATAAACTCCTAAATATCTCGATTTTTTTTTCACAGTATACTCATAGTGAAACAGTAGTTGGAGAATGCACTTTATGTACGTAGATTTACTTAATATACGTTAATTAAATAGTACTGTATATAGTACACGTGTACTTGTTATACGTGAAATCATATAAATATGAATGTGTGCGAAGTATTAAAACGCGTGTTTAGTATATGGAAATAGACGTGTTTTTGGCAAATATTGTTACTAGAGTAAATACTATTAAAATACTGCATATTTCATTATAAAGTCATATGAATTGATAAAACAGTACTAACCAGAACAACCTGACATTCTAGAGTCATGTTGAGTGGATGTTTTGTCCAGCAATTTCCTTGAGTTCAGATTTAAGCGAGCAGTTTAAGTTTTGTTGTATGTTTTAATCTATATGTTTATGTTTTTTGCTTTGTGTAATTAAACGTTTTCGTGTTTTGACACGAGTCAAGTATTTATTTGGAATTATATGCTTCATTACAATTCGGCGTTATCTTTTGCTTACATGACTAAATGAAACATATAATGATCTAATTATGTTATCCAGCTATTAGCAGGAAACAGAAAAACGACGTTACATTTCAATAATATTTTACCTTTACTACACGATTTTCCTTCCCAACCTTTTTGACATCCTGCCTGACAGTTTCCAGTAGACTTATTACAAGGATCACCAAGACAGTAACATCTATTCTGACAGTTTAATCCGTAATAAGTATCGTTGCAAACTATTCAAAAACATAATTGTATAAAACTCCTTATGTCTTTTTTATAAATTTTAAATATGAAGTTTACAAAAAATATAAAACATTGATTAATTCATTTGAATCACTGAAACAACGAAGGTAATGGGCGTATAATGGCAAATGAGTAAATTATTTTCGTACAATGTACATTAATTGTGATTAAACATCGTGTTGCTAGTTTTCATTTTTCTAAATGGTTTTAGGTACCTGAAGGGATTAAATGTAACTAAATGAAAAACTACTTACTTTCGTTACATTTTGGCCCGAATTTCCAGCCTGGTTTACATTCAATTTCGTTATTACATTTCCCATCCACGTTGTCACACAAATCACCAACGCATCCAATACAGGATTCTGAACAGTTAACACCATATATTCCGGGTCTGCATGCTAAATATAAACATTTATACCACAAACATTGAAATTGCTCTATATGAAATATTATTTCCTGTGTTCGTAATTTTTGGCTCTTCTTCAGGTTTCAATATCATCATTACATTTTCAGCTAAAACAAGGAATCGTAGATTATACAAGTATTTTTCATAAAAAAACTGAAACCAAAGAATACTTAATCCGTCTATTGTGTGAATAGATATGCTTGTGGATTTCAAATCCAAGAAAAGATCATTTTTTTTAGTTGATCAGTCGAGTGTTAAACGAAAATAATTTTGAAATGCTAGTAAAACATCATTTCATCCCTCGTGTAGAGTTAGTTGGATTATGGATATGTTTAATTCTATTGTTGATATTATTTTGTGTCTTTAGGTTTGTATAGCTTTTGAGAAGAGCGTATATTTTTCTAGAAAAAAAATGTGAGGAAATGGGAAAAAGCATTTGTTTTAGGAAACAGTCTGACTTGGCATTACATTTGCCTGGAGGGATCTGGTCTGATATTACTAGGGGAATTCAATTTTACAAATTAAATATTTATCAGTGTTTATAAATATATATAAATATATAATAGATATACAAATTTATTTCAAATTTCCGAAAATATATAGATAAGTAGTAACACCTTTCGCTTCTAACCTTAGGGTAAGGTTTTGAGATGAATACGTTTTTTTTTTCAAAAACATTTTTAAAAATGTAACCAGAAAAATATTGATACTTGGCAAAGCTTTACATTATTCCCTAGAGATGTGATTTTGTACGGTTATCTGATATACCGGTTTATATTCAACTATATAGAAATGACTTAGAAAGACAGCGAAAGTTTATTTAATGAGTTTTATTGACATTCTCTACCTACACAACATTATTAGTTGTACGTACTTTATTGAAGTTGACCCACAAATATACGAAAATAATTTGGTTTATAAAAATTATTTTATTTTCCCAGTGTTCTGATATATTTAGTAGCGTGGACCTTGATGCTTTAAAATCTAATGATACCAAAATTGACAAATAAACAACAAAGTGGATAACAGGAAAGGTCAATTATAACAAACCAATCAATCAAGGCAACCCAACTGACAAAACGCCTGACAAAAAAACAACATAAAAGAGTACAAAACACAAACACGAACACAACAGAGAGTCAGGATAGTCTAACCTGGTACAGATACTGAATACTGGTGGGTTTAAACCGGTTTTATGGGTTGGTATCTATCCGAACACTCTGGTGTGTAAAACACACAATAAAAAACAATAGAGTATAAATACCAACAAGGTGACTGCTTGTTATGTCTAAGATTCTGGATAATTTGTTAGTTTGGTTCAGGTAAAAAAAATGAAACAATTGTATATGTATACTTGTAAATGTACTTAATTTAGGTCTTTCCCGTTTCCAAAGGGAAGACCTTTCTGTATTTCTTACGATTATTTTTATTATTCTTTTCCGCCAAGTTTTCGAACTCGGAAATACTTTTTGTTTCGCGACATATCGAAATGGTATTTCGCATGATTGTTCTGAATGATAAACCGCATTCCGGATTGACCATGCAAAGCTGCAATCTTTATACAGACATATCAGCCGAACACCCTAAACCATGCTACTGCTCTGTCACATAAACCGTAACAGATGGAAACAAACCGAAAGGTGGAAAATGTTCGACATATCAAGCCTAACGCTTGTTATCCTTGAACAAAACATTTTGACGACTCCTTATTAGAGTCACTGCCTCTTGAACAGTTATCGGAACACTTTAAGGGTCAAAAGTCATGAAGGGTTAGTCGTGGAGACTTGGTACATTCATCAATGACCACCACAGGTCATAATTCTTGAAACTGACCTCGGGTCTAAGATAAAGGTCAAACTTGACCCCTGACCTTAAAAATTGTTACCGCACTGTCTCGTAAACTGTAAAGGACAGCTGATTAAATGTATTGAGAAAATGTTCATTTTGTCAAGACGCAAGTTTGTCCTGTTTCTGTAAAAGCAGTATATCTACTCCTTATAGGAGTTAATGGCACTTGAATATTTAATATAACACGGAAATGTTCAAAACTCATTAACGGACAGTCTTAAAGATTTGGGACTTGCACCATTGTTCATCAGAAATCAAAAACTTCAAAATGTCGCCGAGGTCAAAGGCCAAGATAAAACTTGACCTTAAACCTTGTTACCGCTCTGTCTCATCAATCTTAACATATAATTGATGAAATGTATTGCGAAAAATGTTTAGAATGTCACGATCTACACTTGTCTCTTGGGTTCTCTTAGCACTTTTGTATTTTCTTTTACATTTCGCGAACTATGAAGAAAATTCCAATATAAAAAATGATCATTTTCAAAAGATCTAGATGTTGATACCAAGGTCAAACGTCAAACATCAAGTTCATTGAAAAGGGCATTAGCAACCGAAAAAACTACCTTACCTAGCAACCATATATATTGATGTTCAGGATTCTATATAATAGTTGTTCCAGCCAAATAGAATGTCAAGGGTCAAAGTTGTTGAAAAAGTCTTTATCAACCGAGGGAAATGTACCTAGCAACCATATATATTTATCTTCAGGACTATAATATAGCTGTTCAAGTCAAAATGGAAGGTCAGAGTTCAAGGTCATCGAAAAAGTCATAAATAACCGACTGGAAAGTACCTTGCAAACATATATATATATATATATATATATATGTTCAGGACTCAATAATATAGCTGTTCAAATCAATATGGAAGGTCAAGGGTCAAGATCATCGAAAAAGTTCCCAGCAACCGCTTGAAAAGTACATACATGTAGCAACTGTATGTATTTATGTTAAGGACCCTATATTTCAGCTTTACATGAAAATGGAAGGTCAAGGATGAAGGTCATTGGAAACTTCCTTAGCAACCGATGAAAAAGTCCCTACCAACCACATATAATTATATTCAGAGGAAGTATACAAGCAACGGTCAACAATCAAAGTCATGGTTAATAGCAAAACCCTAGAAAACATATATGTAATACGAACTTCAGATAAAAGGTCAATTTGACACGCGAAAGACCTTGCAATTGTTCTCTGAACAATTATATTTCTGGTTCTTCATTTCTGCCAAGTTTGATGTCAAGATTTTTTTCATTTCGAAACATATCAAAATCATATTTCGCAAGATGGTCCGAAATGATAAACCGGATTCAAGATCCACCCTGTAAAGCCGAATGCTTTATCGATACAGAGTTATCTGCCCGAGCACCCTAATCCTTTTTCCCGCTCTATCACAGAAACCGTAGCATATAGATGCAAGCCGAAAGGTGGAAAGTTTCGACATCTCTAGACACATGTTTGTTCTTATTTAAACATTGACTCCTTATTAGAGTTAATTCCCCCTCGGATAATTAACGGAACATCTTAAGGGTTATAAGTCAGGAACGGTTAGTCGTAAAGATTTAAGACTTCCACCAGTGATCATCACAGGTCATGACATTGATATTGACCTTAAAGTCAAAGGTGAAGGTAAAACTTGACCCTGATCTTAAACATTGTTACCTCTCTGTTTCTGAAACAATTAAAGATTACTGAAATATATCGGGGAACATGCCAATCTTGTCTAGACGTAACGTTGTCTTGATTCGGTCAAAGCAGTATACCGACTCTATACAGGAGTCTTTCGCCTATGAATAACAGAACACGTAAATTGTCAAAACACATAAACAGTTAGTCGTAGAGACTTGGGACTCTTGACCTATGACCGTGTTACCGCTTTGTCTCATAAACCGTAATAGATAGCTGATAAAATGTATTGAGAAAAATGTTTAGAATTTTAACATCTACATATGTCTCATGGTTCTAATCAGTACAACGACAACTTATAGGGTTATTACCCTTGGCATTTTAATAGTTTAAAATTTATATCTCGCAAACTATAATAGATCGGAAGAAAATGTCGATGCAAAAAATGATTAGTTTGAAAAGATTTAAATGTTGAAACAAATGTCAAACATAAAGTTCATTGAAAATGGCATTAACACCCGATGTAATGGTACTAAGTAACGATAACACCCGAGTAAAAGTACCTAGCAACCATATATATTGATGTTCAGGACTTTATATTGTAGCGGTTTCAAACAAAATGGAATGTCAAAGGTCAAAGTCATCAAACAGGTCCTAACAAACCGACGGAAAAGTACCTAGCAACCGTATATTTATATATGAATAGGGCTCTATAATATAGCTGTTCAATACAAAATGGAGGGTCAAATGTCAAGGTCACCGAACAAGTCCTTACCAACTGACGAAAAGTACTTTGAAACCAAATATATATATTTATATACACTGAACCGCAAAAGAAACGTCGCACAAAATGACATGTTCACATACATTTATTTCAAAGTGACATTTATATATTTTAAATGAATTTTTACAAAATTTAATGAATGATTTACAGTCTTTTGGTTACAATGTTCACAAAAACGTCATAATTGTCGCAACGTCACATGTTTTCAATGCTGTGCTCCCACGTCCGTTAATAACGTGTATGTCCTCCACCGGCACCAATTACTGCGGCATATCTTCCGTACATGGAGTTGATGAGCCGATTAATAAACGCCATCGGAATACGTGCCCATACTCTCTGAAACGCTTGTGAAAGTTCAGCTGCAGTTGTCGGACTTGGCTGCTCATTATTCAACCGTCTTTGAACTTCGTCCCATAAACGTTCAATAGGGTTTAAATCTGGACTCAAAGCCGGCCAATCCATAACATTAATGTTATTCTGCTGTAGGAAGTCTCTTGTGGCTCTTGCGGTATGCGCACGTGCATTGTCCTGTTGGAAAGTCTTGTTTTGATGACGTGCGAAATGGGGCTGAACATGGGGTGTCAAGACTTGGTCGATGTAACGGGCAGCTGTTACGCCATTTCCTCTGCCTGGGCCAAGGTTCTGAAAGATGACTGGACCAAGTTTAACGTTAAGGCCGATTCCACCCCATACCATGATGCTAGGTCCTCCCCATGCGTCTGTTTCCAGAATGCAGCTGTCTTCGTAACGTTCCCCGCGTCTTCTCCACACTCTGGTTCTGCTATCGGCTGTTGAAATGCAGTAACGGCTTTCGTCAGAGAAGATGATGTTACGCCATTGTCGATTTCGCCAATTCTGTCGCTGAGTGGCCCACTGAAGACGAGCTTAAAGGTGTCGAGGAGTAAGAATAGGTCCTCTTGCTGGACGGCGACATCTCATGTTTCTAGCAGCTAATCGCCGACGAACCGTATCATCACTTATGGGTCGTCCATGTGTTCCAACAGTGTTTCTGGCAGTTTCGGCAGCTGGGATGAACCGATTCATCAAATGGTGACGAACAATGCCTCTATTCTGTCTAAGGGTAGTGACTTGGGGTCTACCACTCCGTGGACGGTCATTTGTGCTGTTTGTTGCATTGTACCGTGTCCGTAAACGTTCAATTATTCGAACAGCACAGTTGAAGTCGTTAGCAATAACTCTGGCAGATTGCCCAGCATCCAATCGACCAATGGCCTGTTCTCTCTGTTGTGGAGTCAGACGTGGCATAGCTTCTGTGTCAACACTGATACCAACACTCTTTAATTTTCTCCGGCCTTTTATACCCATAAAGTAGCATGAATTTCACGAACATTTAAGATTTAAGAAAAATTACCGCCAAGTGTGTCCCACGAGCGGTTTTAGGTACGGTCGCTCTACGATATCAACTGAAAATTATTCAAACGAAAATTTAATTCACAGGTAATTTAATCTTACCTGGTGATGTAATCGTAATACTGATTATATAAAAATCATTTATTAATATTTATTTTGAATTTTGCTAACATTTTGAAAAAGCGACGTTTCTTTTGCGGTTCAGTATATATGACTCTACAATATAGTTCTTCAAGTCAAAATAGAAGGTCATTTGTCAACCTCATCGGAAAAGTCCCTAGCAACCGACTAAAAAGTACCTTGGAACCACATATATTTACGTTCAGAACTTAAGTCAAAATCGAAGGTCAAGGGTCAAAGTCATCTAAAAAAGTCATTACCAACCGACTGAAAATTACTTTACAACCATATATACTATATTTTAACTAAACAAGTGAAAATAGAAGGTGAATAGTCAAGGTCATAGATAACATAATTTTCAGCAATGCAAAGAACATCCTAGAAACCATATATAATTATGTCAATACCAACTTGCGATAAAAGGTCCAGTTGACACGGGAAAGACCTTGCAATTGTTCTCTGAACAATTGTCCTACTTCTGTTTACATTTTGTCCTGCAAAAATGATTTATGCAGATATTTACTTGATTAAAACCATTAAATGTAATGACATGTGCTTTAAAATAGGACGACTGCACATTGTAACGGACTAAATTACACTCATACGATTTACACGTTACACTCACACGATTCGCCCGTTACACACAAACGATTCACACGATACACGCTTCGCACGTTACACGCAAACCACACAATGCACGTTACACGATACACGATTTACGATTTTGCGATTTCTTTTAATTATGCTTGTAAAATACGAACGGAATATACTGAAACGAATTAATAAAATTTTGTGTCAGATATGAGTAGCATTGAAATGTATTTAAAATTTCGTTTGGTTTAAAATAAATAAATATGATAAAAGCTGGAAAAGGAATCCGGTCAAATTAAACGGCCCACATTAAACTTGTTTTATAAATACAAATGTTTATTTGCGTATGTTATTTTCGTTGATGGGAGATTTATTAAACTTCATAACAGAACAGTAAAATTATATTTTAAATTTATTTAAAATCAATTAACCTTTTCATGTTATTTTTATCTAATTAAAATAAGCCTGGGCATACTAACCAAAATTGATTTGATGATAATAAAGTTGTCAGCAAAATAAAATTTACACCACAATTATGGCTTCTTTGAAAAAAAGGACATCGTGTCATGGGGGTAGTCTACGAGCGACACCTGGGCTAAAACAGCATTTAATTAGACAAGGGATTAAGTGTTCCTCTGACGGGACAAATTCTTATTTACCTCATCTACCTCAGATATACAATGTTTAATGATTCAATAATAAGTTAAATTGTAATAACTTTATTTATTCACTAACAATATAAAGTATAATATAAAATATTAACTGTTAATATATAGTTGATATAAATATGATATTTTTTTTAATATTATTTATTCATTTCAAACATTATTAAACCATAAGTGAATAAAAATATTTAATATTCTCTACCTAAAACATTTGTACATACATGTAAATATATTTATAATATAGGTTGAAGTTAATCTGAAAACATAACTCTAAATGTATACATTTGATAATAATATTTATTTTGTCAATAATTGTTTTAAGTGATCTATTTTATTTTCAGTAAATTCAAGTATAATTAATTATATCACGAAAAATATTTAGCTATGTCAGATTTCTTATGTATTCCTTTTTTTAATCAGAAAGCTCATCTCAGGTAAAATTAAAGGTAAATACATATATGTAGAACCTCTTAATCGCTTGTCTAGTTAGATGTTGTTTTAGCCCAGGAGTCATCCGGCGTGGAAATATAATAACCAAAAAAAATACTTATGTAGAAAAGTACTATGCAGATATAAATTAATAAATGATTTTTTCAAGCAAAAATAAAATCGAAAGATTACAATCTGTGCTTGAGTATTAATATCAACATTTTCAAATATTTAACACAGGTGAAAGTTTGTTCCAACCATATTTTAATTTGAGTTTGAAATATGTACTGATTTGAATTCACACGTTTTAAAATCTCTCTAGGCCAATGAAATGTCGTACACGTTACACGATTCAAATTACACATTTATTGCCACACGCAAATACGCGTGCACGATTCGCACGTTATACGCACACGATTCACACGTTACACGCACACGATCCACACGTTACAAGTCCACATTTTGACACGTTACACGATTCTTTTGGTGATTTACACGTTCAACCCAGTGTATATTTTTTTGATTAAAGATTTTTTTAAAGAGAAGTTCCTTTACTTTAATCTTAATCAATGTCATAAACAAGTGAAAATTATGTGTACAGAAATAATTTTCCGTATCAATATGTATATGTATTATATACTTTCGGAGGACTATAAACACATACACCAAGATATCAATTATCAGAAGATTGATCATTTTAAAATATTGAAAACAAAACAATTGTGTATATTTTGAACCCATTTAAATGAAAGCAATAATTCTTTTAAGAATACAAGATTCGACGGAGCTGGTTTTGAATAAAGATGGGGCTAATCGCATGGTTTCGGATATCAAACTCACGTGAAAATATATGTTTATATTTGATATTTTCATTTTGAGATGTGAATTTTGTCGTATTTACAATTTACTAAATTTACTAAATAACGGTCGTTTCACATATTTCCCATCTTAGATAAACCTTTATGTATAATGATCATTATAGAAGTCAATACAAATAAGAAAGAAAAAAAATAATTCAGAAATCTCTAGAAAACCTCTAAAAACAAAGAAATAATAGGTCAAACTTCTTTACATAAGTAAGGACAATCAATGGAAACAATAAATTCATAACACAGAATCCACACAAATATAAGATCAGCACTAAAATTACTATTTTCAGTAAACAGCAAATTTCTTCTGTCAGGTATTAACAACAAAAAGGTTTATACCTGTGGTACAGTTATCTCCGATCCACCCTGGTTTGCAGGCTCCGTTGACACAACTTCCTGTCACATGGTCACATCGGGGGAAGTTACAATTTTCTGAACACGTTCGTGAACATTTACTTCCATATTTTCCATTTTCACATTCTGAAATCATTTAAACTGCTGATAAAAAACTGCATTTAATATGTGCATTTATTGATAAATGTTAGATTTGTTTCAAAAAGAGTAAACCTAAGGTAAATCTATATAAAAATAGGAAGGAATCAATAATAAACAATTAAAAATTAAATAACACCTCTTTCACATTTAGTTCCAGTATATCCATCTGTACAGCCATGCGTACAATCCCCTGTATCTAGATCACAAGGTCCTCCACAATGTTCTGGACATGACATGTTACAATATTTCCCATACCATCTACTCTTGCACCCTGAAATTATGTTATGGATTATTATTTAAAAGCTGTTTGTTTACAGGATTTGTTTTAGTTATGGGTGCAGCCATTCTCGTATTGATAGTCTTAAAAGGCCAACACTAATTCTTGCAGTTTTTAACGATCAGGATATATTATTTCAAATTCAATTGTTTGTTGTACAGCGAAACATTCTAGTAAACATGCATGAACCAATAATTATTTCCTATTGCCTGACCATTCCACGAACAAATAAAACTTTTCCCAGCAACTTTTGTGAATATAATGCACGGATCATGTGCATGTGGCATGTAAATCTAGTTTAAATCTGCCGTAAAAAACCGTACGCGTAAGTAATGCATCAATTTAATTCGATAGAAAAAATGTGCACACGTGTGAATTCAGATCAATTAAACTTAGGTCGACACGATACACCATCCACAACAAAGCAAATACGATATTCAGTACACACCATATACAATATAATTTGAAATATGTGTAATCTCCTGGAGATAGAAAAGAGAAAAAAATATATTCGTGTACTTTGTAAATTAAATTTATATATCTACAGTTCTAATTATTAGTGACAAGTTAAAACATCCATAAAACATTTGAAAAATATCAATTGAAGAAAACAAAATAAATGTATACATTTGTCATTATTTTGAAGAAAGGCACATACAAAGAAAATGTGTTTAAACTACATACAAGAACTTTCAAAATACTTACCAATAACTTCAATTTCACAAAAGTGAAGAGCAATATGAGGTGGTAAAATGCGCACATATCTGCAGATTGGTTTCTCGACAACAATGTCCTGGTTAGGCAGTTTACCATTGTATAGTAAAATCTCGTTTGAATTTGATATATTCGTGCAATAAATTGAATACGTTTTCTCTTCGTTACTTGAAGTATCTACAATTAATTCCTAAATATACACTTACTATTTTAAAGTAATTTATTTGAAGTATTACATATGTACGTTTCCCTGGATCAATAGTAAGGATTAACAATGGCAGCAATGTTACAGTCTTTATTTATCAAAAAAGAAAGGTCATATATCTGAGACCCAGATTTGTAAATAAAATGTATTCAGTATCTATCAAAACTCATCGTCCGGGTCTATTGATACACGCCAAAGGTTAGTAAGAATCTTATGACTCTCTGGTTTATTTCCGTTATATTTTGTAGTTTTCTTTACTTTTAACCTGACATATACATATATCAAAACCATATAAAAACAACATCGTACACTTCAATTAAAAATTCAGAAAAATGGTATAGAAAACATTCAGAAAAATTATGTTTTTTTTTAGTGTGCAAAACTGCTGTAAATTTTTCCAAAATAAATAATTTTTATTTCTTAATCACGTGCTGTAAGAATTGAGTAAACTACTTTCGAAATATGAGAAACTCAAAGAAACGTGATTCTTGTTTTCATCCAGAACTTTAACATGTTCAATATGCACCACTAAAGTAGTACATCCACTATCAATTCAGCAACAAAATTTATGTTCACCTTTAGTTTTTAGATTATAATAATATTTGGTAAATGTACTTTTGATATATTATTTATTTTAGAAATATTTACAGCATTTTTCACTCACACATACACACATAACATTTCTGATTTTCTCCATACTATTTTCCTAAATCGTCAAATGAAGTGTACGTGTTCTAGATAAACTACCCATACCAAGAACGTGCTCTGACAAATATTTACAAAAACTAAACAAACAAGTATTCCTCTGTACTTGGACATTATACTATATCAAACTAAATACCATAAGACCTTCAAGCGGACCTGCTTAAATGAGCAAATTTTTAGTATAGTTTAAAACAAAAGTTTTACAATGGTACATTTTTATAGAGAGAAGAATAAAATATATCTAGAATTAAAAACGCAATTGATTGAAATATTTATCGTTGTAGATGACATGACAGATCGGAGGCGAGTAAATGTTCTAATGTAGACGCACAAAAATCAAAAGATACTATATCCATGAATTTAATATGCATTTTAAACGTTTTGCAATTAGTTTTAAATGCATTGGAACTTGTCCAGAAAAAGTCTTTTTATATGATAAAATGATAGCAAAATCACAACATGGAATTATTTGACGTCTAATAAAATGTATCACAAAATACCGAATACATTTGATGTACTGGATGGCCATTTTGTTGACTGAAAACATCATAAGCAGTTCTCGAGATCAAAATGTTGGAAATCCGGTTAAAGATAGAATGATGACTTGATGAGCACATCCATCAAAACCCAAAACATTTAAAGGAAACGGGAATCCAAATTCAGCTAAGGGTTAACTCTGCACCAAAGGAGCCTTAAAAATTTCGGGTAAATTTTGGTCAAATTTTGAACGGAATTTAAATGTATTTAAGTAATGAATCATACCCGGACAAACATTCTGGCTTCTGGACTAATTAATGATGCCACGATGCACGACTTCAGTCTACGCAACCCTTCTGTTTTGAAATATTTTGTAACAGCAGATAATGTCAAATAGTAAATTCTAAGTATTAATGTTTGCGCCCCGATATTAACAATTGTTTTGAATGCCCGGTTAATTACACTAAATTCTCTGCATAACACAAAAAGCCGGCATTTAATATCCCCGCCCTTCCATTACAAATGCTTCAGCATTGGTAATAGGCATTAAACTAGCCAATCAGTTGTGAAACGAAAACTTTAAACCACCAGATTTGTTGAATATTACTATTGAATTATGAGTAATTGGAAATTGGGGAAAATGAAAAAGAGCAAGTTCTGTACCAATTGGAGCATTTATAGAATTTCCGACTAAGTACTATTATTCAGATTGCTTTGATTTTGGTAGTTCAATGGAGCTCGCAAGAAACAATCATAAGATAACTCCTCCTCTAAATCGTTCTTTTAATTTTCTGATTGGCTGAATTCTGTTTGTTGTTTTCTCGGATATAATTCCACTGATTTAATGCACCTTGTTTCGTTCAGCTCGAACATGCGATTTTCACCAAGTATTTCTCCTGTTTTATATAAGCGTTATCCTGTCACATCTTTACCGTAAATTTTTAACATATCACCATATTCGGACTATATATATATTGATATATTATCAGCTCGGTCTTGAGACGAAAGCCTGTTTGATTTTGATATAATTCTGTTAAAATGTGCAATGGTACTCGAATCGAAAAGTTTTTAGTCTTCTGTTTATTATCCTGGCTATTCATGGAGTATATGTTTGTATTTTGTTCGTTTCATTGTTTTTATAAGTAAAGTCAAGAAATACCCAAGGGATATTCGAAGGAGAGAAAAATCGTAACAACTGACAAACTCTGGAGAACAACGAAGACAAGACCAAAACAATACATGCACTACAATTAAAAACTAAAAACATATAAACAACATGGACCCCACCAAAAAACCGGGGGTAGACTCAGGTGCTCCGGAAGAGTAAGCAGTCTCTGCTTCCTGCAGGACACCTACCATGCTGTCCATGTCAAATCCGATATGCGGAAGTGATTATATCAATGGAACAGGTCCATTTTCACTTGGGAAACGGTTTTTTTTATACCTGTCAACCAAGTCATGATGACTCCCATAAAACTTTAATAAGGATGACTTCAGTTTAGGAGCAACGTACCCCTGTCTGAGCAACTTTTCTGTCAGAAGCCGGGCTCTATCAATGTATATGTCACAAGCTCTGGAATAACGTATGAGTTGTGAAATATATACTCCATACGCCGGCGATTCTGGAATATTGCCACTCAAAAATGAGAATTTCACGATTGGAAAGTCAACTTCATCCCGTTTGTCGTAAAGTTTTGTATTCAACCTTCCTCTGGTGTCAATTTCGAGGTGAAGGTCAAGATAAGATGCAGACTTGGCAGTGTCTGTTGTATCCTTAATTTCGATCTCATTGGGATATATGATATATAAGAAATAAACGTATTATTAACTATATTATTTCCTTCTTAACGGTCTTTAAAGTATTAATATGGAGTTTTTATTGACCTTTCATTTTTTACCTTACATTACATTAGAATCGTTATGCTTATTGCATCTACCTCAGGAATTAGTAGCTGAATTGTTTTTTTTTCCTTTCAGTGCATCAACCACCAGTGGGATGAACGGAAAAAAAATGTTTTCAGTAATTCTTTATGTAGGATCGAGTCAATCGTAAATTTTACTGGGTGAATGTCTATTTAAAAAAATACCAAAATACGCAGAAAATTACCCAAAAGGGTAACTTAATTAGTGATTATTCTTTAACGACAATAAAGTGTCCTTTTTATAACAAAAGTTGGAATTAAATTTTGCTCTATTAAAGGAGCCCTTGAATGAACATAAAAACAGCTCGCCGAGAATAATATATGGTACTGATGACCTTATATTTTATCCATATAACTATCTATAAATATCATGTTTGACATTAAACATTTTATTTCACTTACTGATAATATGTAAATATACAGCCTTTATAATGCAGTAAAATCCAATATCTATTTCAATCCATGTGTTCGATTCATTTAACTCAGCACATGATGAAGGAAGCCGATTACCATCCACACTTGAGGGGATAACTTGGTGCGGTTCCCCTTGTAAAGCTACTCTATTTAATGCAAGATTTTTGTAGTCTGAAAAATATAAATATCACCAGCTATGTTGTTACTAGTCGGAAATTGAGGCTTATATAATTTACTGTTAGAAAATTGTAAAATGTGTGAAAATTGAGGAGTAACTCCACCGTGTATAGCTTTATACTTAGATGATTTTGGCTTAACTCCTCTTGGTCAATTAGGTATTTTTGAATTTTCTCTCCAACCCGTTGGATTTTTTATTTGGCTTACAACATTTTAGGCCTTGAACACAACTGACCAGTCGTAAATCGACGGAATGTAAACATCTTGTGCATCAAAATTTGTATCAAAGAAATTTATGAATAATATTAAAAAATATATATGGTTATGAGTTATGAGTACTTCTTGCTTTAAAATAAGTTCGGTTTTTGGTCTTCCAAATGTTTCGGTTTTAATGCTGCTGATGAGATGTTACTCCTTGAAATGCTTCGTATACAGCATAGCATAACTTTACTTTATCTAATATTAGGATCTTTGGATTGTTATTTTGAAACTCATGGGACGATGCCTCTGCATGGTGGACCCTAGGTCCCCGAGGGTATTCGCCAACCGAGTAGTCAGACATGTCTGACATGATTACTCATTGATTTGTTATAGAAATTACCAGTATTTAGCAAAATTCAAAAATAATAGAATTACTAATGGTTCATTCCTTGTATTGCACATAGTAGATCTCCTTAGAGGAAATTTGGTTTCCTATATCGGTATTTTTGGTTATGAGTACTTGTTGTTTTAAAATAAGTTTGGTTTTTGGTCTTCCAAATGTTTCGGTTTTAATGCTGCTGGTGAGAGGTAACTCCTTGAAATGCGTCGTATACAGCATAGTATAAATTTACTTCATCTAATACTAGTATCTTTGGATTGTTATTTTATATACTGTTAAAACTACGTTAAATGTTGATTTTTTAAATAAACTTCTTCTGTAGTAACAATAAAGACTGCAGGACAACAATTCATAATCAGTCTGTCCAGTTTTATACAGACTGACACAATATACATCTACTTACTTTTGTCACAATATTTTCCGTTTTTACCATTTGTACATCCGCTAGTGCATGTTCCGTCGTCACTGCAGATATTGTTCAGACAGAATCCAGAGCCGCACCCATAAATACATGAACCATTTCCTGGGAAACAATGCTGATCAATACACTTTAATGGGCACGTCATCGAACAGTTTATTCCATAATTGGTCAAAGGACACCCTTCAGAATTGATTATAAACGTGTTATTAACTATATTCTTTGCTTCCTAACGGTCTTTAAAGTATTCAATTTAAAAAAAAGGTTTAAATATATGGAAATACGATTCTCTGTACCTTACTCGGTCTATAGAGGAGGCACTTGTGTGATTAAGATTTTGGTTGAATTGAAATGTAAATGTGAATATTCAAAGTTTTTCAACTGCATATGAAATACACTTTTTTGGATGCACAGTGTACAATGTCATACTGTTGAGATGAAACGCTATTATTAAAAGCTGCATTATACTATACATCATTTCATTATCTCCACTCTCGTTTTATCTCATATAATCGAGTGTTAATAATCTACCAAAGAAGACAATGGACGACATCGTATCGCCGTTCGTCAAACGAATGTACCTTAGGTATCTGCCAACTCCATGGAACAAAGTATTACTGAAAATGTTTTATACATGTACAGATAGATGAGGAAATCCTTCAAGAGCAGTTCTTAAACTTGTATTAAACTGGGTAAAACGTTCATTTCAGTTGTCTTAAAAATGAACTTATATGAAAAAGCTAAATTCATTATTTAGATGATATATCAATGTAATTCTTCAATTCCTTGTTATGATACATGTACTTGTATTAAATGGGATGCTTTTCCAATCTTCTTTTTATTGTAACTTTATTGCTCCCATGAAAAGTAATTGTTGTGCTTTGATAATTTTGACTCAATCTGCCAAAGACCAGTGGGAGGCAGTGTTATAATTTTTCGCTGGTCCGTTCATCGTCCATTCATGATTAACATTCATATCTTCTTACACATACAAGGTAGAACTTGACAGAGGTGTTATATATATATATAACTCTTCCAAAATTGTTCCATTCTGTCTATCAGTTAAAACACATGGCCTCAAGAACCTATTGTAATTTCTGATTGGTTTTGAAAACCTTTCTCTTTGTATGTTTCTACAAATGTTTGTAACAAATGTTTGTGTAGGTTGGAAAACCGAATGATCACCAGCGTCCATACAATGAAACAATATATAAATGTATTTAGAATTATTCTTCTGAGGAACATTAGATTGATACCAAACTTGGGCGAACAAGTATCTATTAGTAAAGTCAAGAAATACCAAAGGGCAATTCGAAGGAGGGAAAAATCGTAACAACCGAAAAACTCCGGAGAACAACGAAGACAAGACCAAAACTAGAGACTCTAAAGAGCCTGTATCGCTCTCCTGCATTGAACTTTTCATCTTGAGCAGGACTAAAGATGTGGCTGGTTTTTCTATAGGGTTCTATGTTCAAGATGGTTGACAGTCTAGGTCAATGGACACATTTCTAAAAGATAGCCATCTAAGGACCATTGCTACCAAGTCTAATTCTAATTGGCTTAGTGATTTCAGAATAGAAGAATTTTGAGTGCATTTCCCATAGGGTCCTATGTTAAACTAAGTTTGGCTGTGTCGGCCATCTTAGTTCACAGTCCACGAAATCAGACAATTCTGAAAGAGGACATCCTAAGGACCATTGCTGCAAAGTCTAATTCCAATTGGCCAAGTGGTTTTGTAACACAACCAACACATTGTATTTGAGAAGAAACAATTTAATAATCAAAATTTACATTAAGTAGAAACAGTTCACCGTATAGTTTTCCAAATGCGTTGTGTAAAATTCTTTTGAAGAGATTAAATAAAATTAACTAAACGTTGTGTTAGTTCAAAAGTACAATATAGCTTAGATCGAGATTCCAGCAAACCATTGCAAGAGCTAACGTTGCCTCTCTCAGGCCCATCTCTGCTACTACTAAACAACGGTGATCTTTTATATGTTTTAATTGCCAACTCGGCATCATATGTTACAAAGGTGTAACAATACGAATCTAGATGACGAAGTTATGCTTCTATTTTTGATGAAAGTCACAAGACACTGAATCACAAGTATCTTATTGTCCACGTATTGGTCATCATTAATATACCAGTATTAAGTGACAGTCTGAGATTATAGTTATACGTAGTTTGTACAAACAATAAAGTCTATGACAGAAGATAAAAAAGTATGATGAAGTTCGTGACAGTTATTAAAGTACACTAACAATAATCTTTCTTAAGAGAAAACAAAATTGTTGTCGATAATTTTGTTACAGTTCAGACAAGAACATTTTTCAATGAATTTTCCCATGGGGCCTTATGTTAAACAAATTTCACCCCCTTTTTTTCTACTTTTAGTAACAGCTGCCATGTCGGTTGGAAGTCGGGAATGCCGGACATAAGTTTTGAAAGGAGCCACCCAAGGACCATTCCACCAAAGTTTCGTTGAAATTGGCTCAGTGGTTTCAGGGGAGTTGACGAAAAAGTAAAATTCCCATAGTCTCAATGTTAAACTAAGTCCAGCCACGGCGGCCATGTTGGATGGCATTCGGGAAAACTGAACATAAAGTTTAAAAGGGGCCACCCAAGGACCATTCCACCAAAGTTTGGTTCAAGTTGGCCAAATGGTCTCTGAGAAGATAACGAAATTGTTAAAATTTCCATATTGTCCACGGTTAAACTATGTCCTACCATGGCAGTCATATTGCACCATCCAAGGACCATTCCACTTAAGTTTGTTTTAAATTGGTTCAGTGATTTCAGAGGAGCTGGTAAAATGTGAACAGTTTACGACGACGACATACGACGACGACGACAATGATGACGGACGCAAAGTGATGAGAGGACAGGCGAGCTAACAATGCATGCACTAGAAGGAAAAACTAAAAACATATGAACAACATGGATCCACCAAAAACCGTTGGTAGACACAGGTGCACCGGAAGAGTAAGCAGTCTATGCTTTCTGCAGGACACCCGTCATGCTGCCTATGTCAAATTCGGTATCCGGATACTATTAGCAGTCGAATATTACTTTGAATTTCGTGCCATCGGAATAACAAGTATAGTTATGAGAACCCACAGATATGCTTTTTTACTAGGTTAACTTTTAAAATCTTGCTCTTTGAGACTAGTTGATCAACAACTTGAAGCTTGTGTTGATTAATTATTGAAAAGTGGCCTTGACTTGATCAACCAATAAAATGCTGGCACTACTGCCTGACCCAACAGTCCGAAAACTATTGTTCTGTGAGTGTCGATGGAATAATGATAGAACACTTTAAACACAGTTAAAATGTTACTTACTTTAACTATTAAAACTTTATAATAACATTTTTCGTTTCCATAGAGAATAAACGGGTGTTTTTTTTCCTTTGGATTTTTTTTATTATCTAACATAGTTTTGTTAAAAGCTAATGTTTTATTTGTTTTTTTTTGTAGGACGTACAGTTGTACTACGGAAATCTTACCATGTACTTCAACATAACACAACTCAACAAATGCTATCTTTTCCGTCCGTGTGTTATAAAATACAACACCTTTTCCAACTGTGAAGCAATCAATGTCAAAGACAAACTGTGGATTTGACGATGTGTCTTTATAGCATAAATAACTATTGGAAAAATTCTGAAGTGTACTTCCTCCTGTATGATTTGTTATATATAAGGAAAATCCATTAACACGTGAAAGAGCTGTAACAAAAAATATTGAAATTATCGTATTATAACATATTTCGTAAAAATTCCGAACTACATTGTATAAATCCAGTAGTTTGATATTTATTAATGGGGAACAATGAAACATTTATTTAATTACAATTAGCTAAAAAGTAAAAAGCAATCTAGAAATAATATTGCTCACAAAAAAGGCTGTGAAAATGTGGACTGCGTGTTTCTAAGTAAGAGCACGAGCAAGTCTACTAATTCTCGCATGTAATAATAATTTACTTATGCATTCCCAAAATGACAAAAATATCTTAGTACTATAACTTCTATGGACATTTTCCAATAAGTGTAGTTCTTAAAATACAGGCAATATAACATGATTGTAAACAATACAATTTCGGGACGAAGTTTTAGATTTATTATTTTCTAAATTTACATATGTTTAAGATGTTTGTAGCCATTCATGTCATCAGTGTATCATTCCATTCGAACTTGCATATATAATACATGATAAACCATGTTGAAAGAAAACTGAGAAAACTAATCACCTTGACACTTGTGTATATTCAAAATTTTGTCAATCCCTCCATATCCTGGCGAAAACCATGTCCGGAGGTAATTGGATATAATCAAAACAAGTGTACACTATATTTTTTTTTATAATACGCATTGCAAGAAAAATGAATAAAGTAAATCCATCCTTCCAAGTCAGGGTTTTGTACCCACGCCCCTACAAACCCCTGACATGACACATTTTTCATTGTTTACTTCTCAAGGTCAAAAGAGAATCCATTTGCGTTGTAGGTAGAATTTTCTAGGTCACACACAAGGCGGAGATATGTTCGACCCATAAAATATGAATGTGTGATGTCAGGGGTTTGTAGGAACGAACGTGGAGGATGATGCACTATCTTATATTTGTTCACATATGTTTGAACCCAGTCACAATTTCAAATTATGTACCCAAATAAATATAGTTTGAAGCAGAAATAAGGGAATTTTCGAATAGTTTTGTGTTTTTCTTGTTTTTTTTTTAATTTTTTAAATTTTTTCATTTAATAATTTTATATAAGTTGCGAACACTCTTGTTGCAGATATAAAAATTTTGCCAACACGGAGATTAATTCATTGAGATAAATTCTTCATATTTCAAAGTTTGACTGGGATTTTAGATTTTTTCATCATTTTACATGTTTTCATAATTTTTATTTTGTTTTTGTTTTTATTTTCACCAGTGTTTCCATACGATATAATATGTGATACCCTTTTTTTTCTCGAAAGAATTAAAAATTAAATATGTAGTAACATTTATAAGTATTATGTCCAACGTCCAACCATCTAAGCTAATTTGTAAACAGGCCTTGTGATGTCAGAGGAATCAATGTACAACATTAATTCCAAATGAAGGTCGACTTTCGGTAGTAAAAACTAACATAGCAGGGGCTAAGTGCAATTAGCCCTATGAAAAGCACTGAGAAATTATTGTAGTTGAAAATTTTTTATTTAATTTTAATTTTCGCAATAAATACATCCTCATAAATTAAAATATGGTTCATAAATTTTATAAATAGTCAGGTTATTACACTATTACTTTGCACGAGCCGAAATTCTGTCACATTATCACCCGGGGTATTAATTTATTAAATAACCGCAAGACTTGCAAGAAATTTTCCATCTATTGTAATCACTTATTAAATGACAAAACTGTATGGAATATATCATGAGAAATCGCAATTCAGTCACATGTCGTTGTACATTTATTTCATAATTTTATTCCGTTCTGAAAAAAAACCAAACGTCTAACCAATTAGTTTAAATAAATTGTTATGAAGAATCGCATTTCAGAAATATGCCATTAGAATAGAGAATGGAAACGGGGAATGTGTCAAAGAGACCACAACCCAACCAAGGAACAGAAAACAGCTCAAGGCTACTAATTGGTCTTCAACGCAAAGTGAAAATCCCGAACCCGGAGGTGGGCTCCAGCTGGTCCCTGATTAATAATGCCTACTAGTTCAGCGAATTTGACGGCACAATAAACTCTAATGACCGACAATTCATGACTAACAAAGGCTAAAAGTTCCTGACTTGGGACAGGGGCAAAAATGCCGCGGTGTTAAACATGTTTTGTGAGATTTCAACCCTCCTCTATACCTCTAGCCAAAGTGGAATAAACAAACATACAGCGATAAACACAGTAAAACTCAGTTCAAAAGATGTCCGGGTTCGATGTTAGAAAAGGTAACAGAAGAAACAACGCAAAATGACAATGCTAAATTTATATTAGCAAATGACTACTAGCAGCGCCAGCTCCAGACCTCAATTAAACTGATCGAAAGATTATATCTTTATCATATAGAAAATCATCCCTCCCGTTATGGGTTTAGTATCATAAATTATACGAGAAGAACATAACCCGGAACAACTGGTTTTAGAATAAATGTGTTTATTCCCGATGCAAAGAACCCATGGGTGAATCAATATTAATGTAAAAAATGCCACCTTTAATGACTTGACAACAGTATCGTCACTATAGCCCTTGTGGATAAGTCTGTTTAAAGGTTAGGTTAAGTTTTCAGATGTATGACGACATTTTTGTGCTTTCTATAGAATATTACCATACAACATGGGATGTGAAATGCCTGAACATATAAGCCGTTTGGATGTTGATTTAAATTGAGGAATGATTTCCTTGTACCGATGATAATATTTAGCAAAAGTTTTGACAGTTTGTGATATCGAAATCCCTGGTGTAAGAATTTTTCAGTAATAGAGAGATTTCGTTCGTTAAAATCAAATACCTGGTTACATACACGAGCGAATCGAACAAGTTGAGATATATTAACACCATACGAGGTTGCCATCTAAAAATGGATAATTAACAATACGAAATGAAAAATCATCTCTCTTATCGCCTTATCGTAAATTTTAGTATTAAACCTTCCGTTAGATCTTGATAGATATATATCAGGATATCAGGACCCAGGGAAGGGCAGCGTTCATTGTTAGTATTAGCTTTACTTGAAGTAAATTGAACAGGATAAATCTCTTTGTTTTATAGTTTTCTTTTATTCTGGACTCTGGACAAAAACAAATGTCTAACGGAATACTCTTATGTTGCAATTTTACATAATATCATGTGTATAAATTGTACACTTTATAACAAAAGATAAATTAAATAATTATCTCTCTTCAGTCTTTTTATGGGCTTCTCAAAGTATAAAATAATGGGTTTCACTGAATCCTAAGTACGCCACATCTTCATAAATGATAGTATTATAGTAACTATATATAATAGAATCAATGGTCTGGTATGTTGCGGTGTTAGAACATTTTGTTCTTAATTACTCGAAATTGGGAAAATTCTTCCCACAGCTTTAGTCCGAAGAAAACATTCTAAGCAATAACTTAAAGATGAAAGAAAGTTTAAATTCCTACTTTATAAATAATTGGGAATATCAAATCAATAATTGTTTATTCGTTCAGCTTCATTAGGTAATTGGTGATACTTTGACGGAAAAACACGATATTTTGACTGGTTCAAAGCATTCAAAGCTCAAGTTGACCAGACGCGAGATTGGTCCTAGCTGTTCAACTTTCTGGTTTTTTGGTCCTAGAGCAGAGACTTGAACCAGAGATTTTTTTTATTTGAAGTTAACTTGTGGTGATGTTCTAAGTGAGCCGTACTGTAGGTTTCCAACAGTATCGTAATTGTTTTGGCAGTGACAGGATGTATAAAATGATGTTCATATGTTGCTAGTTTGAGTTGATAATTTGAGTTATGTGGATCTTCAACTACGATGTGCCCAACGTTTGCGTTATACAAAAATACATATTTGGTTCCTTCATATTTAAAAACAAATTCTAATCAAATATGTTAGGGAACCAGAAACACGTATAAAGGTATGCCTTTCGGGCGTTATCGCTTCTGATAACTCCTAGGTTCGTATTTGGTTTGGCAGGGAAAGGGTGTTAAGATGTACACCTGTACAGGTGTCGCTAGTTTTAGTGGATAAGTTTGGAGTTCTGTGGGCCTTAGACTACACTGTGCCTAAACTTTGAGTTATATGTATACAAAAGTAAAATTTCGTTCCTTTAAATTTTTAATAAATTTCCTCAGAAATCTAATCAAATATGTTCGGGAAATTAATCTACATTAGAAAGTTACGAAAATTTATTTTTGGTACACTTCAAATGAACAAGCGAAATTTCACAAAATTTCTGATAGTCATTTATAAAATACTAACTAAGAATTTTGAGTGACAGTTTTTATATCACACATTTAATCTTAAACAGCCATTTCTTTCTTGTTTTTATCTGACAGTCTTGTTTTGCACAATTCCTGAGTATGGAAACTTTACAATATCATGTTATTCATAAAAAAGATCATGCGTTCAAAAGTGTGCTACTAGTGTATGCAGAACATTGATTTCCTAAGGCAGGTATATAATGCTCAAGCAAATAAGCTTGTTAACAACTGAGGTTCTGGAAATTATTTTCTTGTCCTTCGCTATAAAACCAAAAAGCCAAGTATTGCGAATAATTGATAATTGCAACACAGAGTAAAAATATATCTCATAATGATAAATTATGCGTCGTATACAGCATAGTATAAATTTACTATATCTAATATTAGTATCTTTGGATTGTTATTTTGAAACTCCTGGGATGATGCCTCTGCTGGTGGACCCTAGGTCCCCAAGGGTATTCGCCAACCCAGTCGTCAGACTTGTCTGACATGATTATTCATTGATTTGTTACAGAAATTACCAGTATTTAGCAAAATTCAAAAATAATAGAAATACTAAGGGTTCATTCCTTGTATTGCACATGGTAGATCTCCTTAGCTGAACTTTGGCTTTCTATTTCGGTATTTTTTGTTGAGTACTTCTTGTTTAATATAAGATTGGTTTTTGGTCTTCCAAATGGTTCGGTTTTAATGCTGCTGATGAGAGGTAACTCCTTGAAATGCGTCGTATACAGCATAGTATAAATTTACTATATCTAATATTAGTATCTTTGGATTGTTATTTTTAAACGACATATTGAAATTGAATGTCAAGCCCTCCAAAACACAATGTAGGCTCCATGTACATGTATAATCAAACCATAGGAATACCCATATCAATCTTCAAGCTAGAAGCATTGGGAAATTCGGTCATGTTGATCATGTTTCAGACTTTTTACTTTGACAATAGTAAGCACATCAAAGAACCGTTCATGGTCAAGAATTTTTGAGAATTCACATTCAAATGAGAGCCACACGGGTAATTCCTGAGGCCACAAGTTTACACAGTGTATATTATTTCAGATGGAAATTGTAATAAATCTAGAAATAAGTTCAGATTTCAGTGACAATGAGTTTTATTTTTACTTCGCAATGGCTACTGAGCAGATTATATTGAATGCTTACAGTCCATCTCACTGATGATAAAATAAGTTCATCTGACGAAAATTTGTTGAACTTTCAACTTAGGTTATGATTAGGTTTAAGTTAAATAAAAGAATATGACTGAAGCTTTCCAGTCTAAAAGAAGCGCTGGAATTCTGTTACTTTTTTATACACACCATCAATATTATCAACTTGGATGATTTCCCATATGATCATGGTGATAAGCTTTTTTGTTTTTTGTTTTTTGTTTTTGTTTTGTTTTGTTTTGTTTTTGTTTTTGTTTTTTTTGTTCTCTTTGTTTTATTTGTGGCTGAATATGCTTAAACAACATGTACCTGATTTAATAACAGTTTTTGCATTTATTCTAGATCTGCTCTTTATTTTAATTTTTACAGTGAACCCAAAAAACTGCAAAACAGTATTTGGGGTCAGAAGGTACAATTTAAATGGGAGGTGGCAGTCGTCATAATGTAGCCAAATTACGCCCGTTAAACCTTAACCATACCCTTAATCTTAAAACTCAATTACGTTGTATATCTGAGACGCTACAGATTGTTTTTTTTCTTAATATCAAAACTCAAAATATCTGAAGTACATTATGTTATGAACTTTACTTGGTTTAAGTTGAAAATATACATGCTACTCACTCGAATCTCTATAATACAAAACGATTTTTGTGATGAAAAAAAGTTGTTTGAATAGGATTTTCCACCAAGCCGTCAGCTGTCCTTCTCCAGTATGTGAACATGTATCCGGTGATGTCGACCACGTTGTTGATGCAGGTGGACTAAGTGCTAAGTGTGGCACGAATCTGGAGTATGTTGAGCTTTGGTATGCGGTTCCTTCCGCTGTTAGATTCTCTATAACAAATTGTTTAAACAAATTAATCGTACATGTTATTATAACTCACAAAGTACGGCCATAACTAATATTATTCCTTATCAAAGTAAGCACATCTGTAGTTCCAATTGAATGTAAAAGAAAATAAAGACAAGAAACCTTACAAATAGAAATTCGCGAATTTCTCCAAACAAAAACCACTTAGATGTATGAAGGAGAGATTATCCAAATTAACGTCTAAGATTGAAATGTTTAGCTATGTGACAGGCTTAACAGACAATGTTTATAACACTATAATTAACAACTAACTGGTTGGTGAAGCTTGGAAGGTTACGCAAAATGTTACCGTTGAATATACAAGTGCCCAGTTGAGAAATATGTGTTTATTTAGGTAGAAATACAGTTTTAAAGAAATGATTATGCACCAACAGTTATAATTTGTCGTGCTGTTTAAGTTGTTTGTAAGTTGAAAAATCGTTAGACAAACAAATGATGAACTACTAAAATATAATATTATATAGTTTTAGCTAAAAAAAATTTAAAGTTTAAAAAGTAACTTGTGATTTAAGTACGAAATCAGATATAATGAATCAGAAAGAGTTTTCTTCGATTTTACTTGCCGCTAGAACTGTGTCACCGGCATATAGACAATGATAGATTACATGTAGTAAATAAATTAACCTATGTTTGTTATTCATTTTCATTTAGATTTGCCTCCATGTATGTTTCTCTTTCTGAAAAAGGACTATAAATCATATAAACAAACTGCAAACAAAAAAGGGAATAGATTTCCCAAACCATTTTTGCATTGAAAGAAACTAGAACTTGAATTATTATATACAATTCTAGATTTGATATTTCTATACATATTTATTATCATGTTGTACATTTTTCCATTTATATTATTTAGCAGCAATTTATACCATAGACCATCTTTGCAAATACTATCGAAAGTCTTTTTCAAAATCTATAAACAAACCCAAAACTAACGTTTTTCTTTTGTCGCCATAACACAAAAAGGTCATACAGAACACATGTATTGTCCAAATTAGAATACGGTCAGCATGGGCGCTGTCCTGCAGGAAGGAGATACAGCTTACTCTTCCGAAGCACCCAAGTCTACCCAGTTTTTATTTGGCGGGGTCTATGTTGTTCATATGTTTTTAGTTTTTTATTGTAGTCCATGTATTGTTTTGGTCTTGTCTTCCTTGTTCTGTGGAGTTTGTCAGTTGTTTCGAATTTCGCCTCATTCAAATATCACTTTGGTATTTCTTTACCTTACTTATTCCTAAACCATGTTTGGTTTTCATTGAAAACAATAAACTGATCTGCAATTTATTTAATCTAGTGTTTAAGACTGTCGTAAATAGTTTTCCAAAACAACTAAGTATAGTTATAGGTCTATAGTGTTTGGGGTCCGAGTGACTCCCTTCACTTTTATAGAAAGGGACAATATTCCCAGTGAGCCAACTGTCAGGTATAATTCCAGAGTCAAAGAGAACAGAGTACAACAATAAAAACATATCGTAAGCTGATTTAATGAATTCGTTTTGGATTAAATCATCTCCCGACGCTTTATCGTTGTTTTAATGCTTGATGCAACTCAAGATTTCTCCCTGTGATATCTGTTAGTTCAAGTGCAAAACTTTTGTGTCCGAATTTTTTCGTAAATTATCAGAAAAAATATTAAAATCGGAGTTAATTTTTTTAAATTGAGACAACACATCAAGAAAATTCTTTGGCTGTTTCTTTGTTTGACCATGATCTTTAATTTCAAATATTCCTTGAGATTATTTGTTCTCATACTTTTTCATATATTTACGATGTTTTTTAATAGTTTAATCCTTAACTTTTAATATTATTGTCGGCCTCTTTGAGATTTTGTTTTGTGTATTCACACCTACAATATTTGTATTTGCGTTTGATCTTTCGATAATCAGTACGTGCAAGTTTGCAATCCTTGCGATTGAAGAGCCTCCCTGGTCTCTCACCGTATCGTGAAAAAGAAGAAAACACCTATATTAGCCCTTGAAGAACTAATAATTGTTTTCCGTAACTGAAGTTTCTGATTAATTTTTTTCTGTATATCTTTTAAAGTATACCATGTTTGAAAAAGCAGAAATAAAGAAGAAAAAAAAGAAAAAAAAAACGTCAAGATTTTAATTAAAATTTCACATAAAACTGTAGCTTAATTTCTACTTTCGAAGTCTCTTTACTTGTGAATTGCATTATTTTTAATTTAATTTCATTTGTTTCTCCAGGTTCATTCATTCACGTTCGACAACATGTTAAATCTATTCTCTCAATAATAAGAATCATTTATATTTTCCTTTCATGTTGCTTTCAAAATATAATATATGTCTACATTAATGAGGTAACTGTATCCTATTTGAAATGTAAGTTGTATTGTAAAAATAATTATTCTAAAAAATGAAATGGTTGACCTTAGAATTGTATACAAGTGTTTTTGCAAATACAAATAATTATAGCATACCTACTCTTGAAATTTGAATACCTACAAATCTACAAAGAGTTATCTAACAACTCACTAACTTGTTTTTCAGTCACGAGTTGTAGATTTTTGGTATTCGAATTTCGAGATTAGTTATTCTGTTTATTACATATTCCATGCATTCATTTTGACGTGAAAATGCAGGGGATTCTGTTTTTATGTAATCATGCGTCGACCTTTGTATAACAACGTCGTTGGCGACGGCTATTGTTAACACCCAGTCTACGAGAAAACCATGCAAAATGGTTCACAAGGGGGGTCAACAGAATTTCTTCAAAATTGGTGTGTGGATATATTATGGCAAGACTAGTTTCTAGGAAAAATATTTTTTCTTGCATTTCACTGTGAGTAGGGCAAGACAGCAAAATGTGCCTGGAACCAGTTTTCATGGTGAGAGATTGAATTTACAGTGAAAAATAACAATATGTGAAACCATCATACCATGAAGAAGAAACCAATATGATCCTTTTCTATTTATTATTGTAAAGTATGGACATGGTACATTAATTCTAATAATTGACAGTAACTGATAATAAACTGCACATAGTGTAACAAAGGGAGATAATTCGATATATTTCAATAATTTGAATTTTCCAAAAAAAAACACAATTCTTAAAATACATACAGAGCCTAATACACCAATATTTCGAATACAATCTTTAATGTTTCATAAAGACAAAGCATTCATGTTACTACAAAAGAAAAAAAACCTGATGGGGTCTTAATTTTCTAAATGCCTAATGAAAGTCTCAAAAAGTCCAAAAATGGTATATTTTAAAATAAATGTCTCATCCTCTATATTACACTACATGACAAAAGTAACACAGTGAACAACCACAATTTATGAAAAATTAATTACATATCAATTATTCCAGGAAATGAAGGTTTAGATAAAGAGCTGAACTAGATGGTCTAAAAATGAAATTTTTGAAGGGAGATAACTCAAACAATCAAAATGTCGTGTATTTTTGAGATAAACAGGTTTCTTGCCTCAAAAACTTTTACCATCTTATTTAATAGGCTTGTTACTTCTATAAAGATATCATAATATTTAAATTATTAATCTTCCATAATCTATTATTGGAACTATAGGCTCACAGGAGCCTGTATTGTTCACCTGTCAAAAGGTCATTGGTATTATTGTTGTTTTTTTGTCAGTAACTATCATTATTGGTCCAAAATCTAGACATTGATGTATGGATGTATTATGGGAAGACTACTTTTCAGGGAAAATATTTTTTTCTGGTACTACATTGTGAGAAGGACAGGACAGCAATTTATGCCGGGAACCAGTTTTCATGTTCAGAGTTTGAATTTATAGTAAAAAATGTCAATTTTTGATACCATTATACTAAAAAGAAGAGAGCAATATGATATTTCTCTGTTTATTATTGTAAAGTATGGATATGAAACATCAATTTTTATCATTGACAGTAACCATCATACATCGACCATAGGCTAATAAGGGAGGTAATTCGACATATTTTTGACATTTGAATTTTCATAAAAACCACATTTCTCAAAATGCACACAGAGGCTAATACACTAATTTTTCCAAGACAATTTTTTATTGTTTCAAAAAGACTAAGTATTTATGTAACTTCAAAGAAAAAAAATAGTGGGGACTCAATTTTCTAAATGTGTAATGAAAGTCTCAAAATGTCCAAAAATATCAATTTTTTGTAAAAATATCGCAGTCTCTATATTACATTCAGAATAAAAATGACACAGCAAACACCTCCAAATGATGACAGGATTAATTGTGTATCAATAAATCCAGAAAATGAAGGTTTAAGGTAAAACAAGCTGAACTAGATGATAAAAAATTTAATTTTAGAAGGGAGATAACTCTAATGAACAAAGTAGCCGTATGGGTTCAATATCCAGTAATACCTTTTCTTTTGGAAAGGGTCAACTTAAGGACCGCATGATCTGCATAATGTGGCTATAAGCATTTCATTTGAGTCTCAAACATTTGGCCAAAGCAAGCAGCTTATTAATAATATGCTGTTGGCGTGGCCAATGATGCGAGCACAGCAATAGCCCTTTCCATAAACTCATTTCCGGTATCACGATTCTGATTGTAAAATTAAAATTTGAAGCAAGTTGTTTCCCTTACTTTGGTTTCCGGTGAACGAAACTTTTTCTAGCCTTAGTATATAGCAAAATATGGCTGCTCCCATTAAACAAAGACTTTTCTAAATGACCCATATGTAGAAAATGCATATGCTCCTATAGCACTCGCTGGAGTGTTAAAAGAGAGGATACCAAATTTGAACTTGATGAGTTTACGGTGGTAAGAAGCATTGCGTATATGTTTCAAATCATTTGCTCTTGGCAAACTCAATTTATAGAGTGAGGAAACCTATCGAGGCAGATGGAAGGACAGACTCAGTCATGCACATCTTCAATATATCCATGTAAATTCTGCAATGTTTTCAAGAGATCTGGGTTAAAAACAGTAGGATGATTACACAGAATCTGTACCCTTCCTAGAAAATTCTGGCAAAGAATGATCAAGTCTCACAACTATATGCACATATTGACATCATGATTATTAAATGTGTCAAGTTTCATTTCAATCCAATGTAAGGTGTTGAAGAATTCATGCTCACAAACTTTTTGACAGAGATAAGCAAACAGATCTAGAGTTACTCTGATGAGATTAGTCGAAAATCGTCATTATTGAACTTAACCTAAAATTTCATAAGATACATAAACATACCAAACATACTTTCAATCTGACTATTTGTTCACAAGTTATCAGCTGGAAACCAAAATTTAAGCAATTATGAGATACAAAAAGGGGCATAACTCTAGTATCGAACTTGACCTACATTTAGATATTTATAAGATACACTTGTATATACTAGGCTAGTTTCAATCTGACTTTTCATTCACAATTTTAGCAATTTTAAGATACAAAAAGGGGCATAACTCTAGTATCGAACTTGACCTATGCAAAATGTAGATATTTTAAGATACACTCGCATACCAGACCTAGCTTCAATCTGACTTTTCATTCACAAGTTATCATCTGGAAACCAATTTTGGACACACGGACGGACAGACGAGACCCATTTCTATAGTACCCTTTGATGAAGCGTCGGGGGGACAATAAGCTGAGTTAGTGCTAAATGCAACATACATGTAGCAAAAAATATAATGATGACATCATGTTGGAAAGCCTCAGTGAGACAACATCATATACATTGTAGTAGTGGAAATGGGGTGCAAAAAAATAATTTTTCACAAAAAAACAAATATTTTATTTGACAACTAATAATTTGATCCAGATCTTCAAACAAATTATCCGATATGTTTTATTCTTCAACTGGAATTGTAATTTTATAGCACATTTTTTCAGGTTTTTTCCTAACAGTTTGATTGGTTGAAAGCTTAAGCCATTCATTAGTTCCAAAAATTTTGATTCCATCTGAATTTCTCTAGTTTGTGAGGCCACGAAATTATTTGTCCTTCTTTGAAAATCTAACAGCTAATGTTGGTCCTTATAAACTCAAAACTTCCTTTGCAATAAAATTCTAATCACTGAAAACTGTACTAATCATCCCATGATTTCATGATTTTTTTTATTGTTTCTGCAGATGGTTGTTTACTGAAAACATGGATTTCCTCTCATCCAATATGCGATTCTGGACCTTGTTCAGTTAGTTTCCTTTCATTTATGCCTACTGTCACTTTACATGTAAATGGGTATCCAACACAATCATCATCCTGTAAAATAATTTGACACACTTTAATTACCACAAAAATATTAATATAAAACCTCACTGTGATTTACCAACATTGCAAAATGCAATCATTTATTGATTCTGGTGGGATAATTTTATTCTTGGCAACATTTCTTGTGACAAAACTTTTAAATCATGTTTTGATAAAAAAATCTGCAACATAAGTGAAAAATATTTTGAAATGAAGACTAGGCAAAATCAATTGTAAGTTTTGTATACTTATAATTGTATAAATCATTTTGTACATTGTATATGAACTCTTTAAACCACATGATTTTTGTATAAAAATTGGAAATGTGGAGGTGATGTCATCAAGTGATTTTGCTATATTATGACTTTATGTGTATCAATAATCATGAAATCATGTAAAATGTATGTGGTTATAAATAATCAGTGAAACTTACCAGCACAAACTGGCACAGTTCCAAACTTGTGAGTTGTGTCATAAAGAAAAATTCTTTGGCACAGGCAAAATTATGATATGCCAGGTCAGCCTTTTGTTGTTTTGCCTGTGTTCTTGGGTATATATGGAGCCTCCGAGGGTGTATGCATTTAAGAAAACTGTTCCTTTTCCAGTACAGTCCAAGTGAATCTGTATCTGCCTGTCTTGTCTTGAAGTCTTATTATTTCTTTAGTTTGAATCGGGGCAAAATCTACGAATAATGTCTACCAGAATTCGAACTTCATCCGACGTTCTAAACTTTCCAGGTCACGACTTCAAAACAGAAATTAGACATTGTACATTTTCCCACCTCTCATTTGTTTAAGGTGTAATTTCCAGCTATAAATTCGGGACAAGAAGACAAAATATCAAATTTCACATTTTGCACATGTACACGATGTCATCAAAATATCGACGTTTCTTTACCTTTAACATTGAAGAGTAACAACAGGGGACGCAACTACTGCGGACCAGATGTAAAAAAAATCTAAATAACATCCATTTGCTAATAATCTTATCAAATTATGGATAAAAGGTGAATGTAATTGTTTAATATGTATTGAAAAAAAAAATCATTTACAAGAAAAGACGATTTCATCATATGAATTACACTAATTAATAAATTTTATAAAAAAAAAATTCACAATTATACATTTTTGGGGAAAATAGTAGTATATTTAGATTTATTATTATTATTTTTCAACTTCTCGCGTAAAATATGTTTTTGAGAAGTTTATAAATTACACTACTTTACATTTTTAGCTGAATAACACAATTAAATGTCAATTTCAGATTTGAGGATTTTAAAAATTGCACAAAATCAAATGGTTGCCATGGTAACAGTTATACAGACGCCAGCTAGGAAATTTATACTGGATCATAAGAATAATAGATCTTTATGGAGAACATATTTTTTTTCTGTTATTTTGAGTCCTATACATTTTTTTGTCTCTTTGAAATATCCAAATTTAAGGTTCTTGAAAAATTGTAAAATTCACCATTTTTTGAATAAATAAAGCTTTAGATTGAAAAGAATAATTATAAATTTAATTATATTATTAAAAAGTTAAAACATGTCCCTTTCATATAAAAAAAAATTGCATGTGGAAAAAATGTTTCTTTGCCTTAATTTCTTTGGTCAAATTGTAGTATTTTCATTGTGAAAAATACGGAAAATGGCCTATTTCCAAGATGGCGCCATAAAATCTAAAAATAGCATCAGGTGAAAAAATTTTTTTTATGGTATCCCAAGTATATATGCCAAATTTCATGAAAATCTGCCGACATGTGTTGTGTACGACTATAATGAGTTTTGCATGCTTTTCTCGTAGACTGGGTGTTAAGTCACTTCCTAGAGTAAAATATGACTTGAGATTTCACTGGGCGAGTTATCGAATGTAATTTCACTCGGGGAATCCCGGTATGTCACCACGCTCAATGTCATAATATGTCAATTTCCCAATTTCATCAGATTTGGTATTTTATCTTATAAATACATTTGTAATCATACTTTTAAAGTTAACATATACTAGGTATACAAGATATACGTTGTACGATGTATTTTATTTTTGTTCGGTATATTTTGTTTATACCTAAGGTTATACCGGATTTGACATCAGCAGTATGGCGGTGTTCTGCAGGAAGCAGAGACTGCTCACTCTTCCGGAGCACCTGAGTCTACTCCCAGTTTTTTTGGCGGGGTCCATGTTGTTCATATGTTTTTATTTTTTAATTGTACTGCATGTATTGTTTTGGCCTTGTCTTCGTTGTTCTCCGGCGTTTGTCAGTTGTTACGATTTTTCTCTCCTTCGAATATCCCTTTGGTATTTCTTGACTTTACTTATATTTAACATGTTTCTTTTCTACTTGGACGACTTGGAGATATGACAATTATTTTTTTTCTAATGAGCATGATAATGCCAGCAGCACCATTAACGAAATAATAATTAGTAATTTTTGACATGTACAAAACAGTAAACCATAAGACCATACACGTAACTACAAAAGTATTACATTCATTTTTTTTCTTCAGGTCTTTGTTCATTACCAATACTATAATGACAATCTGGATTATTTCGGACAGGGGGTGAAGTATAAAAAAGATGAAATACCGATGTTCCACTTAATTTATGTTGGGCCGTCCGAATAATGTCTCATATTGAATAGAATACGTTGAGTTGAAAACGTTATATGCCCATGACCAATTTAGTATTTTACAATGTAATTATATAACCAATACTAAATGGGCATAACAAAAAGTTCATATATAATTTAGAGGTACATGTACATACCCTGTAACGAAAACGAATGTACGGACGTTGAGCGAACGATCAACGAACGCTTTACGAACGCTGAACGATGTAAGAAGGATGACCTTATACTATAAACGATAGTATGAACACTCTTTTATATTAAACTTTATGCTTTAATAAAAGGTATCACAAAATACCGAAATAAATTTGATGCACTGTATGGCCATTTCGTTGACTGACCACTCATCAGCAGGGCTTGAGATCAAAATATTGGAAAACCGATTAAAGATATAATGATGAATTAATAAGCACAACCATCAAAAATCAAAACAATTAAAACAAACAGGTATCCAAACTCAGCTTATGGTAACCTCTGCATAAAGAAACTACTTTGCACTGAACTGAGTCTCTCAGTTTTCGATCAATAACAAACGTGTGAACGGTTAATGGGTAAAATTGTTGACAATTTTCTGAAAACGGAAGTTACCGGTAACTATATTTTAAATATGAACAAAACTACTTTCCCATTTCAGTTTTTTCCTAACTCTTTAAATTTGTCCATCGTAAACCCAGAGAAAAAATTATGACCTTTACTAATCTCAAGAATAGTCCATTGTGCTGTAGGTAAGAAAAAATCACTGAATTCGATTTATCTCTAAACAGTTCGCATTTTCTTTTGTAAATCTTTAAACGACGATTGGACGTCATTGAACAATTATACCTTATTATGGCATTAAAAAGTTATCTATAAGTATGTCGATGAATGTTTATAGAGATCGTAAAACTTGGTTTTTTTTCACTGCTGAATCAGTAGTAAGAAATAAAACAAACAAACAAACAAAAAACAAAAACAAAAACAAAAACAAAAAAATTCGGAAGACTATCAGTTGAATACAATTAATGTAAGTTAACAAATACATTAATACAAGAAAATATTTTTAAAAAAATTAATAAAATAAATGTAATTAGTGTAAAAAATGGTTTAAAATGTCATCAAAAGTTCACGACTGAAAATATCATTAATGTTTTTTTTGGGAAATTTTTCACTCTTATTCAATTAACATTATCTTAGAATCAAAGAACATACATTAAAACTACGCGAACGGTACTACCAAATATGTCATGATTGCTACAAGAAAAAATAATCCAGGATCCATGACCATTTTATTCACCCTCCTAAACATATGTCGAAAGCTTCTTCCTTATATGAAAGTCTAACTTTATAAAATATGTTCATTATACATTTCGATCAAAAAAAAAAAAAAAAAAAAAACCAACGTGCGTATATACAATGTATGTAATCTCTGAAACATATATTGACTAAATAAAACATTTCACTCTTAAATATTTCGTACAAAATATAACATTATACAGGTGATAAGGATAAGAAAATTGATATATATGCAATATTTTTCTATTTACATTCAAAAATTAAAACTTATGTTCAACACTTAAAAACATATTTGTTTTCGATTTTCCCCTGCTTCGAATAATCCTTTGGATTTCTTGACTTTACTTATCTAAACCATATTTAAAATTTTACCCCGAGAAAAGTGTCAGAATTAGATAATCTCAACCATGGCATGTCAGAAATCGAAAGATTCACAAGTTTAAAAGTTAGAATCTTAATACCCGTAATCACAATAAATGTAGATTAAAACCCATCTAATTAGATAATGGATCAAAGAGCAATGCGGCATTTCATCAATCAACTGCTTTACAAAAATGAATAATTGTACAGCTTGGTTTATTTTCTTATTAAACTTACAGCATTTTCTGTATTTTGCCATTGAACTTTTAATTACAGATAGAAGTCGTTTATAGAACTTTATATTTTAAAGCAGAAATTTAATATATAAGTATTTCATTAAGATTAAAACACGTTTACCTCTCAAAACCAGCTTACCAAGAGATGTAACCAATCAAATCAGTTAAATATGGTAATTACATACCAAGTAAAAACAGATATTTTAGATAAAATCCAAAACTACATTTATGTTCAATTAATACAATATTTATATTCATCTCATTTAACATGTGTCTGATACAAAAAGTAATGATCAACGATAACTTTAAAAGATGTTTATATATGAACAGAAAAATCAACTGCAATCAAATTGTTTTTAAAAGATTCAAGAACGATAATTCAAAAGCATCTCCGTTACAAATAAAGCTTAATTGTAGTGAACATGCACTCATACAAGCGCAAACCGAAGGGACGACTTGTCCTGATAAGATAGGGCACGCCTTGTCATATAGAGGGTGCGACTTTTTCTTCTACTTAAGGGTGCGAGTTGTCTTAGGGTCGAATTGTCCAGCATGCACAAATATTACCCATAATGTAATATAAATGAATATATAAAAAAAACATGTTTTGTTTTGAACATATTTTTTTTATCAATATATTTTTTTTAATATCTAAACGTTTCACGTGCCATAGTAAACAGTTCATTTTTATTTGATTCTTTCTTTTTTCTGATCTCTTCGAAGTGTTTTAAAGATCTCCAGAAATAAGTCAGAAGCTCATATGTAACCGGACCAAAAAAGATATGTAGTGTCGACTTAAGTTGCATGTCTTTGTAAAGAAATTCATTTAATGTGTTATATTTCTCATTTTTGTGAAATCAGAACGAATCTAACTAGACAACGATAATGTGATATTAGTAAAAACAAACGTTACCTCACATTGTATATTAGTCACGGATGCACAAATTCTACGATGTGGTTAAATACAATGGTAGAAAAGTACGAAAAAGTGGGATATTATAAATGTCCGTTCGGGACATGGGTGTTTTTCGATTATTGATTAGAATACTGAGGGGTTTTATGTTCTGGATATAGAGCTTATTGTTTGATGAGTTAATTATATTTTGAGGCCTCCACGCACTTCGCAGTGTTAGTTGAATGAGGTATTTCAGTACAGAGGATATACAAAATTGGTACTGATTGAATAACTGGATGTAGGGAATACTCGATGGATAAATCTGTATTTAAATCCTACTACAGATGGTTGACCGTGTAACGCACCAAACCACACTCACACGATTCACACGTTACACGCACACGATTCGCACGTTACACGCCCACGATTCACACGATACACACGTTACACGATACACGATTTCCAATCGTTCGATTTCTATTAATTATGTTTGTAAGATACGAACGGAATATAACGAAACGAATTAATAAGATTGTGTGTCAGATATGAATAGCAGTGAAATATATTTAAAAATTTCGTTTGATTTGAAATAAATAAATACGATAAAAGCATGAAAAGGAAGCCGGTTTCATTAAAAGGCCCACATTAAACTTTTTTCATAAATACAAATATTTATTTGCGTATGCTATTATTTTTTTTATGGGAAATTTATTAAACTTTATAACAGAACTGTTAAATTATATTTTAAATTTATTTAAAATCTATAAACCCTTTCATGTTATTTTAATCTAATTATAACTAGCTAGGGCATACTAACCAAAATTGATATGATAAGAATAAAGTTGTCGTCAAAATAAACATTGCGCCACAATTATGGCTCCTTTCAAACAAAAGACATCATGTCATGGGGGTAGTCTACGAACGACGTCTGGGCTAAAACAACGTTTAATTACACAAGGGATTAAGAGTTCCTCTAACGGGACAAATTCTTATCTAGCTGTACATCTACCTCAGATATACAACGTTTAATTGTTTAATTATAAGTAATAATATTTTATTTATTCATTAACAATATAAAGTATGGTATAAAATATTAACTGTTAATATATAGTTGATATAACTATGATATTTTTTTTTATTATTTATTCATTTAAAATATTATTTAACCATAAGTGAATAAAAATATTTAATATTCTCTATGAAAAACATTTGTACATGCATGTAATAATATTTATAATATAACTGAAGATTATCTGAAAGCGTAACTCTAAATTTATACATTTGAATATAATATTTATTTTGTCAATAAATTGTTTTTAGTGATCTATTTTATTTTCAGTAAATTCATGTATACTTAATTTTATCAATTTTATTTAACTATGTCAGATTTCTCATGTATTCCTTTCTTCAATCAGAAAGCTCATCTCAGGTAAACTTTCAGGTAAATACATACATGTAGAACCTCTTAAACCCTTGTATAATTAGATGTTACGTATATGTTATGTTTAAAATCGCTGAGTACAGTGTACTTACAGTTTAGATCAGTCCGGTGAATAAACCGTCTTGGGAATATAATAACCAAATAATTACTTATGTAAAAATTTTCTATGCAGATATAAATTAATCTAAATTAATAAATGATTTTGTCGAAAATAAAAAATAAAATCGAAAGATTAGAAGCTGTGCTTGAATATTAATATCAATATTATCAAATATTTGACACAGGTGAAAGTTCGTTCCAATCATATTTTAATTCGAGTTTGAAATATGCACTGATTTGAATTCACACGTTTTAAAATCTGTCTCGACACAATTCAAATCGCACGTTTATTACCACACGCAAACCACACGCAAACCACACGCACACGATTCGCACGTTGCACGCACACGATTCACATTGAAAATGGACGGTTCTACCACAGAACCATTTATGATAGTTCTGAAGGGTTCTACCCTAGAACCATTCTGGACGGTTCTACCCTAGAACCATTTATGACGGTTCTACCCTTGAACCATAGTGAATTATAATGTATACAGGGGTTGTCATGATTCAACAGTGTGATTTTCCAGTACTTCACATTGAACTTTTCTTGTCTTTTCTCTTCCTGTTACAATTTTCAGATCTAACCTCTCATTAGAACTGTCCACAACTGTCAAAGAACTGTTCTAGAACAGTTCTACAACTGTCAAATTGACACCTTTAGAACAGTTTATGACAAGGTGTGTCGTGGCTTAGAACCATGTATGACAGTTTTAACGTAGAACCATTGTGGACGGTTCTATCCTACAACCATTTATAACAGTTCTACCCTAGAACCATTTATGACAGTTCTACGCTAGAAACATTTATGACAGGGTTGGTTCTAGAATAGTTTTGGAACGGTCATCTCTGAGAGAATAGTTGAGAGGTTAGAACTGATCTAAACTGTAAGTACACTGTACTCAGCGATTTTAAACATAACATATACGTGATGTACATCACACGAGTAAGTGTCGATATTTGTAAATGATTTTAAGTGATCATATATGCAAATAATGTTTGTCTGCGATGAAATGTTATGTGACATTGGAGGAGAATTATATATTTATTTGGCGTAATTTATACATTTCTAAAAATTACAAATGTGACGGAAAATTTAAAGTTTTACATAGAATGAAAACTTCAAATACTCACATGCAGAAATATATAACTTACTTTGTCCTGCAGCTTTATACGTGGATGTTAATATAATAACTAAAACACACCACTGGATCTCCATTATACACCTGTTAAAATTAAAGTATATATGGCTTATCTGATTGACATATATGTACTTTTGTAAAAGATGAGGAGCACTTCAAGCAATTGTTGATTAGTATATTATAAATCGACATGGTAAAATGTGTTCTCATTATGTTTGTTTAAAATACATGTACTATCAAATGCTCCTGAATTCGTCAGTTTTTGTGGCAATAGTAATGTCTAAACTTGAAATTTATCATGACGCTATTTTATAGGCCATATATATATATATATAAATAAAAACTATAAATCGTAATGCCGGACGTTTCAGCCGGTCGCCGGCTTTCCTCAGCGGAATTTATTATGAGAGTAACTCTTGGTAACATAGATGCGTACATGTAACAATAGAGAGAATGAATTACGTTACAATAGAAAATTACTTCCGTTACAGTTCTAGAATTTCAGAATGGAAAAAATTGCCCTAGAATAATAAATGTTTAAAATGTTAAATATACATGGATTACTAAATCTTGATACAAAAAGGAAAAATTTCCGACTGTCCATGTCCTTTAAACGTCAATTTGAGAATTTAGTCCATTTGGATGTAGCGTATTTAGTTTTTTAATCCAAAACGATTCTCTCACTTTCCGATAAGTGTCACTACCGTATACTTTTTTAACGCCTTTAATCTTTAAATCCTCTGATGAATGGTTTGTGGAGTTGAAATGAACGGCGACAGGATCGGACTTTTTCGTTCGGATCATTGAAAAATTCAGAATCATCCTTTGATACAACGATTCAGTTTGTCCCACGTAAACTGTTTTATTACAAGAATCACAGAATATAGAATAAATAACATTTGCCGAGTGACCGTTTATGTAACCTTTTACCTTATATTGTCTATTTTCCACATCTGTAAATATAGTTGATTCCACCATATGCGGGCAAACAGCACAGTTTTTAGCACACGGTTCCGATAGATTCTTCGTTTTATAAAAAATGTTGTTATGTTTTTTGTGGATAAGAATGTCTTTCAAATTTTTATCACGTTTAAAAGCAACCAATGGTGGTCTTTGAAATACTGTCTTCATGCGTTCAGACTGGTGTAGTGTTTTCATCCTATTACGTAAAATTTTATGAACATTTGGAAGTCCATCTGAATATGTTAATACCAAAGGGATGATGTCACCTTTCTTTCGTGTGTTGTGTTTAAAGAGGTCGCTGCGGTTTAGTTTATCAACCCTATTTAATTGTGAATTAATTGTATCTTCTTTGTAACATCTTCTTTTCAACTGCAACTTGATATCATTTTTTCTTGTGTTATATTTTTCTTCAGTTGAGCATATCCTTTTTACCCGAACACCAAGTCCGTACGGAATCGTTTCCTCTACATTTTTAGGGTGATTCGAACTCATAAGTAAGTATTGATGTTTATGCGTGGGTTTTGTAAATAAATCAGTTTGTATGTAACCATCTTTTATACTTACACTGACATCCAAAAATTCCATTTCCCGTTCAGACCAACGTAATTCAATTTTAATTCTTGAATGGATCGAATTGGGTAGTTCAATGAATTCTATCAGTTTTTCATGACCGTGACACCATAAACCCCAAACATCATCAACATAGCGCCAATACTGTTCCGGTTGTAATTTAGATTCTTGAAACAACTGATTTTCCCAATGTCCTAAATATGTGCTTGCGTAACTGAGACCCAAGTGTGATCCGATTGCCGTCCCTTCAGTTTGTAAATAATGATTTTGGTTAAACAAGAACGTGTTCTTTTCTAAAACTACATTGCTAAAACATCCAGCGTAAGAATTGTATTTTTGGTGCGGGTCTGTAGAGCTTTTTCGCACGCTTTCCTGGCTTCTTCTCTTGGTACGCTAGGATACAACGACTTTACATCTAAACAAAACATAAGGGTTCCTGGTTTTAAAGGTTTATGCACACTTTGTAGCTTATTAAGAAGGTCGGTTGTGTCTTTGATAAAACTTGGTAATTTTTTAACGTTTTCATCTAATTCTTCCTCTACGATTTCCGCTAGTTTTTCTGTAGGGTGGTGTCGACCGTTTACAATAAGGCGTAACGGATTTCCTGATTTATGTATTTTTGAATTTCCTTGTACCTTGCATGTTCTGCAATCTTTCGGTATTAGATATTGTTTCATGTCGTTTGTTATTACGTTTCTCTTTTAAATATTATCTACTAATTTTTTGATGCGGTTTTCTATCTTTCTTATGTCGTCGGTTTGAACTTCCTTGTAAGTTGTAGAATCTGCTATTTGTGTTTCTATTTCTTCCAAATACTCACCTGAATTTAGTATAACCAATCCCGATCCTTTGTCCGCTGGTCTTGTGATAATGGATTCATCCCGCATTAGTTCTTTTACGGCTTGCTCTTTTTTTTTTCGTAATGTTCATTTTAAAATCCCTCTTTAAACCCTTAATGATGTCATTCTTAACCTCTTCGATGCACTGATCGAGCCGTCTATCTCTGCCTGATTTTGGCGTCTTTTTTCGTTTTTTTGGGTCATATATATATTCCTATTGTAGCTTTTCGAGTTAATCCCGTTTAAAGGACTGAAGAGAAAGATGCAGAAAGAACGATCATGTTCAGGTTGTTAGTAGGAAAGCAAGTCACTATTTGACCCCAGTTTTAATGACAACAACTGATTCAGTAGAATAGCTAGCGACACCATATGTTGAACCCAAAATCTGAGATATTTAAAACTGCTAACTATTGTGAATAGTAGAATAGAGAATGGAAACCGGGAATGTGTAAAAGAAACAACAACCCGACCAAAGAGCAGAAAACAGCTCAAGGCCACCAATGGGTCTTCAACGCAGCGAGAAAATCCTGCTCCCAGAAGCGGGCTTCAGCTGCCGAATAAACAATAATACATACTAGTTCAGCGAAATTACGCCACACTAATTATCGAAACATACAAATGAACCAAAATGTAAAAAAAACACACACACAAGACTAACAAAGGACGGAGGTTCTTGACTTTAAACAAGCGCAAAAAATGCGGCGGGGTTAAAGATATTTTGTTAGATTTCACCTCCCTCATATACCGCTAGGCAATGTGGAAAATACAAACACATAGTGATACACACAGTATTTTATTTTTGTATTTTCTGCCAAAAACATGTGGAACATTTTTGGATCATGCTGAAAAACACTGGAAATGAAGGTAGGATTTTTGGATAATTTTGGTTATAGATTTTACAAGCACAAAACCCAATTTCAAATATTATTCCAAATGATGTTCTAATACGAAAACATCATGTTCCTTTAGATCTGAAGCAGACCTTTCATATATAAAAAAGTTATCGATATCTTACAAGAGTTATTCTCTTTTTTATGATATTTGAACAAATCCTAAAATAATTTTGCTAGTTTTGGTAAAAGAGTTTTTCTTTTTTCAATTTTGATAATATATTTTCTTCAAATAACATTATTGGTGTATAGAATGATGTAAAAACAATTCAGTAATAGAACAATTATTAGGCTTTACTTGCAGATAAAGGGATATTTTTTTTATATTTCTGATTGTAAGACTTCTGTTATTTCTGAATGCATTTTTAATTGATTTTGATTTTAAAGGCAGTTAATTATGAATTTTTTCTGATATTAATACGTAAAATAGCAAATATCAGATATTTTACTTATGCAGAGCATGTTCATCGAAATTACACGCATCTTTCAGAAAATTTCAAGAGCACATGCATAATGCTGTAAGAAACTCAAAATTAAAACTTGATGCTCCGAATCGTTGTTGAGTATCACAACTTCACTCGCAAACCTTTACTTCCAGGCTATACATATTGTGAACATAAAAAAGATATATAGGGTCAAGGGAGCTGAGCCACCCGGAAGCTCCGCAGATATCAGTAAATATATGATAATTTTCCTGGAAAAGAAAATGTCGAAAGAAGAGAGACGACAAAACTTGAAAATTCGTACCAGTCTCTAATATTTTATCTGTGTAAGACGGTATTAATAAGCTTAAAGCCAAAACTCCATTATTATTTTTTCAGACAAAAACAGTAAAAATTACATTAACTAACAGGTTTTTTATACTGTTTATCTATAAAGTTATAATCTTTAGATCGAGCCTTTCTCTTTTGTCATGAAGAGGGTTTAATGTGCGACAGCTCAGAAAATAGCGGAATCCTTCATATAACTTTGAACTCGTTTTTCCTTGCTTTGAAAGGAGATTGGTTTTATTTCCTGTGAACATTTTCAAAACAAACGAATTTCCAATCAAAGAGTCAAACCTCACGTCACATCCATCCATAATCTTTAAACTGCAATAAATTGTAAAATATAATTATGCACAATTTTTCTTCCGACGTCAATGTCTGAGGAACTTTTCTGTCAAACCTCACGTGATACCCAACCATAATCTTTAAACTGCAATAACTTGTAAAATATAATTTTCCAAAATTTTTATTCCGACGTCAATGTCTGAGGAACTTTTCTGTCAGGAGCCGGGCTCTGTCTAGGAAGTCAATGTATACGTATATGTCACAAGCTCTAGATAACATATGATTTGTGAAATATACACTCCATACGCGGCGCCTCTGGAATGTTGTGTAAATTGCACTTTCAATTCCGGTCAGCCTTGTTACGGTTGTAACTCTTGAAAGTATTTCTATTGTTATATTTGTTTTTAAAAGACGAGGAAGTATATTTTAAACAATAACCGAATTATTGTAATTATTGAAATAAAATTTATTTGATTCAGAAAAAAAATATAAAATCACACGCAATAATTGAGTAAAGAAACTTCAAGCGAAGTCCTCCTGTAATAAAATTATAAAAAGACATCATCAGTGATTGCAATATTCTAAAATATCAATTCTCTACTGCCATGACTGTGTATGAACACATATTGTCACGAGTCTCTTGGGTGCAGTTCAAGCATATGAGAATGCAAGCATAAGTAATGCCCACGCCTGTAACGGGTTAGGAATCTTATGTCAGAAAAGTTTTGCATTTCAGAAAAAACATCTAAAATTTTCACACAACCATGCATATCCGTAAAAAAATAGTTGCTTGCTATGCTGATGTGTTCCGAACCTTAGAATCACAAATCCCACACCCTTTTTTCTCGCATTCAGAACCGGGAATCCGAATAAACGATGGACGCAGACCTCATATAGAATCTGCATACTTTCCGAAAATATTATTTAACCTAGACTTTCTATTATGGCTAAAAATAAATTCAAGATAAGACAAAACTAAAAATAGTAACAAACTCATGTGAGAAAACAAAAATGGATAAAATAAGAAATTGAATAAAAAAGACTTTCCTTAAAAAGAAATGAATGTGCATTTATCCTGGTATATCACACAGGAAGGAATGTGAAGTTCTGACATGATCTTCTGAATATCAAGAGCATTATGAAATGTGCATTTCTTGTCTAACAAAAATGTAGACTGTACAATTTCGAGGTAAAGCAGTTACTTCGTAATCGTGACGTCAATTAACTGCATGGTACGTGTGACTTACCAAATGAAAACAATTTGTTATGTGAGATACCTGATGGGAGGGACAAAACATTTACATTTGGCACGAAGACTGTAATTTATGATAAAAAATATACTTTTAAATAATTTCATCTCGTTTTACGATTCAGAAAACTCCAGCTTATAAGCTATATTGGTTCAATATCATTTTTTAAATTTTATTAGCCAATCTTTCTTAATATTAGGTACAATATAATCTTCGGAGATAGTTATGAAACAGGGACTACCTAGTATATTTAATATCACAACCATGTTTTGAAAACGAAGCATCCACTTCCTTGGCGTAAGAATGCACATTCTTTGTTTATTTTTTTCATATTTGATATGATTATCACAGTATTTTTATCTGACTACAACCTATCTAGTATAACAGTAGATAGTAACTAGTTCCTCAAACTGTTCTTGGCACTAAGTTTCGAATACAACATTATCCGATCGCAGTAGACAGCCATGTATACAACCTATTGAACCTTCAAGTTCAGACCCGCGTATATATCAGACAATTTCAATTTCAGGAATGGTTGATTGATTGTTGTTTGTCTGTTCGCTACCAAATAATCCATGGTTCTTCGGGACAAGAAGATGTTTATCAAACACGGATAAGTTCGGAGGAGTTAGATAATTTAACCGTCCGTAGCGGTCAATAGCTTACTCTTCCAAATCTACAGAAAGTGTCTTAATCGTGCAGAGAGCGCGGCAAGAACATTACCCTCTATGTTTTTCCGTATTGTGACCAAACAACTACCCTAAAAGAAGATCTCTCATAGCAGCCACCTGATGATGAGCTATTCAGTTCTCTTGGGTTGAGCTCCCCTAATTCATCTAAGGTGCCTAGTTTTCTCGGAATGCATGTAATGTAATATACATACAAAAAATGCGGTACCATATATATATACGCAATACCTCTATTATAAAAGCTTTCAGTAAAAATCTGTACAATTTGCATTATTTTCGAAAAACAAGGTCTTTTCAAAAACTATTTTGATGAAAGAATTTCTTCTGGCAATTATTTAGAAAAATACGTTGATTCTTCTCAAATATTTCATTTGCCTCGTTCTAAAAAATATTGTCACTAAAAGTTGTAAAAGCTTATCTTGATCTCTTTGCTAGGATTCCAGATACAGATATTATTAAACTGTATAGAGAAAATATCAAATATTGAATATGAAAGGAAATTGTAATACAAACAAACACAATAAGGAAATATATTACATTAGGAGGGGAGGTAATAACGTGGCCATGATATACTCATTATAATGTCATATCATCTCTCAAGAAAAAACTTTTAATAACATCCTAAAATTTCAGATTTTTTCTAAAATATTCCCGTAAAATCTAAAGAAACTAAATTACAAATGTATAAAGACATAATCATGCTATTGGTATTTTCCACAATTATTAATGTGAGAACCATGTCTTGGTATTTAAAGAGTTAACTGTCTTAGTTAAAAACTATTAAGCTGAAAAATATATAATTATAAGAATGTCTGGCTCCATTACATTAGCATGATTTTCAATATCTGAAAAACTAAGTCATGGAAACATATCGATACAGCGAAATATCACAGAAAAGTCGATAGAGGGGCCGTACTTTATCGTATTCGTTAATAAGAAGCTTTGATTTGTTAAAGACCTACATAAGAAAATTAAAGAGTATGAAATTCAAAATATACAAAACCTGAATATATCAAAAGGTCTAACCTTCTACTTTTAACTTGTACAAGATCTTTTCATTTTTAGGTCACCTGGCCTTAAAGGCTATGTGAGCTTTTGCCATCACTTTGCGACCGTTCGTCCGTTCAACCACAATTAAAAGAACATCTTTTCGTCTGAAATCACTCAGCCAACTGGGACCAAACTTTGGTGGAATGGTCCTTACGTGGCCTCCTCCAAAAGTTGTGTCCAGCATTCCACACTTCCAACCGACATGGCTGCTTTTACTCGACATAAAAAAAGGAGGGTTGAATTTTTAAAAAAATCTTCTGTGGAACTGCAGGACCAGATAGAACCGAACTTGGCAGAAATTGTTCTTAGGTGGTCCTCTTTCATAACTGTGTCCGATGACCCAGACTGTCAACAGAGTTGGCCGCCACAGCCGAAGATTGGACCTTGTGGTAAAACTTATTAAACAATCTTCTTGTCTGAATCAACAGAGCCAGTTGGAACCAAACGGCAGAAATGGTCCTTATATGGTTCTCTGTCCGAATTGTGTCTGATGACCTCGTATGTCAACCAAGATTACCGCCAGAGCGGAAGTAAGTTCAACATAGGACCCCTAAGGAAAAATTCATTAAAACATTTTCATGATTAAAACCACTAGGTCTATTGGAAACAATCTTGGCAGAAATGGTCCTCTTTCAGAATTGTGTTCGATGAACCAAAATGTCAACTAAGATGGCCACCTTATCCAAACTTAGTTAAATATAGGACCCTATGGGAAAATTCATTAAAAAATCCTCCTGTCTGAAACCATTAAGCCAATCGGAACATACATGGCGGGAATAGATTTTAGGTGGTTGTCTTTCAGAATTGTGTTAGATGACACCGAATGTCAACCAAGAAGGCCGCCACAGCTGAACTTATTTTAACATAGGACCCTAGTGGAAATTGATTTTAAAATCTTCTTGTCTGAAACCATTGAGGCAATTGGAACCAAACTTGGCAGAATTGGTTTTTGATGGACCTCTTTCAGAATTGTGCCAGATGACCAGAACTGTCAACAGAGATGGCCGCCACAGCTGAACTTAGTCTAACGGGAAAATTCATTAAAAAAATCTTCTTGTCTGATAGCACTTCGGCAATTGGAACCAGAATTGGCAGCCATGAATACTAGATTGTCCTCTTTCAGAATTATGTCCAGTACTACAGACTTTTGTTTCTTATGTGCTTCTGCGACTATTAATTGGTAATTTTACTCCAAGTGAGCAATACAATTGTTATTTCGGTTGTCGACTTTTTATAGGTACAAGTATGTTAATTCTGTAGATTTAATAGCAGTAAAATTTAATACGTACATATGATTTCTGTATAAAAGAAAATTTATTAGACTTGATAAAAAAAACTGAAAATAGTAAGCACTTATTAATAAGTAAATATTAATATTAGGAAGCTGTAAATCGTGTTTCTCTTTACAAATAAATAAAATGTTGTCCTATTTTCTATCATTTCCCTTTATTTAAAATTTATGTGTACCCGCAAAATTGTTAATATCATCATTAAGAAACGAAGTAATAATTTCAAATTTTTTACATATTAAATAAAATGGACAAAACAACATTCTGAATAATTTTGTATATACTATGCATTGATAAAATATAGAATATAAACTATACTTAATCAGGCCAAAGGAGAAAATAAACTGAAAAATTTCAATGACAAAGGAACAAGTCGAAATATATTAAAAATTAAAAATTACATTGAAAGATGTAACAAAGCTAGAGGTTACATGACTATAAGACAATTGAAATTTTCATCTAACAAGTATTACGGTAAATCCCAAAGATACTTTTTGGGAACCGTAACAAAGGAGTAGAGCCACGAACCCACTAAAATGGCCCTGTCAGCTGGCATTTTGTCAAGTTGGGTCCATTTAGTACATATGGTGTTTATGAATCCTTTAATGTACATTCATTAAAAATATGGTGAAAAAAATCAATAAAAACAACATAGAGCGTATGAGAACACGTTGGAAAGGGGGCTTGTCTATTCAATTTGGTCAATTTTCGTTATGATTTCAGTTTACCGACCTATTTTTCATACAGGCGCCAGGCCTCGCCCATTGTATTGTTTGTGTAAAAAGAAGCACATGGTACTAAAAGATGTATTTCTATAGAGAAAATCGTGGGCGAGGCCTGGCGCCGTATCAAAATATTAAAAACAAAAACGCTAGATGATCGTGTTTTGCTTCCGAGCGGGTGTAATTATAGGTTCGATCACGGACCGACATCGAGAAAAAACACGGATTTCAGTACAATCTGAGTGAAACAGAAGCCGTCGGTGTTTCAGTTAATGCAAATATAAGACATGATTTTATAAAGAATTGATTTATTCCGATTCTGTATGTATTTATATTTGTTTCCCCTTCTACTTCACGTGTGTATTGATTATTATAGAGATTCCAAATAATATACATTCACTAAAAAGGGTTCTTCTAAGTTATGTTAACTGATGCAGAGATACTTCCAATTGTAAGATTGAAATGCAAATCCAATAGAATTTAACCTTATTTTGAGAAGTGCAAACCTTCTCTTAATAAAAGACCATAACAGTAACTTTACATATTACTGCCATTGAATGACTTATTAGCATGATCGTAGATGCATGTAAGTCATCAATTTATCCTTGAATTTTATATTTTTGGTTAATAGAAGTATCATTTCCATTTTCATTCCTTTATATCAAAATCCTTTATATCGATTTTTATTTCGATTTATTCTTTTTATTAGCAGACGACAGCGTCGTGATTCAACTTATATTTATGCAACAATTTGAGTGATAGCAGGAAAGTACATAAGATATATTCTATATGCAACCATTTTTCTAAATCAGATAAAATTAATTTTTATTATATATACTAATATTTTGAATAATCTTTTTTATGAAATGACACGAACAATAACAAAAATAATAAATTTAACAAGATATAACAAGCTAATAAAAGTGTAAAAAGTACTTTAAAGGGAGATAATTACAGTTTCAAAAAGAGATTTAAATACGATTTTGTATGAGTTTAACGATGTGTAAACTCGGCCGACTCACTCACAAACTAAGGGTTTTATGTTGAGTTTGTGAGTCAAAAGGCCAAGTTTACACATCGATAAACTCATACAAAATCGTATTTAATCCTTATAATTCCATTTCAAACATCGAAAAGTTGTTCCTAAATAACTTTGCCCTTTTCAGGCGACATTCATCTTGAATCTGGTACTATTTTTGACAGCTCAGCAATTGAATAAAAAAGTCAACAAAGTCATTTACAAATCGAAAAAACAAGGAAACTTACATTTTGATAGATTTTAATATAATCTGAGAGGAAGAGAAAAAAATGTTCGATAAAAATCGCAAATCAAAATCTATAAGTCTCTCACTTCGTTTGGGAGACTTAATAAAGATCAGACCTTGACTGGTAACAATCCATTAGTGAAAAGGTTGAATTACTGTGTTATAGTTATCATCAGGAGAATTTTAATGTGAAAGCTTATATTTCAACTTACAAAAAAGCAAACAAACAAACAAAAAAAATCCCCAAAAATACAATAGACCTTGAGAAATATTTCTTGTAGATTTCCTAGACAGGGGATGTTTTTCCAATCAAAATATGTCCTTGAAACACTTCTCATCTGTCAATCGTTTAATTAGGAGCCGACAATTTTATATGATTATAGTGGCTGGGTTTCATACGTCTTTGTTTCGGAATTAAAAAGAATTTGACGCTCCTCTTTAAAATACCATTATTTTAATGAAAAACTCGAAATCGTGTCTGTAATACTCAAATACCCTGCCCTTTATCCTATATAAACACACAACTTAATCTTAGGTTTACAGAGTCGTCCATCACCGCCTGGTATTGTAAATGCCGCGCGGGACCACGTGTAGTTGGAGTTTGCTCTCACATTGCCGCTGCACTTTGGTACTTAGGTTTTGCAAGACGAGTCGGAAAATCTACTTTTGGTGTACGTAATGTGGGAGAGTACATTGAGGATGCACAAGTGATTGACCAGTCTGATTCTGAGACAGATTGTAGTGTTATTGAGGAATGAGTGTAGTTTCAGATTAAAATGTTGATTGTAGATTTTTTGTTTACCTTTTTGTCACCGGATTAAATATTAGACTTTGTAATGGAATAGTTAAAAATGTTTATTATTGTATAATTCCAATACGTTCTATATTATTGATTCTGATTGGTCGACAGAGTGTCGCCTGGGATCTTTAATTTTTCGATAAATGACGTTCACCGTATGAGTATGTGACCAAGTAAAAAGTGCCATTTTGTACAAATTTTTTTTTTCGTATTTTACTGAAAAGTGTAATTATTACAAAATTGTAAGAAATAAGAGTTGTTTCTCCGTAATTTATTGGTGTATAAACTCGACCAGGTCACTCACAAACTTAACATAAAGTCTTTGGACTTTGTTCAGTATGAGAGTGAAATGGTCTCCTTTATACACCAATGAATTGCCTCAAAACAACCTTTATTACTATGACATAAACTTTATGAATCAACTATGTCCTTCATAGACAATGAGTATACTTAATATATTTGTATGTGTTACCGAAGGCGAATCATTGTAATTGACATAAAAATATAGTAATGCATACCTATTTCAATTCATGGTTTTCGTATATTTCAGAACACAATTTATCATCAACAACGCGTCAACGGGTCAAGCAATCATTTACAATGAATAAGTTATCTCATATATTACGAAATCCTTTATTTCTTTGTCTGTTCAATTAGACAATTGAATTATTGTACCAAATGTAATGTACATACAATTATTTCCGCCAATTAAAAAAAACGTGTTTACTAGAAATCTTTTATTTCCTCTGATATTTGTTGATTTTAACCCGAAAATTCCACTTGTAAGTTGAAAAAAATATTACTTGCCCTTCTTCGTTACTTGAATTGGTCCTTTTGGAAGTAATTTCAATTGCCAAATGGTCATCAACCATTGTTAGAATTAATATATAATCTTTTTCCAGAAATCTGATATTTTTAGTGATTTTATGTCATTTTTAACCCAAAATTAAGCCATGATATCAAATTAATCAAGTAAGTGATAAAGAACTGATCATTTCAATAATATACATCAAATTTCAAAATAAGTTCTCTAATAGGATTTAAATAATATAGTTTTACAATAAATTTCCAGAAATTCGTGATTTTTCATCATTTTTTGCTGTTTTTATCCCAAAAATGCAGCTCAGTTGTATATTTTATCATTTAAACACGTTTTCTCATCACAAATGACCTATACATTAAACTTATGACATTTAACATAATTTTTGAAGGTAGGCCATTTTTGCTAGTTAGTGAACCTACTCCTTAATCAAATTAATTTCTATAAAAAAAAATAATGAAAGGAAAAATAAGCATATGAACAGTTAGAAACGTTTCATCTAAAAGGTATTACGGTAACAGAGAGGCTTTTTAAGATACCGTAAGTAATGTCTGAATTAAATTCATGTCAAAACTTCATAAAAAAATAAGATAAGGATATGTCAGGTTTGAAAAGTCTTGTAATTTCACTTTAGAAAAAAAATTTCAAAGTAAAAAATAATTAATCTTATATCACACAATCTGATATGAATAAATTATCTAAAAAAAATCAGACCTCGTAGTCACAACACAATAAAAAGAAACAACTAGAGGCTCTCAAGAGCCTGTGTCGCTCACCTGTATTTACTGTGGTTTTTGAAATCATGTAAACTAACGTTAAAATCATAATGAAAAGCATTAATAAATTGCTTCGGTGAGCGCAGCTGGATACGACCGCAGAGGTTCAACCCTGAACAGTTGTGGCAAAAATGGACACAATATTTGCACTTGATACAGGTCCGAATTTGGATTGTAATTAAATATTTGACACATAATAGGATAATAGGTTTCTGACACAGAATAACTGTAGTCAAAGAACTTAGAAATGGACATATGATTTGAATTTATATCCAATTGTTTGCTTTTTGTGCAATACAATATGTTGGTCCGAATTGAACCCCCCCCCCCCCCCCCCCAAAAAAAAAACAAAAACAAAAACAAAAACAAAAACAAAAAACTAATCTTATTTTCTGAAAACTGAAATTTGAAAAAATTGCCACCCACAGTTTCTTATTTACCCCCCCCTAATTTTTTTTCATCTCCCCCCTTTTTGCTTTTTCCAAAAAAAATTCTTTCCCTCAAGATATGGTCATAATCCCTATTCAAATTTCCCATGGAGTTTGCAAACATAATTACTCATTTAAATACATCATAAAAGTTTTAAAATAGAAAATGAAATATGGCTAGAATTAATATGAATTAATAGTAACTTCTAAAGATAAATTGACAGCTATAAATCACCCCAAGACAATCTACCTTTCTTTATACATAATTTACAAGCAATGTAAGGGAGGTAATTGAATCATACACAACATTTTACTTTAAATGTGTTTGGATTACCTCCCTTACACCAAGATAATAACAAAAACTGCAAAATTTACCAATTCAGGGACAGCAACCCAACAACAGGTTGCCTGATTCGTCTGAAATTTTCAGGGCAGATAGATCTTAACCTGATGAACATTTTTACCCCGTCAAATTTACCCTAAACACTTCAGAGATACAAGCCAAAAACTGCATTTACCCCCTATGTTCTATTTTTAGCCATGGCGGCCATGTTAATTGGCAGGCGGGGTGGTCGGACACATTTTTTAAACTAGATACCCCAATGATGATTGTGGCCAAGTTTGGCTACATTTGGCCCAATAGTTTCAGAGGAGAAGATTTTTGTAAAAGTTAACAGACGACGACGACGACGAACGAGTGATGAGAAAAGCTGACTTGACCTTTCAGCTCAGGTGAGCTAAAAATGAAATAATAATAAAAAACAACAAATAAATAAGTAATTATATTTTTTTAAATGCAAATTTGTATTCCCCAAGTAGGATAATAAGGTATGTAAAATAAAAACAATGAAAAAATAAAGATAAAGGTCACAGTTAAAAGACAAAAATTACTTAAAAATTATATATACTAGAATATGAAAAATTTGTGATAGTCTGCGTACTTTAATTAACATGAAACATTTTAACAAAATCGGCTGAAGATCTTGGAATCAAATTAATTGTTTTGATTTAAAGAATTTAAACTATGCATGCGCCGTCCTGTCGACCAGTTTCAGAATTCTAGTAAATTTAGTATACTAAACATGCGCCGTCCTAAAGCAGAAACGGATATGGTCATAAGTACGATAACGGTCACCAGAACAAACTTAGTCCGCATGTCCCATCACAAGGACGAAAGCAGACGCGGTCATTGTCGTGATTCTACGAACAGTCATTAGAACTATTACTGTCCTCAAGTTAACTTTATGCAGAGATTATGACCAACGGACCAGTCTTAATCTCTAGTCTAAGTTAACTTGGAACGGTCATAATCTCTGTTTCAAATGTCTGCTTGAGGGTGATGTGTTAAATGATCCGTACTGTATTATAAATTTGAAAAATCGTTTTTTCAGACATTATCGAAGAACATTTTACCAGATATATTAATTCTTCCCACCCAAGTCCGGAATTCAAAAGTTGACAAACTAGGATATGACTTTAGTTAAAAAATAAAATAAAAAAAAACAATCATGAAATTAACGATAAACTATTTTAAAGTTCTGTCAATGATTGTCCACATTATTATATATCCTTTAGTATCAATGATTATCACAGTTTGAGTACAGTTAAATCCTGGTTTCTTGATGACATAAATGTTACTTTTACTGTATATGATATCACATTTTATTGTTCCATTAAAAATATAGTCCACAAGTAACGTTTGTCGTTGTTCTTTATAATTAGTGTTTGATACAAAATTTCCAAAGTAAATGTATTTATGTTTTATTTTTAACTTTTCATTTCGGGGTGCTTGTGCTTCTTTTTTTCTAAATCCTCCGTTGTCAACCATAAAGGAACATGTTCTTACTTCTTTGTGACAAGTACTACTCGTGATGACCATGAGCTTTTCGACGGTTCTATTACTCCTCTTTTCAACATCTTGTCGATGTCAGCTTTCTCTGTTTCTCTTTTTCCGGAGAACCTGAGTGTAACCCCGGTTTTTTTGTGGGGTCCATGTTGTTCATATGTTTTTAATTTTTAATTGTAGTGCGTGTATTGTTTTGGTCTTGTCTTCGTTGTTCTCCGGAGTTTGTCAGTTGTTACGATTTTTCTCTCCTTCGAATATCACTTTGGTATTCCTTGATTTTACTTAAATAGATGACGTCGTCATGGCGCCTGTCTAATTGGGTTTGCTGTACCAGTGTTGTACTCTGTCAGTTTTTCTTAAGTCCTCAGTTGATTTGCAACGACATCTTGTTATCTGCAAAGCAGGTCTTTAACATTTATTGCCTCTTCTTCTTGTAGATGTGGACGGCTCCTTTGGTACAAGTCTGTAAGATGTGCAGGTATGATATCTGGTGTATTCTCTGTAACTGATATATAATTATATCTTGCTACCGGTTAATGTTCATAATAATGTTTGTTTGCACTGCCATTGGTTTATCTAGGAAATAAATAATCTGTGTGGAAACTTTTTATGTGGGTCTATAACATAGTTCTGATCTTGCCTTTCTAGCCATTCAACCAATCCTAGTGCTGCTAAGTGTTCACTATCTCCAAACATTCTGCATCTTCCAGGTATAGTTACAGATTCTTTTGAAAGAACTCTGCATGCAACATTTGCTTCATCTCCAATCAAGGATTTAATAGCATCATTGTCAGTTCTCAAGACCTGTCTTTTGTAGTCTAGTTTGTCAATATGTTGAAGTGAAAAGTTTTGATCCGGTATTGCGTCTTGATATTAATCACAGACTGGAAAATCAACTGTATACTCTAAATTCTCTAATATTTTTATGAGAAAATACCCCAAACATATGCCGTTTGTTTCCATTAAAATCATACAGCTTGTGTTCTGTTGTTTTCAGTAATAATTCTTTGTCTGAACACTACAAAATCTTTTTGTATATGCCATAATTGAAAACTGTTGAAGTAGTGCCACTCTCAATCAAAATGTTCAATGGAAAATCATATACATGCCATTTTATATGAACACTATTATCCCAATTTTTACAAGTATTACCAATTTATCCAAGTCTAGAAATCAAGTCCGACACTAAATTCTCCACTGCTATCTGGTGAAATGCACCAGGGGTTTCTTGAAATTTCCCTGTCTCTTGTTTTATGGGCAGTTAACAGCTACCTGATTCTTCTTCATTGCTGTGCTATTTTTGGAGTCTGCCTTTCTAAACTCGTCTTTGCACTTCACAAACACTGGGTAGTTTTTGCATACATGACCGGGTTCTTCACACAGTGCGTTCGTACAGTACAGGTCAGTTAAATCATCACCTCATGTTAACTTCAAGCTAACATAATCTCTGGTTCAAATCTCTCTCTAGGATAAAAAAAACTAGAGATTAGAACAGGCAGGACCAGTCCTGCGACTGGTCAACAAAAAAATTGAACGCAGAGATTAGGACAGCTTCAAATCTTTGGTCTGACCAGTCTGCATTATTGATTTTTTAAGTCGCTGGTTTGGTTTATTCAACGCGCTGTTCTCGTGACAAAACCAGAAATTTGAATAATAAACTTCCCTTCTAAATGCGCGTGTGCCGTTCTAGGACGGTCCTAGAACGATAAACGATTATTCGTTAATAAATAAAATTTTCTTCTTTTATTATTATTGGTTAATCATGTTAATATTAGTAAATACAATTTTGTGCAAAAACGATAAACTATTTATATTGATATATTTGGTTTCAATTTCAATAAATTCTTATGTACACAAAGTGTTCCTATTTCATATAAAATAAATTACTATTATGACTTCTCGATGATATTATTCAAAGCAAATATCAATTTTAAGTTTTGAAATATAAAATAAAATAAAAGTATAAAATCTATCTAAAGGTATAAACACATTTATTTTAAAACAAGTTGTTCGCATGATACGGGTTACATTCATGACGACATGATACTAAACTCCTGACGGGTGGGATAATGGCTGATTTGCTATATGATAAAGACAGTCTTTCGGTCAGTTTAATTTATTTGAAGTTTGTCGGAATAGCAATTCTATACATTTTAATACACAGCGGGGCTTGGAAACGCATAGCTGTCAGACCCTCCTGTTACATTTCCTTTTCTTACCACAAATGTAACACCGCCGTGAAACATTGAATGAAAATATTGTTTCAACAGTATTAATAGCAAGTAAAATAGATTTTAACATATGAAATCCCCCATTTTATTTCATCACCATCACAGGAAACGTGTGATTCAGTCAATTTACATCTTTTAGCAAATTAATATGTAATTTACAACTCGACGCGTTTCCAAAAATCACATGGCGTGTACACAATACCGATTGTACATAATATGTTAGTCCAAATAATTAATTTGCTTTGGATAATTTTTACTTGGACGTATATTCCATCGATGAGGGAGAAAAAAAATCAAAAATAATTATACCCATGATTATCTGGACTAACAAATAAACAATAGGTCCCGTTATGTACAATGAACATTTACAGTATGTTAGTTTGTCATTTAAATAAAACAAAATGACCGAAAGCTGAACACCTACATGTATGGGGTGTACATGATAAACACTCAGAATGGAATGGTTGTTCCCTAAGTATTAAAAGACTAAAGTCCTATGGAAAGGACAAAGCTTAGGAAACAAACAAAGACATAATGACAATACAAAATTGTTGAAGAAAAAACACATTAAGACTAACACCACTGTGCATCCCCTTACATCAGATATATATTGCTCTTTTCTGATACCTATTGTAATAGTATACACGTGGGTGTATCGTAAATGGCAACAGGCTGCAATTAACGGTACGTTAGCGGCAATTGACGATACACTTCTATTGTTGAGATAATGCATTGGTTACAAGTAAATAGCAATATCTGGTGTACATGGATACACAATGCATCCGTACAAATCAGTTGCACATCAAAGTATGGTCTTTTCCTCCTTAAAGTCACCCGCCGAGATTGAAACTATGTTATGAATGATATGGGTTTTTGTTCGCAATCTCCCTCTTAATAATTTTTTCTTAATCTGCAGCATCATTATTGTTAACAGACTTCAGATTTCTCCACTTTTTTACCTATCACATATCGACTACCTTACCCTTCTCGCGAGAATCGCGGGTTCCTTCTAGTATTTTTAAAATCTGAAAAAAAATTCCAAAACATTCTCAAAACATTTTGGAAAAATGTTTATGATAACTATTATTGATTCACGTTTGAATTAAATTTCCTTTAAAATGTTATCAAAATATTTCCATGATATTTTTCAAATATCAATTAATATAATTTTTTAGAAAACGTTTGTATTTAATGTTTTCTATATGTCAGAAAAACATTCTGGTAAAATATTTTGACACAAATATTTTTTAAATTGGAGTGTCGGTGTAAATGTTCGGATTTTCGGTTTTCGGTTTTAAAATGTAACTGGTTCCAGACTGTTTTACCATCTAGCAAACGCTCAACAATATTTAATGGAAACCAGTGATTGGAAGTATATTTCCGCGGTATGCACACAGAAATTTGAAATGAAGACGTTGCCTAATTTCTACAAGTATAAATATGAGTAATAAGTCGTGTATATTATCTTCTGGTGATAACAGTAGGTAAGAATATAAACTAATATAATGAACTTTTTCTGTACGAATCACTTTCTGTGTGTTATTTCTTCACTTGACAGTCATAACAATGACAAAATCAGTGAAATTATATCAACAACTTGAACAGTGACGGAGTGGACACCTTTTGGTCATATATCAAAACAGGAAAGAAAACTATCAGTAGAGATGTATACGTTGATCCTTTGATTGGACTCTATTAAAATTTTATTTTATTTTGTCAAGGTGTGACCAGAACTGGGGGGGGGGGTATTATTTGAACTCTTATCTTATTCTAAGTCAATAAGAGTATTCCAATGTATATTCATTGAGTTCTTACAAACCAAAAATATCCTCACTTTCGCAGTTTTTCTCTTAGTTTTCATTTAAAATCTATAAATCTGGACTGTCGCAATCGACTGTGATCCCCGCATTCCCCTGTAAGTAGTTGGGACACTTACCTATAGTCAAGAATATAATACCTTATTCCCATTCAAAAATAGTATGCAGTCATTCTATAAAGAAATTAAATTAATAAACCTAATGAAAAATGAAAAAAAAAACTTAATTCACAAGCTTAAACTGACAATTGTAAAATGAAAGAGGAATTTAGTTCACAAGCATAAATTGACAGTTTTTCGAAATTCGACCCATGTGGGCCCCAATTTTAGAAAATGGAAATTCTAAAACCTTATTGCGCATCCGCATATGGTGCATGACAATACTGTATAGAAAAAAATTTATATAATTTAAAAACTGAAAGACAAAGGTCACAAGCTTGAATTCAAAATTTTGAAGTTCAACCTATGCGGGGCTCTTCTTTAGAAAATCAAAATTCTAAAACAAAGTGGTATGCAACAATTCTGTATAGAACTTATATTCCTCGACCAAAAAGTGAAGGAGAAAGTGTGACGGAAGGACGGAGACAATCGCTGTATCCCCGAATTTTCATCGAAAGAGCGGGGATCACAAATAGACCCAAAAAAAATAAAATAAAATAAAATAAATCTATATGACTAAATTGTATGATGGTCATCTGCTGTGTGACCCACATACTTCGGTACGTGATTTCTTGATGAAAATCTCTGGAGATTATTACAATTTTTTACATTTCAAATAACAGTTTTGCATATGTTGAAAATCAACTTGGTTCAAAGTATTTACAGTGAAACTTGACTGTCGAAGGGAAGAGAACTTAAAGAAAATCGTATCTTATCCTGTGCTTCAGATCATTCATATTCAGTCGTACATGCATAATTGAATTCATTTTGATCATTAACATAAATCATTTTATTATCATTTTAGGTAATAAAAAGTGTGAAAATAATTTACATTTGACAGTTTTATGAATACCGGTACTATGTAAGTTGGACAAATATCACCCGATTTTTTAATAATGAAAATTGTTTTTATCTTTTTTTCAGATAATGCTTTACGATACAAATTAATTTCAAGAAAACACAGTGTCTATTGCAAGATCAACCAGATGAATAGAAAGAAAATAAATTAGTTGTGCATAATTCCGAAAGGTGTTTTTATCTACGTTGATTATTACAACATTTTTATTTCAACTGAACAAATCATCTGTGTGAATTAGTTTTGTCTACTCCAATCTGAAGTCCTGGAAAGTTTTCACCCCAACTTCGCAGTTATAGTGTAATTGGAGGCCTGCTTCATATTTAAAATCAGGCAACCAGGCCACAGGCCATGAGATAAGCTGCCTTGCTTGTGGCTTCATAAAAGCAATCCTGAAATAGTCATTTATTAGATATAACCCCAACCATTTGAGCAATACAGCTTCGAAATCCTTATTTCTATCAAAGTCCAACATCTTTGAAGTTGTTGGACCTGTCGTATAGATTGTTTTTTGATAATAACATTTAAATTTGTATTGCCTGCTTATCAATGTAGACATGTACATAGAGTAATCTCACATTTTTGTGATCATAGGTCATAACTATTTCTCCTATATCTGTAATACATTTGTATTTTGATTTTTAAATGTTTTCAATTTAATTTTTCCAGAATCAGACAGGAAGTAAAAGAAATGAACAAGACGGAAGTTGCAGGAGGATGAATAACATTATGAACTTTTTATTTTTACGAAATATTGATGAGAGTAAATTGTAAATACAGATTAGTTAAATTTGTTTCAATATCAATACGAACAGAACAAATAAAGATCAATCAAAATACAATGTATCTTTTCATTTCATTTATAGCCCAGAATAAAATGTAGCTGTTTGAATTTGTTTGTCTTAGTTGCAAATAAAATTACATTACAATATATCAATGAGATAAAACGCAGAAAGTTGGGAAATAGGAAAGATTCTTGCCGAATAACATTAACATTATAGTCTGACATGAACATTGTAGAAAATTTTATACGAAATGTCCAAATGGTCAGCTGCACAATCAAAGGGTATATTAAGATGTAAGAAGGATATTTTTCAATCATTTACGTAATAATGTTTATGATATTAAAAACATTGGACTGATGTGTTGAAGTATGAAAATATTATTAAAATATTTTCAGAATGTTATGGGAACATTTTTACAACATTTTAATAATATATGCTGAAAGAAGAAATGTATAAAATAAACATATGTCAAGTTTGAAACTTGTATGTTTACTTTCAAATCACTTTTGTTGTAACAAAATTCAATTTTGTCTTATATGGCACACCCTGATATGGCTTAATTTGATTAAGTATGAACCTAAAATTGGTTGAAAAGCTAAATTGTGTGTTTGTTCGCAGTCAAATTGATGTATTTTCTCATGAAAAAAAACATCTACAGTAAGACGAAGACATGATTTTTTGGATATTGCAGCAAATTTATCAACTACATTTCTATCAACAATTAATGGAAGTTAAAATAAGCACACGACATGTTAGAAATTGTATTGTTTCTTTATAAACAGTAGCATTATAATAAAAATCAAATTCCTCTTATGACGCACAATCTTGTATGGCTAAATTGAACTCAGTAGCACCTTAAATATATTGTTACTTTGGTGCCAACCTGTTATCCATGATGAGCGTTAGCGGAAGATTTAGTTTAACAAAGGACCCTATGGGAATTACATATAAAATCAATGAATGGATTGAACCCAAACATGACATTCTCATGGTCCTTTAGAATGAACAAATGGAAATACCAGGTGAGCGATACAGGCTCCTGTGAGCCTCTGGTTTCTATTATTAATGTAAATTATTCAATTATCGACTGTAATTTAGTTTGCAAAGAATATATTAAATAAAATGGTTCCTGAATTGAATGTCAAATCATTTAACGTGAATAAACATTTGCAAATTAAACATTAACTAGAACTTTAATGTGTTAAAAATATCACAAAATGTTCTTAAAATTTGGCGTTATTAAAAAGTTTTTAATTTTTTTTTTAAATGCCATGTATTAATCTATGACATTAATTTATATGTTCATGGTACATCTTTTACATGAGCAGGTGTTTGGTTATTATGTACCGAAGACATGTGTTTTTGTTTTTTTTTTAAAAAGGCATAGAACAGTATTAATTAACAAGAAATGTTTGTTTTACGACATGCTTTTATTGTTATCCTATTAAACTGAATTTGGTAAAATTGACACAAGATGTTTAATTATCTTTACTATATTCAAAATATAATTTCACACTTCTGTCATTACGGTTTAATAAATGTCCCATTATTAAAATAGAATAACTATGCAAATAAATATTATCTTTTAATGACAAAAAAGTTCAATGTCGACCGTATTTCACATCGGCTTCCTTTTATCGTATTTGTTGTTGTTTTTTTTTGTTTTTGTTTTTTGTTTTTTAAATCAAATGCAATAGTAAATATTTCACTGCTATTCATATGAGGCATATTCTTGTTTAATTCTTGCGTAAATTGCCATTTTTGCAGTGTGAGATGACCCGCTGAAGATCGGTTCGCGCGACCACATCTCGCACTGCACGAAGCCAGATCTTCCATTGCGTTTAGACCATGCCATCAAATTGCACCGTTCACAAATGCACATATCGTTTGACCAATTGGGAGTAACGTTAAATAACTTCCTCGACTGTGCTCTTTGAATTTACCTAGGTACAGGAAACTTTAAAATCGAGTATTTAATGGGAGATATAGGTACTTATACTAGTTCAAAAGTGAAGAACTCGAAAATCTTCAACCCGTTATTTAAATTCAGCGTCTTTTCCCTCGTTCCGCTGCGATCCAGTCGGGAAAGATGCGACCTTTTGAAAAAAAAATCGTTGAAGATTTCCCAGTCTTCACTTTGAATTCATGTAAGGTTTATCCAAAATTAATTTGCATTCCTTGCTGGTAAAAAATAGGAAGGAAGCTAGAATTACTAATGCCACATGTTATGATATTGTAATTATTATATTATTTATCTTGGCCTAATTTGATTTGTGTTGCCTAATAACATATATAATATGCTTACATAATACTTATAGTTGTTAACCAAATAACTGCGCAGTTTAGAAATCACTGCAACAATAATAGATACTGATGGAATGACTTGAACTTTGTATTTGACTTACGTAATAATTCTGGAGTGATCATAATATGCGATATGTGATTCGAACTTCTACCGTATTCTACAAGTTTCCGTTCTACAGTATATATACGGACCAGAAAGTTTCACTTTCAGAACAGAACATATCGTACCAGACATTGGCATTCTTGTGTTCTCAGATGTTGGATTGACAAACTTTTATTTACGTTACACACATCATACTAGATTGCGACTTATTGGACATACTATTCTATTTGGATTCCCGCAACAGTGACGAGAAGAATTCCGGATAAAAAAAAGACAAAAGGATCGGACTTATATTTTAACAGTTAAGTTAACATTTCGATTGTATAATATTTTTTTGTAAACTTGTATATAATAAATTTTGTTAAATTTTATTATTGATTTGTGTCTTTTGTTGGCTACAATTTAAAGGTGGTTTCGCCCGTAACACACATTTCTATATGGTAATGAGTTTCATATTATTTATTCTTGTCATATTTATTTTATTGAAATAACAATATCGATGTGAAGTGTTTCCGGTCTTGCGCAAAGACGATATTACCAAAAGATGGAACGGGACGGGACGAAACATAAAAAACGGAAGAAGGAAAACGGAACAGAAACGGAAGATTTCCCGATATACCCTTCTTAAAAAAAAAACTTCGGGAGCTCATTAGTAAGTATTAGAGTTAATTCAGAGTTATCGGACATGAACATGCCTGCAATAGTTCGATATGCGACCATAAACATCCTGCGCCTAGATCTTCCCCGAATTCCACCCGCTACAAAAGCTCCCTACGCCATACGAGAAAAATAAAGAGAGAATAATCATACTGTTTTCTCTCATGTCAGCAAAATCTATAAAGATTACTCTATGATTAAATCTTTGTTTACTGGCAGACTCAAAATTATTCTGGTTACGTCCAAATAATTCACCTCATGATCCACCCTATAATTTATTGTAGCATTGGTCAGTGTATAATATGACATGGCTAAAGTGAATGTACACGGATATATGTATTGTAGTTGGCATGTTTATGTTGAATAGTTTCAATAGTACAAACTGGTGTTAGTATACTTACTCTCATACTAGTACATGTAGCTGGCATAGTCAAGATGAAAAGGTATATTATGACACGGTCGAATAAGCCGGTATCCAAAATTATTCAGGAGAATTTATTAATGATATTCTGTAATTCCGAACACCCATACATTTTAAAGAGGTAAGGGTTTTTGTCTCATACCAGAGTTAGACCATGGACCGTTTCAGTCTCTCAATGTACATTAATTACGACATAAAAATGAAAAAAAATAAATAGTTGATAAAGATATTGCAGATTGTTAGGTTAAACGACTTACCTTAATCGTGTAGCAATGTACGTGTGTATAATGGATAGGGATATTTAAATTTTAACACGCACACATATCTTCTACGTATGAAATACAACCAATTATTCAATTTTAAACCGTCATTGTATTTGTGCAGCGACAAAGCACAGAAATCAATTTAGTCTCGCAACAAATGATTTACTGGTCTGAATTCTATAGTTAAAAATTTCCTACATTTTATGTCTAATTCAGTCAAGAAAATGTGAATAGGAAACTATCAAACTAGATACTACTGTTCATGAGTGCTTCATTCGAAAACGTAAGGTTATGAAGTATGTTCTTGTCTTAGTTCTACATTTAAAATGCCGATGTCCAATTCACTTAAGACGATGGTAAATTGCTCTCGTCCAATAGAATTGCAAGTTTTCCATGTCTTAACTGTGAAGACCTAAGTACATCATGGCCTTAGTAGGGGATTATTCTATTGTTCAACAGCAGTTATACACAACGGGAAACATAATTAGTGACAAATGCCCTAAGGCATTTTAATACCAATAGTTGTCCTTTGCATAAGGGAAGAAATAAAGAGAATAATCATAAACAATAAACTGATTCCTAAACTGATAAAGAACAAATTAATAATCATATATGAAAATATCAAAATATTTAGATAAATCTCCATGAAGGCGCTTTCCATTTTCCAATATAACAATCTTGTTTACAGTTCCCGGCACAGTAATAGTTAGCGTGTGTTCATCGGTTTCGTTTGGATTTTCCTTGTTTTCGCCGTTTTCATTTTTTTTAAATAGTTAATACATATGTTTTAAATTTTATAACATTAACCTGTCTATAAATAAGAATAACAATACACACTATCAATGATACCAAAGGTAAATTTATCCCAAATTATCAACTTTCCTGTCTAACACCAGATGATTCACCTGACCTCGATTTCATGCTTGAGTGACTTGCATTACATTTTTGCTATCAAGTCCATTTATGAGCATATGATATACCTAGAACCGCTATATTTCTTCTATAGAGGGTTCTTGTTGGGTATTTGTCAGTCTGACACCCTTTAGCTGATCTTGGCCACATGGCCATCACTGTTGTTTTTAATTCATTTCCTTTAAGTTACAATCTAATGTATCATTTATTCCGTGTCTACATGTGTTCTCAGGCGACACTAATCAGACCTATACATTCTAGTTAGCTAAAACGGTTATACAGAAATTTAATATAAGACTTTTGTATTACCAAACTAAGAAGTGAAGCGTTTTTTTTTCTTATTTTTCTTTTGTTTACGTTTTTCTTTGTTTTTCTTTTTTTCGAATAACCAGCATGATATTAATCAGATAAACAAGTCATGAAAAGATTAAATATATTCTTAATATTTGAGTTTAATCCGTTTATACCGAATAGGACACATAGTTAAGTTTTCCCCAAAAAAACAAGCTAAAAAGTGATAACAACAAACATCAAATCCTCTTAAAAGAAAGCAAAAGTATAAAGAAATGAATACGTACAATCTATAACTGCATGTTATATAAATAAAAAAATGAAAACATAATAATAACAAAGATCAAAGCAGTTAAAATGCTGATATTAATTCTCGATTTGGTCCTCATGGACTGTTTACAACGAAGGAATTGAAATGTTTTTCTCCCAAAATATTAATAGTTAAATAATACCTGGAATGAGGTAAAAGTATACACACATTTTGATTTTATGAATGCTGTGCAAAAAGCAAAGTCACCTGTTTGCAAAAAATATTCACCATGTAATATTACATTATTATTACATGGTTGTTTCTGTGTTGGTCTTGTTATTGGTCAGCGGCTTGCTGTATTGGACTAAGGTGGATCCGATTGTCAATACAGCTAGCCGAGGACCAATAACAAAGCAAATACTGAGAGTAGAATTATCGCTTCAGTGTCAAGAATCACGGTTGGTATGCATTGATGTCGTTTTTTCTTTGTTCAACCGAGTCAAGTTAATGAATCACATGATCATAATGTCATAGAATTGTTAGGTCTGTTTTAATGATGACATAACGTTACTGTAAATCAACGTCGTCTTCCAATATCATTCTCGTCGGTTTAATGAATGAAATGTTTGCAACGTCATTTATGGAAACCGAAAAACTTACTACAACATTGCTTCTGATAAAAACGTTGAAAACGTTAATCTATTTGCTTAAAATTTAAGAGAAAATGGTTCAAATTCGTGACAAAAGAAATACTTTCCTAGGTTTGTCATTTGACTCGCCCTGACGGCCTTTTATTCTATACGAACTGTATGCAATTTAGAATCAAACCGATTGAAAATGAGACCAAATCAAAGCACGCTGTCTAACACTGAACTGAAAACTGCCAAAACAACCTTCGATATTTGCAGCACTAGAAAAATTAGAAAAATGAATAATTTTTTTTCTCCTATTCTTGACGTGTTTAATCCATGGGATAAAAATACATAATAGTTTTAACAACTTCATGGTGATCAAATGTCTGCATGGGAATTCCCGCCGTTATTTCGGATGGAGAAATTCCATAACTCACTCCTACCTGAAGGAGAATCTATATGTAAACATGATTGAAATTATTCTCACAAGTTTTGATTTTAATCTTGTTGTCTGAACTCCAAAGGTTGTAAAAATCAATACTACCGAGGTTTAAGGTTTAAAGTTATTGCATCCTGACTTTTTGGTTAGCTTCGTTACAGTTTTTAAACAAGATAGTATGGGTACTTTAAATCCTTTAGAAAGGATTGATTTGTTCATTGTTTTCTATTCCTGTCATTTGTTTTTAAAAGAGAAGGAAGTCTATTTAAAACAGTATTTTTTTAGTTTATGCGAGCTAGCCGAAATCTTTTATTTGTTGAAATCAAGTTTATTTTAAATCAGAGTGAGTTATTCTCAAACAGAACGATTGACGTCACATTAACATCGGAATAGAAATGGATAGATTTAAGAAGTCGTTTTACTATAAACTTTGCAATTAATTCCTGAAATGAAGGTCACCCATCAAAATTATACAAGGAAATTCAAATTTTTACATTTGGAATGAAAATTTTGATTTGTAATGCAATATATATTGTCGTTTAATAGACCGACCGCATCAGAACTACACCTACGAGTGCCTTAGCTAGGTTTACATTTAAACGAGGACATATTGAACCTGCTATCTAAAATATGTACCGTTCAGTCTAATTTTGCAGTTCTAGAAAACAGTCAACTGGTTTGTAATCATACCGTATTGGTTTTTAAAGTGTGGTTTATAAATCTGATTGGTTGATACTCCATTGCCATTGTTGAGCCCTACTGTTATTCAATTTGTTGTTTTTCAAATTATTGCATCTCATTTTACGATTCACAGAATTTCCAGCTGTTTATTTCATATTTATATTTACATAAAATTTAAATTGCACTTTTACGTACATGTATCATCATAGAGTTATAGTTGTCCTGGATATATTGTGGTATAGTTTGAAAAAAAAGTTTTCTATAGGTTTATTTTATACTAGTGTTGAACATTACATTTCAACGTTGTCAACACTCTATATTGGTTAGCTTGCAAGCGTGTTTTTAAATAGGAAGGCCTATAAAACTCTTGTGTAACAGTATATAATAACTATTTAATTAAATTCTTCTTCGTACTTATTCTCTAATACGGCACTATCCGATTTTACAGCCATATATAATCACAGGTGAACTCGTGACAATCTATTGAACTTTCAGGTACAGATCCGCGTATAAATCAGACAATTTGATTTTTTTTAATGATTTATTGATTAATGTTTGCCTTACGACCAAATATCATGGTTCTTCAGGACAAGAACAACCTGTGGCAAAATTGCGGATACTTTGCTAATTTGCATATCAGCCGTTTTGGATTTCTCTGACGAAATTCCTTACAACATTGTACAAAGCATTATACTTGCCCAAAAATAATAATGCAAGTATTCAAATTCTTGTAATTCATAAGCAATTTGTCCGCATTTATGTACATTCTACACAAATTTACCTTTCTTTTCGTGTGCAAATGAACATTGTCAGCATTGAAAGCTTTTCATAGTTTTCATAGACACATTAGTTTAAGAGCACAGACGGGAAAAGACTGAATTAACCGTAGTTAAAACAATTTTATCATTTTCGATCTATAACTAAGGGAGGTAATTTGTTTGAAAGGGGTGAAGTCACGTGATGCAAATGCCATGAATAAAGTACCCAGCATTTTGCCATATGAGTTCAACAAGTTATCAAACCTATTTCAAAAAGGGGTGGAATGGGACACAAAGAGGTTGGAAGGGGACGGATAATTTAGCCTTCCCTAGCAGATATTAGCATACTCTTCAAAAAATACAATGGGGGTCTTAAAAGTGAAGGAATCGTGCCTGTTTTTTTCTGTCTTTGTTTAATGGGGGCAGCTATTATGCAATCCGAAGTGAATTGTTTTATTACAGCGAATATGGCCATTTTGTTCTACTTACTAAGGCTAGAAAATGTTTCGTTCGCCGGAAACGGAAGTAAGTAAAGTGAAATTATAACTTTAGAGTCAGAATCCTGATACCTGAAATGAGTTTCTGAGGGCTATTGTGATGTTCGCATCATTGGTCACGCCAGCACCATGTTATACATAAAATTCCGGATTAAAATATGTACTCCTAGTATAGAAAAAAAATTCTATAAAAGTCTAATATTTCCAGTATAGTCGATATACAGGGTATTTTCAAACGTTTTTTTGATAAAAAAAAAAAAAAAAAAATTAACGGAAATTTATTTAAAGAATGTTGATTATATTCAATTATTTTAATTCTACGTTATGAAAAAATGTTATTAAAACTGTAAAGGCTTACCTTGATCTTTTGAGTAAGGATTTAAAAATGACGTTCGAAGTATTATCACAGGTAAACCTTTCACAAATTCCACATTATACCCGATTTCTCCACCATAACAACCTGTGCATTATATTTGTATTAACAACAGCATTTCTAGGAAATATGTACTAATGAGTTAACGGGAAGTTTATAAGATGAAATATGAAGATATAGCTATTATTCAACTGAATAGAAAAAAATATCAAATATCGAATATGAAAGGAAATTGTATCATATAAACAAACAAAATAAGGAAGTATATTACAGTGGGGGGGGGGGGGGGGGGGAGAAAATAACCCGGACATATTGTAATGTCATATCATCTCTCAAGGAAATGTTTTAATAATATCTTAAAATATAAGATTTTTCCGAAATATTTCCATTCAATTTTCCATAATTATTCATCCGAGGACCATGTCTTGATATTTAGAGATGCCATGTAGTTAACTTTATTATTTACAAATTATTAAGCTGAAAAATATGAAAATATTGATTTTTGGCTCCATTTCATCCAAATCAGTCTCAATATCTGAAAAAACTAGGTCAGAAGGCATATCAAAATCGCAAACAAATCTTTAGAGGAAATGTACTGTATCGTATTTGTTAAAACGAAGCTTTGCGTTGTTAAAGACCTTCACAGGAAAATTAAAGTGTATTGTGTATGCATTCATGAGTCCAAAGTTCAAAATATGCAAAACCTGAAGATATCAAACAGTTTAAGGTGAAAATGTTCGTACTTTACTACTTTTAATTTGTACAATACCTTTTCATGTTAAGCTAACCTGGCCAAAAAGGCATTGTGAGCGGTTGTCATCACTTTGCGTCCCTCCGTCTTTCGTCCGACAACAATTACAATACAGCAAATTTGGGTCAAACTTTGGTGGAATGTTCCTTGGGTGGCACTCGTCGAAACGTATGTCCGGCATTCCCGACTACCAACCTACATCGCTGCTGTTAACAGACACAGAAAAAAGGAGGGATGATTTTTTTTTAAATCTTCTGTGGAACTACAGGGCCGGATTGAAGCAAACTTTACATAAATTGTTGTTAAGTGGTCCTCTTTCAGAATTGAAATGACCCGGATTGTCAACAGAGTTGGCCAACACAGCAGACGTTAGTGGCACATAAGACCCTATGTTAAAATGTATTAAACAATCTCCTTGTCTGAAACTACAGGGCCGGTTGGAATCAAGCTCCAAGAAATGGTCTATAACTGGTTCTCTGTCCGATTTATGTGTGATAACCTCGTTTGGCAACCAAGATTGCCGCCACAGCTGAAGTTAGTTTAACATGGGATTCTATGGAAGAATTCATTAAAAAAAATTCTCGTCTGAAACCACTAAGCCAATTAAAACTTGACTTGCAGCAATGGTCCTGAGGTAGTTTCCTTTCAGCAATTTGTCCGCTGACCCGGAATGTCAACAAAAATTGCTGCCACAGCTGAACTTTGTTTAACATAGGACCCTACGGGGAAATTCATTAAAACGTTTTCTTGATTAAAACCACTAAGCATATTAGAACAATACTTGTCAGAAATTGTCCTCTTTCAAAATTGTGTTCGATGAACCAGAATGTCAATCAAGATGGCCACCACATCAAAACTTAGTTAACAATTGGACCCTATGGGAGGATTCATTAAAAATCTTCTTGTCTGAAACTACTAAGCCAATTGGAACCATACTCGGCAGGAATTGTCTTTAAGTGGTTCTCTTTCAGAATTTTGTCAGATGATCCCGAATGTCAATTTAGAAGGCCACCACAACCGAACTTAGTTTGACATAGGACCGTAGGGGAAATTAATTTTAATTTTTTTTTTGTCTGAAACCATTGAGCCAATTGGAACCAAACTAGACAGAATGGTTTTTGATGGTCCTTTTTCAGAATTGACCTAAACTGTCAACAGAGATGGCCGCCACAGCCGAACTCTTAGGACCCTATGGAAAATTTCATGATACAAAATGTTCTTGTCTGAAAGCACTTGGACAATTGGAACCAGAACAGGGACCCATGGTTATTAGATTGTCCTCTTTCAGAATTAAGTCCAGTATTACAGACTTGTGTTTCTTATGTGCTTCATGGCTGTTAATTGGCAATTTGAATCCAGGTGAGCTATACAGGCCCTTAGGAGCCTCTTGTTACAGTATATGTTGTTTTTACATTTAGTTGTCTTTTTTATTTTGGTTGTCCAGTTAATTCATTTTTTTTATATGTACAAGCATGTTAATTTTGTAGATTTAATAGCAGTAAAATTCAAAAAGGTATAATTTCGGTATAAAAGAAAATTTATGACACTTGATTAAAATATAAATCACTTTTTAATAAGTAAATATTATTATATGCACGTATTTAGTACAAGGACGCTGTAAAGTATGTTTGTCTTTATGAATCAATACAATGCTGTCCTTTTTTCTATCGTTATGCCATTATCTAAAATTTATATTTACTCACAAAATTGTTGTTAATCTTATTATTAAGGAATAAATAATAATTTCTAATTTTCGGGATATTAAACAAAAAAGACAAACAACATTATGAATTATTTTGTATATACTATGCCTTGATCAAATATAGAATATAAAGTATACTGAATCAGGTCAAAGAAGGAAATAAACTGAAAAAACCCAATGACAAAGGAACAAGTCGAAATATATTAACAATAGAAAATTACATTTAAATCTAACAAAAAACTACAGGTTACGTGTCTATAAGACATGTATTCCCCGTCTTCTTGCACACAGAATACCCATCTATTATTTATCAATGTTTATGACGGGATTTTTAAAAAAAATTATTTCAAATAAATATACAAGTATATTAAACTTTCATTCCTTACATTAACTTTTACCTAATTTAAAATAATGAAACCACCGTAAATTATGTTTCCTAAAACTGGTATATTTTTTATGGAGTCACTGAAGCATATGTGGACTTGCATGTTGACTATTTACTTTGAACTAAAGATGATTGTAGTCTAAAAACATCATAGGTTATTTTTATCAATACAAAACAAAATATTAATCAAGGTAATCAAACCATACACTGTTTGTTGTGGTGACTCATACTTAGCTGCCCTCTGATGCAATACATCGATATATGAGTGTAATTGTGAAATATCATTTAAACGATTTATTACCTGATAAATCCACTTTTAGTGCATCCGGGTTTAGGTGTTCATGTTAACGCGAACTATTTTTCCACGTATAGCTGCTTATCTTTACAGATAAATCATGCGATAAAACCACGGCAGTTGTGTAGAGCAACAATTTTGACAATGTTTGATCAGGCGTCATCTTGATTTTTGAACGAAGCCACGGTTGCCGATAAATATGTTAAATATTTCTTGAATAACACAATTCGACTATTATCTAGAAATAATTGATGAAGTTATAGAGTTGAAGTCGTTTACACATGGGCTGGACCTTCAAATTTGTTTTTTTTTATATTCGAATATACGGGCCCAGACCATATATAAATTTCTTCAATTCTCTAGCCCCTATGAATTATTTTTTAATGAATACATTCTCATAAGTTTTTCAATAATAAACCTAAATTCATAAATTTATTCAAAGCGCTAAAGCATAAAATGTAGGTCATGATCACTCTAATGTTGATGGATTTTGTTGTGTTGAAAGATGAATGAACAACAATAATGACTTGATGTTTTAACAGATTTCTGAGAAATGGAACTAAATGAAAAAACATAACCGAGTCATTCCTGTGGGAAAATATTGGTCATAATAACCCACATGTTATGGAAAGGGATTCTATAATTTTAGTGGGTAGTATTGGTTAAGAATCCTACATATTTTTTTTTTAAATTGGATTCCTCGGGTATAGGAATAAATGCAAAACTTTATAAGAGGCAGTCATGCATTAAACACTGTTAAATTTTAACATAGGACGCTATGGAGAAATTCATTAAACATTTCTTGATTAAAACCATTAAGCCTATTAGAACCATACTTGGCAGAAATGGTCTCTTTCAGAATTGTGTCCGATGAACCAGAATGTCAACCAACATACCCACCACATCCAAACTTAGTTAACAATACGACCCTATGGGACGATTCATTAAAAATGTCCTTGTCTGAAACTACTAAGCCAATTGGAACCATAATTGGCAGGAAGTGTCTTTAGGTGGTTCTCGTTCAGAATTTTGTCAGATGATCCCGAATGTAAAGCAAGAAGGCTACCACAGCCGAACTTAGATTAACATAGGACCCTAGGGGAAATTAATTTGAAAATCTTTTTATCTGAAACCATGGAGCCAATTGGAACCAAACTAGGCAGAAATGGTTTTTGATGGTCTTTTTTCAGAATTGAGTCTGATGACTCGAACTGTCAACAGAGATTGCCGCCACAGCGAACTTAGGACCGTATGGAACAATTCACGAAACAAAAATCTTCTTGTCTGAAAGAACTTGCACAATTGGAACCAGAATTGGCAGCCATGGTTTTAAGATTGTCCTCTTTCAGAATTATTTCCAGTACTACAGACTTGTGTTTCTTGTGTGCTTTTATGGCTGTTAATTGGCAATTTGAATCCAGATGAGCTATATAGGCTCCTGGGAGCCTCTAGTTAAAGAATGTGTTGTTTTTACATTAGTTGTCTTTTTTATTTTGGTTATCCGGGTCATTCGTCTTTTTATATGTACAAGGATGTTAATTCTGTAGATATAATAGCAGTAAAATTTAAAACGTATGATTTCGGTATAAAAGAAAATTTATGACACTTGATAAAAAACTCAAAGTATAAATCAATTTTTAATAAGTAAATATTAGTATATGCACGTATTTAGTACAAGGAAGCTGTAAAGTATGTTTCTCTTTATGAATCAATATAATGCTGTCCTTTTTTCTATAATTATGCCATTATTTAAAATTTATATTTACCCACAAAATTCTTGTTAATCTTATTATTAAGGAACGAAATAATAATTTCATTTTTTTCACATATTAAACAAAAAAGACAAAACAATGTTCTGAATGCTTTTGTACATACTATGACTTGATAAAATATAGAATGTAAACTATACTGAATCAGGTCAAAGAAGGAAATAAACTGAAAAAATCCAGTGACAAAGGAACAAGTCCAAATGTATTAACAATAAAAAATTACATTGAAATCTATAACAAAACTAGAGGTTACGTGTCTATAAGACATGTATGTCCTGTCTTCTTGCACATAGAATACTCATCTATTATTTATTAATGTTTACGACGGGATATTTTTTTAAATTATTTCAAATACATGTACAAGTATATTAAACTTTCATTCCTTACATTAATTTGTACCCCATTTAAAATAATGAAACCACCGTAAATTATGTTTCTTAAAAACTGTATATTTTTATGGAGTCACTGAAGCATATGTGAAATATCATTTAAGGTGGTACCCAACACCTTGACTAAAATAAATTTGGCTTGTTTAATTTTCATAAAATTTTTAGGAAATATTTACTTTGACCTGTTGGCATAAATGTTGATTTTATTTGGTAAATAGAATTTCAGACTTCACGGGAATAATTTCATTGAATATATAGCAGTTTGGCAAACATCAATTTTGATCATAGAGAAGCTTAATTTCTCTTTACTTATTAAATTTAATTAAAACGCTCTAGTGATTTTTAAGAGTTATCTCCCTGTAGTGTTGGGTACCACCTTAAACGATTTATTACCTGTTTTATTCAAGACATGCTTTTAAAAGGACAAATTACATCACAATAGAAATGGAACGGCCAAACCAATGTCAGATACGTATAGGATAACTGAACTAAACAGAATTGGCGTATTTGTCATATTAGAATAGAAATAATTCATGAGGATTATAGAGTTGAAGTCGTCTACACATGGGCTGGACCTTCATATTCGTGTTTTATATTCGAATATACGGGCCAATCCCATTTGTAATTTTCTTCAATTCTCTAGCCCCAGTGAATTATTTCTTAATGAATAACATTTAAACGATTTATTACCTGATAACTTCACGTTTAGCTCATCCGGGTAGAGGTGTTCGTGTTAACGCGAACTCTTTTCCACACAAAGTTGCTTGTCTTTACATAGAAATCCTGCGATAAAACCACAACAGTTGTGTAGAGCAACAATTTTGACAATGTTGGGCCGGGCGTAATCTTGATTTTTGAACGACGTGACAGTTGCCGATAAGTATGTTAAATATTTCTTGAATAAAATAATTCGACTATTATCTAGAACTAATTCATGAGGGTTATAGAGTTGAAGTCGTTTACACATGGGCTGGACCTTCATATTCGTGTTTCATATATAAATATACGGGCCCAGCCCATGTGTAATTTGTTTTCAATTCCCTAGCCCCCATGAGTTATTTCATAATGAATACATTCCGATAGGGTTTTTCAATAATAAACCTAAATGCATAAATTTATTCAAAGCACTAAAGCATACAATGTAGGTCATGATCACTCCAATGTTGATGGATTTTGTTGTATTGAAAGAATGAATAATCATAATCACTTGTTTTAATAGATTTCTGAGAAATGGACCTAAGTGAAAAAACATAACCGAGTCATTCCTGTAGGAAAATATTGGTCATAATAACCCACATGTTATGGAAAGGGATTCTATAATTTTAGAGGGTAATATTGGTTAAGAATCCTATATATATTTTTTAAATTGGATTCATCGGATATTAAAATAAATGCAAAACTTTATTAGAGGCAGTCATGCATTAAACACTGTTCAATGTAGTTGAAAATGACACGTTTGATCATCTCTGTTACGTGTATATGGTGAATGAAATGACATAATATCAATGTTATCTCCCAACGAATTTCTGAGACATTTTCCGAAACACAAAAAAGCCAAATCGAAAGAATGGAAAAGGCTAAATGTATAATAAATTATAGTTTACAGCATAAAAAACATACGAGAAGACAGGGACACGGAAATGGAAGAACTACAAAAATTAATATAGTGAAAAACTGAGTGTCTTGATCTTCCGCAATGGTGAGTTTATTCCGATCACCTGAAAGTAGTAAAATACATTTTACAACCATTTCTGTATACATGTAATTATTCATGTGGATATGTCAGTTGATACATAGATAAAATTTATGGACGACATTAATGTGCACGACAAATGTAAAATGTTAACTTGCCCTATTTTATCAATGTAAAGTATTTTATCCTTGTAGTCTGTAATTATTTAATGCGACTCCGATTTCGTTGGTCTTGTTTAAATAATCAGTGATGCAATAAATAAATCAACAGATTCTTTTTTCAACTTCCTTTTTAATGTCCTATATTTTTAAATATCTATCATGTAAATCATAAATTTGTATTTTTTTTATTTGGGTATACCCATAACTCTTTTTAACCCCATCACTGATGAGTGTCTTTGAGTCTTTGAATTCTGTGCAGCTGATTTCTAGGTACCGTTCTGGGGGGTAAACACTAAACATTAAACATTGTGTCTGACATTTCTTTCACTACTTAGCTAATTTTTAGGTAACAAGTCCTGTCACAAAACATATTGTTACACAGCGGGGCGAATTAATCAAATAAGTGAATCTGATTAAGGTTATATAGTTGATGATTGCTATGATATTAATGGTATACTTGTATACAATACAGAATCGTAAATAATTTATTTCGGAAATCTTATATTCATTGGTAAACGAAGTCTTTTAAATTTGGGGAGGGGTGGGAAGACAGATTTAAGGATAACTGCAGTTTAGACCAAATGTAAAAAAAAAATATTCAAATAGGCTTTAAAAGATATTACCACTACGTTGCACATAGCGCTACTTACATGTATTTACTTAGTACAGACAGATAAAATACCAAATAGCTACTAAAGACTAAAACGTCATGCGTCATATTTATCTGTCTGATCTTGGTTTACATCTTATCACAGTATCTCGCTTTCATCATTCTGGATTTTCTGATCAAACACCACATATGGTAAAAAGGGATGTTCTTTAACTAACCTCAACCTAATCGTGTATAAAGAGTACAAATATACCTAAGGAGCAAATCAAAAAACGTAATCCATTGGACAGACAAACCCGGGGAGATAAATGAACAACCACAAGCACATCAAATAAACACAGAAAACTAAAAAAAACAATGAAAAACACGAACTCATATAAAAACCAGGAGTGAACTCATGTGCCCAGGAATTATACACCAAAAGTTGACAAATAAAGTAGTTAAATTATATCAAAGTTTGATTATTAGTAATAAAGTAGTCTAATTTAATAATGTAAGGGCATGTTTTTAAATGAAATGTATTTCATTTAAAAATTTTAAACATAAAATGAAACTTATGACAGTTTTATCAAAATATGCATGTTCCCTCGTTGTTTTTATAGGATTTCATTTTGATAAATAACCATATCAGAGTTTGTTTTGTTATTAGCGATTGATTCATAAACATTTGTATCATTTTGTTTATTATTAGTTGTATCTTCTGGTTTGGTATCGATTCCATTTTCAGACTGCGGCTGAACGCCATCGTACGCATGTTCAGATGTTCCAGTATTTATTTAGTCCGTTTCTTGTCTGTCATCGATATTCATGTTTTGAAGATCTGAATATAAAATAAAAATATTAACGTTTAAAACATACCGGAAGTAAGAAGAATATTTTAGGTAAATTACAAGGAAGAGATGTCATATTTTGTTCTCTCAAGAAAGAGACACCTACAGTTGATAAGAACACGGAATCACACTTTGTTTTTTTTATTTATAAATAATTCTTCATGTTGGTCTTTACTTTAATAGTTAAAATTAGTTTTTTGTCACAGTTCAGACAGCCTATTTAGTTATGAATAGTCACTTTTCCGACAATAATGGATGAAATGTCTTACAATCCTGTTCATCTTCATCACATTCTTCATACCATCTTTTTGAAACTATATTATATCACTTTTTCCTGTAATTTTGTTTAATTTTCGAGGTCTACATTTATGTTTCTTCAATAATAATATTTACCGTATAGTTGGTTTTTCAATGTTTGTCAAGTGACATTATTCACTGACATAAACTTACTGTTCAACCAAAGGATACACAAAAAATCATATTGATTTTTAAATGGTTTCGTCAGTGCTACAAGTCAGAAGTTATTCTTATGTATGCTAATTAAAGTCATAATACAAATTACTTTTTTACATGAAATATGCGTGGTATGATCAATTTAACAAGTAAATAGCTACCAATTATAGTACGACACGTAAAGTGTGTCCGCTATAAAATTTCCAATTATTATAGTTACCTGTATAATAGGAACTTTTACTTCCAGGAGTATTTTCATATTCAGAAGTGTCTTCTGTTCCATGACATATACCATTTCTACTATAACGCTGCCTGTAAGATAAACATTGCCCTGCAGTCGCTTGTTTAAAGTTAAAGCTTAAGGTTATGCAGCGAACTGCTAAATATACTTCATTAGTTTCTTAACTTTAAAATTTCAGAGATAAAACCAACAAACATAATAATGTTTCTTACTTGAATGCAAAGTTGAATTAAAGTACCAATTTTAGGTTTCTGTTTCCATTCCACCTATGGAATACGAGACTCCTGTTATTACGTATTTTTTAAATTGCAGTTGGAGTGCCGACCTACGCTTAGAAAATTACATGTAAATGAAAGTATCAAAATATATGATAGGGCTAATTGTTGATTCCAGTAGAAGTACAACATATTTTTTCTGTCATAATATGATTCTCACAAACTAATACTGAGATAAATAAATTATATCATACAGTTTTCTTTTTGAAATAAGGCAGCAATAGCCATTGAAGATCAAAGTGAGTTATGTTTGAAGAGTTTTAAAAGTATCTTATTCAGGACAAAAGTATCACCGTTATCAAGATACAAAGAAAAAATTGGTTCAAGTACTCACGATTACATAGAGCATATACTGTGATTACTTGATTAGTAGGAAACGGGCTAGCGATTATGCCATGAAAAAAAAGTATTAGAAAAAAGTAATGCGGGAGTTCCATTTATACTGGTTCTAATACATGTTCGAAATTACGTGTTAGGTTTAGTAGCTAAGAAAGTAATACCACCTTACATAAATCATCGTGCTCAGTAAAATGATAACTAACACAAATAATGAAACACCAACTCCTGCTCCAATAGATGCACTCGACTCTGAATCTTCTGTCATAACACCAACTATAATGCACAAATAAGATCATAATATAATATAATAAAGAATAAATTAACTAAGAAGCGTATGGAAATGAATAAATCTAAAGCGCAAAAATCTCTCCTTAAAACAATTTACTTCAAAAGTATCACAGAAACTAGTAACATTGAAAGAAGCAGATACAATGTAGTGAAAAACGATCTGTAATGTCAGTTCCACCATAAACTGAACACTGTAGATAATATTAAACAGTTTTTTAATTTTGGTATAGTATGAAGGGAATGGTAAGCATTCGGGTGTATTTTATATTAATATTAATATACATGTGAGGTAAGATTTAATCTTGTATAATTCGAAGTTTTCTTATAAATATTCTACTTACTCTCGTCACATTTTGGTAGGGTTTTCCATCCAGGTTTACAAGTTTGGGTAATACTACAGAAACCATCAACGTGGTCGCAAAGGTAATCGACGCATCCGTCACATGATTCAGAACAGTTTCTACAATACGTTCCACTGATACATTCTAAAACCATGATACAATACGGTTCAAGAGCACATTAAAATTTGTAATTCTATTAGGAATAGTTCTGGTTTCTTATAGTACTGTTGGTATTGCACAAAATGGTTTAATGGTAAAATTTGTCTTATACCTTGTTTTAGCATTACTATAAAATACTTTTATTGACAGGGAATCAAGTTATCTCTTCTGTTCACGTGTTGATATAAAGTGATTCAGTAATCCGAAATAATGAAATTAATTCAGAGAGAATGCACATTAAAGTTATCTTTTGTATTCGTATTTTGAATTTCCGAGTTTTTTTATAACGCGAGTAAAATGAATGCATGCGTAAAGAATTATCTATTCAGATGGTTTAACTTTCACTTAGATTTTGTAGCTGGTGATCGTTTTTTATCATTGCTTCGCAATTGGCATGAGTGTTGGTACAATTGTTAGTTGATTGATTTTAAAGTTCAACTTAAAGTAGTGTTTTAACTTCAAACATATTTAAAAAAAGCATAATAAGGTTTGTAATGGGCCTCTTCTGGTCTTCAAACTAATTTAATGTTTATCTTTTTATTTTATTTGTTGTCGTGTTTGCTGTTTTTATTTTTAAAGTGCTGGGTGTGAACAAGTCCTGGTGAAGGTTAACCCGCGATTTTGAATTAGAGATTTTTTTCAAACTAAATGAAACCAAGGACACTTAGCCTAAAAGGTGGACGTGTCAATTATATTGAAGTATGAGCAGTACAATCAATTCAGTCTACTAGTTCAACATATATATGTATTTTTGACCCCGTTAAGACTCAGAATTTGTGCTCAAGATCAAAGATATTGAAAACGAAACAACATGTCAAAACGATAACGAATAACCAAAGTAATTATACGTGTTAAAATTTTAGTTAAGAGAAAAAGTGTATGATAAAAAAATACTTGCTAATGTTTCTAAGCCTACAGCCATATCTTCACATAATAACCAGGTTTCATAGAAAATGTTCAATTGATGATTCAGATCAAATTCCTAGTTCATTTTTGGAAGAACTTCCAGGAGGATATGAATGATAAAACTACGACAAATAAAAACATGTGTCCATCGCTTTCTTTCTCTCCGGGTGGGAGAAACTGTACAAAAGTCGTCAGCCAAATAAGGCTGAGAATATTCTTGTAATATATTTTATTATTCAGTATATTTACTGAATATTCCATATGAACACCAAGACAAATGATAAATTTTAAGAATGTACGAAGAACAAAAAATGTTGATTAAACTAGAGGCTCTCAAGTGCCTACATCGCTTACTTAGATTTAAATTGTTTTTTAAGAGTTTCCTATGTTAAACGAAGTCTGGCTGTGGTTGCCATCTTGACTGACTGTCGGGATCATCAGACATAATTCTGGAAGAAAATCATCTAAGAACCATCAGGTTTAAATTGATCCAGTGGTTTCAGACAAGAAGTTTTTCAATTAATTTTCAAATAGTGCCCTATATGTTTGGTTGTGGTGGCCATCTTGGTTGACAGTCCGGGCCATTGGACATTATTCTGAAAGAGAACCATGTAGGCCTAAGGACAATGTATACCAGGTCTAGTTCAAATTGGCTCATTGGTTTCAGACAAGAAGATGTTCAATGACTTTTCAAGTTCGGCTGTGGCGGCCATATTGGTTAACAGTCGGGGTCATCGGACACAATTCTGAAAGAGGACCATTTAAGGATCATTGCTGCAAAGCCTAGTTCAAATTGGTCTAGTGGTTTCATACAATCAGGTTTTTCCTAAGGCCCCTATTTAAAATAAAACGTTTGGCTGTGGCGGCCATCTAGGTTGAGAGTCTAGGTCATCGAACATAATTCTGAAAGAGGACCATAAAAGGACCATTGCTACCATGTCTAGTTCTAATTGGGTTAGTGGTTTCAAGATTTGTTAATTAATTTTACAATAAGGTCCTATGTTAAACTAGGTTCAGCTTTGGCGGCCATTTGAATCGACGGTCGTTGGCCATTGGCAATATTGCTGTCAAGTGACCCAAAAAACAAATAATATTGTACTCAGTAGAGTTCCATAATTGTATAGAATACCCAAAAAGCAATTGGAAATTTATTATTATAAAAAAAACATAAAATATACATACATGTACACAAATTATAGTGTCTCATATATAATATCCAGTAATAGATGAGTGAAATCAAGAACAGTTATGCCTCGGAAATCTGACAAATTGACAAATTAAACCTAAATATGCATGGTTAGATACATTGATTTTAATTCAATTTTACACTTGGAGAGGCATTTAATCTTCGATTTTAGGAGATGGTATTTTCGGAATTTCTATCGCATTCTCACCTTTGTCTTAAGATCTTGTGCATGTCCGGAATGGAACGTCCAGCCATCCAGATGAACTTGAACGCCAAAGGCTTAAATGCTTTAGATAAAGCAAATTATTGAGAATTATGAAAATGGCTTTTTAGAATAAGTAAGAACTTTATTGGGTTCGTTATTGTGTATTTTTCGAAGAACTGTTCCATATTGATGTAGTTTTTTTTTTTTTTAAAAATGTATTCGTATTGAAGATATAATTCTATTCAGTTCAAGACCAATACTTACAGGGATGTGGTCTTATAATTTTCTGCGGGTAAAATACGATGATTGGTTTGTTTTATTCTTCGTATTATTGATTTTTTTCTCTCAAAACATCATGTCGGCATTTGTACCCATGCAGTTAGTAGTATAGCACTTTGAACGTTAATTCTCCTGTAAGAATTTATGATTCAACATCCATTAGGTAATGTATTTTATACATATGCTTGAGTAAAAATAGATGCAGAGAGAAAATCAATTTAAAAAGTACGACGACATGTGGTGCAAAATCCACATGTACTTCAGAACTTAATTTCATCACGAGTCCAGCAATTTCAATTTGTCATGGTGTATTGGTTTTTTTCATGAATGAAATATAAAACGTCAATTCATCTATAATTGTAAACATTATTGTTTTTCACTTGGTCTACATGTATCAAGTGATTGGGTCTAGGCTTGAAAATAAGAATCCGGCTGGGGTTTTGGGCATACGTGTTTACCACGATGGGGGATTGGTAGTATTAAGGCGATATTTTATATTCTTGGAGCAGAAACGTGGGTATATCGGGGACAACCATTAAAATGTAATAACATGACAAGTGAACAAGGGAATCGTTTAGAAACATAATTCTACATAAACGTGTTTGATGGAAATAAATTTAAAAAAATAGTTCACATTCTAGAGTATAATTTGCCAGTTAGTTCTAAAGTCAAATGATCTATTTATTTAGAGAACCATGAATAGAAGAGATCTGCATAGATATTTCATCCACACGTTTGTTATCTTTTTACACGGTTATGTTTATATTTGTTTTGTGAATCAATGGATGAATGATCCTTGTTATTATAACAGAAAAGATGTGGTTGGAATTTGGAGAAAAATACAACATGTAACTTAAGGAAATATTTTATCTTTGTCTATAATCATAGTTCTGTTTTAAGCGTCAACAGATGAACGTTTTTCAATTGTTTTGGTTGATACCTTGTGTTACAAATGTATATCTCTATACAGTACAAAAGTATAAGAATACAATACCACAGCACTCTTTATAGATAATTTCGGTGACAAAAAACCCATTGTGCCTATTGAACTCGTACTTGCAGGTCCGCAAAGTGATCGGATGGAGCCAATATTCATGTATGTACAACTGAAAATATGTAGTCACGATGGAATACAATACTAATCAATATCTAATAATCTGAAAGCCTGTATGTAAATAATCACTAATGAAAATCATTTCGATAAATTTTCAGTATATGGCCTCTTCGGATTGTTATTTTGTAACAAATAACAAATTTCTCTACTTATCTTTTGATTAACACTAAATCTTACGTTTGGTATCATTTTTTAGAAGAAAGCACTTGTAAAAACCAGACTCATGTTTACATGTAATTCCATTTTATTCATAAAAGGTTTTTACCTTTGGGTTTTATTGCAATAAAGTTCAATATAATTGAAAAACAAAGTTCTAGAAATATTTAAGTATTGATTGTAATTTTCTTATAACCTCAATCACCTCATCGCAGATATAAACATATATAGGCTGCATAACCCCCCTTCCCTTTTTATTATATTTTTGTTTGTTTTTCTATGTAATATGTTAGTTCCAATTCCTCCGTCACTTAGAGTCATTTCTGACTTTAGCTGGAGGTTGGTCGCAGTGGTTCAATACACGGTTATCAGATATTTTCGTTTTTCTACGGCCTATTCCCATGATTCGTTTGATTCGTAGTCTTCCTCCTCTCTCAAGCGTCTATCCGTGTTCTGGATCTTTCTATGTACGGGTTCGTTATTCATGTTTTGATGCCAGGACACCAGTCCGAGGTAATGCTTTTCATATTTCGTCTCTGGATGAGTCAAACATGTCTCTATATGCTGCCAAGCGTGTCTTTTCTTCCTCCATTCCGTCTTGACTAGTTCGTTTACTGTCTGTGAGTATTCCGATTGATGTACTTGAAATGTTCTATTTAAAATGACATACCATGGAGACTGTCCGCATTGCTCTTCGGATTCTGCGTTGGATTCATGGTCACTACTTTGTTCCGATTCCTCGCTATCGGCTGCTTTGGTGGTGTCAGAGACTGAATCACTATAGTCTGTTGGATCCTCTGCCAGAACGTATGCATTCTGTTTGTGTTGCTCTAGGTTGATTTTTCGCTAGGACTGGTTTTCACATATGTAACAGTTTTTTCATTTAAGACGTCTTTCATTCCTGGGATTAGATAGTAAAATGAGCTACGGTCCTCCTGCAAGTGCTTATATTAGCTACAGGTTCCTCAACGGCTTGTTGATTCATACGCAAACGTTTTCCGATGAGGTCTCTATTAAGTCTTTTCCACTCGTTTTCAATCCAGATACATCCCTTGTTGATATTCATGATTTTGCAGTATTCCGCAAAACTCCTGTTCGTTTGACACTTTGTGAAATGTCTTGTTTGGGTCCACTTTGTTGGGTCCTCTACTTGTGTTTTCCACCCGTTTAGTTCTCTTCACTGTATTTGGAAGTATTTTGCTTTTCTGTTCCGGTTTTGCCTCGGCGTTAGAAAGATCCACACTTATTAAGTATCTAGTAGGAACCAAAAAATCGTTGATTATTATGAGAAGCTTCAACAGCGAACACATTGACAAATAGCCCAAAAAAAACGGAATCAGCACACGAGTAAGGTCATGAGTAGCGATGAACAGCAAAGAGCAAGAGAAAAACAGCGATGAGCAACAAAGAGCAAGATAAAAACTGCGATGAGCAGCAAAGAGCAAGAGAAAAGCAGCGATGAACAAGAAAAAAAACAGCAATGAGCAGCAAAGAGCAAGATAAAAACAGCGATGAGCTGCAAAGAGCAAGAGAAAAGCAGCGATGAGCAAGAGAAAAACAGCAATGAGCAGCAAAGAGCAAGATAAAAACAGCGATGAGCTGCAAAGAGCAAGAGAAAAGCAGCGATGAGCAAGACAAGAGCAAGAGAAAAACACAGATGAGCAGCAAAGAGCAAGAGAAAAACAGCAATGAGCAGGAAACATCAAGTGAAAAACAGCGATGAGCAACAAACAGCAAGAGAAAAACAGCAATGAACAGCAAAGAGCAAGAGAAAAGCAGCAATGAGCAAGAAAAGAGCAAGAAAAACACCGATGAGCATCAAAGAGCAAGGGAAAAACAGGAATGAGCAGCAAAGACCAAGAGAAAAACAGCGAGGAACAGCACAGAGCAAGACAAAAACAGCGAAGAGCAAGAGAAGAGCAGCGATTGCGAACAGCAACAAGCACCATGAGCAGCGAAAACAGTGACAAGTAGCCCTAAAAAATAAATTACTCTCATACTTCGACATAACAGTGAGAGTATCAGTCCCTTGTGACTCGATGCGAGACCCTTACCTATACAGATCGATGAAAGACCGAGAGTCGAGCGAGAATCACTGGAAAAAGTGGAGATAATCCAATTTGAATTCTGTTCAAGCATGACAGATCCGTGTACTTCCATGTGACTGACGTCACTTCCGTAAGTAAATGCGTGGAAAATGGTTAAAAAATCCATCACTTCCGGTTGCGCCTAAGCTCAAACCACTTCCGGATACTAACGTGTCCTGGCACCTGACTTATGTCGCTTCCTTAAACAAATGGCGGAAAACACACTACTTTCTGTTGCGCGTGCCCGCAAGCCACTACCGGTACCTCCGGTTCCGGTCATGTGCCTTTCTGTGACGTCATTTCCGTTTCCGGTGTCGTCACTTTTGGCCCCTTTTCAGCACCTCCAATACACCACCACCACAAATGCTTATTTAGAACCGCATATTATATACGACTTGTGTGTGTAGATACATTGTGACTGCACAGGTTTCTATTACAATATTACACAGGTGTGACGTTATTTAGAACTGTTCAGACTAGAACCATTCTAAAGAGTTCTACCCTAGAATAATTTAAGACAGATATAACTCAAAACCATATATGACAGAGTTCTATCCGAGAACGATTTTCGGGAGTTCAAATCCAAATCCATTTATAACTGTTCCGCCTCAGGAAATCTTTGCTGAAAGAATAAATGTAGAAGAAAGGCTAGAACTGTTCCCAGATGTATCGAATATGTCATAATTAGTTTAAAAATATTTATTCATGAAATTAACTGCAATGTAAAAATCAAATATATAACATTCAATTGGATTCGGAAACAAGCTGAGTATAGATTATGTAAATCCGTCTCCTGATATATATATATTACGAATTAATATGACAATAAAATAATTGCCCCTGCAACTTGATTATATTATATGACAAATGTGTAAACAATAAATAGAGGGAAAATATAAACATAAAGGTGAAATGCAAAATTTAAAAATTTAAGTATTGAATCTTTTAATTTTGATCATGAATGTCTGTACTTTAAGAAACATATCAACATTTTGATCAAGGTTGAGATTTTCTGATCCAAAAAGCAGACATTCAACATCAAGAATAATTGGATAATCAAAAGAAAAAATCAATTCATTACGTAAGTTTGAATATTTATCACAATATAGTAGATAATGAGATGTACACTCTACATGATCACATGTAGAATTTGGGGAAAACATTAGGTTCCAAATGAACAGATGGTCATTTAATGACATAATGACAATCATATAAGTTTAAGACATTTACAACGATCAAAATAAAGACAAACATAGCCTTATGAGTACAAAAGAAATTGGCAATTAAATCGCATATTTTATTCTATCATATGGAATAATAATAGATAAGAAATTGAAATATCAATGCAACTGTAATACTACAAATGTCTTTGAAATGTAACTATGTGTTTGCATCTTTTATTAAAAAAAACTGTACATTATGATAATGACAGCTTACTTAGTTACATGAACTTGCTATACTTCATTTTGATAAATAAACTTTTCTGAGTTTCTATTTGAATCCGATGCTACTTCATACACGTTTGTTTCATTTTGTTTAGTAACGTCTTTATATGTTTTTGTCTGGATGATTCCTAGAGAAGACTGTGAACACAGGCCATCGTACTGATGCTCATTTGTACAGGTGTTGATATAGCCAGCATCCTGACTTTCGGCGTTTCTTCTTTGAAGATCTAAATTGAATCATAAAACTAAATTATTAAACATGTCATACGTTTTGTATTTTATAGTAATATATTTCAAAATTTTAAAATGATATTCGAGTGACAACGTAAGCATCAAATAGAAGATTAATGTCACTTTTCTGCTTATGTAGATTCAATACTTAGGATATGAATGCACGAAAAACTCTTAGAGATTATGTTTTTATTTAAACTAATCAAACTTGATGATTCATGAAATTGACTATTCCATAATAATGGTGGGCTATACGGTTGTAAACTCTTTTAAGGTGTTTCTTCCAACCAAATTATCAGTATGTGATTCTTCTGAGACCAAACTTCAAACCGGTAAAGTTTCGACGGCGTCCGTGGGACAAGAGAGCCGATTTCATACACAGGCCTGGGAAATATTACAAAAAAGTATAAATGATGTTAAATTCTGAATTAATTTTTGGCAAAACATAATTTACCAGTATAGTATGTTCTGTCTGATGAGTTATCCGAGGTTTTGTCACTTTGTTTTTGTCTGGATTCCACACCTTTTTGCCTGTTTCGACGTCTACAAGAAGAAACAAATTTGTTTTATTCTAGGGTACATAGTATATCTTATAAAGGAACATATATAGTTTTAAATTATATTCTTGTCTTTTATCTTTTATGTAGTTCTAGTTTGTTAATAACATAGTTAAAACTATTAAAAGAGTGTTGGATATTGAAAGGAAATTCATTTAACAAAAACAGAAAAAAAACAAAGAATAGTAATATTTAACAATTTAAAGGATACAAAGGTTAAGCTCTAGATATACCCAATGCCTACGTATAAAAAGGGCACATAACAAAACCTCGCCCCGTTTTTATTTTTTATAAAATTTGTCTTCGTAGACATACATTATTTCCTCCTATTTTCTTATTTCTACGTGCGTGACGTGTAATTGTTAAAAGTTTGTACCTAAGAAATAAAAATACCAATCCAGCAGCAATGAACATAGTTAATGCAGCACTCACTCCTCCGCCAATGACTCCTGATATATCATTTGCTTCTTCCCCTTAAAAATATCCATTGTGGTACATATAAATTTTGACACAATACGTTTTTGTCTTCTAAAATATAAAACAAAGCTAGACAAGGACACCAACCACGGTGATCTAAAATGTATGAAACATTATCCCTTGTGACGTAAATATTGATAGACACTTTCAATTTGCAGAACTCGTCTTTTACAAATTATTGTTTGCCATGTTATCAGTATTCACATCACATAATGTGGGTCATTTATCATATGATGTTTACTTAATTGCTACAACTCCGTCATTCTGCTATATTTGTCCATTCCCAGCTCACTTGCTATTTAAGAAAATTTACACATACATGTATCCATTAACATTTCTTTTTCTATTTGTCATGTTGGATGTCGTTCTCGCCTACAACATTTTTTAAGCACTGCTCATGAGATATACTGTTTTGCATTTACTTAGCATTTGTATACTTTTGAATTATAAAAAGATGAAAAAAAGCAGGACAGTTCTTAGTATTTTTGACCTGTCCTCAACTTGGTGAAATTTGGGGTGTTTAATTTTAGATGTGTCCAAAGTATGTTGATTGTTACCACATGTATTGGTTACTAGATTCTTGTTGTTGCTATACAAGGTTAACGTCGGCTCTCTACATGTTGGATTATGTACTGCTTATGAAACTCCATTTGTTTAAATATAAATTTAAAGTACATTAATCATGTCGATATTATACATGTAGAATATATTTAACTATCATTGAGTGGATTCGTCGATACTTTGAATCAGATCTCTGTTATGATATTGTAATTATTATATTTATTTATCTTGGCCTAATTTGTTTTGCGTAGCCTTATAACATGTATACTATGTTTACATAATACTTATAGTTGTTTACCAAATAATGTTATAACTGCGCAGTTTAGAAATCACTGGAACAATAATGGATACTGGTGGAATGACTAGAACTTTCTATTTGACTTACGTAATAATTATGGTGTGATTCGAACTTCGAATTTTATTATTGATTTGTGTCTTTTGTTGGCTACAATTTAAAGGTGATTTCGGCCGTAACATCTCCTAAGTGACATTGTTTTCAGTGCTTGTCTGAGATTAATTTTTTATGTTTACGGTTAATATTTGGAGACTAATGATGATATGGATGTTATATGTTTATGTTTTCTCATACTTACTTTGCTACGTCCATAGATGTTGTGTGATCGTTTTGTCCATGTTGTTCATATGTTTTTAGTTTTTAATTGTAGTTCATGTAATGTTTTGGTCTTGTCTTCGTTGTTCGCCGGAGTGTTTGAGTTGTTACGATTTTTCTCTCCTTTGAATACCCATTTGGTATTTCTTGACTTTACTTTTAAATTTTAAATATTTTACAACATTTTGAATACTATTTCTTCTTTGCATTGTTTTGTTTTCAGCACGGCTGATGTGACATGAATTTTTGCCTGTTATGAGACAATTTACACAGCATAACAACCTCCTTAAGTTTCTTTTTTCTTCCATATACTCTCTGCATTCGCAATGTTCTGCCATCGCGTTTTAAAATCTATCACTTTTAAAATTACACTCTTGGTAAATATGTAAACATGGTAAACAGAGCATACCCTTAAATAACTTTCATGCAGCGAAAAGTATGTGTAGCCATTAACATCAAGAAGTGTGGTATTTCTTTTCAAACATCGATGAATAGATGTTGCTTCTGTGACTATTTATTCCGAAGATACTTTGATAGATAACATGCATTACTTTTGCAGAAGGTTTTGCCATGGAAATCATTATTTTGTTTTGTTTTCTTTCGTTTTCTTCTGCTATATTTTTAGCTCTTTCTTTAGATATGTTGATCCCTTTAAGGCTATTGCTTTATTAGATGTTTTGTCAATATCTATTATTACCTTGTGAACTGCACAAATCACCGTAAAATCCCTCAATACATCCATATACACATTTCCCAGAGTCGGTGTCACACGTGTTATTCATACAAGTGGTACAGTTTTCTTCACAGTTAAAACCATATGCACCGTGACCACAAGCTGAAACAGAGGAATACATGTATATGGATATGTTACACAGCGATATAGTATATTTGCCAATAAATTGGAGTTTACGGATTCTTGGTAGCTGTAGACAAGCTTATACCTTATTTAAAAAATGACGAAAACAATCACGATTAAGGGGCCGTTATCACGGAATTTCCACTCGTCAGGCTTTATTTTTAATTCTCGTTTAGTTATATAATTTGTGGTTTGCTGTTAATTATGATAATTTAGTTTATTTTCAGATATTTCTTCTTTGTTAAATCTTCTTATTTCATTAGTATACTCACTTATTGGTTTCATATTTCAATCTTGATTTTGTTGATATATTAAAGATTAATATTGTCAAGATTAAACATGACAGGGGTAAATCTGGGCTGTAAATCCAAGCATATCATGAGAATAGATGTTTAAATTCATACATCAACAAGAATTCATTTTTAAATCCAAAATCAAGCAACTTTGAGTATGTTGAAAGAGTCGGTAAAGGTTTTAAAACCCCTTACCCTCATAACAGTTTGGCCCAACTACCTATCCTGGTTTACATTTTTCCGCAATTGAACAGAATCCTTTCACGTTTTCACAGATATCATTAACACATCCATTGCATGATTCTGAACAGTTGATGCCATATGTCCCATGGATACATTCTAATTGGGTCCAGAAATAATAAAAGTTAAGACAGGACAGAGATTCTTTGACTTCAGTGTCAATAAACTACATGAATACATATACATGTATTAAGATAAAAGTACATATAAAATAATGGTAAACTGTTATAGAAGTTCATAAATTCATGGATAGTTTCAGTTACGTTTGGTTTGTCAGTTCGTCCGTCAGACCTTATAAATGTATAAAGGTCCCGATCTGAGACACTGACAGTCATATAGGTTTAATATTTCACTAGTGGTTGCGTCGTGGAATATAAAGAAGTTCGAAATAAAAATTTGGCACCCTGTGGACTCTGGTTAAATTTTGTGTTAATGTCATTTTTAAGACACCGGAAGCCATTTAGGTAATATCATTTACGAGTGGATGGGTTTTGGAAAATAACAATGGTCTATATAAAAATCGAATCACCCTGACCTACATTTTATGCACGTGTGACTCTGGTTAATTGTTCGTTAAGGTTGAGTTCTAAGACACTGTAAGTCGTATAGGTATAATATTTTACCAGTGGATGCATCTTGGAAAATAACAAATCGGACCACCATATCCTAGATTTTATGGTTTACTGAATCTGGTTACAATTTACACCCATCCTCATATCTCAGATACTCATAAGAGATAGGAATATACACATTTCATTCTAATTCAAACTTTCCATTAAATACAACTGTAGCATGTGACATTACAAGGCTATACGTAAAATTTAATTAGGAAATGATTTTTTTTCTGAATAACTTTTTGTCAGTTTTTAATTGCAGTTTAATTGCATTTATCAAAAGTTATTTTTTTCTTTGAATTTTATATGTCCATGCAGTTTGTGGGTACAGTATTCAGATTCAGAATATCCAGTTTATGAATAAGATCTCAAGCATCATGTACTGACCAAATCTGGACTTATATGTACATATAAGTAACTGTTTGTTGTGTGACTTGTGAGAAAATAACAGGAATACTACATTGTAAATAAAGATTACTGTAAATTTTATGAGTGTTATCATTTTAGATAATCACATGGTAACCCCAATATTTGATAAATCTCATAATGTTCTGTTGAACGAAAAATTTAAGTAGTGTCATTGATCCTTATCTCAAATCCTAGATGTAATGAACACAATATTCATGTGTAAAGTATAATATGTATAATTTGGCCGAGTGGTCTAGGGTGCTGGACATGGTGCTAGGCGAATAGGTGCCAAAGTGTCTTAACGGTGTGAGTTCGAGTCCCGTCATAGGCGAACAGAAATTTGACAGTATTAAAATCTGGTTTTAAGAGTGTTGGGTTAGTATGTAGACGTATATAAATATTTAGGACTACCCTGTATCTCCGATAATGCTTCGGAAATCCACTCAATATATACATTATATGTCTGTCACAATATTAAGACGATTAGTTAAATATTGTATTTACTGCGACTGTATGATAATAAAACATTATCATCCCTAAATCAGATAGCTGCCAAATAAATGCCAGAGAGGTAATAAAATTCCATCGCCACACGCATACACACATGTATCATGTTCATCCCAAGAGTCACCTCGGCCACTGAAGCTATATTTTTATAGCGGTTTACGCCTAGTGTTCTAGGGCGCTGGACATGGTGCTAGGCGAATAGGTGCCATAGTGTCTCAACGGTGTGAGTTTGACAGTATTAAAATCTGATTTTAACAGTGTTGGGTAAGTATTTAGGCATATATATATATATATATACACCTGGAAAAAAGTTAAGCACCCCCTATTTTTTTAACCCACCTATATTCAAAGTTTCACTATGTAAAATTGTCATGTGTTTTTTGCTTTCTGTGAACTACTTTGGATAATATTGATCATTATGTGTCAGAATAAAACAATATCATAAAAAAATAACAAAATTTTATTAACAAATGATATCATTGAAATTCATATGACTTTTTCACAATATCACAGTCCTTCACAAGTATTGTCATACAGAGTTCATAAACACTGAATTTAATTCATTTTTCACTTCAGTAGATCAATTATCATCAAAACAAAATTCGTATCACAGATAAATGTCAATATCGGGTGTATCCGCCATATGCCTGGATAACTGCTGCAACCCTCCTACGCATACTGCCTGTAAGCCTTCTGATCTGCTGCTGCGTTATCCGTCGCCATTCCTGATGTAACCGAGCCTCTAATTGCTGCACATTTTGTGCTGGAGGTTCCATGGCATAGACACGCCTACCCAATTGATCCCATATGTGCTCAATTGGGTTAAGGTCAGGACTCCTTGCTGGCCAGGGTATGGTGTTCACGGACTCTGCCTCCAGATACGCCCTTACTTCCCGAGAACGATGAGGTCTGGCGTTGTCATCCATGAAGACAGGTCTTGAGGCTAATGCATGGTTCTCGAAATGAGGTACAACAGCAGGTCTGAGCACTTCCTGGATGTATCGAGCCCCTGTGAGATTGCCGTGAATGGTCAGTAGGTCCAACTTGCAATCATGTGAGATGCATCCCCACACCATAACGGATCCACCACCAAACGGAACTGTTGCAGAAATGTGCCTTTGGGCATAGGCAGTGTTTCTGCGTCTCCATACACGCGTTCGCCCATCTGTGACGTGGAGAAGGAAGCGGCTTTCATCTGACCAGTGGATTTTACGCCAGTTTCTCAGGTTCCAATTCTGCCTTGCTCTACACCAGTTCAGTCGCTCCCTGCGGTGGCGATCAGTCAGCAGGGGACGTCGGATGACCCTTCTGGACCTCAGACCATCATCTCTAAGGCGATTTCTCACGGTTCTTGACGATATCTGTCGTCCGGGTAACCACTGCTGTTTCAGGTAGGTGCTGTTGGCAAATGGATTACGCCGTACCAGTCTACCAAGGCTTCTGTTCTCTCTGTCTGTGGTTACTGTAGGTCTGCCAGTCCTTGGGCGGTCTCTAACATCTTGTGTCGCTGTATGCTTCCTGACCAATCGGCTGATGACTGTGTAGTGGTACCCAATCTGACGTCCAATAGCTTTGTACGACATACCAGTGGAGTGCATACCAATAATCTGCCATTTCAGCGCCTCTGACAACCGTCTTCTTGCCATGCTTACGTACAATGAATTTGCATTTAAAAAAATCGGATTTAAATACAGTAAAAATGCGCCATTTCAAACTGCATGTTTTGCACGGACGAGGTCGAGATTTTCATGAGTATGATTTCGCGGACTTTTAATTGAATTTCATACCTGAATGCTTTCATCCCTTTAACAATATTGTGAAGAAAATTTGAAACCTAAAATTATAATATTTTGGAATAAAATGCAAAAAATAAACGGAAAACAAATAGGGGGTGCTTAACTTTTTTCCAGGTGTATATAATTCTCCTAATATGTTCATGTGAAATAGCTTCTTTGATCTAATTGGACTCCCCACAATAATATACATTATATTTATATGTAAAACTATATTATTGTGGGGAGTCCAATTAGTTCAAAGAAGCTATTTCACATGAACATATTAGGAGAATTTTGTAAAAACAAATAAGTGTCCAAAAAAATCCTGCCCCATAAACACAGGCCGCAAGTTTTCAAGATCCAAAATCATGTCCTAAATAATAGTCTTGTCAACCCACCTTGACCTCATTTTCACGCTTTAGTGAAAGTCAGGATTTTGTGATTTATTCTGTTTCTCTGTAGCTTTATACAAAGTATATAAGTGATTTTTGGTATGAAAAATTGTTTAATGTAAATGTCTGTCTGACATATGTCACTTGACTATATAGTTTTAAGTTATGTTTCACTGGCTTACAAGTTTTTCTGACTAGCTCAGTTTCTAATTCATTGGAGGTTACAAATATTCTTTGTGTGGAATCATTGTTAAGTGTATCTGAATTGTGTAACTTTAATTTGATCTTGACCTCACTTCGATGAAGCTGGATGCAAATGAGACATTGTTTAGTTTTTACTCTGATAACTTTTGTAGGCAAATATAAAATATTGGAAATTTGATTTTTATAAGGACTGAAACATCAAACGTTAAAAAAACACAACATTAAATATATACAAACGTAATTATTGTAAGTAACTTGGATGTTTAAACAATACACATTTGATTTAGCAGAAAGAAGCCCACTTGTGTTTTTTTAATGATTTTCTTTAATAATAATATCCAAACAAAATAAAAATAAAATTTATATTCTGGTTATAGCAGGACTGAAAATAACCTTCATTATTACGTTTTTCTTAATTCTAGGGTACAGTTTAAATAAATAAAAGCAAATAAATAATAATGACCCTGTTCAAATATAAATAAATATTTTGACCCCTCCCCCACTTTTCAGTATAAAATTATTGTTCCAGTGGTAATATTAAACTCCTATATAATTCTAATGGTATCATAGGGAGAAACTTGAATTATTTAGATTATAAACCAACGTTATCGTGTTATTTAGTTAAAATTAAATAAATATTATATCTAGCGCCAAAAATAACTTTAATTTGGTTGTTTCCCCTTGCAGGTATTGCAGGTCTTTCGTGCGCTTTACAGTATTGGACGTTCGCCATGGTGTAGAATCATGGCCAACAAGCTTGAACTTGAAACGAAAATGTCTAGCGTGTGCATGCCTCTGAAGTTATAAACCCGAAAATCAACAAACTTCAAATGAACTGTAATGTACGTTTTCTGCTATGCCGCATAGTATACTATATTTAAACAGCCATACGATACTCGGAAAGTTGAATCTACGTCCCACTTTACTATAATTGCGACATTGTGCAATTGGTATTGAAATAATAAGGACATTTTGGCAACTCGCATAGCACGTTTCTGCAAATTAATGAAAACATCTATCGATTATTCTAAGAAAGTAACATATATTATGACGGCACACGCTAGAACGTTTTGCTTTTATGTTAAAGCAATTAAGGGCTAATAAAAGTAATTGACCACGCACTGCTAAATATATATAATAAAACGGAAAGAGAAATTTGATATTTGCAATAAACTAACACATGCACATCACTCAAACGTATCATTCTAACTTGTCTGAATATATTTCATTGACTATTAGAGTAACGTTTTTTTTTGTATCTGAAAATACATTTTTTTTTCAGGAAACAGACTTAACCTACCTGAACAATTAGTTGATTTATAATAAAGCATAAATTTAAAGCATTGAGACAACGAAGGTAACTTGCATATTTTAATAAAAGCTTACGAGTAAATGGTGATTTACTTCTTAAAACTACATAAATTATTATCATACTCCATCCTTATACTTAAGCATCTGAATACTTTCTACTGTTTGTAAATGATATTAGGTAATTAAAAGATAAATGTCAGTGAATGTAAAACTACTTACCCTCGTTACACTTTGGATCAACTTTCCAGCCTGGTTTACATGCAGTTTTGTTATTGCATACGCCGTCCACGTTATCGCACAATTCATCCACACATCCACTACAGTATTCTAAACAGTTAATGCCATATTTTCCTGGGCTACACTCTAAAGATTGCAAACATGTTTATCAAATTTACGGTAACTGTACGTCTATATACATGTATATGGTGATCTTCACCTCTGCGCTTGTTTTAGTGTCTGGTATGTTTGATCTCAAGCACAGATGCTTGTTCATAATATATCTTTTGAATGTGAATTGTCATCTTTCTTGCTTCTATAGCATTTGTACAGAGTTTCAAAAATAGTTTATACTTCAACTATACACGAGTGCTGTGACACTACTACTGAATTAATAGATTCTACGCCACAGAGGGCATCACCACTTAAGTTGACAGTTGAATGTTCAAGATGATATATTTTGAAATTAAGCGTAAGTAGTCCCTACCTCGAAAAAAGTGTATCTTAACCTGACGTTGGGCAATATTTTTCTACCTAATTGATTGTCCTGGTAACAATATTGTCCACACTGCGTATTGTACAAAACTAATTTTGGCATCTGATTATTATATTGTTTTTTTTCAAATATTTTGATACGAAATTGAAATTCATACGTCGAAATGTACTAATATAGAACTGCTAAAAGTCGCATTCAGTGCGTTAACAGGTAAATTCTCATTTTCATGTATTACAATCACGTTAAGATCAAAGCAAAAACACCGGTTTTATTATAACATGAGATATATTAGCTGAAATTTGGCTTCCTATTTCGGTATTTTTGGTTGAGTACCTCTTGTTTAATATAAGTTTGGTTTTTGGTCTTCCAAATGTTTCGGTTTTAATGCTGCTGATGAGAGGTAACTCCTTGAAATGCGTCGTATACAGCATAGTATAAATTTACTATATCTAATATTAGTATCTTTGGATTGTTATTTTGAAACTCCTGGGATGATGCCTCTGCTGGTGGACCCTAGGTCCCCGAGGGTATTCGCCAACCCAGTCGTCAGACTTGTCTGACATGATTATTCATTGATTTGTTACAGAAATTACCAGTATTTAGCAAAATTCAAAAATAATAGAAATACTAAGGGTTCATTCCTTGTATTGCACACGGTAGATCTCCTTAGCTGAAATTTGGCTTCCTATTTCGGTATTTTTGGTTGAGAACTTCTTGTTTAATATAAGTTTGGTTTTTGGTCTTCCAAATGTTTCGGTTTTAATGCTGCTGATGAGAGGTAACTCCTTGAAATGCGTCGTATACAGCATAGAATAAATTTACTATATCTAATATTAGTATCTTTGGATTGTTATTTTGTAAAACTAGCGTGGGCACTAAAATTGAGGTACCGTTTTGGTCATAAATTAATGCCAGGTGTTGCTTTTTATTCGTCATTTGGTAAAACAAATAAAAAAAATACGTTCAAAAATTACTTCAAGTCTTGTAACAAACCCTCTAATATCTTATCTTTTCAATTTTTATTCAATTTCTAGTACCGAATGTATATTTTTATTTTGTAATTTGCTTCATTTTCTATTGACCCGTAGAGCCTAGTAATGCTATCAGACTTCAACAGAACTACATATCTGTTTTAATGTTATATAGTAAAAAAACAATAACAATGATAATAGATAAACCTGTAGTACAGTTGTATCCAATCCATCCTGATTTGCAGCCTACGTCAACACAACTTCCTGTCACACGATTACAAGGAAAGTTACAATTGTGAGAGCAATTTCGTAGACATTGACTTCCATACTGTCCATTTTTACATTCTGAAATAATTTATATCTGTCTGTAAATACTTGAGTTACACAAAACGAAATTAAATTCATAGATAAATATAACATGTTACTAAGGGATGCATATAAATTGAATTAGTTTGGAATACACTAATGTGACGAACCTAATCAATAATTCAGAATTAAATATCATCTACCTTGATCACACCTTGTTTCAGTATATCCATCTGTACAGCCATGGATACAATTTCCTGTTTCAAGGTCGCAAGGTCCTCCACAATGTTCCGGACATGGTATGTGACAGTATTTACCATACCACCCACTGTGACAACCTGAGAAAAGATTCATAGTTAATTAAAAAAAATCATATTTCTAATACATGTATTATCTGTGCTGAACTGACACTACCTGAGATACCCTACCCTAACCCTTTTTGATGGCTGACGTTAAGTAACAAAAGCATATTTGTTTGAAAATTACCCATGTCAAGAGTAAAACCTTTTAGTAATTTCCGTATAATTTTTAGTAATTTGAAGTAAAAATAATAACAAAATTATTCTGAGAAATTAAATTATTTGAGTAGTTTAAGCTCCACGAAAACTTGACACAGTTTATCGCGGGTAAATGTAATTGTGTTGAGTTTGGTACAATGTAGAAAACTTACACTTGTCAAAACTAGTCTGACATAAATAATGATACAACATAACTAGAGGCTCTAAAGAACCTGTATCGCTCACCTGCATTGAACTTTTCATCTTGAGTAGGACTAAAGATTTGGCATCCAAGATGGTTGACAGTCTAGGTCAATGGACAAACTTCTAAAGAGAACCATCTAAGGAGCATCTAAGAAGCATTGCTACCAAGTCTAGTTCTAATTGGCTTACTGGTTTCAGACCAGAAGATTTTTGAGTGAATTCCACATAGCGTCCTATGTTAAACTAAGTTCGGCTATCTCGGCCATCTTGGTTCCAATTCCACGAAATCCGACTATTCTGAAAGAGGACCTCCTAAGGACCATTGCTGCAAAGTCGGTTCCAATTGGTCAAGTGGTTTCAGACAAGAAGATTTTTCAATTAATTTTCCCATAGGGCCTTATGTTAAACTAAGTTCGGTTGTGGCAGCCATCTCGGTTGACAATCCAGGTCATGGGACACAATTCTGAAAGAGGACCATATAAGGACCATTGCTGCAAAGTCTGGTTAGAATTAGTAATTAAAAAAAGTGGTTTCAGACAAGAAGATTTTTCAATGAATTTTCCCATAGGGCCCTATGTTTAACGAAGTACGGCTGTGGATGTCATCTTGGGTAACAGTCTGGGTCATCATTCTGAAAGAGAACCTCTTAAGACCCATTTTTCTATTTTTAGTAACAGCAGCCATGTCAGTTGGAAGTCGGGGATGCCGGACATAAGTTTAGAAAGGGGCCATCTAAGAACCATTCCACCAAAGTTTGGTTCAAATTGGTTCAGTGGTTTCAGGGGAGTTGACGAAAAAGTAAAATTCCCATAGGCTCAATGTTAAACTAAGTCCAGCCATGGCGGCCATTCTGGATGGCGTTTTGGGAAACCGAACACAGATTTTAAAAGGGGGCACCCAAGGACAATTCCACCAAAGTTTGATTCAAATTGGCCTAATGGTCTCAGAGAAGATAACGAAAATGTAAAATTTCCCATAGGGTCCAAGATTAAACTATGTCCGACCATGGCAGCCATATTGGATAGCGCCCGGGAAAACCGAACATAATTTTTTAAAGGGGACCACCCAAGGACCATTCCACTTAAGTTTGGTTTAAATTGGTTCAGTGGTTTCAGAGGAGTTGATAAAAATGTGAAAAGTTTACGACGACGACATACGACGACGACGACGACGAAGACGACGACGGACGCAAAGTGATGAGAATAGCTCACCTGGCCTTTTAGGCCAGGTGAGCTAAAAAGGGCTGTTTCAAACAGGTTTATACTGCTTCAACTATACACGAGTGATATGAAGGTAAAAAGTTGACAACGTTTTTAAGCATTTTTTTTCAAAAATTTTCGGACGTCACTTAGTCCTTTGCAGTTAAAATACGACTGATCTTTGTCTTTAGGATCAATTTATTGATGCCATTAGTATTTTTTTGAGTTATGTGCAAGAAAAGCAGTAAATGTAGTTGGAATTGAAAACGAATAACAGGTTCTTACACCAGTTAAAAGTGAAGATTCACGTCTTTCAAGAGTGGAACGAAAAGAGATGAATTGTCAAAAGACGAGTGGAAGATTCTCCAGTTCTTTACTTTTGAAAGAGTGTAAGTACCTATGTCTACTGTAAATACTCGATTTATATGACATGTGTAAATTGCCTAGGTAAATTCAATGAGCACAGTCTACAAAGTAAGATAACGTTAGGGCCTGATCGGTCGAAAGGTACCACCATTTGTGAGCCCCGCGATTTGATTGGTCTAAACCAGTGGACGATGAGGCATCGTGTTGTGAGAGATGAGGTCGAGTAAACCAATCTTCAACGGCTCATCCCCCATTGAAAATGATCATTACGGAAAAGTAAATAAGTTGTAATCCATTACCTGTTTATAATAATAATAATAATAAATTAATTAAAGTTACAAGTTTCCTCCTGAACTGATCAAATAAATACAAGTCAATGGGGTTTGTTCTCTTACAAAGCCCATATCAACCTTAGACGCCCATATCAGCCCGTCGAGGGTCTGCTATCGTTCAAGGGGTTGATATGTGGTGTGATATTAAAATAGGCATATCATATTCTTACATTTAATAGCTGAATGGACATAAAATGAGTTTCGTATCTGACAATTTTTTTATACACTATTATTAAACCCAGTAAAACATACTCTCTGCTGTGTTCATGTTTGTGTTTTGTACTCATTTATATTATTTTTTGTCCGAGATCTGTCACTTGAGTTGCTTTGATTGATTGGTATGTCAATGATGACATTTCATGTTATCCATTTTGTTGTTTATTTGCCTATATGAGATAAAGCAGATATTCACATTTCACCTCTTAGAGAAAGTGTTCCAGCGTATGGCCATATAGTATTAATTCTCAGTTTAATTCGATACGGACGCGTCTTCGCCTGCAATCCTGCATGTTGTATCTTGTGACGTAATTCTTCCATCATGTGATATCGTAGGGCTGTGATACGGGATCTAGCCGTGACGATAATGATATATTTAATATTGAATATATAATAGATAAACAATTGTACCAAAATATGTACATGTGGTAATAATATTAAGTGCATTTTTTAGATATTATTTTTTTTTTGTTCAGTGTCATTTTAATAAATAATAGTATAGCTGAATATAAATTAGGAGAAAAAATTCTAATTCATCAGAAAATTGTAGTATTTTAACAATTGAAATTGTGCTGTGTTGTTCTTGTTGTTTTTTTTATAATTTTTTATGATTTTTTTAAAACAATTTTTATGAATATTTCTCTTTGTTTTTTGTTTTTTGTTTTTTTTTGTTTTGTATGTTTTTTTTTTAATTTCGTAAGCACATACCGTTGTTTATACAGGGCGAATAATGTAAAGTAAAAGTAAAGCAAAGTATAGGTTACTGACATAGGGACAAAACGTTGTTAACCTATGACAATGAAAATAGTTACACATCTTCTAATTTTCCTGTCACTATCTTGGAGACTGTTGACAGATTTTTTATGAATTTTGTACAGATGCAACGTAAGAAAAACATGCCTCAAATTTAGTAGATTCAAACTTGGGTAAAGAATGCATAACATATAGAAAAAAATCGTTTTATTTTAGAATGTTATAAATTATGGTATGGTTATTTAAAACTTAGATTTTAATACTCTGTATATGGGTTTGAAATATCATACCAAATAGGCGAGCATTTTCCTAACCTGGTCTTCTTATTCGCATAAGTAAGAAACAAGAAATACCAAAAGGGATGTTCGAATTAGGGGAGAATCGGAACAAGTGACAAACACCGGAGAACAACGAAGACAAGACCAAAACAAGACAAGCACTTACAATTAAAAACTAAAAAAAATATGAACAACATGGACCCAATCAAATACCAGGCGGTTGTCTCAGGTGCTCTTGAAGAGTAAACAGTCTCTGCCTCATGCAGGACACCTGTCATGCTTCCAATGCCAAATCCCGTATGAGAAAGGGACATCAATGGTACAGGTTCATTTTCATTTGAGAAACGTGTTTTTCATACCTGTCAACCAAAACATGATGTTGTCCATAAAACTTTAATAAGGATGACTCCAACTAAGGAGCAACATACCCCTGTCTGAGCAACATTTTCTGTTAGGAGCCGGGTTCAGTACAGGCAGTCAATGTATATGTCACCAGCTCTGGAATAACGTATGATTTGTGAAATGAAATGTCTAATGTCTAACTCCATACGCCGGCGCTTCTGGGATGTTGCCGCTCAAGAAATGGAAGTTGAAGATTGAAAACTCAAATTCATCTCGTTTGTCGTAAAATCTGTATTCAGCCTTCTCTGGTGTCAATTTTGGGTTGAAGGTCGAGATAAGATGCATTTATTAATAAACTAATTATTTCATTATTAAGTCATTAATGGCCTTCAACATTCGAATATCTCATTATTTTTTGTTAAATCTCGTTCTAATATCTCCCAACTAAATGTAATGTAATAATGTGATGAAATCTTCTATGTGACAAGACTGATTAATTAATATTACTTTCAGAAAATTTCAAAATATCCCCAATCTAAATGTTCTTTGTCGAAATACATCGTTACTAATTTTAATTTTCTAAATACTTTAAGAAATGATTTAGACATAGCTCAGGTTTTAACAACAACAACGCCAATCGGCATGTTTATCAAAATTTCAACCTTCCTGGTCATTCCATCCTTTCAATGACGGTCCGTATATTAGAAGAAAATATATCAGCCTATTAATAATCCAAAAATCAGATCACCCCTTCGCAGACAACAATTTTGGATAAAGTATTTGGGTACCACTATGCCATATGGCTGCAATGATAAAATTTACAGTATCGGGAATCTTTTAATGCCGCGAAATCAATTCGATAAATATGTTCAATACAACTCCATGCGATAGACGAAGTCATGGTAATCGACATTACACTTCCCCTGTTGAGCGTGACACCTTATTAAATGAGTTATTGTCCTATATACAAAAAACCTTACGACTCATCACATTCGAACTCAACTATATTCTCTTCCTTTGTGTAAGCTTAGTTCACACCACATAAAAGCAATGTAGCACCAGATGAATAATTTTAATTCCGCTGAATACACACTCCCTGCTGTGGTATCGGGTAGTGCTTCTCATAGATTACTCAAACCAGTTTGCATCTATAACGACGGATCTCACCAAAGGTTATTCCTTAAAGTAAACTTTGCTTTTTAGGCATATTGTCCTCTTTAGTTAATACAAAATCTATACTTCACGAGCCGATGAGAATATTCCCGATTTGAGATAACTCTTATATCTTTTACTCTGTTTCAGTAAATGGATATCTTTCTAAACTTATACATAACATTATCTTATGTCTGAGAATGGATAAGGTCTTAGACATAATATACATGAATTAATCACTTTTTTTGTATTATTATTAATAAATGGTTCCTTATAAGCATTGTTCAAAAGCAGTGCACAAACGTCAAAATTTATAATTTCTGTCGAATTCTAATATTAAAAATGAAATATTTTTTAATTGCTGTTCTTGACAAAATGAAACGTTATCAAAGATATTATGTCGATTAGAAATGGAATTTGAAATATTTCAATCTGTAATATTAGCCAGATGTTTACCTAAAGTAATTTAAATAAAATCACTAGTACATGTTACCATCATCTTGTAAATGTATTGCCAATTTCAATTAAACTCCAAGACGATAAACCTTAAGTTCTATATGTCTGAATAAACCACTTGAAATCTCTATTGAATAGCTGCGTTAGTTCCTATTTGTTGCAATCATACTGCATTTGGGTATTTCAATGTATGCTAATATACATTAATTGGCAAGAATAAATATGCAAGATTGTGATTTTATTATTCTTTCCATTTATTTATTTATAATGAACTGAGAAACATGTAATACCAACTTATGTTTGGCGGTTGAAAGAGCAGTCTCGGAATACTGGCATTTTAGAATAATCGTGTTCGGCATCTAGATAGACGTCTTGATCTTAGAAATGTTCATCTCCGAATCAGTGAATTTTCGGCTTTGAACCACACAACAGTGTCCGTAACTGATTTACTCATTGATTCATATTTAATTAACTTTTCTTTTGATATATCATTTCAATGCATATCTTATTGTTCAGTAGAATCTCGATTTCTTGAAATCGATGTGGTTTGTAAAATTGTTTCGAGGAATCGGTAGTTCGATACATCCTGTTCCGAACCAGATTTGACTTTTTGTATTATTTTCGATTCCTTTCTTTATATAACCTTGTATGGAGACAATCTGTGTGTGGAATAAAACCATTTGCTGACGTATGTACATTTATTTTTTTTTGTTTATTGTTAAATGAATATAAAACTTAATTAGCAGGAAGTGAAGTAAAGACTGCTTACTCTTCCGTAGCACCTGAGTCTACCCCCGCTTTTTTTTTTGGTGGGGTCCATGTTGTTCAGATGTTTTTGGTTTTTAATTGTAGTGCATGTATTGTTTTGGTCTTGTCTTCGTTGTTCTCCGAGGTTTTTCAGTTGTTTATAGATTTTTCCCTCTTCAAATAACCCTTTAGTATTTCTTGATTTTACATCAAAGAAAACGGGACGTTGGTGGAATTAAAAGACCAAGCATAAAAAACTAAAGTTTCTGTCCTAACTTCTTTATCATCCTTGCAATGAACAAATTTAAATTAGAGAGTTTTTCCGGCACCATTTTGTAAAAGAGTGACATTTTCATTGGCAATGATAATATAATTCGGTGAATAAGACTGGAGAATAATTTTTAACTGGCCTTACCAATCACTCATATGAACAGAACCTGAATCTAATGATTTTGCTTAATCACATACCTATTTAAGGTCGGAGATACCTAATTGGGAAATATTTCAGATTTTTATAAAATTTGGCATTCAAATAGAGTACGCTGAACTGCATCTCAATTTCAAAAAAATAATGTAGGTCCCTTTAATCATTCCCAAAATATGGTGTTTCAAGGTTTGGCAAACAGATGGGTAAATACATAGAATACACGCAGTTATCGCTCCAAATAGTCAAATATTTAGACTTAAAATTATGATTTCTCAGTTCCTAGAATTAAAAAAATGATATATTATAGCCATTAAAATGTTCTTTCTATTGATATAAAATTTATTGGGGGTCACCAGATTCGTTTTATTTTTATTTATTAATTTTTTGTTTTGATTAATTACTGTCATGACTGTACGAAGAGTGAAAATAGGCGTCAAAAAGCCAAAAATAAGCATAACGTCGTCACCAAGTCCCGATAACAAATGTAGATTTTTAGTGTTTTTCACAGACAGGACCTATATTTGAATGATTTCCACAACACGAGCGAAGCTGGTGACCTTATGTTTTTATATGAAATCTACTGTAAAGTCCTCTATTTCAATGAATTTAAATCAACCTTATTGAAGAAATATAAAAGCTAATATAATATTTCTTCGATATTTACATGCAGTTTTGAATATTCTAGCTGCAGGTAAAATTTCATGAAAACCCGTAATTTAGCGGATTTAGGTACCTCCTACCTTAAATATAATACTGTGTATTTCCTTAAATCTTTTTTTTTTTGTCACACAGAGGATTGTTTGAAATCATAAATTTCCAACTTATCAGCAATATATATCTAAAGAACGAGGGTCGGATATAGGACTTTCTCAGTCTCTCATTGACGTAAACCATTTTAACGAAACTAATCCTAGTTATTTCATATTTTGAACCAAATTGTTCACCCCCTTGTCTAATCGGCTCTGATTTCTTATCTAGCCAGACATTTTTGCAATTTAAGTTTTTTCCCCAATAGCTTGGTATTTTTCCTTTAACGTTTTACATTCTAATTTTTTTTTTCAGGCATCTTTGATATGCTGATCTAGATACCCCCTCCCCATTTGTCCGTTCCAACTTTGTATTCCTCAGCGTTACTTATTCGTAATTTCGATTACAATAATATGAGAATTATTTAATATGTTTATTAATTGATTTTTAATGTTAGGTGCCGTTACTCTTATTTGCACACATAGTTTATGATATAATTTTTAAACATTTTCCTTTTTTTTTTTCGATTTTCATAAAATTATTCATAAGTCTTCAAGTATATTATATATTTTAATAAAACTCACCAATAAGTTCAATTTCACAGACTTTTATCTTATTGTCAGGTGGTAGAAAACGAACATATCTACAAACTGTTTCTGGAACATCCAAGTCATTGGTAGGCTTTTGACCGTTGTAAATCACTATCCCATTTGAATTTGATACATTGGAACAATAAACATAAAAATTTCCCTTTTCATTAGTGGAAGTATCTACAAAAATAATAACATATTATTACTGAGTTATCACTCTATTTATGTATTTGATTTATCAGTATGTTGCTTTGGCAGGTATTCCTCACCGTCAATAATTCAGCATTATACCACTGACATATAAACGGAAGGTTGGAAATGCCGTAAGTATTTGACCTGTTACACAATAGTTACGCTTTAGAAAATGTTCCATCACTGGGTACACTGGACCACATGTTAATGTCCGTTATACATCAACAGGATGTATATAATCAAGGATATTCAAACGGGATACTGATTTGTATCCAAGATTGAATTTTTAAATTTCAAGATCTATCGGTCATTTAACACCGACTTAGGAAGTACACAATAACTAAAATGTATTTCTGGTTGCTATTCATAATACCACAAAGTGCAAGGAATATGGCAAACATCGCAGAAGGCTACTAATGACATTTGTTAATAACATTTGATCCCAAAAAGCACTCCCACTGAATGTTAAGATTTATTCATCAAAAGTCAAGCTGACCTTATTAATTCGGTAAGAAGAAATTTACGATACCACAAATGTCATTGTCTATAGCCTTGTTAGTTTAGAATAAACCAAAGTTTGAAATTAAATTCTCCAAAATAATGATACGAGTTATAAATTATCAAAATGCATTTTTAGGTTTAACAAATTATTTTACACGATTAAAAATAATTGAAACCCTCCCAAAAATACATTTCCCAAAAATATGTTAACCGTTTGAAGTATTTGGCATGACTTTCAATCACTTCAAAAATGTATTCTTGTTAGAAACTATACTGTTGGTATACTTATAAATGCACATTCATTACCTTTGCCACTTTCACACCGCGAAAATGGTTCACTATATCGACATAAATGCCTAATATAATTCTTGCTGTTTAATCAGAGGACGGAAAGGTACATATACTTTAAACCAAACAATAAGAAAAACAGACAAAAAAAATAAACAAAAAAGATATTGCTGTAGTTTCAGGTGATGTTGGACATGTTCCCACTGTCATAACATTTCATGTGCCTCCACTGATTTGTGATTTCCATCGGATTGCCTTTGTTGAACTTCACGACGGGTGTCGTATATGGAGCAGCAATTGCTTGCCCTCCAGGGTTCACTCCTGGTTTTTACAGGAATTCGTGTTGTTCATTGTTTTTTTAAGTTTTCTGTTTTTATTTGTTGTGCTTGTGGTTGTTAATTTATCTTCCCGGGTTTTGTCTGCCCAGTGGATTACGATTTTTTATTATTGCTCCTTTGGTATATTTGTCATTTTTAAAAATGTTCGAAACTGATACCCTGGTTTGTAATAAATACAATACTACTATTTCAACATTTCATTGTCTAGGGCAAGTATTATATTTGTACCACTTTTTCCAACCATTTTGTGAACAAAAAACAAAAAAACAAAAAAATAATAATAAAAAAAAAGAAGAAAACAACAAAAACCAATAAAAACAATTGTAGAAGTCGCTGCAATGAAATGTCTAATGTTATTCAATTTTGGACATCATGTTCCATCTTTCGCTAAATTAATAGGACAATATTTAACATGTCTATTTCGCATGTCTGCCTTTTAACGTTGTTTCCTAACTGAATACTTTGTATTTCACAAAACTTATATATGTTTTATCCTGGTTTTATTTTATTATTTTCATGTCTAAATTTTATTTATTGTATTATCGGCATCAACCTAAAATTAATTGGCATAGTTTTTTGTAATAGAAATTATAGTTCCACAAAACGCTGATATTTTCTCTGTATGGATTACATAATGTATTGCAACTTCTATAATTTTGTTTTTGAGGTGAAAATATCTTACAATCTGAATGAGTTGAAACCCTGTACATTTTATCAAAACACACCTGGTTTAGAAACAACCCCCATACAAGGAGTCTCTTCGACATCAGATTTCCGTATTGTCAATAAAATGCAAACGGGTTAACTACATTATCAAACTAGATTAAATGTTGTTAGTTTAAAGAAGAATTAAAGAAAATATAAATGTAATTCTCGATTTAAATGGTAAAGTTTGGTTATAAAAATTTTTCCTTAAAATTCCTAGTTAAAATCCCTACGTTTTTAAACTGAGTGGAACCTGTAAACATGTACTTTCCTTAAATATATTGATAAGTCACACAAACCAATTCGAGAAATGCATCCAACCGGTTACATTAGATATTTGTATTATTTTATGTGAAGGATATAGTATTATTCAGCTGATCAAAATGTAAAGATTATAAAGACAGAGGATCAGAGGGATGTGCCTGTATCGCTCACGAAAGCCATTTTTATTGATGTACATCAAAGAGAGAAGTCACTTCTCCCTATCATTATGAAGTGTGGTAAACCTTATAGGAACCAACTTTGTCTTCATCAAGGTCATTTTACTTACATGTCAGCATATTCTAAAATGTGGCTGTTCTCCAGAAGATTTTTGCGTGTATTTCCCGTAAGGTCTTATGTTAAAAGGAGCAATAAAAAAAACGCAGTCCATTAGACAGAGGAAACCCGGGAGGGCAAATGAACAACCACAAGCACAACAAATAGACCCTGAAAACTAAAAAACATTGAACAACACGAACTCACATAAAAACCAGGAGTAAACTCAGGTGCTCCGGAAGGGTAAGCAGTTCCCGCTCCGCATATGACACTCGTCGTGAAGTTCAACAAAATCATTCCGGTGGTAGTCACAAATCTGTGGAGGTACATGAAATGTTGCGACAATGGGAACGGTTCCAACATCATCTTAGATATTTGAATACTGTGACGGTCAATCAAATCGTGATGATGACCATAACATTTCCTAGTTGAGGATATCAACTTATCCCGGATAAAACCCTTGTTAAGAAGCTTCTGCGACAGCAGTAATCCTCTTTGTCGAAAGTCATGGTAACTCACGCATGCCCTTGAATATCGGATAAGCGTAACGTAGATTCCATATATTTCTACTCAAAAAGGGAAAGTTAACGATAGCAAAGTCGAAGTCATCACGTTTGTCATAACGTGATTTCTTCAGATATCCCTCGTAGTCCTCTACCGATCGGCAGCACTAGAGAAACAACACTTGGTAAGCACTTTAAGAGGAACATTCAGACCATGTTTGGTTTCAAGCAATTATGCGGTTCTGTTGATTATTGTTATATGTCGTAGACACTTTCTGTCAAGTTTTGCTCTATTTGGCCAACCAGTTTAATATGCTTTCTGTCAAGTTTCGTTCCATTTGTTATTTTAAAAACGTATTATCTTTAATTATTTTGTTGAGAAACTGATATACAAGGAGTCGAACGCTTGGTGGTTAATAGTCTCTGCTTTTCTATTTTAGTTTTTTTCATACTATGCTCAACAATTGTTTTCAATTGAGAATTTGTGTTATAATTAACGTATTGGATACGTTTGAGAAAGATATACATTTTTTATTTCATTTTAGCCGAGGTGAGGTAATTTTCCAGGCTTTTATGTTTTTTGGACGCAATCAGCGCGTGGCCTTTGAAAAAAATAATTTGTTTCATCGTTCCTTTCAATAATATTCCAGTGTTTTCTGATAATTAGTCCGAACTGTTTGAAACAGGTGTTAAAGTTTGTAGCAAATACTAGTGGTTGTGCTTTGTTTTTATTTTTAGGCCTGTATTTAAGAGTTTTTATTATAAGTTAAAATAGCTTTTTGACACTGCATTTCTAATTTCAGTGAGCTTGTAGCCTCGTTTCATTAAATTAGTTTTAAAGAATTCAATTTGTGATTTAGTTTCATTTTCATCACCAGTAGATCTGATTATTCTGGTTACTTCCCCAGTTATTAAACTTTTAAATACCGCGGACAGGTGTGCCGATGTTTTCAGTAGGTTTCTATATATTTTAAAATCAAGTATGTTTTCTCTGTAAAATCTATTTCCTCTGAATATGGTAGTGTCCATACATTGAAATTCACTGCCTGATATTTTTTGAGTAAATTACAGAAGTGGGTGAATGCTATTTGCTATATTGGAGAATTGTTTCAAATGTTCCTCATTTGCTTCAATGATAATAAATCCATCATTTCTGTATATAATAATTTCAAACATTCTAATGTCGTAAGAGAGGGACTACTCGGAGAACCCCTGGGAACCCCTGTGCACTGGAGATAGCGAGTGCTACAAAATTCAAATTCATTATTCTATCTTCTATCTTATTAACAAAGGCTGTCGTGTCATGAGTGTATGTCCATTGTTTAGTAACCACTGGACACAAGAAGTAGTCAATGTATTGGCTAATTCTTTCGGTGGGACATCCACATAGTGATATGATAGGCCTGCCATGTATATTTGTACTTTTTAAATATTTGTAATCAGTTTCCAATAATTTTATGTTTTCCTCATTAAATTTATGTATTTTGGGAAATATGTACATTCGTCCTAATCTAGGTTCTCTTTTCTCAGTGAGATATTTATATGTAATTTTTTCGATCCTGTCCATTTTTGTGCAGGTCGTTAATTACCTTTATTAGTCTTGTGTGCACTTTATTTGCACTAGATTCCTTGATCTGTTTGTAATGTGATTGTTTTGATAAGTGCGTATGTCATTGTTTTATGTACAGTGAGCTGTCTATAATAACAGTAGAGGAGTTCTTATCTGCCTTTTTAATCACGATGTTACTGTTATGTTTCAGAGAGTTCAAGGCTTTTTCCTGACCCATATTTAGGCTTTTTCTATGTATAACAATCGGTAACCTTCCTAGGTCAGTTTTGTATGAAATAAGTAAGTTTCAAGCACTGAGTTCCCTGGCTCAGGATTAAAACTAGAATTTTGTGAGCAAGGGTGGTGTATGAGAGTCATTTATTAAAGTGATATTTACACCTCATTTTTCTCGACAGTTCATTCCAGTCTCTTAATAATTCTTGTTTTGCATTTTTGATGCAAGGGGTTGAAATAAACTTCAGTCCTTTAGATAGCACTAGGATATCATTTTCATCCAATGGTGTACTTGTTAATTGGTTCACATTTTGAAATAGTTTCTTGATTTCAGCTTTTTTTCTCATTTGGTTCTGTTTTTCTTTTCCTTATTATTGATTTAGCCGTCTTTTTACTTTTGTGTTTGCTTTTAAAATGTCTATTTCCCATAGTGATTCTTATGGTCTATTAAATGTTCTGCTTTAGCCATTGTATCGTGTATTATTATTTGTAAATAATTTTTCTTTACTGAAGAAAATATTACATGTATCAATATGTTATTATCTCTGCTTTAGAGATTTGTTTAGAATGAACCTAACATCTAAGTTGTACGACCTTGATATTTCAACACGACAGGACATATCAATGTTTGATTGGTTGGATATAGAGTTACGGAATGGGTCGGCGTGGTGAATAGCCAGAGTGATGTACAATATTGTAAAAAAAAAACCAAAGACTTTGTGTATATTCATGTATTGTGTATTGTATTATTAAAAATACCCAATCAGTGATCCCAATTTTGATACACTGTTCGTGCACATTTCAACAAATAATGTTTCATTTACTACAGTACTATATGATAAAAGTACTCAAATTCAATCCTAAACAATTCAATACGAGTGACTAATGTTTCGAATATTTATTTAGGCAGGTTTCTGAAAAGTATTGATTAATTGCATAACTGACCAAGATACGATAACATATAGGGATTTAAAATCATTGTGACGTGAGGCAAAGTTTTAAACCTGTCGGTTCCAAAATATGATAATGTGTAACATGTGATTGAGGAAACCGATATCAATAATAATCAATCAATAATTACATCATTGGTCTCCTGGAGTTTTTGTTTCAAAAAATAAATGAGCACCATTAATGAAGTAATATGGGGAGCTTAAGCTATCACATGACTAATTAATCAAATCGTGCTAATTATAATCTGGACATGATGTCAAATTAGAATATATTTAAAACGCCGACTAATCTCTGAATTAAGAGGAGGTATAAGTTGCCGAAAGGTGGGGGTTACGTTAACTGCAGTACATGGTATAATGAAGGCAATATAACATACAGGCAATTAAGAATAATTTTAATTATAACTTGAGAACTTACATATATTTAGAAAATAGAATATCAAAGATAATTTTCAATGCAAACACATTTTACAGTGTTTTAAATAGTAGCTAGGAGTTCATTCACAATTGCAAGTTCCTAAGCTAAATTCACGAGTAAGTTGATACTTTTTAACAAGTAAGGATTCCTTCTGGATCTGAACCCTCTATTTCCACGATTATCTTTATTTCCACGGCCACGTCAACCACGGCCGAGAATTAACTTTTGCAAATTTTCAAGTTCTTTTGCAGTCAGCAAAATTACTATCCTCAATAGGTTTTTCCTCATTGTCACTTAGGCTCTTTCTGGTTGCTTGTTGATATTTATTGTCCCACTCATTTTTCAAGGAGGTAATCTTATTAGTTCAGGTTAGTCGACTCTCTGCACTTGATGGTAAATCCAATTTCTGTTCTCGTATTCATAATTATGGTATGTATTCTTGTGTTAATGTTGAACAAGAATTCTTGTGTAAGCTCCATTACTTCTTGCTTGAACTGTTTCTGCAGGTTGCGTACGATGGCTGAAATCCCGACATTAAAGAATACTTTTGCCTCATCCAATTCATGTTTTGGCGTGAATTTGATGTGTAGAGTGGCGTAACGGGTAATAGACATTTTAAAAGTAAGGTTGTTCTCAGTAGAGACTGACACATTGTGCGCTAGGGTGGCAATATGCTGCGGCTTTTGTAAGTGATCTTCAACTTCGCGTAAGCACGTGTTGATTTTTGTATCAGGGGTGTTCGTATCCAATTTAATGGTATTCTACAATTGAAAGTCTATTTCTTTGTCAAAATCACAAATTTTGTTTCTCGGTTTTGACTGGGAAGCAATAATATCCCCAAAATGCATAATATCGGATCCGCAATCTGACATAGTATTGTCTGTATGTTAGTTTTAAAGATTCGAAAATATTTGCTAGAGGTACACTGATACTGCAAGTGTAAGTGTGAAATGTTGAGTAACCACATACCAAGTTTCTATCCGTTCTTCTATATCAGTATGTTCAACATTTGGATTTTTGCAGATGGGAATGATATTGATTTATGTATGTATAATGATGCAAAATGTCGTAGTCTATGAGACTTCTGTCTCCAAAGAATCTGATTTATAGTAAATGGTAATTTTAAAGTTCGAAAAGTCTCGTTAAATTCCCACAACGTACTGAATGGTAAAAATATTTTTATTATTATCTACATGAAACCACAAGAATAAATGTGAACAGATGGGATGGAAGAGATCGCCCAACCAAGGACAATACAAGGGTTAGTCCCAATTGAAGTACCACTTCGACAATCGATATTAACACATTAATTTGAGACCACTCCCAATCTGCCACAGACTATTCTATCCGTATTTGTATTCCCATCGGGACAAAATGAGGAAACTTTATCAAAGATCACCCATATATGCTTCCTGTGGGGTTTCGTTCCATTTGAGCAAGCGATTTCAGAGATATTTTTTTATATAAGCCAATCAGTAAGTAAGAACTGTCAATGGTGACCATACATGTACTACAATCGGGATGAAATAAAGAATGTTGTAAAGAACTTCCCATAGATGTTTCCTGTCAAGTTTCGTTTTATATATTTTTATTTCGCCCATGGCGGCCACGTTTGTTGTGAGATAGGGACGAAATGAGCATTATTTTAAAGGACCTTAAATAGATGTCTATTGCCGAATTTAATTCCATTTGGCCCAGTGGATTCAGAAGATAAGATTAAAATGTGAAAAGTTAACGGACGGTCGACGGACGACGGACGGACGAACGAAGGACGCCAAGTCATGACAAAAGCTCACATGGCCTTTAAAAAGGTTTCTGTTTCAAATATTTTTTCTTTTGTTTTAAGCATGATTGAAGTAGAAAAAAGTAGACGGTCACTATCGGAAATCGAGAGTATGCAATCAGTCTATTATGAAATTAATCCATAAAACCAAAACCAAATAAAAAAAGCGTAGGTTTCCGGCATAAATCCATAATTTAAGGAGTTACACATCTTGTAGGCAAACATTTTGAAAATTAAAATAATACACCATTGCGCATTTACATGTATATACAATGTCTACATTGCAAACTTGAAAAGGAGTTTAGGTCACAATTTGTTTTTTTTTTATTTTCTACGCCTGTTCAGGTTTCAGAAATCGATCAACCGTGACATTCCCCAACCACGATATTTAACACGAACAAAATCTGAAAAAGATCAGTGACTGCTAGCGCACACGTTTCTCAAGCAAAAGCTATAACAGCGGCAAACACTCTTGCAAAATTCAATCAACTGTAGGTGATGCCAAAAATAATACAGAATATGAACAAATGCCGCTTAAAGACGAATGACTAGTAGCGTTCAGAAAAAAAAATGAAGACGGAAAGCACACTTCAACATGCCGGACGTTTTACACCAGTTCAATCCGATGCATTAAATATTCACGCTTCGCGATCTTGGTGTCCCAGAAGAGACGGGTCACTTTGGTACAGTAGAAATTTTCATAGTGAAACCTATTTGGTCTAAAGTTTGTAATAGAATACAGAATAGTTGAAATAACAGAAGTCACCAATAAAATGTACAATTTGTTCAGTATCCCACACAAAGAAAACATAACTGGAGCAGAGAGTTAGGAACCGAAATACTCTGTGGTTGCAATGATATCGTACGAAATATGGGTAATTTGTCCAGACCCGGATGCAGTTCCCTGAATGTGGTGAATATATGTAATTGAACCCAGCGTCGTCCACGTAGCCATTGCCATAAAGACCACACCCCCCCAAAACTTCCTGACATTTCAATAGGCCTCTTCTATGCATGAAAAAAAACTTTCTATATTCATCACATTCGCCACAAATCTTGAGAACATCGTGTACAACCAAAACATAAGATATGAAGTTCCATGATATCTTAAAGACTTAAAGACCAATCAGTCCCAGTTATATCTTATACCTATATTAAACCAATTGCAACCACTGTTCTCAACCACACAATGATACTGCGCTACCTCAAAATTGATTACTTTAAATCCAAACCAATTGATTGGTCCTGCTCATCTTCTCAACTCACTTATAGTCCTGCTAGCCACGCTATTACTGGTTACCCAAGCATTGTTAACAATACTAGATTAGAAGAAATCTTTGCAAAAGTTCTCAAATACAATAATGGGCGATTGAAATAAAAATTAATGAACAAAGTGATGATTTTAATTTTCCGATTGCAAACTTCATCTTTTGCAGCAGTTACATACCAACGTCTTCAACGTATGAGGTGTATATTTCACATTTGATTCGTTTTTGCCGCGCATGTGATTTATACAACGCCTTTACGGCAGCGCGAGATTGCAGTTACATACTTCTAAGACAGGGTTATGTTCAGTCTCTATTAACTTTATAACTCAAACAATTTCACGATCATCATCACGAATTGATTGACCGATACGAAGATTCTATCTTGCTTACAAGACTTAATATCTTCAGTTAGATTTCACTTCCTCCTAGAATTGACAAATCCCTGGAATTCACAGTTTAATGGATTTTACTCACCTGCAGTGCAACGGGTACCGTTAACGAAGCATAACATGCTCAACCTTCCGGAGCCCTGAATGTCACTCCCGGTTTCAAATGGGAATTCACATTACTATTGCGTTAGTTTCTTTGCTGCCTTGTTCTGTTTTTTTTTGTTTTTTAGTTTATTAGACGTTCTGTTATTTTTCAGTTATTCATGTATTCTCGTGGCGTGTTTGTTGTGTTCCTTTCTCCTGATTCTGTCTTTTCCTTGAACTTCAAATTTGTGAACTCTTCCCACTGTTCTGTCGCTTCGATATTTGTTTGCTGACATTTACGTAAGATTAAAAGGCGTCTCATGTTTTCATCCAATTGATATAAAATTCAGAAAATTTCAACAAATAAGTATTTTTTAATAGACATGAGGTACGAATGGCCACAAAATACTTTTTGTGTGCTTTGAGAAACGGGAATGATCCGTGAAGAGACAAATACGTTCTTTCTTCATTATCAAAAAATGGAGCGTGGGCTCCTCATACATTTGTCACAAATATCATCATTGAATATAATTTTATCTTACACAAATACAACTGCTCTTTAGTCACCTAAAAACTTTCAACAAAAAAGAAAAAAAACATCTCATATTTCTGGGATTTATATATATATATATATATATATATATATATATATATATATTTCCTCCTATGGGGGAGCATGTTGCATAACTATTTTACAATTTCCTCAACTACGTACATATAAACAGATAGTTTGAAAGGGATTTCAAAGTTTGTATGTGATAAGATTAATATTTAAAATGTTCAAAATGAATAATCAAAATTTTTGCACATTCTATATACATACGTAATGCACAATCTGCCGAACACCTCGGATTCTACATCTGATAAATAAAGAAATAAGTTTGTATTTTTGTATGATAGGATGTTTCAAGCTCAGTCTGTATCGTTCATACCGTGAAGTGCTACGCTAAAGTCTATTGGGCCAATGTTTATGACATCACGCCAGAATTCGTCGCGATAAGGAGTCATGTTGGAACATGACGATATTATGTGGACTATAGGGTCACTATAAAACATTCCACATTTTTGTCACAAAAGTTCCTGACCAGTTTCACAATGTTTTACCATAGTGAAACAATGAAGAAACACTGCTTCTTTAAATGTTCATGTTTGCTTAATATGGTCCATGCATAATGTGGTTCAATGACATTATGGATGATTTTAAAGTAACTAAATTCACTGCCGAGTTTATAAGTTCTTGCCAGGAATTTTTCTCATATTACATTACACAACATTTGACAGTTCTTTTCCATATAAGCTGTTTAGGGAATACCCCATGTTTCTGTGTCTCTATCATCTTCCTCAAATCTTTGAATATAGACATATATGATGGCTTCACAATATCCAGGTATTACATAATGGTCTGCTGATGTCACTCTTCTTATATGTTCAATCCTTACTTGTAAAACTGGGATTCAACTCCTTTAAGTTTAATCATGGCCTGGCTCAGAAGTACATCACCTGGACCTTGAGGATCGTCCTGTAGAATGTCCATTCCTAGAAGGCATTCAGCTTCTATTTCTGCTATGATAAGCTCTTTGTTTAGCTGGAGCTCACCCAGTTTCAAATTAAAATTGGCCTTACCTATACCTCTGCTCCAGACAAGCATGAGGATTCTGAAAGTTTTCAATATATGGCATCAAGTTATACTTCTGTAAAATCCTCATGATATCAGATATAAAACAACACTTTGACAAAGGACTGTTATGTAAGTACAGTAATAAGCGTGTCATGAAAATTTGTTTCGGTATGTATCTGGACGGTAGGTTACATAAACGGCCGAAAAACATTAATTTTTTCAAGTCAATGATGCTAGAAATTGTGGTCCAGCCCAGTAAAGAGGTACATATATCAGTTTTGAGCGTTGTGGGAGTCCTTGCAAATATTTTTCTGAAAGTAAGTTCTCACTTTCTGTTAATCCATTCCACAGTTCACATCCGTATAATGCTTTGGAATAACACAAGTTTATTATGATCTTGCTGCACGTGACTGGATTTAAGACGGACGTATGAACCCAATGTCTGATAATGGACATGCTGAGTGATCTGATTATTCTACATTCAGCTATTGTTCTATCCATTGAGTTGAATTTGTTGTTGATTGTTATTCCGACATGTTTAACAGAATTACACACAGGAATTTCGACATTAAGATCAATTTTGATTGTACGTGTCGAGAATACCATTACTTGACTTTTGGCTTGTGAAAATATAAATTTCCATTTTCGACTGTATTCATAACAAAGGTTAATCGAAAACTGCATAAACGTTTCATTTGATGCTACGAGTGCGATGTCGTCGGCTTGACCGGGACAAGCAGTTTGAATATCTAATACCAAGCACCTTTTCCCGACGCAGAAACAAGGTCAATTAATTCGTTGATATATACTAAATAGATTTTGGATGACAATGTACTACCTTGTCGTACTCCCCTGATCAAATCAAAATATCTCGATAGGTTACCATTGCTGTGACCACAACTCTTTAGATTCTGATACATATTGTCTAAAAGGGTCCACAATTTTCCAGTCACACCAAATTCAAAAAGTTTCACTTTTAAACAAGCGTGGTCCACGGTATCAAACGCACGCGTACTATCGAAAAGGTAACGATGACGTTTGAGTTCCGTTCAATATAATGGTGAATAGTTTCTTGGAGATCAAAGGATGCAAACATACTACATAGTCTCTTTTGATGTGCGACTTGTTGAGGATTTGGAAAGTTTTTAAGTTGATCATTCAGTCTGTTATCTAGTAACTTTTGAAAAACTTTACAAATGCTTGGTAGTAGAGAAATACTTCTATATGAATTAACGTCAGTTTTTGATTTGTTTCCTCCTTTGTATAACAAAATGACGACGCTTCATTTCCATGACATCGATGTAACGCACTTATCTAAAATTATATTAAATAGATTGCATAGATTGTTAAATAATACTTGGCCACCGTATTTTAAATGTTCAAATGAAATTTCATCAACACCGGAGGCTTTTTTATTCGGAAGGCCCTTTATAAGTTTTGACAGTACAGATATTTGAACGAGCGGAATTCCAAGTTCATCATTTATATTTCGTATGGATTCAATTTTTCGTGAGATTTCATCATTATTTCGGCTTACAGGTACATCAGCAATGTTTTCAAAATGTTTTAAAAACTCATTACAGACATCAGCTTGATCGGATAAAACTTTCTCATGCGATTTAAGGATAATTGACTATTGTCACGAGCTCTTCGGCTATTTAGTAAAGTCCATGCATGCTTTTGGTCAACATCTAATGAGTGTTCAATTTTCTTGCACGTAGATGAAATGAAGGTGTCATAGGCTAATCGATATTTTTCACGAAAAAGTTTTTTCGACGCTTTATAGTTCACATAGGACTCGAAAAAATTACCACGCGGTTTACCACAGGAGATCCAGTCTCGACGTAGTATTTTCATATCATTCTGTATATTGCCTAATTCACTATTCCAAAATGGTTCCAAGTGCCTCTGGAACTTAACTTTTGGTAATGTGTCAGTCTCAGCTTTATGTATGGCACTAACAATGTGACTGTAGTAGGTCTCAATATCAGAACATGTTGAATCTAAAGCCCAGGGATTTTGGGAAACAGCAAAAGTGTAGTCAGTCACCGAATCATTTTGTATAGTCATATCCCATGCGACTCTGCTTGACATATTTGCATTACCCTTTTCAGTCGGAGGTTGGGGTACTGAAAGTGACATATATATACGGCAAACAATTGGATAATGATCCGACACGTTCATGCTATTATCATTTAAAACTTCAGCAGACAGAATTGTGTCTTTTAGTTCGTTTGACAATACTGTATGGTCAATCATAGTAGTTGGTCCATCAGTGTATCCTTGGAATGTAAAAAGTGGACCCTGACAAATCAAGTCCGAGTTTACTGAGAAAATATTACATTCATTCAGTATCTCCTCTGAATAAGTGCTACGTTCATCGGTATTAAAATCATAGCGCGATCCACGAATTTTCGCATTAAAATCACCCATCTCCGAATTTGTATTCCCCATGGCCAGAAGGAGCGATTAAGAATAAACCGACAATCCTCACACTTTATGTTTAATTGGGCTGATTTGGTAGAAACGTTTTGATTTGAAAAAAGTCTTAGATGTGTTTCATGGATGTTTCTCTCAGTTAGAAAGTCACGCATGCAACTCTCTTTGGAGATTTTACTAATGCCACTAACAAAAAATCTTTCTATCCGCTTGTGTTTTTGTCCATAAAATGTTTGTGTTTTGTTTGTAGCCATGTTCAAGTCGGTTTTGTCAATAACGGATATTGTTTTGATGTCATCACTTAAGCTAACACGGTTTGTATTTAATGAAGAACAACATACGTTTTGTGGAGGCAAATATTTCATAGGAGAGTTACAAATGTTTGGTAAGTTGGTTTGTGTAGCATGCTTGGTTCAAACGCTGATTTCAATGATTGTTTCGTTTTGGACTTCATCTGTGTTCGCATATATTTTATTTTCTTTAATTGCGTCAGCGTATTTCTTCACTTTGGCCTCTTGAAGATATTTTATCTTATTTTCAAAACCATTTACTTTTTTGCGTATATCCGACACGGAAATTGTACTGGAGGAAACCATTGCTTCTAAGCGTTCATAAACATGTTCGCTTTCCTTGATTTTGCCATTTAATATATCGAATTTAGTCTTTAGTGATGGGAGACCTGCGTAGCGTTGATCTTGAATACTATCTAATCGGCATGACTCTGACTCGAGTTTTTTCTGCAGGTTCGAAATATAAGATTTCATGTTCTTTATTTCAGATGAATTCTTAGCATTTGTCTCGCACGCAAGTTTTGTGTTTTCAGAAAGTAATTACACATGTACCACATATTTGTGTTTTGGGTCTCAATAAAATAAATTTACCTCTCAAAGTCTTAAAATTTCCTATACCTCAATAAAATGCTTCAAACCAAAAGAAGTTGTACAATTGTGTTTTTCGGTATTAATTATTTGAGAAATCCATTTAAGCTATTCAGATTACAACTGTTGCAAATGTTTTCAGTTTATATGTGGTATACATATACAAGATAATCAGTAATTCTGATCTTTTGCACTGAATATTTCGAGAAAACAATTTGGCATGGTTCATTCTCTATACAGTATATAATCTTGGTTTTTTATGTATCGCATGGGATTACAATTATATAAATTATAATTTTGTTACGTAAAATTGTATATTCTGCTAATACAATTACCTTTGGCATATATTTTACTTACTTTCTGAATCTACTATAAGTGATGAAATTAAGACAAATGGAGACTACAATAAGCAAAATATCATACTTCAACTGGAATTTGAACTTTAATGTTCTATTAATAAAAAATAAGGGACATGGTGTATTAACTCACGACTCAAAATTTATTCCCGAACCAGACAAAACGAAACTCAAAAGAAAAATCGCTGATATTACTGCTGTAATACATCACATGTACAATGTGGCCCTTCAACGTGCAGTAAACACTCTTAACCCACTTCAAGTTTTAGACTAGAACTTCTTATGGTAATTGCAATGATTTAATTAGCGAATACATAACTGCTTAATGAAATAATTATATATGCTCAACGTTATTATAAGATACTTGAACTTTAAAAAGATAAGTGTTTTTAAGTACATGTATTGTACTGAGAAACTATATATAAATCTGAACCAAATTTAAGTGAAGAATTTGAATTTACACGAAAGTGTGACGAACAGACGGGCGAACATCGTGAGAAATCTTAATCTTTTTAGGAAATGCAGTAATAATGACGAATGGAAATCAAATAAATAAAATCCCGTTTTGCTTTGCTTTTGCTTTATACTAAAATTACTTCAAGACTTAATATAATAACATAAATTGACAATAATGCCATGAATTAATATCACTTACCAATAAAATTCATATACACATTCTTTATCACGCTATATTCTCCGAGATCAACTTCAAACCACGAGTTTGATTCAGTAAGACCGGTACATGATTCAGGAGAACGACTACCATCAACAATTGACTTTGTAGATGTGATAGACGGGCCATGATAGGCTGACCTTTTTAAAGCAAGGTTTCTATGATCTGGAATATTGCACAGATAATTAAAGAAGACATAAGAAAATTAAATTTGATTTTTATTTTTTGGTTTTTCTCAAATCTCATTGTAACAACAATCGATTAATATATACCGCATAAATAATATATGAGTTCATGTGCGTGCAAGAGTTTTTGCAGCAGAATTCAAATTAAATATTTTAACTTCTAATATACGTGGATGGTTTCCATCAGGTAAAACATAAAGAAATACTTAAAAATGTGGGAACGACATAACGTTTCAGGCATTTTGAGTCATTTTACAATGATATCTACAGTACGGCTCAATTAGAACATCACCTCACGTTAACTTCAAGTTAACATAATCTCTGGTTTCAATCTCTGTTCTAGGACCAAAACACCAGAGATCAGAACAGCTACTGGTACACGAGAGATTTGAAAGCAGAGATTAGGATAGGTTCAAATCTGTGGTCTGACCAGTCATAATCTCTGCTTTATTGATTTATCAAATCTTTGGTCTGATTTATTCATCTGCGCACAATTTTTAATGTCAAATTTTGAGGGAATAAGTGTAGATATCAATTTTTTTTGCATTTTTTGGGTTATTCCATATCGGAACTGAGTTCTATGCGTAAGGATTTTACAGTATACACATTTACTTCCTGGCCTTAAAAATGTAAAGAACTTACCTAAGTTGCAGTATTGTCCGTATTGTCCGCTGCTACATCCTTCTGTGCAAGTGCCATCACCCTCACACTTGCTTTGTATACAGAATTCCGAACTGCACCCCAAAACGCATGTTCCATTTCCAGGAAAACAGAGTTGATTTAAACACTTAGAGTCGCATTCATTTGTACAGTTTATTCCATGGAAACTAACAGGACATCCTGTATCATCATAATATAAATGTCACATTATTTCTACATTGATTACTAGTTTTCGTCGGGATTATTCTGCTTATTTATTACGGTGAGAAGCACAGAGTATATAGAAAAAAATCCATGTATAATAAACTAATCATAACAAGAAAAAGCACCGAAAGTAATGCACTAGCAATGTGAACTCCCGTTCAAAACCGGGAGTAATCCGGAAGGGTAAGCATGTCCTGCTCTGTTTACAGCACCCGTCACATTGCCAGTAAGTAAAAGCCAGTAAAGCGTCAAGTTCGGTGAGGTGTCACTTCCAGAAGGATGTGAAATCTAACGGAAGACATATATTGTCATACGAAAGATAGAAACTTCTTACCGGCCAATCAATTCGTGATGATGACCGTAGAACGAGTGATCAATTAGGAAAGACTGGAATTAATCTGTCGTAGAAGTTAATATGACAGAAATCTGACATTGCAGAGAAACATGCCATATAAATGACATGCCCCTCAGTAGCAGATCAACTAGTTCCTTTTCTTTCCGATTTAGTAGCCAATGTAGAAATATAGCTTCATATCAAAACTAGAACAGATCTGCCAACAGCGGCGTTCCCATTGTCCCTACTTCGAATGGTATTCTGCTAGTCTTTAGAATGTTTTAGAATCCACATCTGATTCACACTAATAGTTGAGTAAGCCTTATCACAGTAGCTCTGGAGACCATCATTAATTGCTCTCAGTAAAGTCGTAAGGAGTTTTGAAAGGAGCTTAGTAGCGCATTTAGCAGAGCCTGCTGTGTACTCTTATTTGTATGGACACTTATGAAGTTTGGGAATCAAGTAAATGGAAGGGAGGTTAAAATTGTTATCACTTACAACAATACCAAATGAAAGATGGAACAGAAGTAATTAAATGTAGTGTGCTTATCTTCCCAGGTCGTTTTGACATTTAAATCTACTGCAAGTATCCGTAGCCAAATTAGAAGAAAGAAAGCAATTTACAGATTTTGGATATGAAAGCTGTTAATAAACTTTTGTTTAATATTCACTGTATTAAAGCAATGTTAAATGTATTGCGATTTTCCATGAAGTGGGTTGACATCTTCTGATTCTTCCTAGCTGTCCGTCAATTTGTTCTTTTTGTATCGGCTATCCTTTTTATTATTTTTTTTCTTATTTCGAGAGGACAACAGCCGTTTGTTTGACCCTAAGCACAAACGAGTATCCGAAACCTGAGGCTGACGTTAACAGTGTGGGTTTGAGGATCAATAAAAAAGCTGTTGTATGAGAACTTTGTCAATAACTGTATGACAATAAAAAATATAACAGGAACATAGTAAAGTCAAGAAATACCAAGGCGATATTCGAAGAAGCGTAAAATCGAAACAACTGACAAACTCCGGAGAACAAAAAAGCAAGACCAAAACAATCCAAGCACTACAATTAAACACTACAAACATACGAACGATGTGGACCCCACAAAAAAAACGGGGATAGTCTCAGGTGCTCCGAAAGAGTAGTCTCTGCTTTTTGTAGGACATATGCCATGTGTCCCCTGTCAAATCCGGTACGGGGAATGGAAAACGCCAATGGAACAGATCCATGATTTGTTCATACCTGGCAAACAATTCATAATGATGTCCATAAATTTTTAATAAGGCTGACTGCAACTTAGGGGCAACAAACCCATGACTGAGCATATTTTCTGTCAGAAGTCGGCTTTCTCCAGGAAGTCAATATATATGGCACACGCTCTGGAATAACGTATGAGTTGTGAAATAAAACTCCGTACGCCGGCGCGTTCGGAATGTTGTTGCTCAAATATGGGAAGTTGACGATTGGAAATTAAAAGTCATCCCGTTTGTCTTAAAGTTTTGTGTTCAGCCTTCCTCTGGTGTAAATTTCGAGGTGAAGGTCAAGATAAGATGCCGACTTGGCAGTGTCTATGGTGTCCTTAATTTCGAGCTGATTTGGATAGACGAGATGTAAGAAATTCCCAAAACGTGAATTGTTGAGTGACAAAACACCATCTATGTAGCGGACGCTGAAATTAAACCTACGGGTTGACTTCTTCCGTTTTTTTTTTAAGAAGCCCATCAAGGAAGTCTGCCTTATATGAGTAAAAGAACAAGACGACCAGGAGTGGCGCACAATTAATGCCCATAAGAATGCTAATGGTCTGTTGGAAAACACGTCCACCAAATTGAACAAATATGCTGTCGATCAAAAATTACATCATCAGGGCAATTTTGCCCTCTGTATATTTTTGGTTAGATTTAGAATGGTTTCAAAGACGCATTTGATATTCTAAAAGAGACGGAATATGTGGCCTTGACTTTATCAACCAATAAAATGCTGGAATATACCCTATCCTCAGTGATCGATACCTTTTGCGTTAAGTTCATGTTGTTAAGTTATGGGCAGCAAAGCTCCTAATGGAGAACCGTTTACGCGAAAGATATCGCTCAATGAGGGAGGGACACATCTGGCTGGGGAAAACTCTAAACTTTGCCGACTAAGACACAGCAGAATTAAGGTGCTTTTCGCGTAAGCTGGTGAATCACATTCACCCTTCATTGTGGATATTGAAATAATGACTGCGTGTCACATGTTTTCCCGCCAAAGCTATCAACCAATGAGGATCATACCCTATCCTCAGTGATCGATACCTTTTGCGTTAAGTTCATGTTGTTAAGTTATGGGCAGCAAAACCCCATATTACGACTATAAATGCCACGAATTCTATGACATAAATAAAATAAATAAATAAATAAATAAACCTTCTCCCAACACTCAAAATAAAAAAGAACTAATTTCCAGAATACAATTGTAATAAATCTACTAGCACAAAATTTTAGAGTTATCTATCTTTCACCACAGATTAGCCAATAACTATAGTAAATTTTTAAGACCAAAGTAGTCTGCTTTGTCTATAAATTCAGCCTCAATATCCTCAGCCTGGTCGACCGATCTAGCAAGATTCGATGCAACAACACTAGCATCAATAAGCGTATTAACGCGGCTATAGTAATCGGCACTTGCTTTACCAAACCACCCTATATGCTGCATAGCCTGGTCCACGTTCTCTGCTGAATCTGACAATGCCATTGTTATAGCACACCCCGAACGGAAGCTATGAGGGGTCTCACCTTCATAAATACCAAGAGTGGTTAAATAATACCTCAACCTCTCGTACATTACTGTATAGCTTACTGCTTGGTCCAGCACTCGACCATTCTCTGATCTAATCCGAAACAAATATCCAGTTGACAAATCAACCCCATTTGATTTACAAAATTGCACATATTCAAGTAATCCATTCACTGGACAGACATCGTTATCATCACATTTCTTTATCACGAACGTGTTGTTCTTACCTTTGTCCCCTCTCAAAGTTTTCCCAAATGTATGCCTAAAAACGATACCAGAATTGTCATTCAGTAACTTTATTTCTTGTGCAACAGCAAACGATAGGTCACTTGCGCGGTCTCCAGCAAAGAATTGCAATTTAAACCATGCCTGATCCCTGTAGAGAATAAATTTCTCTTTCAAACTAACATTACTCTGATATTCTCTACGAATGAAGGTAGCCAAAGCTTTAATTTTTGTCAAGAAAATAGGCTTAGCTTGTTTTGGTAAGATGTGGGCCTTTGCTTGTTCCTCTTGGATGAGTTTCAAATATTCCTTTATCAAAGGGGAAGAGGCAGGATTCCCTGACCTTAACGATATATTCCAGTTTCTACCTAAACCTGCATCTTCAAAGATACTCTTCAGCTGCAAAATTATATGCTCAACAGTAGATGACGACAGACGTTTTGGACAATCGCAATCCGACATACCATGTTTGCCCAAATTTTTACACTTAACATCGTGAACAATTGTCTTACCAAAAGAATCTTTCCATATCAAAAATTTTCTGACATCATTTGGAGTACACAATACTAAACTTGATTCAGATTGTCCCAAAAAATCCTCAAACACTTTCTGTAAACTACTTTTCCTTTTTACAGCTTTTGATGACATTGATCTATTATCTAATTCCTGTATCCTCCCTTTAATTGCCTTCCAATTTATCTCTTGTATAAATGGCTCATCAACCTTAAATAATAAGAAAACAAAATACCTTCATTTCAATTTTATTATTCATATCTATAGCCGCACAATCTACAACATTTAATCAAATGCAACTCTAAATGCTATCAAATTCCACCTTAAACCTACTTCATCCGGTACAAAACCTTTCTTACTCGGAACCTTAACCACCCCTTTCTGACCTTTTTTACCAACAAGTAAATAACTAGAAGAATGTTTTCTTAACTTCGGCCACCATATTGGTAAAGGATAAATTTCAGGGACTACAATTGTACAATGAACAGCCTGTTCCTCTAAGAAGCATAGCAACGGAAAGACAAGTACGATAGGAGGGTATACATACATGTTCAACTCACTCTTCAAATTCTGAGAAAACACATTGACACCGGCAGAATCAGGGGTAACCCATGGAGTAAAGTGACGCAAAACAGTACCATCAGCTGACTTCATTGCATTAGAATCGAGAGACATGAGATCGATAGAATGGGGACCGAATTTTCCTTCAACCAACAACCAGGATTCCTCACTCAACATAGTATCAGCAAGATCTAACCTCCTTGATGGACCATCAGCCACGTTCTGATCCGTAGGGACAAAATGAAGGCGCAAATCAACATTACTATCCAGTACAAAGAGGAAGATTTGTTTCATGATATCATTCAACAGCAAACACTTACTTTTCTGGCCATTCCAGGAGCCAATAACCACCATATTGTCTGTTTTGACATCAACACGAGAATTGGACAAAGATTCTTTCAGTGACAGCAAAGAATTTAAGATAGCACTAGCTTCTTTCACATGGATAGGTCTTTCATCACCTACTTCCCAATAGTCACCCAACTCTAACTTCGTCGTACCAAGGAGCACAACAGCACCATATCTGAACCCTGAAGAATCAGTCGACATTTGAATGGATTTGTGAAACTCAGGTCGCCATTTACAAAAAACCCGGCCATTCGTCCAAAAATCTCCAGTGTTCAAGTTCAGAGCGTAAGGCACCAGAAACACCGACTAACTTACTATTCCTCACAGAGTACGAAATGGCAGAGTTAACCTCAGAACAGAAAAGTTTGCAACCCGGAACCGCTAAGTGCATCGATATGCACTTCCCAGAAAACCTTTGCAAAGTTCGTAAATTGACCTCAGCACACGAAAGTATAGATTCCCTCAATTCAGCAAACTTAACTCTCTTCTCCTCAGGTAGAATGAAAGCCTGCTTAACAGAGTCAACGAAAAACCCCAAGAATTTTTTACTACTCGATGGATTCAAGGAACACTTTTTCAGAGAAAGAGTATAACCCAATCTAGTTAACAGCTCTAGCAGAACATAGGCCAACTTTTTTCCCTCCTGAAGATGAGTAGACTCATCCATATCCGTATCAACATTGGTAACAGCAAACCTATCATCTATATAGAGTGTATTAAGCACATCCAAATATCTCAGGTATGAAGTGACACTCATACCAATAGATTGATAAATGAAAGGCGAGGCCTTAAATCCAAAAGCAATAGTGGTATAGGTCATAAAAAAGCCACCAAATTGGATTCCAAAATAAATTTGAGAATCTTCTGTAAGTTTGACGTGATCGTACCCTGACTTTTCATCACATGTGACCATCAATGCGTGGTTTCGGACTATTCTAGGGATATCTCTTAATGTCTCTAAATGAAATGGACAGTCCTTAATCCACAAATTTAGATACCTCTCGTCGTGACAAAGACGAGGTTTGCTCGGCTCAATTGTAAGAGGCATCACGACTTTAGGTGGCACGCAGCTACCTACTCTACCTAATAGTTTTATAGCACCTGTTGCTATTCTTTCACACAATTCATTACAAATGAAATCTACAAATGGTAAGCAATTGTTAGCATTTGGAAAGTATTGTACAGGTGGAACATCAGAATCATATGCCCTACCCTTAAAATTTCCTTTAAAATGTTTGAAAAATTCATTTACATCAATCCCATTTCTAAGCCATTTCATAACATCTTTCTTTCCATCATCACCTATTATCTCTTGCCATTTTTGTAAATGTTCATGTATTTGGCCACTGACAAATTTTTCTGGATCACGAAGAGGTAAACTATCTATATCAAAGTTAGCACCATTCAATACATCCTCTGCAGATGGAACATGAGTTGTTGGCGAAGGGATCTCTCCCTGAAGTGCAACCCATACTGGCTGTTCCCTTATAATAACAGTCTCTGGATTAAATCCACTTTCCAATTCCCACTTAGGTAGCCTCACAAATGTTGATTCATAACTACTCATTAACACATCTGTATGTTTCTGAATTCAAACAAAATATAAACTGTTACAAAATTTAGAAAAAATAACCAATAGTAGCCAGCATTGTTACTCTTCAAGAAGAAATCCCTTCGCCTACAACTCACGTGGAAATCCACTAGGGAATCAGTGTCCCTCGAATTGTTGACGAAGAAACTTCAGTAATAACTTTATGCAAAATTCTAAACAGACTGCAAATCATTCTATATTCTAAGATATTCGTCTTCAAAAAACGTCTTTAAGGCCACATTTATTACTTCTACGCAACACATAAATGTGCATAAACCATGTGAACTAAAATATTAGTAAATTCCAAATAATAATCTAAGTCACTCATATGAAAAATAGGTCAGAAAGACCTTACTCCATACATGTATGCCATCATAAAACATATTCCTATTCAAATCGCAGCTGACATGCATTATAACACGATTTACCATAAGATATCATTGAACACGTTGAAAGGCCATCAAATTAGATTTTGTTTTAAGATATATGGACTTGAACACCAACATTCACTCCATATCCTTCCTTTTCACATTGAACACCAACAAAATTTCTAACCCATATTATATTGGACAAATTAGATCTAAATATCAATATTTCCTAAGGTATATATCCTTTAAGATATATGGACTTGAACACCAACATTCACTCCATATCCTTCCTTTTCATATTGAACACCAACAAAATTTCTAACCCATATTATATTGCACAAATTAGATCTAAATATCAATATTTCCTATGGTATAAGTGTAGAAAACTTCATGAATAATATTGAATAAATGTGACAAATATAACTGTATGTTAGTAAGATATTAAAACCTCGAGATTTAACATTAAACATAATTAGGTCATTATTACCTCCACTGCAAAGACTTCAGCATTTTCATAACAACAAGCACACATTTACTATGTAATTTCATATCTGACCCAAAACATGTTAAGTTTCAAAAAACACAGGACCAACAGATAATAATATTTATTAACCAAAAACAACATTCCAAATTTTATTTTTTAAATTTTTCTTTTGCACTTTTTATTTCTTAAATTTTTCTTTTGCACTTTTCATTTCTTAAATTTTTCTTTTGCACTTTTCATTTCCTCACAATCCTTAATCAAATGTGAAGCGCTTCCACACCACATACAACTTCTAGGTGTATTGGCTCTATACGGTCTAGATCGACCGCCTCTATAACCACCAAATCCACGGAAATTCATCGGAGGCATAACACCGGCAAATGGGGCCTGATTATGATACTGGTACCCCGGATAAAGATTAAAAAGAGGCGAATCTTCCGGTCTCGGACAAGTTGGAGCTTCTTTCTTACTTTCACATTTTGAATTAGCAGTCGACTCTGTTTTCAAACACTTTGCTATCGCCTTCGTAATGACATCGGCGGCTTTACCGCCCAATACAGATAAACAAAGAGATGCGATGTCCAGTTTCGACTGGTATCGATTAGCTTGCCTGACTAACTCCTCATACATCTCCGCCTCAGCATGATCACTTCTTCTCGCCACCTTAGCTAATTCATCTAGTGTTAGTAAGATTAGTGGAATACTCGGATCCGATTGCATGCATAGAGCCCTCACCTTCTCTTTAACTTCCTGCACTAAATTAGCTTTTGTTGATTCCAAACTTGCTATACGATCCTCTAAAGTGTCACTCTGGTCATACTGATCCCTTTTCCTTTTATTTGTCGAAGTTGGAGCTTCAGCTTGTCCTGATGTTGGCACTGAACGTGCATCGGCTTGCCCTGATGTTGATGCTGTAGGCTGCAAAACAATTCAATACAACTCAGGATTAAAATATAAATATGCAACATATATAACTCGTAGTTAAAATAACCATGTGGCAAACCCTAAACATGAACCTGAAATTAAATATCAAAATCATGGACCCATGACTACAGGATTTACATGCAAAATCATCTTGTATAACATAGCATTATCAATTAATTTCAGGGGAGGCAATAAAATTATGTCCCTTGAATTTCAATAAATAATTTATGGGTAAAACTGTTCTAAGTTACAAGAAAAACAAAATTAGTTACGGTATCATTTGTTAAAATATTCACTTTTGCCCACTACAAGATTTAGCAAGGGCTGTTTCAATATTTATTTTTGCAAATTTGTATATTCAAGGGACATAATTATTACCTCCCCTGGGCCCAACTGATAAAGCTATATAGCATTTGCCGTTGTTGACCTGCATGCCAGATTTCATTGACCTACATGTAATATCAGTATGAAAAACTTTCTTAAAATGACTAAGAATACATCTAACATTTTGTTTATAATGAACAGCAAAGCGAGACAAAAAATCGTCATTAAATGTATCAAAGCAATATATATTAAATCTATAGCGATGTAGATTGTTTTCTACTTTTCACTGAACTGCGAGTACACTTTATTTTGGGGGCTGACTCCGACCTGCCAACGGATGTGAGTTTCCTCGTCGTTCAATGAAGATCGGTTGGTGGCTCTGGGTTTTCTTTTTCTTATACTTTATAGAGTTGTTGTCTCTTTGACATTGTCCCCATTTCCTTTTATTTTCCTATTGTATATAACTGCATATTTCTAGTGAATACATAAACCAAGCATTCATTGATAAAAGATCTCTTATAAATAATTTAACCTCAGGGACAATAACAGGATAAAACTTCTCACCTCAGGTTCCGATAGTTCCTGTCCCTATTGGCCATATTCATTTGCATAAAGCACAATGCAATGTAACGCCCATCTAGCCTCATCCACCGAATGATCGTCTCGACCCGCCATTTTCAGTATCTCCTCCACTTCCTCCCCTGTTATAGCTTTAACATGGTCATTTACGTCTGCCAAGGCCATACTTTCTGTTTTTACATCCTTCTGTATCCGTGCATACTCCTTTAAAGCTGGTGGTTTCCCTGACCTAATTCTTTTGATTAGTAGTAGCAAATTAACATCCTTCAAGAAATGTCGCCTTTTCAAGACGGGAGGCAGAACCATCTAAAAACGAAAATCAAATTTGGACGTAAACAAACATGTCATTACTACAAATCACTGAACCGAAACATCACACCCACAGGACTTCTCACTAACAATTGATTTAAATTGTAGTAAAATACAACGGAAATCCTATTATGCTAATATAGAACAATCTGAATTGCATATTCATTTGCATACATTTTCAGTACGGGCACGTTTATAAACAGACATACAAAATACAGACATCTTTGAAAAATCCTGAACCCGAGTACCTGTGATTATACCGACCACACTGCGCCACATTGTGAAATGTACATAAAGGGTTAATTAAGGCCAAACCAGGTCACCATTGCCCCGCGGTGATACAATACAGTCAAATTTAAAAACATGCCAAGTTTATTAAAAACAGGTTCTATAAATTTTACAATATAACATCGTATTTTAAAACGATTTCATTGCTGAATATAGATAATTAGGTAGATAAAAAACAACAAAAATAGATTTATTATTCAAACCATATAAAAACAATAAAAATTCACACGTACGTTCCACGTGGCCCATGCACGTGGCGTAAAGTTCTATTTGTAAAACGCTAGTTTGGAGAGAAAATAGCCGTAAAAGTTATGATAACAAAATTTCAGACACGCAGACCCAACCAGAGGCCTTAAAACATTTGAACATTCCTTTCCCAATATTCTAAACAGAAAAATGTTCGGCAATAACACAACAGTATTCACCTGAACTGAAAATTAATTACAACATAATTCATAATCTGTTCTCCAAAAATTATACAACATTACGGCCCGTTTTATTATTATGTTCAATATTTTTCCAACTCTAACCCCAATGGACTCTATCAATTCAAGTTCTGACCCTCAATGATCTTCTCTCAATTTCTGACCCTCAATGGTCTATAAATTCTCTGACCCTCAATGGTCTAAAATCTCTGACCCTCAATGGTCTAAATATCTCTGACCCTCAATGGTCTAAATATCTCTGACCCTCAATGGTCTAAATTAAAATAAAAAATTAACCATGTACCTTCAAGTTTCTGTCTCAAACGCTCTTAGGCTTAGCAGAAAAATCCGTCCGACCTCGTGAGTGGATATTGAAATAATGACTGCGTGTCACATGTTTTCCCGCCAAAGCTATCAACCAATGAGGATCTACTGCCTGGCCCAACATTCCGAAAACTATTGTTCTGCGAGTGTAAATGGAATAATGATGGAAAACTTTAAACACAGTTATTAGGTTACTTATTTTAACTATTTAAACTTTATAAATAACACTTTTCGTTTACATAGAGAATAAATGGATGTTTTTTTTTCTTTGGATTTTTTGTTATTATCTAACATAGTTTTGTTAAAAGCTAATGTTTCATTATGTTATTTTTTGTAGAAGGTACAATTATACTACTGACATCTTACCATGTACTTCAACATAACACAACTCAACAAATGCTTCCCCAGCCGTCCTTGTGTTATAAAATACAACATTTCTTCCAACTGTGAGGCAATCAATGTCAAAGACAAACTGTGGATTTGTCGATGTGTCTGAATCTTTATAGCATAAATAACTATTGGATAGGTCCCGAAGTGTATTTGTTCCTGTATTATTTGTTATATATAAAGAAAATCCCTTAACACGTGAAGGATCTGTAACAAAAAATATTGAAATTATGGTATACACATATTTCGTGAAAATTCCGAACTACATTGTATAAATCCTGTAGTTTGATATTTATTAATGGGGAACAATGAAACATTTATTTAAATACAATTAGCTAAAAAGTAACACAATTTCTAAGATTGCTCACAAAAAAAAACGTCTCGAAAATGTGGACTGCGTATTGTCAAAATAAGGACACGAAAGGTCAAAAGTCTACTAATTCTAGCATGTAATAATAATTTACTGATGCATTTCCCAAAATGACAAAAATATCTTAGTAATACACCTTCTAAGGACATTTTCCAATAAGTTCTTAAAATACAGGAAATATAACATTTTTGTAAAAAATATAATTTTTAGATGAATTTTTAAATTTATTATTTTCTAAATCTACCTATTTTTAAAATGTTTGTATTCAGTCATGTCATTAGTGTATCATTCCAATCGAATTTGCATATATAATACATGATAAACCCGTGTTGTAAGAAAACTGAGAAAACTAAACACCCGGACACCTGTGTATATTCAAAATTTTTTCGAGCCCTCCATAAGGTATATCCTGGCGTAAACTATGTCCGGAGATAATTGGATATAATCAAAACAAGTGTGCACTATAATTTTGTTTAATACGCATTGCAAGAAAAATGAATAAAGTAAATCCATCCTCCCAAGTCAGGGTTTTGTACCCACGTTTTTGTTCGATCCTACAAACCCCTGACATCACACACATTAATATTTTACGGATCGGAAATGAGGAATTTTCATTGTTTACTTCTCAAGGTCAAAAGATAATCCATTTGCGTCGTAGCTAGAATGTTCTAGGTCACACACCAGGCGACGATATGTTCGACCTACAAAATATGAATGTGTGATGTCAGTGGTTTGTAAGAACGAACGTGGATACAAAACCCTGACTTGGGAGGATGACACTCTATCTTATATGTATATGTTCACATAGGTTTGAACTCAGTCACCAATTCAAATTATGTACCCGAATAAATTTAGTTTGAAGCAGAAGTAAGGGAAATTTTAAAATGATTTGTGCGTGTGTTTTTTTTAATATAAATTGCGAACATTCTTGTTGCAGATATAACAATTTTGCCAACACGGAGATTATTTCGTTGAGAAAAATTCTTCATATTAGAAAGTTTGACTGGAATTTTAGATTTTTACCATCATTTTACATGTTTTTATAATTGTTATTTTGTTTTTGTTTTTATTTTCACCAGTGTTTCTATACGATGAAATATGTGATACCCTTTCTTTGAAAGAATTAAAAAACATACTTTTCTGTAGTAATATTTATAAGTATTATATCTAACTTCCAACAGTCTAAGCCAATTCTTCAACAGGCCTTGTGATGGCAGAGGATTAAATGTACAAATTATTTCCAAATGAAGGTCGACTTTCGGTACTAAACACTGCATAGCGGGTGATAAGTGCAATAAGCCCTGTGAAAAGCACTAAGCAGTTATTGTAGTTGAAAAATGGTGTTTTAATTTTAATTTTTGCAATAAATACATCCTAAAAACAATATTTTAAAATATGGTTGATAATTTTTTTTATTAATAAGCAGTTTACTACACTATTTCTTTGTATGAGCGGAAGTTCTGTCATATTATCACCCGGGGTATTAATTGATTAAAAAAACATCAGACTCGCAAGGAATTTTCCATATATTGTAACCACTTATTAAATGACAAAACTGTATGGAATTTATCGCATTTCAGTCACATATCGTTGTACACTTATTTCATCAATTGTTTTCCGTTCTGAAAATAAAACCAAATGTCTAATCAATTAGTTTAAATTAAATGTTATGAAGAATCGCATTTCAGAAACATGTCATTAGAATAGAGAATGGAAACGAGGAATGTGTCAAAGAGACCACAACCCAACCAAAGAACAGAAAACAGGTCAAGGCTACCAATGGGTCTTCAACGCAGAGAGAAAATCCCACACCCGAAGGCGGGCTTCAGCTGGTCCCTAAACAATAATGCTTACTAGTTCAGCGAAATTGACGACACACTAAACTCCGAAACATACAAATGACCGAAAATGCATGACTAACAAAGGCTAAAGGTTGCTGACTTGGGACAGGCGCAAACATGCGACGGGGTTAAACATGTTTTGTGAGATCTCAACCCTCCCCTATACCTCTTGCCAATGTGGAATAAACAAACACACAGCAATAAACACGGTAAAACTCAGTGCAAAAGATGTTGGAGTTCGATGTCCAAAAAGGTAAAAGAAGAAACAAAACAAAATGACAATGGTCAATATATATTAACAAATGACTACTAGCAGTTAGTGATATGCCAGCTCCAGATCTCAATTAAACTGATCGAAAAATTATGTCTTTATCATATAATTAGCCACAATCTCCCCCGTTAGGGGTTTAGTATCATGCCATCATAAATTATACGAGAACAACATAACTCGTAACAACTGGTTTTAGAATAAATGTGTTTATTCCCGATGTAAAGAACCTATCAGTGGATCAATATTACTTCCAAAAATGCCAATTTAATGACTTGACAACAGTATCGTAACTATAGCCCTTGCAGATAAGTCTGTTTAAAGGTTAGGTTAACTTTTCAGGTGAATGATAACATTTTGGGGTTTTGTATAGAATATTATCATAAAAGATGGGATGTGAAATACCTGAACATATAAGATGTTTGCAAGTTGATTTAAATTGAGGAATGATAACCTTGCACCAATTATAAAATTTAGTAAACGTTTTGACAAGTTTGTGATATCGAAATCCCTAGTGTAAAAAGTTTTCAGTAATACAGAGATTTCTTTCTTTAAAATCAAATACCTTGTTACATACACGAGCGAATCGAACACGATGAGATATATTAACACCATACGATGGTGCCAAGGGGAGGTTGCCATCTAAAATGGATAATTAACAATAGGAAATGAGAAATCATCTCTATTATCGTAAATGTTAGTATTACAATACCGTTAGAGATATATATATAATATCCAGGAAAGGACAGCGTTCATTGTTAGTATTAGCTTTGTTTGAAGTAAATTGAACAGGATAAATCTCTTTGTTTTATGGCTTTTTTTTGGACTAAAAACGAATGTCTAACAAAATACTCTTATGTTGCAATTTTACATAATATCATGTGTATAAAATGTATACTTTATAACAAAAGAGAAATTAAATAGTTACCTCACTTCAGTCTTTCTATGGGCTTCTCAAAGTATAAAATAATGGGTTTCACTGAACCCTAAGTACGCCACATCTTCATAAATGATAGTATTATAGTAACTTAATATAATAGATTTAATGATCTAGTATGTTGTGGTGTTAGAACATTTTGTTCTTAATTACTCAAACTTGGAAAAATTCTGTACACTGCTGTAGTCGGAGGAAAAACATACATGTAAATCGCTAAGCAAACATTTTAAGCAATAAGTTAAAGATGAAAGAAAATTTAAATTCCTAATTTATTAATAATTAGGAATATCAAGACAATAATTGTTTATTAGTTCAGCTTCATTGGGTAATTGGTGATACTTTGACGGACAAACACGAGATTTTAACTTGTTGGACCAGAGATTTGAAACTGTCATAATCTCTGCATTCAAATCTCTAGTTGACCAGTCGCAGGATTGGTCATAGCTGTTGAACTTTCTGGTTTATGGTCCTAGAGCAGAGATTAGAACCAGATATTATTTTTACTTTGAAGTTAACTTGAGGTGATGTTCTAAGTAAGCCGTACTTTAAGTTCTCAAGGGTATCGTAAGTAGTTTGGCAGTGACAGGATGTATAGCATGATGTACATTTGTCGCTAGTTTGAGTTGATTTTTAGTTATGTGGATCTTCAACTACGATGTGCCCAACTTTCGAGTTATATTAAAAACAAAATTCTAATCAAATATGCTAGGAAACCAGAAACACGTTCATGTTGGTATTAGCATTATTAAGTAAATTTAACAGGATAAATCTCTTTGCTTTAAGGTTTTTTTACTCGTTTATATCGCTTCTGATAACCCGTAGGTTTGTAATTGGTTTGGCAGGGAAAGGGTGTTAAGATGTACACCTGTACATGTGTCGTTAGTTTAAGTGGACAATTTTGGAGTTCTGTGGGGCTTGAACTACACTGTGCCCAAATTTTGAGTTATATGTATACAAAAGTAAATATTCATTCCTTTAAATTTTGAATAAATTTCATCAGAAGTCTAATCAAATATGTTCGGGAAATTAATCTACATTAGAAATTTACGAAAATTTATTTTTGGTACACTTCAAATGAACATCCGATATTTCACAAATTTCTGATAGTCATTTATAAAATACTAACTAAGAATTTTAGTGACAGTTTTTATATCACGCATTTAATCTTAAACAGACATTTCTTTCTTGTTTATATCTGACAGTCTTTTCTGCACAATTCCTGAAAATTCTTAATTTCATAGCGAGTGCAGCGAGCGCTGTAGGAGCATATGCATTTTCTACATATGTGTCATTTAGAAAATTCTTTGTTTAATGGGGGCAGCCATGTAAGGCTAGAAAAGTTTAATTCGCAGGGATTAAGGGAAATAACTTGCTTAAAATTATCATTTTAGAGTCAGAATCGTGGTACCGGAAAGTTAGTTTCTGGAAAGGGCTTTTGCTGTGCCCGCATCATTGGCCCCGCCAACAGCATATTAAGAGTTAAGAATGAGTATGGAAACTTTACAAGATCATGTTATTCAGACGAAGTAAGAATAAAAAATACCATACGTTCAATTGTGTATTACTAGTGTATGCAAAACATTGATTTCCTAAGCCATGTATATAATGCTCAACCAAATAAGCTTGATAACAACTGAGGTTCTGGATATTATTTCCTTGTCCTTCGCTATAGAACCAAGAAGTCAAGTAGTGCGAATAATTGATAATTGCATGCCCATATCAATCTTCAAGCTAGAAGCATTGAAAAATTCGGCCATCTTGATCAAGTTTCAGACTTTTTACTTTGACAATAGTAAGCACATCAAAGAACCGTTTATGGTCAAGAATTTTTGAAAATTCACATTCAAATGAGAGCTACTCGGCGTAACTCCTGAGGCCACCAGTTTACACATTGTATATTATTACAGATGGAAATTGTAATAAATCTAGAAATAAGTTCAGATTTCAGTGACAATGAGTTTTATTTGTACTTCGCAATGGCTACTGAGCATGTTATATTGAATTCTTACAGTCCATCTCATTGATGATAAAATAAGTTCATCTGATGAAAATTTGTTGAGCTTTCAACTTAGGTTTAAGTTAAATAAAAGAATATAACTGAAGATTTCCAGTCTGGAATTCTGTTACTTTTTATACACACCATCATTATGTTCAACTTTGATGATTTTCCATATGATCATGGTGATAAGATTTTTTGTTTTTTTGTTTTGTTTTTTTTTTTTTCTCTTTGTTTTATTTGTGGCTGAATATGCTAAAGAAACACGTACCAGATTTTTTAACAGTTTTGCATTTAATCTAGATCTGCTCTTTATTTAAATTGTTACAGTGAACTCAAAAACTGCAAAACAGTATTTGGGATAAGAAGGTACAAATTAATATGGGAGATGGCGGTCGTCATTATGTAGCCAAATTGCGCCCGTTAAATATTAACCATATCCTTAATCTTAAAACTCAATTACGTTGTATATCTGAGACGCTACAGATTGTTTTTATTAATATCAAAACTCAAAATATATTATGCTATGAGTTTTAATTGGTTTAAGTTTAAAATATACATGTTACTCACTCGAATCTCTATAATACAAAACGATTTTTGTGATGAAAACAAGTTGTTGGAATAAGATTTTCCACCATGCCGTCAGATGTCCTTGCCCAGTATGTGAACATGTATCCGGTGATGTCGACCACGTTGTTGATGCAGGTGGACTAAGTGCTAAGTGTGGCCCGAATCTGTTGTATGTTGAGCTTTGGTATGCCGTTCCCTCCGTGGTTAGATTCTCTATAACAAATTGTTTCAATTAATTCATCTTAAATGTTATTATAACCCTCAAAGTACGGCCAGAACAAAAATTATTCCTTATCAAAGTAAACAAATTTGTAGTTCCAATAGAATGTAAAAGAAAATAAAGACAAGAAACCTTACAAATCGAAATTCGCGAATTTCTCCAAACAAAAACCACTTAGAGATATGAAGGGGAGATAACCCAAATTAACGTGTACGATTGAAATGTTTAGCTATGTGACAGGCTTAACAGACCATGTTTATATCACCAGTAATTAACAAATAACTGGTGGGTGAAGCTTGGAAGGTTAAGCAAAATGTTATCATTGAATATACAAGTGCCCAGTTGAGAAAAGGATATTAATTTAGGTAGAAATACAGTTTTTAAAGAAATGATTAAGCATTAACAGTTATAATTTGTCATGTTTACGTTGTTTGTAAGTTGAGAAATCGTTAGACAACCAAATGATAGACTACTAAAATAAAATATTATAGTTTTATCTAAAAACATTTAAAAAATGCATTTTCTTCGTTCAGTTTAAAAACTAACTTTTTTCTTGAAAGAAAACAGAAACACTATTTTGATTTTCGGTGTTTTTAGATTGTTATGTAATACATACGTTTCTATAGATACATATAAACTTCCCTTGGTAACGCCTTCTTTAATAACGTTTACTTTTGTTAAATTTAATGAAAATTCAGTGATTTAAGTACGAAATGAATCAGAAAGAGTGTTCAACTGATTTTACTTGCCGCTAGAACTGTGTCATCGGCAATGATAGAATACATGTAGTAAATAAATTAACCTATGTTTGTAATTCATTTTCAATTTCATCGGCAACAGATTTGACTCCTTGTATGTTTGTGTTTCTGCAAAAGGACTCTAAATCATTTAAACAAACTGCAAACAAAAATGGAAATAGATTTTCCTCTTGTCTCACACCATTTTTGCATTGAAAGAAACTAGAACTTGAATTATTATATACAATTCTAGATTTGATATCTCTATACATATTAATTATCATGTAGTATATTTTTCCATTAATATTATCTAGCAGCAATTTATACCATAGACCATCTCTGCAAATACTATCAAAACCCTTTTTCAAAATCTATAAATAAACCCAAAACAAATGTTTTTCTTTTGTCGTAATAACTCAAAAAGGCCATACAGAACACATGTATTGTCCAAATTAGAATACGGTCAGCATGGCGGCTGTCCTGCAGAAAGGAGAGACAGCTTACTTTTCCGAAGCACCCGAGTCTACCCCGTTTTTTTGGAGGGGTCTATGTTGTTCATATGTTTTTAGTTTTTATTGTATTGCATGTATTGTTTTGGTCTTGTCTTCCTTGTTCTCTGGAGTTTGTCAGTTGTTTCGAATTTCGCCTCCTTCGAATATCACTTTTGGTATTCCTTGACTTTACTTTTTCCTAAATCCATTTCGGTGTTCATTCAAAATAATAAAATGATCTGAAGGTTTATTTAATTTGACTGTCGTAAATAGTTTTCCAAAACAACTAAGTATAGTTATAGGTCTATAGTGTTTGGGATCCGAGTGACTTCCTTTATTTTTATAGAAAGGGACGATAATCCCAGTGTTCCAACTCTCGGGTATTATTCCAGAGTCAAAGATTAAGTTACGGAGAACAGTATACAACAATATAAACATATCGTAAGTTGATTTAATGAATTCGTTTGGGACATTATCTTCTCCCGACGCTTTATCGTTGTTTAAATGCTTGATGCAGCTCAGGATTTCTGCCTGTGATGTCTGTTCGTTCAAGTTCATATGCAAAACTTTTGTCATGATCCGGGTCTGAGTTTTTTTTTTAATTCAGACAAAACATGAACAAAAATCTTTGGATGTTTCTTTGTTTGACTATGGATTTTCATTTCAAATATTACTTGGGATTATTTGTTCCCATACTTTGTAATTTATATAACATATTTTTATTGTTTTTTAATAGCTTGATCTTTAAATTTTTATATTTGTGTCGGCCTCTTTGAGATTTTGATTTGTGAATTCACACCTACAATATTTGTATTTGCGTTTGATCTTTCGATAATTAGTACAAGAAGTTTGCAATCCCTGCAATTGAAGAGCCTCCCTGGTTTCTCTCATGAAAAAGAAGAAAAACACCTATATTAAGCCTTGAAGTATTAATAATTGTTTTCCGTAACTGACGATTCTGATTATTTTTTTTGTATATATCTTTTAAAAGTATACCATATTTGAAAAAGCAGATATAAAGAATCCAAATTATTAGCATAGATACTAATCGGCCACCAGGAAAGTAATTTGATTATGAAAACAATCGCAAAAAGTAATGCAATATTAGTGCAATGATTTAAAATTGGATAAATCTACACATGTCATGCATGTAGGAAACAAACTTCAAGATTTTTATTAAAATTTCACATAAAAAGTTAGCTTAATTTCAATCTTTCGAAGGCTCTTTTCTTGTGAATTTCATTGTTTTCTTTTAGTTTCATTTCATTTGTTTTTTCCAGGTTTATGCATTCACTTTTGACAACCGATTTGAGTTAAATCTATTCTCTCAATAATTAACATTCATTGATATTTTCCTTTGATGCTGCTTTAAAAAATATAATATATGTCTATATTAATGAGGTTACTGTATCCTATTTGAAATGTAAAAAGTAAGTTTTATTGTATAAACTTTTTTTCTTAAACATGAAAAGGTACTCATAATTGATTAACCTTAGAATTGTTTTGCAAATACAAATAATTATAGCATACCTAATCTTGAAATTCGAATACCTACAAATCTACAAAGAGTTATTCAACAACTCATTAATTTGTTTTTCAGTCACGAGCTGTAGATTTTTGGTATTCGCATTTCGAGATTAGTTATTATGTTTATTACATTGACATATTCCATGCATTCATGTTTAACGAGAAAATACAGGAGATTCTTATTTTTATGTGACTATGCGTCGACATTTGTATAACAACGTCGTTGGCGACGGCTATTGTCATGTCACTTCCGAGAGTAACATATAACTTGAGATTTCACTGGGTGAATTATCGAATTTAATTTCACTCGGAAATCCCGGTATTTCACCACACTCAGTGTCATCTTATGTCAATTTCCCAATTTCATTAGATTTGGTATTTTATCTTATAAATACATTTGTAATCATACTTTTGAAGTTAAAATTTACTAGGTATACAAGATATCATGTATATGCAATGAATATTTGAGCCTAATCTCGAGACCAGCAATGTCACGTATGGAGTGTCGGTACCGACAGATCGATTGTATACGTACGTGTATTTCGACGAGTTATCATCAAATGATTTTACAGAATTTTCAAACATGTAGTTACAAATTTGGTCAAATTCAGTGAATTATAATGTATAAAGGGGTTATCGTGATACAACAGAGAGAGTGTGATTTTTCAGTACGTCACATTGAAATTATCTTGTCTTTTCTCTTCCTGTTACATTTGTAGAGATTACAGTTGAGCCCAGTTCTAAACTTTCATTAGAACTGTCCTAAACTGTCAGAAGAACAGTTCTAGACACCTTTAGAACCGTTTATGACAGAGTGTCTCCTGACCTAGAACCATTTATGTCAGTTCTACCCTAGAACCATTTCTGACAGTTCTACCCTAGAACTATTTATATCAGTTTTATCCTAGAACCATTCTGGACGGTTTTACCCTAGAACCATTTATGACAGTTCTACCCTAGAACCATTTCTGACAGTTCTACCCTAGAACTATTTATATCAGTTTTATCCTAGAACCATTCTGGACGGTTCTACCCTAAAACCATTTATGACCCTGGGAATAGTTTATGAATTTTGAACATCAAAATTATAAGAAATAAAAAATTAATTTGTTATCATATTTTTAAAATCAACTTTTATCATACCGAAATATATTATAGAGTAAAAAAAAAATTTTTTTAAATCACTCAAAATAAAGATTTTACTAAAACTAAATGATTTAAAAACGAGTCGGTGTTATTTTCTAGTACATAAAAAATTCTGCTATATATGTTTAGACAAAAGAACACTTCAAGTCAAGATTTAGTCCCGTTCCTTCTTGAAATTATTGTGTAAAGTGTTCATATATTTACGTTATGTTTATGTAATTTTTCGATAAATTAGTGAAATGCACTTCTTATTTCAAAATGGCGGTACTCATCCCAATCATTTTTTACTTTGTCACAACGAAATAAATATCATTCATACGAGCAAAGAGATTTAATTATATAATATATCAAATATTTACCATATAAAAATGGTAAAAAAAATATAAATTATTAATTTAAAATAAATTAAAATATTACTTATCTGACACATTTGAAATCTCTGCATTGAAATTTGGGACCACCTTATACACACCTCTTTATTGAAATGCTGCATTAATTATTTTAAAATGTAGCGTTATAAAATTTGAAACCCCGCTGATTTTGTCAGCAAAACGGTTTACCTGTATACATACACATGTATCTGTATACCTTAAAGGTTGGAACAATAAACAGCAGGACAGTCAAGGTACAATATACATGTCAAAACTTTAATTAGTTATAATTACCTGAAACACACAACATGTTACGGAGAACAAATTTCTCTACATGTAAATTTACTTCAGATAAAAATCACACAAATTTGATCAAAAACAATAATTCGCTTTTCTTGTTTGTTAAAAAATGAAGAAAAAAAATGCACTATAGCTTTTTATTACATTTGTGTAAATTTGCAGTTTTGTATAAAATGGTCATAAATTTAATATTATTAATTATTGTCATAATTTAATATATTGAAATTATTATAGATGTGAAATGTAACTATATTTTCCAAAAAAATGTGAAAGGTTTCGAAAAAGCGAAGACGAGGAGTACGTGCCATAATCAATACAGAGATATCGGACATGAACATGAACGGTTTTACCCCAGCCCCATTTATGACACACATGTCTACCCTAGAACCATTTATGACAGTTCTGCTTTAGAATCATTCTAGACGGTTCTACCCTAGAACCATTTATGACAGTTCTACCCTAGTACCATTTATGACAGTTCTACACTAGAACAATTTATGACAGTTCTACCTTAGAACCATTTATGACAGTTCTATCTTAGAACCATTTCTGACAGGGTTGGGTCTTCCCTAAAACCGTTCGAGAATGGTTCTGGAACAGTCCTCTCTGACAGAATAGTTGAAAGGTTAGAGCTGATCTCAACTGTATGTACACGGTACTCAGCGATTTTAAACATTACATATATATGATATACATGACACGAGTAAGTGTAGGTATTTGTAAATGATTTTAAGTGATCATATATGCACATAATGTCTACGTGTTGATATTCTTCTTGTATTTGTCTGCGATAAAATTCTATATGACATAGGAGAAGAATTATATATTTATTTTGCGTAATCCATACACTTCTAAAAATTACAAATGTAACGGAAAATTTTACGTTTTACACAGAATGAATACTTTAAATACACACATGCAGAAATATATCACTTACTTTGTCCTGCAGCTTTATACATGGAGGCTAATATAATAACTAAAACACACCAGTGGAACTCCATTATACACCTGTTAAAATTAAAGTATATCTGGCTTATCTGATTAAAATATACGTTCTTTTGAAAGAGATGAGGAGCACTTCAAGCGATTGTCGATTAGTATATTATAACTCGAAATGGTAACATGTGATCCCATCAGCCTGAAAATAAAACCTCGCTTTCGGTATTTTTCCACATTATGAAGTCAAAATCTTGTAAAAATTAAATTAAATTAAGATACTTCTTTAAAATACATGTACTATCAAATGCTCCTGAATTACGTCAGTTTTTGCGGCAATAGTAATGTCTCAACTTGAAATTTATCATCACGCTATTTTATAGGCCATATATATATTCCTATTTCGAGTTAATTCCGTAAAAAGGACCGGATAGAAAGGTGAGGAAAAAACGATCATGTTCAGGTTGTTAATAGGAAAGCTAGTCACTGTTTGACCCCAGTTTTAATGACAACAACTGATTCAGTAGTATATCAAGCGACACCATATGTTGCACCCAAAATGTGAGATATTTAAAACTGCTAACTATTTGCGAATAGTAGAATAGAGAATGGGAACGGGGAATGTGTCAAAGAAACAACAACCCGAAACAAAGAGCAGAAAACAGCTCAAGGCCACCAATGAGTCTTCAACGCAGCGAGAAAGTCCCGCACCCAGAAGGGATTTTAGCTCCCCAATAAACAATAATACATACTATTTCAGCGAAATTGCGCCACACTTAACTTCGAAAAACAAGACTAACAAAGGATGTAGGTTCCTGACTTTGGACAAACGCAAAAATGCGGCGCGGTAAAAGATGTTTTCTTAGATTTCAACCCCCTCATATACCTCTAGCCAATGTGGAATAAACAAACACATAGTGATACGCACAATATTTTAGTTATGTATCTTCTGCCAAAAACATATGTTGAACATTTTAAGATCTGATAGAAAATGCTGAAAAACACGGGGAATGAAGGTCGGAGTTTTGGATAATTTTGTTTATAGATTTTACAAGCACGAAACCCAATTTCAAATATTATTCCATATAATGTTCTAACACGAAAACATCATATTCTTTAAGATCTGAAGCAGACCTTCCACATATAAAAAGTTGTTGATATCTTATAAGGGTTATTCTCTTTTTTCTTAGAGTTGAATAAATCCGGAAATAATTTTGGTAGTTTTCGTTGAAGAGTTTTTTCTTTTTTCTATTTTGATAATATTCTTTTTTCAAATAATTTTATTGGTGTATAGAATGATGTAAAAAGAAATCAGAAATAGAACAATTAAAAGGTCATTTGTGCCTAGCACAAATGATAAGGTTTTTCCTTTTCACGTTTCCAGTTTTGCAATAAAGAGGCCCTGTCCCTCCATTTTTGGCAAGGGGCGTAACTCTCGGGAAATAAATAAAATAGACAAAAAGAAAAAAATAAAAGAAAAAAGGGCCTTTTTTGTTTATTTATTTGTTTGTTTGTTTGTTTGTTTCTTTTTTTTAATTTGTAGGTAGCAAGTTTTCCATGGATTGCTGAATACATGTAGGGGGAGGGGGGCATTGTATTTTTATTTCTCTAGATACACAAGTGACAGTAAAGGTACATTTCTACTATAATGTTTACTTCTATTTTAGGAACGGTGGATGACGTTGTGTAAGTCACGTGACGTCCATTTATATGTGTCTGGACTTATTTCTTTCTTTTCGAGAGAGGATTAGAAAACTGAGTGTACGTGTACACATTTACTTCTGTCAGAATTAAGATTCATGTAGAAATTTGATCTCACGATTTATTTATTTCGATTTCCGGTGCCATTTTCAGCCGACGACATCTCTATGAATAAAGTACTGTTAATTTGACGCGAAATTTTGATATTCGGATGCAATAAATTGGTAACATTTGTACGAATCTTGTGTTTTCTGGCGGAAAAGAGCTTTATATCACTGCACTGCGCGAACGCTATTTTCATGAATTTGGTTGGAGTTGGCGTCATGATTTTTTCTCATTACCTTGACCTTTGATCTTGAAACCATTCTGAAGGTCACTTGTCCCTGGTGTTAAAACAAAAGCCCCATGCCTCTATCTTGTACCATTATTAAGTAATTAGCCAAAAACCATAAATCTAAACGTTCAAAGGCCAATAACTCATAGAAGATGATGTCATACCACTTTGACTTAAATGTAACGGTGCTTTGCCTCGATGTCCCCGACATTTTGCCCATTACATTTTATCAGCTATCTTCTACCGTTTCAGAGGAGATCTGATAACAAGGAAATTTCAAAAATTAGACATTTGACCTTGACCTAACTTTACTTAAATATGAAGGCTCGTGCTTGTATCTTAACTCAAACTTAATATTTGTCTGAAAAATCAAACGTGAATTTATATAAAGGGAAATAACTCCTATAAGATGTCGTCAGATCCTTTTTGGCAGATGTGATTAATGTGCGCACAGATGAACCAAATAAATTGCCAAAGATTTCATGTCGATATATCTTACGGTTTTTGAGGAGATCTGATAACAGTTATAAATGTAACAGGGGAGGAAACTCTTATAAGGTACATGGAAACGCGTAGCAGCCTCACCACATGATAGCTTATCTCTGACTGATACTTGGTGCCAAATTTCATGTCAATATGTCTAAAAACTTTTCCGACGAATTTAATTGAATTTGGGCAGGAGAAAGAATAATAATAATAATCATAAGAAATACAGTCAGGTTTTTCCTATGTAAAGGAAAGACCTTAATTATTAGGCTTTACTGGCAAATAAAGGGATATTTTTTATGTTTCTGATTGTAAGACTTATGTTATTTCTGAATGCATTTTTAGTTGATTTTGATTTTAAAGGGCAATTATATATGAAATGTTTCTATTAATACATAAAATAACAAATATCAGAAATTTTACTTATGCAGAGCATGTTCAACCAAATTACACGCATCATTCAGCAAATTTCAACAGCACATGCATATGGTAAAATGCAAACTTGAATGCTGTAAGAAACTCAACATTAAAACTGTATGCCCCGAGGCTTTATTGAGTATCACAACCTCACTTGCAAACCTTTACTTCCAAGCTATATATATTTGTGAACTCGGAAAATGGCCGAATCCCTCATCTAACTTTGAACTCGTTTTTCCTTGCTTTGAAAGGAGATTGGATTTATTTTCTGTGAATATTTTCAAAAGAACCGAATTTCAAATAAAAAAGTCAAACCTCACGTGACACCCAACCATAATTTTTAAAACTGCAATAAATTGTAAAATATTATTTTGCAAAATCTTTCTTCCGACGTCATTGTTTGAGGAACGTTTGTGTAGGAGCCAGGCTCTGTCTAGGAAGTCAATGTATACGTATATGTCACGCCGGCGTTTCTGGAATGTTGTGTAAATTGCACGTTCTATTCCGGTCAGCCTTGTTACGGTTGTAACTCTCGAAAGTATTGATCGTTTATTTATATTGTTATATTTGTTTTTAAAAGACGATGAAGTATATTTTAAACAATATTTTGTTACTTTATGCATGATAACCGAATTATGTTAATTATTGAAATAAAGTTATCACCTTTATGACATGCATAGTCTGATATTTTAAAACAGACGGTTTAACGTCAGATGAATGTCGAACTATAAATGGATAGATGTAGAACTCTTTTTCCCTATTATTATAAAATTTCCAATTAATTCCTGTAATAGAAGACGTACCATAGAGCACGGACTTGTTCTTTGATCTTCGATGACGGTATCTACACATACCCTGTGGGAGGAGATTGATGGTTATCTGTTATACGATTGGTCATTTATCTGGACCATTGAAATTGTAGATAACGACCACAGTTCCATCCATATTCCACGTTGCATAAAACTCCACAGAAGACCACAGAACATTTCTTGCGTTTCCTATTTTCATTCGGTTTAAACTAACTAAAGTATTTTCACAATTTTATTTAATTCAGAAAAGAATATAAAATCGCACGCAATAACTGAGTACAGAAACTCGGGTAACAATGAAAATAAATTGATAAAAAACATGATCAGTGATTGAAATATTCTAAAATATCAACGTTCTAATGTCATGACTTTGTATAAACACATATTGTCACGAGTTTCCTGCCCTCAGTTCTAGCATATGATGATGCAAGTATACGTAATGACCACGCCTGTAACGGGTTAGGAATCTAATGTCAGAAAAGTTTTGAATTTCAGCAAAATATCTAAAATTTTCATACAACTATGCATGTCGGTAAAAAATTAGTTGCTTGCTATGCTGATGTGTTCCGAACCTTAGAATCACAAATCCCTCCTTTTTTCTCGAATTCAGAACCGGGATTCAGAATAAACGATGGACGCGGACCTCACAGAAAACCTGTATACTTACCGAAAATTTTATTTAACCTAGACGTTCTTTTATTGCTAAAAATAAATTCAAGATAGGACAAAACTAAAAATATTTCATGTGAGAAATCAAAAATGGATAAAATAATAAAATGAAATAAAAAAGACTTACCTTCAGAAGAAATGAATGTGTATTGATCCTGGCATAACACACAGAAAGGAATGTGAAGTTCTGACATGATCTCCTGAGTATCAAGAGCATTATGAAATGTGCGTTTCGTTTCTAAGAAAACTGTAGACTTAAAATTTTGACATAAAGCAGTTACGTCGTAATCGTGACGTCAATAGACTACATGGTACATGTGACTTACCAAATGAAAACGATTTGTTATGTGAGATACCTGATGGGTGGGACAAAACAGCACTCAAAGCTTTCTCGTGCGATTATGTCCCTTTCATCAGGTATCTATTGTTCATATGGTAAATAAAACTCACTAGTCAATAATAGAATGAAACACTCGCATTTGGAATGAAAACTGTAATTTATGATGAAAAATATACTTTTAAATAATTTCATCCTGTTTTGTGATTCAGAAAAACTCCAGGTTATAAGCCATATTGGTCCATTATTACTTTTTAAATGTTATTAGCCAATATTTCTTAATATCAGGTACAATATAATCTTTGAACTTAATTTTGAAACAGGGACCCCTGGTATATTTAATATCACAACCATATTTTGAAAACAAAGCATCCACACAGCTCTTCCGTGACGTAAGAATGTACACTCTTTGTATATTTTTTTCATATTTTGTAATGGCTATCATAGTATTTTTATCTGAGTACAACTGTTCTAGTATAACACGAGGTAGTAACTATTTCTTCCAATTGTTCTTGGCACTAAGTTTCGAATACGACATTATCCGATTGCAGTAGACAGCCACTCTCAAGTTCAGACCCGCGTATATATCAGACAATTTCAATTTCAAGAATGGTTGAGTGATTGCTGTTTGCCTGTTCGCTTCCAAATACTTCATGGTTCTTCGGGACGAAAAAAAATTATAATACACGAGTTGGTTGGGAGTAGTCAGATAATTTAGCCGTACGTGACGGTCATTAGCTTACTCTTCCAACACTTCAGAAAGTGTCTTAATCGTGCAGATAGCGCGGCAAGCACATTACCCTCTATCTTTTTCCGTATTATGACCAAACAACTACCCCAACAGAAGATCTCTCATAGCAGCGACTTGATGACGAGCTATTCGGTTCTTTTGAGTTGAGCTCCCCAAGTCTATCAAAGGTGCCTAGTTTTCTCGGAATGCATTTAATATAGATACAAAAGAAATCCGGTACCACATACATATATATATATAAATATAATAATACCTTAATTATGAAAGAATTCAGTCTAAATCTTCAAACTTTGCATTATGTTCGAAAAAGAAGGTCTTTTCAAAAGCTATTTTGATGAAAGAATTTCATCTTGCAATTATTGAAAAAAAATACGTTGAATCTTTTCAAATATTTCATTTGCCTCTTACTAAAAAATATTGTCACTAAATTTTGTAAAAGCTTACCTTTATCTGTTCGGCTAGGAGTTCCAACGTACTACAACAGGTAAACTTTATTCACGAATTTTACATTATACCCGATTTCTCGACCATGAAACCCCTGTTTTATATTTGTTCAGAAGAAGAAAGATGGTTTTTAATTAATTCTTCAGGTACTAAAAACAGTATTTATACGAAATACTATTGATTTAAATGGACGTTTCCAGATACAGATATTATTTAACTGAATAGAAAAACATCAAATATCGAATATGAAAGGAAATTGTATAATACAAACAAAGACATGAAAGGAAATTACAATAGGAGGGGAGATAATAAAGTGGCCATGATATACACATTATAATGTCATATCATCTCTCAAAAATAATAATAATAATAACATCCTAAAATTTCAGGTTTTTTTTTATAAATATTCCCATTCAATCTAAAGAAACTAAATTACAAATGTATAAAGACCTAATCATTCTATTGATTTCTTCCACAATTATTAATGAGAGAACTATGTATTTAGAGAGTTAACTGTCTTAGTTGAAAACTATTAAGCTGAAAAATATATAATTATAAGAATGTCTGGCTCCATTACATCACTAAGATTTTCAATATCTGAAAAACTAAAATAACAATCCAAAGATACCAATATTCGATATAGTAAATTTACACTATGCTGTATACGACGCATTTCAAGGAGTTACCTCTCATCAGCAGCATTAAAACCGAAACATTTGGAAGACCAAAAACCAAACTTATATTAAACAAGAAGTACTCAACCAAAAATACCGAAATAGGAAACCAAATTTCAGCTAAGGAGATCTACCATGTGCAATACAAGGAATGAACCCTTAGTATTTCTATTATTTTTTGAATTTTGTTAAATACTGGTAATTTCTGTAACAAATCATGAAAACATATTCATATAGCGAAATACCACAGAAAAATCGATAGAGGCACCGTACTTTATTGATTCGTTAAAACGAAGCTTTCATTTGTTAAAGACCCACATGTACATAAGAAAATTAAAGGGTATGGAGTAGGCGTTCATGAGTCCAAAATTCAAAGTATACAAAACCTGAATATATTAAAAGGTTTAACCTACTACTTTTAACTGAAACAAGACCTTTTTCATTTTTAGCTAACCTAGCCTAAAAGGCTATGTGAGTTTTTGCCATCACTTTGCGACCGTCCGTCCGTTCGCCCACAATTATAAGAAAATCTTCTCCTCTGAAAGCACTCAGCCAATTGGAACCAAACTTTGGTGGAATGGTCCTTACATGGCCCCTTCAAAAGTTGTGTCCAGAATTCCCGACTTTCAACTGCTCTTACTAGACATAGAAAAAAAGGAGGGTTGAATTTAAAAAAAAATCTTCTTTTGTGGAACTACAGGACCGGATACAACCGAATTTGGCAGAAATTTTTCTTGGGTGGTCCTCTTTTATAATTGTATCCGATGACCGATGACTGTCAACAGAGTTGGCCGCCACAGCTAGTTCTTGATTAAAACCACTAGATCTATTGTAAACAATCTTGGCAGAAATGGTCGTCTTTCAGAATTGTGTCCGATGAACCAAAGTGTCGACCAAGACTGCCACCACATCCAAACTTAGTTAAATATAGGACCCTATAGGAAAATTCATTAAAAAATCTTCTTGTCTGAAACCATTAAGCCAATTGAAACATACTTGGAAGGAATAGATTTTAGGTGGTTGTCTTTCAGAATTATGTTAGATGACCCCGAATGTAAACCAAGAACGCCGCCACAGCTGAACTTATTTTAACATAGGACCCTAGGGGAAATTGATTTAAAGATATTCTTGTCTGAAACCATTGAGCCAATTGGAACCAATTTGCAGAAATGGTTTTTGACGGTGCTCTTTTATAATTGTGTCAGATGACCAGAATTGTCAACAGAGATGGTCGCCACACCCGAACTTAGTCTAACCCTACGGGAAAATTCATTAAAAAATCTTCTGGTCTGAAAGCACTTTGGCAATTAGAACCAGAATTGGCAGCCATAGTTACTAGATTATTCTCTTTCAGAATCATGTCAAGTTCTACAGACTGTTGTTTCTTATGTGTTTCTGCGACTATCAATTGGTAATTTGACTCCAAGTGAGCAATACAGGCTCCTGGGAGCCTCTAGTTAAAGTATGTGGTGTTTTTACATGTAATTGTCTTTTTTTGGTTGTACAGGTCATTCGTCTTTTTATAGGTACAAGTATGTTAGTTCTGTAAATTTAATAGCAGTAAAATTTAATACATACATATGATTTCGGTATAAAAGAAAATGTATGACACTTGATAAAAACTGAAAATAGTAAGCACTTATTGATAAGTAAATATTAGCATAGGCACTTATTTAGTACAAGGAAGCTGTAAATCGTGTTTCTCTTTTTGAATAAATACAATGCTGTCCTATTTTCTATCATTTGCCCTTATTTAACATGTATGGGTATCTACAAAATTATTAATATCACCATTAAGAAATAAAATAATAATTTCAAATTTTCTACATATTAAACAAAAATGGACAAAATAACTTAAAGATGTTCACATTGTTGCCATTTTTTGCAGGTGTAGTTTAGTAAATAATTGATTGAACACGCACTAATCTTTGTAGTTAAATATGAAAAAGGAATAAATATTTCATCTTTCGGGAAGACTTTCATAGACTGATTTCAAAGTATTTAAACTTGAATTTATTTGATTCATTTATTTATTTCATTCTACGTCATTGTGTGGTCCATTTTTTCTATTGATCATGTCATTCCTTGTATTGCACATGGTAGATCTCCTTAGCTGAAATTTGGCTTCCTATTTCAGTAGTTTTGGTTGAGTACTTCTTGTTTAATATAAGTTTGGTTTTTGGTCTTCCAAATGTTTCGGTTTTAATGCTGCTGATGAGAGGTAACTCCTTAATAAGCGTCGTATACAGCATAGTATAAATTTACTATATCTAATATTAGTATCTTTGGATTTTTATTTTGATCTATATATACATACCAAACGCGGACCTCGAAGAAGACACCTATAACATCGAAATTATCAATACACAAGCAACGTCGAACAGAATGTTAACGAGTTGATACACATGACATTTATTTCAGTTCTTATCCACAACATTAATAAATCGTGCATTACAATATTTGTTTGAAATAAGATCGTGTGTTGAGATTGCTAAACAGAGTTGAAACTGACAATTCATGTCTATCAAAAAATGCTGAAAATTTCCGATCCCTGAATAAAACGTTTAAATTCCGAAAGCGGATGTCCGAGTAATATTAATAGATAATCTTAAAGTATTTTTTCTCAAATAATGGGTAATAATCGTCAAATTTGTAAATGAGAAATTGGTTTTGACAATGAATTAATTTAAAAAGTAAAGTTCCCAACAACGAATACGGGAAGATGTTTCATGTAGATTCGTTATGATAGTTAAATTCATTCGCGGTCTAAGTTGACTTCATTTTAATTCATTGGTAATGTCGGTAAACGATAAAGTTTTATGTAAGTTAAAAATATTAGTTCCGATATTATCAACTAGAATAAAGTACTCGTAATTTTAAGAAAAATGCTCTCATCATTTGAACTACATTTTATGTACTAATATCCGATGGTATCGAAGCGGTCACACTTTCCGTTTTAGAGGTCGATTCCACAGGAACGATTTGCAATCTTTGCAAAAAAATGATATAACCGCTGATCAGTTGCCGCCCTTTAGCTTCGGGCCGGAATATTTGCAAGAGTATTTGAAACATTCGGAACTTAAAAAGGTGAATCTAGGCTCTTTCGCCTAATAAATATTTAAAATTATCAATTCAGTTGTAATAAAATTCTGTGATACCAATGTTGATGCACATGATGTGCACATTTCGTCGATTTATGACTTAACAGTTGTGCTCAAGGTCTAAAATGCATAAAACCAAAAAGACAATAAAAAATGCCAAAATGACCAAAAGGGGTAAATCCAAAACCATCTAAGCACAGAGCTATACACCCGAAAGACACTACTTAGCTTTCACAATTGATGATAATAAAAAAATATCGATGAACAAACGGAAACTGTAAAATTTAATTCAACAAATAATGCAACGTTTTTATCAATTCGATAAATTCGACAGAATGAGCAGTTCTATGCTTAAAATTTTCACAAATGTAATACCCAACAATTTCTAAATATGCAAAAGGAACTCTTGCAATTTTTATTCTATATTTTTTATGATTAGTGTTTTTAAATTAAAGTTGAATTCCATGTAACAATTCCCACTATAATTGACATGCATTTAGTCATACGGAGTAACGTCAAAATATCAAAGCGTTCAAACTATCATTTTTATGCGTCCATGCAATTTAAAGTCAATATCACAAAAAAAACAAGAACGGTGACCACCCTTGTCCTCATACCAAAGGATTCAGAATTACCGTACAAACATTTTGTTAGTTTTTGGTCTAAATCTTTACATATTTAGCGTTTCATTTCCGTGGTTGAACGGGAATGATTCTTTAAAAAAAATCATTTTAAGTTATGTCTATGTAAATTTCCCGCCAAAATTGTAATTTTTAACACCAAAATGCAAGATATTAAGGATGGTGCTCCCATTTTTTATTTCATATTTCAATGAAGCTTAATAGTAGCTACATCTATGCAAATTTAAATGTAGTTGATTTGGTATCGTCCCAACGTTCTCATCGAGTGAGAGAACGAGTCAACTAAATTGACGTGACGTTTCTATTCAAACAGTGTATTTTTCTCCTATTTCAACAAATTTCACTTCTGTATATCTCGCTTATATGAACAGTTACCCCTATTTTGTTATACATGGAAAGATTTGCCGTTTCATCAGGATTCTTATGGCAGTTTTTTTGTCAAAACAAAAATACATCTAGACAAGCGAAATCATGTTCGAAATTATAAATTTTACTATATAACTTTGTTTATTTCCCGCAATTTTTCCGATTTTCAAAGTAGAACAACCAATAAAAAATGGACGGTGACCCCGATTGTTTATTTTATATTTCGATGAAGGTTATCAAGTTCTACCAACAGGAAAACAAACTGAATTTAAAATTCATTTAATTGACGTAGCGTGAATCAAAATTCTGGATAATGTCTCTATTCTCATGATTCTGTAGCATACTACATGTCTATTTTCTATTCACTCCATGCTTATACTTAGCGCTTAAGTTCTCTAGAATCAAACGACCCATTTCAAAGAAGTGTTGGTTATATCGTTAAGCACCGTATAAAAAAACAACATTAAGATCAATGACTTTTGGCGGATCTATGACGTCAGAGAAATCTTGGACTAATTGCAAATTGAATAGAAAAAGATATGTTCATACCAAAAGGTCATATTTCCCGAAGACATCTATATCAACAAAGAAAGGTTACACGCAAATCACAAATCATTGAATCTTAAATATCAACAAAAGTGTACCGAGGCGATAATTCATACGACCTAAATCCAAAGACATGTTTACGCATAGTAACGCAGGAAAAAATACATTTGTATCGGCCGAAGAATACCGAAGCGGCAAAACAATGGGAACACTCTACAAATTCGAAGTGCATGAAAAAGACAAGTCGTGGAATATTGAAGAAAACAACCAAACGCCACAAGGATACATGTGTTCCTAAAGCAATGAAAAACGTATAATAAACTAATCTAAACTAGAAGAAAACTGCACAGAAACTAAAGAACTAGCAATCTAAACTCCCATTAAAAACCTGGGGTGGCATAAGGTGCTCCAGATTGGTAAGCATGTCCTACTCCATTAACAGCAGCCGTCACATTGCCAATGAAGTTCAAGTCTAGTGAGGTGTCAAGTCCGGCGGGATGTCAATTTACAGAACGATGTGAAATCTATCTGAAAACATCTAGTCTCATACGTCTCAAACTTTATGAATGATGACTTTAATTAGACTGAACATAAACGCGTCTTAGAAGTTTGTGACAGAAATCTTGCATGATAAATCACATTCGGGGCAAAAAGATTCAAGTGTGAAACGTACACCCTATAAGCTGCAGCCATTGGTATTTTACTGCTAAGAAAGGGGAAGTTCACAATCGGAAAATTAAAATTATCACGTTCGTCATAGAGTTTTGATTTCAACCCCCATTATTATCAAGTAAAAATACAGATATGAAAAGGAAGTTGGTATGTCTGTGGTCTCTTTAATTTCAAGTTCATTGGGATAGATGAGATATAGATAATGCTTAAAGTAGGGATTATCAAGTGACAAACATCATCGATATAGCGGAAACCGAAATTAAAGGACCGGGAAAGTATTTTCGATTCAGTAGCCCCTGTAAAAATTTAGCTTCATATGAAAACAAGAACAGGTCGGCCAAAAGCGTCGCAGTTTGTCCCCAATTGGATCATGATATATTACTTAATGCATTCTCTGTTATCAAATAATTGAGGATCATTGACTTTATATTCAAAGGCCCTCAGTCTATATCCATGGTAAAATATCTATTTCGATTCCAACATCACATACGTCAAACTGCTTCTTTGGCAACAAAAAATAATGTTCCCCGCAAGCTTTAATGACGTAATATTATAATTTGCGTTGTATAATAGCGTCTTCACGTCTGAACTCCTAAGTTGCGGCGTTACAAAATGTCGTAGAAAATGTCAAAATACATATAATTCCACGGTGGCTGGAAAGTTTCATAATTTTACCACGGATAGGTTGTCGTTCGTGGTAAAATATTTGGAATAATGGGCCTGACTGGTAAAAAGTGATGCCATCGTGAATTATTTCTCAGATAGACTAGTACATTTTTATCCTTCTCCTTCAGCAGACTATTGCTATTAAAATAGAGGGTTGAGGTGAAGCAATGACGGCTCTCAGAGGACTAATCTTTTTCAAAATTAAACACTCAGTGATAAAAAAGTGATTAGTATGCATTTTAACTAAGTAGCCCATACTATATATACTTAACTTAAAGAACTTATTTTATTTTATAAAAAAGTAGAGCAGCACAGATATCGATGTTATTTTGAACACTGTACATGTATAATACAGTTGTACTGCCATGAATTTATAAGAATGCATAAAAATACATGCAATATATTTACCTTACAGACCCATTGCCTTCATATTCCTTGGCTTTATTATGATTCAACCAGCCCCAGTTCTACTTATGCAGCTATTGATGGATTGTTTTGTTAATCAAAAATACTTAATTGTTAGTATTCTCATATATGTTGGCATTTTAGTGAAATCAAAACACGAAAACTTGGCCGTTTACTCAATCTGCCTTTTGTACTAACTTACGTTGTCTTGCAGTCTCAGATATTGATGCTAGTAAGACAATCAAATCAATTCAGTAGCACTTCATTGTTATACCTGAAAAAAATTACGGAATCCAGTACTGAACCCAACACTACATGCAGACGTAGCGTTGGTTATGATAAACTAGAGGCTCAGAGGGTTGAGCCTGTATCGCTCAACTGGCAGAAACAAGGATTTCCAATGGCGGCCATTTTTGTAGCATGATCTGGACAAAATAAGAATACTTTGTAAAAAACCTCCCACAGATCCTTCTTGTCAATTATCGATTCATTTGGCCAAGCAGTTTCAGAGAAGATTTCTTTATATCAGAAACAAGAATTGCTTATGGCAGCCATGATTGTTGTCCAATCAGGATGAAAAAAAATAATTTCATACCAGACTTTCCATAAATGCTTCCTGTCAAGTTTGGCTGACAGTTTTGGCCAAGTAGTTTCAGATTTTGTTTTTAAATCAACCAATGAGAACCAAGAATTGCCCATGGCGGTTATTTTTTTTTTGCCCGATCGGGACGAATTGAGGAAATTTTATAAAGGATCTCCCATATCTTCTGGTCAAGTTTCTTTCTATTTGGCCCAGTGATTTCAGAGGAGAAGATTTTTTTTATATCATCCAATCAAAAAGAAGAACCGCCAATGGTCAGCATATGTGTAGTCCGATCGGGCCAAAAGAGGAGACTTTGTACAGAACCTCCCATAGATGCTTCCTGCCAGTTTCATTCCATTTGGCCAAGGAGTTTTTTTTTAATCAACCAATGAGAAACAGGAGTTGCCAATGACAGCAATGTTTGTTACCCGATCGCGACGAAATGACGAAACTTTGTAAACAAACTTCTATATATAATTCCTGTCAAGTTTAGTTCCATTTGGCCTAGCAATTTCAGAGGAAAGGATTTTTTATATCAGCCAATCAGAAACAAGAACTGCCCATGGCGGCCATATTTGTAGTCCGATTAGCACGAAATGAGGAAACTTTATAAAGGACCTTACATAGATGTTTCCTACCACATTTAATTTTATTTGGCCAAGTGGTTTCAGAAGAGAAGATAAAAATGTGAAAGGTTAACAGACGATGGATGACGGACGGACGATGGACGTCAAGTGATGACAAAAGCACACATTGCCTTTGGCCAGGTGAGCTAAAAATGTGAGCTAAAAAGGACCAAATACATGAAACGTTCGATTGCCAATGTTTGATACTCAATTTGAATATGTCTGATTGTCAAAATAGTTTTCGTATGACATTCGTTAATATTCTTACATTTGACACGAATGGTAATTAATTTCACTCTAAAAAGTTGTTTCTTCCACGAACGTTTATATATTATACTGAAACATATATACATATATGTACATGCAATGTCAATACCGGAGAGCTATCAAGTTAAATAGAATTACTTTAATTTTAAATTTGTAACATTAATAATAAAATGCATTTGTCATGTTTGTTTTCTTTATTTGCTTAAAACATACACTATAAAGTGATTGTTTAAACGTCATCATTGATGATATATAAACAGAATATTTTAAGACCATTTTCATAAAGATGTAGGCCATCTCGTTGCCAAATCGGTATATTTTTAACTAAATCTGAATGCCTACATTCAGATTTACAGGGAAACCACATATAATTATATAACATTGCTTTTAAAATCATATGCTATTTTAAAGTTAACCGTTTTCGTGACGTATATTTCATCTTTTCGAAAATATTGGTGCAATAATACATTAATGCAATAATAAATATGATTAACAGTGTTAGTTGTATGTTCATGGAGAACAATTAACTATCGAATGGCGTTACTAAAAGCTATTGCAGCAACTGTTTAAAATTACCAATACGTGTTGTACTATTTGCAACAACAGTTACTTTAACTAAACCAACGTGGGATTTTATTAGGTTATGCCACGTTGAATTGTTTTCTAGTAACGTTAACAATACAAAAATATCACACCACATTACCCGAGGCAACACGGAACTACAACAGAAATTTGATGGAAGCAGAGGATCAAAACTGTAAAGCATTTCAATTGAGACTAGGTAATTAATACTTCATCGTATTAATCATTACATAACATCAATGAGCTATAGGAATACATATGTACCAGCTTCTCAAGCATTGCGAAAACAGTACAAACAGACATATGTATATAAAATATGTTTACAGTAATCACACCTTATGTTAGAATGATGTAATCCGATTGGTTCGTTAGATGGTATTTGTCTAAAATAGTATGCTTTACAAACGATTTCAAGGTAGCGGGGTATTGTATCTCTTCCGTAGTATTTGCGAAAAATACTCTTACCATCACTGCGTTTTTGTTTTCGAGTTTGTATGGAAAGCATTTTATTTTTACATTCGGTGTTATTAGACAGATACATGTACATCATGTTCTGGAGGTGTATTTACGCAACAATGCCAGTCTAGAGTCGAAATATTTTCTCGCCAGTTTGGCTCGGGAAATTCCACGTCTCTCGGCTGGTATATTTGCAAATAACCTTCCCGAACATGATTTATCTGTTCAAAATATAGTGCGTATTTATCAGCAGTTATAAGAGTTTGTTAATGACTTTGTCTACCAGCTTGTATGGCAACAGTTCTAACATGTCAGTAACTTTCTGTTTTTAACGTGTTTCAATTAAGGAAAATTCTGCATGGGCTAAACCCACTGGTTTCTCGCTGCTTATTCGTTAAGCATGATTATATCTCAAATCAGAAACTTACCTGAAAAATATTTTCTGAAGACTCTCACAATAATATCTCTGAAAAAGTCACTACATTGACTGTATAATTAATGATTGTAGATGCAGATTTGTCAAGAACAAATTCACATGTACCAGGAGAGCATATTAATAATTATATATCAGTATAAATCCGGAAACTGTATGAAAAGTTTCAACTGACCTTCATTATTTCCAAATAATGTATTTCCTGCTGTCAAACTTTGATAGTCTGTTTTATTCCGTGCGTACTGAACTGTAATAAACAAATGAATACAAAAACATACAGGGTATTTAAATAATCATAATGTCTTTTGTGATTGGTGATTTATTCATCCTTTTTATAAAACCTCGTAGATACAATATTCACTCAAATAATAGATTAAAATAAGACGAGGAAGTTGTGTCGCTTTATGAATAAATATACTGTACATGTTGTGCTCCGGTTATTGAGGAAATAATATCTTTTATACATAATGATGACAAAATAAAAATATACAAAAAAAGAACATTTCACAACAAAATCCATGAAGTTAAAAAAACTGGACTATGATAACTTAATTTATGTTTTAACAAACCCCCCCCCCCCCCACCCCAAAAAAAAAAAATGAATGATGTACTGACGTTAATTATTGTGAGATTCTGTGAAATACAGAAAACATTTACAGTATAAGTAAATATGAATAGCAAATGTCTTGCATATTGTCTCATTTTAGAGGTTTCCATTATATCGAATAAGAAAGATATACAGATGTATTGAAATTTTTGATAAAACTGATGATTTATATTTCAGAATCAATAATTACCCCTTTTGTCTAAGAAGACGTGGTTGTAGTACCGTCCTTTGGTGTCTAAATATCACAACTAAGTTTTTGGCCGTTATGTTTGGAGATTTGATGTGACATGCCATTTTTAACGTTTCATGCCATTTGGTTTTAGAAATTCGTGCATCATCCTACTTTTTTTGATACATAATAATACAGGATTTGGAACAAACTTAGTATATGTATATATAGATAATCACATTGAGTGAATCAGAGGCATTTATTATTTTGATGCGTTCATAAAAGTTTTTTGATTTATTGATACCAGAAGTTTCTGAGTATCATTTGATACATCACCAGACTTGACACCTCACTGGATTTCACTAGCTGGTAATATGACCAGTGTTGTTAGTGGATAATCTAATGTTATTCCCTATCTTAAGTATTAGTTTCTCCTCTGTCTTGTTCTATTTCTGTTATGTTTATTATTTGTGTTTTTAGTCTTTTTCCTACACACGTATAGTTGTGGCATTTGTTTGTTATATTCCATTTCACGAGTTTACTTTGCCTTTTGATTTCACCAAATTTTTCCACTGTTTGTCGCTTTGTTATTTTTTGACGATTTTCATAGCATTAATAAGATACCCAACATCTAAGGTAACTCCCGATACCAAGGGAAAGAACCCCGTTTGACTGATGTAAGACTGGTTTTCGATTTTAGTCATTGAATATATCGTCTATATTTATATCTCGCGATAACAGTTTTGTTGTAGTCTAGTGTTGGGAAACAATCGATCCCATTCTCTACGGCATTACAGTTTTAAAAAGTTAAATACTTTCCTTAGTAACCGCTTCAAAAATCATTAGTTTTAATAAAGTTTTAAGAAATTATATAATTTGACTGAATAATTGGCACCACTTAAAGACACTGAACCGAGAATGTGAAAATTATTTTCAAGTGTAATATGTAATTATGTTCCACCTGCGTTCTTTTCCCTATTGCACATGTCTCCCGTCAAAACAAATGGTTCAACGTGAATCACAGTCACTGTCGAAGTTTATCCACAAGATAAGGATCTAAAAAAAGTTAAAATAATCCATTTATAAAGCAATGCTTGTTTCAATTGTTTTACTTAAAGTGCATTGCTGTTTAAATGTATTCTGCAGTTGCCTGTAGATTGGAGAGTTGAATGTACAATTTCTTCGGTCAAAGACCACAAGTCAAGGACAAGGAGGAATGATAAAATAATCTTTATGTTATGTGTTCATACAGTTTATGACAAATGGAAGACGTCAAACAGATAATAATCAGTTATTCCTGTAACAGTTTGTACTTTAAGGAGTTGTATTTTACATTAGGCACGGTATGGGACATGACAGACACAGGCATTTGTTTCTGTTAAAAAAATACCATATATCCTTATGTTATTATAAGGACATATGTAACCCACATTATTGTGAATTGTTTACATTTACAGAGTTACTTTGTTGTAACCTCTGAAATAACGGTATTTGTTAATAGTCATATATGTGTAAATCTGGATTTTTACGATTCTCACCTGTTGTCATGGTAACTGAATGTTGACAAAAATATAAAATATCTTTTATTTGAATCTCACATTATAAATATCCTATAAAAAATATGCATGTTTAAGAAAACATTAACCATATATGCCACATTCTGTACATAATTATAAATGTAGACACAAAAATGCCATTTATTTATGTGTTCTATTTACTTTTTAAACAGTGTGTATGTGATAACGGCAGAACAAACTTTCATTTTACTTTCAAAGGTTCTAAAAAAATCAATAATTATACTTTGGGTATGTATTTATTCATACAATGGAAATTCCAACTTTGGATACCGTTACCATGGAAACGAATCTTGTGAAATGCTATTTATTTTATCAAATTTTGAAAGAAGTCAATGCAAAGTATGTTTATGCAAAATTTTAGAAAAATTCAATGGGTAGGAAAAAAGATATATCTATAGGGATCCACCTTAAAATAGCGATAATAAATACATAAATAAATAAATAAGTAAAGTCAAGATATATCAACGGGACATTCAAAGGAGGGAAAAGTCGAAATAACTGACAAACTCCGGAGAACAATGAAGAAAAGACCAAAACAATACATGCATTGTAATTAAAAACTAAAAACATATGAACAGCATGGACCCCACCAAAAAAACCGGGGTAGACACAGGTGCTCCAGAAGAGTAAGCAGTCTCTGCTTCCTGCAGAACATCCGCCATGCTGCCCTTGTCAAATCCGGTATGAGGAAAGAATAACATCAATGGAACATGTCCATGTTCATTTGGGAAACGGGTTTTCATACCTGTCAACCAAAACACGGTGACGTCCATAAAACTTTAATCAGGATGAATAAATAATTAATTGAAAAAAAACATAATGATTAAAATATTTATAAAGATTGTTTATATATGATTACAAATTAACACAGATGTCAGTTGTTCGATACTAGCTTGCAATGATGCCTGAATACTTACCGTTATAGTATACGATTATTAAATTACATGTACGTTAAAACTACTACTTAGTGCATAAATGTTCATAGATTGTCGTTTTATAATTTGAATTGTTCTCCTTTATTTTAGGCCTTCAGAACAACTGATGAATTGTAAATCAACGAAATATGACCATCTTGTATATCAAACGTTGTATCATAGAATGTATGTTTACAAAAAGGAAGTCATACATGTAAAAAAATTTACATTTAATTTGGTTATAATATAGTTGAAATTTTACAATTAAAAGTTACAAATCACCAACGCTACTCAAATGAAATTCATACATGTACACATAGAAAAACACTAATAATAAAAATATGTATAAATTATATTTACAGGAAAACAACAGCTTTGAAGAAATGCACCATAGAAGAATGTTCTTTGAACTATCCATAAAATATTCACATTCAAATAATAAACTGACTCGTAAACTTCTAAGATTAGGTTATCTTATGTCTTTGTTAATTTCACCACCCTAAAAAATCTGCGGACGTCATTGCGAATTGATTTGCCGATGTGAAGTTTTATATCTCTCGTATAAGACCAACCATCTTTTCTTCAATGATATCTCATTGTATTTATCTCAAATTCGTCTACTTATTATCTTAAAATAATTTAGTTACTCTGCTTGGCTTTTGTCCCCATAAAGATCAACCAACATGATAAAGATTAAATACATTTTATAATAGAGTTGAAAAGGATAGTTCGTAAATTAAAAACAGGAATGCTAACTTTAATTCTCATTAGCAAGTTAATGTATACAAGTACCTAGAAAATACATGTAGTAAATTATTTCTTTAAAGCTACATATCTACATAAACAACAAAAATATAACAAAATGAACTATTCATTTCCGATTTTAATTGACCACGAGACATAATGTCTTAAATTGATTTGATCTTCTTGGAAATTCAAGATAAAACAAGAATATATAGCATGTTTAGTCAAATTATATATTATGTAAATAAGTAATATATGTCATAAGATAAATGGTTAGTAAAAAAATATAGATGAAAAACTGATTAAAAAAATCTAAACCTCAAGATTAATTTCAAAATTTAAAATAATTATAGTCAGTTATATTTGTAAAATATATTAGCGATTAAAATACACGGAGAACAAACAATATATCAAGTTTTACTCATTATTAGTATATTTTATTCTCTTGCTATCTACATTGCTATCATTCACTAGCACTGATCCACAGTAAAATGTATATATATTAAGTAAAGTATATTTCACTTGGCAACTTCTACATTCATATATACCGAATCTTCTGCTAAATATTCCTTGATGCAACGATAACAGTATTCATATTGGTCCTGAAATACAGTTAGAAAATTTAATCAATACAATGAAAACATATCAATGTTTGAAATCAGAAACTATGATTTTATAGTGTATTGTGTGTTATTACCATTTTAAATATAAGTATGAAAAAATATCACATACACATATAAGTTTATAATACTTTTATGCGACATTTTTCAGAATAAATTTACAAAGGCAAAATATATCAGCACATCTTTAGTGTTTATGGAAACCCAACGGGAGTCAACATTCTTAATTCGTAAATTGTTAAATTGTAACTCTTAACTGTGTACTTTCAAAATTCTTAATTCGTAAATTGTCAATTTGCCACTTGTAACTGTGTAATTTAAAATTTTGCATATTCTTTTTTTTTTGTATATTGTATATTCCTCCAAAAACAAGAAAACCGAGCGCCATCTTTCGTCATAATGATCGTTAGAATAATAAAACGCTGACATTTAACAAAAATGTTTAACGAATCGACATGTTTCAAGTTACAAAACATCAATATACAAATTTCAACGTGTCTGTGGGAAATATTGAAGTCACGTGGTTACAAATGAAGAATGGAAAACTAAGAAATAGCATACGAATGTTAGATTTAATGAATGACAAAGTCGCAAATAAAGAATCTCAAAGTTACAAATGTTGAATTTCAAAGTTGTAAATGCAGATTTTCAATATACAAATTATTTAAATTTGAAATTAAACAGTTAAAAGTTACAAATTGACAATTTACGACTTAAGAATTTTGAAATTACACAGTTACAAGTTAAAAATTGACAATTTACGAATTAAGGCTTTCCATAAATCTATAGTCCGTAAAAATGTTATATTGAAAATGTATATTTTCTTAATATTTATAATTACACTATCATTCAGTGACTAATGAATGATAAAATATACCTTTCTGTACCCCCGATCAAAGGTAGTTTTTTTTCATATTAGGTTAATTTTGTTTGGAAATGTATAACTCAACAGATGCCATATATCACCGGGAGTTGTGTTATGTGGCAGCATTACCAAACACAGCTTTTTTTCAAATTCTGTGCAAGTAATATTTTAAAACGATCAGTCTTTTATGTTAAAACATAGGCACGTTTTAAGTTGCATATAGAAAAAAGACTTAGATTCAACATTTACAATTTAATGAGTTAATGGTTCACTGATCATGTTGATTAATAAAAAATATCCTATAATTTTGATTGAAAAAGAAACGAATGTTTCACTTCTAAACGTACAAAATTAGACAGGAATTCTGGTCGTCTTGTTTGCATTGTTCTGACAACTTGGAATATGTCAACTTCATCATCCATAGTCATCTTCTCTATAACCAAACCGAGTGCTAAAGCCAAGCCACTCCTTGTACACCCATCTCTACAAGAAAGGTACAGGTATTAAGGATATTTAGATTCCTTTCATGATTATGTCATTGGTTAATGACGTCCCAGATATTTTGTTTATTCTTGAATCCTATAATATAACAATTAGTGTGTTCGCTTAGAGATTTAAAGTGATCGTATAACTTATTTGCATACTTCATAGCACGATGTTCATATTCTGTTTTTGTGTTGTTTTTTTATTATTTGTGTGTGTGTGTGTTTTTATTATTATTTGTAATTTTAAATGATGAGATTTAAATCCACATATTACATGTATTATGGATATGTTGATCATGTTTAGAAATAACTGACCATTTGCCAGGTGAATTCTTACATATTTATGATGAATTCGATTTTTATGCAAAATATTTATATGTATTAAGCAATCAATTAAACTTAATTGGGAGACTTACCTACAAACAATAACAACTGGCCCTTGGTTGCTACTTTGATGTCTTGATATGCGTTTGAGAAGCCTAAGAATAATTTGTGGAGAGGGTAAGGCATTTTGGTCACCTTTCCAATCTGTTGTCTTCAAAACTGTTATTGTTCGTGTATCGTTCTGAAAATATTACACATTTTACAAAATGAACAGCAACAGACAACACATATCTAAAATGATAGCTTAATAGGCATGTTTCGTCTACTTTGTCTTACCAACCTTCTATTCCATTCAGTGGTAATAGTTTTTTGTTTTGTTTATGCAATTAATAGGGCATTTCCCCTAGATTTAAAAAGGAATTCATTTTTAAACAAAATATATATTTTTTTATGACTATGTACATGGACCTTCCAATATGGTAGATAACTCGTATATAAATACATGGAACCCCAAGATTTGAAAAAAATAATTGCAAATGCCGTATACAATGTAGATATAGAAATAATAAAAAAAAATAATACAGGATGCTATGAAATTTAAGGACGAATGAATTAAAAAAATGGGTCAAAGACACAAATGGCCGGGTTGCTGGGTGTTTACTGTAGTGGTGACAAAGGTGATTACAAGATCATATTGCACATTGGCAGTCATGAATATTTATATAGACAAAATCAGACACATTATATGTTGGTGTACGAGCACAGAGGCAGCCATCAATTTAATTAGAAATACGTGAAGTAAGCAATATTTGATTTGATTACATGTTGATGAACACTTGTTTGGAAAAATGGAAAATAATTCCTGAAATAATTCCATAAAGTGAGGTGCACATTTTCAATATATATAGAAACATTCTATGAAGTTTCAAGGATGTGATTGAAAAACTGTAGGAGGACTTGATTTCACAAAATAGGTACCCTCTATTGAAGATGTCAATAAAAAACGACTAAGTTCCAAAGTTTGGAAAAATGGGAAATGATTCCTGAAATAATTCCATAAAGTGAGGTGCACATCTTCAATATACATAGAAACATTCTATGAAGTTTCAATGATGTGGGTGAAAAACTGTAGGAGGAGTTGATTTCACAAAATAGGTACCCATTTTCCCCGCCCGCCCGCCGCGGCCGCCAGAGGTGTTTTTATGCTATTCAAATCAATTATACAAAAGAAACCAATTATGTTTCGAAAATAGTAGCTTACTTGTTGAGCTAAAAGAATTTCAATCACGTCCGCTGTCTGGTCTTGTGTTTTCCTAACTCTTAAATTTTTGAAGTCACGTTTACCATCACCCCATAATGCAGTAGTCTGTAAATTAATAGATGGTTATTAAATACGATATATAGTCCACTGCATGTTCACCTTTTACATCAAATTTTTCCAATATACTAATAAACACGATTTGAAAAAAGTATTTAAAAGGTGTTGGTAAACAAGAATTATTAGATATTAATCCAATATGCTCAATTTAAGTCTGAAGATAACTTCAGGGAAACGAGAAACAAATTACAAACGATAACAACACACACTACTATAAACATTGTTCCACTGCATTTTCCGACGTAGAAACTTGTGAATATGGATGTTTGTATGGTTGTTTATGAGTAAAGTGGTTGATTCTCTAAGTGGTACGTTTTAAAAGTACGGAATTTGGAACAAAGCAATGACTGATTGCTTTGTACAGTGCATTTGTTATCCAGGCAGTACATATATTTTGCCTTTTATTAATTACTTGGTCATTTGTTTCAACCTTCAAGCTTTCACATCATGTCTAAATATTAATCCTATTGTAAGAGTCTATACCATTTCCATTATTAAGTATTAATTGTTTATTTATTTCAAAGGTGTTCTAATTTAAAGCAAACCTTGTCAAAGGAGTCAAGCAAAACAATAATAGCACTGCCATGGTCATAAACCATTGTCCAGAAATCAACAACTGTATCCTTCAGGGGGAACTGCGTTACAATGAACTTACTTTTCACTGAATATCCCTACAAATTAAAAAGTTACGAATGGACTTGTTATTTTATGTTCATTGATATATAGTTTGATTTTTATGTTAAAATTAAGAGAAAGATATCTCGTCCGTAAGAGAAGACTGTCAGCACAAAGAAGTGTCACTTTTCTGAAGTTATACACGTCGTGACTGAAATTATTGTCATTAAAACATATCTCACGCCATTTTTTTTTCTCCCTATAACTTCAGGCAGAGAATTCTACTACAGAGATCATTTAAATTTCTTGCACAAATTGACATACATATGTACATGTATATTGGTTACAATGTCCGTTTCAAAGGTTATATGTATATAAAAACAGCCGTTTTATTTAGCTAAAATATAATGTTTGATTGGTTTATCGTAGTATAAATTTTAACATTTTTTCATTCATTAGATAGAAATCGGTAATTGTTCTTATCTTCCTCGACATAACACTCTAATAAGAGTAATATCTGCATTTAAATACTAATTATAAAATACTCACAGGGATGATTATAGCATTTATATAACCATCATAGGATGAGAGATATGGTCGATAGTCGTCGTCTAAAATAATTTAAAACAATACTCGTGAATAGTATGCATTCATGTGATATTTTTGCCAAGGAAATCTAATTGCAATTTGCCAATTTCCATTTCTGAGGTAGGTGTGATTCATTTACAAAAGAATATAGATTTAAAGGGGACATGAAATATAAACAGTAGGTCATGTAGGTTCTACAATACACCATTAATAACTAAATGTTTTCTATTTAGAGAAAAAATATGCAAGTCAATCAATTAAATTTAGATTTTTTGAATGTCTTGTCAAACCTGGTTTCATATGTGGAGCAACTCATTTGTTCAGACGGTTCGAATTTTATATTTTGAACTGAATGGACGTACATTTAACTGAAATGTAACATGTATATTGCGTAGGTTTGTCGTTTGCCAGTAAGAACAATCTGTTATTTACTAATCAAATTCGATCAGCTATATTTTATTAATAACAGAAAGCAGGCATCTGTAGTAGCATTTTCAAACAGTATGCCTTATTTATTGAAATATGTTTTTCTGTGTTTTTTTTCCACCTCTATGTAAAAAAGACAACGAAGGGAAAATATACTTTTTATTCGTATTTCATTAAACTACCAAATGTTTAATTAATTCCTTAATGTATGAAAAAAATCTTGGATATTCTTACGTGGCAATATATTTTTGACAGAATTTTTCCTTTGGTTTTCAAATGCTTTTCCTACTGAGAAATCCTCATCTTTAAAAACTGGTCGTAAACCTTGTAACCTCTATTAAAAAAAAGACAAGGAGACACATTTGTATACACTTTTATACCAAACGTCAAACGTTCAATATAAAAAAAGATAAAGCAAATGATTAAAATCTCAACTTGCAAGATATTTTTACAAAGTTTATATAGCAGTGTTATCTTGGAAAACAGTTTGTGTGTGAACTCCGCTGTTAAGGTAGATATTGCTAATATATGCAGAACAAATGTGCATCAAATATGCATTGATATCAGAGCATAGGCGACCCTGCAGGTGGATGTAACTTCCCAATGGTAGCTCGGTTATAGAAGATAAAGTATTTGAGTAAATAGTTAATTCTATTTCATTCTTTAAAATGTATGACTAAAGAAGTACAAAATAAATATAAAATCAATACAATTTATTTTTTATCTTTTTAATGTTAAAGTTTTACCTGGAATTCTTGTCGAAGATTTGTTTGGTTTTTCGGAACTGTCTGCTTGAAATGTTTTTCGATGTATTCACTGAATCCAGCATTTGGAATAGATGTGTCAGGTACAGAAAACAGTTCTAATAAAGCTTCATATACAACAATGTATTGATCCTAAATTGGAATTTATATTTGTGCATATAGTAGTTAGAAATAACAAACAGTTAAAACTCAGTGTTAAATATTAAGAGAAATGTATGTGTATGAATATAACTATGAGTTCCAATTGATGCATTAAGCCATCTCGAAGTAAATGTATGGGTAATCACTTAAATATGCCCTCAAGAAGCTTGTTTTTCTGTTGCACCCAATGCTCTGTAGATTTGTTTTTTGTGAGCGGCCTTTCCGCCATTTATTAACATTCTCACTGAAATGTTTTCCGTTGAATTTTTCATCGGATTCATTATTCTTAAAACTAAATGCTACATAAACAATTATTTGAAAAAAGGACTCACTTGTGTGGGAATTTAATAACATGTATCCTTTTTCGATACACAAAAGAAAACATATCTAAGGTATGAGTGATCTCTCCAATAAAGTCCTGTTGTGATGGTTTCTCTCTTCTTTTTTGTATGTGTCCTCAAGCTCTGTGGATTTATTTTCAATAGTATTGTTTTCGTGTCTCAGTAAAAAAAATCACCGTTCAGAAGACACTGAATTGTTTTCCTCTGTTATTCAATGTGGTAAGGAATCCTTGATAATCCCCATTATTATCATAAAACCATCAACCCATATTTAGTCCCCTGAATTCGAATTTTACAATAGATTTCCTAAACACAAAACAATAATTTCATTCTTATAAAGATAGTTAAAAAGTTTTTTAAACACTTAACCAATATGCTGTCATATTTGTTTTTCTTTTACAGTAATTACATATTTGTTCACACTAGTAGGACGAAATGGAAATTACCCACAGTGACTAAGAAATCGCAGAAAGGAATGGCAAGAGCGTAGGAATCCATCCCGAGAATTCGAAGTAGTCTATCACCTGCTAGGTCATCCAAAGTACATTTGACGAGATTAGTTTACGTACTTTACAAAGGTTTGTTTCTACGGAAATGAATCACGATATCATATTAATTACAACCTTATGCACACAGTAAGGATTAGTTCTATTTACTGTACACAGCTCTGAAATTACAACGTCCGCGGGAGTCACCGTCTTTGATGTTTTTAAACATTTAATAATCATACCATTACAGATAATAAGAATATATATGCATTTCAAAAATGTAACAAAATAGCGATAAGCAAACTAGTTATGTTTTTAATCTAATAGGAGTTTCTTTTGTTGATCTTATCTCGTGACAGAACTTCAAGACAAGACCAGATTAAAAGACACTGTCTTGAAAATATATATTATACTCTTTTCTGTAGTTTCTCAAAAATTTATAAGTGACTCTTTCTTTGACCTTATTTCACAATTACTTTTATACTTACAACTGTCTGTATCATATTCATTCTGTCTTTCCTCATCATCTTGACGTAATCTATTACGTCAACAAATCCAGTTATTTTTCCATTTTCATATAAGGCATCTAAAGCAATGAATGTCCCTGTTCTTCCAATTCCAGCGCTAAGGGTGATTAGAATGAATTCAGTTACAGAATCATTTTCAAATGGGGAGGGTTAGTACTAGTGTAAGTCCAAAGGACCTCGCACAATTGATCCTACAGGGGGAATGGTTTCAGGGACATGTTACGAAACCTACTGTTGAAGGAATGTTATACCCTAGGACTTACGTAATGTGCCTTGTCTGGTGGTGAGACGGGGGGAAGACTGGTCACCCCACCCTTCTCCCATTTTACAGAAACTAAATTTTAAATAGGATATAGTATGAAAAAAAAATGTTTTGGAAATTTCGTAGGATCTCGTGCTACGAACCATTATCAAAAGAGGCCATCTTTCTATAATCCTAAATAGTTCATATGTTTGAATATTAGTTCCGGTCAATACACCTCAGGTTTTCGCTTGCCCGTCTTTCATTAAACACATGACTTTTTTTAGTAATTTTAATTACATCAATATAAATCCAAACATAGACATTTTTATCAAATGCATAAATCTACAAATGCAAGTGAATACCACGCATTTCAATATCCGATTTTACTTCATACCGCAATGATTACATGTTTGTATTGTATATTCTGCAGTTTGTTTTGCCATATCTTACACGATATAAGATCGTGCTGAATATTAAACCTGTCTTCTGGCTACCTCACACAATGAAATAATTGATTAATACGTCTTAGTACGTATTAGTCAATTATTTGGAATGTAAGCCTTAAAATTTTAACAAAAGTATTAAATAGTTTGATAATGATAAAAATTTGTTTCCTAATCATCGTATTCAAGTAATTACCTGCAGTGAACAATCATAGGCCCCGGGAGATCTGTTCTGCCAGCCTTAACCTTTCTATAAAAGCTAACCAGTTTAATTTTGTCCGGAACACCATGGTCTGGCCACTGTGTAAAGTGAAACTGCTTCACAGTTCGTTCTTTTTTTGTCTATACGTAATAAGTAGATAAACATACATGTATAAATAATCAAATGAAATATATGACTATAGCTTGCCTTAATTAAACTACAATATCTATAACGTATATATAATACCATTATTATTTTAGTTTCTATTTGTCACAAATTTCCCACGCATGCACATGTTCGGTTTTAGAACTATTTTATTTTTATGTAAAAAATTCAGTTACAAACAAATATGGCAAACCTGGACGAGTGCAAGGCTCAGTGCTTTTTAAAATTGTATAAGGATGAAGAAGATAAATATACCTAAGGAGCAAATAGAAAAAAAAGTAATCCATTGGACAGAGAAAACCGGGAAGACAAATGAACAACCACAAGCACAACAAATAAACAATGAAAAACAATGAACAACACGAAATCCTATAAAAACCAGGTGTGAACACAGGTGCTCTGGACGGATAAGCAGTTCTTGTCCGTATACGGCACCCGTCCTGAAGTTCAACAAAGTCAATCCGGTGGTAGTCACAGTTCGGTGGAGGTACATTGTACATTGTACATGAAATGTTACGACAGTCGGAACAGGTCCAACATCATCTTAGATATTGAAACATTGTAAAGGTCAATCAATTTTTGTGACGAACGTAGAAATTCCGAATTGATGACAGGCAGCTTTTGTGACAGGAGTAATCCTCTTTGTGTAACTCAACGCATGTCCTTTAATATCGTATAAGCTGAGAAACGTATGCAGGCGATGCTGGTACATGGCTACTCGAGAATGGAGAGTTAAGAATACGAAAATTCAAGTCATCGCGTTTGTCATAAAATTTATCTTCAAATATCCCTCATTGTCTATTTCAAGAAACAAATCAAAACATGAAGCGGACTTTGATGTATCTGTAGTATCCTTAATTTTAAGCTCACTGGAGTAAATGAGATGTAGAGAGTCTTTGAATTTGTCGTTATTTAACGACATGACATCTATATAACGAAAAGTTAAAGGATTGGGCTAGATTCTTTTTGTTTTTCATGTAGTAGCTCTTGAATGAAATCCGCTTCATACGAGTACAGAAACAGATCGCCGAGGAGAGGAGCACAGTTGGTTCCAATTGGAATGCCGATCGTTTGTTGAAAAATTCGACCGCCAAATTCAATAAATATGTTGTCTATGAGAAATTTTAACGTGTTTGTAATTTCATCTTTAGTATACTTTTTGTCAGAATCAGAGTGGTTCTTCACGAAATAAGCATTTTCTCTATCTAAAACTAGAAATGTATACATGCGTGTGCCATTTTGTTTGAAAAAAACATTGATGCACTAGTTGTTTCAATCGATATGTTAATTGAAAATGTGGTATGGTAGTGTAGAGTGTAGAGAAGTCGAATGTTTTTATGCTGTTGCATGTAGCCAAAAATTTGATTTTAGATATTGCAGTAAATTGTTTGAGTTTTTAGGAAAGCACGTCTCATTAAATGGACTGGTGGAATATGATGTTTCACAGTTATTTTCTTCTGAAGGCCCTCATGTCAATATGAATGTTAAAATCTTTGAAACAGGTTTTGTAGAACAACTAGCTGACCCAGCAATGTACCTCTGTTTAAACGGATTCTTGACTTTTTCACAGACCCAATTTGACAATAAGGGCGTCTTGCTTTTCCACAATGATTCAATATTTCTTGAGTTAGTTTCATATCAGCTCAACTCTATCCGTTATCATTACTAGACAGTTTTCCTTTCATTGAATTACCCAACCCTATGGCATGGAGCTTTTACTTACAGTGAAAAAATACCTATTACATAATAAGTATGGCATGTTACTTGTGCTTGCAGTTGCTATTAGCTAGAATCGAAATATTTTTATTAATAGTTGCTGATATCATACACGATTCAAACTTCAGAGAATCAAAGGTATTTTGTGAATTATACCAATCAAGTTATTTCTACCAATAAGTGTTTTTGAAAAATGATTGGACTCGTTTGTATTTTGGCACTGGCGATAGAACTGATTGAATTTACAAATGATACCTCATATAATGTGTGGTTTTCCATTTTTCTTTCTTTTTCCCACTTTATTCTGATATAAACATTTTTTCCGATTGTTTCAAAATTTTGACTCTTCGACGCCATATTGATCAACTATCTATGTCATCTAACATAACTTTAAGAACTAGACCACGTCATTAAGTTGAGGGGCTTCAGGTGAGTATGTTTATTTTTTTAATGGCCAACACTTTCTTAATTTTACCAACAATGTTTATTTAAAGAGGAAAAATATACCCAAGGACCAATCCAAAATTATTAAAGGACTACGCAGGGTTATAAGAACAATAGGGGATGCCCAAGGTGCAACGTAAAGTAAAAGGCTCGTATGTCTTTATCCACGATAAGCTATATAAGGAGATGCATCATTGTTACTTTATATATGAGAGCTTCTGTCTCCATTACCGTTGTGTTAAACACTTTAATTTCTCTGTACACATATATGGAGTGTTCAACTTCTTTTGTCATAGACAAGTTGTAATTTTCCAATGTGAGTCCTTCACTTGTAGACTCTGGCCAATATTGCTCGCATTTTTTCTACAATAGCCATAACATTACGGTTAGAAAAATTTATAAACATAAAATTATAGATACTTTAGTTTCTCTCCTTTGTATAAATAGTTTATGTTACTAATACATGTGCACAAGATATGCATATTCTGTACATTTAATTGTTTAAAGTAAGTGGAATGGAAAGTCTCCTTTAACTTGCAGAATTACACATTTGCTATTATTTATATTAACACTGTTGTTTACATCAAAGCCGATATATGTTGGTTTTCAAATAATTTAGTCTATTTGTGTATAGAACATAATTCAAATGTGTTGCATGCTATAGAATGATACCAAATTAGAATATTTCTTACTTACACCTTTCTCTTCTATGAGTCTTGTAACCATAACAATTTTACCAGCTTTTTCCTGCCATATCATGTGCCAAAAATCCCGTAGTGTATTTCCTTTCGGACCTATTTAACAAAATCATTTTCAGAAAAGAAAAGAACAAAGTGTGGACAAAATGTATAAGAAAAACAAATTTTGTTAAAATATTGCACAACAAGGAAACATTTGGTTATCTTATAACCAGGAAAGCTTGACAGCGGACCATAGTGAGTTAAGTATTTGGAGAATGTCGAACTCCCTGTACGTTTTCGCAAAAGAGTTGGCTGAAGTCCGCTACAGAAGGATAAATCACCCAACCCAACCCAATCCAACCACCGTCCTTTAACAGTGGTAGTCACAATTGGTGCCTCTGTTTATCCTGCCTTATCCCTTTTTGAATTGTTTGATGAATTGAACTGGTTTTTGTTCTGAAAAAGCATGAAATAGCTACGACTAGACGTTAAGAAAACAATCAATCAATCATTTTTCGATTATTTACATTAATATCAATCGATACATCAGCTATAAATAAAGTCTTTCCGTGTAAAAATTATTGGCTATCTAAAAATGAAATATACATTTGGAGTGTTACATGTTACTTTATTTCTACTTTTCATGTTTCTCATTATTAAAAACAGATAAAACAAACATACACATTTAGCTAGTTCTTAGGAGAACAAAAGTTTAAATTCATGTTGTGTCCTTTATTTTCAAACAATATTACAAAAACCAACAATCCCCGGTAAACATACAAACCTTGGGATGCTATATACGCTTTTTTCGTTTGATAATTCTGAAATAAATACATGTATTAGTTATACATTAACAATACAATGCCTTGAAAGAAAACAGCTTATCTTCATCATTGAGCAGAAAAGGGCTTGTAAGCCACTATTTATAAGCACTGATTCTTTCTATTTTGAATCTTTTACCTATTACATTTACTATCTTCCATTTGTAATTTGTGCAAATAGTGTTATTGATATGTTGTAAATTGCTTTTTGTTTTGACATAACTCGAATAACAAAATAAACTATTAATTTTACAAATGTGCCAATGGTATCTACAATATAACAAATCTTAGTTTTATACTTACATCTATGTGGCTTGCATTAATATAATCATGAAGAGTGTCTCCCGTTAAGATAACTCGTGAATGGTCATCTGTAATAAAATCCTCAGTTATGGCGATTGACACGTATATTCCCCTTTGTCAACGATTCCGCTTTTCAACTCGCTAGAGGTAGACTTTACTCAAGCCTTACCATGCAATGACAATGAAAGGAGCACGATTATTAAAATCTACCTTCAATGAAAAAGATGATGTATTTTCGCAAACAAACAAAAAAAAAAACAAACAAAAAAAACAAAAAAAAAAAAAAAAACGCCATCAAGAAAACAAGTCCACTAATTTTTTACGTTTCATCTTTCCAAAGAACTTAAAATTAAAATGGAGACAAAAAATACAAGGGAAGACGTTTTGTTTTTCACATCAGGACCTTCCACGCTTTAGTGATTGTATAAAAATGTTGCCTGTGTATCTCAGATTATTTGATACTCCTGCGATTGTGTCTCAAATCATTTATAAAAGACTAAGTGTGGTAAAAATTATTCGTCCACGGTTTGTCAGAAGAGATTGATGTCAATAACAAATGAAAATTTACAATTCTCGTGATCATTTCAATGTACCAATACAACAAATGATATTCAACTGTCGTAAAAAATAACGTTGTTTCACTCATTTGTGATTACAATAAAATCGGCTTAGACCATACAACGGATGCTTACGAGGACAAGCTATTTACATTCTACAGCATATAAGGGCATGCCGGTTAATGGTATGTTGTATGTCATGTTTTTATCCACAACTTGTAGTTTTCAGTCGGTTATTTATGTTCCTGGTTTTGATTTATCATTTTAGAACTGTTTTGAAATATTGAATGTTTTTCAGTTTATTTATAACATATCCAGTAAATACATATGAGTAAAGATATTTTCTAAGTTTTTCAGGAAATTATTTTGACCATACGATAAGTAAAGTAGATCAATATTATATTTAATCAATATATGTACTTGAAAACAGAGCAATTTAGCTGCTTATATGTTAATGTACTGCAAGTCACTGTGATATCTCTGAAAGACAAACCAGCAGAATTTTGAAATTATTTCTATTGTTTTTACTGGGAAACGTACCTTTGCTGGTTATTTATCAGGCTCTATTTTCTAATTTACTGTTATTTTTTTTAACATGTATTGATTTGAATACAACATGTTGATTGTCTGAAGAGCATAGAGCAACATTGGTTATAATGTATATCCTGGTTTGGTCTTCAGACATCACCAACGGATTAATCCGCCACTTGGAAATTCAAATAGTCCCATGTCATTATTGATGCTTGAGTCCAGAAATCATTGTACTTCTTTTTGAAAATAAAATTATAAGGAATGTATCCAATTTTGGAACAGGTTTTTCATAAACCGCTGCGTGAAATGACCCAAACCTGGTCATATCGTACACCATGTTCAAAAGTTGGAAAAAAATCCTTAAATGAACGTTAATTGTTAGTTATATTCACTTACATGGAAATGTAGTTCGAAAGCGGTTCTTCGTCTTGTTTTCCGTTTTTTTAGCATTATCATGGTCAAATACAAGACCTTTTGGCATTGCCTAATAAAAGAGTAAGAAAAATGATTATATAATAAATGGACTGACTAATATTACCAATTTAACGCGGATGGCAACAGGACATATGGGTGATAAAATTGTTTAATAATGAGATAAGAAAAGAAAAGTAAAAAATAAAAAAATGACCATTTTAATACATGTGAAATGTTATACCTCGTATTCTTTTTTGAAGCTCTCTGTTTGGTGTTTATCGACTATAGCCTTCATCAGGTTTTCTACTGGGATTTTGTATTGATTAGAATCTTCATTAAGAAAAATGTTGTTGTACACACATTCATTGCTGTCTCTTGGCATATCCTCCTCGTCCTCACTGTCACTAAGATCAATGGAAAGTGCAGCCCCACGATTGTAAATGCCTTTACCTTTAAAAGCGTTGATATTAGTTTGAGAAAAAAAAGTTTTAATCACATTTTCATGAGATTACAAAAACAAGAGGCTCCCAAGAACCTGAATCCCTCACCTGTTATATTATTTGTACCTGTAGATCATGCATCAATCATTATTTTCTCTTAAATTGTGTCCTGTACAACTAAACTATAGAATCCTAAATAGATAGGATGCTAGGGACTTTTTCGTCGGTTGCTATGGACTTTTTCAAAGACCCTGACCCCTAACCTTTCTTTTTGACTTGTACAGGTAAGTTATAAGGTCTTTAACACAATTATATATGCTTGCTAGGGACTTTTTCATCTGTTGATAGGGATTGTTTCATCAGTTGCTATGGAATTTTTCAATGACCTTGACACTCCATTTTATTTGTACAGCTACCATTTAATTTATTTCACGTAATGCCCTAAACATCTGTTACGATGTCGGACCATTATTTTATGTTTGCATGTAAATAATCTTTCAAGGCCAAAAATCCTATAAGATCAATTGTAGGTTAAATGGTAAATGTAAGCCTTTCAATACACTTACCTCTTTGTATTAACGAGTCGTTGACTATTATTCATAACATATGTTAAAGCAACAACGTGACGGTCGAATTATGCTATAAAATTTGAGAGAAAAATAATTTCATATTTGGTACCCTATTTAATAAAGTTTTCATAAAATTTGATTTAATTTGCAAAACAAAGAAATGTAAGAATATTTACTTTTTCGGAGATCTGTGTTTGAACTGTGGGATTTTGGACCTTTACGATATTTCAGCACAGATTCTTTTCTTACTTCAACTCGCCGTCTTCTGCGAGAACAGAACGAATACATGTAAAACAAATGACCTGATAATGTTAATAACTCAAACATAAAAGAAGAAGAATATTTGTTGATACATATAGTGTATATAAATTAAGAATGGATGGTCTTTAATTGTCTATAATGTGATGACCGTAAAACATAAATATTCATACAACAGTATAAATCAAAATTAAAATACATTTTTAAATATACAGTAAACCGGGACTAGAAAAATCAGCTCAAGTATTCAAATAAAATCTTAAAAGTTATATTTCATAAGATGGAGCTTCACAGTAATTTGTTTTTCTTTGTATGTCTATTGTATAAAATTAATGTTTAAATGAGTGATCTTTAACCTACTTTACATAAATCAAAGTGCCTAGTATAATGACGAGTAGCAGAAATAATGAAACTCCAGCTCCTACTCCAATACCAACATTCGAGTCGGATTCTTCATCTTCTATGTCAACAACTACAATGCAAAATATACATTAATATGATATAATAAGATTAATTATGAATAAAACTGCCAAAAATTGACAGAAAAAGTAAAAAAATTCAAAGTATTTGTCAAGACAAACACGTCAAAATAAGTGAACAAACCTGTTACAGTTACATAAATGCTAGTAATAAAAGTAGCACCCCTATTAATGTTAATCTTTAAAAAAATATGCCATGATCGGTTAAAAAATGTTTAAAATAAATTTATAAACAATGATAAATTAAATGGCGTAAGTCTAAGATCTAAAACACTGTAAAAACATTGACAAAATACCATATCAATCATTTGACATAACCGCTATGTAAACAATGATGTGTTATGATCTATGTTCACGTTTTAAATATAGTTTAAGACCCCTTTCAATGTTATGCATTCGGTATCCTGTCAGTAAATTTCCAATTCAAACATTTAAAAAATTGATTTCATATAAAAACATCTTCTAATAATTAAACTAATTAAAATATTGAATGAACAACATTTTGTTTAACTCAGCATTAAATTCAAAATTGCGAATGCTGTTTAAAAAAATTATCATGTTACTCTCGTCACATCTTTTTCCCCTTTGCCATCCTAGTTTGCATGTATTGGTGATACTACAAAAACCTTCAACGTTGTCACAGAGGTCACCAACACACCCATTACATGCGTCAGAACAGTTGTTACCATATGTTCCGGGACTACATTCTGAAATCGAGATATTTTATGGAAAATGAAACTTGTTAATTCAGTCATATAGAATAAAGAATGGAAACTTGGAATGTGTCAAAGAGACAACAGCCTGACCAAAGTGCAGGAAACAGCTCAAGGCTACCAATGAGTCTTCAATGCAGCGGGAAAATTTCACCCCCCCCCATACATCTATCCAGTGTGTAATAAACAAACACACAGCGATACACACAGTAAAACTCATCTCAAAAGATGTTCGAGTCCGATGTTAACAAAAATAACAGAAGAAACTAAGGAAAATAACAATGATCAATATATATTAACAAAGGACTACTAGCAGTTATATGTATACAATTATATAGTATTGTCTATTTACCATGGTCATTGCGTAAGATGATTACATCAGATCCGCTTATTCAACTTACTAAGTGACGTCGTAGATACGTTACTTAAGTTCATAGATCAAAACGATGATTCGATCTCCTTTTATCTATAATTATTTGCTACTTTTTTTCCTTTTGGTTATATCACAATTTTTCCCAATTATATCAATATCATTTTTTAAAAGCTTTCATCACAGGTATAAACGATGAAGGTAAATCCAGGATTGAGCCTTGTACAAAATGAATAGGGTATCACTTCTGCCTCCACTGGTCGGTCATTCATTTGGTCATTGATCTTTTTATCTTGGTTTTGTTTAAAATGTGAATCAAATTCCAGTTAAGAAGTTCAAAACACATTGGCTTCCAATCAATCAAGACTGGTAATACCATTTCATCAAAGTTAAATAAATTATACAATATTTAACTTAACGTGCTAAACTGATTTTAATTTTTTTCACCGTTTTTTCTATTTACTTCAATGCAACTTGTCCTGGTTTTATCGTGTTCTCATCTTCTGTTGTTTTGCTTAAACATATTTTATTGCACAAAACAACATATATACTAGGAGCATTTAGGAGATACACAGGATGGAGCGTGCATCGCACACTCGACAGGAAAACGATTTATACTGGTATCTCATGAATACTGTCGATTTCTATTCAACCTTATGACGAGATAGCGTTGCAGCCTTTATGGGAGTGTTATTTCAGACTGTTTCGTCTAGTAGAGCGACAGTATCCGACCTGCAGTTATGAGAGCTTTGGATAGTTTTACAGTTACAACTTGCGGTCACCTTGTTGCTGATCTTGTATATAACCTTGTTTTATACCCCAGAATGTCAGGATTGATAAAGGGGGGGGGGAGGATTTGGTACCATAAATCCAATCACTGTTCAGTGTATGTACCAGGTCAGACTGTCCAGACTCTTTGTTGTGTCTATGTTTGTGTTTTGTGCTTTTTTTATGTTTGTCCGAAGTTCTGTCATTTGGGTTGCTTTGATTGCTTGGTATGTCATTGTTGACTTTTTCTGTTTTCCATTTTACTGTTTATCCAAGTATCACTAGTTCGATTGGTAGTATTTTGTTACAGCCCAGAATTAAAACTTTAATTTGACATTAACAGTGACCAAACATTTGTTAAATTTTGAAAACTAAACTAAGGAGTATCTCCCTTTTGCAAAGCTCTGGTCTTACACGGCTTGGGCACATTTTATGCATCAAAATTGATATCTAAGAATGTAGTTATCAAAAATCTCTACATCTTAATACTAGTATGTAAATATGAGCACAATAACAGATTATTTCCTTTCAGATTACAGAAGGTGTATGCTACCTACTTTTATTGCATTTTTCCTCGTACATATATCCCAGTTTACAATGAGTATCATTAATACAAATTCCATCCTCAAAGTGACATATTTCACCAATACAACCGTCACACCTTTGTTCACAGTTTTCACCAAAATAACTCGTATTGCATTCTACAAAACGTAAAAACTAAAGATGTCAAGCCTGTTATAAGAGGTTGGTTGACAACCAACATATATTCAATCAGTTATATTCAATCTTAGCTTATAATGTTTTCACAAAACACTATAATATAATAGAAAAGTCTTTTCTACTACCTTTATGAACATTTGGGGGCAATGCAATAAATAGAAATATTACAATGTAAAGATATTGAGGTACCAGATGCTCAAATTGTCAATAAATCCACCATCGTAGCTATCAGATGTGGCACATATACAAGGATAAAAAGAAGAAGAAAATTTTGAGGCATTCCGAACAGATTCAGAGCTACAGTACGACTCAGTTAAAACTCAGTTAAAACATCACCTCAAGTTAACTTCAAGTGGTCGCTGGTTCAAATCTCTGTAACGACAAAAAACCAGAGATAAGAACAACTAGGACCAATCCTGACCAGACATATTCTATGCTTAATTGATTTTTCAAATCTCTGGTCCTATTTATTCAACTGCGCACGCGCTGTTCTCGTGACAAAACTAGAGATTTGAATAATAAGCGTCTTTGCTAAATGCGCATGTACCGTCCTAGGATGAAAACCGATTACACGGGGATCAATAAAATGTTATTTTATTATTATTGGTTAATCATGTTTAAATGAGCAAATAGTATTTCGTGCAAAAATTATTAAATATTTATATTGATATATTTGGTTACAATTTCAATAAGTTCTAATGTACACAAAGTTTTCCTTTTTTTCAAATGAAATAAATAAATATTATGAATTCCTGGTGATAAAAATATAAATTGTAATATTTAGTTTTGAAATATGAAATAAAATAAAAGTATAAAATTTTATTTCAAGTCAGTACTGAAACTTATATTTTGACTTTAAAAAACAATCAAAATATCTTAAGTCTTATGTCGCACTCCTAGTATGGCTAAATTTAATTTAGTAAAATCCTTAAAATGTTTGAAAAATTTGGTTTTTTTTCCAATGTGAAATTGAATTTATTTTATCTAAAAAGTATTACGGTTAGTCGCAAAGAAACTTTTCAAGATACCGTACGAAATTTTCTGAACTACATTTATGTCAAAACTTCATAAATTTATAAAATGACCATATGTCAAGTTTGAAACTTGTACTTTTTACTTTAACACTTTTGTTGAAACAAAAATCACCTTTGTCTTATATCGCACACTCTGATATGGCTTTATTTGTCTAAGTATGAACCTGAAATTGGTTGAAAAGCTAAATTTTGTGTTTGTTTACTCTGAAATTGAAATTTTTTAAATCTAGCAAATATTGTAGTAAGTTGCAGAGATACTTTTTAACTTACCTAGCCCAAAGGGACATGGGAGCTTTTGTCATCACTTGGCGCCCGTCGTTCGTCCGTCGGCTGTCCGTCTGTAAACCTGTACATTTTGATCTTCTCCTCTGAAACCCATATGTCAAATGGATTGAAACTTGGTGTGAAGCATCTATGGAAGGAACTTTATAAAGTTTGCATATTTTGTTCCGGTCGGACAGCTAATATGGCCGCCGTGGTGAATTCTTATTTCTGATAGGGAAACATTTTTTAAAATCTTCTCCTCTGAAACCCCTCAGCGAAATGAGCTTAAACGTTGTATGAAGCATCCATTGAAGGACCTTTATACATTTTGCATATTTTGTTCCTGTCAAAGAAGTTATAAGGCTGTCATGATGACTTCTTATTTCTGATTGGTCAACATTTCAAAATACAATTCTGAAGCTTGGTATGAAAGACCTTTATAGAGTGTGCATATTTCGTTGCGTTGAAGTACATGTCAAGTTTGAAACTTGTATGTTCACTTTAAAAAATACTTCTGTTATAACAAAAATCACGTTTGTCATATCGTACACCCTGATAGGTCTTACTTTTACTTAGTATGAACATAATATTGGTTGAAAAGCTAAATTTTCCTTCTTAATGTATTATGGTAAATCTCACAGAAGCCGTTAAAATAGCGTAAGAAATTTATTAACTAAATTCTTGTTAAAACTTCATAAAAACATAAGATTAGCATGTGTCAGATTTGAAAAGTCTTGTATATTAACTAAAAAAATATCAATATAAAAAATCACATTTATCTTATATCACACAATCCGAGATGATCGAACATATTAGTCACGATATTAAAAGAAAAGAAACAAAACTGAAATAAGACGCGCTCCTAGTTGTGGTCCTAAGAACAGTCATTAGGACTATTTCTGTCCTCAAGTTAAATTTATGCAGAGATTATGACCAAACGGACAAGTAATATTATCGGGTCTAAGTTAACTTTGAACGGTCATAATCTCTAGTCTAAATTAACCTGGAACGGCCGTAATCTATGTTTCAAATGTATCCTTGAGGGTAATATTTTAAATGATCCGTACTGTACGTTCTCCTGATAATTGCAGGAAAGAAAAAACAATGTCACATTCAATCTGAGTTTACCTTTACTACATGATATTCCTTCCCAACCATTTTGACATCCTGCCTGACAGTTTCCGGTAGATTTATTGCAAGGATCACCTAGACAGTAACATCTTTCCTGACAGTTTAATCCGTAATAGGTATCGTTGCAAGCTATGCAAAATAAAATAATTGTTTGAACAATCTTGTTATCTTTTTTTATTTATTTTTATATGAAGTTAAGTTGTATATATAATTCAAATATAGTTTTATAATTAAGCATATATTTAAAACATGGAACAACAAAGATAATGGACTTTTGTGCGATTTTATTTTGTAAAATCGTTTTCCACTGGCTGATAAGCCTACCTCTAAAAAAACAATAAATCGCCGGAAAAGTCCACGGATCAGATTGAAAACACAGATTTTATTCCAGGTTTAGATATTCTCATTTGCAATAACACAAATTTCATGGTACATGAAAAAATTACCGTGTTGTATGTTTTTAAATCAACGGTATTCATAAAATCATGTAGAGACAGTTAGCACACATGCTGAATAACAAAGTACACAATAACCAAATAAAGTCATTGTAGGCGGGCCATTACTGTGGACAATAAAATGTCCAGCGACCTTCGTCTGGAGCCAAATCCAGGTCAATGCATCGTTTACGGTTTGTCTATTGCTTATTATTGAAATGTTGTTTAGAAAATTGCACAATTGCGTTATGACCCAGTGTCTGTAGTACCATGAACATTTAGACGACGAAAAGGGTGTTATAACGCCTCACAGTACAACAATTTTGTCCGCCGTCTAAATGTCCATGGTACTACAGACAATGGGGCATAACTTACAATACAGTATTTACTTATGAAATGTCATGTTTACACTTTGAGCATCTAATTAGTGTGCATGTTTATCAAGCATTCCAATGATTTTAAGTTTACGAAGAGAGAGCATGCCAACAAATGGAAAACTACTTACTCTCATTACATTTTGGCCTCCATTTCCAGCCTGGTTTACATGCTGTATTGTTATTACATATGCCATTAACATTGTCACATAAATCATCAACACACCCAACGCAGGATTCTAAGCAGTTTAAACCAAATTTTCCGGGTCTACATTCTATATGTAAATATGAAAAAGTATATCTAATACATTGCAATGGCTCATTTTTGGGTTCTTGTTTTAGGTTTTTTTCTCTGATAATTCGTTAATTTCATAAAAACTGGGTAGACACAATACGTATTGCTTTTACCAAAAGAATAAATATACCAGATCCCAGACAGTACCATGCATTTGAATATACTTCTAATCTAATAAATTTTGAAATTCTATTGAATGTAGAGGTTCAACCTCGTTACCTCTGCCTTTTAAGGCATTTTTGTTTCTATTGTTCACGATATTATTATTTTTGTCTTAATTTTTACAAAGTTTTTGGACAAAGGACTGCATCACTGACAGAAAAAAATGACAACAAAGATAAGGGAGTGTCGAATTTTTTCGTCAAACAAATACAAGGACTCCTTCGCCGTTGTATAGATCTAATTGTGACAACCTTTTCAAAGCTGTGACAGAATTACACAAATTGTGTTCATACCAGAGAATGTTTTAATTTTACTTTTGTTTTTGTGGTTTTAAATGCACAATCTGACAATCTGACCATTTTATTGCCTTGAAGTATTCGTATCCAACATTTTGAGATTACCCAAAGCATTCAATTTTACAAAATTATCTGTCATTATTTGTAACTAAAGGAATAGACAAAACTGAGTGTGTAATTTTTGAAATGAATATCGGTTCAAAAACAAGCTTAGAGTATTGTTTACGTTTTTTTATGGAGATGTAGGTTTGCACTGGTAACTGGAACTAAAATAAAAGTTGATTTAATCAATTTATATGACACTGTCTACCTGGAAAACATGATCAGCGGTACTTACTTTATTGAAGTTGTTTCTGAAATGTACGAGGATAATGTTGTTTCTAAAATTACTTTGCTTATATTTGTAAATATCTTGAAACTTGATCCATCACCTTATAAATCCACTGTTATCAAATTGATAACATTTGAGATATCTTAGATTCTGGATAACTTGTTAGTTTGGTTTAGGTAAATAAATATCAAAATCTTGTACTTGTATACCTGTAAGTTGTACTTATGATGTTTATATATTTTTTTTTAAATGATCTGTGCATGTAATTACATGTATATTTAATTTTTGTTTGCTTAACGTCCAGTGGCAAATATGTCATTCTTGTTCAGAGTGAGAACCAACTCAATTTATCACAGAAGTAAAGTTGGCTGGATGGGATACAAAGGGGACAGTCACTGTAAAAGGAGGATGATTTTATTGGGTCGGATAATGAAACGACTGTAGCGGTTATCAGCTTACTATTTTGTCGAAAATATAGAAGGGGTATTTAGCGTGCAGGGAATGCGACATTCCCCAAAAACTTACCCACAATGTTCCAGAGTCAGGCTTTCCCAGTTATGTCCTGACAACCCCCAAACGACATCTATTATGAACGAAAGGATAGGCAGCTCTGTGGATGAGCTTTCGTGGTCCATCAAAAGTTCCAAGAATATGTATTTGATTGCAGTGCAAGTCCTTTCTAATGGGGCGAATATATTTTTGTTGTTGAAAATTAAAGATTACAACAGGGACAAAATTGATGATCTGCTGCAAAATCTTGATCATATTCACCAATGAGTTATATTATTTAAAGAACTCACTTTCAATATCAATATTCATCTATATATTATACCAATAAAATGTCAATACACTATGGATGCAAAATCTAAGAATGACCATTATCTATAATGGTAAAAAATATGATTAAGCGGACTGAAAGGAAAACAAACCAAGACAGATCAGGCTTAAAACAAACCTACCACAAACCGATTTCAAAATATATTTTAAGAGATAAGATTTGATGGACTGTTTAATAATAAAGACGGACCATTAAGAGCTCATCGAATGGTCTTTGCAGGACTAAATACGTCTATGTTTGTTCTGTTTAATTCATGGACTGTTGCCTTCTACCACCAAATTTAATAAATATCCTTCCTTTCTCATCTTGAGAAATCTTTATGTCCAATTATCATAGGTCCAGACCCGAAAGTAAAGAATGAAAAACAACAATTCACAAAACCAAGAAAATGTACAATTCAATGTAAATAATGGATATTCCTTTCTAGGGAAATAAGGACAATTAAAGTATTCTGATCGTATACATGAACATTGTGTAGGTAAGAATGGAAAAGGGAAATAATTCCTTAATACAAAATCCACAATTTACAACGTAGTTAATCTTTGAGACATAACAATAGTAACTGAAAATTTATTTTTTTAGTTTATATATACATTTGAACATCTAATTAACAATAAAACAATGCTTATACCTGTGGCACAGTTATAACCAAGCCATCCTGGTTTGCAGCCTCCGTTAGCACAACTTCCTGTCACATGGTTACATGGGGATGCGATACAATTTTCTGAACACTTTTGCAAACAATTACTACCATATTGACCATTTTGACATTCTGAAATCATTTAAAAATGACGAAAATAACTTGATTTCATATGTATAGTAATTGATAATTGCCATGTTTAGTATTATACATCTAAGGTAAATTCATATTAAAATAGTAACAGAAGCAATTGATTAAAAAATTAAATGACACCTTTATCACATTTTGTTCCAGTATATCCGTCTGTACAACCATGTATACACTCTCCTGTGTCTAGATCGCAAGGTCCTCCACAATGAACTGGACATGAATTGTTACAGTATTTACCATACCATCCACCTTGGCATCCTGAAATTGGGTTGTGGATTATTATTCTAAACCTCTTTTTGGGTGATTTGTTTAAGCTATTGTATTTGCAGGATTCTCAAAAACCCATAAAAAGACCAAGTCGAAACACTCATAGACTGTACATGTAACTATACCAGAAGGTAAACATAATGTTTATTAATTAAACGGATCCGCACAGAAAAAAATATTATTTGCTCAGGGTAAATTTTTTCTTGAACATTAAAACATTATAGTGAACCTAGATTGAAAATGCCACGATCATTACAAAATCCTCAAAAATGGCAAGATATTTACCAATTGAATAGATTATCTAATTGACATCATAGAAATTTCAGCTCGGGTGACGTATGAGGAACATAATATATTTAGACAATCTAGAAGATAAATTACCCTGACTACCTAGAAGTGATATAGAAATTAAAACATTGTCGGAATACGGCGATGCATTAACTTCTACAGTGCACTGAATTAAAACACTTTGTCTGGTGAGACACTGTTAGTGTTGTATACACATAATCCATCCAGTATCAAGAGTTGTGTTGCTCTTCGTATTGTATATACATACATAAGTATTTTTTGTATTTCAGTCGTATAGCAATGGCATGGATCTTTTTCAATAAGCTCATATATATATTTTGAATATCACGTTTGAAGTTTGTATTGAGGCACTTGTCATATGGAAAACTATAAATACATTTGAACTCCTCACAATGAACAGAAGAGAGTAAAATCATAAACTTTTGTTGCACATTCTGATATGATAACATTTGAGTAAATAATCTTATTTGGTATTATTCGTCTTTAATTAAAATACAATAAAATATAGACATACAAATGTAATACAATATTCATTTAAGTAAAAGATGTGAGTGTGATCAGAGGGAGCCTATAATTTCAGATTTTATGATTATATAAGATTGATGTGAGATATAATAATTCATTGACATTCAATTAAAAAAAAAATTGACAGCTCTTTTAATAATTCCCCTCTAAGAAAAAATAAAAGAACCCAGCTAAACACCTGTCTGCACATGCGAACAGGTAACATCGTCAATCGAAAACCCAAACCCGCTGACTTTCAATGAACCAAAATTCAAATAAAATACAACAATTGTCTAACTTATAATAATATTATTCAAAAACACTGAAGAGATATATTATTAATATCAAAACTTTTCTGAAAAGTCCGCATTCTCATTTAAAAGTTCACCAATGGAAACGGCACACTTCCAATTCCTTCCAGTCTGTAATGAAGAGCTCAAAGTTCATGAAACACCAAAATTCACATATCCTGTCGTCATCCTGACTTTAATCAGATGACCCCATGGAATCTCTCTGAAAAAGACAATTCAAATATAACAAATATATAATAGCAAGATTAGGCAAATAAGCAGTGCGTGGATCGGGTGGGAAATGCATTATTACATCCACATCAATCTTATCATATAAGAAATATTTCATTTTATATTATATTTCTAAGATTTTCTGTGAGATATAATAATGCATGTTTAAAGCCGACACTCATATCTCAAGATTTTATCAGCAAAATCATTCCTGTCTTCAGTCCTAAAATACAATTTATGGAAAGTACCTGAATTTTTCCAATCAGCCATGGACATTATATCATCTACACTTAATCCATGTAGGGCACCTTAACTGGTAGAAACCATACGACAAGAATGGGCTTTGAATACGGAAATATTAAACCCTTTTTCTTTCATAACCAATTTTATCCAGTTACATATGGTTTGTGAAGACAGACCCTCATATGGTTTTGTTGTAGACCGTAGAAGAGGATCTGGGTCTGATTTAGAAACGGACCTCATGTGAGAAGTTGGCTTTTCATATTCATATTCAAGTAAACATGACACTACACACAATTTTCTCTTTTTAAAAGTGTAGCACTGTACAGTCTTATTTCTAGTCTTTTTGTGACTTGGAAAGATCAGGAAGAACAAACTTGGTGCATTTAAATCCTTTTGACATAAACCGTCTATCAAGCCTAGCTATTTCAGAAACCCTTTTAGGGGCAACAATGGCTAACAAAATTGCTAACTTTTTACCAATTAGTTTCAAAGGAAGATTTTTATTGGCAGGTAACTTGTTTAGATAACCTATCACTAAATCTGAACCCCATGAAAACTGGTATTTAGGAAGAGGTGGGATTTTCTGTAAAATACAGGAATACCATCTATATGAGGCAAAACAGACCACATTGCAGATCTGTGTACATTAATGGTCCTATACTGATAGCCCTCATCGAACATCCATAGAAAAAAAATTTAGGACATAGGTCAGAGGTGCTGAAAAGGGATCAATGTCCCTCTCGACACACCAGCTATGCCATTTCTTCCCAGCACAATCGTAAGAGGACTTTGTACCCGACTTCCAGGATCCCAAAAGTAACCTTAACCTCTTGTGAAATTCCCATTGCTGAGTAGGATCGCCCGAGACCTTCCACCCTGCCAGATATAATGATCTGTTCTGAATCAGGGGGTAAGGCTCTTGATAACGTGACGGTAGAGTTTTGTTATTCATTGGTAACAGTACTGGAAGGTCTACTGACAACTAAATAAGAATTTGATACCAGGCCTGTGACTGCCATATTGGAGTCACAATCACAATCTGACACTTTTCCTCCCGAACCTTCATCAGACAAGCTCCTTTTAAGAATAAAAGGACAACCCTTTATCCCTGATAAAATCTGGAGAAGTGGATCTCCTGCTGATGCATGAGAGTCTGGTTTCCAGCTGAAGTACTGGGCCCAGTTGTTCAAAAGTTAACTACAATTTTCAGTTTCAAATTTTCGCTTTCTTGATTATGCCTGGGGAGTGAACATTTTCCGATGGGTTAATCCCATCAGTTTGTGAGTCCATGCAAAATTCAGTAAAGGAATATTACTTAACAATCGATATAATTGAAAGTGAAAAACATGATTAACTTTTGAACAACTGGGCCCAGGTTCACGTGTGCAAACATATCTACTTTGCATTGGCCAAACAATGTCATGATACTTATGAAAATACTTTGGTTCAACTTCCAGCTGCTGCTGTCTGTGAAGTTTCTGCTTTCCCCGTCTGCAATCAGATTGCATTTCCCTGGGATATTTTCTGGTGTTAGATTCGTCTGCAAACACCACTTCCAAATTTGAATTGTTAATTGTATAGTAGTCTGGATACTGTCCGACCCATCTTGTTTAAGTGAGCTGTTGTCTTGTTGTCCAACAGTATGAGAATGTGTTTGTTTGATAGGTTCTTTGAAAAAGATTGTAGAGCTAAGAAAGCTACTTTTACTTCTACGTGGTTGATATTGAGAAACTGTTCTTACCCTATCCAGACACCCCCTATCTTAACCCCCTGACTTGCATTTGACTGAATCATAATGTTAGCGTTTGGGTTCCTTTCCATTGTTCTTTGAAATCAACCAAAATAGTTCTGTTCTTGCCTCCCGATCTTAAACAACCTGATAATTGTAGTGACCTCCCGTGTGGAGGGCTCACTCTTTCAGAATTTGTAAACTGCGATAATGTAAAGGCCTGGCAGAACTGCTAGGTTGGTTGCCGTTAACTGCCCATAATCTGAGCTAAATCCCTCATTGAAACCCTTTGTGTTTCCAGAAGATCCTTGCAACTTATATTTGCTCAAGACTTTTCCTTGTGGTAAGGAGAGTGTCACTGTTACTGAATTGACTGTGTAACTCATAAACTCCATTGTTTGAGATGATTGGAGCACTGATTTCTGGGTGTTTATAAGGAAACCTAACCCTTCTAAAAGATTTACAACTGTTGACAAATCTGACATTGTCTCCAGTTTCTACTGGTTTATTATTAGGATATCGTCTAAATATATAATTAGACGAATTCCCAGTGTTCTTAGCAAAGCCACAGGAACTTCCAGAATTTTTGTGAAATGGTTTGGGGATACTGCTATGCCAAAGGGAGGGACCGAATTCAATGAATTTCACCCTCCGAAAAAAGTTGAGAAATTTTTTGTGTTTCTATGATATGGTCAGAGTCAAATAAGCTTGTTTCAGATCTATTTTTAGCATCCAGTCGTTCCTCATTAAACGATCCTGCAGTAAATGGATACCTTCCATTTTGAAATTCTTGTACCTCAACAAGACATTTTGAGATTGATTACTGGCCTGTGTCCCCCACCTTTTTTGGACCAGGCAAATACTGCTTATGAACGAGTCGTTCGTAATAACCGACTCTGTTATTACATTTATTTCCAATAAGCTTAGTATTTCCTGGTCTATCAACATGTGTTTTTCCTCAGTGAAATGTAACTGATTTGGTAGCTTTTATTGAACTGGGGTGGAAATTAAATCTTAAATTAAACTGGATACCTTTTATTGACTGAAGAACCCATTTGTCTTATGAAATGACACACCTGGCTCCTAAGGGAATATCTGAAGAAACTAGCTATAGAAAGGGAAGTGAACATTTTTGTATTCCCACATGTAACACTGTGTCTGAACTTACCGCTATAATTTTTGGCAGGCTTTGCCTGGTTCTGGTTCTGGTAAGATGAACCCTGCCTGTTCTAAATGTGGGTTGTAACGGTCTCCCTCTCTGGAATGTGGGCTGGTTCTGTCTCTGGTCTGCAAACTGGGGGTTGTTTACATGTCTGTTCTGTCATTTTTTATTTATTCCTGTCTTTTTGAAACCTTTGCCTTACTTATTCCTCTTGTAAACGGACGAAACAAGTAAGTCTCTTAACAGTCTGTCATCTTTACTCTCCTTACCCAATTGCTAAAGGAATTTACGAGCAAATAGCCCACCTATGCCTTAGCTAGAGCCTTTTTGCCCCTCTTGTCGGACAACAAATCAACAGTATCAGGCATGGTTTTCCCCATTGCAGCCCACTTTCTCCCTTAAGTAAATACAAAATGGGCAATACCCAGATAAAAAATTGCCCTTTGTACCCACTGAATTACATCTGATGGATCCATACCCTCAGCTAGTTTCTTAACGCGTCCCGCGGATCCAAAATCCTTAGCTGGTTGTTTATTTTGCAAGACTCCAGCTTGCCATTCCAGTTTTTGCTTGTAAAATAATTTTTAGTGAGCTTTCAAAAATTTAGAAGCACGCATAGGTCAAATTTTAGTAACCTATTGCCTAATCGTTTTGTCAATAACCTTAGTGGCATATTACTAAATATATTTTGTAACATGTTTAGAAACGTTCACCTTACCAGTAGTCTTAATTGGTTTAGGATAAAAATTCTCATTGTCTGCAAAACTGTCCGAAGCATACTAGAAACTAGAGCTAGAACTAGAGCTACTTTCACTGTTACTTTCGGATCCCGATTCCTTACTAAATAACAATCCAACGATACTAATATTAGATATAGTAAAACATACCTTTTTTCCCTAAACAAGATTCGGATTCTCCCGACCGTTTCCGGATTGTATGCACAGAAGAGTGACCTTGGTTTTCTGAAGACCACTGCCTTCGTGTTTCGTCTTCTGTGTTGTCCACTATTTACACTGTATCTAGTGTAGCCACTGTTTCATTACCTGTCACACGTGAAGAGTCCAAAGACTCATCTACCGATCCGGCAGGACCAGCAGAACCATCCACCACAGCAGATGTACGACCGTTCTCGATATTGACCCTATTGGGAATATCAGCTGACTCCTCTTCATTTCAACGACTTTGAGTAGAACGACATGGCGATGGCTCCTTCAACTGAGCGTTTCCCATGGTTCAGAAAAAAGTAAGTACTAGAATACATTTCAATTAAAAGAACGTCTATACCCTCTGCGAGCTAAATTGAAAGTCAGTGGGTTTGGGTTTTCGATTGACGAGGTTACATGTCCGCATGCGCAGACAGGTGTTCACCTGGATTGTTTTATATTTTTTTAGAGCGGTATTTTTTTTAAAGAGCTGTTTTCTTTGAATTGAAGGTCAATGCATTATTATATCTCACAGACAATCTTAGAAATATAATCTGATATTGTCTCCCATTTTTTATGTTTTCCCCTGTTTCTGTGATATCCAGTTTAGAACAAATGCTCACACAAAAAGGAATAGTGTTAAGTACTTGCATGTACTTTTACACTACTTACCAATAACTTCAATTTCACAAATTTTAAGCGTATTGTCAGGTGGTAAAACGCGCACAAATCTGCAGATTTTATTCATGCCATCAATGTCCTGGTTGGGCAGTTGACCTTGGTACAGTAAAATCTGGTTAGAATTTGATACATTCGTGCAATAAATGGAATAGATTTTCTCTTTGTTATTTGAGGTATCTACAATATAAATAAATAAATATACTTCTAAAGTTTTGTATAGTTTTTCATTGGAAGATGTATAAATTAGTTTGAGTCAAAATTGTCGACTGAGGTGTATTTACATTTTATGGATCGTAAAGACTATTACAGGACATTATTACTCCATATGAAGCAGAAAAATTCGCAAGTCAGATGATTTCCATTGAATCTCATTAAGTAAGCTCAGATGCTGGGAAAACTTTCTTTCTTATTTGAAAATTCATGTAAATAGTTCTGCAACCAATCAATAATATTAATTTCTACGTCACGTCCACGTCGCGAGGTTTAATCATACCCTGTTATCCATTAGGCCATTTATCCAGAAAAATGTCAGACAAACAAAGTGATGTAGAGGTTGTTTAATCTCGAACCTACATGTATTTCTTTGTTGTTTGACATTTATGTATATCTATTGGCTTTACGACTGTATTTCCAGGGTCAAATTGCAAATAACATATTTGTTTGTTAATTTATTTATAATTTGGATTCAACTTCTTAACATTGTTTTGCCGACTTGTTCCTTTATTCATATTCCTTGACGGAGAAGTAAGCTCGTACATTTAATTTCAGCTTCCTCTACGTAGATGTTTTATCACTCAACAATTCACGTTTTGGGAATATCGTACATCTCATATATCCCAGTGAGATTGAAATTAAGCATACCACAGATATTACCAAGATTGCATCTTATCTTGACCTTCACCTCGAAATTGCCAAACGACAAACGGAATGACTTTGACTTTCCAATCGTCAACTTGCCATTTTTGAGCGGCAACATTCCAGAAGCGCCGCGTATATGTATATATTTCACAACTCATATGTTATGCCAGAGCTACTGACATATTTTCTCATATTTGACATGGGCAGCATGACGGCCTTCTGAGGCACTTGTGTCTACCCCGGTTTTTTTGGTGGGGTCCATGCTGTTCACATGTTTTTAATTTTAACTGTAGTGCATGTATTGTTTTGGTCTTGTCTTCATTGTTCTACGGAGCTTTTCAGATGTTTCGATTTCCCCATCCTTTGAATATCCCTGTGGTATTTCTTGACTACTTAACTTGATGTTTAATTATTTGTATTTGTTCTAGATAATTTGCATCGAGATTTAAAACAAAAGTATCAGTAAGGCTTACAAATAAATAAATTTCATCACTATTTTATATCTATATAGAATTAAATGCACATTAAAATATTCATCGGAAATTGTATCGCTAATAATGTTGCACATATTTAGTAAAAAGGTATTATATGACATATAAGGGCCGGATAGTGTGGAAAAAGTAAGTCGTCCTTGTCAAATTACATCATTAATGAATACAACAAAACTACAACCTCTTATTCTACATTCAAATGTGTAACCGTGTACTGGAAATCAAAATTACAAACAGAAGTCGATTTCAGTCTGAATATTTCGCCACAAAACTGTAATGAAGCTATGAAATGGTTTAAAGACCTTGCTACATGTATTAATCATACAGCCAGATTGTTTCTTGGGGTTTTAAATCAATCAAATCTGCCGTATTCTTTACTCAGCAAAATTCCATGTCCGGTGATTAACGGCAAAGCTACGAGAATTGTAATAATTTATATCCCATAACCTCTGTTTGTCCTGCAAACAAGGCCCCTAATAACATGTTTATGTTTGTGTATGCAAAAGCTACTATATTCAATGTCTGATTAATGAACTAAGGATTGCTAGTTCACTTGGCAATCCTGCCTATAAAGCTACTACATTTTCAAAGGAGGAAATAACCGACAATCATAGATCGGTCTTATCGTCAATTGGTATTTCCATCAAAGATGATGATTGTGATCTTCCTACCTTGTACTGGATACCCAAGTTACATAAGTGTCCATACAAACAACGCTTTATTCCTGGATGTGCCAAGTGTTCCACGAAACCATTGTCTCAACTTGTATTTTAACAGCTGTCTTCCGCTACATAGACGATGTTTTATCACTTAACAATTCACCTTTTGGGAATTTATTACATCTAATCTATCCCAATGAGCTCGAAATTAAGGATACATTGACTTCCTTGACAGAGCTCGGCTCCTGACAGAAAAGTTGTCAGGCAGGGGTATGTTGCTCCTAAGTTGGAGTCATCCTTATTAAAGTTTTATGGACGTCATCATGACTTGGTTGACAGTTATGAAAAAAAACCGTTTTCCCAAATGAAAATGACCTGTTCCACTGACGTTATTTCTTCGTCATACAGGATCTCACATAGGCAGCATGGCGGGTGTCCTGCAGGAAGCAGAGACTGCTTACTCTTCCGAAGCACCTGAGTCTACCCCCGGTTTTTTGGTATGGTCCATGTTGTTCATATGTGTTTAGTTTTTAATTGTAGTGCATGTAATGTTTTTGTCTTGGTTTCCTTGTTCTCCGGAGTTTGTCAGTTGTGTCGATTTTTCCCTCCTTCGAATATCCCTTCTTGACTTAGAACGTTTGAAATGAAGACTTCAGCCAAGGAACAACACACCCCTGTTAGAGTAATTTGAGTATCAGTAGTCTAGCACTATTCAAGAAATAGCATGCCCTGGAATATCGGATTCGTTGGCAAATGTAAACATGATATGCCGATGATGCTGGAATGTTGTCACTGGTGTACGGACAGTTTAAGTTCTTCATATTTTAGCATGTTTTGATTTATTTCTTAAACGGTTTCGATTATTATTTTAGTTTTTACTATTTTACACCTGAAGCACAGCTTTACGTAGTAAATCGTCGAAATATTTGTATAATTCTATTTATTAAAACAAAATGTGAATCGTTACATATAGTATGGTGGACTTTGATTTCGATTCCATAACAGATACGTTGCATGAATTCGTCTTGAGAGCATTAGCTAGTTTTTAGGTTTAAACGAGCACATTCTGACGATACCTAAATTAACATCATCCATATTTTACAGTTCTAGCAGCTTGTTGGTAATATTTGTTTTTTTGCACTGGCCTTTATAGTATACTTTATACACAAGAGTGTCAGGATAGATAAGGTGTATGTTTTGGTACCCATATAAAAGGTTTATCCCCATAACTGTTCAGTATCTTAACAAAGTCAGTTAATCCCGACTCTGTAGCGTTTTTGTTTTGTGATTTGTTCTCTTTTAGGCTATATCTTGTTCGAGGCCTATCTGTTGAGTTATTCATTGGCATGTCATCGTCGACCTTTCCTGTCATTAATTTTGTTTCTTATCTTCACCTATTTACATAAACTGATCCTGTCCATTGGTGATAAGTGATCATTGTAATACAGATAAAAGTTGGAACACTCTCCCCGTTAATTTATTAGATATGATGTCTATAACAAGCTGCAATCAGATATTTTTTAGATGTATATATTAACATAAGAATTGTTATCACTAAGGATTATTTCCTAATCCACATGTTTTTCCTGTATTCTTTTTCAGATTACTATTACTATTTGTATATTCTTAATTAAAACTTGAGAACTGAAAAACTAGTATTTTCATCTTGACCGGCCATTTCAATCCTTAATTATCTTCTTTTTTCCTGATTTTTCGCGAGGAAACTATTTTATAAACCAAAACAAGATTTTCAATCTGTGTTTACGATCAAATCGATTGCATTTATAAATAATATGTTTTAGATATAAAAATACCACGAAAAAAAGTATTTCACTTACCAATGATGTTCAAATAGACAGCTTTTATAATGCCGTAAGTTCCAATTTCAATTTCAAACGATGAATTTGGTGAAGAAAGAACAACACATGATTCAGGGAGCCGATTGCCATCCACAATTGACGGGATGAGACTGTACGGCTGAATTTGGATGGCTGGCTTATTTAATGCAAGATTCTCATAACCTGAAAAGAAAGCAGAAAACTGATAAAATTAAATTTGTGTGATAATCTTCTAATATGATAATAATATAAACGTATAAGTATTCCTAACCAACCTGTTCAACATGTTGATAAGAGGAAATAATTTATTAGATCTTATAGTTTACACTTTTAATACATACCAACAAAATAAAACTATACTTACTTTTATTACAATATTTTCCGTTGTTTTCAGGTTTACACCCTCTAGTACAAGTTCCATCATCATGACAGCTATTATCCAAACAGAATCCGGAACCACATCCAAAAACACATGAACCATTTGCAGGAAAACAATGCTGATCGATACACTTTGCTGGGCAAGACAAAGAACAGTCCCTTCCGTGCTTAGTCAACGGACATCCTTTAGATTTAATTTTAAGAATATTATAAATGTATTTTTTTTTGTGTTTCCTATAAAATCATATGGTTTGATATATGGATTAAAAAAGAGCAATTGCTTATAATATACAAATACTTGATCCGTTATCGCAATGCATAATTACAATTGTCGATCTGTTATCATAAAAAAACAACAAAACAGATAACAGAAAAAGCCAGCAATGACATATCAATCAATCAAAGCAACCGAACTGACAGAACGCCGGACAAAAATAACATAAACGAGTACAAAAGACGAGTACATGATCACAACAGAAAACTACTAAAGCACAAATACCACGGTCTATTTATCATGTGATATTTTAGTTAATTTTTCTGATACTTCAGATTATTTGGATATGTTACATTTGTACATAAACAAATAACAGATTTCAAATGTTCTTTTCATACACTGGAGTCCTTTGAAGTAGAAAGGGCATTCTTTAAAAAAGATAAAGTGATTTTGTTTACTAAAAAAAATAAACAAACCTATCAGAATAAACTTTCGCCATACTTTTTTATACTTTTTTGCTGGTTGATAATGTTGATCACTTAATCTTAGGATCAAATGGGATGAACATTTGCTTGAATAAAAGTGTTTTGATTCATGAAAGTATAACTTGTAAAAAAGTGGGAGTCTATAGTTTATGTTATGTAAGCTGCATCGAGAGCTACTTCACACTTGTATGAAGTAGCTCTCGATGCAGCTTACATAACAAATTTATCGAATTCAAGTTAACATTAATTATTTCCTGGGTCTTTTTTCTTAGAATAATATGTATCCTTAGTACACTCTTTGAACCAGTGATATTTTAAAACCATAGGCTCTCAAGAGCCTGTATCGCTCACCTGATATATCAAAACCAAATTTTGTAGAAGACTCTTAAATGAGGTTTCAAGCAAATTTTGTTTTTAAATGCTTAAGCGGTTCAGAGAAGGGGGATTTTAAAACAGTTTCCCCCTATGGCCCAATGTTAAAGAATATTCTGTGGTGGTGGCAATATTGAATTTCACATCAGCGCAAAAAATCCAAATTAGAAGATAACCATCCTGGTTTTATTTGTGTACTATTTGGTCTAAATGCTTAAGCAGTTCAGAGAAAGAAGAATTTTAAAACATTTTCCCCATATGGTTCTATGCTAAACTATGTTCTGCTGTGGTGACCATCTTGGATTTCAGATTTGCACCAAAAATTCAAAATTAGTAGAGGATCATCCTAGTAACATTCCTGCATGATATGGTTTAAATATTTGGGACGATATCTGAAAAGAAGCTGTTTGTATATATTTCCCATAGGTCTCTATGTTAAACAATGTTCCACGGTGGCCATATTGCATTTCGGATTGGCACCAAACACTCAAAACTTATAGGGGACCACCCTAATATCATTCCTGCATGATCTGGTTTCTATGTGTGAGACGGTTTCTGAGAAGATGTTTGCATGTATTTCAAATATTTTTCTATGTTAAACTATGTTCCACGGTGGCGGCAATCTTGGATTTCTGATCAGCACCAAATACTCAAAATTAGTAGAGGACCACCCTAGGATCATTTGTGCATGATTTGGTATCTTTGTGTGAGACGGTTTTTGAGAAGTTATTTGTATGTATTCCCCATAACGTTCTATGTTAAACTATGTAACACCGGCGGCGGCTATCTTGGATTTCATATCAGCACCAAAAACTCAACATTAGTAGAGGACCACCTGTAATATGATTTAAGTATCATGTGATTGTATTGCACTCTAAGTCTAGTCAATTGTAGTTGTCTCCCCTTGCCCATTAATTGATTGTGTAAAAACCCCGTATGTAAAAAACATAATAAAATATATGTCGAACAAGACGTTTGTCTGTCTTCGTTCCCAGAGCCGCAATAGCCACTTAGTGACATATACACCACCAAACATATTGCTGCATGGTGTCAGTGAAACGAAATGGATCTTAACGGCATCCCACAGCCCCAGATGAACTGGGATTCTACAAATTTACCGGAAACATGGAAAAAAATTCCAACAACACGTGCGTTTGATTCTAGATGGACCCTTAGGAAGTAAGGACGAGAAAGTGAAAATAACATACTTTCTGTTATGGGTAGGTGAGAAGGGTCGTGACATTTATAACACTTGGACCCTCACAGAGGATGATGCTAAAAAACTTGACACATACTTCGACAAATATCTTGCGTATGTTCAACCCAAAAAAAAACTCCCTGCTTGCACGATACAAACTTGCACACGAAATGCAAGGCAGTGACTCTTTCGAACAATTTGTGACCCGTGTCAGACTTCTGGTTAAAGACTGCAATTTTAAGGAACCAGAGGAAATGATCAGAGATCGCATCATATTCGGGACAAATTCCACAAAGGTAAAGGAGAGATTACTCAATGAAGGTGACACTTTAACTCTCGATAAGGCTATACAGATAGCACAGAGTTACGAATACTCTCAGGAGCAGCTAAAGAAGATGGTAACCGCGCCGGTGAACACCCCAAACAGTACTGAAGTGCACACAGTGAAAACGCGCACGCCACAAGGCAAGAATTGGACAAGAGGTGACACTAGACTGCCGTCCAATCACCGACAGAGACATGATCCGCCTAAAAGTCAACAGAGAAATACCAGAGGCCCACAGAAGAAATCTTTGTGCGGAAATTGTGGTTACGATCATGGAAAACAGGACATTTGTCCAGCTAAAGGCCGAAAATGTGATTCGTGCCATAAGTGGAACCACTTTGCAAAGGCCTGTCGCTCCAAACCAAAAACAGTACATGATGTTCAAGCTGACGATGAAGATGCTGATAATGATGACTTTTTTATTGATAGTATTAGTGAATCAAATGTTAGAAATGGTCAAGCTTATGCTAGAATTGCTATCGTTACTGATAGTAAACATACTGATATTGAGTTCAAACTTGACACAGGTTCCCAGGTTAATATATTACCTAAGAGTGTATTTGACAAGTTAAAATATGTCAAACCCCTGCAAGCCTCTAGTCGCAGTTTGTGTGCTTACAATGGCAACTCCTTGCCATCACTAGGTGTTTGTCGTCTCCCCTGCGTGTACAGGAAACGTCGTCTTAATGTTGATTTTTATGTATTAGACACAAACTCCCCTCCTATTTTAGGCATGAATTCCTGCTTAGGTTTTGAATTGATCCAGCTTGTCTATGCTACAGAGGTAACTCCAGCAAGTAGGCCTCCCACCCCCCTGACCAAGGAATCTGTGTTAAAAGAATATTCAGATGTATTTGCAGGTATTGGCTGTGTGCCAGGTGAAGCCGACATTCATATTGACCCATCGGTACCACCCGTAGTGCACCCTCCCCGTCGTGTACCTGTCGGCCTTCGAGATAAACTTCATCAAGAGTTAGATAGGATGTTGAAATTAGATATCATAACCAAAGTTGAAAAGCCCACCCCCTGGGTTAACTCCCTTGTAGTGGTAGAGAAACCAAAGTCAGGTAAGCTGCGCATTTGTCTTGACCCTAAGGATTTAAATCGAGCCATATTACGCCCACATTACCCAATGCGCACGCTTGAGGACATACTTCCCCAGTTGTCAAGGGCCAAATTCTTCACTAAATTGGACGCCCGCTCTGGATATTGCGCCATTTGTCTGTCCGAAAAGTCATCTTACTTGACCACCTTCAACACCCCGTTTGGCCGATTTAGGTTCAAGCGGCTACCCTTTGGTCTTAATTGTTCACAGGACTTGTTCCAAGCAAAAATGGATGAATGTTATGAAGGCTTAGAGGGTGTAGCTGTAATTGTTGACGATATCCTAGTGTATGGATCATCCCGTGAAGAACACGATAGAAACTTAGCCAAAGTTCTCAAGGTCACAAAACAGAAAGGCGTTAAACTCAATGAGGAAAAGTTAGAGGTAGGGGTCAAAGAAGTTTCATACTTTGGGCATTTGCTCACTTCAGATGGGCTTAAGGCGGACCCTGACAAGGTCGCAGCTATCAGTGATATGCACCCCCCTCAAAATCGTACTGAATTGCAAACGGTTTTGGGTATGATTAACTACCTGTCAAAGTTTGCGCCAAATTTAGCTGAAGTCACAAGCCCTTTACGTCAGTTACTTAACAAGGATATTGAGTTCGTTTGGGACTCTCCCCAACAGAAAGCGTTTCAGCAGGTCAAGGACATACTGACTGTTAATCCAGGACCAGTACTCTCATACTATGACCCCAGTAAAAGTTTAACATTGCAGGTAGACGCATCTAAGTTTGGCCTGGGTGCAGCCCTTTTTCAAGAAGAAAAAACAGTGGCATATGCATCCAAGTCTCTAACGCCCACTGAAGTTGGGTATGCCCAGATAGAAAAGGAGATGTTTGCCATTCTCTTTGGGTGCAAACGCTTTCATCAATACGTGTATGGTCACCCCATTAGGGTCCAAACTGACCATAAGCCGTTGGTTTCGATTATGAAGAAATCTATCCACGCAGCCCCACCCCGACTTCAACGTATGCTTCTCCAATTATATAGGTACAACATAGACTTAGTGCATTTACCAGGTAAAGACATCCCCTTAGCGGATACCTTGTCTAGAAAATTTTTGCCCGACACTTATCCCGGCTTGTCAGACGGTATTGAAGCACATGTACATTCAGTTATGTCAAATATCCCTGTAAGTGACAGTAAAATAACTGATATAAGGCTTGCTACCGAGTCTGATCCAGAATTTAGCACTTTGAAAAGCATTGTCCTGACAGGCTGGCCAAATTCAAGAAGTGAATGTCCCCCATTGGTCTTAGAATTTTGGAATCACAGAGACGAATTGTCTATTTGTGATGGTTTGATACTAAAAGGGAGCCAAATTTTGATTCCTAAGGCTCTTAGACCTGAAATGTTAGAACGTATACACATAGGACACATGGGTGTAGAAAAATGTATTAATAGGGCTAGACAAGTTGTATTTTGGCCCAAAATGTCATCCGAAATAACCAAAATGGTCTTGGGATGCCCTGTCTGTCTGGAAAGGAGGGATTCTAATCCAAAGGAACCCCTTAAACCCCATGATATCCCCGAGTACCCTTGGCAAAATGTTGCCAGTGATTTGTTTACTGTAAATGATGTAAATTTTGTGTTAGTTGTGGATTATTATAGCAATTATTTTGAAGTTGAAAAATTACCAAATACTCAGAGTGCTACTGTCATTTCAAAGATAAAGAGTATATTTGCTCGCCATGGTATACCTGAAAAGTTTGTATCAGATAATGGACCCCAGTACAGTTGTGGTGAATTTTCTAAGTTTAGTAAGGAATGGGACTTCTCGCACGTAACTTCAAGCCCCTATTTTGCTCAGTCAAATGGACTTGCAGAGAAAACTGTCCAAATAGTAAAGCGCATTCTATTGAAAGCAAAAAGGGATAAACAGGACCCTTATTTAGGATTTTTAGAGTACAGGACCACACCCCTCAAATCAGGATTTTCCCCCTCGCAGTTGCTTATGAGTAGGAATTTAAGGTCTGTTTTGCCTGTACTGAAAGATCAGTTAAAACCTAAAATTGCCCCTCCAGAGAAGGTGATGTCAAAATTTGAATTAAAACAGTCATTTCAGAGGAAATATTTTGATACTGGCTCAAAACCACTCCCAACTCTTGAGATAGGTGATTCAGTCCGAGTCCGGCAGTCTGAAGGTTTGTGGAAACCCGCAGTTGTACAGGAAAAACATAGAGATAGGTCCTACATAATTCAGAGTCAAGATGGTGGTGTCTATCGTAGAAACCGTCGTCATTTGCTTAAGACAAATGAAAGTGTTTTCCCCAACCCAAATCTACTGGATGACCCCCCTCTGCAAACCCCCCCTGATAACCCTAATCACAATGTCCCTGCTACTGTTACTTCCCCTTCTAATGGAGATGAGCAAGATCTTAACATTAAGGACATGCCAACCCCTTGTAATAAACTTGCTCGGTATACTACCAGATCAGGACGTATTGTCAAGCCAAAAGTTATTGAATCCATGTAACCTTTGAACATTGTTTTAAGCTTGAGTACTAGTATATGTTAATTTTTCATGAAAGTTATTACTTTTAGTTTACAGCTTTATTATCAGATACAGTGCAGAGACAATCGTTTAATTGTGACATTATTTGTACTATTAGTCATAATATTATTGAAATGTTAGTAATCTTCAAAAGAAGGGAGATGTAATATGATTTAAGTATCATGTGATTGTATTGCACTCTAAGTCTAGTCAATTGTAGTTGTCTCCCCTTGCCCATTAATTGATTGTGTAAAAACCCCGTATGTAAAAAACATAATAAAATATATGTCGAACAAGACGTTTGTCTGTCTTCGTTCCCAGAGCCGCAATAGCCACTTAGTGACATATACACCACCAAACATATTGCTGCACCACCCTAGAATCATCTGTGTATGATTTGGTATGTTTGCGTGTGGTGGGTTTTGAGAAGAAGCTTTTTTATGTATTCCCCATAAGATTCTATGTTAAACTATGTAACACGGTTGCGACCATCTTGGATTTCATATCAACACCAAAGACTCCACATTATTAGGGGACCGCCCTAGAATCATTTGTGTATAATTTGGTATGTTTGTGTGTGATGATTTCTGAGAAGAAGCTATTTGCGTGTATTCTCTATAGGGTTCTATGTTAAACTATGTAACACGGTGGCGCAATCTTGGATTTCATATCAGCACCAAAAACTCAACATTAGTAGAGGACCACTCTAGGACCATTTGTGTATGATATGGTATGTTTGTGTGAGAAGGTTTTTTAGAAGAAGTTTTTTATATTATTCCCATAGGGTTCTATGTTAAACTATGTAACACGGTGGCGCAATCTTGGATTTCATATCAGCACCAAAAACTCAACATTAGTAAAGGACCACTCTAGGACCATTTGTGTATGATATGGTATGTTTGTGTGAGAAGGTTTTTTAGAAGAAGTTTTTTATATTATTCCCATAGGGTTCTATGTTAAACTATGTAACACGGTGGCGCAATCTTGGATTTCATATCAGCACCAAAAACTCAACATTAGTAGAGGACCACTCTAGGATCATTTGTGTATGATATGGTGTGTTTGTGTGTGACGGGTTTTGAGAAGAAGATATTTGTGTGTATTCACAACTGGGTTCTATGTTAAGCTATGTTCCACAGCGTCAGCCATATTGGATCAATTGGCCAAATGGTTTCAGAGAAGACGATTAAAATGTGACAAAAGTTTGCAGACGACGATGGACGCAAAGTAATGAAAATACCTCGCATGACCCTTTCTGTTAGGTGAGCGAAAAAGACCCAGGAAAAATTAATGTTAACTTGAATTCGATACATGTGAAAAAGATACCACAGACGTAAACATCAATTTGTTCTAAACGGCATTTTCTTTGGTTTTATTTGACCTATATTTTTATGGTTCTTACATTTTCCATTGTGACATGTATGAAAATGGTAACCTTTATTTTTTTTCATTGTAGCGTTTAAAATAGTAAATGATGACTTCTGTTGTTTTGAACATATGTTTTGAAGAATATTGAATTGTTATAACTGGAAATTCATACAACTTACCATGCACTTCGACGTAACATAACTCGACAAATGCTTTGTATGAATTAGTATTGTAGAAAACAACAGATATTCCCAATTTGAAGCAGTCAATATCAAAAATAAATGATTGGTTCGTCGTAGTTCCGGGATCTTCATAACATAAATAACCTTCGGGTTGTGTATCAACGTTTGGAGATGAATCATTTGTTATATACAAGTAGAATCCATTAATTCTCTCAGGAACTGTAAAATATAAAATTCTTAAAAGTAGCATACTTATGATATTTTATCACACATTATAATACACATACGTCTATATATACGTATAAAGAAATAACAACGTTCAAACTGAATCAGTGTTGTACCGATAATACATTTACGATGCAATGCAGATTAAAAGATAAATAAACGTCTTAAAAGTTTCAAAACAACATCAAAATATCACATTTCAAACATGAAACAAGTTTGAATTAAAACGAAAATTCAAACTTAGCCAATTTTTAAGATCACTGAGACCTTTCTTCAATGCTGTCAATATGGCTAATTGAGATCCTGATCTTCTTCATGTGGAGCAATGCATGTAAATAAAAATTACAACAATACAAGAAACATATGTTATAGAATTATCATATCATAATTAACAAATGGGCATTTAGATGGAAACAATATATAACGCACTATGAAATAGTAATAAGAATGATGTATACAATATCTGTGAAGATGACAGATGATCTTTTTTCAAAAACATAGTTTCCAAAAAGCTAACGTCGTCGTTATATAAAGAAAAAGGGACCACAAACAGAATCCCGTTCGTTGCAACTTACCATCCTAGCCTGCGCAATATTTATAATACCATCAGGAGACGCTGGAAAGAATTCGAAAAACAACTCTGACCTCTCCAGAACATTGCCCGTTATTGCGTTCATACTACCCAAAAATTTGAAAGATATATTTTTCGAGCCGATATAACCAACAAGATATCAGCATCTACCGGCAAATGCCAGGATTGTTCAGATAAAAGATGTAAGACTAGCTACCAGATGTTATGCACACTAAGCTTGAAATGTAACACTAATTAAATCATATCGCAAATTAACAAGCAACGTAATCTATATGCTGGAGTGTGCGATATGTAATCTGCAGTACATTGGAGAAAGTAAGTTTTCAATAAAAGAACAAACGAACATCGACTACTTCCGGCAACGTAATAAATTGGACAGACAAACGCGCTTCCTGTGGGACAACATCAATGGAACAGGTTCATTTTAATTTAGGAAACGGGGTTTTCATACCTGTCAACAAAGTCATGATGATGTCCATAAAACTTTAATAAGGATGACTGCAACTTAGGAGCAACATACCCCTGTTTGAGCAACTTTTCTATCAGGAGCCTGGCTCTGTCCAGGAAGTCAATATATATGTCACAAGCTCTGAAATAACATATGAGTTCTGAAATATACACTCCATACACCGGCGCTTTTGGAATGTTGCCGTTCTTAAATAGAACGTTGACGATGTGAAAGTCAAAGTCATCCTGTTTGGCGCAATGTCTTGTATTCAGCCTTCCGCTGGTGTTAACTTCGAGGTGAATGTCGAGATAAGATTCAAACATGGCATATACGCGTCATGCGTTATACACACGTGAAGTCGTGTGTTTCATCTCTATCTATTGGATCAATCCGAGGCTGTTATTTCACATCTTTTTTAAACAAGCGGACGTCCGTACAAGTTTAATTTTAATTATTGAAATGATGTACATTTTATATGTACACATATCGAACTACATGTACGATACAATTGACCATTCACAAAGTGACTTGTCTTATTTCCCTGTTAACTCAAGTTTGATCTTAAACAGCCATTCTGGTCTTGTTTATTCTTATTTAGTCTTGTTTTTTTGCTTGTCCATATTTTTCAAAACGTAAAGATAACAAGATCAAATCAAGATTTCTTGCCTTGCAGTCAATCAAGATCAGTGAAGACCAGTTTAGATCAGTTCACCATGAGTATTGTTAAACATTAAATAATTCATTCTTAACTTCTATGAACTGGTCTTAACCTGTCTTGACTGACCGCAAGGAATATTGTCTTGTTTTGATCGTGTTATCTTGTGTTTGTTTAAAATCTCAGAAATGCTAAAAATCAAGACATTCAAGATTAAACAAGACTGAAATGGCCGTTTAAGATCAAACTGGTGTTACTAGTACTTAAGGAAATGTCTTGAAATTATATCTATTCTATCTGATAGTTCGGAAATCCATATTCATCTTCCAAAAAAGCAACGAATAAATGGATTTTTTTCTTTGATTTATTCATTTTTTTCGTCTTTTGGATTATAAATTTATTATTTTGACATAAAATAACAAAGAAGGCTATTGATATTACTTAAGAAGCTTTGAGATATTTTTTACCAATGATTAGTAAGTGGTTTCATTTACTGTAAAATCAAAACACAAACGTATAGAGAATTATATATGTATCCATAGAAAACAGCATTAAAAAATGCTCTACGACACAGATAACATAAGAAAGTAAGACAAATGTATTCTTGCTTCCTGAAAAACAAGTAATTTTATCTGTTGTTATTGCTTCTTTCAGGTAGGAAAAGTTCTGGTAGTAGGCATATTTGTTTTTGAAAATTAGCAACAATAATACAATTTTTTTTTGTTTTACGTCTGTGGTATAGACGTCTTAGTACCATGGTTGAGAGTGTAAGAGACCGACTACCATATTTTACCGAGACCATCCTCTCAAATGGTGACGATAGGTTGTGGAAAGTTTAATCCCTGAAATTTTCTTCTCGAAAGGGAATCGAACCAGGGACCTTTGGTTTCGTAGTTTGATGCTTTAACCACCATACCACGAAACATGATAGACCTTGTTGTTGTCGATTTCCGATTTGATCTTAAAACAACAAGTACCATAAAAGAAAGCCAGTTTTAAACGGTCCACATTAAACTTTTTTTCATAAATTAAAAAATAATTATTTGCATATTCTGCTATTTTTTAAAGGGAAATTCATTAAACTTTATAACAGAACTGTGAAATTCTATCCTAGATTTATTAACAATGAATAAACCTTTTCGTGTTATTTTTATTTAATTAGCTATGGCTTATTAACCAAAAATGATATAAGAATAAAGTTGTCAGTAAAATAAAAAATTCCGCCACAATATTCTGTGGCTTCTTTCATAAAAAAGACAGCATGGCGTGGGAGCGTTCCACAAATGACTATGGGGTCACTTATTTACCTTTAAACTACCACATATGTACAATTTTTAATGGTTTAATTAGAAGTTATTTCTAAAAATATTTCATTTATTTATTTATAATATAATACATAATATAATATATTAACTGTTGATATATATATATTATTATTATTATTTATTCATTTAAATTATAATTAAATCATAAATAAAAAAAAGGAAACCTGTTAATATTATCTATGTAAAATAGTTGTACATAAAATGTGTATATAGTATAATTTGAAGTTAATCTGAAAAAAGGTAACTCTAAATGTATTACTTTGCATACATATATAATATATATTTGGTCAATAAATTTTTTTAGTGTTCTATATCATTTTCAGTAAATACGTGTATATGTGACTTTATCAAGAAAGATATGTTTGATTTCTTAGGTAAATAGACAGTTAATCTTCTCTTAATCCCTTGTCTAATAAGATATTGTTTTAACCCAGTAGTCGCCCGGGCATTAAACGCCATGGGGCATAATATTCAAACAATTACTTATGAAAAAGATGTATTATGAAGATATAAATTTATAAACGATAGTTGTCAAAACATTAAAAACTTCGCCAGATTTTAAGAATAATTGAAGGTGTTTTTTTTTCAAACAAGTTAAAGTTAAAATCTATCTTTAATTTGGAAATGCTGTATGCAAGTTGTATGATTATTTAATTTTTGAAACATATTATCTAATTTATTTTTTTTAAATCAAATAAATTCAATAATTAACATAAGTAATTGAAAAAGTTAGAACCTTTGGGGGATTATTAAAATCAATATTTTCAAATATTTGACACCGATGAAAGTTTGTTCCAACAATATTGTAATTAGCGTTCCAAATCTGATCAGATTTGCATTCACACGTTTTATCATCGATTAATGAAATCTTACGTTACACGATTCAAATCGCACGTTTCTTCCAACAGGCAAACCACAACCACACGATTCGCTCGTTGCACGCACGTGATTCACACTTTACACGATTTGTTTTATGATTTACACGTTAAAGCAAGTGTAATGAGTAATGTTAAGATGAGCTAAATATTTCAGAGGTGGGCAGTTAAGTATTAAGAAAGAACCCTTCATGATATATAATTGATAGTAGATAGATTTGTAACTCAATTTATTTGAAGTAAATATATCAGAAATATTTACTATGTTCTTAAAATCTCTTCTGTCCATTTCTTCCTCCAAAAAACTGATTACTAAATTAAGCAAAACATTCACGTAATTGTTTATGTAATAATAAATTACAATACATTTATTATTATTATTATTAAAATGCATGCACTATTGCCTATTGCACATTTCGTATGTTTCATTGGAAATTTTTAACGCAAGTAGGTTAAGCCAAGTATTCTTAACTTTTGTTCATGTATAAATATCTACTGCAGAGAAGTGTCGTGTTCAACGTCATGGACGTCATTATCCGTGTCAAACTGCAGCAAAAGTTAATATTTTTAACTTCAAATAAAAAGTTCTTTAATTTCAAAAATGATCATATATTGATATGAAAAAAAATATATGATATAATCCTTGGAAGGTTTTCTGATATATTTCGGTATGTATGATAATGTAATTTTGTTATTGTTGGTAACATTTTTTAAGGGTTGAAATATTGTTAAAGTATTTTTTATTTCGCGGGAAACATAAGATTTCATTTACTTTTATGTCTAGAAAACAGTTTATTGCATTCTTTTTTGCTCACAACTTTTAAGAAGTATTTTGGGGGATGAATTTAAATTTAAAAACTCTGAAAGTATCTAAATATACGACAATTATGCTGTGATCATGATATCACAGCGAGAATATCACAAAGATTTTCCACGAGAAAAGATCTAAGTTGCTAATATTTCCCGCTCTTCTTTAAGGATTCTCTAATTTATCGAGTCTAAAATTTCAATCAGGAATTTTAGTAAGGTAGAGGCTCAGACTTGTATCGCTCACCTGTCATGAAATCCGTTTTGTATTTATGTACCTCAGAGAAGTCGTTTCCCCCAACATGTATCATTACGAAGTAAGGTATGCCTGGTAGGGACCATTTTTTCTGAATCAAGGTCCTTCTACTTATAGTTCAGCATATTCTAAAATTCAGTGGTTCTCTAGAAGATTTTTGCATGTATTTACCATAGGAAAGTGGTGTTAACATAAGTCCTCTGCTGGTGGCCATCTTGAATGAGGGATCGGCACCAAATTAGCAACACTTGATCATGAGGAACATCCAGGCCATGTTTTGTTTTAAGCAATTCCGCAGTTTTGTATATTTTTGTTATAACCATAGACACTTTCTATCAAGTTTCATCTATTTGGCCCAGCAGTTTCAAAGAATTTGTTTTTAAATCAGCCAATCAGAAACAAGAAACATGGCGGCCATGTTTGTCGCATGTTCTGGACAGACTGAGGAAATTTCGTAAAAAACCTGCGACGGATGCTTCCTGTCAAGTTAAGTTCCATTTGGATAAGCGGTTTCAGAGAAGAAGTTTTCTTTATTTCAGCAATTCAGAAACAATAATTGCTCATGCCAGCCATGTGGTCGTCCAATCAGGATGAATAAAATTAATTTCATAAAAGACGTTCCATAGATGCATCCTGTCAACCAAGCAGTTCCAGAGAGATTATATTTTAATCAACAAGTGAGAAACAAGAATTGTCCATGCCGGCCATGTCTGTTGCCCAGTCTGGGCGAAATGACGAAGTTTATTTTCATTTTCCGCATATGAGTGCACCCTGAAAAGGAACATACCCAACATTATTTTCAAAATAATTACCCGAAAACTCAATTTTTAAATTAAGAGTATTCATATTCTACTTGTTATATCACCTTGAGACGCCCAATTTCAGAATTTTAACTCTCATTGTTTTATATTTCGATATTACCAAACGAACTAGTTGAATATGAAATAATGTAATCTAACAAAATAACGATTATTATAACATAGAGTAGTCAACCTTATTAATATTCTAACTGACCAGTCGCAATAAATTGACATGTTGCACATATTCGTCTTTTATTGTTTACAAGCTTACTACCGCTTGAAAAATTGTATTTATTATTCAAACTACATATCCACTGAGATCCTGGCAGCCCCATACAACACTTTGTGAAGAAATTCAATTGAAACGAAATATCCAAAATAAAAAATCTAAAACATACAACGAAAAGCATTACTGTAAACGGATACAGACCGAAAACCAAACTTATTTTAAAACAAGAAGAACTCTTAACCAAAAATCCGAAATAGGAAGCCAGATATCTAACAAAGTAAATTTGAGACAATGGATGATAATGTTCCATGTGTATATTAATTACATGTTTTACTATGTGTTGTTATAAATTGAAAAAATAACAATCCAAAGATACTAATATATTCTTCTACAGAACCATCTAACTTTATAATGAACTAACGCAAGTGGAACTTGTTACGGCCGAAATCACCTTTAAATTGTAGCCAACAAACGACACAAATAAATAATAAAATTTAACAAGATTTATTATATACAAAAAATATTATACAATTGAAATGTTAACTTAACTGTTAAAATATAAGTCCGATCCTTTTGTCTTTTTTTTTCTCCGGAATTCTTCTCGTCACTGTTGCGGGAATCCAAACAGAATACTAAATCCAATAAGTCACAATCTAGTATGATGTGTGTAATTTCAATCCAACATCTGAGAACACAAGAATGGCAATGCTTGGTTCGAATCGTTCTGAAAGTCTAACTTTATGTTCCGTATATATAGCGGTGACGGAAACTTCTGGAATACGGTAGAAGTTCGAATCAAATATCGCATATTATGATCATTTTAGAATTATTACGTAAGTCAAATAGAAAGTTCTAATCATTCCATCAGTATCTATTATTGTTCCAGTGATTTCTAAACTACGCAGTTATAACATTATTTGGTAAAATCTATGAGGATTATGTAAGCATATTATACATGTTATAAGGCCACACAAAACAAATTAGGCCAAGATAAATAATATAATAATTACAATATCATAACAAACTGCGTATATCAGCGCGCAATATCCTTCTGTCCCACACTTTGAAATTTGAAAATGTCCATAATCACGTGACATAACAAGACTGGAAACCCGGAATTCATGTCGGATATCAGTTCCGCGTTTTCGAAAGTTATTTTTTCTTTAATTATATAAGCGAACTATTCAAATATATGATACTTCGTATCAATGATAAATTTATAAGCTAATGTTCAAAGATATTTTCTTTGTTTACAACCCTTTGATAAAATGTCCAATCGATCATACTTAACTATGCGTATTTTACTTATTTAATACGAGTTATTAATTAATAAAAATCAATTATTATTATTAGTAGTACTATTATATTCAACTAGATATTGTATTTAGGCACTGGCTAATTTGCAACTCTTTTATCATCTGCATGAATATATATATATATATACATTTAAAATTTTCCCAATAAGCCCAAAATAAGGATAATAAGGATTTTTTTCGGTATTGACCCGGTTCCATTCAGCCCATTATTATGTATACATGTATAGGCCAAGTTATCACACCAGACTAAACATTTACCCGACATTATACCAAAAGTTTTTTAAAAAATGATGAAAATACCTAACGTTGGCCCAACGAAGGTACTATGTTGGAATACATCATTTACTTTTACAGTTAGACCAACGTAAACATACCAATCATACAGGTGGCAAATGTTAGGCCAACGTAAGCATACCAACGCTAGCGGATGGACAACGTAATAATAAGAACGCCAGTGGATGGCCAACTAAAGCATACCAACGTTAACAGATGGCCAACGGTACAATCAATTCCCAACGTTGGCCCAACGTAAACATGCTGCCAGGGTATAATGTCTGGAACAGTTTGAAGAAGTTTAAAAAAAAACAACAGTCATTGAGCTGCAGAAAGCAGAAAGTTAAATGCCTTTTACTAATAAAATATACATTCGACTCATATGTTCTGTCCGTCAATCAAAAGTTTTCAATTAAGTGGATTAAAAGTGTTTTTATCCTACATTGAACTTTTGATGTTATCCCAAACTGCGCAGGAATGTTATTCGTGGTAAATATGCATGTGCAGTTTAAATACTCGTTTGCTACAATCTATATAAAAATATTGTTTGCCTTATTATAAATATATAGTTTTATTCCTCATTCAAAAATGTTAAAGGGGCATAGAAATATACCCTTGTCGTGTATTTTGGTTAATGTTCTAGAATCACATTTAGACAGACCAACGATATTATACCACAACATTCAATACTCAACAATATTTAGATCACTTTGGAATTTAAGGTATCGATGGGTTAATGTAATCCTATATGCCGATATATTTTAGGGGTTGAGCAAATATCCAACAAGAATTGGGTCATGTTTCATGGGATATGAAAAAAAAATTTGTCCAGCATCATAACTTAGAATCTTTTAGATCGGACGTGTTAATATTTTTTCGCAGATGTATCTAAGGAAACAGTCAACTATCCAACAATGTATCTTTGCTAGATAATAGGCAAGTATCCAACAAGAATCAACTCACGTTGATTTAGATGAAATGCTTCACTGACTGTTTAACATTTATGTCCAAAATCAGATCTCAGATACTATGATATCTGTATGCAGTTGTAAAAAAACAGTCAGAAAGAATTCCGTCATTTTATCTAGTTGCTTTTGTCCAATATCACATGTCAGGTATTGACGACAAAGAACCAGTTAATCCTTTAAGTTTTATAGTAAGAAAAGCCTGTATCCAACAGTAATTGGGTCAATGTGATCTAGATTGCTTGCTAAACTGACCTTGCTTTAACTTTATATATAAGATTACTTTTGCGATTTTTAGAAATACATTTAATCTTTACAAGAATATCTAAAGGGCATACGATACAGTTTCTATCTACTATTGATTTTTCTTTGAGATTTTGCATATTGGTAGTTTTTCCACCGATCTTTCTAAAAAATGCAAAAAAAATTACACGCAAAAATGGAAATCGCCTGATTCCGGTTCCCGCGTGTATGAATAAAAGGACTGGAATCACTGTCGTTGTAAGCATTCTTGATCAAACTATATTAATTTTACAACAAATTTGTTTACTGCATATTTCGTGTTAAATGTCCTGTTACTAGAGGAACATAATACTGTGGAATGTGATGCCTCTGTCAAAATAATTTTTATAGCAACTAGATTTTTTAACACGTTCGCAAAATCCATAACTCACTCGTACCTGAAAGAGAATCTATATTTCCCTCATTCATTTCCTCTAGAAAGACTATTAACTTTATACAAGTACCACCGTGACGTAATGTAGTTTCCCGCGAAAGGATACGTCCGAACTAGCGATGTTGCCAACGGGAAAGGAAAAAAAAACTAGGGAAAAACAATTTCACGCTGTTCCGCAAAAAGTTCTTGTTGGACGTTAGCGACGCGATTATCTCCCCTGTAACTATCGTATGCCCTTAAATGCCTCCAATTGTTTAACATGTTTTATCTTCAACACAATATGTATTTAAAGTTATATCTTCTAATTATTAATTATACAACTGAATCAAAGGTAACAAATTCACAGTATGTTCCTGGTAATATTGGTGACAATTTGCTGTCCGCTGTTATTTTTGGTTGGTAGAAGATCGCAAGATTAAAGTTGACAGAAACACGTTTGATAATTATTGAAACATGCAAAGTTTTATTTTATTAAACGCAATTAAAAAAAAACAATAGATAGTGTTTTTAATATTTTTGAGTTTTAAATCTATCGTTCGAAAACTGTTTTAGGAAGAATTTTGGAATTAGATTATAAATAAGTGACCTGATTTTATACAAGGTTGATTACATTATTTGCATTTCATTTCTACGGAGTCAGTAAGGGGATGGGGAAAGTACATAATTGTTGATTACCTTTTGTTATGGAAAGGGACAGAAATTAGCCAATAGAGAAGACAAAAAACATGAAAAATCTACTATATTGAATATGGAACTGACGGGAAATAGAAATCACTTTCAAACATGTGTAGAATATATTGTTTTAATTTATTCAAGTATATAGTTTGAAAAATAAGACACTGGATCGAAATTACCTGATTATCTATGAATCAAATTAAAACATGGATTGCATTATCGATATTTGTTGCTAACCGGATGCAAAGGAGATTTTTTTCTGAGTTGATCACAATAAACATTATGTACCATTTTCCAATAATCGTTACTGAATAAAAATACAGTGTGTATGTTTTTATTACGATGTCTATTTGGTGTAAAAAAAAATTATTTGATAAATTTGCAAATCCAGAATGAAATAATATTTTTTCTACATAATTTTCACTGTTGTTCTCAGCTGCCACATGTTAAATATCAGTGTTTTTTTCTGTTATTGAATTTGGTGTAATATGTACATTTATTTCAGGTGGAATATTATAATATGTCACAGTTTGTAACAAATGGTCCAAAATACATCCAAACTTTATAAAATTGTGTTTTTAATGATGTATACATGTAAATTGCTCTTTATGATAAAAATAAAACTGTATGATACCAGTGTTGACGCATTATATGTACAGGTGCAGGAAACTGGTGTCATATCAGTAGTGCTGGAGGTAAAAATTAATAAATTATTAACTTAAATGTTGTACAGCAAATTAGAAGCACAAAGGGCCATGCGTTCTTATCTTATCTAAACTGTCAACTTTAGATAAGTGGTTTTATCCAAAATTAAAACAAAGCTGGAACACTTGGTTCAACATTCACCGCTCTACAAAATGATTAATTCCGGAATTGACACCCAGTTGGTGCGGTAGATAGTTTTAAGCATATCATGAGAAAACGCGCTTTAAAAAGGGGATAATCCGCATGATATATTTGAGGGTTGGGGGAGTATGGACTTTTTAAATTAAAATCAATTATTTATTTTCCTGAATCTTAAAATTTTAGATCATTGTTCGAATTTCAATTTTTATGGGTAGTATATCGACAAAGCTACATAATTCGATTTGCGCAGCGCGACGTCCTGAATAGGAATAAGCCGCTTAAAACAGGTTACACCTTAACTCGATTCTTTTTCAAATACGTTTAAACTATGAAATTTACTTGCTTGGTTTATGTTTGCAATATAGTTCACATATATTCCTATAATTTATTTGATTTCTGTACATGTTTGTAAAAAATACTTGCTCTGGTGTAAGTGTGAAATATGACTTACAGTTATCTCTATAGTATATCATGATGTTTGTGATGACAAAAGCTTGATTAAAAACTATTTTCCACCAAGCCACTTTTGAATCTCCTGCAGTATGTGAACATCCAGTCGACCAATTTGTTGAAGCTGGTGGTTGAAGTGCGCCATCTGCAGAATTGTTTTTGTAAGTTGAGCTTTGGTATGCTTTTCCTGCTGCATTTAAACTCCCTATAAAATTAACTAGAAACATTCATGTGAATTTCCAATATAACCTGTTATTAATTATATAAATGTATAATATTTGTCCAAACATTTTAATTTGAGGATCAACACTAAGATAAGTAGATAATAATTTCAGAATTACAATGTACATGTACATAACAAATACATCAATGGTGTGAATACATTTCGAATATCAAAACAAACACTACATAAGTCACCATATTAGATGTCAAAGAGCACGTCTTATATCAAAATGTAGAGGAAAAACATAGTGGCTTATATATTATCATTTTGAGTACTATAAATTCATGGTTAACCAGCACAATAAAATTATATTAAATCCAAAACAGAAACTGATCAACATTCGATTTTTTAAGGATTAGGAACTATTCTATGCAGCTGTTGAATTGAGATGTTAAGTTTGTGTAAATTAATGGTAGATCGAGATGATGGTGTAAATTTATGCATGGTCAGTTTTTAACTTCATTTCCTACCTTATAACATTGAATCAAAGTGTAAAATTTGTCATTGGGTTATTGATATGTAAGAAAGAATTCAACCACGATTTGACTTAAATAAGGGTTAAATAATTAACATCACAAAACACCCTTTTGAAAACCATAGGAAAAAAATATTTACACTTGATTGATGGATAGTAATGCCTCAGACTGTTGAATATTTATGGAAATATGCACATTGATGCCATAATAAATTTTAATAAATCTAAATTTCATCACTGGATTTTCTATTTCTTCGTCTCGGTAAAGACAAACTGAGTTTGACTCCCACCGTTTTAGCTGTAAATGCTTATTTTCCAGCACCACTGATTTTTTTGTTTTTGTTTTTGTTAATAACTGATGTCAGCGGAACCGATAGTCACATGACGGGAACGGAAAATACCTGGAAGTGGTTTCCACGCTTGCTCAACCCCATAATAGTGGATTTTTCCGCCATTTTTCCATTATTTCTTTACGGAAGTGACGATAATCACAAGCCTGGATCCGGATTTGTGGTATGCGCATGTGTAGGTGGAACCAAAAGTGACGTGACCGGAACCTGAAGTCTCAGGAAGTAGTGGGTTTTCCTGCCATTTTTCTTTATTTGTTTACGGAATTGGCTTCAGTCACGTACTGGGACCCGGATGTGCCATGCTTGACCGGAATTAAGATTTTGATCTCCCCTTTTCCTGCGCTTTTCATTCACGGTCGTCTCTGGGTCTGTCATCGGTCTGTATAGGGTAAGGTACTCACATTGCATCAGGGACGGATACTTTTACTGTTATGACGAAGTCGGAGAGTATTCGAAGTACAGAGGGGTGATTTGATTATCTCCTCTTTTCCCGCTCTTCGCTGCTCTTCGCTGCTCTTCGCTGCTCTTCACTGCTCTGTTCTTGCTCTTTACTGCTCATCGCTACTCTTTTTTTGCTCGTCGCTGCTCTTCATTGCTTTTTCCTTGCTCTTCGCTGCTCTTCTCTTGTTCTTCTCTGTTCATCGCTGCTTCTCGCTGCTCATCTCTTGCTCCGCGCTGCTCATCGCTGCTTTTCACTGCTCTTCTCTTCCTCTTCGCTGGTCTTCTCTTGCTTATCGCTGCTCTTCTCTCCCTCTTCGCTGCTCGTCTCTTGCTCATCGCTGCTCTTCACTGAGAGGCGTTTTCGATTCCATTTATACGTGTGTGTTGGTTGACGGTCTGCAAACAACTGATGAAATTAAACAAAACCTCTGATTATATTTTCTTGAAAAACTTTCCATTGGCCTCATAATGACGTGGATTGTTTTTGTTTAATTATTCAGACCACACAGGTCGCTGCTCGTCATTGCTTCTTGCTGCTCATCGCTGATCAAAACCGGAGAAAATTTCTATTTCATCAACCGGAATACTCACAGAAAGTAAACGAACAAGTCAAAGCCAGAATGGAAGAAGAAAAGGCAAGCTTGGGAGCATATAGAGACATGTTTAACTCAAACAGAAACGAAATGCGTAAGCATTACCTCGGACTGATGTCCTGACATCAAGGCATGAATAAAGACCTCGTATATAGATAGAAAACTTCTAATCGCCCGAGAGAAGAGGAAGACTACGAATCAAAAGAATCATGAGAATATGCCCTAGAAAAAAGAAAATATCTGTTTAACCGTGTATTCAACGACTACGACCAACACCATCTGAAAACAGATATGACTCTATGTGACGGAGGAATTGGAACTAACATAAACAAATTATAAAGAAAAACAGAAGAAAGCAAAAAGAAAAAACGGAAGGAGGGGTAATGCAGCCTACATATGTTTATACATATATAGCCAGTCACAAGCCTGGAAAATGCAGAGTAACCTAAAAAACAAGGGATGTCTAATGTAGCCTATTTTATGATTGCCAGTAACAAGCCTAGATAAGTGCAGAGTGGCCTATCAAATGACCCAGATGTAAGAGTGACTAGCACAGATCCAATCTTTCACTAACGAGAATCGACCTCCGCTAGCAGCAGCAGCAAAAATAGAAATGATCAGTGATGAGCACCACGGAGCAAGAGAAGAGCAGCGATGAGCAGCGAAGACAAACAGAAGAGCAACAATGAGCAGCGAAGAGCAAGAGAGGAACAGTGATGAGAAGCCCGGAGTAAGATTAGAGCAGTAATGAGAAGCCCGGAGCAAGATAAGAGCAGCGATGAGAAAGAAAAGGGCAGCGATGGGCAAGAAAAGAGCACCGAGGAGCAGCGAGGAGCAAGAGAAGAGCAGTGATGAGCAGCCAAGAGCAAGAGAAGAGCGGGCGCAAGAGAAGAGCAGCGAAGAGCAATAGAAGAACAGCGATGAGCAATGAAGAGCAACATAGAGCAATGAAATGGACCACCGTTGCTAAGGCGATTACTAAGGACACCAGTCTATTGACCTAATGGTGACAGCATTGACTGGAGGTAAGGGGACATAATCCAAGAGCAGCGATGAGCAAGAGAAAAGCAGTGAAGAGCAGTAAAGAGCATAGATGAGCAAGAGGAACGTAGCGATGAGCAGGCAAGATCAAGAGAAGAGCAGCGATGAGCAAGAGAACAACAGCAATGAGCAAGAGAACAGCAAGTGAAGAGCAGCAAAGAGCAAGACAAGTGGAGTGAAGAGCAGCGATGAACAAGATAAGAGCAGTGAAGAACAGCGACGAGCAAGAAAAGAGCAAATAAGAGTAGCGATGAGCCGCGAAGAGCAAGAGATGAGGAGCTGGGACAAGACGCGCAATTGTTTTCCTGTTACAGAAGTCATGAAATAATAGGCTGCCATTAAGTCTCTAAGTTTCGTTGAAACATGGGAGATGGCTCAAAACGATCGCCATACACTGGCATTTTAAAATTTCGGGATGCGCTGTCAGTCTAGTTTTTAGTTAAAAAACAATAATTTTTGACATTTTACTTTATCATATATGTAAAAAAAAATAATTGCGCAAGATATACATTACATATGGACTGTTCAAATTTATAAAACCCCATTTTCACCTCTTTTGCATTCTTCCTTAAAGCAATACATTAAAGTTTTGGACCGTATGCAAATATTTAATACTTTTGGTGTTAAATACATACTTAAGGAATTATACTGACCCTAGTTTCTGCGTCGGTTGTTTACAGAATGGATCAGCATCACAAAATATTCCTTTACACACGTTTCAAATCATGACCTCAAATTGGGACAAGACCCGCAATTTTTTTCCTGTTACAGAAGTCATGAAATAATAGGCTGCCTATTACATGAGAGATGGCTCAAAACGTTCGCCATAAACTGGCACATATCTAGTTAAAATTTCGGGATGTGATGTCAGTCTACTTTTTCCGTAATTTGACAAATAACGAGCCATGGTAAAAAAAGTTTCCTTCCCCAAAGTAAAATGTACCTCTTTCATGTTCTCCATATAGATTAAAAATTTGTTTGGGTTTATTTTTTTAATTCTTATTTCTAAATAACACAGTAAAAGTATCAGTCCCACTACTTCCGGTTGTGCATTTGCGCAAAACTTCCGGTTCCGCCTACAAATTTGTAGACGACAAATCCGGGTTTCAGCACCTTACAAAAGTCACTTCCGTAAACAAATATAAAGAAAGGAGGTGGGTAAAACCCACTACTTCCGCGTGCAAAGCACTTTCGTGGACTTCCAGTTCCATCTACACATGCGCATACCACACATCCGGGTCCAGACAGGTGACTGGCGTCAGTTCCGTAAACAAATACGTGAAACATGGCGAGCACTATTTCGCACACACCACAGCAGGTACTTCCTGTTCTTGTAACGTGACTTCCTGTACCGGTGACGTCGTTTCCGGTTCTGGTGACGTCATATCCGAAGGCGCATTTGTACTATAATTAATTTCTAGACAACACATTGATTTTACAGCTCATTGATCCGACATTTTTTACTCTGACGGGTCATAAATCAGACGAGGTATTAGTAGATCACCTCATTAGTTCGACAGCTAATCAATCAGATACTCTTAAACATAATTGGACTAATGTCGCTAAATCAAGACAGTCTTAACCACGTATTAATGTTGACTGGGGAATGTCTTTATACATTTAGTAAAGAAGAAAATATTTAAAAACTGTTCATTTAATACACCCGAATAACCGTAACATTGGCTTTATACCTGAGTATGTTGAACCTATATTTCTTTGTTTACGTGATTTTTAAAAGGGAAAAAAGAAATACTGGGTATCCCAAGAAACTGGAATGCCTAATTTCTTATATTAATTAAAATGATTGAAAATTGGTTTAGTATTATATAAGATATAGGAAGGTTGCGTGTACGTGTTACTTCTAACCCAACAGCGTTCCTATTCACTGAGGCCTTCATCATGTAGGAATGAAAAGAATTTTCCTGCACTTAGCTTTATTTCTGTTCTACTCTTATTCGTATTTGTTATAATTTCCTGTTTATCTTAGAACAGAAAATAACACTTTTAAATATTCAGTGCATTGGTAGAAAGTATTGACAGTTTTTTTATCAACAGAAACTAATAATAAATAGTATTTATGACCTTTTGCCACTTAACCCTAAGCTGTGGTGTACTTGTTTTTTTCATTATACAATCTTTTAGAAAACATGTCCAATTTATTGCGATGTTAAAACTGATATGCCTCTGTTTTTCTCAAAACTGAAAACTGTCCAAATGAGATGAAAATAATGCACTGTCAATGATTAAAGTCATGCCATCTATGTGGTACTAGTATTGAGGTTATGAAGCGATCACTTGATTTTTCATTGTAATAACAGTAGTTATCAGGGTTACCCAGCACTTCCTATAATGGATTTATATTTTTCCATTTGATTTTTCTAATTGTTAACCCTGTTTTAATAAGTTTTATCAAGTTTTTGTCTAAATTTAATATGTTTTATCCTGTCAATTAACTTGAAAACTACGTCAGCAGATTTTAACCTTTGTTTGAATTTTCAATGAGATAGCTGGTGTATGTTCTTATGTAACTGAGCTCACTGAAGGTCACAACATGTATATAATATGAGTGAAAATTTGAACTCAATTATGACTGGTTCAGTGTATATCTGTTACCCTTTCAATAAATGAGCTCGTAAAACGTGTTGTTTATTTAGGCTTTGGTTGTTTCATTTGTGTTTTCCGTTAATCGCTTAATCATCTTATGCAAAGGCAAACGATTGTAATTTAAAAAATTGTGACGAAGTTACGTGACGCTATTCTTGCGCATCTATTCAGATGGGTATACTCCGATTTTAATTGCTTATTGCTACTAAGGTCGGGTATTCTTTGGTTGGTTTGGGGAAGTAGTGTTTTTAATATGATTGTTTTGTATTTAATCATATTTTTTTAGTTTCGGAGTTTGATTAATTGTTTTTGCTTCGTCAGTATTTTGGTACTTTTATTGTACATGTGTGAACACATAGTCATGAGTCAAGGACACATTATTGTAGATGTATTTTTAAATAGTACTAGGGAATTCCTGTATGGTATTGGGTACAGTTTTATGGTTCGAGATGTAAGCTGATGTTTAGCACGGGTTTCACGCAGGATTTAATAGTATATAATTGGGAATTTTTTGTGTGTTGGTGACTTGCACTGATAACATCGTGGTAAAGGTTGTGTTGGATAGAACTCTGTCTTGGGGTAAGTACTATTATACATTATCTGTTCGTTGGTTCTCAGGGTTGCTATATTTTTTCGTAAGATGTATTTGATGTTCAGAGTTCTTATTTAATTTTTCTATTATCGACAATTTTATCGAATGTTAAAATTAAGTTTAGGAACAAAGACAATATCATACGTAGGAACATGAAGAACGTCGGCCAAGCCTTAATTGTAACAGTAAAATGGAAAGGCATGGTGTTCTTTTGTAAAGTATTACCTATATGTATGTGATTTGTGACACGGAAGGAATAAGCGATTTATTCATGTTATATAAATGATATTATACTTTACGAATTCACCCCAGTATAAGTAAACACGTGTATAAAACTTACTTTGTCCTTCTCCTATCGACACGAGTGCTGACATTATCAGCATAACAACCCAGTATAAATCCATCGTTCTATCTGAAAAAAATGTTCAAAGAAAACTAAATGGAACTTCTAACCTATTGATATGTATAGGGGTAGTAGAAAAAACTGACACACTTGGACCACTGGGTCCACATGTATGTCACTTCTGGTGGACTGCGGGCATTATCAGCCCAGTAGCCAGAATATTTGTCCTGGCATGATTCATACTTGAATGCCTTTTAATTTTCAGTTCCAAATTTGACAAGAAATTTCTAAGGCTCTTCCTTCTGATGCAGAGGTAACCCTTAGCTGAATTTGGATTCCTATTTGTTTTAATTGTTTAGGTTTTTAATGGTTATGCTTATTAATTCATCATTATATCTTTAACCGTATTTCCAAAATTTTGATCTCGAGCACTGCTGATGAGTTGTCAGTCAACGGAATGGCCATACGGTGCATCAAATTTACAGTAAGTTGCAGACATGACCTGTCACCATGTTAACTTAGATCAGTTCTGCTGACTGCTTTAAAAATGCTATAGAACAGAATCCTGATCGATTCTGACTGTTCTAAGCAGTCATGGTCCAGAACAGCTCTAACCTGTCATGGTCTAGAACATTTCTCTTTAACATTCGCATTGAATTCATCATTACCCACACATTTTAATATTATTGTTTTTTATTTTAATTTATTATTTATTTATTATATTTTTGTTTATATGTAATTTCTTACCCTAGATCTCTTCTTCTTGAGTCAAACATTATTTTAAAAAAGCAGTCGTGCACCGGGACTGCTCTAATTATTGACCAGAACTGTTCTAATCAGCAGTCGTGGACAAGGTCTGCTCTGATTTATGGCCAGAGCTGTTCTAAAAAGCAGTCGTGGACCAGGACTGCTCTAATTCTTGACCAGAGTTGATCTAAAAAGCAGTCGTGTACCAGGACTGCTCTAATTATTGACCAGAGCTGATCTACGTCCTGACTGCTCTGCAAGTTAACTTGGTCTACGGGTCATGACTGGTCGCAACCGTATTGAGGTATTTTGTGATACCTTTTTCTATTACGACTATTTGAAACAAAAGGTGGAGTAAAATATACTTATTGAGTGGGTATGAGGCAAATAGTTGGGTTATTGTCCCAGACATATCAATTGTTTTACATCGTGGTGTAATGTATTTCAAGGAGAAGAGACATAAGATCAAAGAAAATAATAAGTGCCTGTAAAGTTTTCCTACCTTTAACTTGTAGCCATGTACACCATAATTAGTAAAGAAGGGTATTGAAATTAAAAAAACTACAGTGTTGTATTTTATATACGTACATTATACGAGCTCTGATACAAGATTAAACCTTCATTGTATTTCTGCAGGTATTTACTTTAAACGGACTATTTATTATCCAATGATTATTGATGTAGTATACTTAAATTTAAATTCACGAATTGACTGTATTAAATTTATCCCTTGTCTTTTGACACCTGAAAATCATTTGCAGAATAAATTGTTTGAATATGTCCATCTTGGCTGCCAGTCTGCAACATTATTGTCTGGTTCGAATTGGTTCACTGGTTTTTCAAAATTGTTCACTAGTTTCAAATCAGAATATTTTCTATTAATTTTCCCATGAGGTAAATATGTTCAGCTCTGGATGGCATACGGGGACATCAAATTCAATTTTAAAAGAGCACCACCAAATGACCATTGCTGCCAATATAACTTTCCACTATCCCATCTTATGCCCCAACCCCGCCCCCCTCCCCCATCCCCCTTTATCAACACATTGTAGCCCAGCATCCTAGGTCAAGCTTATCAACAAGAAGGCGGTAACGGTAAATTAGATGTATTACCACATGTAATCAAAATTGATTATTTTGAAGATAAACCTTTAACTTGACATTCTAAAGAACAATGATACAATTATTTTACCCTTGAATATATTCACAGTTTAAATTTGTTTGAACTTTATCACTAAGAAGTTGATATTACAGTAAAATGTTATAAATCTATGAGGAAAAAATGAACCACCACTTAAAGTCAACATCACTGTGAGGAAAGATGAGAAATCTATCTCTAATAGCAAATGTTCATGTGTAGCTGGGTAAGTAATATTTTGTTTATGTTAAATTATATATATATATATATATATATATATATATATATATATATATATATATATATATATATATATATATATATATATATATATATATATATATATATATATTTATTTATTTATTAAGATTTTGTATTGACTTGTATTCAGGTGTTTAAGTGTAAATTACTGATAAGAACTGGAAGTATGTACACAAACACAGCAAAACTCCGACATGGTTACATGTGTCCAGGTTTAAATCATAATCAATATTATTACGTAGACGATGTTGCTGTGCACTTAATTTATATCAGTTAATCAATTTATGATAATAAAATCTTACGCTGTAATATAAACAAAGGGATAATTAATTTATAATCATATACATTGTAGTATGTTATTTAAACATACAAGATTATATTAAATATAAAGCTTACTTTTTTTCAGTTTATCTGAACATGTTCACATGTTTTAGGACTAGTGCATACACTTGCACATTTATATTTAAAAGAGGTCTCAACTGAACTAGTTTACCACAACAATGGCATAAACCAAGAGGGACAAAAATAACACAACAGGAGGCATGTTGTCTCAATGACACTTGCAAATCAAACAAAATCCCTAGCCGACAGGAAGAGAAAACCAATATTCACGCAAACACCTAGAGAAATAAATCCAGTTGCATCTCCTACTGAAATCCTGACATTGAAAAAGGACACAAACATTCATCATCATATTTAACTGTTTAATCCATCTCAAACAAACATCAAAATTTTTGGTTTTGAAAATGGTATGAAGAGAACATTCTAGACACTATCTGGATACCTGCTATTAGAATCACATGTCCTCAAAAAACCTCTTTTGACCATTTGTTAGCAAAAGTCCCTAATTAATTTTTTATACATTTAACTGTTAAAATAAGAATGTTTGAAAGAGGCTATGGCCGCCAACACGTGTTGCTATCATTTGTTTACATACGTAATTAATTTACCAGATGACATTGGCTTATCTGCTGGTGATTGATAAGAGAGTGGAAAGGTATATTGGCCCCGTGGTTTCAGGCACAATTTCCGGTAGAATCCTAGGTTAAGCTATGTTCAGCTCTAGCAGCCATCTGGGAGGGGTGGCTCAACCCATCGGATATGATTCAGAAAGGCAGACGCCTAATGACCATTGGGGCAGATTTTTGTTACAATTGGTCGAATGTTTTCGGACAAGATCTTTATGTAAATTTCAATAGTTTCCTATGTTAAACTACGTTCGTCTCTGGTAGCCATCTTCTGTGGCAGGTGGGTAATTGAATATAATTCTGAAAGTGAACAACTTAGGTCCGTTGTTGCTAAATATTGTTTGAATTGGCCTAGTGGTTTTAGACAAAAGATCATTAAGTAAATTTTCCAAAGGGTCTTATATTTAAATTTGTTAAGCTCTGGTGGCCATTTTGGGTGGTGTGAAGAGTCATCGATACAATTCCAAAAAAGGACCACTTAAGGATCATTGCTGCCAGGTATTGTACAAATTTGTCCAATGTTTTTGGGCAAGTAGATCTTTAAGTAAATTTCCCATAGGGTCTAGGATGGCGGCCGGGGCAACGGAAACGATTCTGAAAGAGGACAAACTAAAGACCATAGTGTATTCTGAAACAGGACCAACTGAAAGGTTTTCTTCCAATTGGCCCAGGGGTTTCAAACTAGAAGATCTTTAAGTAAGGGTACTATGTTAATACATGATCGGCTCTGTCGATCATCTAGGCTGTTGGGCGGAGTACATAGGGTCGTATGTTAAACTATATCTGACTCTGGCGGCCGTTTTGGATGGCAGGCAAAGTGGCAGGATAAATTTATGAAGACCACCTAAGGCCAATGCTGTAAAGTGTTGATGAAATTGGCCAAGTTGTTTCAGAAAAGAAGCTCTTTTAGTGAATCTTCCATCGTATCCAACATGTATGTTAAACTATCTTCCGTCCATTTTTGGTTGGAGTGCGATATCATCAGATAAAATTCTGAAAGAGGACTACTTAAGGCCCATGGCTGCCAAGTGGTTTCGGAGGAGAAATTTTTTAAAGGAAAGTTTACGACAACGGAGGCGAAGTGATGGCAATAAAACAATTACAAAAAGTAGATGCTAATGATTCAATTTTAAGATATTGGATAGTGCCAAGTTTCATACCTATACTTACAAGACACATTTGAAAATATGAGGGAGTGAAATCAAAGTTTTTTTAAGAAGTAATTATTTTAACTTTTATAAATTAAGAAATACGACCCAGAGAATGTAGACATTTTGTAAACTACATACAAATACCAGACGAACATTTAAATATAGTTCTGATAAATAATCATTTTATAGCATCACCCATGAGGTTTTGAACAACATTTCCTTACAATTGTTGTTATCAATCGGACCTGAATAGAATGTTACATGTGGCAATGCAGAAACACAATAGAAAAGAGTTTAACAGTTCTCTAACAGAACGTTTGATAGTCAAACTATGGGGTAGATACATTTTTATCATGTTTTACGAGAAACGGGCACAACAGATACATTACTTTATCAGAATCGGGTTAACACAGAATGGTAAATTTATGCTGAAAGAAACAAATCTCTTAAAGACAAATTACTCTAATAATATTAGTAAATGATATGAATAAAAAGAACAGGCTAAAATGCCACACGAATTAAGGTGCACATGCATAATTTCACGCGGATGGATGCTGCATGAAAAAGTCCGAGAGCAGGATTCACTTCCTTTGCTTTCCGTAGATCGAATGGTTAAATGTTCTTAACTATTTTTGAATTATGTTTCGCTAAGATTTTGTTATTTGTTCTCGATTGCAAGGTCAACGAACTAATTTCTCTCCTATGAATAGTTAATACATTATTTTGAGAAATGGTTTTTATTGTATATTGTAAAGGAAGTACATCTCAATTAGTTCTTCACCAAGACACTGTTACTATATTAAACCACAGAGGATCTGCGTTTCATTACATGACTAACTGCTCTGTGACTAAACTACTTGCAGAATAAAAGGTTTCTAAGTGGTTTTCTTCCTAAATAAACACACTTTACAGTTTTCAACATTCAATTGTTTTACTTCCCTTAATTCAGAGTTGAAATGATCAAATTGGTGTTTGCTAAATTTTAAAAGTCTCAGCCTGCAGACATGTATGTTTGATATATTTCCCTTTGCGTATATAAATTTTGTCAACAATCCCTAAGGCTATTGCGTCGTCTTTAAACAGTTGCATTCTTATTGTAATTTTCGGATAAATGTGTCCACAGTCGCATCACTTGTCGTAAAAAATATATGTTATATAATGTCAGGAAGTAAAAGCCCGTTTAAATTTTTTGATTGAGAATTCTTTTCAATTACAACTTATAGATTTTGATGGATTGCGTAATACATCTATATTTGAATTAAGTAAAAGATGAAACCATCTTGGCTTATGTATTTATTTACACAAAAAGAAAATGTATTAACTAGTGTGGATCATTTAAACATCATCCTCAAGCAGATTTAAAATAGATTATGACCGTTCTAAGTTAACTTGGATCAGAGATTGTGACTTGTCTGTTTGGTCATAATCTCTGCATAAATTTAACTTGAGGACAGACCTAGTCTTAATGACAGTTGTTAAGACAAGGACCAGGACCGCTTCTGGTTTCGTCCTTAAGACGGGCCATGCGCACTGTTTGTTCTGGCTTCATTATGACTAAAATCAGATATAGATCTAGGATTTTTGCTGCAGAATATTTGAAATTTATAGATCAAAGTATTCGTGATGACAGGAAAATGTGTATATCTGCAAGAGAACTGACAATTCTGATTTACGAATGATTCGATTTAAATGCCAGTGTACCAATATTGAAAAGAGGACGTCATCGATTGTGTTGGACACGTAAATCTAACGGGTACTTTTGGGTTATCAGAGAGCAGAATACACCAAAAAAATGCTGAGCGTTGCCCTAAAATGTTTAGCAGATGTTTAGAGATTTGACGATGAAACTACTGTCAAAGTTCAAGCCATAGGATTTCCTAAACATCGTTTAAATACTACTAACATATATGCAAGTCAAGAAATTTTGTGGAAAGGTTAGACAGAACCTCCAGTAATGTTACGAAATCTGCAGGACCAATTCATCAAAAATTGATTTCATAATATGTTTATATTTAATGTTTGTGTACAGACACATTAAATTCTTAATATATGGTACAAGACACGCGATTGTTTTCCTGGTACAGACGTCATGAAATAAAATGCTGCCATAAAGTTTGTAAGTTTTGTTGAGACATGGGATGTGGCTTAAAACGATCGCCATACACCGACCCATATCCAGTTAAAATTTCCGAGTTAGATGTCAGATCACTTTTTCTTCAATTTCACAAATCACGAGCCATCGTAAAAAAATGTTCTTCCACAAAGCAAAATGTATCTCTTTCATGCTCTCCATGTAGAATAAACATTTTCGTGGTTTTATTTATTTAATCCTTTCAAACTTTCTATGACAAATGCCTCAGTAAAAGACAGCTTTAAAAAAACACTAGATATTCAGTTATCATGGCTGGTGTCGTTACAGTAAGTCCATATATCATGGTGCAGTAATATTTATTTTTATGGACCTCATTTGTTCAAAGTTCGCTGCAGTCTTAAGCCATATAGGAGAATGAGTGGAAATGGGATATGCATTAGTGAGATTTAAAGGCGGTTTGTGTTGGGTGTAGCCAATGATGCAAAATGCAATTTTTTATTGGTGACAAATGACTATGATTAGTTTCGTTTGACATCTGACACCGAAATATGTTCTAGACAGAAACATTTCTTACTGTGGCAATAGTTAAAACAAATTGAATGACAGTAGTCATCACACCATTCAGGGATTAGTCTTCAAACCCATGTATCATACAAGAAAATAATTTAATATAATGCTTTATCTATTTATAGAGGAAAATAATGTAACACTATTCTCAAATGATACAACATATATTAGATGTGGGTTGTTTGATCAATTGTTTTTAACTGAACAGCACATATAGTTCAAAATAAAGATATTGATTTTTATGGCCTACACATATTTATTACTTGTTTACCATTTCAGGTAAATGTTCGGGGAGGGGTGCAGCGGGACTCTATATTTTTACAGGAAATTTGAACAGCGAGTTCTACCAGCAGATTTTAAATGCAACTTTATTACCGTTCATCAGAACTGAGAATGACCATCATACTGGCATTTAAATTGCATTCGTATCCCTATGAATTTGCAATAAATAATATTTTTCTGTAACACTCTTTTTATCATTAGCTTTTTATTTTTAAAGGTTAATATCTATGTATCCAAACATGAACATTAAAGACATAATTGAATCAGGATATTCTTTTCTTGTTAAATTCTTTCAACATGTTTTTTTTCTATATTCAATCCTTTGCAGTACACGTACATGTGTCAAAATGATATCCTTGCATTTCGTATCCATGTATATTGCAGTCCTAACACGATCTGTTGCAACATGCGAATATTGATTTAGTTGGGGTTTTACGCCGTTTTCAACACATTTTGTTATTTTGCGATGGCCAGTTTTTTTGGTGATGGAAGCCGGACTACATAGAGAGAGTCATCAACCTTTGATAGGAAAATTGGCAATCCTTGTCAATTAAAATTGGAGTCGAACACAGCCCACCACAGGTGAAATTTAAACTCACAACCTCAGTGTTGACAGACTAGTGACCATTAGTAGTCATTAAGAACTACCTAGACCACTCGTCCACCGATGCCCCAAAATTCAAAGAACACTTTAAAATAAACAACCATTGGCCTACTGTATATTCAGAAACAAATTCAAGAATCAATACTATTATAAACAACTTTGTTTTGTCTGAATTCTAAAATTGTGAAAATCAAAAACGGGCAAGATTAAAGAAGATAAAGTTTAAGATAGTAATTAGTATTTTCTGCAAAAATTGCTACAGTCTGTGTACAACGTAGTAAGGATACCTATAATTATTCGAGAGGGTTGATTATTTCCATTTCTGATTTTGTCATTTGGTTTTAAAATACGAGGAAGTCTTTTTTAAAAAAAAATATTTTTTTTAGTTGCTGCAATATACCCGAAATCTGATATGCAGATTTAGCCGCGGTCAATTTTGCTTTCGTTGGTCCATAAAACATGATATCACATTATCAGGAAGTGTTATAATTGTTTTCTCACTTGCCATTCTAATACCTCTAATTTTTATATATCTAAAAAGAATTGCTTGTTTAAGGGTGTAAATCATGTATCATCATCATACATTAATGCACATGTACAATAACGATCATGAATCTATGACCTTCGTAATTGGAAATCATCTGTTTCTGAAAACAGTTGACCGTGTCATATCAATTGGTGTCACGGACTAGTTTGAAACATAATCATTTTTATATAAAATGTTCAGAATGAAATGTAATAATTCAATTTATCTCCTGAAGCAGTGTCTAAACTACATGCAAACTCTGTAGGATGTGAAATGTTTTTTTCTTCAGAAAAATATATATTATACATGACAGATACCACAGAGGTTTTTCGACTTTGACCTTGAGTGTGAAGGCAGCTCGGCTTGCTAGTATTTCAGAAATGACATTTACTATTTGGTGTTACACACATTTTTATATTTGATTTCTTTTAAGGTTGGAAGGGAACAAATAGAATTGTTGTAATTTTTCACTTTACTTTTTTGGTCATTTTCACATTTTCCAAATGCAAAAACCGAAAATTAAGAAACACTTGAAATTAAAGGATTTGCAGGTCATATCATTAGCAAACAACCATAAAATGTATGTTTATTGGTATGATTGAATTTCCATTGAAAATGTCGCATTCCTAATGTTACATGCATTTATATGCATGTGTGGTGCATTTCAATTTTGAATCTTGTCTTCCAGATTGAAGATTATTGCATAGTCTTTCTAAAGTTTCCTTATTCTGCACTCTTTGTGCAGAAAACCTTATTATTATTTCTCCCATTTTTGCTGAATTTCCGCAGTTTTAGACCAGTGGTTAAACATTATTTAATTCCCACGGGTATGAAAAAGTCTCGTGCAATTTCCACAACCGCTTTTTAAGGATTTTACTTTTATAGAAACGATAACTAGAAACTAGAGAAGTTCTGCAATGAAATTTTCTTTAGGTTTTTGTCGAAAATGACAGGAGAATCAGATTCTCCTTCAATTAACTCGTGAGTTATGGAATTTATCAACCCTAGACATTTAAATCCCAGACTTTAACACGCTCGCTAAAGCTCGTGTGTTGAAAATAAAAACAATTAACTATCTCGGATGAAGAAATTCCATAACTCACTCGTACCTGAAGGAGAATTAACGTTTAACCTCAAAACGCATCTATTTATTCTAAAGCATTAGTTAAAACTAAATGCAGGTATTTCGTTGCATTGCATAAAATATTTATAATAATTAAAAACGACTACAACCACCCTGATTGATTTATTTTCTTCTATATTGTATTATTTGCCAATCTTGCAAATTTCAAGCCAATTTAGGACATACTGTAATATGTTCAGGACATATTTAGATGACAGACACTTATTCCATATAACTTGTTAAACAGCTGTCGGTATTTTTTTTAGTGGTATCGGTATTATTCGTAAATTTCCTTTGATGAAAAATGGCTGATAATTATAATAAGATGGACTGACAGTGAGAATAGAATTATCGCGTCAGTGTCAAGGTTTACGCCACGTTGATATGCATTGACGTCGTTTTTCTTTGTTGATCCAGCCAATTCAATGAATCAAATGATCATAACTTTATTAATGTAATATCAATATTTACTTCCTCGTTACGTTCGCTGAAAAGGCTACCTTTTTTATTTATCTTAAAATTTCAGACCTAAATAATTTGGTAAATATTATCGATAAAAAGAATAATGGCGATTTCATTTCTGATACTTACTTTCTCAGGTTTGCCATTGGACTCAACCTACTTGTTCATCCCATAATAAACCTGATAAACCGAGAACAAAGAAAAAATTGTCATTCTTAAATATTTACTGGATACTTCGTTTGTATTTCCTTTGATCGTATAGGTTGCTTCTGTCAGTACCATAGGCTGGCACCAGGAATTAAATTATTAGACCAGTTTCAAGGATGAGGTCACGTTGTTGTGCACTAACGTCGTCTTCCAGTGTTGATTCGCGTCGCTTTAATGAATGACCTGTTTTTTGCAATGTCAATTATGGAAACCACACAACTAACTACCACGTTACTTCCGCTAAAAACGTTAACACCGTTAACTTTCTTTTTTTTATTTTCAACACTTGAAGAAATTACTTGTACAATTTGCCGATAAAAGGAATACTGGACATTTGTTTTTAAATGACGAGCTAGGAAAATAACGTACTGGATAAAGTCAGTATGGAAAAAATGCTATTATTCTATATGCAGCCGTGTTTTCAAATAGAAACGCATATACAGCTCTGGTTATCATGGTATTTTTTTTCCGAGTACAACACTATATGACAACTATTTAATAAAAGTCTTCTTGGTAATTATTATATATAATCTCGAATACAGCACTGTCCGATTTGACAGTACTATATATTTACAGATGTAAATATATTTCAGATGAACTCATGGCAATCTATGGAACTCTCAAGTACAGATCCGCGTATAGATCAGACAATCTAATTTTGTTTGAATTATTGATTGATTGTTGTTTGCCTTACGACCAAATATTTCACGGTCCTTCAGGACAAGAACAAGTTCAACAAATTATCAAATCTATTTAAAAAGGGAGTGGAATGGGACACAAAGAAGTTGGAAGGGAATGGATAATTTAGCCTTCAGTAGCGGAAATATACAGAAATGGATTTAAACGTGCAGGGATCGTGCCTGTTTTTTTTTTTTTTGGAATGCATTTAACATAGATAACAAATCTGGATTAAAATATGCACCTCTATTACAAAACAAATCAGTAAAAGTCTAATATTTCCAGTATATGCGACATACGGGGTCTTTTGAGACGTTATTTTGATGAAAAAAAATAATAGTATTTTTTTTTAAATGTTGATTACATTCAAGTATTTTATTTCTACGTTCTGAAAAATTGTCATTAAAATTGTAAAGGCTTACCTTGATCTTTTGGGTAAAACTGATTTCCGAGGTATTACCAAATATATATATAAAGTTGACAAAGTTTTCTATAAGTTTATTTTATACGTGTGTATAACATTACATTTCAACGTTGTTAAAATTCTATATTTGATACATTTGCTATCCTGACACTAGTGTATAAATCACGATCTAAAAACCAGTACACTATGTTAACCAAATGATCAAATTCTTCTTTTTTTAAGAAGTGTTACAGGTAAAAAGTTTCACAAATTGTACATTATACAAAATGTATCAACTTTACCAACGCCTGCATTATGTTTGTTCAATTTGTTGAAAAGAAGGAAGGTGATTTCTCATTATTTATTTTCGTATAGACAACAGTATTTCTCCGAAATACTGATGATTTAAAGGGAAGTTTATGAGATGAAATTTCCAGATACAGAAATTATTTAACTGAACAGGGAAAATATCAATATGAAAGGAAATTGTATAATACAAACAAATTAAGGAAATATGACACAGTAGAAGGGGGATAATAACGTGGTCATGATATAAACATTATAAGGTCATATAATCTCTCTCACAAAAAATTAATAACATCCTCAAATTTCAGGTTCTTTTCTGAAATAACCCCGTTAAATTTAAAGAAACTAAATTATAAATATTATAATTGATGTTTGCTACATTTGATAATCAGAAAGCCATGTAGTCAATTATCTTAGTTACAAACATTTACGTTAAAAATATGAAGGATTTCAGAGGATAGAGGAACCGTACTTTATCGAATTCATTAAATCAGCATATCCTATTGCGCTGAATTTGTATAATTCCTTTTTTCTTTTTATCTAATCTGGCGTAATAGTCCATGTTACCTTTTGCAATCACTTTGCGTCCGTCGTCGTTCGTCAGTCCGTCAATTACAATAATATATTTTCCTCTGAAAGCACTCAGCCAACTTTAATCGATGGTCCTTGGGTGTCCGGCATCCCCGACTTCCAACCGACATGGATGCTGTTACTGAAAATAGGAAAAGGGGGTGAGTTTTAAAAATTTTCTTCTGCGGATCAGAAGCGACAGATGGAACAAAACTTGGCCGAAAATATTCGTAGGTGGTCCTCTTTCAGATTTGTGTCTGAAGATCCGGACTATCAACCAAGAATGCCGCCACAGCCGAACATATTTTAACATCGGAACGTGTGGGAACATTTATTTAAACAAAAAAGCTTATCTGAATTCACGAAGCCAATTGGAACCAGACTTTGATGCAATGGTCCTTAGATGGTCTTCTTTCAGAACTGTGCCCCATGACCCAGACTTTCAACCAAAATGGCCTGCTCACCCCGAGTGCGGAAAGTCGCTGGTTCGATCCCCGTCCGGGTCAAACCAAAAACATTAAAATCATTTTTTGCTGCTTCTCCGCCAAGCACGCGGCATCTACGAATAAGAGCAAAGACTGGTCGGCTCGGAGTCAGTATAATGTGTCCGAGTGAGGTGATATGTCTTCCTGCGGACGGTTACCTTGTATCATATCAACATGTTCTCGTCCTGATATACACCTGGTTGCCACTGGCCGTTAAACAATAATTCATCCATCATCATCCGAAGTTAGTTTAACATAGGACCCTATGGGAAATTTCATTAAAAAATCTTCTTGTTTGAAACCACTGAGCCAACTGTAACCAGATATGGCACCAATGGTCCTTAGATGACCCTCTTTCAGAATTATGTCCGGTTGATTTGTTAATTGTTTTCTTTTTCTGTCATTTGTTTTTAAATGAAAAGGAAGTCTATTTAAAACAGTATTTCGTTAGTTTATGCAAGCTAGCCGAAATTTTTTATTTGTTGAAATAAAGTTTATTTTAAATCAGAGTGAGTTATTCTCAAACAGACCGATTGACGTCACACTAACATCGGAATAGAAATGAATAGATGTAAGAAGTCGATTTACTATAAACCTTGCAATTAATTCCTGAAATGAAAGTCATTCATCAAAATTATACAAGGAAATTCAATTTATTACATTTGGAATGAAGAATGTGATATATTTTCGTTTAATAGACCGACCGCATCCGAACTGCACCTACGAGAGCCTTATCTAGGTTTACATTTAAACGAGCACATATTGAACCTGCTATCTGTAAAAATATGTACCGTTCAGTCTAATTTTGCAGTTCTAGCAAACAGTCAACTTGTTTGTAATCATACTGTATTGGTTTTTAAAGCGTGGTTTATAAATCTGATTGGTTGCTACGTCATTGTTGAGCTCTACTCTTATTAAATTTGTTGTTTTTCAAATGGTTGCATCTCATTTTACGATTCACAGAATCTCCAGCTGTTCATTTCATATTTATATATATAAACTTTAAATTGCTCTTTTAATTAAATGTATCACCAATGAGTTATAGTTGTCCTGGATATATTGTGGTAAAGGTTGACAAAAGTTTTCTATAGGTTTATATTATACGTGTGTAGAACATTACATTTGAACGTTGTCAACACTCTATATAGTTAAACTTACAACTGTGTTTTCAAATAGGAACGCCTTTACAGCTCTTGTGTAACAGTATATAATAACTATTTAATCAAATTCTCCTTGGTACTTAGTCTCGAATGTGACAGTATCCGATTGGACAGACCTATATATTTACAGGTGAACTCGTGACAATCTATTGAACTTTCAGGTACAAATCCGCATATACATCGGATATATTTTTTAATGATTGATTTATTCCTGTTTGCCTTACGACCAAATAATTCATGGTTCTTCAGGATAAGAACAACATATAGCAATATTGCGGGTACTTTGCTAATTTGCATAGCGACCGTTTAGGATTTCTCTGACGAAATTCATTACAAAGCATTCTTCTTGCCCAAAAATAAAAATGCAAATATTCAAATTCTTATAACTCATAAACAATTTGTCCGCATATAGGTTCATTCTACACAATATTAGTTTTCGTTTCGTGTGCAAATGAACATTGTCAGCATTGAAAACTTTCCGCAAAGTTTGTTTAAAAAACTGAAGCGTATCCGTAGTATAACTGCTATATGAATTAACCAAAATTAGTGAAAAATGCAAATTCAAACAACAAATACAGATACAAGGCAAGATCATGCATACATTGTCCGCATATGGAGAACCACTTTGAAGGATGAAGTTTATGAGGAAATAACTTTTATCTCACCTGCTTCCATAACTTTTCGGCCAAAATGTTTTTAAAACATGATAATTTCAAGTCTCATAGCGTAATCCTTCAAATCTGAAGTCGTTCCCCTCAGAATTAAACAAACAATTTGTGAATATCCGCCCAAGGAATTTTTCATAGACACATTCGTTTAAGAGTAGAGACGGAAAAAGACTCGATTAACCGAGGTAATTTGTTGAAAAGGGCTGAAGTCGCGTGATGCAAATGCCATGAATAAAGTACCCAGCATTTTGCCACATGAGGTCAACAAGTTTTCAAACCTATTTCAAAGAGGCAGGGGGGGGGGGGGGGGGGTGGGACACAAAGAGGTCGGAAGTGGACGGATAATTTAGCCTTCCCTAGCAGGCATTATTTCATATCAGAGAAAATTTAGTTGTTTTTATTGGTTACAACATGGTCATGTGGTATTTATTGATTTGCGTTAAAATTTCAAGCAGGCATTATCATGATAATGCTGGTGGGCGTTACCACACGGTAATGCCTTCTTGCAATTTAGAGTTACGTCCCCCTTTTTAAACACAAACGTGATGCAGCAGTTGTTAGTTAAATTCTAGCGAATTCTGGATGAAATTTTGGTTTCAATGAAATAAAAACAATACTTGCTCGAATAGTATTGTTGTAATATCATATAACAGGCTGCCTTTTTTATGTACTTAGTAGGTATGCATATTTCGAATAATAAATTCTTGTCAGTAATGCTTGAAGTAGAAAAAGGAATATATATGAGGAACTTCCATGATTGTACAATATACAAGCATAGCACCAAAAGTAATGACAGAAACATAAACACACATCCAGAGGTCATCATGAAGTATTCAACATACATGTACATGTAAGGAACCCACACCTCTTCTTCAAAGAAATAAACACAATAGTTGCTTATATAGAGGGCACAATCATGATAAATTGACTGTCCTTGGGACAGATATTACCGTCAACATTGATAATGCCCTCGCCCGCGGCTCGGCATTATCAATGTTTCAGACAATATTAGTCCCTTGGCCAGTCACTATATCAATGCCCTATATATATATGCAAATATTGTATAATTAGCATACTCTTCGAAAAATATAAAACGGATCTTAAACGTGAAGGAATCTTGCCTGTTTTTCTTCTGTCTGAATTGCATTTAATTGCCAGCGCTGCGAGCGTTAGTTGTAGCACATTGGTCATTTAGAAAAGTCTTTGTTGAATGGGGGCAGCCATTATGCAATCCGAAGTGAATTTATTTATTAAAGCGAATATGGCCATATTGTTCTACATACTAAGGCTAGAAAAGGTTTCGTTCGCCGGAAACGGAAGTAAGTAAAGTCAAATTATAACTTTAGAGTCAGAATCCTGATACCGGAATTGAGTTTCTGAGGGCTATTGCTATGCCCGCATCCCTGGTCACGTCAGCAGTATATTATTCATAAAATTCCGGATTAAAATATGTACTCCTATTATTTAAAAAAAAAATCTGTAAAATTCTATTTCCAGTATATTCGATATACAGGAATTTCAAACGTTTTTTTCATAAAAAAAATAACGGAAATTATTTTTGAAAATGTTGATTATATTCAAGTATTTTAAATTGAAAAAATGTCATTAATACTGTAAAGGCTTACCTTGATCTTTTGAGTAAGGATTTAAAACTGACTTTCGAAGTATTATCACAGGTAAACTTTTCACAAATTCCACATTATACCCGATTTCTCGACCATAACAAACGGTGCATTATATTTGTATTAACAAAAGCATTTCTAGGAAATGTGTACTAATGAGTCAAAGGGAAGTTTACAAGATGAAATATGAAGATATAGCTATTATTCAACCGAATAGAAAAAAATATCAAATATCGAATATGAAAGGAAATTGTATCATATAAACAAACAAAATAAGGAAGTATAATACAGTAGGGGGAGAGAAAATAACCCGGACATCATGTAAATATTATTATGTCATATCATCTCTCAAGGAAATGATTTAATAATATCTTAAAATATAAGGTTTTTCCGAAATATTCCCATTCAGTTTTCCATAATTGTTCATCCGAGACCATGTCGTGGTATTTAACTTTATTAGTTACAAACTATTAAGCTGAAAAATATAAAAATATTGATTTTTGGCTCCATTTCATCAAAATCAGTTTCAATATCTGAAAAAACTAGGTCAGAAGGCACATCAATATCGCAAACAAATCGAAAGTGGAAATGTACTGTATCGTATTTGTTAAAACGAAGCTTCGCTTTGTTAAAGACCTTCACAGGAAAATTAAAGGGTATTGTGTATGCATCCATGAGTCCAAAGTTAAAAATATGCAAAACCTGAAGATATCAAACAGTTTTAGGTTAAAATTTCGTACTTTACTACTTTTAATTTGTACAATACCTTTTCATGTTAAGCTAACCTGGCCCAAAAGGCATTGTGAGCGGTTGTCATCACTTTGCGTCCGTCCGTCCGTCTGTCCGTCTTTCGTCCGACAACAATTACAATTCAGCAAATTGGGGCCACACTTTGGTGGAATGTTCCTAAGGTGGCCCTCGTCGAAACGTATGTCCGGCATTCCCGACTTCCAACCTACATCGCAGCTGTTTATAGACACAGAAAAAAGGAGGGATGATTTTTTTTTAAATCTTCTTCTGTGGAACTACAGGGCCAGATTGAAGCAAACTTGGCATAACTTTTTTTTAAGTGGTCCTCTTTCAGAATTCAGATGACCCGGGCTGTAACAGAGTTGGCCGCCACAGAAGAAGTTAGTGGCACATAGGACCCTATGTTAACATTTATTAAACAATCTCCTTGTCATGGCCGGTTGGAATCAAACTGCAGAAATGGTCTATAAATGGTATCTGTCCGATTTATGTCTGTTAACCTCGTTTGGCAACCAAGATTGCCGCCACAGCTGAAGTTAGTTTAACATGGGATTCTATGGAAGATTTCATTAAAAAAATTTCTCCTCTGAAGCCACCAAGCCAATTAAAACTTGACTTGCAACAATGGTCCTGAGGTAGTTTCCTTTCGACAATTTGTCCGCTGACCCGGAATGTCAACAAAAATTGCTGCCACAAAAACCACTAAGGATATTAGAACAATACTTGTCAGAATTGTCCTCTTTCAAAATTGTTTCCGATGAACCAGAATGTCAATCAAGATGGCCACCACATCCAAACTTAGTTAACAATAGGACCCTATGGGAAGATTCATTAAAAATCTTCTTGTCTGAAACTGCTAAGCCAATTGGAACCATACTCGGCAGGAATTGTCTTTAGGTGGTTCTCTTTCAGAATTTTGTCAGATGATCCCGAATGTCAACTAAGAAGGCTACCACAACCGAACTTAGTTTGACATAGGACCATAGTGGAAATTAATTTAATTTTTTTGTCTGAAACCATTGATCCATTTGGAACCATACTAGGTAGAATGGTTTTTGATGGTCCTTTTTTCAGAATTGACCTAAACTGTCAACAGAGATGGCCGCCACAGCCGAACTTAGGATCCTATGGAAAATTTCATGAAACAAAATGTTCTTGTCTGAAAGCACTTGGATAATTGGAATCAGAACTGGCACCTATGGTTATTAGATTGTCCTCTTTCAAAATTCAGTCCAATATTACAGTCTTGCGTTTTTTATGCGCTTTATGGCTGTTAATTGGCAATTTGAATCCAGGTGAGTAATACAGGCTCCTAGGAGCCTCTTGTTACAGTATATGTTGTTTTTACATTTAGTTGTCTTTTTTATTTCGGTTGTCCAGGTAATTCATCTTTTTTATATGTACAAGGATGTTAATTATGTTGATTTAATAGCAGTAAAATTAAACAAAAAGTATCATTTCGGTATAAAAGAAAATTAATGACACTTGATAAAAAACTTAAAATATAAATCACTTTTTAATAAGTAAATATTAGTATATGCACGTATTTAGTACAAGGACGCTGTAAAGTATGTTTGTCTTTATGAATCAATACAATGCTGTCCGATTTTCTATCGTTATGCCATTATCTAAAATGTATATTTACCCACAAAATTGTTGTTAATCTTATTATTAAGGAACGAAATAATAATTTCAATTTCTCCGCATATTAAACAAAAAAGACAAACAAAATTATGAATTCTTTTGTATATACTATGCCTTGATCAAATATAGAATATAAAGTATACTGAATCAGGTCAAAGAAGGAAATAAACTGAAAAAACCCAATGACAAAGGAACAAGTCGAAATATATTAACAATAGAAAATTACATTTAAATTTAAATCTATCAGAAAACTATAGGTTACGTGTCTATAAGACATGTATGCCCCGTCTTCTTGCACACAGAATGCCGCTCTATTATTTATCAATTTTTATGACTGGATTTTATTATAAATTATATCAAATAAATATACAAGTTTATTAAACTTTCATTCCTTACATTAATTTTTACCCAATTAAAAATAATGAAACCACCGTAAATTATGTTTCCTAAAACCGGTATATTTTTATGGAGTCACTGAAGCATATGTGGACTTGCATGTTGACTATTTACTTTGAACTACAAATGATTGTAGTATAAAAACATCATAGGTTCTTTTTATAAATGCAAAACAAAATATAAATCAAGGTAATCAAATCATACACTGTTTGTCGTGGTGACTCAAATTTAGCTGCCCTGTGATGTACTACATCGTAATATGGGTGTAATGGTGAAATATCATTTGAACGATTTATTACCTATTTTATTCAAGACATGCTTTTAAAATGACAAATTACATCACAATAGAAACAGAACGGCCAAACCAATGT